>CM033624.1:41055444-42375444 GCA_019453435.1 Rhinogobius similis
GCAAGTGATGTTTGTGTTTGTGGACGAGGAGCAGGTCCAGGGGGGCGGGGGCAGGTCCAGGGGGGCGGGGGCAGGTCCAGGGGGGCGGGGGCAGGTCCAGGGGGCGGGAGCAGGTCCAGGGGGCGGGGGCAGGTCCTGGGGGGCGGGGACAGGTCCAGGGGGGCGGGGGCAGGTCCAGGGGGGCGGGGGCAGGTCCAGGGGCGGGGGCAGGTCCTGAGGGGCGGGGGCAGGTCCTGAGGGGCGGGGGCAGGTCCTGGGGGGCGGGGGCAGGTCCTGGGGGGCGGGGGCAGGTCCTGAGGGGCGGGGGCAGGTCCTGGGGGGCGGGGACAGGTCCAGGGGGGCGGGGGCAGGGGGCGGGGGCAGGTCCAGGGGGGCGGGGACAGGTCCAGGGGGGCGGGGGCAGGTCCAGGGGGGCGGGGACAGGTCCAGGGGGGCGGGGGCAGGGGGCGGGAGCAGGTCCCGGGGGGCGGGAGCAGGTCCCGGGGGGCGGGAGCAGGTCCCGGGGGGCGGGAGCAGGTCCCGGGGGGCGGGGGCAGGTCCCGGGGGGCGGGAGGTTCGGGGAGATTTTGGGAGGTTCTGGAGGCCAGAGGGTTTGGTCTGGATAAATAAAATGATCTCGGCAAAAAAACCTGGAAACAATTCAAATCACAAAAAGTCCACAATGTTGTGATGGAGAAATGAAGCAGGACTGGAGCTAAAGTGGGCGTGTCTAATGAAGCCTGGAGCTAAAGTGGGCGTGTCTAATGAAGACTGGAGCTAAAGTGGGCGTGTCTAATGAAGACTGGAGCTAAAGTGGGCGTGTCTAATGAAGACTGGAGCTAAAGTGGGCGTGTCTAATGAAGCCTGGAGCTAAAGTGGGCGTGTCTAATGAAGCCTGGAGCTAAAGTGGGCGTGTCTAAGGAAGCCTGGAGCTAAAGTGGGCGTGTCTAATGAAGCCTGGAGCTAAAGTGGGCGTGTCTAATGAAGCCTGGAGCTAAAGTGGGCGTGTCTAATGAAGCCTGGAGCTAAAGTGGGCGTGTCTAATGAAGACTGGAGCTAAAGTGGGCGTGTCTAATGAAGCCTGGAGCTAAAGTGGGCGTGTCTAATGAAGACTGGAGCTAAAGTGGGCGTGTCTAATGAAGACTGGAGCTAAAGTGGGCGTGTCTAATGAAGACTGGAGCTAAAGTGGGCGTGTCTAATGAAGCCTGGAGCTAAAGTGGGCGTGTCTAATGAAGCCTGGAGCTAAAGTGGGCGTGTCTAAGGAAGCCTGGAGCTAAAGTGGGCGTGTCTAATGAAGCCTGGAGCTAAAGTGGGCGTGTCTAATGAAGCCTGGAGCTAAAGTGGGCGTGTCTAATGAAGCCTGGAGCTAAAGTGGGCGTGTCTAATGAAGCAGGACTGGAGCTAAAGTGGGCGTGTCTAAGGATCTCTTGACCTTGAAGTGTTTTTACATAAAGAGTTTGCCTCTGGGCGCTCGAGGAAATGAATAAATGAAACATTTAGCTCAAGTTTACTCTTCACACTTTTCTACCGTAAACTGTTCACTCAGGTGCACTTTTATGGCTTTAGGGTCTTAAAAGTGAAAAAAGAGGTTTGAAAGAACAAAAAAACTATGACGCTCGAGGGTCCTGAGGGTGATTGTGATTGGTCCAAAGGAGGTGTCGTTCAGGTACAGTCTGTGATTGGTCCAAAGGAGGTGCAGCTCTGGTACAGTCTGTGATTGGTCCAAAGGAGGTGCCGCTCTGGTACAGTCTGTGATTGGTCCAAAGGAGGCGTTGCTCAGGTACAGTCTGTGATTGGTCCAAAGGAGGCGCCGCTCAGGTACAGTCTGTGATTGGTCCAAAGGAGGTGCAGCTCTGGTACAGTCTGTGATTGGTCCAAAGGAGGTGCAGCTCTGGTACAGTCTGTGATTGGTCCAAAGGAGGTGCCGCTCTGGTACAGTCTGTGATTGGTCCAAAGGAGGCGTTGCTCAGGTACAGTCTGTGATTGGTCCAAAGGAGGCGCCGCTCTGGTACAGTCTGTGATTGGTCCAAAGGAGGTGCCGCTCTGGTACAGTCTGTGATTGGTCCAAAGGAGGCGTCCCTCAGGTACAGTCTGTGATTGGTCCAAAGGAGGTGCCGCTCTGGTACAGTCTGTGATTGGTCCAAAGGAGGTGCCGCTCAGGTACAGTCTGTGATTGGTCCAAAGGAGGTGCCGCTCTGGTACAGTCTGTGATTGGTCCAAAGGAGGTGCCGCTCTGGTACAGTCTGTCACAGTCTGTGATTGGTCCAAAGGAGGCGCCGCTCTGGTACAGTCTGTGATTGGTCCAAAGGAGGTGTCGCTCAGGTACAGTCTGTGATTGGTCCAAAGGAGGCGCCGCTCAGGTACAGTCTGTGATTGGTCCAAAGGAGGTGCCGCTCTGGTACAGTCTGTGATTGGTCCAAAGGAGGTGCAGCTCAGGTACAGTCTGTGATTGGTCCAAAGGAGGTGCAGCTCTGGTACAGTCTGTGATTGGTCCAAAGGAGGTGCAGCTCAGGTACAGTCTGTGATTGGTCCAAAGGAGGTGCCGCTCTGGTACAGTCTGTGATTGGTCCAAAGGAGGTGCAGCTCTGGTACAGTCTGTGATTGGTCCAAAGGAGGTGCCGCTCTGGTACAGTCTGTGATTGGTCCAAAGGAGGTGCCGCTCTGGTAGTCTGTGATTGGTCCAAAGGAGGCGCCGCTCAGGTACAGTCTGTGATTGGTCCAAAGGAGGCGTTGCTCAGGTACAGTCTGTGATTGGTCCAAAGGAGGCGCCGCTCTGGTACAGTCTGTGATTGGTCCAAAGGAGGTGCCGCTCAGGTACAGTCTGTGATTGGTCCAAAGGAGGTGCAGCTCTGGTACAGTCTGTGATTGGTCCAGAGGAGGTGCCGCTCAGGTACAGTCTGTGATTGGTCCAAAGGAGGTGCCGCTCTGGTACAGTCTGTGATTGGTCCAAAGGAGGCATCGCTCTGGTACAGTCTGTGATTGGTCCAAAGGAGGTGCCGCTCTGGTACAGTCTGTGATTGGTCCAAAGGAGGTGCCGCTCTGGTACAGTCTGTGATTGGTCCAAAGGAGGTGCAGCTCAGGTACAGTCTGTGATTGGTCCAAAGGAGGTGCCGCTCTGGTACAGTCTGTGATTGGTCCAAAGGAGGTGCCGCTCTGGTACAGTCTGTGATTGGTCCAAAGGAGGTGTCGCTCAGGTACAGTCTGTGATTGGTCCAAAGGAGGTGCCGCTCAGGTACAGTCTGTGATTGGTCCAAAGGAGGTGCAGCTCTGGTACAGTCTGTGATTGGTCCAAAGGAGGTGCCGCTCTGGTACAGTCTGTGATTGGTCCAAAGGAGGTGCCGCTCTGGTACAGTCTGTGATTGGTCCAAAGGAGGTGTCGCTCAGGTACAGTCTGTGATTGGTCCAAAGGAGGTGCCGCTCTGGTACAGTCTGTGATTGGTCCAAAGGAGGTGTCGCTCAGGTACAGTCTGTGATTGGTCCAAAGGAGGTGCCGCTCTGGTACAGTCTGTGATTGGTCCAAAGGAGGTGCAGCTCAGGTACAGTCTGTGATTGGTCCAAAGGAGGTGTCGCTCAGGTACAGTCTGTGATTGGTCCAAAGGAGGTGCCGCTCTGGTACAGTCGTGCAGCTCATGTGTGGCTCCTCGTTTCTGTCTCTCCTCCTCAGGTCAGACTTTAATGTGACCTAAAGGAATCCCAGGAGGAGGAGAGGGAGGAGAGAAGGAGGAGAAGAGGAGGAGGAGCAGAGAAGGAGGAGAAGAGGGGGAGGAGCAGAGGAGGAGGAGAAGAGGAGGAGGAGCAGAGGAGGAGGAGGAGAAGAGGACAAGGAGAAGAGAAGGAGGAGAAGAGAAGGAGGAGCAGAGAAGGAGGAGCAGAGGAGGAGGAGCAGAGAAGGAGGAGAAGAGGAGGAGGAGGAGAAGAGGACGAGGAGCAGAGAAGGAGGAGAAGAGAAGGAGGAGCAGAGGAGGAGGAGCAGGGGAGGAGGAGCAGGGGAGGAGGAGCAGAGGAGGAGGAGCAGAGGAGGAGGAGCAGAGGAGGTAGGGCAGACAAATGCTATAGATGTTAAACTGTATTAAATATTGTCCAGATGTTGTGTTTTCTGAACAAAGATGAAGGTCATTCTTTGAAATGAAGAAGAGGCTGAACATTGTGGGGTTTAGTCTGGAGTCCAGCTCTGGACTTCAGAGCCTCAGAGCCTCAGAGCCTCAGAGCCTCAGAGCCTCAGAGCCTCGGAGCCTCAGAGCCTCGGAGCCTCGGAGCCTCGGAGCCTCGGAGCCTCGGAGCCTCGGAGCCTCGGAGCCTCGGAGCTTCAGAGCCTCAGAGCTTCAGAGCTTCAGAGCTTCAGAGCTTCAGAGCCTCAGAGCCTCAGAGCTTCAGAGCCTCAGAGCTTCAGAGCTTCAGAGCTTCAGAGCCTCAGAGCTTCAGAGCCTCAGAGCTTCAGAGCTTCAGAGCTTCAGAGCTTCAGAGCTTCAGAGCTTCAGAGCCTCAGAGCTTCAGAGCCTCAGAGCTTCAGAGCTTCAGAGCTTCAGAGCCTCAGAGCTTCAGAGCCTCAGAGCCTCAGAGCTTCAGAGCCTCAGAGCTTCAGAGCTTCAGAGCTTCAGAGCCTCAGAGCTTCAGAGCTTCAGAGCTTCAGAGCTTCAGAGCTTCAGAGCCTCAGAGCTTCAGAGCCTCAGAGCTTCAGAGCCTCAGAGCTTCAGAGCTTCAGAGCTTCAGAGCTTCAGAGCCTCAGAGCTCTGTTCAGACTCGATCGATGAGTTTGTGTCAGACGTTTCATATCTGTGTCTCACTCACAACATCTGCACGAACAACATCGATCTGAAGAAATGTACAAGAGAAGGAGGAGAGGAGGAGGGGAGGAGGAGGAGAGGGGGAGGAGGAGGAGAGGAGGAGAGGAGGAGGAGAGGGGGAGAGGGGGAGGAGGAGGAGAGGAGGAGGAGAGGAGGAGGAGGAGAGGAGGAGGAGGAGAGGAGGAGGGGAGGAGGAGGAGAGGGGGAGGAGGAGGAGAGGAGGAGGAGGGGAGGAGGAGAGGAGGAGTAGGAGAAGGAGGAGCAGGAGGAGTAGGAGGAGGGGGGGAGGAGGAGGAGGAGGGGAGGAGGAGAGGAGGAGGAGGAGAGGAGGAGGAGGAGAGGGGGAGGAGGAGGAGGAGAGGGGGAGGTGAGGAGGAGGAGGAGAGGAGGAGGAGAGGGTAATAACAGTGTAATAACTGGGTAATAACAGGGTAATGACAGGGTAATAACAGAGTAATAACAGAGTAATAACAGGGTAATAATAGGGTAATGACTGGGTAATAACAGGGTAATAACAGAGTAATAAAAGGGTAATAACAGTGTAATAACAGGGTAATAACAGAGTAATAACAGGGTAATAATAGGGTAATGACTGGGTAATAACAGGGTAATAACAGAGTAATAAAAGGGTAATAACAGTGTAATAACAGGGTAATAACAGAGTAATGGCCTTCCGTAGGGTACCCCCCCCCCCTCTTCTGTAATCAAAGGCACAAACATTGAGCTGTGGAGCAAACACAAATACCTTGGAGTTATCGTGGATCAGAAATTGTGTTTTGATCCTTGGATTGATGCGGTTCAGAAAAAACTCCAGCAGAGGATGTGTTTTCTTAGGCGTATGAACACTTTTAATGTTTCATCTGAAATGATGGCCTTGTTTTATCGTTCTTTCATTGAATCAATTTGAACTTTTTGCACGGCTGCACCACAGTGAAGGCGTCGTGGCTCCTCGTGCTGTAGCTCGTCTCCGGCGGTGAGAGCCGTTTGTGGATGTTGGACACTGAGCTCCAGTTGTAGGTTTTCCCCCTGAGCCTTGGTTGTGGGTTCTGAAGTATCCATTTGTAGTTTAATATAAAGTTAGTTTTAATTATCTCCTCGCGCCAAACACGTGGTGGATCATGCCCTCCCTCCCAACATGAGGGGGACGAGAGGAAACAGTGACACTGATTAAGGATTGGATTGGACTTAAAGCATGTCACACAGCTCTTGGTGAGTGTGTAGTTTAGTTCATTTAATTCTCATATTTATTTTATCAGGGGCACCAGCTCTTTTTAACCAAATTACCAATTTCCAAATCAAATCTCAAAATGAATTAATTAATTAATCAATAGAAAATTATACATTGATTATTACTAATAATTAAATGTTGATCAGTCTGAAGGTTGTAAGAATGTAACCGTGACATGGACTTATTTTCTGTAAATGAAATAACACGTGACCGACTGTGTTTTATGGAGATTTATTGATTAACATACACACAGATAAATATGGTGATTAAATATTCAAATTAGTCCTGAAAATATGTAAAACTAGACAAGGTTGTTCTGGGTCTGTCTAGTTATGTGTTGGAGTTCAATTTAACAATGAAAATGTATTAAAGCCATTTTGTGTTTGTGAAATCTGTGGCTTACGACCCAAGAGCTTCTCCAGCCTTGTGTCCCATGTGTGACCTGAGGGTCAGAGGTGTCCCATGTGTGACCTGAGGGTCAGAGGTGTCCCATGTGTGACCTGAGGGTCAGAGGTGTCCCATGTGTGACCTGAGGGTCAGAGGTGCCCCATGTGTGACCTGAGGGTCAGAGGTGCCCCATGTGTGACCTGAGGGTCAGAGGTGCCCCACGTATGACCTGAGGGTCAGAGGTGTCCCATGTGTGACCTGAGGGTCAGAGGTGTCCCACGTGAGGGTCAGAGGTGCCCCACGTGTGACCTGAGGGTCAGAGGTGCCCCACGTATGACCTGAGGGTCAGAGGTGTCCCATGTGTGACCTGAGGGTCAGAGGTGTCCCATGTGTGACCTGAGGGTCAGGGGTGTCCCATGTGTGACCTGAGGGTCAGAGGTGTCCCATGTGTGACCTGAGGGTCAGAGGTGTCCCATGTGTGACCTGAGGGTCAGAGGTGTCCCATGTGTGACCTGAGGGTCAGAGGTGCCCCACGTATGACCTGAGGGTCAGAGGTGTCCCATGTGTGACCTGAGGGTCAGAGGTGTCCCATGTGTGACCTGAGGGTCAGAGGTGTCCCACGTGTGACCTGAGGGTCAGAGGTGCCCCACGTATGACCTGAGGGTCAGAGGTGTCCCATGTGTGACCTGAGGGTCAGGGGTGTCCCATGTGTGACCTGAGGGTCAGAGGTGTCCCATGTGTGGGTCAGAGGTGTCCCATGTGAGGGTCAGAGGTGTCCCATGTGTGACCTGAGGGTCAGGGGTGTCCCATGTGTGACCTGAGGGTCAGAGGTGTCCCACGTGTGACCTGAGGGTCAGAGGTGTCCCACGTGTGACCTGAGGGTCAGAGGTGTCCCATGTGAGGGTCAGAGGTGTCCCATGTGTGACCTGAGGGTCAGAGGTGTCCCATGTGAGGGTCAGAGGTGTCCCACGTGTGACCTGAGGGTCAGGGGTGTCCCATGTGTGACCTGAGGGTCAGAGGTGTCCCATGTGAGGGTCAGAGGTGTCCCATGTGTGACCTGAGGGTCAGATCTGGGGTGAGAGAGACCCGGCTACGGCTGAAAAGTTTCCCTGAAGGCGCCTCCTGTGAAGAAAGCAGGAAGAGGGTGATGCTTCTCTGTTGAGCGTCTGGGTCCGGCAGCAAATGGTCACAGATTAAAACCCGACGGTTGTTGTTGTCGGCTGAAGAACTGCAAAAGGTCCTTTGCTTCAAAATGCGTGTGTGCCGTCAAAATCACATCAAAAGACGGGTGCAGATCTTGGAGAACCTTGGGTAAGCACGGGGTCCTCTCAGACTCTGTCTCCTCTGATCCTTGGTTGAAGGAGGGCTTGGATGGTTCTCTCCTGTGGAACTGCCACGTGCGGTTCCTGCAGTGGGACGAGGCTGGGCCTGGCCGCACCCGGCGGGAACTGCAAGTTGCTCGGAACTCAGTTGCTTTCTCTCAGCTTGCTCCGCAGAAGAAGTCTCTTGAAGAAGCTTTCTGTTCGGTGCATGGGGTTTTTAGTGTGGCAGAATCTATGACCTAAGGGTCAGGGTTGGACATTAAACAGACCTCCACTGTGTGACCATTAACCAAGTTAGAGGCGATCGTCATTGTCCGTTGAAATGCATATTATGACACTCAAATATTCACAATACGATTGACAAAACATTTGAATCTACAAAAGAATATTCATGAAATAACACAACATCGTAAATTCATCCTGTAAGAGTCAGTTCATGAATAAGATGTTCAAGTTATTCAGGCAAACAGAAAAGTCTTTTATCTGTGTTTGGATTTCTTTTCTCTAAAAAGGTTTAATGGCTCATCGGAGTTCATTTTAATCCATTTTCAAATAGAAAACAATTATTTTTGCAAAGTATAATCCAGCTTCAAAGTAGCATTTTCCTACTATTCAGCAAAGCTTGGAATGTGGATGACCAGGGTGTTCAGCAAGTGACGCAGCATCAGGAAAACACTAGAAACTAGAGAAATATTAAGGGAGGAGCCGGAGAAGGTGTGAAGGTGAAGGCCAAAGTGGAGCCCACGGTGAGGGGAGCACTCAGTGACCCCCAAACTGGAGGAACATCAGACCTCTGAGTCCAGACAAGAACCTTCAACCTCCTGGAGTCTGGACCTGAGCTCAGAGATGGAGGAGACGCCAAGGAGGGCGAGAAAGGAATCATATATATGTGAACACAGTCTTTCAAACACGTTAACGCACAGTATTTCCAGATGGTAAAACACACAGACTCTGTAGATTCTAATTAGAAGAAGGTTAATTACAGTCAAACTCGTTATCTCTGATGGAATATTAATATGGAATATTGTTTGCCTTTTCATTTCTCAGATCAGTGCACACGTCTGTCGCTCGCTCTCCGTCGCTGATGAGTTCATTTGCATGTTCACGTTGGTGCTTCATTTGCATGTTCACGTTGGTGCTTCATTTGCATGTTCACGTTAGTGCTTCATTTGCATGTTCACGTTGGTGCTTCATTTGCATGTTCACGTTAGTGCTTCATTTGCATGTTCACGTTATCGCTTCATTTGCATGTTCACGTAGGCGCTTCATTTGCATGTTCACGTTGGTGCTTCATTTGCATGTTCACGTTAGCGCTTCATTTGCATGTTCACGTTATCGCTTCATTTGCATGTTCACGTTAGCGCTTCATTTGCATGTTCACGTAGGCGCTTCATTTGCATGTTCACGTTAGCGCTTCATTTGCATGTTCACGTTAGCGCTTCATTTGCATGTTCACGTTAGCGCTTCATTTGCATGTTCACGTAGGCGCTTCATTTGCATGTTCACGTTAGTGCTTCATTTGCATGTTCACGTTAGCGCTTCATTTGCATGTTCACGTTATCGCTTCATTTGCATGTTCATGTTAGCGCTTCATTTGCATGTTCACGTTGGTGCTTCATTTGCATGTTCACGTAGGCGCTTCATTTGCATGTTCACGTTAGTGCTTCATTTGCATGTTCACGTTGGTGCTTCATTTGCATGTTCACGTTAGCGCTTCATTTGCATGTTCACGTTAGTGCTTCATTTGCATGTTCACGTTAGCGCTTCATTTGCATGTTCACGTTATCGCTTCATTTGCATGTTCATGTTAGCGCTTCATTTGCATGTTCACGTTGGTGCTTCATTTGCATGTTCATGTTAGCGCTTCATTTGCATGTTCACGTTGGTGCTTCATTTGCATGTTCACGTAGGCGCTTCATTTGCATGTTCACGTTAGTGCTTCATTTGCATGTTCACGTTATCGCTTCATTTGCATGTTCATGTTAGCGCTTCATTTGCATGTTCACGTTAGTGCTTCATTTGCATGTTCACGTTGGTGCTTCATTTGCATGTTCACGTAGGCGCTTCATTTGCATGTTCACGTTAGTGCTTCATTTGCATGTTCACGTTAGCGCTTCATTTGCATGTTCACGTTAGCGCTTCATTTGCATGTTCACGTAGGCGCTCGTACAGAGCCCCCCCCCCCCGCTTACCCCTCCCTCAGAAAATATTCCTAAAAAGGAGAGAGGGGCGGAGTCCTGGCTGTGAACTCTCAACCGAGGCCCTCACGGAGTTCACGAGCCGCAGCTACAGGTGGCTATTGCGGCTAATGAGGCTAACGAGCTAACTGCTATCATCGAGCGGCTGCTGTTCATCTGCACGTCAGACAAACATAAACATAGTAAACATAGTAAAAGGGATGAGCACAAATCCTACTCCGTTAAACTGTTTCTCCTTCCACTTGAGTATTTGACAGTGTCCAAATCCCAGTAAGAGTTATTCTTCCCACTGGGAGCAAATTAGTGACAAAAGCTGCTGAAGCTGGTGACGAAATGTTTAAATATCTGTTTCTTGCACCGCTCCCTCAGAAATGAATGTTTTTGACCAAATTTGGGGCATTATGGAAGTTTTGCTCTTCCAACTAAAAATTAAAATTATACATGAGACTCTAACTTGAGTAGTACTTTCCACTAAATAATGATTCTTACTAGAGAAATATTTTGAAGATGAGGTACTATTTTGAACTATTTATTTTATAAGTATTTATAAAACAGAAATTTGGTCACATATTTATACAGCGCTTTTCCACCTTCGAGGCACTCAAAGCGCTTTACATCAAGGAACCATTCACCCGTTCACTCACACATTCACACACCAGAGAACGCAGACAAGACGGCAAGGCGGGTTAAGTGTCTTGCGCAAGGACACAACGGCAGTATTCACCTGCGGGAGCAATTGCACTGCCAACCTGTGGGTCAGTGGATCTGACCGCTCAACCGAGAACGTTTATGTCAGGAGCGGGATTCGAACCGCTGACCTTCGGATCAGAAGGCAATCTCTCTGCCAACTGAGCTACTGCCGCCCTTTGTACAATATTAGAGGGTAGTACGACTTTAACAAATAAAGGCTGAGCTTCATGATTTGTGTGAGTGTGTTTATGGTCCAACGGTTCAAGTTTTCTTTTTTTTCTAAACTAGTTTAGTTTTTGTTCCAGGTTTTCTTTTCCATGAGGAGCTGCTGGACGTGGTTCTTCTGTTTTGGTTAATTCTTCTGCTGACAATAAAGATCAGCCTCTACTGCAGCTCCGTGTTTGTGCCACCTTCACCTTCACCTTCACCTTCACCTTCACCTTCACCTTCACCGTCTGCACTTCACTGAGCACAACACTAAACCCAAACATCATTAGATTTGGTTTGAAAAAGAGGTTCAGAAATGTTCTTTCACCAAACACCACAGAACATACAATGAATGAGCAACTTTTTTATCATTTCTGTTTAATCTGTAAAAGTTAAGTTCAGAGGTTTTATAATAATTCTAATATCTAGATTTAGTTGCATTGGGAAATGTAATTACAGGTACAAATGCAACTTTTTACAAATGACAGTTTCAAGTGCAGGTCACTTTGTAATGTCTATGATCCGTGTGCATAAAGCAGCTTTAGGTCATAAACGTCCAGTGTGTCTGGACCGTCTGCTGCTGCTGCTCCAGTGTCTGACGCTTCAAACATGAAAAGTCCTTCTCCTGCAGGTTTTAACTGATTATATATATATATATATAATATATATATTTATTATTTTATCCCACCTGTAATATTTGTACCTACTTGCCACAGTTTCAATTAAATTATTTGGAATTCCAGTTATCTTTATTATTGTGATGTGTGAGCTGTTGTGTTCCTTTCCATGACCTTATCATTCAAAAACTGAACAATAAAATACAGACTGTGACAGGAGAAACATCCATTTGTCAATTTATACAAAAACATGACTGGTCCCTGAGTTTGAGATTGTTCCTAAAAAGGACAGTTCAAATGCATTGTTTGTGTTTTACAGCCTATTAGATTGATTCTTCTTTAGTTGTACTTCACTTCAAACTTTAGTTTTACTCACCGTAAGTGTCCTTCTCTTCTTGGTGCAGGTCATGAGAAAGACAAGCCGCAAACCTTGTGTCAAACCTTTCCAGTGCAGCACAAATATCCAAGGCAAACTCTCCAGGGTGGAGCTAGCTGTGATTAGCCCGCAGCAGTACCCACATTAGCATGTAGCCAAGATGTGCTGCGTTCCGAGAACACGCTCGGAAAGACCGCCTTCTTCATTAGATATGCAAAACTTTAAAAAATCACAGCGGCTAAACCAGCCTGGTTCAAAAACATTCACCCCCTCAGCGTCACAGAGCCGTAAGCTAACGTTTGAGACCGTGAGCTAACGTGAGCTAACGTTTGGGACCGTAAGCTAATGTTTGAGACCGTGAGCTAACGTTTGAGACCGTGAGCTAACGTGAGCTAACGTTTGGGACCGTAAGCTAATGTTTGAGACCGTGAGCTAACATTTGAGACCGTGAGCTAACGTTTGAGACCGCGAGCTAACGTTTGAGACCGCGAGCTAACGTGAGCTAACGTTTGAGACCGTAAGCTAACGTTTGGGACCGTAAGCTAACGTTTGAGACCGTGAGCTAACGTTAGCTAACGTTTGAGACCGTAAGCTAACGTTTGAGACCGTGAGCTAACGTTTGAGACCGCGAGCTAACGTGAGCTAACGTTTGAGACCGTAAGCTAACGTTTGGGACCGTAAGCTAACGTTTGAGACCGTGAGCTAACGTGAGCTAACGTTTGGGACCGTGAGCTAACGTGAGCTAACGTTTGGGACCGTAAGCTAACGTTTGAGACCGTGAGCTAACGTTTGAGACCGCGAGCTAACGTTTGAGACTGTGAGCTAACGTTTGAGACCGTGAGCTAACGTGAGCTAACGTTTGGGACCGTGAGCTAACGTGAGCTAACGTTTGGGACCGTAAGCTAACGTTTGAGACCGTGAGCTAACGTTTGAGACCGTGAGCTAACGTTTGAGACCGCGAGCTAACGTGAGCTAACGTTTGAGACCGTAAGCTAACGTGAGCTAACGTTTGGGACCGTAAGCTAACGTTTGAGACCGTGAGCTAACGTGAGCTAACGTTTGGGACCGTAAGCTAACGTTTGAGACCGTGAGCTAACGTTTGAGACCGTGAGCTAACGTTTGAGACCGTGAGCTAACGTGAGCTAACGTTTGGGACCGTAAGCTAATGTTTGAGACCGTGAGCTAACGTTTGAGACCGTGAGCTAACGTTTGAGACCGTGAGCTAACGTGAGCTAACGTTTGGGACCGTGAGCTAACGTTTGAGACCGTGAGCTAACGTGAGCTAACGTTTGGGACCGTAAGCTAACGTTTGAGACCGTGAGCTAACGTTTGAGACCGTGAGCTAACGTTTGAGACCGTGAGCTAACGTGAGCTAACGTTTGGGACCGTGGGCTAACGTGAGCTAACGTTTGGGACCGTAAGCTAACGTTTGAGACCGTGAGCTAACGTGAGCTAACGTTTGGGACCGTAAGCTAACGTTTGAGACCGTGAGCTAACGTGAGCTAACGTTGGAGACCGCGAGCTAACGTGAGCTAACGTTTGAGACCGTAAGCTAACGTTTGAGACCGTGAGCTAACGTTTGAGACCGCGAGCTAACGTGAGCTAACGTTTGAGACCGTAAGCTAACGTTTGAGACCGTGAGCTAACGTTTGAAACCGTGAGCTAACGTTTGAGACCGCGAGCTAACGTGAGCTAACGTTTGAGACCGTAAGCTAACGTTTGAGACCGTGAGCTAACGTTTGAGACCGCGAGCTAACGTGAGCTAACGTTTGAGACCGTAAGCTAACGTTTGAGACCGTGAGCTAACGTTTGAGACCGCGAGCTAACATAAGCTAACGTTTGAGACCGTAAGCTAACGTTTTGAGACCAAAGCCGTATTTTGAGCCAGGCTGCATTAAGGAGCCACGGGACACTCTCTGTTTAATCTGGTGAACACACAAAAACAACAAGATCAGTGTGTGCCACGACTCACTGGTGCAGCCCAAACTGCACAGAGGACGACAACAGAGTCAGCGCTCGTCATCGACACCTTCTGGCCACATAAAACATAACATCAGCGCATCGTGAGTGCTCAATATGGATTTAAATGAAAGTATAATGTTATAACAATCATAAATAAAGACAAAATAACAACAAAAGGACACTTAAAACAAAGGATTACAAAAGATGACTGACCTCTTCTCAAAATGGGACGTGGAAAAGGGAAGGGGAAGTCACAACCCCCGAATTTATACAAGAGCAGGAGGGACACACAAAGAAGACTCAAAATACTGAGGGAAAGAACCCATTTTGGCTGAATGAACGGGAGAGTAGCCCAAGTCCTCGATCCCCACCAGACTCCCTCTGAACGGGCTACTTTTCCTACCAAGTTGCCTGTTTTGGCCTCAGGCTACTCCATTTTGAGCTACTTAAATGCTGGAAGGGCTACCAGAGTTGAAGTGACTGCAAAAATGCATCGGGTGGCGATATTGGCTTATTTTGGATTGGCCACGCCCCTGACCTGCCCCCTCACCATGGGCTACTTAAATCCAGTTCGGGCTACTTTCCCATATGGGCCACTTTAGTTTTGAACGGGGTACTGCCCCACAGGCTGCTCGAGGGCCATTTGGACTACTTGCCAGTGGAGCTACTTTTGGTCAGTTTGGGGCTACTCCAGGGAGCTACTTTTGGGCAATTACTTACTCTGGCCGCTGACCACCGGGCCATTGGCCAGCGGTCGCCCTGGCCCCACTCCCTTCTATCTGGGCTACTTTTGGGTCAGTTGAGCCACTTTAAGGTGAAATTCTTGGACCGGCGCAACCTGCCCAAACAGGAGAAACCAAAAAGCTGTTCTGTTCATAATAATCTATCGACCTCCCGGTCCTTACTCGCTGTTCTTAACAGAATTCTTCGACTTCCATCAAATTTAGTATTAGACTGGGAAAATATTGTGGTGGTTGGGGATTTCAACATTCATGTGAATGAAAATAATTGCCTCAGTAATGCCTTTAGCGCTTTATTAGATGCATTGGTTTGACTCAAAATGTAAATAAACCAACCCACAGTCACAGCACACTCTGGACCTGGTTCTAACTTATGGAATAGAGACTCCCACTATCAGCAAAGCTAGTGTCCCATACAAATCCTTCAGTAATACTAGATGGTTCACTGCTGTTGATCAGGCAGAGATAACTTCAGTCATTATGTCCTCCAAAACATCAACTTGTATTTTAGACCCAATCCCAAGTAGACTCCTCCCCCTAATTATAAATCCCATTCTTAATATAATAAATACTTCACTAAAGCGGTTATGTCCCTCAGTCCTTCAAATATGCAGTGATTAAACCACTTTTGAAAAAGCCTAATCTAGACCCCGACATACTGGCAAACTATAGACCTATTTCTAATCTGCCCTTTGTCTCTAAAATCCTTGAAAGAATTGTGATTAAACAGCTTTGTCGCCACCTGCAGGACAATCATTTATTTGAAGTTTTTCAGTCAGGGTTCCGTGCGTACCACAGACTGAAACTGCACTAGTTAAAGTCACAAATGATCTGTTATTAGCTGCTGATGATGGACAGGTCTCAATCCTGGTTCTGTTGGACCTCAGCGTTTGATACCATCGACCACAACATTCTACTGCAGAGGTTAGAATGTGATGTAGGTGTCAGTGGAACCGCCCTTAGCTGGTTTAAATCCTATCTATCTGATAGGTACCAGTTTGTTAATGTAAACCAGAGATCTTCCCCATGTTCTAAAGTAACCTACGGTGTGCCGCAGGGTTCAGTACTCGGTCCAGTTCTGTTCACTCTTTATATGCTGCCCTTAGGTATGATCATCAGAAAGCATGGCATTAACTTCCACTGCTCTGCAGATGACACTCAGCTGTATTTATCAATGAAACCTGATCAGACCCATCAAGTAGACAGACTTAGTGCCTGCGTGAAAGACATAAAAACTTGGATGACTCTTAATTATCTGCTCCTTAACCCTGAAAAAACCGAGGTCATTCTGCTGGGCCCTAAGCACCTGCCAGACTCTTTATCTGACCAGATAGTTTCTCTGGACAATATCACTGTAGCCCCCAGCTCTACTGTAAGAAACCTTGGGGTCCTATTTGACCCAGATCTCTGGTTCAAAGCTCATATAAATCAAGTCTGTAAAACAGACGACTTTCATCTGTAACATCAGACAAAATTAGAAAAATCCTGCCCAGAGATGATGCCGAAAAACTCATCCATGCATTTGTCACATCCAGATTAGACTATTGTAACGCTCTGCTTACAGCGTGTCCTAAAAGCTCTAGAAGAAGCTTTCAACTGGTTCAAAATGCAGCAGCAAGATTATTAACAGGTACTAGAAGAAGAGATCATATTACACCAGTGTTAGAGTCTCTTCACTGGCTTCTGTTGAGTTTAGAATCAAATTTAAAATCCTCCTCCTGACTTATAAAGCTTTAAACAATATGGCCCCATCGACCTCAAAGATGCAATAGTAGCGTACCATCCAAACAGAGCTCTTCGTTCTCAAAATGCTGGACTATTGTTAGTCCCCAGAGTCTCTAAAAGCACAGTAGGAGGTCGAGCATTTAGCTCCCAAGCTCCTGTTATGGAACCAGCTCCTGTTCATGTTAAAGAGGCCGACACAGTCTCTACATTTAAGACCAGGCTCAAAACGTTCCTCTTTGAAATAGCTTATGGTCAGGCCAGTTAGGAACAGAAATAAAAACCTACAGTTTTAGCTCCGCTGCCCTTGGAGCGACTCTGCTGGAGAAGTATGGAGCTGAACACTGTCCTCTGGTTCTTCTACTTTACCATCAACAATATTTAATATTACTTCAACTGTAGTCTGTTCATTGCTGTTCACATGTTTCTCTCTTTGTTTCAGACACTGACCCCCCCTCCCATCTGTCTGGAGGATCTGTGCTCCACCCGCCTGGAGGAACTCCCTCAACCCTGGATTAGCCACACCTCGTCCTCCTGGACCAACTCCATCTACTTAGATGAACTGTTCCTCATCTCCTCCTGGAGGATCTCTCTACACTGGTGGACTGCTCCTCGTCCTCCTGGAGGATCTCTCTACACTGGTGGACTGCTCCTCGTCCTCCTGGAGGATCTCTCTACACTGGTGGACTGCTCCTCATCTCCTCCTGGAGGATCTCTCTACACTGGTGGACTGCTCCTCGTCCTCCTGGAGGATCTCTCTACACTGGTGGACTGCTCCTCATCTCCTCCTGGAGGATCTCTCTACACTGGTGGACTGCTCCTCGTCCGCCTGGAGGAACTCTTTAAAGCCACCTCCCTCTTGAGTGGTTCTGGATGAACTCTTTAAAGCCACCTCCCTCTTGAGTGGTTCTGGTTCAGTCCAAGTGGATGCGTCAGTCCTAGTTCATCTGCAGCCTGTCCGTCCGTGGGAGTAGGATCTCTCCTTCACTGTGGTTCTCCTCAGGTTTATACTTTGTCCCGTGGGGTTTTTTGTAGTTTTTCCTGAAGGAGGGTCAAAGGACAGGGGCATTCTGGGACAGTTATCTGAACTGCTTTGACCTGTGGCCCATCGAGGCAACTGTTGATGTGATTTTGGGCATTAGAAACATAAATGGATTTGATTTGTGTGGTTCAGTGGAATGTGTTACGTTTTTATTTATGAAAAGCACTTAAATAAATAAAATTTGATTTGATTTGATTTGATCTAATGAGGACAGACGGCTCCTCTGGACAGTCCATCCAGCACAGACAGGTCCTCCAGTAAAGTAGAAGTAGTTCCTTCAGGCAGAAAAGGATCATCACTGGAGCAGACTCCACCCCCCGGGGGAAAACATGTGAACAGCAACGAACAGACTCCAGATGAACTAAAATCTTAAATGTTGTTGATGAAGAGACCGTGTTCAGCTCCAGACTCCAGAGCAGTGGAGCTAAAACTGTAGGTCTTATTTCTGTTCCTAACCTGACCATAAACTATTTCAGAGGATCGTTTTGGTCTTAAATGTACAGACAATGTGGGCCTCTACAGGGAGAAGAGCCGAGGAGAAAGGACACAGCCCTGTGGAGCTCCTGATGAGACAGTGTCCCACAGTGGAGCTCCTGATGAGACAGTGTCCCACAGTGGAGCTCCTGATGGTCCCAGTGGAGCTCCTGATGAGACAGTGTCCCACAGTGGAGCTCCTGATGGTCCCAGTGTCCCACAGTGGAGCTCCTGATGAGACAGTGTCCCACAGTGGAGCTCCTGATGGTCCCAGTGTCCCACAGTGGAGCTCCTGATGGTCCCAGTGTCCCACAGTGGAGCTCCTGATGGTCCCAGTGTCCCACAGTGGAGCTCCTGATGGTCCCAGTGTCCCACAGTGGAGCTCCTGATGAGACAGTGTCCCACAGTGGAGCTCCTGATGGTCCCAGTGTCCCACAGTGGAGCTCCTGATGAGACAGTGTCCCACAGTGGAGCTCCTGATGGTCCCAGTGTCCCACAGTGGAGCTCCTGATGGTCCCAGTGTCCCACAGTGGAGCTCCTGATGCACTGAAAAAACGGAAAATAGGGGGTTGCTCGTTTTGTAAATGAAAATCATGCTACCATTTCATATTTTATTTAAGATCTTCTTTGAGCATGACTTTGTCATAAAACAGCTGAATAAATCCCATCGATGCTAAACCTGCATGTTTTAATCACGACAGCGCTGCATGAAAAAGTTATGCTGCCAGTGCTGCCAGTGAAGCCACACCCCACTTTTCAAAAAATAACTCCTCCCCTTCCTGTGACCGGGAAAAACGTTTAACAGAAGAAGCTGCAGCAGCCATTTTTTCCTTCTCTTTGCTGTATTTTGGGACTTTCCGACTGGTTTAAGTTCGTTCCTGGAGTCCTCGTGATTTCTAAAGGTAAACTTGTTTTATTTGGTCCTAAGAATGCAACGTTACTACGTTAGAAAATTAAGCTGTTAACATTTGTAAGTTGAGAACTATTGGAACAAACCAAGTCAAGGTTAATGTTAACTAAACAGGTGTAATGTTAGGTGCAACAGCTCCACCTGCTACTTTGAAGTGTACAAATCAATCTTTTGAGTGTTACTAAATTTTGTAACTTAGCTGTCATGTTTAATTAATTCATTAATTTAATTTTAGAGTGTATTGTGCTAACTGGACATGGACTGGATTAAGGGTGCGCACAGCAGAACTCCGTTTTTGTCACGATACTGTCATTACAGTGTGGTACACCAGCTGCTGACGCTGAGCTCCATCCATGACGAGAGACGACACCGCGCTCTGCACAGTCCAGAGGTAAAAGTTAACACTGTTCACCCAGTTCAGAAAGTTGCTTCTTTGTGTGCTAACCAAGCCTCCATTATGACTCTGGTGCTGGTGCTGTGTGGATTTTTGCCATCGCTCTCATGTTCGCCAAGAAATTACAACTCATAACCACAAGAAATAAAACACAAGAGTTTAGATACGCCACATGTGCTGGTGCCTCATCAATGATTGGACCACAGAGAACACGAGATAACGCAGACTGCTTCTCTATTATTGACAAAATGACTGTATCATTGTTAGATTTTTCTAACTTGGTTTATACAGTAATTACTATTCTATTCACCTTTATTGCAATTTTGAAAATTTTAACATTTACCATTTTTGTCTTTTCAGATAAATGCGGAGTTAAAAAATTACAACCCTCCCACTCCAGTCCCGGTTCGTTCCACAGTTAGACTTTTTGTCTGACCAGCTCCATCAAGAGGAGAGGACTCATGGGACAAAAACTGAAAAACCTCACAGATCTGATGACAGAGGTAAGATGAGAGAAAGAATTTTGGATACCTTCAAACTTGCTGTCGAGAGTCTTGAGTGGTCCCCACTTTTAACTGAGCCTGAAATCTACATAGATTAGTGATATATATTTTTTGTCCTTTCAAAGCTAATTTTGTTATTTATTGAGCAAAGAACATTTGTGAATATGGTATTTATGGTTATTTTTTAAAGGAGGTCCCTGTGGTGACAAATGTGTCTTTTGTTCCACATTTTGAACTGAGCATGTGAGATCAAAAAACATTTTTAAATTTGAGTTTTTAAATTTGAGTAGTTTCATAATGCTTTCCTGATAGTGACTTCAACACTGAGGGAAATGATCATCTTTCTTTTCATATACAACTTTAAATTTGTTGTCAAGAAATGTTTCTAATTAAGTCTTTACCACGTCACCAGAATGAAGAAGTAGACATTGGATGGGAGTTCCTTTTGAAAGGGTTATGCCTTTACCTTCCTGTTCCTGTTACTGAAGAGTGCAGACGCTTTTCCTTGCTGCTCCTGCTTGCTACAGCTGTTTTCTTACTTATTTTGCTTTTAAATCAATTTTTTTCCTCTATAAATCTTGGATTATGACTTTTCGAAGGAAACCAAGGATTTTAAGATAATTTTTTCCATTTTTAACAAACTATCTGACGAGCCAGCGACATGTCCGGGGAGAGAAGTCAAACAAACTCTTGTGAACGCTGTCGGAAATATCAACATGAAATAATTGAGCTACAAGCACGGATATTCGCTCTAGAATCTGAAAAAGGACTTCACGATACCATTCCAGTGTCACCGAGGGGTAAGAAGTCTACATATCTTTCAAGAAAAGCTACTTTCAACTTAAACCGGAGCGACTCTGTGTCTTTCCCAAAACTGGGTAAAGACCAGCCGGCAGCATCTTGGGTCAAACTCGGTGCAAAACCAAAACGATACAAAGCTAATGTAAAGTCGCCTGCTATACAGCTTACAAACAGATTTTTGCCGCTATCAGAGGCTGAATTTACAGAACGAGAAAACTGTAGCCTCCATGATGTTGATAAAAAGCAGCAGAAAGACAGACAGTCTGTGCCAAACGTCAAGGACAGTGACACACTCTTGATAGGAGACGGTGCTATCAGTGAGTCGTACATGGAAGAATGAAAACATGTAGCTACCCCAGCGGCACAGTTTCTGAGATTACGTCACTGCTTCCCAACGTACTGTCCACACACAGAGGAGTTAAACAGCTGATTGTACACGTGGGTGCAGTGGACATCCGAAAGGAGCAGACTGAAGTTTTGAAAAAAGACTTCATGAAGTTATTTGAGGAGCTTGATAAAGTAGAAATCAAAACATTCATCAGTGGACCTCTTCCAAATATTGACAGGAAGATCAACAAGTTTAGCCGGCTGCTACAATTGAACACTTGGCTGTCCAAAGAGTGTGCACCTAGAGGATTGCACTACATTGAGAACTTCTATCTGTTCTGGAAACGAGAGGACCTGTTCAAGGGAAGGGGCCCACATCTGTGCAGAGGTGGAGTGAGGGCGCTGACAGAGAACCTCCTCCACGCTCTCAGGCATCAGAATGGCCGTGGACAGGGTCGTGAACAGATAGTTCGAGAAGAGAGGAATGAGAGAAGAACACCGGATCAATCAGCCAGAGACCAAGTCAATGCTTCAACATCAGCAGTAACAAAACAGCCGACTCCACAAAAGGATTTATCAACAGCAGCTCCACCAGGCCCAGCAAAGGATTCAGCTCCAGCTGCTCCAAAATCTCCTACACTGCCTCCAATAAAGAGGTCATCAGTTGCAGCACCACAACGATCTCCACCGCCGCCCTTGAAGGACTCAAGCTCAACATCCGTCCCCCCTCCCTCGGGGTCCTCATCACAGGTCATGGACCGGTCAGTGACAGGCCCAGCAGCTGCCCTGTCACCACCCCTACCCTCAGACCAGTCCTGGGTCCCCCCTGCAACATCTACTCCCACTCAATCATCACTCTCCTTTTCATCTCCACCTTCACCCAGGGACCTTCCCAACCATCTTGAAAGTCTGATCAAATCAGGAGTAAAGATGGTTCCACTCACACCTAATTTAGCAAGATCAAGAGTTCTGATGTCAACAATGATGAACTCTTCCCCGTACAAATCTGTGCCCACCATACCACCCAGGAGCTTCAACTCTCCTGCTTCACCAAAAAAACGACCTGCACCTCCACCCCCTCACCTTTCACCTGGTCCATCACCCAAACCCCCTCCAGGTCTCCCCCTTCACCGCCCTCCCCCACCTCCCCCCAGAACTGTTATCTCCCATAGCTAGGATGCAGTGGGTCTCAGCGTTGCCGGGACTTATGGTCATGAAAATGGTCAAACAAACCCGGGGCCCTGTGTTATATCTGTTGTCACGTCACACAGACTGGAGAACAGAAGGACAGTTAGACTGTCCAATCTTAGAAATTTAATTCATATTCCCTGTGAAAAGATAACGTCCAGTCACATTGAAACCAATCTGAAACTTGCTGTGCTTAATGTCAGATCCTTATGTAACAAATCACTTTTAATTAATGATTTTATATCTTCTTATAATCTTGATTTTTATGTTTTTAACTGAAACATGGCTTGACAAAAACACGGGAATGTAGTTCTAATAGAAGCGACTCCACCGAGCTTCAAGTTTGAATCTGAAACACGCGACAACAAAAAGGGTGGAGGTGTCTGTGCAGTTTTTAGAGATAAAATAGTTACCCATAGGTTGTCTTTTGGGGTGTTTTCATCATTTGAGTTTTTATCTTTTAAAATGGAGCTAAAACAGTCTCCCTCCATACTCTACATTGTCCTGTACAAGCCTCCCCAGCACTACCAAGGTTTTATTGATGATTTTACTGAGATGCTTTCAGTTGTATGCACAGACTTTGACGGTTTGGTCATTACAGGTGATTTCAATGTTCACTTGGATAATGTTTGCGACAGAAACGCTAAAGAGCTTGATGCTGTCCTTGAAACCTTTGGTCTTACTCAGCATGTGAGTGGCCCCACTCACAGCAGAGGACACACTCTGGACCTGCTAATTACTAAAGGGGTTAATATTTCAAACATCAGTGTGGTCGATGTGGCACTGTCTGATCATTTCTGTGTTTTCTTTGACCTGTCTGTTATTCCCAAATCACAGACTGGTCCTGCAGTTGTTCGGAGGAGACACATAAATGACAGCACAAGTGCACTCTTCATTGAAATGATAAACTTTGAAAATCCTTCATGTTCAAATGTTGACGACTTTTTAAATTCGTTTACATCTAATATCTTGAATGTTCTGGACACCATTGCTCCTATGAAGGTTAAAATGGTTAAAAATAAGCAGAAGGCGCCATGGAGGAATAATGAGACAGTCAGGGCACAGAAAAGGGAGTGCCGCAGGGCTGAGCGAAAATGGCGCAAGTCAAAGCTCCAGATTCATAAAGAGATTTATAGAGAAAGGTTGTACATGTACAACCTCATTTTATGTAAAACAAGGGAAGGATTTTTTTCTGAAATAATTGGAAATTGCAGTAATAACTTGCGTGCTCTGTTTGCAACAGTAAACAGACTAACAAACCCTCCAATTCTGCTGCCATTAGAACTAATTTCCACAGCTAAGTGCAATGAGTTTGCAGTATTCTTTAATGACAAGGTTCAGGGCATTAAAAATGCCATAAATTCCACAGTGCAAATAATAACTTTAAAACCACCTACACATTTAGAGCTGACTCAGTTTGCACCTGTAACTGACAAAACTGTCCAAGAGATCATCACCAGTCTGAGTTCTTCTACATGCTGCCTCGATGTGTTACCCACCAGAGTCTAAAGTCTGTTCTGAGCACTTTGTTAGCACCACTCACTCACATAGTTAACATGTCGCTTCAATCTGGAACATTCCCAAGGGCCTTGAAAACTGCGGTCATTAAGCCTCTCCTAAAGAAGAGCAGTCTTGATGCCTCAGAACTGAAAAATTATCGGCCCATCTCAAATCTGCCATTTTTAGGCAAAGTCCTCGAAAAGGTTGTTTACCAACAGCTCACTGACTTCCTCTTAATAAACAACTCATTTGATGTTTTTCAGTCAGGTTTTAGACCTCATCACAGCACTGAGACTGCTCTTATCAAGGTGACAAATGACATCCGCCTGAACACTGACGCGGGCAAAGCCTCAGTCTTAATTCTGTTAGATCTGAGCGCTGCTTTTGACACTGTCGATCATAGGATCCTCCTACAGAGACTAGAGGACTGGGTGGGCATCACTGGCACTGCCCTAAAGGGGTTGAAGTCCTACCTTGAGGACAGAGAGTACTTTGTTGAGATTGGTAACTGTGTCTCAGACCACGTGAGCTTGACCTGTGGGGTGCCCCAAGGGTCAATCCTGGGACCCCTTCTGTTCAACCTCTACATGCTGCCCTTAGGTCAGTTAATACTCAGCACAAATGTGTCTTATCACAACTACGCAGACGACACTCAGATCTACGTCTCACTGACGGCAGGTGAATATGGACCAGTGGATTCACTCTGTCACTGCATCCAACAGATCAGCGTGTGGATGCAAAACAATTTTCTTCAGCTGAACTCAGACAAGACTGAAATCATCATCTTTGGGCCGAAGAAACAGAGAGAAAGTGTCAGCAGTCACCTCCAGTCTCTCGCTCTAAAACCGACAAATCAAGTTAGAAATCTGGGGGTAATAATGGACTCAGACCTGAACTTTAACAGCCACATCAAATCAATAACATCAACAGCCTTTTACCACCTAAAAAAACATTGCCAAAATTAAAGGTATAGTGTCTAAACCAGACTTGGAGAGACTTATCCATGCATTTGTCTCCAGTAGGTTAGACTACTGCAACGGCCTGTTCACTGGCCTCTCCAAACGAGCTGTAAAACAGCTGCAGTACATCCAGCACGCTGCTGCTCGGGTCCTGACAAGAACCAGGAAGTACGATCACATTAGTCTGTGCTCAGGTCTCTGCACTGCCCCCTGTGGCTCAGAGAATTGACTTTAAAGCAGCTCTGCTTGTGTTCAAGTCTCTCCACGGCCAAGCACCAAAGTACATCTCTGACATGTTAGTGCCATATGAACCATCTGAGGACCTCAGGGACCGGCCTCCTGCTGGTGCCTAGAGTCAGGACTAAACATGGACCGGCCTCCTGCTGGTGCCTAGAGTCAGGACTAAACATGGACCGGCCTCCTGCTGGTGCCTAGAGTCAGGACTAAACATGGACCGGCCTCCTGCTGGTGCCAGAGTCAGGACTAAACATGGACGGGCCTCCTGCAGGTGCCTAGAGTCAGGACTAAACATGGACCGGCCTCCTGCTGGTGCCAGAGTCAGGACTAAACATGGACCGGCCTCCTGCAGGTGCCTAGAGTCAGGACTAAACATGGACCGGCCTCCTGCTGGTGCCTACAGTCAGGACTAAACATGGACCGGCCTCCTGCTGGTGCCAGAGTCAGGACTAAACATGGACCGGCCTCCTGCTGGTGCCAGAGTCAGGACTAAACATGGACCGGCCTCCTGCTGGTGCCAGAGTCAGGACTAAACATGGACCGGCCTCCTGCTGGTGCCAGAGTCAGGACTAAACATGGACCGGCCTCCTGCAGGTGCCTAGAGTCAGGACTAAACATGGACCGGCCTCCTGCTGGTGCCTACAGTCAGGACTAAACATGGACCGGCCTCCTGCTGGTGCCAGAGTCAGGACTAAACATGGACCGGCCTCCTGCAGGTGCCTAGAGTCAGGACTAAACATGGACCGGCCTCCTGCAGGTGCCAGAGTCAGGACTAAACATGGACCGGCCTCCTGCTGGTGCCAGAGTCAGGACTAAACATGGACGGGCCTCCTGCAGGTGCCTAGAGTCAGGACTAAACATGGACCGGCCTCCTGCTGGTGCCAGAGTCAGGACTAAACATGGACCGGCCTCCTGCTGGTGCCAGAGTCAGGACTAAACATGGACGGGCCTCCTGCAGGTGCCAGAGTCAGGACTAAACATGGACGGGCCTCCTGCAGGTGCCTAGAGTCAGGACTAAACATGGACCGGCCTCCTGCTGGTGTCAGAGTCAGGACTAAACATGGACCGGCCTCCCTGCTGGTGTCAGAGTCAGGACTAAACATGGACCGGCCTCCTGCTGGTGCCAGAGTCAGGACTAAACATGGACCGGCCTCCTGCTGGTGTCAGAGTCAGGACTAAACATGGACCGGCCTCCTGCTGGTGCCAGAGTCAGGACTAAACATGGACGGGCCTCCTGCAGGTGCCAGAGTCAGGACTAAACATGGGCCTACAGCTGGTGCCAGAGTCAGGACTAAACATGGACCGGCCTCCTGCTGGTGCCAGAGTCAGGACTAAACATGGACCGGCCTCCTGCAGGTGCCTAGAGTCAGGACTAAACATGGACCCGGCCTCCTGCTGGTGCCTACAGTCAGGACTAAACATGGACCGGCCTCCTGTTGGTGCCAGAGTCAGGACTAAACATGGACCGGCCTCCTGCAGGTGCCTAGAGTCAGGACTAAACATGGACCGGCCTCCTGCAGGTGCCTAGAGTCAGGACTAAACATGGACCGGCCTCCTGCAGGTGCCTAGAGTCAGGACTAAACATGGACCGGCCTCCTGCAGGTGCCAGAGTCAGGACTAAACATGGACCGGCCTCCTGCTGGTGCCAGAGTCAGGACTAAACATGGAGCCGGGCCTCCTGCTGGTGCCAGAGTCAGGACTAAACATGGACGGGCCTCCTGCAGGTGCCTAGAGTCAGGACTAAACATGGACCGGCCTCCTGCTGGTGTCAGAGTCAGGACTAAACATGGACCGGCCTCCTGCAGGTGCCAGAGTCAGGACTAAACATGGGCCGGCCTCCTGCTGGTGCCAGAGTCAGGACTAAACATGGACCGGCCTCCTGCTGGTGCCAGAGTCAGGACTAAACATGGACGGGCCTCCTGCTGGTGCCAGAGTCAGGACTAAACATGGACGGGCCTCCTGCAGGTGCCAGAGTCAGGACTAAACATGGGGAATCAGCATTTCAGTTTTTTGCAGCTAAAATCTGGAACAGTCTCCCTGAAGATGTGAGACAGGCCTCCACTCTGACAATGTTTAAATCCAGACTAAAAACAGTTCTCTTTAGACGTGCAAACGACTGAAAGATCTATCTGCACTCTTCTCTTTTAAAGCACTTTATTTTAAAATGATTTTAAAATGATTCTGTGTGTCTTTTTGTGTTTTGTGTATTAATATCCATTTTATTACTTAAATTTGTCTCTAACCAAAACATGATCCTTTTTTTTTCAGTGTGGTCCCAGTGGGGCTCCTGATGAGACAGTGTCCCACAGTGGAGCTCCTGATGGTCCCAGTGTCCCACAGTGGAGCTCCTGATGGTCCCAGTGTCCCACAGTGGAGCTCCTGATGGTCCCAGTGTCCCACAGTGGAGCTCCTGATGGTCCCAGCGTCCCACAGTGGAGCTCCTGATGGTCCCAGTGTCCCACAGTGGAGCTCCTGATGAGACAGTGTCCCACAGTGGAGCTCCTGATGGTCCCAGTGTCCCACAGTGGAGCTCCTGATGAGACAGTGTCCCACAGTGGAGCTCCTGATGAGACAGTGTCCCACAGTGGAGCTCCTGATGAGACAGTGTCCCACAGTGGAGCTCCTGATGGTCCCAGCGTCCCACAGTGGAGCTCCTGATGGTCCCAGTGTCCCACAGTGGAGCTCCTGATGAGACAGTGTCCCACAGTGGAGCTCCTGATGGTCCCAGTGTCCCACAGTGGAGCTCCTGATGAGACAGTGTCCCACAGTGGAGCTCCTGATGAGACAGTGTCCCACAGTGGAGCTCCTGATGGTCCCAGCGTCCCACAGTGGAGCTCCTGATGGTCCCAGTGTCCCACAGTGGAGCTCCTGATGGTCCCAGTGTCCCACAGTGGAGCTCCTGATGGTCCCAGTGTCCCACAGTGGAGCTCCTGATGGTCCCAGTGTCCCACAGTGGAGCTCCTGATGGTCCCAGTGTCCCACAGTGGAGCTCCTGATGGTCCCAGTGTCCCACAGTGGAGCTCCTGATGGTCCCAGTGTCCCACAGCTGCTTTGAATCGTGAGACACAGAGCAGAGCGAGTCCTTTGAGAACTGCATGAGCTGAACATTTGTCCTGAAGATGAAGGACACGTGTAAACATTTATGAGATGAACCTCTTTGTCCAAGGACAGAGCGACATGTTTGTGGAGGCAGCACATGAGTCACAAGGACAAGAGCTGACCCTCTTATGGACGGGACGTCCCACAGAGCAGGGTCAGAACACAGAATGTACAGAGCGCTGAAGGTTCACCAAACACATCTGTCTCAGTTTAATGTTTGAGTCTTTACTTGGACAAATGTCTTACTTCAGTCACTTCATAGAAAATGTTTTCAACTAAAACATTTCAGTGAGAGTGAGACGTACGATGTTTATTTAAATCAGAGCTCGTGTTTCCTCTGGTACTTTGTCTTTAATATGTTTGAGACATTCACTCCGTTAAGTCACAAATCTGTGAACGTCCGAGGACCAGGACCAGGACCAGGACCAGGCCCAGACCAGGACCAGGACCAGGACCAGGCCCAGACCAGGACCAGGACCAGGACCAGGACCAGGACCAGACCAGGACCAGGCCCAGACCAGGACCAGGACCAGGACCAGGCCCAGACCAGGACCAGGACCAGGCCCAGACCAGGACCAGGACCAGGACCAGGCCCAGACCAGGACCAGGACCAGGACCAGGACCAGGACCAGGACCAGGACCAGGACCAGGACCAGGACCAGGACCAGGACCAGGACCAGGACCAGGACCAGGACCAGGACCAGGCCCAGACCAGGACCAGGACCAGGACCAGGCCCAGACCAGGACCAGGACCAGGACCAGGCCCAGACCAGGACCAGGACCAGGACCAGGCCCAGACCAGGACCAGGACCAGGACCAGGACCAGGACCAGGACCAGGCCCAGGACCAGGACCAGACCAGGACCAGACCAGGACCAGGACCAGGACCAGGCCCAGACCAGGACCAGGACCAGGACCAGGCCCAGACCAGGACCAGGACCAGGACCAGGCCCAGACCAGGACCAGGACCAGGACCAGGACCAGGACCAGACCAGGACCAGGCCCAGACCAGGACCAGGACCAGGACCAGGCCCAGACCAGGACCAGGACCAGGACCAGGCCCAGACCAGGACCAGGACCAGGACCAGGACCAGACCAGGACCAGGACCAGGACCAGGACCAGGACCAGGACCAGAGACCAGGACCAGGACCAGGACCAGGACCAGGACCAGGACCAGGACCAGGACCAGGACCAGGACCAGGCCCAGACCAGGACCAGGACCAGGACCAGGCCCAGACCAGGACCAGGACCAGGACCAGGCCCAGACCAGGACCAGGACCAGGACCAGGCCCAGACCAGGACCAGGACCAGGACCAGGACCAGGACCAGGACCAGGCCCAGGACCAGGACCAGGACCAGGACCAGACCAGGACCAGGCCCAGACCAGGACCAGGACCAGGACCAGGCCCAGACCAGGACCAGGACCAGGACCAGGCCCAGACCAGGACCAGGACCAGGACCAGGCCCAGACCAGGACCAGGACCAGGACCAGGACCAGGACCAGGACCAGGACCAGGACCAGGACCAGAGACCAGGACCAGGACCAGGACCAGGACCAGGGCCCAGGACCAGGACCAGGACCAGGCCCAGACCAGGACCAGGACCAGGACCAGGCCCAGACCAGGACCAGGACCAGGACCAGGCCCAGACCAGGACCAGGACCAGGACCAGGACCAGGACCAGGCCCAGGCCCAGGACCAGGCCCAGGACCAGGACCAGGACCAGGACCAGGACCAGGACCAGGACCAGGACCAGGACCAGGACCAGGACCAGGACCAGGACCAGGACCAGGCCCGGACCAGGACCAGGACCAGGACCAGGACCAGGACCAGGACCAGGCCCAGGCCCAGGCCCAGGACCAGGACCAGGACCAGGCCCAGGACCAGACCAGGCCCAGGACCAGGACCAGGACCAGACCAGGCCCAGGCCCAGGACCAGGCCCAGGCCCAGGAACAGGACCAGGACCAGGACCAGGACCAGGACCAGGACCAGACCAGGACCAGGACCAGGACCAGGACCAGGACCAGGACCAGGACCAGACCAGGACCAGGACCAGGACCAGGACCAGGACCAGGACCAGGACCAGGACCAGGACCAGACCAGGACCAGGACCAGGCCCAGGACCAGGACCAGGACCAGACCAGGACCAGGACCAGGACCAGGACCAGGACCAGGACCAGGACCAGGACCAGGACCAGACCAGGACCAGGACCAGGCCCGGACCAGGACCAGGACCAGGACCAGGCCCAGGACCAGGCCCAGGACCAGGACCAGGCCCAGGACCAGACCAGGCCCGGCCCAGGACCAGGACCAGACCAGGCCCAGGACCAGGACCAGGACCAGGACCAGACCAGGACCAGGACCAGGACCAGACCAGGACCGGGACCGGGACCGGGACAGACCGGGCAGACCAGGACCAGATACCAGAGACCAGACCAGGACCAGGACCAGGACCAGGACCAGGACCAGGACCAGAGACCAGGACCAGGACCAGACCAGACCAGGACCAGACCAGGACCAGACCAGACCAGGACCAGGACCAGGCCCAGACCAGGACCAGGACCAGGACCAGGCCCGGACCAGGACCAGGACCAGGACCAGGCCCAGGACCAGGACCAGGACCAGGACCAGACCAGGACCAGGCCCAGACCAGGACCAGGACCAGGACCAGGACCAGACCAGGACCAGGACCAGGACCAGGCCCAGACCAGGACCAGGACCAGGACCAGGCCCAGACCAGGACCGGGACCGGGACAGGGCAGACCGGGACTTGAGACGGGACAGGGACCAGGCAGACCAGGACCAGGACCAGGACCAGGCCCAGACCAGGACCAGGACCAGGACCAGGCCCGGACCAGGACCAGGACCAGGACCAGGCCCAGACCAGGACCAGGCCCAGGCCCAGGCCCAGGACCAGGACCAGGACCAGGCCCAGGACCAGACCAGGCCCAGGACCAGGACCAGGACCAGACCAGGCCCAGGCCCAGGACCAGGCCCAGGCCCAGGCCCAGGACCAGGACCAGGACCAGGACCAGGACCAGGACCAGGACCAGGACCAGGACCAGGACCAGGACCAGGACCAGGACCAGGACCAGACCAGGACCTGGACCAGGACCAGGACCAGGACCAGGACCAGGACCAGACCAGGACCAGGACCAGGACCAGGACCAGGACCAGGACCAGGACCAGAGACCAGGACCAGACCAGGACCAGGACCAGGACCAGGACCAGGACCAGGACCAGACCAGAGACCAGGACCAGGACCAGGACCAGGACCAGGACCAGGACCAGGACCAGGACCAGACCAGGACCAGGACCAGGCCCGGACCAGGACCAGGACCAGGACCAGGCCCAGGACCAGGCCCAGGACCAGGACCAGGACCAGACCAGGCCCAGGCCCAGGACCAGGACCAGACCAGGACCAGGACCAGGACCAGGACCAGGACCAGGACCAGACCAGGACCAGGACCAGGACCAGGCCCAGGCCCAGGACCAGGACCAGGACCAGGACCAGGACCAGACCAGGACCAGGACCAGGACCAGGACCAGGACCAGGACCAGGACCAGGACCAGACCAGGACCAGGACCAGGACCAGGACCAGACCAGGACCAGGCCAGAACCAGGACCAGGCCCAGGACCAGGCTCAGGACCAGGACCGGACCGGGCCCAGGACCAGGCCCAGGACCAGGACCAGGCCCAGGACCAGACCAGGACCAGGACCAGGCCCAGGACCAGGACCAGGACCAGACCAGGCCCAGGACCAGGCCCAGGCCCAGGACCAGGACCAGGACCAGGCCCAGGACCAGGACCAGGACCAGGACCAGGACCAGGCCCAGGACCAGGACCAGGCCCGGACCAGGACCAGGACCAGGACCAGGCCCAGGCCCAGGACCAGGACCAGGACCAGGACCAGGACCAGGACCAGGACCAGGACCAGACCAGGACCAGGACCAGGACCAGGACCAGGACCAGACCAGGACCAGGACCAGGACCAGGACCAGACCAGGACCAGGACCAGGACCAGGACCAGACCAGGACCAGGACCAGGACCAGGACCAGACCAGGACCAGGCCAGAACCAGGACCAGGACCAGGCTCAGGACCAGGACCGGACCGGGCCCAGGACCAGGCCCAGGACCAGGACCAGGCCCAGGACCAGACCAGGACCAGGACCAGGCCCAGGACCAGGACCAGGACCAGGACCAGGCCCAGGACCAGGACCAGGACCAGACCAGGACCAGGACCAGGACCAGGACCAGGACCAGGACCAGGACCAGGACCAGACCAGGACCAGGACCAGGACCAGGCCCAGACCAGGACCAGGACCAGGACCAGGCCCAGGACCAGGACCAGGCCCAGGACCAGGACCAGGACCAGGCCCAGGACCAGACCAGGCCCAGGACCAGGACCAGGACCAGACCAGGCCCAGGCCCAGGACCAGGCCCAGGCCCAGGACCAGGACCAGGACCAGGACCAGGACCAGGACCAGGACCAGACCAGGACCAGGCCAGAACCAGGCCCAGGACCAGGCCCAGGACCAGGACCAGGACCGTACCAGGACCAGACCAGGACCAGGACCGGACCAGGACCAGGCCCGGTCCAAATGTGGTTTTACATCATTTGTCTCATGTAGAATCACTCTGATAGAAAAAAACAAGGTTTCCAAAAAGTACAAAAGTGACCTGTTAAACCTTTTTATTTTAAAACAGTTCTCAGGTTTCAGGCGTAAAGATTCCATCCTGATTGGAAGGATTTGTCATGACAATAGTCCTCTGTTGTCACAGCAAAAGCACAATTCCTCCTTCAAACCAGGCACGAATCATTTGCCTGAAATCTATGAAAACAGAATATATTTTGTTAATAATGTCATGTCCTCAGATGAACATGTTCAAATCAATGTTTGCTTTTATCGATTACAACTGTTGATTTATTCTCTTGAAAACAAATGAATGTCCCTCACACTCGACACACGACAGAACCAACTGTAAAAGAGGTTAAAGGTCAGAGGTCAGAGGTCACAGGCTGCACTGGACAGGAAGAAGTACAAACCATCAGCAGAACAAGTGTGTTTTACACAGCTTTGTTTGACTTTATTACAAACAAGTGCTTCATGTTATAATCCACTGCTGCCACCAGGTGGTGTCAGGTGAACATGTCACCTGTCCATTCACACAACTCCTCCTCTTCTTCTTCTTCTTCTTCTTCTTCTTCTTCTTCTTCTTCTTCATCAGTGGATGATTATTTTACATTTTGTTCAGTGTAAAACACATTTTGTTTGTAAAAATGAAAACACAGAGAGAGAGCACCTGACACACACAGAGAGAGCACCTGACACACAGAGAGAGCACCTGACACACAGAGAGAGCACCTGACACACAGAGAGAGCACCTGACACACAGAGAGAGCACCTGACACACAGAGAGAGCACCTGACACACAGAGAGAGAGCACCTGACACACAGAGAGAGCACCTGACACAGAGAGAGAGAGCACCTGACACACACAGAGAGCACCTGACACACAGAGAGAGCACCTGACACAGAGAGAGAGAGCACCTGACACACACAGAGAGCACCTGACACACACAGAGAGCACCTGACACACACAGAGAGGCACCTGACACACAGAGAGAGCACCTGACACACAGAGAGAGAGAGCACCTGACACACAGAGAGAGCACCTGACACATAGAGAGAGCACCTGACACAGAGAGAGAGAGCACCTGACACACAGAGAGAGAGCACCTAACACACAGAGAGAGCACCTGACACACAGAGAGGGCACCTGACACACAGAGAGGGCACCTGACACACAGAGAGGGCACCTGACACACAGAGAGAGAGAGCACCTGACACACAGAGAGAGAGCACCTGACACACAGAGAGAGAGCACCTGACACACAGAGAGAGCACCTGACACAGAGAGAGAGAGCACCTGACACACAGAGAGAGAGCACCTGACACACAGAGAGCACCTGACACACAGAGAGGGCACCTGACACACAGAGCACCTGACACACAGAGAGGGCACCTGACACACAGAGAGAGCACCTGACACACAGAGAGAGCACCTGACACACAGAGAGAGCACCTGACACAGAGAGAGAGAGAGCACCTGACACACAGAGAGGGCACCTGACACACAGAGAGAGCACCTGACACACAGAGAGAGAGCACCTGACACACAGAGAGGGCACCTGACACACAGAGAGAGAGCACCTGACACACAGAGAGAGCACCTGACACACAGAGAGGGCACCTGACACACAGAGAGAGAGCACCTGACACACAGAGAGCACCTGACACACAGAGAGGGCACCTGACACACAGAGAGAGCCCTGACACACAGAGAGAGAGCACCTGACACACAGAGAGGGCACCTGACACACAGAGAGAGAGCACCTGACACACAGAGAGCACCTGACACACAGAGAGAACACCTGACACACAGAGAGCACCTGACACAGAGAGAGAGAGCACCTGACACACAGAGAGAGCACCTGACACACAGAGAGAGCACCTGACACACACAGAGAGAGCACCTGACACACAGAAAGAGAGAGAGCACCTGACACACAGAGAGGGCACCTGACACACAGAGAGAGCACCTGACACACAGAGAGAGCACCTGACACACAGAGAGAGCACCTGACACACAGAGAGAGAGCACCTGACACACAGAGAGAGAGCACCTGACACACAGAGAGAGAGCACCTGACACACAGAGAGGGCACCTGACACACAGAGAGAGAGCACCTGACACACAGAGAGCACCTGACACACAGAGAGCACCTGACACACACAGAGAGAACCTGACACAGAGAGAGCACCTGACACACAGAGAGAGCACCTGACACACACAGAGAGCACCTGACACACAGAGAGGGCACCTGACACAGAGAGAGAGAGCACCTGACACACAGAGAGAGAGCACCTGACACACAGAGAGAGAGCACCTGACACACAGAGAGAGAGAGCACCTGACACACAGAGAGAGCACCTGACACACAGAGAGCACCTGACACACAGAGAGAGAGCACCTGACACACAGAGAGAGCACCTGACACACACAGAGAGCACCTGACACACAGAGAGGGCACCTGACACACAGAGAGAGCACCTGACACACAGAGAGAGCACCTGACACACAGAGAGGGCACCTGACACACAGAGAGAGAGCACCTGACACACAGAGAGAGCACCTGACACACAGAGAGAGCACCTGACACACAGAGAGACACCTGACACACAGAGAGCACCTGACACACAGAGAGAGCACCTGACACACAGAGAGGGCACCTGACACACAGAGAGAGCACCAGACACACAGAGAGAGCACCAGACACACAGAGAGAGCACCTGACACACAGAGAGCACCTGACACACACAGAGAGAGAGAGCACCTGACACACACAGAGAGCACCTGACACACAGAGAGCACCTGACACACAGAGAGCACCTGACACACACAGAGAGAGAGCACCTGACACACAGAGAGCACCTGACACACAGAGAGCACCTGACACACAGAGAGCACCTGACACACAGAGAGAGATCACCTGACACACAGAGATAGCACCTGACACACAGAGAGAGAGAGAGCACCTGACACACAGAGAGAGAGCACCTGACACACAGAGAGAGCACCTGACACACAGAGAGAGAGCACCTGACACACAGAGAGAGAGAGAGCACCTGACACACAGAGAGAGCACCTGACACACAGAGAGAGCACCTGACACACAGAGAGAGCACCTGACACACAGAGAGAGAGAGCACCTGACACAGAGAGAGAGAGAGCACCTGACACACAGAGAGAGATCACCTGACACACAGAGAGAGCACCACACACACAGAGAGAGCACCTGACACAGAGAGAGAGCACCTGACACACAGAGAGAGTACACCTGACACACAGAGAGAGCACCTGACACACAGAGGGGGCACCTGACACACAGAGAGAGAGCACCTGACACAGAGAGAGAGAGCACCTGACACACAGAGAGGGCACCTGACACACAGAGAGAGCACCTGACACACAGAGAGCACCTGACACACAGAGAGAGCACCTGACACACAGAGAGAGCACCTGACACACAGAGAGAGAGAGCACCTGACACACAGAGAGAGCACCTGACACACACAGAGAGCACCTGACACACAGAGAGAGCACCTGACACACAGAGAGAGCACCTGACACACACAGAGAGCACCTGACACACAGAGAGGGCACCTGACACAGAGAGAGAGAGCACCTGACACACAGAGAGAGCACCTGACACACAGAGAGAGAGCACCTGACACACAGAGAGAGAGAGCACCTGACACACAGAGAGAGCACCTGACACACAGAGAGAGCACCTGACACACAGAGAGAGAGCACCTGACACACAGAGACACCTGACACACACAGAGAGCACCTGACACACACAGAGGGCACCTGACACACAGAGAGAGCACCTGACACACAGAGAGAGCACCTGACACACAGAGAGCACCTGACACACAGAGAGAGCACCTGACACACAGAGAGAGCACCTGACACACAGAGAGAGCACCTGACACACAGAGAGAGAACACCTGACACACAGAGAGAGCACCTGACACACAGAGAGAGCACCTGACACACAGAGAGGGCACCTGACACACAGAGAGAGCACCTGACACACAGAGAGGGCACCTGACACACAGAGAGAGCACCTGACACACAGAGAGAGCACCTGACACACACAGAGAGAGAGAGCACCTGACACACACAGAGAGCACCTGACACACAGAGAGAGCACCTGACACACAGAGAGCACCTGACACACACAGAGAGAGCACCTGACACACACAGAGAGAGAGCACCTGACACACAGAGAGAGCACCTGACACACAGAGAGGGCACCTGACACACAGAGAGAGAGCCTGACACACAGAGAGAGAGAGCACCTGACACACAGAGAGAGAGAGAGCACCTGACACACAGAGAGAGAGCACCTGACACACAGAGAGAGCACCTGACACACAGAGAGAGCACCTGACACACAGAGAGAGAGAGCACCTGACACAGAGAGAGAGAGAGAGAGCACCTGACACACAGAGAGAGATCACCTGACACACAGAGAGAGCACCTGACACACAGAGAGAGAGCACCTGACACAGAGAGAGAGCACCTGACACACAGAGAGAACACCTGACACACAGAGAGAGAGAGCACCTGACACACAGAGGGGGCACCTGACACACAGAGAGAGAGCACCTGACACAGAGAGAGAGAGCACCTGACACACAGAGAGGGCACCTGACACACACAGAGAGAGAGCACCTGACACACAGAGAGGGCACCTGACACAGAAAGAGAGAGCACCTGACACACAGAGAGAGCACCTGACACACAGAGAGAGAACCTGACACACAGAGAGAGAGCACCTGACACACACAGAGAGAGCACCTGACACACAGAGAGAGAGAGAGCACCTGACACAGAGAGAGAGAGCACCTGACACACAGAGGGCACCTGACACACAGAGAGAGAACCTGACACACACAGAGGGCACCTGACACACAGAGAGAGAACCTGACACACACAGAGGGCACCTGACACACAGAGGGCACCTGACACACAGAGAGGGCACCTGACACACACACAGAGAGCACCTGACACACAGAGAGCACCTGACACACACAGAGAGCACCTGACACACAGAAAGAGCACCTGACACACAGAGAGAGCACCTGACACACAGAGGGCACCTGACACACAGAGAGAGAACCTGACACACACAGAGAGAGCGCCTGACACACACAGAGAGAGCACCTGACACATAGGGAGGGCACCTGACACACAGAGAGAGCAGCTGACACACAGAGAGAGCACCTGACACACACAGAGAGAGCACCTGAGCACCTGACACACACAGAGAGAGCACCTGACACATAGGGAGGGCACCTGACACACAGAGAGAGCACCTGACACACAGAGAGGGCACCTGACATACAGAGAGAGCACCTGACACACAGTTAAAGGCCGAGTGTCAAAGGCCGAGTGTCAAAGGCCGAGTGTTAAAGGCCGAGTGTTAAAGGCCGAGTGTCAAAGGCCGAGTGTCAAAGGCCGAGTGTTAAAGGCCGAGTGTTAAAGGCCATAGGCTGAGTGTTAAACGCCGAGTGTCAAAGGCCGAGTGTTAAAGGCCGAGTGTTAAAGGCCATAGGCCGAGTGTTAAAGGCCGAGTGTCAAAGGCCGAGTGTTAAAGGCCGAGTGTTAAAGGCCGAGTGTCAAAGGCCGAGTGTTAAAGGCCGAGTGTTAAAGGCCGAGTGTCAAAGGCCGAGTGTTAAAGGCTGAGTGTTAAAGGCCGAGTGTTAAAGGCCATAGGCCGAGTGTCAAAGGCCGAGTGTTAAAGGCCGAGTGTCAAAGGCCGAGTGTTAAAGGCCGAGTGTTAAAGGCCGAGTGTTAAAGGCCCAGTGTTAAAGGCCGAGTGTTAAAGGCCGAGTGTTAAAGGCCGAGTGTTAAAGGCCGAGTGTAAAAGGCCGAGTGTAAAAGGCCCAGTGTTAAAGGCCGAGTGTCAAAGGCCGAGGTTAAAGGTCGAGTGTTAGCTACCGAAAGTGTCAAAGCGGCCGAGTGTTAAAGGCCGAGTGTTAAAGGCCGAGTGTCAAGGCCGAGGTTAAAGGCCGAGTGTCAGCTGGCCGAGTGTTAAAGGCCGAGTGTTAAAGGCCGAGTGTCAAAGGCCGAGTGTTAAAGGCCGAGTGTTAAAGGCCGAGTGTCAAAGGCCGAGTGTTAAAGGCCGAGTGTTAAAGGCCGAGTGTCAAAGGCCGAGTGTTAAAGGCCGAGTGTCAAAGGCCGAGTGTTAAAGGCCGAGTGTTAAAGGCCGAGTGTTAAAGGCCATAGGCCGAGTGTTAAAGGCCGAGTGTTAAAGGCCGAGTGTTAAAGGCCGAGTGTTAAAGGCCCAGTGTTAAAGGCCGAGTGTTAAAGGCCGAGTGTTAAAGGCCGAGTGTTAAAGGCCGAGTGTCAAAGGCCGAGTGTTAAAGGCCCAGTGTTAAAGGCCGAGTGTCAAAGGCCGAGTGTTAAAGGCCGAGTGTTAAAGGCCGAGTGTCAAAGGCCGAGTGTTAAAGGCCGAGTGTTAAAGGCCGAGTGTTAAAGGCCGAGTGTTAAAGGCCGAGTGTCAAAGGCCGAGTGTTAAAGGCCGAGTGTTAAAGGCCGAGTGTCAAAGGCTGAGTGTTAAAGGCTGAGTGTTAAAGGCCGAGTGTTAAAGGCCATAGGCCGAGTGTTAAAGGCCGAGTGTTAAAGGCCGAGTGTTAAAGGCCGAGTGTTAAAGGCCATAGGCCGAGTGTTAAAGGCCGAGTGTTAAAGGCCGAGTGTTAAAGGCCGAGTGTTAAAGGCCATAGGCCGAGTGTTAAAGGCCGAGTGTTAAAGGCCGAGTGTTAAAGGCCGAGTGTTAAAGGCCATAGGCCGAGTGTTAAAGGCCGAGTGTTAAAGGCCGAGTGTTAAAGGCCGAGTGTCAAAGGCCGAGTGTTAAAGGCCGAGTGTCAAAGGCCATAGGCTGAGTGTTAAAGGCCGAGTGTTAAAGGCCGAGTGTCAAAGGCCGAGTGTTAAAGGCCATAGGCCGAGTGTTAAAGGCCGAGTGTCAAAGGCCGAGTGTCAACGGCCGAGTGTCAAAGGCCGAGTGTTAAAGGCCCAGTGTTAAAGGCCGAGTGTCAAAGGCCGAGTGTCAAAGGCCGAGTGTTAAAGGCCCAGTGTTAAAGGCCGAGTGTCAAAGGCCGAGTGTTAAAGGCCGAGTGTTAAAGGCCGAGTGTCAAAGGCTGAGTGTTAAAGGCCGAGTGTTAAAGGCCGAGTGTTAAAGGCCGAGTGTTAAAGGCCGAGTGTTAAATTGTCCAAACCCACTGCCACTTTATTTATGAAACACATTTCATAAACAGAACCTAAAATTGTAAGCCTTCAGCACTTTTTCCACATGACACTTAACTGTTTATGGAAATGAACTCTTTAACACTTTAAAGTCACTTATATTTTGTCAGAAAATGCACATTATGTAATTTTAAAAGAACAAAAAGCTGGAGCAAAGGCTGGGAACATTATGTCATGACCATGTGGTGCTTAGAAAAGGTCCTTCTCTTGAGTTTCACTGTGGAGACTCGGCTCATATTCTGGTTTGTTGCTTGACTGTGGCGCCATCTTCTGGAGGATTCGTGCTGGTTGCATGTGCAGCTCCACAGTCAGTGTTGTCTGGTTCAACCTGAGGAGCCTGAGGCGGGCGGCGGTAAAACACCAGAGCTAAAATATAAAATGTCACCCCTGCAACCTGCAAAATGAGAAACAGATCCAAATGTGACGAGTGAGACTGAAACAGGGACGTTTTCTCAAGTTGAAAATCTGTTATCGCAAACATATGGTGAAATACTGCACTCACTGGGGTTAATGGAAGTTTTTTTTTAAGTGAATGAAGATGTAACATAAGAGACACATACTTTGTATATGACACAAGCAATGAGTGTGAAGTGGCTCATCAGAGAGTTTTCGTAGAGCAAACACGAGCCCTGGTCTTCATTCTGCCGCAGGAGACAGGCCTGGTCAAGCAGAGTCCCAAACACTATGGGGCCTGGGATAGCACCTGTCCATGCAGATGACACAGATTAGAAAGAGCACGACTCCAGGGCCGCCGTGACTGAAGAACAAACAGTCAGACCAACTGTGATCCTACCCAGAGTGCGCACAAAGATCCACTGGATTCCCAGAGCAAAGGACTTCTGCCTCTCTGCCACACACCTGAACAGAGAAGTAAGAACACACATTACCTCTTTATGTATATATATATATATATATATATATATATATATATATATATATATATATATATATATATATATATATATATATATATATATATATATATATATATATGTATAATTCCCTTCTCACCCTCCTCATCAATCTCTGAGCTCGGGTCCTCTGAGCCCAGGGAACTTGAGGGTTTGGCGCAGTATCTTAGCTGTTCCTAACACTGCACTTTTCTGGACTCAGAGGTCTGATGTTCCTCCAGTTTGGGGGTCACTGCCCCGAGTGCTCCGATCACCACGGGCAGCACTTTGGCCTTCACCTTCCAGGCCTTCTCCAGCTCTTCTCTGAGCACTTGGTGTTTCTCTAGTTTCTCGTGTTCCTTTCTCCTGATGTTGCCATCACTTGGTATCGCCACATCAACCACAACGGCCTTCCTCTGCTCTTTATCCACCACCACGACGTCTGGTTGGTTTGCCATTACCATTCTGTCAGTCTGTATCTGGAAGTCCCACAGGATCTTTGCTCGGTCATTCTCTACCACCTTTGGAGGTGTTTCCCACTTTGACCTTGGGGTTTCCAGTCCATTCTCCGTGCAGATGTTTCTGTACACTATACCAGACACTTTGTTATGGCTTTCCCTGCAGCATCTTACACCCTGCAGGTCTGTGCTGGACTGTCTCAGGAGCTTCTTTGCACAGCCTACACCGTGGGTCTTGTCTGGTGTGGTAGATCTGGGCCTCTATCACTCTGGTGCTCAGGGCCTGTTCCTGCTCCATGATGAGCCTCTGTGCTGTCCTTCAGTCCGGCCCGCTCTAGCCACTGGTAGGATTTCTTGATATCAGCCACTTCAGTTCATATATATATATACGCACACACACACAGTGAGAGGTGGCCGTCTGGTGTGGGCTCATAGCCCCACAGCTCAGCTCCACTTGTTGGAGTTCAGCCCGGTGAACAAGAGGGTCGCATACCTCCACCTTCGGTGGTCTCTCACTGTTATGCGCCGTTCAGCGTTTTTGTAAATGTCTGACCTTCCGCCACGTGTCTTGGACACTCGGGTGAAGAGAGGAGCGGCGATACATGGAGCCCGAGTGGCCCATGTTCTCCACATCTGGCTGGGAGGAATTCGGAGAGGCCATGGAGGAGGACTATCAGTCGAAATTCTGGCAAACCATTCTTGTTGATGTTTCGGACGGTGGAAGGAATACTTTGAGGATCTCCTCAATCCCACCGTCATGTCTTCTGAGGAGGAAGCAGAGACTGAGGACTCGGCGGCGACTCATCCATCACTCAAGCCGAAGTCATTGAGGTTGTTGCTCCTTGGTGGCTCAAGTCTCTGGATGTTGTGGGCTGTCTTGGACACGTCTCTGCAACATCTCATGGTGGTCTGGGACAGTTCCTCTAGACTAGAAGACCGGGGTGGTGGGCCCTTCGTATAAGAAGGGGACCGGACAGTGTTCCAACCACAGGGGATCACACTCCTCAGCCTACTCTACTCCAGGGACTGGAGTAACCTTCGGTTAGACATTCAGGGTGAGTCCATCCCTCAGCAGCTGGTTCATGTGTGCTGCTCGTCGTTCATGGAGAGCAGTGAGTTTCTTTGGCCAGTAGGTGTGGATCATGTCTGGGCCTGGTCCAGGTTTTCATGCCTGAGACTCTTTCTTGGATCTGCCCCTGTGATGGTGACTGGACGCTGTGATCGTCTCTTAGAGCCACGAGACACTTTGCATCACTGTTAAGTGACGCCTCCTTCTCCCAGATACTGTTCCAGTACCTTTGTCTCCAGCCTTGGTGGGTCTGCGCTGCTGTTATTACTGTTATTACCCTGTTAATACCCAGTTATTACTCTGTTATTACCCTGTGAATACTCTGTTTATATCCTGTTATTACTCTGTTATCACCCTGTTATTACCCTTCTATAACCCAGTTACTACCCGTTTATTACCCAGTTATTACCCCGTCATTTCCCTGGTATTACCCTGTTATTACCCTGTCATTACCCTGTTATTATCCTGTTAATATCCTGTTATTACCCTGTTATTACCCAGTTATTACCCTCTTTAGGGAGCTGGCCAAGGCCTGAAGCCTTTGTTTGGCAGTTTCGAGTGCTTCAGGTAGGGCATCTGGCTGGACTTCTTAGGAACTTCATTGCAGCTCTCTCAGCTGACCCACTCTCATGGCTGCTCTTGTTAGAGCAGTTTAGCTAAACATATCTAGGATCATTGATGTGAAGTGTTTACAGCTCATTGGTTTTAGTGATGGTCATGGTAGGGATCGCACTCAGCTGCATTCAGGAGACTTTGTAGGAGACTTTCTGATGGTACTTCACTGGCGTCAGGGTTGCCTTGCATTAATTCTCACCATTATCTTACCTTTCAGTGTTATGATGAGAGATGAGACTGACCTGAGCGTGGCAGTGATGGGCGCAATGTAGCATAAGCAGGTGACAAACAGTAAGACTGTGAAGATGGTCAGAAACACTGGAGCCAAGGGGCAGGAGCCTCTACACTGTCCTGCTACAGCTGAACCTTCAGGACCCCAGGTGACATTAGCCTGCACACAGCTGCAGTCTGCATACACCTGCACAGACAGGAGAGACGGGTGAGACAGGTGAGACAGGTGAGACAGGTGAGACAGGAGAGACAGGAGAGAGAGGTGAGACAGGAGAGACAGGAGAGAGAGGAGAGAGAGGAGAGAGAGGAGAGACGGGTGAGACAGGAGAGACAGGTGAGACAAGAGAGAGAGGAGAGAGAGGAGAGACAGGAGAGACGGGTGAGACAGGTGAGACAGGTGAGACAAGAGAGAGAGGTGAGACAGGAGAGACAGGAGAGAGAGGAGAGAGAGGAGAGAGAGGAGAGACGGGTGAGACAGGTGAGACAGGTGAGACAGGAGGATTTTTCTGATTTTGTCTGATTTTACACAGATGAAAGTAGCAGTTTTACAGACTTGATTTATATGTGTTTGAACCAGAGCTCTGGGGTAAATAAGACTCCAGTGTTTCTGGACAGGGACATTGTCCAGTGAGACTCACAGACATTTAGGGCGGAACATTCAGTCCTCGTGCTGCCCTAGGGCTCTCAGATCACGCCATGATCCACCTGATCCCCACGTACAGACAGAGGCTGAAGCTCTCCAAACCTGTAGTGAGGACTTCTAAGTAGTGGACCAGAGGCAGTAGAGGAGCTACGCACGTGTTTGGACATTACAGACTGGGACGTGTTCAAAACTGCCACGGATGGTTTGGATGAGTACACGGACACTGTGACATCATACATCCAGTTCTGTGAGGACAGTATCATTCCCACACGCACCAGGGTGATTTATAACAACGACAAGCCCTGGTTCAACCTGAGGCTCAGGCAGCAGAAGGAGGCAGCTTTCAGAGCAGGGGACAGAGAGAGCTACAAAGGTGCAAAGTACAGATTTAGCAGGAGGTGTCACGAGCTAGATCTCTGTACAACACACGCCTAAAGGAGTCTTTTTCTGCGAACAACGCTTCGGCGGTTTGGAGGGGACTTAGGCAGATCACCAACTACAAGCCCAAAGCCCCCCATGCTGCTGACGACCAGAAACTCGCTGAACAGCTCGCCTCCTTCTATTCACGATTCGAAATCTCAACCCCCTCCCCCACCCATCTCACTACAATAGACATTTCTGCCAATCACACCCCGGGTCCCCCCACCTCCCCCACTGGCCTTTCACTACACAGGGACAATGTAAGGAAACAGTTTCGGAAGTCCAACCCCCGGAAAGCTGCTGGACCAGACAGTGTCTCCCCCGCCACCCTGAGACACTGTGCGGACGAGCTGACTCCTGTCTTCACAGACATTAACACCTGTGAAGACAGGAGTCAGCTCCCTGGAGTCATGCCATGTCCCAGCCTGCTTCAAGTCGTCCATCATCGTCCCTGTCCCCAAGAAGCCCCGGGTCACTGGACTTAATGACTTCAGGCCTGTGGCGCTGACGCCTGTCGTCATGAAGTCCTTTGAGCGCCTGGTCCTGCCCCATCTTAAGTCCTTCACCTCCTCCGCCCTGGACCCACTGCAGTTCGCCTACAGAGCCAACAGATCTGTAGACGACGCCATCAACCTGGCCCTCCACTTCATCCTGCAGCATCTGGACTCCCCGGGAACCTACGCCAGGATCCTGTTTGTGGACTTCAGCTCTGCATTCAACACCATCATCCCTGCTCTGCTCCAGGACAAGCTCTCTCAGCTCCACGTGCCTGACTCCATCTGCAGGTGGATCACTGACTTCCTGACGGACCGGAGGCAGAGTGTGCGGCTGGGGAAGAATGTCTCAGAGACTCGGACTATCAGCACAGGAACTCCACAGGGCTGTGTACTTTCTCCTCTGCTTTTTTCCCTGTACACTAACTGCTGCACCTCCAGCCACGACTCTGTAAAACTGATCAAGTTTGCAGACGACACCACCCTCATCGGACTCATCTCGGACGGCGATGAGTCTGTTTACAGGAGGGAGGTGGACCGGCTGGTGTCCTGGTGCAGCGACAACAACCTGGAGCTCAACGCCCAGAAGACAGTGGAGATGATCATGGACTTCAGGAAAGTCTCAGCCCCCCTGCCTCCCCTTGCCCTGACAGACTCTCCCATCACCTCCGTGGACTCTTTCCGCTTCCTTGGCACCACCATCACTCAGGACCTCAAGTGGGAGCCGACCATCAGCTCCATCATCAAGAAGGCCCAGCAGAGGATGTACTTCCTGCGGCAGCTGAGGAAAGCCAAGCTGCCGGCGCAGATGATGGTGCAGTTCTACATGGCCATCATCGAGTCCATCCTCACCTCCTCCATCACCTCCTCCATCACCGTGTGGTCCATCCTCACCTCCTCCATCACCTCCTCCATGACCGTGTGGTCCATCCTCACCTCCTCCATCACCGTGTGGTGCTGGAGCCACAGCCAGGGACAAACACAGACTACAGCGCATTGTGCGCTCTGCTGAGAAGGTGATCGGCTGCAGCCTTCCATCTGTCCAGGACCTGTACGTCTCCAGGACTCGGGGACGAGCAGGTCGGATCACAGCTGACCCTTCTCACCTGGACACGGACTATTTGAGCCACTCCCCTCGGGCAGGAGGCTACGGTCCATCCGGACCAGAACCTCCCGCCACAAGAACAGTTTCTTTCCCTCTGCCGTTGGACTTATGAACACCTGCCACTTTAACAATATATTATATAAGAACAATCTATTTGCACTACTCATTTGCACATTGCACATCAGCCAACTGTACATTCTGTATATATATATATATATATATATATGTTCGTCTATTTTATTCTTAATTTTATGCATGCCTTTTTATATATTTTTTATATATTTTTCATTGCTTTATGTTGCACCTACGCCGAAGCAAGTTCCTGTGTTTGTGAATTTCACTGACAATGGCAACAAACCGTTTTCTGATTCTGATTCTGATTCTGATGACTGAATGGTAGTCATTGCACAAGACAGCGAAATGCAGAGTCGCCTCTAGTTCAAATGCACATTGCTGTCTAAGCACAGACAAAAACACGCACATAAACAATATTAAAATGCTCCATGCTTCTTACCGCTGCACTGGGTGTGATGTTGATGGAGGCACAGCCAGCGTAGCAGGGAGAGAAGTACATGACGTCATCTGCTCCACACACTGGGCTGAACTGCTGTTTGTCACAGCTGCAGTTAGAGTTACACTGAGCTGTGAGTCTGTCGCCCAGAGAGGAGCTGCAGACATGAGGAGAACAACACAAAGAGTTAAAGACTGAGCTGCAGACATGAGGAGAACAACACAAAGAGTTAAAGACTGAGCTGCAGACATGAGGAGAACAACACAAAGAGTTAAAGACTGAGCTGCAGACATGAGGAGAACAACACAAAGAGTTAAAGACTGAACTGCGAGTCCAGAGAGGAGAGGAGGAAAGTATGACACACATCTAGACACAGTTCAACTGAAGACAGTTTTGCGAGTGTCAATGACAATCTCAAAGTACAGAATCTGGTCTCGACCCTTTGACCCGAGGTGGATCTACTTCTAACGCTCACACTGACCAGACTGCACCGTAGGAGCATTTGGTTTAAAGTTGGTTTCTCTGTTCAAGCTGTACTCGCATCAGCTGTGAAGAACACAGCATGCTGGGTAAAAAATCTGCAACAGCCAATAGAATGTAAGTCCAACACCAAACCCTTTAAACCAGCACAGAAGAAGGTTAAGTGTAAGTAAAAAACACCACTCCATCTGCTGGTAGTTTGTTAACACTGCATCAGCATAAGGTGCCCTGTAGAGGGAGCTACTTATTCAAAGGTTTATTTTAATACTTAACAGCCATTACAGACACACCCGACTTCATTTCATAATGTATATGGTGTGCATTTGAATGCTGACGTTGGATAATGATCAACAGTTCTGTGTGAACACATTGTCCAATGTTCATCTTGATAAATATTTACTGCAGTTTGTCGAGCTCATGGGGACAGCAGTTTTGCTCTTTAGTTGTATTGGCTAATGTGGCAAAATGTAATTTGTATGCATCATATCAGTATGTTGTGGACTAAAGCCCCTGCGTTTGTGACAGAGTCCCACCTGTTCAGCTGTTGCAGACGTCTGTAGATCGTGCCTTTCTCTGAGGCAGGTTCCTCCAGCTGACTCTGTGGGTACGGCACGGTTACACCGGCCAAGGGAACATTGGGGCAGTGGATGAAAAAGATGAAATTTAAAATTAGTCCGATCAATGTGCATGCAATGCAAAATCGGATGATGCCTTGAACGTGCAGTTTAAATCTTTTGACTAAGTAGCTGCCAAAGAAAGTTCCTCCTCCGGTGGTCGGAATAGCAATTACACCTGCAAGCAAAGAAAAGAGTGTGTAGTATTTGTCGACACAAAGAAAAAGGAAATAATTACTAAATGATTAAATATTGCCACAAACAGTCCGAGATCATCTCACCAAAAAGCATTGCTGCTTCTGAGGAACTGAGTCTGAACTGTGACTCATAGTACTTGACCATAAAAGTAGCCAATGCTGCTGTTTGCCCAGACGACTGAGCTCGGGCCAGACACAGAAACATAAAAGTGGGATTTGAAAAGAGAAGGAGAAGGGACCTTCAGAAAGAGGACAGTTGTTAGAACATTTCATCCACAGTACAGATGTTTCTCTGGGTCTCACTTGGGCATGTCTTTGAGTGTCGTTCCAAACGGTGGCTCTGATGCTGAGGATTGTGGCTCCTGTTTGTCCTGAGGAGCCTCGCACACGGCTGTGGTCTCCTGGAAGCCTGGGGCAGAGAGCACGAGGCTGAGAGGTGTTCAGGTCATGCACTACATGGACAGAACATTCAATTACCTGGGAGTTTTATTGGATACCCCAGAATGACAAAGCCCACTGGAAGACACAGAGTTCCACTCAAAATGAAGCCAATCCACCAGGCCCCCACCCACAGAGGACTCTCTGTGGTCATCTCTGTACTTTCATAAGAGTAAAAGTAATCGAGAATTACTCATTCTGTCTTTGTATTCTTTAAATTAATCAACATAGATAATATGTATGTGCACATTCTGATTGAAGTGTAACTTACTTCAGCGTTGTTTCAGAGTAAATGCTGAGGAAGAAACCCCCAAACAACATCCCGATTGATGGGCCAATCAATGTTGCTGTGTAGTAGACACCTGAACATAAATAAATATAAAAAAGTGTTGAAAGAAACGTATGAGAAAGAGTGAGCTCAGTGGCATGAAATATCTGCGAGTGCTCTGTGATTGTTCTTTTTGATCATGTTTTGCATGAACCTTCAGTGCAGAGCAAGGGAGACCAAAGGATCCCAAACATATGCTGCGATGCAAAGTTCTCAGTTTATGGCAAGCGCAGATTTGCAATAGTGTTCCAAGTGTGAGACTTTGATGGGAACTGAGGTAGCTTATAAAACAGAGCTGGCGGCTGTGACGCAGGCTCCTGTAACAGTTTGTCTAGTGTGAGAACACGTCTCAAAGGTGTCATTATAGTGAAATAAACTCACCCAGAAAAACTGGTGCATTGTTTGCCTCAACATTCTCATCCAGAAAAGTGACTCCTAAAGTGAACAGAGGCGTCGCTCCAATGCCATGTAAAACTTGTCCCAAAACAAAGATATAAAAATTGTTGGACAGCCCTTGGTCAGCGTCCTTGATCTCGGAGAAGGCCGTGCTGTTGGCTGAACACAGATCTGACTTCTCTGGAACAGTGACCTGGTATGAAGGTGTGGTGAAGTGAGGAAGGGCAAAAACCAAAGAGCCCAAGCCCATGATTATCACCCCCCAGCCCAGCCACCGAGGCTTGTGCCCGTTCCCTCCAAAGTAGCTGACAAAAGGCAGACAAACACAGCAGGCCATGTCAAAGGAGCTGACGATGAGGCCGGTCTGGGAGCTGCTCAGGTCGAAGCGCCTTTCGATGGACGTCACTACTGTGTTGACAAATCCATTAACGATCATACCCTGGAAGAAAGCTGCCACAGACAAGAAGAACAGAACCCAGCGAGGAGTGTTAAAGACCTGGATAGCTTTGGGCCTCAGAGACCCCCAGCCACACAGCAGCTCTGGGTCCTGCTCCATCAGACTGTGTCCACATTGAGCAGGTCCAGGCTCACAGAACTGTCCCTGGAAGGACGTGGCTCCAGTCAAAACAGCAGAATGAGAAGAAACATCAGCTCCAAGACTGGAGGGGCTCCTGGGAGCAGAACCTATGGGACTGTGGCTCTGGGAGTCCACACCGACATCTCCAGGTCCAACCTGCAGGTCCAGCCGTTCCTGACGGGAGGTGTCTGCATTCAGCAGGCCGGGCATCGGTCCTGGAGTCACAGGGTCAAGTTCAGGGACCTTGTATTAAAGTAGAGGTTTTCCCAAATGCACAGAGTGATCTTCAGCTGCTCTTCCACAATGATGATTGTTCACCTGCACAAAACATTCCAAGATTTAGATCATTGTATTTGTAGCGACCTTACAAAGCCCTGAAGCTTGAAAACAGAAAAACAGTAATAAAATGTAATGCAGTTGTTTCTCCTTCTGTGTCAGACGATTAGATGTAATGACCTCGACATGTTTGAACGGAAGCCGCCGCCTTCGTCAGTGTCACACAATGGACAATGTGACGTGTCTTAAGAGCTGATGTACTTGGGCGTTGTAAATCTGACACTCCTGACCACGACCCATGACCACACCCCCTGACCACCCTGAACAACAGGGGGTTTCCTGAACTGTTTTTTCTCCTAACAGACTAGATCACATCCTGTTTCTAAATGGACCATCGGGATTTATCACACCATCCCTAATTCATCAAGTGACATGTCCATGTCCCTACTAGTCTGGGCAGAGACAATTGGTCCCTTAAGAAGAAATTCTACGAGTCAGCCGTTCTGATTTGCTTGTGGACAATGTTATCTTGTTTATTCAAATGTACATTTGGTATCACCTTGATGTTTTCTTGCAGGACAAATTATCCTTTGTTATTGTGAGGTTTAATGATATGTTCTCTCTTGTATCTCTACTTGTATTTTATTAGTCTTACTGGGACAAAATGTATCTAAAAGTATCGACACTTGGTTGTTTAGTTTGGTTTAAAAGGTGTCAATGTTCAACCTTTATTGCCTACAACAAACTTGCCAAACTACGGCGTCTCTGATAAGGAAAGCACTATGTACCAAAATTAAGCCTAGGTTTAAAGTTAAAACTCTAATTTAACTCTGCGCGTTCCCCGCCCAGGGCTCCACCCCGTGATGTGGAAATGAGAAAACCAGTCACACAACGTAAGCTCTACTTTGCCTTGGCTTTTTGCCATTGTTTTCTGCCCTCTACGCTTTTGCGTAAAGTGTTTCCCTCGTGTATTCTCGTTTTGTTCTAAACATCTATTTTTCTTCGTTTTCTTAGTTTCTTACTATTTTAAATGTGCCACAGGACTTGGGTTTTGACCAGGCCTGAGTTCCCCATCCGCAGAAAACTCACGGATTTTGTAAGCACATTAAAAGAGTGAGATTGAGATTTTTCTTAAGGATTCAAATCTTACTCACCCTCGAACTGCCACCTTATCGTGGTGGGGGAGTTTGCGTGCCTAAATGATCCTAGGAGCTATGTTGCCTGGGGCATTATGCCCATGACAAACAGGTCCTAGGTGACAGGTCAGAATAAGTGCAGTTCAACAAACCCCTATGGACAGTACACTAACAAGGACCGTGACGTCGCCCGGTATGGCGCAGCCGGGGCCCCACCCTGGAGCCAGGCCTGGGGTTGGGGCTCTTATGCAAGGGCCTGGTGGCCGGGCCTTTGCCCATGGGGCCCGTCCGGGCTCAGCTCGAAAGGACGACGTGGGTCCGACCTCCTGTGGGCTCACCACCCACAGAGGAGACCGTAGGGGCCTGGTGCAGAGAGGACTGGGTGGTAGCTGAGGCCAAGTGCCTCGACGACCCAGTCCGTGGACACAGCGTCTAGCTGTTGGGACATGGAATGTCACCTCTCTGGGGGGGAAGGAGCCTGAGCTCGTGTGGGCGGTCGAGCGTTATCGACTAGATATAGTCGGCCTCACCTCCAGCACAGCCTGGGCTCTTACTCTCCATTTCCCACAGCTCAGCCGCCACGTGTTGGACTTTACCCCAGTGGACGAGAGGGTCGCGTCCCTCCGCCTTCAGTTGGGGGACACCGTTGTTTCGGCCTACGGGCCAAACAACGGTGTAGAGTACCAGGGCTTCTTGGAGTCCCTGAGAGGGGTGCTGGACAGTGCACCGCCTGGGGATTCTGTTGTTCGACTGGGGGACTTCAACGCCCATGTGGGCAACGACAGTGACACCTGGAGAGGGGTAATCGGGAGAAACGGCCCCTGATCTGAACCCGAGTGGTGTCAGTTATTGGACTTCTGTGTCAGTCACAGTTTGTCCAAAACGAACACCATGTTCAAGCACAAGGTCCATCAGTGCACGTGGCACCAGGACACAGGCTGGAGGTCGATGATCGACTTTGTTGTCGTGTCATCTGACCTTCGGCCGCGTGTCTTGGACACTCGGGTGAAGAGAGGGGCGGAGCTGTCAACCGATCACCACCTATACCTGTAAATATATATTTGTATATGTAACTGAGATAAGTGGCTTATGGACTGATTTAATAGTGAAAGGTAATTAGGTGGGTCATGTATATTCTATAAGACAAATGTTGTAAATATTTTTTTCTGTTCATATGTGATGCTGTGAGAGCGCTTGAGTCAGAGTGGAATTTGTGATTGATCTTACTAATCTTTTGTTGTTTGCACTGTATTTATTCTTGTAAATCAGGGACTGCAGATGGAAACTAGCTATTTAGCTCTAATCTGGTGCGGAACATCTCTGTTTTTTATGAGCTTAATGTCTCTGTACATTGTCCCTTCAAATAAAGACTAAACTAAACTAAACTAAACCTGGTGGTGAGTTGGATCCTCTGGGGGGGAGGAAGCCGGACAGACTCTTCAGGCCCAAGTGTATCGTTAGGGTCTGCTGGGAACGTCTGGCAGAGCCCTCTGTCAGCAGCGTCTTCAACTCACACCTCTGGGAGAACTTCTCCAGATCCCGGGGGAGGTTGGAGACATTGAGTCCGAGTGGACCATGTTCTCCACCTCCAGTGTCAATGGGCGGCTCGTAGCTGTGGTCGTCTCTGGTGCCTGTCGCGGCGGCAATCCCCGAACCCGGTGGTGGACACCGGAAGTAAGGGATGCTGTCAGACTGAAGATGGAGTCCTACCAGGCCTTGTTGGCTTGTGGGACTCCTGAAGCAGCTGACAGGTACCGGCAGGACAAGCATACTGTGGCCCAGGCTGTCGCAGAGGCAAAAACTCGGGATTGGGGGGAGTTCGGGGAGAACATGGAGGAGGATTATTGGTCGGCCTCAAAGAAATTCTGGCAAAGGAGGAGGAAGCAGTGCTTCACCAACACTGCATACAGTGATGGTGGAGAACTGTGGACCTCGACTAGGGATGTGGTTGGACGGTGGACGGAATACTTTGAGGATCTCCTCAATCCCACTGTCACGTCTGAGGAGGAAGCAGAGACTGAGATCTCAGAGGCGACTCGTCCATCACCCTGGCTGAAGTCACTGAGGTTGTTGCTCCTTGGTGGCTCCTGTGGATGAGATTCACCCGGAGTATCTTAAGTCTCTGGATGTTGTGGGACTGTCTTGGACACGTCTCTGCAACATCGCTTGGCGGTCTGGGACGGTACCTCTGGACTGGCAGACCGGGGTGGTGGTCCCTCTGTATAAGAAGGGAGACCGGAGGGTGTGTTCCAATCACAGGGGGATCACACTCCTCAGCCTCCCCGGTAAGGTCTATTCCAGGGACTAGAGAGGAGAATCCGACCGATAGTTGAACCTCGGATTCAGGAGGAGCCTGTGGTTTTCGTCCTGGTCGTGGAACACTGGACCAGCTCTATACTCTCCATCGGGTGCTCGAGGGTTCATGAGAGTTTGCCTCAGTCACATGTGCTTTGTGGATCTGGAGAAGGCATTCGACCGTGTGCCCCGGGGCGCCTTGTGGGGGGTGCTCCGGGAGTATGGGGTCCGGGGCCCTTTGCTAAGGGCTGTCCCTGTACGACCGGAGCAGGAGCTGTGCTGCTGCAGTAAGTCAGACCTGTTCAGTGCATGTTGGACTCCGCCAGGGCTGCCCTTTGTCACCGGTTCTGTTCATAATTTTTATGGACAGAATTTCTAGGCGCAGTCAGGGCGTGGAGGGCGTCTGGTTTGGGAACCACAGGATCATCTCTGCTGTTTGCAGATGATGTTGTCTTGATGGCTTCCTCAGACCAGGACCTGCAGCTCTGGTCCTGGTTTGAGCCGAGTGTGAAGCAGCTGGGATGAGGATCAGCACCTCCAGAGACTATGTCTCTGTGGCCCGGGAACACCTCGGGATCCCTCTGGAGGAGCTGGAGGAAGTGTCTGGGGTGAGGGAAGTCTGGGAGTCCCTGCTTAGACTGCCGCCCCCGCAACCCGGCCCCAGATAAACAGAAGAAGATGGATGGATGGATTGATGGATTCAAATATTACATCTTTGCTAATACTTCTTTTTATCATTGTAGATTACTCAGTTAAGTTTCAAATTTTGTTTTTCAATTATCTAAATTCTCACCGAGTCAAATTCATTAATGAAACTTGCTGATAAGACTAAAAACAAGAACCTCTATCCACCGTGTATTCTTCCTCATTATATAGCAAAGTTTAGCCTTGATCAAATGTTAATTGGGTGAAATTGACACTGAATTAACGTCCCTCTCGAATATCGAATTAACTTGTCCAAACGTAGTTATTGCTTGAATATTCTTAATGTGACCATAAGTTAAATAATTGAGTTAAAGAATTCTGATTCTGTGATTTGTGGTTTTGGGTGATTAATCGAGTCAGTTTAACCGGTACTTTCCCTTCAGAGTCAACGAACAGTAACTTAACCTTACATTGGCGTAATTAAGCTTTAAGCTTTGGTGCCCCGATGCTAAGTCCTTTGTCTGCTAATGTGTTAAACTACCAAATTCCCAGAGGTATAATTTGAGACACTACATATTGGACAATTATGTTAGTTACAATACAAACAGGAAACACAAAAATGGTGGGGGGTGGCACTTTATATCCACCAAAGCCTTAAAAGTAAAACAGATTGATAAAATGTCAGTAGCAATAGACAATATTATGGAATGTATCACTGTAGAAATTAAAATGGAAAGCAGCAGAAATGTTCAGGTGAGCTGCAACTGTCGGGCTCCTGATTCAAATATAGAACTATTTACTGAATTAGTAGAAAAACATTTTTAAATCAAAAACAGAAAGACCTAATTTTATGTGGAGACTTCAACATTGATGTGTTGAAGGCTAAATGCCTCTCTGAGAGCAAATGAACTTTAAGAAACAGCGTGTTCACACTACCCTTAAAAACATGTTTATCACACGCAGGGAGTTGACCTGTGGACTAGATGAGAGCTTAAAACATAGCAACTCACTAGTAAACTTTAAAAGAATATATGTATATATATATATCAAATGTATTTTAAAATATGCTACTGAAGAGGGATTATAATAAACGATGTCCACTCCTTTCTCATTTCTCCAGCTGCTTCTGTTTGTTTTGGTTGGTTGTACTATTACACTCCGGCAGGTTCCATTTGTTTCAAACATGTCACATGAATAACTCCACAGACACGAGCCAGCGCCCCCTGGAGCCTGGACATGTGTTCAGAAAGTCAACTACAGTCACATAAAACTACATGTGTGCTCCTGCACACTGTGTGAGCGTGTGCACATGGACAACATACACACTCAGTCACATACAGGCACATGCACATACACAGGCACAGGCACACGCACATGCACACGCACATGCACATGCACATGCACACCCACAGGCACATGCACAGGCACATGCACACGCACAGGCACATGCACATGCACATGCACATGCACACGCACACGCACAGGCACATGCACATGCACATACACACGCACAGGCACACGCACAGGCACAGGCACATGCACATGCACAGGCACAGGCACATGCACACTGTGTGAGCGTGAGCACACATGGACAACATACACACTCAGTCACATACAGGCACATGCACACGCACAGGCACATGCACACGCACAGGCACATGCACATGCACATGCACACACGCACAGGCACATGCACAGGCACAGGCACATGCACAGGCACAGGCACAGGCACACGCACATGCACAGGCACATACACATGCACAGGCACATGCACATGTGTGTGTGCATGTGCACAGGCACATGCACATACACACGCACAGGCACATGCACACGCACAGGCACATGCACATGCACATGCACACACGCACAGGCACATGCACACGCACAGGCACATGCACAGGTACAGGCACATGCACAGGCACATGCACACTCGTGTGTGAGCATGTGCACACATGGACAACATACACACTCATACACTCCATCACATACAGGCTCATGCACATGCACAGGCTCATGCACATGCTGTGTGCGTGTGCACGGGCCTGGGTGGTCGTCTGAATATGTGAATCTTATGTATCAATATAAATATGAATGGCTTTTTGTCAGTTGCCAACAGTTTATTGTGTATTTATGGAATATGACGTGGGGTGATATATTTATGCTCAAATAAATAAACTGAACTGAAAAATTGAACTGAACTCTTACGTTTTGTCTGATATAGAAGAAAACACAAAAATATTTTACTTCAAGAAGAAAATATGAAAAATCTTAAGGCCAACGCAGCAAATGAAGTGCCTCCGTTCTCTGTGAGCAGCACACGCCGTAATCCACCTGTAAATAGCCAGAAGTCTGTTCACCTGTACGTCCTGGACAGATGTTAAAGGAAACATATGACGCATTCTTCATCTTGTTATCCAAACATGAGCTTGAACACCTTTAATTTGGCATCTCTGGTTTTGGAACAACAGTTTTTTTTTTATTGCGTGTGGTGGTGCCCCCGCTCCATTATATAAAGTGTCCTATCTTGTTCGGCCCACCTGACCCCGCCCACCTCTGACATCAGAGGCCGACAGGAGCCGACAGGAGCCGAGGCGTGGAGCTGCTTGGAGCTGGTGTAGCCGGTGTGTAACCAGCGTTTTATGTTTACAAAATGAGTAAAAGTCAAGACATCGCGTCAGAAGCGTCAGCCCTGACGACAGAAACGTTAAGCATTACTGAGAGGTGAAACCATCTGATCAGAGGGTTCGATATGCATAGAGCTAAGCTAACTAGCTGTTGTTTTTAGCTCGTGCATCGGATACCTCCGGTGTGTTGATTTTGGAATGGCAGGCACCAAGTCTGGGTGCCTCGGTGCCGTACCATCTTCTCTCTCTTTATACGGGCGGGTCGTGAGGGCAGCAGTCTAAGCAGACTTCCCTCACCCCAGACACTTCCTCCAGCTCCTCCAGTGGGATTCCGAGTGAGCGTCACGATGTCAGAGTCCTAATTTTCACGTCAATAATGTGAAATATCAATGGACAATATCAGTCCTATCAGTTTTTCTAAATGACTGGCTCTTGGCGTCAATGAGAAAGTGATGCACACACAATGAGGCTGTTGGATTATAGAAAACACGAGAAATACTATTCATTACTATTAATAATATATTTGGATTTCTTACAATTATAAAGACATGTAAAAGGTTTGAATTTACTTGTTACGTTTAGTGACATCATCACTTCTCTGTGTCTGATGACACTGGGATGAATTTACACAGTTAAATGTGCATTCAGTCGGACTGGACTTCTTTAGTCTCAAGTACGAGGCGTATACTTTGCTTTAAAGAACTAATAAGTAGAACTTATGCCACGGAACCTTTTCCTGTCATTGTTTAATCCAGTCCAACACTTTAACCCTTGCACCCTTTTATTTGTGCTTTGTTGCTTTTGGAGTTAGCTTTGAGGTGAAGTGAGGACAGGAGGCAATAAGTAAGGAATAGCACATTTATTGAGTAGTTTAAGAAAGATCTGAGGTGTAGTTCACAAACTGGTGACTGATAAGATAAGACTGGATTCCTACCTTTGATGTGGTTAAACCGAGGGGACGATTCCTTCAGTTGGTTTTGGAGGAAGACGGTGTTCTCACAAACACAAACGCTCGCTGAGTGGCTCTGCACTTTTCAGATTTAATGATCTCTGAACTTTACAATACTTGAAATCATTAAACGTTTTGACCAATAGAGATTCTGCAGATGACATCACAACATTGTGAATTTTGGCAGCGACTGACAAACCTGAACGAAAGCCAACAGTGAGTGACTTGTCCTTAAATCAGTTCAAGTGTTAGGGTAGACACAATTGTTCAGAGGCAGTTCAAATGTCCTAAATCTCCAACTGCTGTCAGTAAACCAGCTGAGCTCTGCACAGTCAGAGCGACCGTGAGTGTGAGGCATTAAGTCTCTAAGAACGTTTGGTTTGTGGTTTAAAGCATAAATCATTTACAGTAAGATTACACTATATTACAATTAAAACACGGTACAAATGATTCATTGAATTAAAAACAGGTAAAAACAGGATGAGGAAGCTCATTTCGACGCTTGTATCCACGATCTCGTCCTTTCGGTCATTACCCAGTGCTCATGACCAGTGAGGGAGGAACGTAGATTGACCGGTAAATCGAGAGCTTCGTCTTCCGACTCAGCTCTCTCTTCACCACAACGGTCCGATACAGAACCACATCACTGCAGACGCTGCACCGATCTGTCCATCTCACGCTCCATCCTTCCCTCACTCTGAACAAGACCCCGACATACTTGAACTCCTCCACTTGAGGCAAGGACTCTCCTCCTGGAGAGGGAGAAACACCTTTTTCCGGTCGAGAACCATGGCCTCGGATTTGGAGCTGATCCTCATCAGCTTCACACTCAAACCGTCCCAGAGCTGCAGGTCCTGTTTGAAGAAGCATCAGGACGACGTCATCTGCAGCAGAGATGATCCTGTGGTTCCCAAACCGGACGCCCTCTGTCTATAAGAATAATGAACAGAACCGGTGACAGGGCAGCCCTGGAGTCCAACATGAACAGGTCTGACTCACTGCAGCTGCTCCTGTCGTACAGAGACAGCCCTGAGCAAAGAGCCCTGGACCCCACACTCCCCCACTCCCGGGGCACACCGTTGAATGCCTTCTCCAGATCCACAAAGCACATGTGACTGAGGCAAACGCCCATGAACCCTCGAGCACCCCAAAACCACAGGCTCCTCCTGAATCCCGAGTTCGACTATCGGTCGGATTCTCCTCCAGTCCCTGGAATAGACCTTACTGGGAGGCGTGTGATCCCCCTGTGGTTGGAACTGTTGTGGATTTTCTTTACACGTTATCACAAATAAAGTACTGAGAAGAAGCTCTGTCTGTTTCAAATGATCAATTTTATTTTACATGCGCACAGCAAATTATGGTCTGTCCCTGAAAGACATTATCTCTCCCTCTACGATTCCAAAAAGCAAAAAGGAGCCCGAACAATAATAAAACACATCCTTAAATACCCCAGAAATGGAGACATCAGACATAAATAAGATGAACATGAAGACCACGGTTTTGTCTCAAACCTCAGACGATCAGGTAAGAGACACAATGTTCCCATTTCTCAGACACAATAATCTGTAACCTTCAAGTGACTGTTCAAATCTTCACACTCAAATCAAATCAAATCCATTTATGTTTCTAATGCCCAAAATCCCAACAACAGTCGCCTCGATGGGCCACAGGTCAAAGCAGTTCAGATAACTGTCCCAGAATGCCCCTGTCATTTGACCCTCCTTCAGGAAAAACTACAAAAAACCCCACGGGACAAAGTATAAACCTGAGGAGAACCACAGTGAAGGAGAGATCCTACTCCCACGGACGGACAGGCTGCAGATGAACTAGGACTGACATCCACTTGGACTGAACCAGAACCACTCAAGAGGGAGGAGGCTTTAAAGAGTTCATCCAGGAGGACGAGGAGCAGTCCACCAGTGTAGAGATCCTCCAGGAGGACGAGGAGCAGTCCACCAGTGTAGAGAGATCCTCCAGGAGGACGAGGAGCAGTCCACCAGTGTAGAGAGATCCTCCAGGAGGACGAGGAGCAGTCCACCAGTGTAGAGAGATCCTCCAGGAGGACGAGAGCAGTCCACCAGTGTAGAGAGATCCTCCAGGAGGACGAGGAGCAGTCCACCAGTGTAGAGAGATCCTCCAGGAGGACGAGGAGCAGTCCACCAGTGTAGAGAGATCCTCCAGGAGGACGAGGAGCAGTCCACCAGTGTAGAGAGATCCTCCAGGAGGACGAGGAGCAGTCCACCAGTGTAGAGAGTTCCTCCAGGAGGACGAGGAGCAGTCCACCAGTGTAGAGAGATCCTCCAGGAGGACGAGGAGCAGTCCACCAGTGTAGAGAGATCCTCCAGGAGGACGAGGAGCAGTCCACCAGTGTAGAGAGATCCTCCAGCAGGAGATGAGGAACAGTTCATCTAAGTAGATGGAGTTGGTCCAGGAGGACGAGGTGTGGCTGATCCAGGGTTGAGAGAGTTCCTCCAGGCGGGTGGAGCACAGATCCTCCAGACAGATGGGGGTCAGTGTCTGAAACAGAGAAACATGTGAACAGCAATGAACAGACTACAGTTGAAGTAATATTAAATATTGTTGATGGTAAAGTAGAAGAACCAGAGGACAGTGTTCAGCTCCATACTTCTCCAGCAGAGTCGCTCCAAGGGCAGCGGAGCTAAAACTGTAGGTTTTTATTTCTGTTCCTAACTGGCCTGACCATAAACTATTTCAAAGAGGAACGTTTTGAGCTGGTCTTAAATGTAGAGACTGTGTCGGCCTCTTTTACATGAACAGGAGCTGGTTCCATAACAGGAGCTTGGTAGCTAAATGCTCGACCTCCTACTGTGCTTTTAGAGACTCTGGGACTAACAATAGTCCAGCATTTTGAGAACGAAGAGCTCTGTTTGGATGGTACGCTACTATTGACTCTTTGAGGTCGATGGGGCCATATTGTTTAAAGCTTTATAAGTCAGGAGGAGGATTTTAAATTTGATTCTAAACTCAACAGAAGCCAGTGAAGAGACTCTAACACTGGTGAAATATGATCTCTTCTTCTAGTACCTGTTAATAATCTTGCTGCTGCATTTTGAACCAGTTAAAGCTTCTTCTAGAGCTTTTAGGACACGCTGTGAGCAGAGCGTTACAATAGTCTAATCTGGATGTGACAAATGCATGGATGAGTTTGTGGGCATCATCTCTGGGCAGGATTTTTCTCATTTTGGCTGATGTTACGCAAATGAAAGTCGTCTGTTTTACAGGCTTGATTTATATGAGCTTTGAACCAGAGATCTGGGTCAAATAGGACCCCAAGGTTTCTTACAGTAGAGCTGGGGGCTACAGTGATATTGTCCAGAGAAACTATCTGGTCAGATAAAGAGTCTGGCAGGTGCTTAGGGCCCAGCAGAATGACCTCGGTTTGTTCAGGGTTAAGGAGCAGATAATTAAGAGTCATCCAAGTTTTTATGTCTTTCACGCAGGCACTAAGTCTGTCTACTTGATGGGTCTGATCAGGTTTCATTGATAAATACAGCTGAGTGTTGCACCAGACTCTGGACTCTTAAAGGACCAGGACCAGGCCCGGTCCAAACCAGGTTCTACTGAGACCAGGCCCAGGCCCGGTCCAAATGTGGTTTTACATCATTTGTCTCATGTAGAATCACTCTGATAGAAAAAAACAAGGTTTCCAAAAAGTACAAAAGTGACCTGTTAAACCTTTTTATTTTAAAGCAGTTCTCAGGTTTCAGGCGTAAAGATTCCGTCCTGATTGGAAGGATTTGTCATGACAATAGTCCTCTGTTGTCACAGCAAAAGCACAATTCCTCCTTCAAACCAGGCACGAATCATTTGCCTGAAATCTATGAAAACAGAATATATTTTGTTAATAATGTCATGTCCTCAGATGAACATCAAATCAATGTTTGCTTTTATCGATTACAACTGTTGATTTATTCTCTTGAAAACAAATGAATGTCCCTCACACTCGACACACGACAGAACCAACTGTAAAAGAGGTTAAAGGTCAGAGGTCAGAGGTCACAGGCTGCACTGGACAGGAAGAAGTACAAACCATCAGCAGAACAAGTGTGTTTTACACAGCTTTGTTTGACTTTATTACAAACAAGTGCTTCATGTTATAATCCACTGCTGCCACCAGGTGGCATCAGGTGAACATGTCACCTGTCCATTCACACAACTCCTCCTCCTCTTCTTCTTCTTCTTCTTCTTCTTCTTCTTCTTCTTCTTCTTCTTCTTCTTCTTCTTCTTCTTCTTCTTCTTCTTCTTCTTCTTCTTCTTCATCAGTGGATGATTATTTTACATTTTGTTCAGTGTAAAACACATTTTGTTTGTAAAAATGAAAACACAGAGAGAGAGCACCTGACACACACAGAGAGAGCACCTGACACACAGAGAGAGCACCTGACACACAGAGAGAGAGCACCTGACACACAGAGAGAGCACCTGACACACAGAGAGAGAGCACCTGACACACACAGAGAGAGCACCTGACACACAGAGAGAGCACCTGACACACAGAGAGAGCACCTGACACACAGAGAGAGCACCTGACACACACAGAGAGAGAGCACCTGACACACACAGAGAGAGCACCTGACACACAGAGAGAGCACCTGACACACACAGAGAGAGCACCTGACACACAGAGCACACAGAGGCACCTGACACACACACACACACAGAGAGAGCACCTGACACACACAGAGAGAGAACCTGACACACAGAGAGCACCTGACACACACAGAGAGAGCACCTGACACACACAGAGAGAGCACCTGACACACACAGAGAGAGCACCTGACACACAGAGAGAGCACCTGACACACAGAGAGAGCACCTGACACACAGAGAGAGCACCTGACACACAGAGAGGCACCTGACACACAGAGAGAGCACCTGACACACAGAGAGAGCTCCTTACACACACAGAGAGAGCACCTGACACACACAGAGAGAGCACCTGACACACACAGAGAGCACCTGACACACACAGAGAGAGCACCTGACACACACAGAGAGAGCACCTGACACACACAGAGAGAGCACCTGACACACACAGAGAGCACCTGACACACAGAGAGAGCACCTGACACACACAGAGAGAGCACCTGACACACACAGAGAGAGCACCTGACACACAGAGAGAGCACCTGACACACACAGAGAGAGCACCTGACACACACAGAGAGCACCTGACACACAGAGAGAGCACCTGACACACAGAGAGAGAGCACCTGACACACAGAGAGAGAGCACCTGACACACAGAGAGAGCACCTGACACACACAGAGAGAGAGAGCACCTGACACACAGAGAGAGCACCTGACACACAGAGAGAGCACCTGACACACAGAGAGAGAGAGCACCTGACACACAGAGAGAGAGCACCTGACACACACAGAGAGAGAGCACCTGACACACAGAGAGAGCACCTGACACACAGAGAGAGAGCACCTGACACACAGAGAGCACCTGACACACAGAGAGAGCACCTGACACACAGAGAGAGAGCACCTGACACACAGAGAGAGCACCTGACACACACAGAGAGAGAGCACCTGACACACAGAGAGAGCACCTGACACACAGAGAGAGCACCTGACACACACAGAGAGAGAGCACCTGACACACAGAGAGAGCACCTGACACACACAGAGAGAGCACCTGACACACACAGAGAGCACCTGACACACACAGAGAGCACCTGACACACACAGAGAGAGCACCTGACACACAGAGAGAGCACCTGACACACAGAGAGAGCACCTGACACACAGAGAGAGCACCTGACACACACAGAGAGATAGTCACACACACACAGAGAGAGCACCTGACACACAGAGAGAGAGCACCTGACACACAGAGAGAGCACCTGACACACAGAGAGAGCACCTGACACACAGAGAGAGCACCTGACACACAGAGAGAGCACCTGACACACAGAGAGAGAGCACCTGACACACAGAGAGAGAGCACCTGACACAGAGAGAGAGAGCACCTGACACACAGAGAGAGCACCTGACACACAGAGAGAGCACCTGACACACAGAGAGAGCACCTGACACACAAGGAGAGAGCACCTGACACACAGAGCGAGAGCACCTGACACACAGAGAGAGCACCTGACACACAGAGAGAGAGCACCTGACACACAGAGAGCACCTGACACACAGGGAGGGCACCTGACACACAGAGAGAGCACCTGACACACAGAGAGAGCACCTGACGCACAGAGAGAGAGAGCACCTGACACACAGAGAGGGCACCTGACACACAGGGAGGGCACCTGACACACAGAGAGAGAGCACCTGACACACAGAGAGAGAGCTCCTGACACACAGAGAGAGAGCACCTGACACACAGAGAGCACCTGACACACAGAGAGTGCACCTGACACACAGAGAGAGCACCTGACACACAGAGAGGGCACCTGACACACAGAGAGGGCACCTGACACACAGAGAGGGCACCTGACACACACAGAGAGGGCACCTGACACACAGAGAGGGCACCTGACACACACAGAGAGAGAGAGCACCTGACACACACAGAGAGCACCTGACACACAGAGAGAGCACCTGACACACAGAGAGAGCACCTGACACACACAGAGAGAGAGAGAGCACCTGACACACACAGAGAGCACCTGACACACAGAGAGAGCACCTGACACACAGAGAGAGCACCTGACACACAGAGAGAGCACCTGACACACAGAGAGAGAGAGCACCTGACACACAGAGAGAGAGCACCTGACACACAGAGAGAGCACCTGACACACAGAGAGAGAGCACCTGACACACAGAGAGAGCACCTGACACACAGAGAGAGAGAGCACCTGACACACAGAGAGGGCACCTGACACACAGAGAGAGAGAGAGCACCTGACACACACAGAGAGCACCTGACACACAGAGAGAGCACCTGACACACAGAGAGGGCACCTGACACACAGAGAGAGAGAGCACCTGACACACACAGAGAGCACCTGACACACAGAGAGAGCACCTGACACACACACAGAGAGAGAGCACCTGACACACAGAGAGAGCACCTGACACACAGAGAGAGCACCTGACACACAGAGAGAGAGCACCTGACACACAGAGAGAGAGCACCTGACACACAGAGAGAGCACCTGACACACAGAGAGAGAGCACCTGACACACAGAGAGAGAGCACCTGACACACAGAGAGAGCACCTGACACACAGAGAGAGCACCTGACACACAGAGAGAGAGAGCACCTGACACACACAGAGAGAGAGCACCTGACACACAGAGAGAGCACCTGACACACAGAGAGGGCACCTGACACACAGAGAGAGCACCTGACACACAGAGAGAGAGAGCACCTGACACACAGAGAGAGCACCTGACACACAGAGAGAGCACCTGACACACAGAGAGAGAGAGCACCTGACACACACAGAGAGAGAGCACCTGACACACAGAGAGAGCACCTGACACACAGAGAGGGCACCTGACACACAGAGAGAACACCTGACACACACAGAGAGAGAGCACCTGACACACAGAGGGGGCACCTGACACACAGAGAGAGAGCACCTGACACAGAGAGAGAGCACCTGACACACAGAGAGAGCACCTGACACACAGAGAGAGAGAGAGCACCTGACACACAGAGAGGGCACCTGACACAGAGAGAGAGCACCTGACACACAGAGAGGGCACCTGACACACAGAGAGAGCACCTGACACACAGAGAGAGAGCACCTGACACACAGAGAGAGCACCTGACACACATAGAGAGCACCTGACACACAGAGAGAGGGCACCTGACACACAGAGAGAGAGCACCTGACACACAGAGAGAGAGCACCTGACACACAGAGAGAACACCTGACACACACAGAGAGAGAGCACCTGACACACAGAGAGAGCACCTGACACACAGAGAGAGAGAGCACCTGACACACAGAGAGAGCACCTGACACACATAGAGAGCACCTGACACACAGAGAGAGAGCACCTGACACACAGAGAGGGCACCTGACACACAGAGAGAACACCTGACACACACAGAGAGAGCACCTGACACACAGAGAGAGCACCTGACACACAGAGAGAGAGAGCACCTGACACACAGAGAGGGCACCTGACACACAGAGAGAGCACCTGACACACAGAGAGAGCACCTGACACACAGAGAGAGCACCTGACACACAGAGAGAGAGCACCTGACACACACAGAGAGAGCACCTGACACACAGAGAGAGAGAGTACCTGACACACAGAGAGGGCACCTGACACACACACAGAGAGCACCTGACACACAGAGAGCACCTGACACACACAGAGAGCACCTGACACACAGACAGAGCACCTGACACACAGAGAGAGCACCTGACACACAGAGGGCACCTGACACACAGAGAGAGAACCTGACACACACAGAGGGCACCTGACACACACAGAGAGAGCGCCTGACACATAGGGAGGGCACCTGACACACAGAGAGAGCACCTGACACACAGAGAGAGCACCTGACACACAGAGAGAGAGCACCTGACACACACAGAGAGAGAGCACCTGACACACAGAGAGAGAGAGCACCTGACACACAGAGAGAGCACCTGACACACAGAGAGAGCACCTGACACACAGTTAAAGGCCGAGTGTCAAAGGCCGAGTGTCAAAGGCCGAGTGTTAAAGGCCGAGTGTTAAAGGCCGAGTGTTAAAGGCCATAGGCCGAGTGTTAAAGGCCGAGTTTTAAAGGCCGAGTGTTAAAGGCCGAGTGTTAAAGGCCGAGTGTCAAAGGCCGAGTGTTAAAGGCCGAGTGTCAAAGGCCATAGGCCGAGTGTTAAAGGCCGAGTGTTAAAGGCCGAGTGTCAAAGGCCGAGTGTTAAAGGCCGAGTGTTGAAGGCCGAGTGTTAAAGGCAGAGTGTCAAAGGCCGAGTGTTAAAGGCTGAGTGTTAAAGGCCGAGTGTTAAAGGCCGAGTGTCAAAGGCCGAGTGTCAAAGGCCGAGTGTTAAAGGCCGAGTGTTAAAGGCCGAGTGTTAAAGGCCGAGTATAGGCCGAATGTCAAAGGCCGAGTGTCAAAGGCTGAGTGTCAAAGGCCGAGTGTTAAAGGCCGAGTGTTAAAGGCCGAGTGTTAAAGGCCGAGTGTTAAATTGTCCAAACCCACTGCCACTTTATTTATGAAACACATTTCATAAACAGAACCTAAAATTGTAAGCCTTCAGCACTTTTTCCACAGGACACTTAACTGTTTATGGAAATGAACTCTTTAACACTTTAAAGTCACTTATATTTTGTCAGAAAATGCACATTATGTAATTTTAAAAGAACAAAAAGCTGGAGCAAAGGCCGGGAACATTATGTCATGACCATGTGGTTCTTAGAAAAGGTCCTTCTCTTGAGTTTCACTGTGGAGACTCGGCTCATATTCTGGTTTGTTGCTTGACTGTGGCGCCATCTTCTGGAGGATTCGTGCTGGTTGCATGTGCAGCTCCACAGTCAGTGTTGTCTGGTTCAACCTGAGGAGCCTGAGGCGGGCGGCGGTAAAACACCAGAGCTAAAATATAAAATGTCACCCCTGCAACCTGCAAAATGAGAAACAGATCCAAATGTGACGAGTGAGACTGAAACAGGGACGTTTTCTCAAGTTGAAAATCTGTTATCGCAAACATATGGTGAAATACTGCACTCACTGGGGTTAATGGAAGTTTTTTTTTAAGTGAATGAAGATGTAACATAAGAGACACATACTTTGTATATGACACAAGCAATGAGTGTGAAGTGGCTCATCAGAGAGTTTTCGTAGAGCAAACACGAGCCCTGGTCTTCATTCTGCCGCAGGAGACAGGCCTGGTCAAGCAGAGTCCCAAACACTATGGGGCCTGGGATAGCACCTGTCCATGCAGATGACACAGATTAGAAAGAGCACGACTCCAGGGCCGCCATGACTGAAGAACAAACAGTCAGACCAACTGTGATCCTACCCAGAGTGCGCACAAAGATCCACTGGATTCCCAGAGCAAAGGACTTCTGCCTCTCTGCCACAGACCTGAACAGAGAAGTAAGAACACACATTACCTCTTTATATACATACATACATACATACATACACACACACACATATATATATATATATATATATATATATATATATATAATTCCCTTCTCACCCTCCTCATCAATCTCTGAGCTCGGGTCCTCTGAGCCCAGGGAACTTGAGGGTTTGGCGCAGTATCTTAGCTGTTCCTAACACTGCACTTTTCTGGACTCAGAGGTCTGATGTTCCTCCAGTTTGGGGGTCACTGCCCCGAGTGCTCCGATCACCACGGGCAGCACTTTGGTCTTCACCTTCCAGGCCTTCTCCAGCTCTTCTCTGAGCCCTTGGTGTTTCTCTAGTTTCTCGTGTTCCTTTCTCCTGATGTTGCCATCACTTGGTATCGCCACATCAACCACAACGGCCTTCCTCTGCTCTTTATCCACCACACGACGTCTGGTTGGTTTGCCATTACCATTCTGTCAGTCTGTGTCTGGACGTCCCACAGGATCTTTGCTCAGTCATTCTCTACCACCTTTGGAGGTGTTTCCCACTTTGACCTTGGGGTTTCCAGTCCATTCTCCGTGCAGATGTTTCTGTACACTATACCAGACACTTTGTTATGGCTTTCCCTGCAGCATCTTACACCCTGCAGGTCTGTGCTGGACTGTCTCAGGAGCTTCTTTGCACAGCCTACACCGTGGGTCTTGTCTGGTGTGGTAGATCTGGGCCTCTATCGCTCTGGTGCTCAGGGCCTGTTCCTGCTCCATGATGAGCCTCTGTGCTGTCCTTCAGTCCGGCCCGCTCTAGCCACTGGTAGGATTTCTTGATATCAGCCACTTCAGTTCATATATATATATACGCACACACACACAGTGAGAGGTGGCCGTCTGGTGTGGGCTCATAGCCCCACAGCTCAGCTCCACTTGTTGGAGTTCAGCCCGGTGAACAAGAGGGTCGCATACCTCCACCTTCGGTGGTCTCTCACTGTTGTAACGCCGTTCAGGCGTTTTTTGTCGTGTCTGACCTTCCGCCACGTGTCTTGGACACTCGGGTGAAGAGAGGAGCGGCGTTGTCAGCCGATGACCACCTGGTGGTGAGTTGGATCCGCTGGGGAGGAAGCCGGACAGACCCTTCAGGCCCAAGCGTATCGTGAGGGTCTGCTGGGAACGTCTGGCAGAGCCCTCTGTCAGCAGGTCTCACACTCACACCTCTAGGAGCTTCTCTCAGATCCCGGGGGGGGGGGGAGACATGGAGCCCGAGTGGCCCATGTTCTCCACATCTGGCTGGGAGGAATTCGGAGAGGCCATGGAGGAGGACTATCAGTCGAAATTCTGGCAAACCATTCTTGTTGATGTTTCGGACGGTGGAAGGAATACTTTGAGGATCTCCTCAATCCCACCGTCATGTCTTCTGAGGAGGAAGCAGAGACTGAGGACTCGGCGGCGACTCATCCATCACTCAAGCCGAAGTCATTGAGGTTGTTGCTCCTTGGTGGCTCAAGTCTCTGGATGTTGTGGGCTGTCTTGGACACGTCTCTGCAACATCTCATGGTGGTCTGGGACAGTTCCTCTAGACTAGAAGACCAGGGTGGTGGGCCCTTCGTATAAGAAGGGGGACCGGACAGTGTTCCAACCACAGGGGATCACACTCCTCAGCCTACTCTACTCCAGGGACTGGAGTAACCTTCGGTTAGACATTCAGGGTGAGTCCATCCCTCAGCAGCTGGTTCATGTGTGCTGCTCGTCGTTCATGGAGAGCAGTGAGTTTCTTTGGCCAGTAGGTGTGGATCATGTCTGGGCCTGGTCCAGGTTTTCATGCCTGAGACTCTTTCTTGGATCTGCCCCTGTGATGGTGACTGGACGCTGTGATCGTCTCTTAGAGCCACGAGACACTTTGCATCGCTGTTAAGTGACGCCTCCTTCTCCCAGATACTGTTCCAGTACCTTTGTCTCCAGCCTTGGTGGGTCTGCGCTGCTGTTATTACTGTTATTACCCTGTTAATACCCAGTTATTACTCTGTTATTACCCTGTGAATACTCTGTTTATATCCTGTTATTACTCTGTTATCACCCTGTTATTACCCTTTTATAACCCAGTTACTACCCGTTTATTACCCAGTTATTACTCTATTATTACCCAGTTATTACCCCGTCATTTCCCTGGTATTACCCTGTTATTACCCTGTTCTTACCAAGTTATCGCCCTGTCATTACCCTGTTATTATCCTGTTAATATCCTGTTATTACCCTGTTATTACCCAGTTATTACCCTCTTTAGGGAGCTGGCCAAGGCCTGAAGCCTTTGTTTGGCAGTTTCGAGTGCTTCAGGTAGGGCATCTGGCTGGACTTCTTAGGAACTTCATTGCAGCTCTCTCAGCTGACCCACTCTCATGGCTGCTCTTGTTAGAGCAGTTTAGCTAAACATCTCTAGGATCATTGATGTGAAGTGTTTACAGCTCATTGGTTTCAGTGATGGTCATGGTAGGGATCGCACTCAGCTGCATTCAGGAGACTTTGTAGGAGACTTTCTGATGGTACTTCACTGGTGTTAGGGTTGCCTTGCATTAATTCTCACCATTATCTTACCTTTCAGGGCAGTCACTGCCTCATTCAGTGTTATGATGAGAGATGAGACTGACCTGAGCGTGGCAGTGATGGGCGCAATGTAGCATAAGCAGGTGACAAACAGTAAGACTGTGAAGATGGTCAGAAACACTGGAGCCAAGGGGCAGGAGCCTCTACACTGTCCTGCTACAGCTGAACCTTCAGGACCCCAGGTGACATTAGCCTGCACACAGCTGCAGTCTGCATACACCTGCACAGACAGGAGAGACAGGAGAGACAGGTGAGACAGGTGAGACAGGTGAGACAGGTGAGACAGGTGAGACAGGAGGATTTTTCTGATTTTGTCTGATTTTACACAGATGAAAGTAGCAGTTTTACAGACTTGATTTATATGTGTTTGAACCAGAGCTCTGGGGTAAATAAGACTCCAGTGTTTCTGGACAGGGACATTGTCCAGTGAGACTCACAGACATTTAGGGCGGAACATTCAGTCCTCGTGCTGCCCTAGGGCTCTCAGATCACGCCATGATCCACCTGATCCCCACGTACAGACAGAGGCTGAAGCTCTCCAAACCTGTAGTGAGGACTTCTAAGTAGTGGACCAGAGGCAGTAGAGGAGCTACGCGCGTGTTTGGACATTACAGACTGGGACGTGTTCAAAACTGCCACGGATGGTTTGGATGAGTACACGGACACTGTGACGTCATACATCCAATTCTGTGAGGACAGTATCATTCCCACACGCACCAGGGTGATATATAACAACGACAAGCCCTGGTTCACACCCAAACTGAGGCAGCTCAGGCAGCAGAAGGAGGCAGCTTTCAGAGCCAGGGACAGAGAGAGCTACAAAGGTGCAAAGTACAGATTTAGCAGGGAGGTGTCAAGAGCTAGATCTCTGTACAACACTCGCCTAAAGCAGTCTTTTTCTGCGAACAACGCCTCGGCGGTTTGGAGGGGACTTAGGCAGATCACCAACTACAAGCCCAAAGCCCCCCATGCTGCTGACGACCAGAAACTGGCTGAACAGCTCGCCTCCTTCTATTCACGGTTCGAAATCTCAACCCCCTCCCCCACCCATCTCACTACAATAGACATTTCTGCCAATCACACCCCGGGTCCCCCCACCTCCCCCACCGGCCTTTCACTACACAGGGACAATGTAAGGAAACAGTTTCGGAAGTCCAACCCCCGGAAAGCTGCTGGACCAGACGGTGTCTCCCCTGCCACCCTTAGACACTGTAGAGGAGCTGACTCCTGTCTTCACAGACATGTTTAACACCTTCCTGGAGTCATGCCATGTCCCAGCCTGCTTCAAGTCGTCCATCATCGTCCCTGTCCCCAAGAAGCCCCGGATCACTGGACTTAATGACTTCAGGCCTGTGGCGCTGACGCCTGTCATCATGAAGTCCTTTGAGCGCCTGGTCCTGCCCCATCTCAAGTCCTTCACCTCCTCCGCCCTGGACCCACTGCAGTTCGCCTACAGAGCCAACAGATCTGTAGACGACGCCATCAACCTGGCCCTCCACTTCATCCTGCAGCATCTGGACTCCCCGGGAACCTACGCCAGGGTCCTGTTTGTGGACTTCAGCTCTGCATTCAACACCTCCTCCTGCTCTGCTCCAGGACAAGCTCTCTCAGCTCCACGTGCCTGACTCCATCTGCAGGTGGATCACTGACTTCCTGACGGACCGGAGGCAGAGCGTGCGGCTGGGGAAGAATGTCTCAGAGACTCGGACTATCAGCACAGGAACTCCACAGGGCTGTGTACTTTCTCCTCTGCTTTTTTCCCTGTACACTAACTGCTGCACCTCCAGCCACAACTCTGTAAAACTGATCAAGTTTGCAGACGACACCACCCTCATCGGACTCATCTCGGACGGCGATGAGTCTGTCTACAGGAGGGAGGTGGACCGGCTGGTGTCCTGGTGCAGCGACAACAACCTGGAGCTCAACGCCCAGAAGACAGTGGAGATGATCATGGACTTCAGGAAAGTCTCAGCCCCCCTGCCTCCCCTTGCCCTGACAGACTCTCCCATCACCTCCGTGGACTCTTTCCGCTTCCTTGGCACCACCATCACTCAAGACCTCAAGTGGGAGCCGACCATCAGCTCCATCATCAAGAAGGCCCAGCAGAGGATGTACTTCCTGCGGCAGCTGAGGAAAGCCAAGCTGCCGGCGCAGATGATGGTGCAGTTCTACACGGCCATCATCGAGTCCATCCTCACCTCCTCCATCACCTCCTCCATCACCGTGTGGTCCATCCTCACCTCCTCCATCACCGTGTGGTCCATCCTCACCTCCTCATCACCCTGTGGTGCTGGAGCCACAGCCAGGGACAAACACAGACTACAGCGCATTGTGCGCTCTGCTGAGAAGGTGATCGGCTGCAGCCTTCCATCTGTCCAGGACCTGTGTCTCCAGGACTCGGGGACGAGCAGGTCGGATCACAGCTGACCCTTCTCACCCTGGACACGGACTATTTGAGCCACTCCCCTCGGGCAGGAGGCTACGGTCCATCCGGACCAGAACCTCCCGCCACAAGAACAGTTTCTTTCCCTCTGCCGTTGGACTTATGAACACCTGCCACTTTAACAATATATTATATAAGAACAATCTATTTGCACTGACACATTTGCACATTGCACATCAGCCAACTGTACATTCTGTATATAGTGTTCGTCTATTTTATTCTTAATTTTATGCATGCCTTTTTATATATTTTTTATATATTTTTCATTGCTTTATGTTGCACCTACGCCGAAGCAAGTTCCTGTGTTTGTGAATTTCACTGACAATGGCAACAAACCGTTTTCTGATTCTTCTGATTCTGATTCTGATGACTGAATGGTAGTCATTGCACAAGACAGCGAAATGCAGAGTCGCCTCTAGTTCAAATGCACATTGCTGTCTAAGCACAGACAAAAACACGCACATAAACAATATTAAAATGCTCCATGCTTCTTACCGCTGCACTGGGTGTGATGTTGATGGAGGCACAGCCAGCGTAGCAGGGAGAGAAGTACATGACGTCATCTGCTCCACACACTGGGCTGAACTGCTGTTTGTCACAGCTGCAGTTAGAGTTACACTGAGCTGTGAGTCTGTCGCCCAGAGAGGAGCTGCAGACATGAGGAGAACAACACAAAGAGTTAAAGACTGAGCTGCAGACATGAGGAGAACAACACAAAGAGTTAAAGACTGAGCTGCAGACATGAGGAGAACAACACAAAGAGTTAAAGACTGAGCTGCAGACATGAGGAGAACAACACAAAGAGTTAAAGACTGAGCTGCAGACATGAGGAGAACAACACAAAGAGTTAAAGACTGAGCTGCAGACATGAGGAGAACAACACAAAGAGTTAAAGACTGAGCTGCAGACATGAGGAGAACAACACAAAGAGTTAAAGACTGAGCTGCAGACATGAGGAGAACAACACAAAGAGTTAAAGACTGAACTGCGAGTCCAGAGAGGAGAGGAGGAAAGTATGACACACATCTAGACACAGTTCAACTGAAGACAGTTTTGCGAGTGTCAATGACAATCTCAAAGTACAGAATCTGGTCTCGACCCTTTGACCCGAGGTGGATCTACTTCTAACGCTCACACTGACCAGACTGCACCGTAGGAGCATTTGGTTTAAAGTTGGTTTCTCTGTTCAAGCTGTACTCGCATCAGCTGTGAAGAACACAGCATGCTGGGTAAAAAATCTGCAACAGCCAATAGAATGTAAGTCCAACACCAAACCCTTTAAACCAGCACAGAAGAAGGTTAAGTGTAAGTAAAAAACACCACTCCATCTGCTGGTAGTTTGTTAACACTGCATCAGCATAAGGTGCCCTGTAGAGGGAGCTATTTATTCAAAGGTTTATTTTAATACTTAACAGCCATTACAGACACACCCGACTTCATTTCATAATTTATATGGTGTGCATTTGAATGCTGACGTTGGATAATGATCAACAGTTCTGTGAGAACACATTGTCCAATGTTCATCTTGATAAATATTTACTGCAGTTTGTCGAGCTCATGGGGACAGCAGTTTTGCTCTTTAGTTGTATTGGCTAATGTGGCAAAATGTAATTTGTATGCATCATATCAGTATGTTGTGGACTAAAGCCCCTGCGTTTGTGACAGAGTCCCACCTGTTCAGCTGTTGCAGACGTCTGTAGATCGTGCCTTTCTCTGAGGCAGGTTCCTCCAGCTGACTCTGTGGGTACGGCACGGTTACACCGGCCAAGGGAACATTGGGGCAGTGGATGAAAAAGATGAAATTTAAAATTAGTCCGATCAATGTGCATGCAATGCAAAATCGGATGATGCCTTGAACGTGCAGTTTAAATCTTTTGACTAAGTAGCTGCCAAAGAAAGTTCCTCCTCCGGTGGTCGGAATAGCAATTACACCTGCAAGCAAAGAAAAGAGTGTGTAGTATTTGTCGACACAAAGAAAAAGGAAATAATTACTAAATGATTAATTATTGCCACAAACAGTCCGAGATCATCTCACCAAAAAGCATTGCTGCTTCTGAGGAACTGAGTTTGAACTGTGACTCAAAGTACTTGACAATAAAAGCAGCCAATGCTGCTGTTTGCCCAGACCACTGAGTTCCAGCCAGACACAGAAACATAAAAGTGGGATTTGAAAAGAGAAGGAGAAGGGACCTTCAGAAAGAGGACAGTTGTTAGAACATTTCATCCACAGTACAGATGTTTCTCTGGGTCTCACTTGGGCATGTCTTTGAGTGTCGTTCCAAACGGTGGCTCTGATGCTGAGGATTGTGGCTCCTGTTTGTCCTGAGGAGCCTCGCACACGGCTGTGGTCTCCTGGAAGCCTGGGGCAGAGAGCACGAGGCTGAGAGGTGTTCAGGTCATGCACTACATGGACAGAACGTTCAATTACCTGGGAGTTTTATTGGATACCCCAGAATGACAAAGCCCACTGGAAGACACAGAGTTCCACCCAAAATGAAGCCAATCCACCAGGCCCCCACCCACAGAGGACTCTCTGTGGTCATCTCTGTACTTTCATAAGAGTAAAAGTAATCGAGAATTACTCATTCTGTCTTTGTATTCTTTAAATTAATCAACATAGATAATATGTATGTGCACATTCTGATTGAAGTGTAACTTACTTCAGCGTTGTTTCAGAGTAAATGCTGAGGAAGAAACCCCCAAACAACATCCCGATTGATGGGCCAATCAATGTTGCTGTGTAGTAGACGCCTGAACATAAATAAATATAAAAAAGTGTTGAAAGAAACGTATGAGAAAGAGTGAGCTCAGTGGCATGAAATATCTGCGAGTGCTCTGTGATTGTTCTTTTTGATCATGTTTTGCATGAACCTTCAGTGCAGAGCAAGGGAGACCAAAGGATCCCAAACATATGCTGCGATGCAAAGTTCTCAGTTTATGGCAAGCGCAGATTTGCAATAGTGTTCCAAGTGTGAGACTTTGAGGGGAACTGAGGTAGCTTATAAAACAGAGCTGGCGGCTGTGACGCAGGCTCCTGTAACAGTTTGTCTAGTGTGAGAACACGTCTCAAAGGTGTCATTATAGTGAAATAAACTCACCCAGAAAAACTGGTGCATTGTTTGCCTCAACATTCTCATCCAGAAAAGTGACTCCTAAAGTGAACAGAGGCGTCGCTCCAATGCCATGTAAAACTTGTCCCAAAACAAAGATATAAAAATTGTTGGACAGCCCTTGGTCAGCGTCCTTGATCTCGGAGAAGGCCGTGCTGTTGGCTGAACACAGATCTGACTTCTCTGGAACAGTGACCTGGTATGAAGGTGTGGTGAAGTGAGGAAGGGCAAAAACCAAAGAGCCCAAGCCCATGATTATCACCCCCCAGCCCAGCCACCGAGGCTTGTGCCCGTTCTCTCCAAAGTAGCTGACAAAAGGCAGACAAACACAGCAGGCCATGTCATAGGAGCTGACGATGAGGCCGGTCTGGGAGCTGCTCAGGTCGAAGCGCCTTTCGATGGACGTCACTACTGTGTTGACAAAGCCATTAATGATCAGACCCTGGAGGAAAGCTGCCACAGACAAGAAGAACAGAACCCAGCGAGGAGTGTTAAAGACCTGGATAGCTTTGGGCCTCAGAGACCCCCAGCCACACAGCAGCTCTGGGTCCTGCTCCATCAGACTGTGTCCACATTGAGCAGGTCCAGGCTCACAGAACTGTCCCTGGAAGGACGTGGCTCCAGTCAAAACAGCAGAATGAGAAGAAACATCAGCTCCAAGACTGGAGGGGCTCCTGGGAGCAGAACCTATGGGACTGTGGCTCTGGACCGCACCGACATCTCCAGGTCCAACCTGCAGGTCCAGCCGTTCCTGACGGGAGGTGTCTGCATTCAGCAGGCCGGACATCGGTCCTGGAGTCACAGGGTCAAGTTCAGGGACCTTGTATTAAAGTAGAGGTTTTCCCAAATGCGTGATCTTCAGCTGCTCTTCCACAATGATGATTGTTCACCTGCACAAAACATTTCAAGATTTAGATCATTGTATTTGTAGCGACCTTACAAAGCCCTGAAGCTTGAAAACAGAAAAACAGTAATAAAACAGTAATGTAATGTAATACCCCTCCTTGAACCGCCACCTTAACGTGGTGGAGGGGTTTGAGTACCCGAATGATCCTGGAGCTATGTTGTCGGGGGCTTCATGCCCCTGGTAGGGTCACCCATGGCAAACAGGTCCTGGGTGACGGGTCAGACTAAGAGCGGTTCAGAAGCCCTTTATGAGAAGTTTATTATCAAGGCCAGTTATGTCGCCCGGAATGGCGTCACCGGGGCCTCACCCCGAAGGAGCGACGTGGGGCCGTCCTCCCGTGGGCCCACCACCTGCGGGAGGATCCGTAAGGGGCCGGTGCAAAGTGATCCGGGCAGTGGTCGAAGGCGGGGGCCTCGACGACCGGATCTCCGGACACAGAAACTGGCTCTAGGGACGTCACCTCACTGGGGGAGGAGCCTGAGCTGGGGGAGGAGCCTGAGCTCATGTGGGAGGTCGAGTGCTACCGACTAGATATAGTCGGCCTCACCTCCACGCACAGCCTGGGCTCTGGAACCCGTCTCCTTTTCGCTCCATTTCTCTGGCGTTGCCCGCGGGGAGAGGCGGCGGGCTGGGGTGGGCTCAGAGCCCATAGAGAGGGTCACGTCCCTGCGCCTTCGGGTGGGGGACAGGTCTCTCACTGTTGTGTCGCCTAGGGGACGAACAGGAGTGCAGAGTACCCGGCCTTCTTGGAGTCTCTGGGAGGGGTGCTGGACAGTGCACCGCCCGGGGACCCAGTCGTTCTACTGGGGACTTCAACGCCCACGTGGGCAACGACAGTGACACCTGGAGAGGGGTCATCGGGAGGAACGGCCCCTGATCTGAACCCGAGTGGTGTCAGTTATTGGACTTCTGTGTCACAGTTTGTCCAAAACGAACACCATGTTCAAGCACAAGGTCCATCAGTGCACGTGGCTCCAGGACACAGGCCGGAGGTCGATGATCGACTTTGTTGTCGTGTCATGTTGTTGTATTGTATAGACCACCTAATGGAAAGGATGAATTGTTTGATATGTTGAAAGATGTACTTAAAGCTTGTAATGACAAGGAAACCATATTAATGGGTGACTTTAACCTGAATTGGCTGGACAAAGCATGATCGAACAAGTTAAGACATCTAGCTAAACAATTTAATTTAACTCAGATAATAAAGAATCCAACAAGAATCACGAGCTCCACTAAAACATTAATAGATTTACTTTTCACTAATAAACCTGATCGTGTTAACAAAGCTTACAATTTGATAACCGGTTTATCGGACCATAATCTAACTCTAGTCTCAAGGAAACTTAGCAAATCTCGTTATAGAAATCAAAACAGAGAAAATACGTACATGTCATTTATTCCAAAACGTGACCTGGAGCTATTAGATACTGAAATTAAAAACACTGTCCAAATTGATTTAGTTTGTGGCCAGGATCCTGAGCAAGCTTGTAACGCACTTAAAAATTCCATTATCCAAATCCTTTCTAAATTCACAAAAACAAAAATGCAAAAATGCAAAAGTAAAAAATCTCTTCCATGGTTTAGTGAAAGAATATGATCTTTAATGAAAGAGAGGGACGGCGCCTTAAAAAAATATCTCAAGACAAGACTCAGCACAGATCAATGGACATTTAAAAGCCTTAGAAACAAGCTCACAGGTCTGGACATTATTAAACAGGCTAAAGGTAACAGTAAAATGATATGGAAATGTATTAACAAATTATCAGGCAAAGAACGACCGGGAAATGGTCACATTAAACTTCTGCGCTGACAGAGCACTTCCACCTGGAGCTCAAGCCACTGTAAAGGACGGCCTAACTGTAGCTAACATGTTCAACCACTATTTTATTTCCTCCATCTCAGAACTGTGCAACGAATCAAACTCAGAGCTGCCTGAAACATCATTTGCAGCTTCTGTTGGGACCGTGGATACAGGAGGCCCACCCTCCACTCAGGTGGAGGCTCTGGACCTCTGTGTGTGAAGACAAGGTCGGCAAAATGATTTCATCACTCTCCAACTCAAGAGCAAAGGACTCATGGGGACTTGATCCACTCCTTTTAAAGAAATACAAGGATGTTCTATCAGCACCGATTACATATATAATCAATCAGTCATTTCAAAAATGTGTATTTCCCTCCTCCTTTAAAACCACAGTGGTTACGCCCATTTTTAAAGCAGGAAATAGCAAAGACATTAAGAATTATAGACCAATTAGTATACTCCCAGCGGTCTCTAAAGTCAGAAAAAATTGTCTCTGAACAGCTGATTGAACACCTCGAAAATGGAAATATGTTAAACCCCATGCAGTTTGGCTTTCGATCTAAACATTCCACTGACACAGCATGTTGTTATTTCCTAGAAGTGATCAAATCCAGTCTCGATAAAGGAGGGGTAGTTGGAGCCGTTTTTCTGGATCTGCGTAAGGCATTCATTTTTCATTGCATTTTCATTTTTCAGCAAATTCTATGAATTGGTTTTAATCATACCTAGCGGGCGTAAAAATAAAAGATAAAACCTCAGTTTATATATATAAATATATATATTTATATTGTTTGTCTTTAAATGTTGTAAATATGTATTTTTATGTTGTTTGTTTTTACTTGTCAAGGACTACAGATGGAAATTAGCATTTTTGCTAAATCTGGTGCAGCCATCTTTTAAATGTAACTGCACACTGTCCTTTAAATAAATAAATCAAATCAAATTAGCTGACCGTCGGCCGCGTGTCTTGGACACTCGGGTGAAGAGAGGGGCGGAGCTGTCAACCGATCACCACCTGGTGGTGAGTTGGATCCTCTGGGGGGGAGGAAGCCGGACAGACTCTTCAGGCCCAAGTGTATTGTGAGGGTCTGCTGGGAACGTCTGGCAGAGCCCTCTGTCGGCAGGGTTTTCAACTCACACCTCCGGGAGAACTGCTACAGATCCTGGGGGACACTGGGGACATGGAGTTCTCCACCTCCATTGTCAATGCGACGGCTCGTAGTTGTGGTCGCAAGGGCTCTGGTGCCTGTCGCGGCGGCAATCCCCGAACCCGGTGGTGGACACCGGAAGTAAGGGATGCTGTCAGGCTGAAGATGGAGTCCTACCAGGCCTTGTTGGCTTGTGGGACTCCTGAAGCAGCTGACAGGTACTGGCAGGACAAGTGTACCGTGGCCCGTGCGGTCGCAGAGGCAAAAACTCGGGATTGGGAGGAGTTCGGGGAGGCCATGGAGGAGGACTATCGGTTGTCCTCAAAGAAATTCTGACAAACCGTCTGTCGCCTCAGGAGGAGGAAGCAGTGCTTCACCAACACTGTTTACGGTGCGGGTGGAGAGCTGTTGACCTCGACTGGGGATGTGGTTGGACGGTGGAAGGAATACTTTGAGGAACTCCTCAATCCCACTGTCACGTCTTCCGAGGAGGAAGCAGAGACTGAGATCTCGGAGGCGGACTCGTCCATCACCCTGGCTGAAGTCACTGAGGTTGTTGCTCCTTGGTGGCAAGGCTCCGGGGGTGGATGAGATCCGCCCCGAGTATCTTAAGTCTCTGGATGTTGTGGGACTGTCTTGGCTGACACGTCTCTGCAACATCGCGTGGCGGTCTGGGACGGTGCCTCTGGACTGGCAGACCGGGGTGGTGGTCCCTCTGTATAAGAAGGGAGACCGGAGGGTGTGTTCCAATCACAGGGGGATCACACTCCTCAGCCGCCCCGGTAAGGTCTATTCCAGGCACTAGAGATGAGAATCCGACCGATAGTCGAACCTCGGATTCAGGAGGAGCCTGTGGTTTTCGTCCTGGTCGTGGAACACTGGACCAGCTCTATACTCTCCATCGGGTGCTCGAGGGTTCATGGGAGTTTGCCTCAGTCACATGTGCTTTGTGGATCTGGAGAAGGCATTCGACCGTGTGCCCCGGGGCGCCTTGTGGGGGGTGCTCGGGTAGTGTGGGGTCCGGGGCCCTTTGTTAAGGGCTGTCCCTGTACGACCGGAGCAGGAGCTGTGCTGCCGGCAGTAAGTCAGACCTGTTCAGTGCATGTTGGACTCCGCCAGGGCTGCCCTTTGTCACCGGTTCTGTTCATAATTTTTATGAAAAGAATTTCTAGGCGCAGTCAGGGCGTGGAGGGCGTCCGGTTTGGGAACCACAGGATCATCTCTGCTGTTTGCAGATGATGTCGTCCTGATGGCTCCATCAAACCAGGACCTGCAGCTCTGGGACGGTTTGCAGCCGAGTGTGAAGCGGCTGGGATGAGGATCAGCACCTCCAAATCCGAGGCCATGGTTCTCGACCGGAAAAAGGTGTCTTGCCCTCTCTGGGTGGAGAGTCCTTGCCTCAAGTGGAGGAGTTCAAGTATCTCGGGGTCTTGTTCAGAGTGAGGGAAGGATGGAGCGTGAGATTGACAGATCGGTGCAGCGTCTGCAGTGATGTGGTTCTGTATCGGACCGTTGTGGTGAAGAGAGAGCTGAGTCAAAAGACAAAGCTCTCAACTTAACGGTCAATCTACGTTCCTCCCTCACCTGGTCATGAGCTCTGGGTAATGACCGAAAGGACGAGATCGCGGATACAAGCGGCGAAATGAGCTTCCTCTGCCGGGTGGCTGGGCTCTCCCTCAGAGACAGAGGAGCTCAGTCACACGGGAGGAGCTCAGAGTAGAGCCGCTGCTCCTCCACGTCGAGAGGAGCCAGCTGAGGTGGCTCGGGCATCTGTTCCGGTCTGACACCAATCTGACACTCCTGACCACGCCCCCTGACCACACCCTCAGCTTTCGGTTGGAGAAGTGCATCTCGGATCAGTGTGCAAGTACCTCGTTTCCAGCTAGGGGCGTGGTTAGGGGTGTGGTTAGGGGCGTGGTCAGCCTGATAACAGCAACATCACAGCTATTAGAGATAAACTTAAATGAAATGACTCCCACTATTTGTGCTAAGTCCAAACTTTAAAGTCAGTGTCCCACACAGAGCCTTCAGTGACACCAGACACTGTTGATCAGAGAGAACTTCAGTCGTTCTGTCTCTAAAACCTCCGCTTGTATTTTAACCCCAATCCCAAGTGACTCCTCAAAGACTCTCTCCATCATCTGCCTGGAGGAACTCTCTGCACTAGATTAACTGTTCCTCGTGTGCCTGGAGGAACTCTCTGTGCACTAGATGAACTGGGAGGAGGATCTCTTCTTCTTGTGCTTTTCCTTCAGGTTTACACTTTTTCACACAGGTTTTTTGTAGTTTTTAACATTGTTCATTCAAACTGCTTTTCTATTATTTCCCGTTTCATTGTCGCCCACCGGGGGAGCTGCTGTGGTGATTTTGGGTGTTACAAAAATTACTTGAATTGAATTGATAGACCTGACAGGTGCGTCATGTTGACCTGGAGACACAGCTCTTAAGACACGTCACACCGACCATTGTGTGTTGCTTCTGATGAAGGCAGAAGTTACTGTCGAAACATCAAGGTCACATCATCATACGCGGGCGGAGCGGGGACACCCCAACACTCCGGGGCTAGCGGGCTCCATCACACCTGCACGGTACCCGTCATTCCTCCACGAAGCTTGTGGGGAATTACTAAAGATATGAAAATGGAATATCTGGCCAGATAGTTTCTCTGGACAATATCACTGTAGCCCCCAGCTCTACTGTAAGAAACCTTGGGGTCCTATTTGACCAAGATCTCTGGTTCAAAGCACATATAAACCAAGCCTGTAAAACAGACGACTTTCATCTGTAACATCAGACAAAATTAGAAAAATCCTGCCCAGAGATGATGCCGAAAAACTCATCCATGCATTTGTCACATCCAGATTAGACTATTGTAACGCCCGGCTCACAGCGTGTCCTAAAAGCTCTAGAAGAAGCTTTAACTGGTTCAAAATGCAGCAGCAAGATTATTAACAGGTACTAGAAGAAGAGATCATATTTCACCAGTGTTAGAGTCTCTTCACTGGCTTCTGTTGAGTTTAGAATCAAATTTAAAATCCTCCTCCTGACTTATAAAGCTTTAAACAATATGGCCCCATCGACCTCAAAGAGTCAATAGTAGCGTACCATCCAAACAGAGCTCTTCGTTCTCAAAATGCTGGACTATTGTTAGTCCCAGAGTCTCTAAAAGCACAGTAGGAGGTCGAGCATTTAGCTACCAAGCTCCTGTTATGGAACCAGCTCCTGTTCATGTAAAAGAGGCCGACACAGTCTCTACATTTAAGACCAGCTCAAAACGTTCCTCTTTGAAATAGTTTATGGTCAGGCCAGTTAGGAACAGAAATAAAAACCTACAGTTTTAGCTCCGCTGCCCTTGGAGCGACTCTGCTGGAGAAGTATGGAGCTGAACACTGTCCTCTGGTTCTTCTACTTTACCATCAACAATATTTAATATTACTTCAACTGTAGTCTGTTCATTGCTGTTCACATGTTTCTCTCTCTGTTTCAGACACTGACCCCCATCTGTCTGGAGGATCTGTGCTCCACCCGTCTGGAGGAACTCTCTCAACCCTGGATCAGCCACACCTCGTCCTCCTGGACCAACTCCATCTACTTAGATGAACTGTTCCTCATCTCCTGCTGGAGGATCTCTCTACACTGGTGGACTGCTCCTCGTCCTCCTGGAGGATCTCTCTACACTGGTGGACTGCTCCTCGTCCTCCTGGAGGATCTCTCTACACTGGTGGACTGCTCCTCGTCCTCCTGGAGGATCTCTCTACACTGGTGGACTGCTCCTCGTCCTCCTGGAGGATCTCTCTACACTGGTGGACTGCTCCTCGTCCTCCTGGAGGATCTCTACACTGGTGGACTGCTCCTCGTCCTCCTGGAGGATCTCTCTACACTGGTGGACTGCTCCTCGTCCTCCTGGAGGATCTCTCTACACTGGTGGACTGCTCCTCGTCCTCCTGGAGGATCTCTCTACACTGGTGGACTGCTCCTCGTCCTCCTGGAGGATCTCTCTACACTGGTGGACTGCTCCTCGTCCTCCTGGAGGATCTCTCTACACTGGTGGACTGCTCCTCGTCCTCCTGGAGGATCTCTCTACACTGGTGGACTGCTCCTCGTCCTCCTGGAGGATCTCTCTACACTGGTGGACTGCTCCTCGTCCTCCTGGAGGATCTCTCTACACTGGTGGACTGCTCCTCGTCCTCCTGGAGGATCTCTCTACACTGGTGGACTGCTCCTCGTCCTCCTGGAGGATCTCTCTACACTGGTGGACTGCTCCTCGTCCTCCTGGAGGATCTCTCTACACTGGTGGACTGCTCCTCGTCCTCCTGGAGGATCTCTCTACACTGGTGGACTGCTCCTCATCTCCTCCTGGAGGATCTCTCTACACTGGTGGACTGCTCCTCGTCCTCCTGGAGGATCTCTCTACACTGGTGGACTGCTCCTCGTCCTCCTGGAGGATCTCTCTACACTGGTGGACTGCTCCTCGTCCTCCTGGAGGATCTCTCTACACTGGTGGACTGCTCCTCGTCCTCCTGGAGGATCTCTCTACACTGGTGGACTGCTCCTCGTCCTCCTGGATGAACTCTTTAAAGCCTCCTCCCTCTTGAGTGGTTCTGGTTCAGTCCAAGTGGATGTCAGTCCTAGTTCATCTACAGCCTGTCCGTCCGTGGGAGTAGGATCTCTCCTTCACTGTGGTTCTCCTCAGGTTTATACTTTGTCCCGTGGGGTTTTTTGTAGTTTTTCCTGAAGGAGGGTCAAAGGACAGGGGCATTCTGGGACAGTTATCTGAACTGCTTTTACCTGTGGCCCATCGAGGCAACTGTTGATGTTATTTTGGGCATTAGACAAATAAATTGATTTGATTTAATGCTGTGTCCGTGGACTAGGTTGCCGAGGCACCTCGGCTACCGCCCTGTCCTCTTCACCCAACCCTACGGTCACTCTGCAGGTGGTGAGCCCACAGTCGTCCTTTCGGCTCGTGGGTCTGCAGTGACAGAGAGCGCCTCAGTGTGATGCAGTAAGTCCCTGTAAGTGACTTTACTGAGGCCGAGGTAAATCAAATGTGCGAGCTGCGGAGGACATTCTGTTCTTCCATTATGGACATTTCAACGTCAGGACTGTGCTTCTGTGAATTGTAAATGAGTCACATCAACTGTTTCTTAAACTTAAAGACTGAATATTTATTAAGAACTGGAACTCATATTGAACCTGTCTCTGTCCTGTCAGTTGTTGGGAATCTGCAGGTGCATTTCTCCAGTGAACAGGGATGGCATTGTTCAACGTAAATAAAAGGGGATTTAAATTGATTGTATTATAGAAGGTTAGACCCCTCCTTAACCCTCGTAATGCTACATACGGAATAAATGAAAGCATTTCTCTGCTGTCCTGACACTGAGTGGATGCAGCCAGTAGATGGCGCCTTGTGCGTACACAGTTTGGTTCTGTTGTGACTTTAAGAGACTCTGATCAGGCTCACAGCAGCACTGATGGTGTTAGAGGCAGAAACACCTGATGATGATGATAAGTGATGATTTAAGGGCTTAAAACAGCACAAGAGTCTCAGATACACGATGTATTTGATCTGAACAAACGTCACTGATGGAGGGAGTTCAATAGGAAGTGTTTGTGACGTCGAGGGACAGGATTTTATAATAAACATTCATCAAAACAGAGTGAATGAAGATAAATGTAACTCTAGAGTGTTTTTGATGAAGAACCTTGTTAGAATAGGATTAAAAGAGACAAAGTCCCTGCAGCAGAATGTGTGTGCTTTAAAACGTCACTCTGCACAAAGTCAATTGGAACTTGTTGAACTGGGCCGCTGAAAAGGCACGCTTTTTGCCTTTTGATACAGTCGGATCTTTACCTCGACAGAAGCACCGACCTGTGAGGACGAGAGCTGCAGCAGCAGAGAGAACCTGCTCTTCTCCTGCTTTTCTCCTGCACAAAACTCTGTCTCTCACTGAACTCATTCATAACCTGCTCAAACCACAGCCTTTCCTTCTCATTTAGACGGTTATCTGCACATTAAACACATTTTAAAGTCTGTTTTAAAGCCTCTTTAAGAGCTGCTGGGTGTGTGTGGGGCGTGCACTCGGGCGTGTCACGTCGTTGGCCTCATATGAAGTCTGATGCATTAAAAGTGTGAATGAAGAGACATGGAGCAGGTGGGAAAGTCATGACATAGAGGTTTGGTAGTTTTCAAGGTTCATTGGGAAACAGCCTAAAAAAGTGAGCGTCACGATGTCAGAGTCCTAATTTTCACGTCAATAATGTGAAATATCAATGGACAATATCAGTCCTATCAGTTTTTCTAAATGACTGGCTCTTGGCGTCAATGAGAAAGTGATGCACACACAATGAGGCTGTTGGATTTTAGAAAACACGAGAAATACTATTCATTACTATTAATAATATATTTGGATTTCTTCCAAATATAAAGACATGTAAAAGGTTTGAATTTACTTGTTATGTTTAGTGACATCATCACTTCTCTGTGTCTGATGACACTGGGATGAATTTACACAGTTAAATGTGCATTCAGTCGGACTGGACTTCTTTAGTCTCAAGTACGAGGCGTATACTTTGCTTTAAAGAACTAATAAGTAGAACTTATGCCACGGAACCTTTTCCTGTCATTGTTTAATCCAGTCCAACACTTTAACCCTTGCACCCTTTTATTTGTGCTTTGTTGCTTTTGGAGTTAGCTTTGAGGTGAAGTGAGGACAGGAGGCAATAAGTAAGGAATAGCACATTTATTGAGTAGTTTAAGAAAGATCTGAGGTGTAGTTCACAAACTGGTGACTGAGTTGATAAGATAAGACTGGATTCCTACCTTTGATGTGGTTAAACCGAGGGGACGATTCCTTCAGTTGGTTTTGGAGGAAGACGGTGTTCTCACAAACACAAACGCTCACTGAGTGGCTCTGCACTTTTCAGATTTAATGATCTCTGAACTTTACAATACTTGAAATCATTAAACGTTTTGACCAATAGAGATTCTGCAGATGACATCACAACATTGTGAATTTTGGCAGCGACTGACAAACCTGAACGAAAGCCAACAGTGAGTGACTTGTCCTTAAATCAGTTCAAGTGTTAGGGTTGACACAATTGTTCAGAGGCAGTTCAAATGTCCTAAATCTCCAACTGCTGTCAGTAAACCAGCTGAGCTCTGCACAGTCAGAGCGACCGTGAGTGTGAGGCATTAAGTCTCTAAGAACGTTTGGTTTGTGGTTTAAAGCATAAATCATTTACAGTAAGATTACACTATATTACAATTAAAACACGGTACAAGTGATTCATTGAATTAAAAACAGGTAAAAATGTATTAAAAGAATCTGCACGTGTGTGATGACGTCGTGAGGAGAGCTGCGTCTGTGGGAGCTTCTGTTGTGTTTGATGGATTCATTTATGTTCTTTAAAAAACAATCAGAATGGACTTATCCTCGTCCTTCAGCGTGACTTTCATACACGCAGCTCATTGCGGCTGAACACTTAAATTGGCGGCCAGAATGAGAAACTTCTGTCAGATGACATTTTATTGACAAAAATATAGATAAAAATCCAACAAAGAAACACATTTGCTCAGTTTGGCTGTTGATAATTCTTACAGTCCGTGTCTTCAGTTTCACAGCATTTTTTTAACCAAAGAATGTCTCTGCGATTCCTCTTTTCACTTTATTCCTGAAGTTGTTGTGGGCGTCGCCGTCTTGTTTCCGTTGTAGTTCACACGGAGCAGACGAGCTCAACAGAAAATAAGTTCTACTCGACTAAAAAGGCCTCAGGACTCGGTGCATGTGACGTGTTGTTAAATACTTGACACAAATCAGTCTATTCAATATTTTGCGAGAGACTTTTCCCTTGTTCGTCATTTACATGAACAGGAGTGTGATCTGTGTCAAAAAGAGGCAAAAGTGAATAAACCTGCTCATTTGTGCTTTGAAACCCCTGTCGCTGTGAGCAGAGTATGAGTTTCCTCTGGTATATTTTCTTAAAGGTTCTTAAAGGTCTTTGTTTATTAGTCATTATTTTGACATATTAATTCTTCCTGTGTTTGGTGCCCTTTTTTGCCGCGCTGTCAGCCGGGCGGCTCAGGGGTGACCCCTGTAGGGCTGGGGGAGTTTAGTTGTGATTAAAGTGTTCATTACATTGCTTTAAATATCGTTTGCACATTCCTTTTGTTTGTTTAATGGCTGTTTTAAAGTTATTTTGTTGATTATTTTGAGTATTTGAGGTGCTCCAGGGTTTGAGGACACGAGGGCACTTTGCAGAGAGGCTGCACTGCGCTCTGGGACAGAGGGGGGCGCTCTGGGACAGAAGGGGGCGCTCTGGGACAGAGGGGGGCGCTCTGGGACAGAAGGGGGCGCTCTGGGACAGAAGGGGGCGCTCTGGGACAGAAGGGGGCGCTCTGGGACAGAAGGGGCTCTGGGACAGAAGGGGCTCTGGGACAGAAGGGGGCGCTCTGAGACACACAGGGGGTGCTCTGGGACAGAAGGGGCGCTCTGGGACAGAAGGGGCGCTGGGACAGAAGGGCGCTCTGGGACAGAAGGGGCTCTGGGACAGAAGGCGCTCTGGGACAGAAAGCGCTCTGGGACACACAGGGGCGCTCTGGGACAGAAGGGGCTCTGGGACAGAAGGGGCGCTCTGGGACACACAGGGTGCTCTGGGACAGAAGGGGGCGCTCTGGGACAGAAGGGGGCGCTCTGGGACAGAAGGGGGCGCTCTGGGACAGAAGGGGGCGCTCTGGGACAGAAGGGGGCGCTCTGAGACACACAGGGGGTGCTCTGGGACAGAAGGGGGCGCTCTGGGACAGAAGGGGGAGCTCTGAGACAGAAGGGCGCTCTGGGACAGACACGGGCTCTGGGACAGAAGGGGGCGCTCTGGGACAGAGGGGGGCGCTCTGGGACAGAAGGGGGCGATCTGGGACAGAAGGGGCGCTCTGGGACACACAGGGGCTCTGGGACAGAAGGGGCGCTCTGGGACAGAAGGGGGCACTCTGGGACAGAAGGGGGCGCTCTGGGACAGTAGGGGGCGCTCTGGGACACACAGGGGGCGCTCTGGGACAGAAGGGGGCGCTCTGGGACAGAAGGGGGCACTCTGGGACAGAAGGGGGCGCTCTGGGACAGAGGGGGGCGCTCTGGGACAGAACGGGGCGCTCTAGGACACACAGGGGGCGCTCTGGGACAGAAGGGGGCGCTCTGGGACACACAGGGGGCGCTCTGGGACAGAAGGGGGCGCTCTGGGACAGAGGGGGCGCTCTGGGACACACAGGGGGCTCTGGGACAGAAGGGGGCGCTCTGGGACACACAGGGGGCGCTCTGGGACAGAACGGGGCGCTCTGGGACACACAGGGGGCGCTCTGGGACAGAAGGGGGCGCTCTGGGACAGAAGGGGGCGCTCTGGGACAGTTATCCGTTTGATCAATTCTATTGAACATTGTTTATTTAAATTGCTTTGTGGTCCGTCCTGGAAACTGTGGTTGTGATTTTGGGCGCAACAAAAATATATCGACTTGAGTTAAGAAAGACGTTAGAGCCGGAACAGTCTTATGGTGCGAGTGAGAGAACGGGACAATGTCAGCAAACCGACCCACTGCAGCTGTACCACGGCTAATCGGACTACCGCAGCTCCACTCTGATCAGACTACAGCAGCTCCACTCTGATCAGACTACCACAGCTCCACTCTGATCAGACTACCACAGCTCCACTCTGATCAGACTACCACAGCTCCACTCTGATCAGACTACCGCAGCTCCACTCTAATCGGACTACCACAGCTCCACTCTAATCGGACTACCACAGCTCCACTCTAATCGGACTACCACAGCTCCACTCTAATCAGACTACCACAGCTCCACTCTAATCAGACTACCGCAGCTCCACTCTAATCGGACTACCGCAGCTCCACTCTAATCAGACTACCGCAGCTCCACTCTAATCGGACTACCGCAGCTCCACTCTAATCGGACTACCGCAGCTCCACTCTAATCGGACTACCACAGCTCCACTCTAATCGGCTCATTTCACCGGAGCCTCTCCACGTGCCTCGTCCCGGGCCTGTGGATGAGCCTGTCCTCCACAGTGAAAAGGCCAAATGAAGCCTGCACCTCCTGCAGGCGCCTCCTCCTGAAAGGTCTGGACGGTGGAGGTTTACACCCAGCTCTGGTGGAGGTTTACACCCTGCTCTGGTGGAGGTTTACACCCTGCTCTGGTGGAGGTTTACACCCAGCTCTGGTGCAGGTTTACACCCAGCTCTGGTGGAGGTTTACACCCTGCTCTGGTGGAGGTTTACACCCTGCTCTGGTGCAGGTTTACACCCAGCTCTGGTGGAGGTTTACACCCAGCTCTGGTGGAGGTTTACACCCAGCTCTGGTGGAGGTTTACACCCTGCTCTGGTGCAGGTTTACACCCAGCTCTGGTGGAGGTTTACACCCAGCTCTGGTGGAGGTTTACACCCAGCTCTGGTGCAGGTTTACACCCAGCTCTGGTGGAGGTTTACACCCTGCTCTGGTGCAGGTTTACACCCAGCTCTGGTGGAGGTTTACACCCTGCTCTGGTGGAGGTTTACACCCTGCTCTGGTGGAGGTTTACACCCTGCTCTGGTGGAGGTTTACACCCTGCTCTGGTGGAGGTTTACACCCTGCTCTGGTGGAGGTTTACACCCTGCTCTGGTGGAGGTTTACACCCTGCTCTGGTGGAGGTTTACACCTGCTCTGGTGGAGGTTTACACCCTGCTCTGGTGGAGGTTTACACCCTGCTCTGGTGGAGGTTTACACCCTGCTCTGGTGGAGGTTTACACCCTGCTCTGGTGCAGGTTTACACCCTGCTCTGGTGGAGGTTTACACCTTGCTCTGGTGGAGGTTTACACCCTGCTCTGGAGAGCTCACTTTAACTGTCAGATCACTCAAACCAGCTGGTTAATGGGCACAGGTTTTCACGCACAGACAGCGCTTCTCTTTGTTATATTGTTGTCTGTCTGACTCATCCCTCACACACACTGTAAATACTTTGACGATGGGTGTAAATACTTTTGATGATGGGTGTAAATACTTTGACGCTGGGTATAAATACTTTCACGCTGGGTGTAAATACTTTGACGCTGGGTGTAAATACTTTGACGCTGGGTGTAAATACTTTGACGCTGGGTGTAAATACTTTCACGCTGGGTGTAAATACTTTTGACGATGGGTGTAAATACTTTTGACGATGGGTGTAAATACTTTGACGCTGGGTGTAAATACTTTGACGATGGGTGTAAATACTTTCACGCTGGGTGTAAATACTTTGATGATGGGTGTAAATACTTTGACGCTGGGTGTAAATACTTTGACGCTGGGTGTAAATACTTTGACGCTGGGTGTAAATACTTTGACGCTGGGTGTAAATACTTTGACGCTGGGTGTAAATACTTTGACGCTGGGTGTAAATACTTTTGACGATGGGTGTAAATACTTTTGACGATGGGTGTAAATACTTTGACGCTGGGTGTAAATACTTTGACGATGGGTGTAAATACTTTCACGCTGGGTGTAAATACTTTGACGCTGGGTGTAAATACTTTGACGATGGGTGTAAATACTTTGACGCTGGGTGTAAATACTTTGACGATGGGTGTAAATACTTTGATGATGGGTGTAAATACTTTGACGCTGGGTGTAAATACTTTGACGATGGGTGTAAATACTTTGACGATGGGTGTAAATACTTTCACGCTGGGTATAAATACTTTGACGATGGGTGTAAATACTTTGACGCTGGGTGTAAATACTTTGACGCTGGGTGTAAATACTTTGACGATGGGTGTAAATACTTTGACGCTGGGAGTAAATACATTGACGATGGGTGTAAAAAATTTGACGCTGGGTGTAAATACTTTGACGATGGGTGTAAATACTTTGACGCTGGGTGTAAATACTTTGACGCTGGGTGTAAATACTTTGACGCTGGGTGTAAATACTTTGACGATGGGTGTAAATACTTTGACGATGGGTGTAAATACTTTGACGCTGGGTGTAAATACTTTGACGCTGGGTGTAAATACTTTGACGATGGGTGTAAATACTTTGACGCTGGGTGTAAATACTTTGACGCTGGGTGTAAATACTTTGACGCTGGGTGTAAATACTTTGACGATGGGTGTAAATACTTTGACGCTGGGTGTAAATACTTTGACGCTGGGTGTAAATACTTTCACGCTGGGTGTAAATACTTTTGACGATGGGTGTAAATACTTTTGACGATGGGTGTAAATACTTTGACGCTGGGTGTAAATACTTTGACGCTGGGTGTAAATACTTTCACGCTGGGTGTAAATACTTTGACGCTGGGTGTAAATACTTTGACGATGGGTGTAAATACTTTCACGCTGGGTGTAAATACTTTGACGATGGGTGTAAATACTTTGACGATGGGTGTAAATACTTTGATGATGGGTGTAAATACTTTGACGCTGGGTGTAAATACTTTGACGATGGGTGTAAATACTTTGACGATGGGTGTAAATACTTTCACGCTGGGTATAAATACTTTGACGATGGGTGTAAATACTTTGACGCTGGGTGTAAATACTTTGACGATGGGTGTAAATACTTTGACGCTGGGTGTAAATACTTTGACGATGGGTGTAAATACTTTGACGATGGGTGTAAATACTTTGACGCTGGGTGTAAATACTTTGACGCTGGGTGTAAATACTTTGACGATGGGTGTAAATACTTTGACGATGGGTGTAAATACTTTGACGCTGGGTGTAAATACTTTGACGATGGGTGTAAATACTTTGACGATGGGTGTAAATACTTTGACGCTGGGTGTAAATACTTTGACGCTGGGTGTAAATACTTTGACGCTGGGTGTAAATGCCGCTTAAACTGCTTTGGTTAAACTTTATCTCTGACTCTCTTTAAAGCAGGACGTCCTGTGACACGAGACAATCATTAAACAACGATAAACACTTTCTGCAAACAAAACGTCTCTGAACTTTGAACGACACAAAAGACACAATTGGATATTTGTCAGGTTTTTTTTATTAAAAACAACTGCAAAAGATTTTAGCATTAAAACATTTACAGAGTAGCACCAGAGGCTACAGGCCAATCAATCGATCCAACCCAACCGACCAATCACTGTCATTTACCAACAAAGTGGGTGGGACTGAGTGCTCCTCTTGTGCTTTCTGTTTTTGTCAAATGGATTTGACAAATGTTCAATAAAAAACAACTGAAATGTCACGTGACTTTGTCCTAAATACAGAATAAATGCGCTCACACTGTGGTGGCCTCATGGTGGCGCTGCACGGCGTCATCAGGTCAGAGTGGATTTGTCTCTCACTTTGAAACATTTTCAGAAAGAGCAGGCTTTGAATTCTTTTCACTCAAACAACGATCAACAAATTCACAGCAGCGTTTGTTTGTGAAGAAGGCAAGTTGGTGTTTCTACAGATGTGCCTTTCTCGTCCGACGGTGTAAAAAGCTGTGCACGAGCGACTTATAAAGAGTCCCTTTGGCACATTTCTGGACAAACAGAACAATAAGTTCAGGTTCTTTGTGCTCTTTGTCTGAACAGAGACAGAGTGGGTCCCTGTCGTGAATAAATGTCCAGATTTGTCCCACGTTTTGTGTTTCTACGACGCAGGAGTGAAACGGACCGTTCTGTGGTCAAAGTCTAACCTGACATGAACTCAGAATAATAATAATAATAATGATAATAATAATAATAATAATGATAATAATGATAATAATAATGATAATAATAATAATAATAATAATAATAATAATAATAATAATGATAATAATAATAATGATAATGATAATAATAATAATAATAATAATAATAATAATGATAAGAATAATAATAATGATAATAATAATAATAATGATAATAATGATAATAATAATAATAATAATAATAATAATGATAATAATGATAATAATAATAATAATAATAATAATGATAATAATAATAATAATAATGATAAGAATAATAATAATAATGATACGGAATGTGACGATGTGGGCGGCAGTAGCTCAGTTGGCAGAGAGATTGTCTTCTGATCCGAAGGTCGGCGGTTCAAATCCCGCTCCTGACATGAACATCCTTGGTCAGATCCACTGGCCCACAGGTTGGCGGTGCAATTGCTCCTGCAGGTGAATACTGCCGTTGTGTCCTTGGGCAAGACACTTGAATGTGTGAGTGAATGGTTCCTTGATGTAAAGCGCTTTGAGTGCCTCGAAGGTGGAAAAGCGCTGTATAAATATGTGACCATTTACCATATTCCGTAAGTTCAGACGAAAACTAGTTCTGATGAAATAATAATGAAGTAAAATATACAGTTTATTCATTGACTGCAGTAAAAAGGAGCTGATCACGTTGTTTTAACAGATTATAATGTCCCGGTCGACTCTCCCCCGACGAGGGGCAGGACGTCGTTCATGAAATGACACCAGACTGGGCTCTGGGGCCCTCTGCTGGAGGAACCACGTTTGGTTCTATTCAGCGTCAAACACAAACGGTCTCATGTTTGACGGGAATTTTTAATTCAATTTTAGTCGTATTTTTTGACTAAAACCATTTTTAGTTTTGGCCAGATTCAGTCTTTAGTTTTATTCAACAACAATGTGATGCTAATTTGTAATAAATCCATAACAGTTTTAATCAATGACAAAACTATATCTTCTGTTTTGATAATTGTGTAATTAGCTCCTACTTTTGGACTTTAAGTCTGTTTGATTCTTTAAGAATGTACTTATTATTTTGTTTAAGTCACAAATTTGTGACGTTGACCAAACGAACGTGTTTTATTCGACAAAATGAATCAAAACAAAATAAAGCCATTGAACTCTGAACGAGTCCATGAATGTAAACATCATCATGATCTGAATCCAAGTCATTTAGGCTTTTGGAGCGGCCCCTGGTCTGCAGTGGCCCCTACTCCCTCAGCAGTGGCCCCTGGTCCCTCAGCAGTGGCCCCTGGTCCCTCTGCAGTGGCCCCTGGTCCCTCTGCAGTGGCCCCTGGTCCCTCTGCAGTGGCCCCTGGTCCCTCTGCAGCGGCCCCTGGTCCCTCTGCAGTGGCCCCTGGTCCCTCTGCAGTGGCCCCTGGTCCCTCAGCAGTGGCCCCTGGTCCCTCTGCAGTGGCCCCTGGTCCCTCTGCAGCGGCCCCTGGTCCCTCTGCAGCGGCCCCTGGTCCCTCTGCAGCGGCCCCTGGTCCCTCAGCGGTGGCCCCTGGTCCCTCTGCCGCGGCCCCAGGTCCCTATGCGGCGGCACCTGGTCCCTCTGCGGCGGCCGCTGGTCCCTCTGCGGTGGCCCTGGTCCCTCTGCAGCGGCCCCTGGTCCCTCTGCAGCGGCCCCTGGTCCCTCAGCGGTGGCCCCTGGTCCCTCTGCAGTGGCCCCTGGTCCCTCTGCAGTGGCCCCTGGTCCCTCTGCGGCGCCCTGGTCCTCAGCGGTGGCCCCTGGTCCTCTGCAGCGGCCCTGGTCCGTCTGCGGCGGCCCCTGGTCCCTCTGCGGTGGCCCTGGTCCTCTGCGGTGGCCCCTGGTCCCTCTGCGGCGGCCCCTGGTCCCTCTGCAGCGGCCCCTGGTCCCTCTGCAGCGGACCCTGGTCCCTCTGCAGAGGCCAGTGTTCCCTCAGCAGTGGCTGCGGACACTGGTACCTCTGCGGTGGCCCCGGGTCCCTCTGCAGCGGCCCCTGGTCCCTCTGCAGCGGCCCCTGGTCCCTCTGCAGCGGCCCCTGGTCCCTCAGCAGTGGCAGCGGCCCCTGGTCCCTCTGCGGTGGCCCCTGGTCCCTCTGCAGCGGCCCCTGGTCCCTCTGCAGCGGCCCCTGGTCCCTCAGCAGTGGCAGTGGCCCCTGGTCCCTCTGCGGTGGCCCCTGGTCCCTCTGCAGTGGCCCCTGGTCTGCAGTGGCCCCTGGTCCCTCTTTGCGACAACTGGTCCCTCTGCAGCGGCCCCTGGGCCCTTTGCGGCCCTCAGTCGTCCCGAGCGTGTCTGTTGACAATGACACAGTCTGGAGGAGTTTTACACGTCAGGTCTGGGGCCCCGGGGTCCGAGCTCTCACAGCTGCTCTGAGGCGACTCTGGAGGTGCTCGATAAACCAAACTCGCCAAAAGGAACAGAAGTGTCGCCAAAATCTGCACAAAAAGGACAAAAACCTGTAAATGAAAGATTCTGTGCCTTTTCCATCGTCAGCTGCAGCTCTTTTTGTCATTTCTGTAAAACACACTCAAATCCACCGCAAAGACGGATCTTTGAGCTTCATCGTCGAACTCTCCTCAAAGTCATGGCCAAAGATGTGATCCCAGAATGTGTCAGGAGCGGGCGCTCTGGTTCAGTCCTCTTTTAGTGACTGTGTTCGCCTGTTTTGTTTATTTCATGTGGACAAACACTTTTATAAGTCTCTAGTTCACATTCTGCCGTCTCTTGTAGGTGTTGTATGTTGCATCATCTGAGTTACTATAAAGACCACGTATTCTGCCGTAGTTTGTGAACGCCTTTAAGATCCAAACGTGTCCAAACGGCATGTCCCTTTAAGACAACAGAGTCCCTTTAAGACAACAGAGTCCCTTTAAGACAACAGAGTCCCTTTAAGACAACAGAGTCCCTTTAAGACAGCAGAGTCCCTTTAAGACAGCAGAGTCCCTTTAAGACAAGAGTCCCTTTAAGTCCCTTTAAGACAGCAGAGTCCCTTTAAGACAACAGAGTCCCTTTAAGACAGCAGAGTCCCTTTAAGACAAGAGTCCCTTTAAGTCCCTTTAAGACAGCAGAGTCCCTTTAAGACAACAGAGTCCCTTTAAGACAACAGAGTCCCTTTAAGACAACAGAGTCCCTTTAAGACAACAGAGTCCCTTTAAGACAAGAGTCCCTTTAAGTCCCTTTAAGACAGCAGAGTCCCTTTCAGACAACAGAGTCCCTTTAAGACAGCAGAGTCCCTTTAAGACAAGAGTCCCTTTAAGTCCCTTTAAGACAGCAGAGTCCCTTTAAGACAACAGAGTCCCTTTAAGACAGCAGAGTCCCTTTAAGACAAGAGTCCCTTTAAGTCCCTTTAAGACAGCAGAGTCCCTTTAAGACAAGAGTCCCTTTAAGTCCCTTTAAGACAGCAGAGTCCCTTTAAGACAACAGAGTCCCTTTAAGACAGCAGAGTCCCTTTAAGACAAGAGTCCCTTTAAGTCCCTTTAAGACAGCAGAGTCCCTTTAAGACAACAGAGTCCCTTTAAAACAACAGAGTCCCTTTAAGACAACAGAGTCCCTTTAAGACAACAGAGTCCCTTTAAGACAGCAGAGTCCCTTTAAGACAACAGAGTCCCTTTAAGACAGCAGAGTCCCTTTAAGACAAGAGTCCCTTTAAGTCCCTTTAAGACAGCAGAGTCCCTTTAAGACAACAGAGTCCCTTTAAGACAGCAGAGTCCCTTTAAGACACGAGTCCCTTTAAGTCCCATTAAGACAGCAGAGTCCCTTTAAGACAACAGAGTCCCTTTAAGACAACAGAGTCCTTTTAAGACAGCAGAGTCCCTTTAAGACAGCAGAGTCCCTTTAAGACAAGAGTCCCTTTAAGTCCCTTTAAGACAGCAGAGTCCCTTTAAGACAACAGAGTCCCTTTAAGACAACAGAGTCCCTTTAAGACAGCAGAGTCCCTTTAAGACAGCAGAGTCCCTTTAAGACAAGAGTCCCTTTAAGTCCCTTTAAGACAGCAGAGTCCCTTTAAGACAACAGAGTCCTTTTAAGTCCCTTTAAGACAGCAGAGTCCCTTTAAGACAGCAGAGTCCCTTTAAGACAACAGAGTCCCTTTAAAACAACAGAGTCCCTTTAAGACAACAGAGTCCCTTTAAGACAACAGAGTCCCTTTAAAACAACAGAGTCCCTTTAAGACAACAGAGTCCCTTTAAGACAACAGAGTCCCTTTAAGTCCCTTTAAGACAACAGAGTCCCTTTAAGACAACAGAGTCCCTTTAAGACAACAGAGTCCCTTTAAGACAACAGAGTCCCTTTAAGTCCCTTTAAGACAACAGAGTCCCTTTAAGACAGCAGAGTCCCTTTAAGACAACAGAGTCCCTTTAAAACAACAGAGTCCCTTTAAGACAACAGAGTCCCTTTAAGACAGCAGAGTCCCTTTAAGACAACAGAGTCCCTTTAAAACAACAGAGTCCCTTTAAGACAACAGAGTCCCTTTAAGACAGCAGAGTCCCTTTAAGACAGCAGAGTCCCTTTAAGACAACAGAGTCCCTTTAAGACAACAGAGTCCCTTTAAGACAGCAGAGTCCCTTTAAGACAGCAGAGTCCCTTTAAGACAGCAGAGTCCCTTTAAGACAACAGAGTCCCTTTAAGACAGCAGAGTCCCTTTAAGACAGCAGAGTCCCTTTAAGACAACAGAGTCCCTTTAAGACAACAGAGGGTGGTTACGATGCTGTTTTGTTGTAATAAAGAGAGCTGCAGGTCTAGTATCAGGTTAAACATTTGCAAAGATACTTTTTGGATATTTAAAGACAAAGTACAACATAATAAACAGGAACACTGGCTTCTTGCCCCCCCTTCTGGCAGGCTGAAATCATCACTTTCTAAAATCTGAACCCATCAAAGAGAAAGAGCCATGTGCCGGTTATGACAGTATTCTGGATGTGACTGGACCCTGGATATCGGCACATGTTACCATGGTAACATCGAGCGCAGTCACAGCTTCAACGGGAAAATGACTCTGAGCTCCACAGATGGAGTTTATTAAAAGTCGTGAACTTGATTGTTTTCTGATGATTAAAAAAAAAAAAACGGACAAAATTTTGAACCATTTTGGGAAATTAGCTGCTTGTGCTAAATGTTAGTTTGCACATGCTCAGTAAAGCAGCTGTGAAAACAGGAAACGGCGCAGTATTTTATTCTGGATTCAATTAGAATATCACAATTTCTCGTATCTTTGATTCTCATAACCGTGTGTGTGTGTGTGTGTGTGTGTGTACAGTGTGTGTGTGTGTACAGTGTACAGTGTACAGTGTGCACATTACCTTATAAACGATGCCCGCGATGAGCGTGAAGCGGCCCATGTCTGTTTGGCCCACATTACCTTATAAACGATGCCCGCGATGAGCGTGAAGCGGCCCATGTCTGTTTGGCCCACATTACCTTATAAACGATGCCCGCGATGAGCGTGAAGCGGCCCATGTCTGTTTGGCCCACATTACCTTATAAACGATGCCCGCGATGAGCGTGAAGCGGCCCATGTCGGTGTTCTTGTTTGGCCCACATTACCTTATAAACGATGCCCGCGATGAGCGTGAAGCGGCCCATGTCGGTGTTCTTGTTTGGCCCACATTACCTTATAAACGATGCCCGCGATGAGCGTGAAGCGGCCCATGTCTGTTTGGCCCACATTACCTTATAAACGATGCCCGCGATGAGCGTGAAGCGGCCCATGTCGGTGTTCTTGTTTGGCCCACATTACCTTATAAACGATGCCCGCGATGAGCGTGAAGCGGCCCATGTCGGTGTTCTTGTTTGGCCCACATTACCTTATAAACGATGCCCGCGATGAGCGTGAAGCGGCCCATGTCGGTGTTCTTGTTTGGCCCACATTACCTTATAAACGATGCCCGCGATGAGCGTGAAGCGGCCCATGTCTGTTTGGCCCACATTACCTTATAAACGATGCCCGCGATGAGCGTGAAGCGGCCCATGTCCGTGTTCTTGTACAGGAAACACGAGCCTTGCTCTCCACATTTGTCCTGCCACAGCAAACACGAGCGGTCCACCATCGAGCCAAAGATGATTGGGCCGGGGATGGCACCTGGGACAGAGAGAGGGTGGAGCCAAAGGGGACAGAGGGAGGAGCCAGAGAAGAAAGAGGGAGGAGAAGAGGGAGGAGACAGAGCAAGGAGACAGAGGGAGAAAAAAGAGGAGACAGAGGGAGGAGAAAAGAAAAGACAGAACAAGATGAAAAGAGGAAGTGACAGCAGCAGGACGTGTCCTTTAAAAACCAAACGATCGAACATAAAAGAAGACGCCCTGGATTTCATAAACGGCCTTTAGACCTTCTATAAGTTCACTAAAGGTTATATCGGGCCAGAAGATTCAAACCCCACCCGACCCAGGCCCCCGAGGGTGCTGTCCGGGCCCGACCCAGGCCCGACCCAGGCCCCAGAGGGTGCTGTCCGGGCCCGACCCAGGCCCCCGAGGGTGCTGTCCGGGCCCGACCCAGGCCCGACCCAGGCCCGACCCAGGCCCGACCCAGGCCCCCGAGGGTGCTGTCCGGGCCCGACCCAGGCCCCCGAGGGTGCTGTCGGGGCCCGACCCAGGCCCGACCCAGGCCCGACCACGGCCCCGAGGGTGCTGTCCGGGCCCGACCCAGGCCCCCGAGGGTGCTGTCCGGGCCCGACCCAGGCCCGACCCAGGCCCGACCCAGGCCCCCGAGGGTGCTGTCCGGGCCCGACCCAGGCCCCCGAGGGTGCTGTCCGGCCCGACCCAGGCCCTCGAGGGTGCTGTCCGGGCCCGACCCATGCCCTCCCCAGGCCCGACCCAGGCCCAGAGGGTGCTTTCCCGGCCCGACCCAGGCCCTCAAGGGTGCTGTCCGGGCCCGACCCAGGCCCGACCCAGGCCCGACCCAGGCCCCGAGGGTGCTGTCCGGGCCCGACCCAGGCCCACGAGGGTGCTGTCCGGGCCCGACCCAGGCCCGACCCAGGCCCGACCCAGGACCCAGAGGGTGCTGTCCGGGCCCGACCCAGGCCCCGAGGGTGCTGTCGGGCCCGACCCAGGCCCGACCCAGGCCCGACCCAGGCCCCGAGGGTGCTGTCCGGCCCGACCCAGGCCCCCGAGGGTGCTGTCCGGGCCCGACCCAGGCCCGACCCAGGCCCGACCCAGGCCCCCGAGGGTGCTGTCCGGGCCCGACCCAGGCCCCCGAGGGTGCTGTCCGGGCCCGACCCAGGCCCCCGAGGGTGCTGTCCGGCCCGACCCAGGCCCGACCCAGGCCCGACCCAGGCCCCAGAGGGTGCTGTCCGGCCCGACCCAGGCTCGACCCAGGCCCGACCCAGGCCCGACCCAGGCCCCAGAGGGTGCTGTCCGGGCCCACCCAGGCCCCCGAGGGTGCTGTCCGGGCCCGACCCAGGCCCGACCCAGGCCCGACCCAGGCCCGACCCAGGCCCCAGAGGGTGCTGTCCGGGCCCGACCCAGGCCCCCGAGGGTGCTGTCCGGGCCCCGCCCAGGCCCCGAGGGTGCTGTCCGGCCCGACCCAGGCCCCCGAGGGTGCTGTCCGGGCCCGACCCAGGCCCGACCCAGGCCCGACCCAGGCCCCGAGGGTGCTGTCCGGGCCCGACCCAGGCCCCCGAGGGTGCTGTCCGGGCCCGACCCAGGCCCGACCCAGGCCCGACCCAGGCCCCGAGGGTGCTGTCCGGGCCCGACCCAGGCCCCCGAGGGTGCTGTCCGGGCCCGACCCAGGCCCCGAGGGTGCTGTCCGGGCCCGACCCAGGCCCCCGAGGGTGCTGTCCGGGCCCGACCCAGGCCCCGAGGGTGCTGTCCGGGCCCGACCCAGGCCCCCGAGGGTGCTGTCCGGGCCCGACCCAGGCCCGACCCAGGCCCGACCCAGGCCCCCGAGGGTGCTGTCCGGGCCCGACCCAGGCCCCCGAGGGTGCTGTCCGGGCCCGACCCAGGCCCGACCCAGGCCCGACCCAGGCCCCGAGGGTGCTGTCCGGGCCCGACCCAGGCCCCCGAGGGTGCTGTCCGGGCCCGACCCAGGCCCGACCCAGGCCCCGAGGGTGCTGTCCGGGCCCGACCCAGGCCCCCGAGGGTGCTGTCCGGGCCCGACCCAGGCCCGACCCAGGCCCGACCCAGGCCCCCGAGGGTGCTGTCCGGGCCCGACCCAGGCCCCCGAGGGTGCTGTCCGGGCCCGACCCAGGCCCTCGAGGGTGCTGTCCGGGCCCGACCCAGGCCCGACCCAGGCCCGACCCAGGCCCCAGAGGGTGCTGTCCGGGCCCGACCCAGGCCCGACCCAGGCCCGACCCAGGCCCCAGAGGGTGCTGTCCGGGCCCGACCCAGGCCCGACCCAGGCCCGACCCAGGCCCTCGAGGGTGCTGTCCGGGCCCGACCCAGGCCCGACCCAGGCCCGACCCAGGCCCCAGAGGGTGCTGTCCGGGCCCGACCCAGGCCCCCGAGGGTGCTGTCCGGGCCCGACCCAGGCCCCCGAGGGTGCTGTCCGGGCCCCACCCAGGCCCCCGAGGGTGCTGTCCGGGCCCGACCCAGGCCCCCGAGGGTACTGTCCGGGCCCAGGCCCCCGAGGGTGCTGTCCGGGCCCCACCCCACCCCAGGCCCCCGAGGGTGCTGTCCGGGCCCCACCCAGGCCCCCGAGGGTACTGTCCGGGCCCGACCCAGGCCCCCGAGGGTACTGTCCGGGCCCGACCCACAGGCCCGACAGGAGGGCCGGCTCGGGCTCAGGCCGAGGATCGAAGCTCTAACGGTCACTGGTTTATGGTCCAAGCATTGGTTTGTTTTTGACTCGTGACATTTTCTGAGGCAAAAAGCAAAGGCTACAAACTGTTTCAGAAAAGTCTCACCCAGAGTTCGCACGAGAATCCACTGGATCCCAAGAGCAAACGACTTCTGTTTCTCTGGAACACACCTGCGGCACAAACGAGAGAGAGGAGTCAAGACCCGCCCCTGTGCCCGTCCTGTGCCCGTCCTGGGCCTGTCGTGTGCCTGTACTGCGCCCGTCCTGTGCCCGTACTGTGCCCGTCCTGTGCCCGTCCTGGGCCTGTACTGTGCCCGTCCTGAGCCTGTACTGTGCCCGTCCTGAGCCTGTACTGTGCCCGTCCTGTGCCCGTCCTGGGCCTGTACTGTGCCCGTCCTGTGCCCGTCCTGTGCCCATCCTGTGCCCGTCCTGGGCCTGTACTGTGCCCGTCCTGTGCCCATACTGCGCCCGTCCTGGACCTGTACTGTGCCCGTCCTGGGCCTGTACTGTGCCTGTACTGTGCCCATCCTGTGCCCGTACTGTGCCCGTACTGCGCCCGTCCTGTGTCCGTACTGTGCCCGTACTGCGCCCGTCCTGTGTCCGTACTGTGCCCTTGAGAATCCATCTGGTCCCTCCTACTATTTGAGCTCCTACATGGACCAATCACAGCACAGTGACATGCACTTGTGACACTTCGACCAATCAGCTTCGAATGTTCATCAAGATGTTACGCCTTTTCCTCACGACTTCAGAGCGATAAATGTAGAACTGAATTCAGAGCTCCACGTATCAGTCAGACCAGACGATCAGAGCTGCTGCGCCGCCTTCCAAACAGGAAGTGACCGAACAGGAAGCGACCGAACAGGAAGTGACCGAACAGGAAGTGGCCCTGGAGTCTGCTCTGGCTCCACTCTCTCTCTGTGACACTGGAGTCTTGACTCCACGCCTTCTGTCAAACTCACATCTGGAACTAAAATGTGCGTCTGACTCACTCCACATGATCCTGTGTTCTTAAATCAACTTACAATAAGAACTGACCAATCAGGTGCTTCCTTTTCCATGGGGGGGTTTGCTCGCATTAGCAACAGGTTTGATTGACAGCTAGCGCCGCACATTACCACTCCACTTCAGCCGCTATAACTGCTAGCTCCACTTTAGCCCCTGTAACTGCTAGCTCCACTTCAGCCGCTATAACTGCTAGCTCCATTTTAGCCGCTATAACTGCTAGCTCGATTTTAGCCGCTATAACTACTAGCTCCACTTCAGCCGCTATAACTGCTAGCTCCACTTCAGCCGCTATAACTGCTAGCTCGATTTTAGCCGCTATAACTGCTAGCTCCATTTTAGCCGCTATAACTGCTAGCTCCACTTTAGCCGCTATAACTGCTAGCTCCACTTCAGCCGCTATAACTGCTAGCTCCACTTTAGCTGCTATAACTGCTAGCTCCATTTTAGCTGCTATAACTGCTAGCTCCAATTCAGCCGCTATAACTGCTAGCTCCACTTTAGCCGCTATAACTGCTAGCTCCACTTTAGCCGCTATAACTGCTAGCTCCATTTTAGCCGCTATAACTGCTAGCTCCATTTTAGCCGCTATAACTGCTAGCTCCACTTCAGCCGCTATAACTACTAGCTCCACTTTAGCCGCTATAACTGCTAGCTCTGTGCTTCAGATTTGTGCGCCCTCTAAACCCTTCACTCACTCAAGAGAAGAGTGTGATGGTGTAGTTGCCCAGACTGACCTGAGGGTGGCGGTGATGGCAGGGATGCTGGTGAGGAAGGTGAAGAGGATGCAGAGGAAGAAGACTGCGAGGAAGAGCGGCATGTAGCGGCACGCACTGCTGCACTTCCCCGCTAACGCTAATCGACCCCGGGAGCTGTTAGCCGCTACGCAGGAGCAGTCGCCATAAACCTGCAAAGGCAAGGATGAAGAGTGAAACGACACGACTGAAACAGCACGACTGAAACAACACGACTGAAACAACACGACAGAAACAGCACGACTGAAACAACACGACAGAAACAACACGATTGAAACAACACGACTGAAACAACACGATTGAAACAACACGACTGACACAGACTGAAACGACGCCCCATCTCACGACCCTGACCTAGATCCAGATGCTCCTCCTCTTTCTGGAGGAAGGAGGTTCTCAACCTTTTTCAGTCGTGACCCTCAAACATGAAAAATAGTCCAAAGTTATAAAAGTTCCTTAAGCCTAATGTTTGATCAGGTAGAGACTTTCCTTTGGCCGATACAAACACGTGGTTTCTAGTTCATTGTTGTTTCATGCACTTTGTTCCAATAAACCTCAGGGGTGAGGGAATCAGTGTTTTGTTTTGGTTCAGTTTGTTTGAGCTGAGATTGTGATCTGCACCAAATGAAACTGAAACAATCTTTCAACTTTACTCGCAAGTCGAACCAGTTATGTGGACTCTGGTCTGTGCCTGGACCCTGAGAGGTCCTGGTCCGGACCCTGAGAGGTCCTGGTCCGGACCCTGAGAGGTCCTGGTCCGGACCCTGAGAGGTCCTGGTCCGGACCCTGAGAGGTCCTGGTCCGGACCCTGAGAGGTCCTGGTCCGGACCCTGAGAGGTCCTGGTCCGGACCCTGAGAGGTCCTGGTCCGGACCCTGAGAGGTCCTGGTCCGGACCCTGAGAAGTCCTGGTCTGGACTCTGAGAAGTCCTGGTCTGGTTCTTGGGCTCCAGGTGGACTTTATCTCAGGAGGAGCAGCAGATGTTTGGATCAGAGAGACACAAGACGCACGAAGCAGAAACAGAAAAGAATAATTTTTCACCAAACTCTGACTTGATCTTGGGATGAAGGGCCGTATTACGTGGAGCCCACGTAGAAGGAAATAAATGCAGAAGCTGAGGACAAACAGGAAGTAGTTTCCTGTTTCCTGTAGCTTCAGCCACGTCTCACAGACACAAACTTGCCTTTTTGAGAATCGCTGACATCGGCCTCAGGATTAAAAAGCATTATTTAAGTCGATTTTAATTTGACTCATGACAAAAACATGTGTTTGTGATGCAGACGTGGCAGACTCTGGACACAGAGCCATGAGCCACATTAGCTGAAGCGATCCAAGTGAACAGGGCTGGGACCAGGGCCGGTTCAAACGTGGCTCTAGGGCACATTAAGACGTAAAGACAGACCTGTCCTGTGGGTGTGATGTTGATGGAGGCACAGCCAGCGTAGCAGGGAGAGAAGTACATGACGTCATCTGCTCCACACACTGGGCTGAACTGCTGTTTGTCACAGCTGCAGTTAGAGTTACACTGAGCTGTGAGTCTGTCGCCCAGAGAGGAGCTGCAGACATGAGGAGAACAACACAAAGAGTTAAAGACTGAGCTGCAGACATGAGGAGAACAACACAAAGAGTTAAAGACTGAGCTGCAGACATGAGGAGAACAACACAAAGAGTTAAAGACTGAGCTGCAGACATGAGGAGAACAACACAAAGAGTTAAAGACTGAGCTGCAGACATGAGGAGAACAACACAAAGAGTTAAAGACTGAGCTGCAGACATGAGGAGAACAACACAAAGAGTTAAAGACTGAGCTGCAGACATGAGGAGAACAACACAAAGAGTTAAAGACTGAGCTGCAGACATGAGGAGAACAACACAAAGAGTTAAAGACTGAGCTGCAGACATGAGGAGAACAACACAAAGAGTTAAAGACTGAGCTGCAGACATGAGGAGAACAACACAAAGAGTTAAAGACTGAGCTGCAGACATGAGGAGAACAACACAAAGAGTTAAAGACTGAGCTGCAGACATGAGGAGAACAACACAAAGAGTTAAAGACTGAGCTGCAGACATGAGGAGAACAACACAAAGAGTTTTTGTTCATTTCTCATCTGGTTGTTTCTTGCCCTGAGCTTTTTGCACATGTTTTTTGTGTGTTTTTTAAAACTTCTTCTAAAATGTTGATAAAAACCTGTTGTTTGGAGGCGCAGAGCTGTTGGAGGAGAAGAGGCTCCAGGGTTTCTCCGACTCCGACTGAAGCGCTGCGTACGGAGCCGTGACTCCGGACATGGCCACGTCAGGGCAGTGGACGAAGAACACGAAGGCGCAGAGCAGACTGAGAGAACAGCAGATGGCGCAGAACCGGACGATCCCACGACAGCGCAGGTCGCACCTCTGAACGATGTACCCGCCCAGGAACGTGCCTCCGCCTCCAGCCGGGACCACCAAGCAACCTGCGGGACCAGAGGCATTTCAACCTGTAGAGCCTTAAGACAGTTTGAGAGAGAAAATCAATGTATTTTTATTCATTTGGGCCAAATGAGTATTTTTCATTGCTCTTTTACAACGGAACATGAACAGCGTCCTTGTTGACACGTCTGAACAGTTTCAGCAAAAAGATGAGACGGAGGCGGAGTCTGTCATTGGCGGGCAGACATTACACAGATCTGAACGCTGATGCAGTGAGACGCACCAAAGATGGCGGCTGCTTTGGACGCGCTGAGGCTGAACTGCGACTCCAGGATCTTGGGGCCAAACGTGGACATGGCGGCGATGAGGTTTGCATCTGAGGCTCCGGCGAGACACAGGAAAAGGAAAGTGGGGTTCCTCAGCAGCAGCAGCACACATCTGCACAGAAATGATACCAAACATTCAGAACACGAGCACGACACATCGGTGTGCCAGGGAACACTAGTGTGCCGTGAGACATATTGAGAGGGTGCCTTGGGAAAACGTCTAGTTTGAGTTCAACAAATCACACAGAGACTTAACTGAACCATTCTGGAGTGTCCCAAAGATACTTCAGGGCCAAAAATAAAGCACAACAATCGCTATTGCCAAATTGTAAGAACCAGACAGTGGCGCAGACATTCTTGCCATGGCATCTTTTCAACCCAAAAAGTGTGCCAGGACTAAAAAAGGTTGAAAAACACAGCACTAACACGTGTAAGTGCTTCATTCAGGGCCTAAAAAGGTTGAATCGTGTTAGTGACGTCTTTCAGGTCGATTAGTGCCTTGTTCAAACTGATTGAATTTTACATTTTGTTGCATTTATGGGAAAACTGTCTTGTTAGTGGTGAGTGTCTGACGCCCTCTGCAGGCCACAGTGAGGACAGGCGTTGGTACAGAAAGGTGTTTTGTAGACATTATTATTTAGTCTTGGTTTAGTTTATTAGTTTATTCATCATGGACAGGAAAGACGCTTGTACCAGATTAGACTTTCATTTCCAGCTGCTGTTCCAGAATATTGCACATTTACTAAAACAACTTGTCAACAGATCTTAAAGGTCTGGGGATGTTCCAAACGGAGGGATTCCTATAATCCTGTGACATAACTGATGCTCAGTGTAGAAGAAGAGGATTTCAGTTTTCACAGAATCAATAAAAGTGACTGAACTGTGGTCCAAATCAACAGAAGAGTTAGAGTGAAGCCAGCGCTTCTTCTGATCCTTCTTCTTCACAGAATAATTCTTTACAAAGTATAATATTTGTGCCTTGTACTTTCTAATCAAAATCGAGAACAGGTGGAAACACCTGTGATCGACAGAGAAAAGGTTGTCCTTCAAATAACTGTTTCTTTCTCTGAGTTTTTGTCTTGAACAGTGGGACGTCTTTGAAAAGTGCTAAACATAAGTGTTTTGTAATATTATTATATTATTATCAGATTCTACACTCCAGACGCTCTTCTTAGTCTGTTATAATCCACAATGTTACACTCCAGACGCTCTTCTTAGTCTGTTATAATCCACAATGTTACACTCCAGACGCTCTTCTTTTTATTGAGGAAACCAGTGGAGGCTCCTTTAACTGTATTTTAGAATCAAATCCTGAAAACTGCCTCCAGTTTAGGGACAGGTCCTGAGGCCCAGAGAGACAAACTTTTATCCAAACTACAAGCACAGACTTTAAATCCATCAGCACAAACCTGGGCGTCATCTTTGACTCTGAGCTGAACGTCACAAAAACAGTTTTTATGTTAAAGAACAGTTGGTTCTGTCTCGGGCCAAAGACGCTGAGGCTCTTATCTCCGTCGTTCAGGACGTCCTGTTCTGCTGCACAAAACTATTTCATGTTTGCAATTTTTACAAAATTCAGCAGCGCGTGTCCTGACTAAGACCAGGGGGCGGGGCCAGGGGGCGGGGCCAGGGGTGGGGCCAGGGGGCGGGGCCACATTACACCAGGTCTAAAATCTATGCATTGGCTCAGGCCCCTGTGCTCCTCCTCTGGCCCCTGCACTCCTCCTCGGGCCCCTGCACTTCTCCTCAAGTCCCTGCGCTCCTCCTCGGGCCCCTGCACTCCTCCTCAGGCCCCTGCGCTCGTCCTCGGGCCTCCGGACTCCTCCTCTGGCCCCTACGCTCCTCCTCTGGCCCCTGTGCTCCTCCTCGGGCCCCTGCGCTCCTCCTCGGGCCTCCGGACTCCTCCTCTGGCCCCTACGCTCCTCCTCTGGCCCCTACGCTCCTCCTCTGGCCCCTACACTCCTCCTCTGGCCCCTGTGCTCCTCCTCGGGCCCCTGCGCTCCTCCTCTGGCCCCTGTGCTCCTCCTCGGGCCCCTGCGCTCCTCCTCTGGCCCCTGTCCTCCCCCTCAGGCCCCTGCGCTCCTCCTCAGGCCCGTGTGCTCCTCCTCAGGCCCCTGCACTCCTCCTCAGGCCCCTGCGCTCCTCCTCGGGCCTCCGGACTCCTCCTATGGCCCCTGCGCTCCTCCTCAGGCCCCTGTGCTCCTCCTCAGGCCCCTGCACTCCTCCTCTGGCCCCTACGCTTCTCCTCAGGCCCCTGCGCTCTTCCTCGGGCCTCCGGACTCCTCCTCTGGCCCCTGCGCTCCTCCTCTGGCCCCTGTGCTCCTCCTCTGGCCCCTGCGCTCCTCCTCGGGCCCCTGTGCTCCTCCCCCTCCATTCCCAAAGTCAGGACACACTCACGGCGAGGCGTCCTCCCAGTTCCACACCCCTCGTCTGTGGGACGCCCTGAGGAGGAGCTCAGGGGCCCGGGGAGGAGCTCAGGGGCCCGAGGAGGAGCTCAGGGGCCCGAGGAGGAGCTCAGGGGCCAGAGAACGGCTCCAGTGTTTCCTCTGAGGGGCCCTCTGTTCTGGGAGCGGCAGTCAGCTGTGGCCCCTGGCTCATGGGCCCCCGGTGGAGGTTAGGTGTGGGCCTCCTCTGTGTGTGTGTGTGTACAGTGTGTGTGTGTGTGTACAGTGTGTGTGTGTGTTTTTATGCTTTATAGGGACAATTGACCTGACATCGTACCAGCACTACGCGGACCTTAGGGGATTAGCTGGACCTAGCCAAGGTCCCCGTAATTCGGGCAAGGTTTTCATGTTTCTTGAACTCTAACTAGCATATATTTCAATTTTTTTCGTAGGTCCAGATAGTCCCCCAAACCAGATTTCTTGTGTGTTTTGTGTATGAGCTGCTCCCCCTACCCTACTCTGGCGGTGTTGCACATTTTTACACATTTCGACACACAAACGTGATTTTTCCCGCCCAAACCTCTGATTGGTTGTATAAGCACGTAGGCGGGACATGGGCGGAACATGTTTATCGGGGAAAGCCATGAGGTCTATTGTGATGAATGCAAGGTTAAGGGCAAGCTCAGCGTGCTGTTTCTTCACATGGATTCTTCACATTTGGACGATGGAATTAGACTGACGATTTGTACAGGTAAGAGACAACTCAACTAAAAGGGTCTAGTAAAAACGCATGGCCATGACTGTTAGTGTTAGCTTGTGAAATGCTAGTGTAAGGTGGCGGTGCTACTAACTACTAGTATTAGCCTTTAGCTCATTTGATACTAGCTACTAAATACGTGTTTGTGGGCATCCTTGCATTTAGCACTCAATGCTCATGCTATGGGCCACTTGTTCCTATGTTGCAGCCATTAGCAATAGCTGGCGTGTAGGCTAGCTCATTGTTAATTGAATATGCGTCCGTCTAGTCCAGACATGTCAAACTGGGGGCCCCATGATTATTGTTGACCCTCGAAATGATTTCTATTTATATTAATGGCCGATAAAACTCATAGAAACCATTAAAACTACAGCTACCATGATGCACTGCAGCATTAGCGCCTACACGGCCCCTCCCCCGCTGCTCCTGGAGCGGTGCGACAGAGAAACCCATGCTGCACTTCTCGGACTTTTCAGCTTTCCTCAACAAATAAATACGCAGGATGTGAGCGCAGGAGCTTCAGGATCAGGTCAGAGAGAATGTATAAGGAGAGGAGCTCGTAAAGCTCCGGGTTTATGCAGCTCACTGCATCAGTAATTATTTGGCCAAATAATGCATTAATTAAGAAATAAGACATTATTCGTTAAAATAGTCTACTCTTGATATTTATTATTCAAATAACTTAATAATGTCAAATTTTAAAAAAGGGCATATATCTGTCTATGTAAAAATAATAAAATTATGGTTTATTTAAGTTTGGTAAAGTTAGCATCATATTGCTATAGATTCGGACTTCCGAGCTCAATAGCTCTTAAACACGGATGTCTTTGGAGATCATAAGCATGTCAAAATACTCACATTTACACAGCCAAATGACTACAACATGGATTTTTAAAATCAAATGGGTATTTTGGGCGCAGCAAAATACATTGCGTCAAATGCGCATCCGGAGCTGAGACGAGCGTCAACAAATATCACCACCCAAAATGTAAATACTCAATAGCTGCGAGAAAACATCTTGTAAAGATACAAGACTTTAATTTTACAATAAATAACTTATAAATAAACAGCTACATTTCAAATTCCTTACTATAAAAATCTTTGAAACCGTTTTTATGATGAATTCTGAATATTGATATTCAAAAAATAATTTATTGTTTTATGTACAGTCACCAAATTCACAGCACTTATCAATAATGGTACTATCTATCTACTACAAGCTTTATTTTTTCCATCAAAAGTGTTGTTAGTGCAGTTTTTATGATGAATTATGAGTAATAATCTTTAATAGCTTTTATATTCTTTAACTTACAGTCACCAAATTCATAGCACTTATCAATAATATCAATATATATCTACTACAACCTTTATTTTTTCCATATGAAACTGTATTGGTGTTTTTATGATGAATTATGAATTTCAATCTTCAATAGCTTTTATGTTTTTGGATGTAGATTCACCAAATTCGCAGTAAATGTCAATAATATCAGTATCTATCTACTACAACTGTTATTTTTTCCATATTAAACTTTATTGGCGTTTTTATGATGAATTATGAATATTAATCTGCAATATCTTTTTTATTTTTCATGTACAGTCACCAAATTCACAGCACTTATCAATAATGGTACTATCTATCTACTACAAGCTTTATTTTTTTGTTTTGTTATTGCAGTTTTTATGATAAATTATGAATAATAATCTTTAATAGCTTTTATCTTTAACTGACAGTCACCAAGTTGAGATTTCTTAACTTCTGGTGAGCATCTAGTGACCACCGAACTTACTCTTTTACATGTTACTGGAGAGGAGCGCAGATAAATGGCATAAATATCATGAAATAAAACTTTTGTATATTATCTATCTATCTATCTATGAAAATATAATTACAATAAAAATGCATACATACACATACAAACAGAATGATTGTATGTGTATTAAATACATTTACTCACATCAGTTCTATAAGGTATATAATGTCAAGTGATGTCCACTATTTCTGCTGTGATTGTGCCAAGACTAGAATGTACACTCAAGGCTATTGGACACTTAGGTTATTTGAATCCTTTTCTAGTTAGATCCAGCAAATTGTATATTTTTTTTCTCCCAATAGACATGTCTGGGAGAAGACGTGTTCAACCTAAAGATGATGCCACATTTTATGTTAAAGCTGCCAAGGACAAATTGGGTTTGGATGTTAAATTTATAAACTCTTTAAAAGGTAAGTGCATCTATGTATGTAAAATGTTGGGTTTTTTTCTTTGTTTTTTTTTCTAAATCTATGTTTTTCTAGGTCGCGGCATATTTGCCACTGCACCTTTTAAAGAAGGAGATTTTATTTTAGAATACAGGGGTGAATTGATAAATAAACAAGTGTGTGAGGCAAGACAGAAAATTTACAGTGAGAAGCAGAAGGTGTTTATGTTCGAGTACCAGTTTGATGGAAAGTTGTGGTGGTATGTATTTATATCTTTAAATTTTTTTTTTTTAATTAGTGTCTGTCGTAATTGTTAAAACTATTCATCTCTTTGGCAGTGTGGATGCAGCTGAAGAAGATGACTCATTTGGACGTCTTGTAAATGACGATCACATAAATCCAACTGGCAAGATCAAGTATTTGACTGAATGGCAGGCCCCACCTGTGTTTGTTTGCCAAAAGAGACATATCCGCTGGTGAAGAAATTACCTACGATTATGGACCCAGTGACTGGCCATGGCGATGCAAGGTACGAAGTTTGTAATTTACGTGAATCACGTGTTTTAAATTTTGACGTAAATGATCATGATATTTTCTATAATCAATCAGCCCTTTAGACTTTAGTACTTTAGACAAAATTGCAAATTTAGTGTAAACTCAACATGTTTTGTTTTAACCCCATCAGGTGGCGCAACAAGTTGGCCAAAGCCATGCAAATGTGACCTCCCACAATAAACCCAACATAGTAGAAGATGAGGCAATCTCGTCAGGTGACCAGGTAAATGTAACCAGAATAGCAGCTTTGATGTGAAATAGATGATAGTGAGAGGCCTGTGTGTGTGTCTGTGACTAATGTGGGTCAGAGGAACAATTTGTGGGACAGATTTTAAAATGGAAGAAAGCTGTGTGCGCGTTACACTTGCATTATAGTTTAAGGACAGAAATTTCCATAGTCAAAGGATGAGGTCCATGAGCTGAGACAAGAATGAGAAGACATTTTGAAATTTACAGTAATCTGTTAAATTCACTATTTTGGCCACATATTTGTACAGTGATCCCTCGCTTATCGCGGAGTTGCGTTCCAAAAATAACACTAAAAGTGAAATACGTGAAGTAGTCACAGCTTTATTTTTTATTATTTTACAATGCAATACTGAACTATGGAATTAAACCAAAAACCAAAACATGTTTTAAAGCCCAAAATTTGTTTAAAACAATAATTTTAATATAGTAATACAAGGTTGGAAACATTGTCACTCGCGTATTTCAGCGTATGTCCCAGCTGTGCCTCTTAGTCCTGACTCAGCCCGTTGTAGCGTCTGTCTCTACTGAAGGCGCAGGTTAGGGAGTTGTTGGCGCTCTTTCTTTTTCTGAGCAAGAAGATTTCTATAAACGGATATGCCACCTTGATTATATTTGAGAACTGCAATGAACGACTCATCAAAGGGTCCCGCTCTTGTGCGTGCTGAAGTTCAGTGGATGCACTGTAAAAATATCCGCACTGTAAAAAATCCGTGAAGCAGCCGAAGCCGTGAAAGATGAAGCGATACAGCGAGGATCACTGTATTAATTTTTTGTGTTGATTTTTAAAGTGATACACGTTATTAAATTAGGTTTTGTTTACACTGGTCTACTTTTTGACAAAAACCGGAGCTGCTCCCGTTATGTGCCTGTTTTGAAAATCAAGACGTTTCGACTTCGATCCAGAAGTTGAAAATGACATTTGGATGTAAGTCGAAACGTCTTGATTTTCAAAACAGCATCCCGATGACAACCCCTGAAACCTTTTCTACAATACTTTATTTAGGCTTTCCATTTGTGTGACTTTTCATTGGCTAAACAGCATCATGTGATTGTTGGTCGCGGTTTACACTTGTAGCAATAAAGAGTTAAAAAAATAAATAAATACACAGCAAGTTGTAGTGCTAGCTAACTCACTCTAGATCTGGATTCACTAAAATGGACATTACGTGACAAACGTGGACAGAGCAAAGGTGATGAAGTTATGAAGACATGTTTCTGTGGATTTTATTAGAGGAAACTTTTATCATTTGGGTCTGTTATGAGAAAGATGTTTCCAGTGTTGTTTCCGCTTTTCATTGGCTCCGCTGGCTCTGTTAAAGTGCGGAGGAGAGTCGGTAAACATCCAGCTACACCGAGCAAAAATCGGTTTTACAGTATAATTCAAACATGTTTGAGTGACTGCGACTGGAGTCTAGTCCAGTCTTTCTGAGGTCCACACTCTGCGGCTGGACCATGAGTCCAGACATAACTGGTCCACACTAAGAGACTGAACCGGACTGAGAGACTAGAGATGACTGTGACTGAAAAATTGTATGAAAATTTAGTAAAAGTTGCGTAGTGGGTCCCCAGCTTACTGTGGGTTAAGCGTATTTTTTTGCACTTGTTGCATTTAGTAATCTCTAGTCACTCTCAGTCATTCAAACATGTTTGAATTATACTACAAGACCGATTTTTGGCTCTGCACTTTAACAGAGTCAGAGGCCATTGAAAAGAGCAGAGACGACACTTCTGTCACGTCTGTCTCATACATGAACCACATGACATAAGTTTCCTCTTATAAAATACATGGCAAACATGTCCATCTTCACCTTTGCTCTGTCCACACTTTTAATGTTTATTTTAGTGAATCCAGATCCAGAGTGAGTTGTCTTACTGCACTACAATTTGCCGAGTTCTTTCCCCTTCTCCCTTTATTGCTTCAAGTGTACAACATGGCCAGCAGTCACATGATGCTGTTTAGCCAATGAAGTCAGACAAATGAAAAGCCTAAATAAAAGATGAATAAATTGTGCTTTATAATTATTATAAACTATAAAGTTGTTTTTTGTGAATTGTATTTTGTGGCATAAAAATGTGTTCACTTGTTAGTCAGAGTGGTGTAGTGTGGACCTCAGACTTTCTGTAATCCCAGTGCAGTGGTGTGGACCTTCAACATTCTAAATCTGTCACAACTGGAAAGTTGTGAAGTGTGTTCCTAGCGTTAGAGGAACAATGGTGTTAATAGGACAACTTTTAAATGATAGATGCTAGTTCTGAAAGGGGCCTGTGTGTGTGTGTCTGTGACTAATGTGGGTCAGAGGAACAATTGTATTAAATGGACAGATTTTAAATGAAAGAAAAGCTGTGTGCATTACACTCAGAGTTTGAGGACAGAATTTTACCAAACTTTTCCATAGTGGCTGCATCTTGCAGCTGTAATTTTGCCAAATTGAAACTAACGTTATGGGAACAGTTACTTCAGTAAGTCGGAGTGGGACGAGACTAAATTAACTAGACAAGATCAGTCACAATGTCCACGAGACGAGATTTTCAAATGTACAGTCTCTTAAATTCTGTATTTTGGGCGCAAAATCTATGTTGATTTAAAGTGATAGACATAAGACCAGAAAGACTTTAGTGATATGTGTTACACTTTCTTTTTGACTAAAACTGGAGCTGCTCCTTTTTGTGTGATGCTCTATCTCCTCCCCCTTCTCTCCCTCAGCACAGTGATGCTCTGTCTAGTGCTGTTACTGAAATGTTCCTCCTTTCTTGCTTACTTAGTTTAAAGTTATGGGTGAAGGCCTAAATATCTCTTCCTGGATGCAATTCAAGATGCAATGGAAATCATTCCATCTTGTCATGCTTATGTCCGCAGGTGAATTAGATGTGTGCGTACACTTGCCTATATTTTTCCTCGGCTGTTTTAACAGACACTTTGCACGGATTATCTGCACAAGATCTTGTCCCACCCTTAACTATAAAGTATGTATGCATGTGATATATTTTGTAGCTGATTTTCTGCATCCTTTCTACCTGTAGATTACGCCGGAAGACATTGAAAGCCAGTCTGATTCCAACCAACAGAAACTGGACACAGCCATCTCGTCTGACCAGGTAAATGTAACCAGATGAGACGAGATGCGCGTTTGGTTAGAGGCCTCTGTGCTTGTGTGACTTGACTAGTGTGTGTGTAACTAATGTGAGTTAGAGGAGGAGTATTAAGTGGCTACAAATTTTAAATGCTAGATATAAAGATGTAAGTTTGTAAAGGGGCCTGGTGTGTATGTGTGTCTTGACTAGTGTGGGTTAGGAGAACGAGTGTATTCATGATAGATGTACAGTGACGGAATGTAAGATGCTAGATAGATGTAAGTTTGGAAAGGGCCTGGTGTGTATGTGTGTCTTGAGGTCTGTATTAAGTGGCTGCTAGAGTGTGTCTTGACGAACTAATGAGTGTAAGTTTGTAAGGTGGACTTGACTAGTGAACGAGTGTATTAAGTGGCTACAAATTTTAAATGCTAGATATATAGATGTAAGTTTGGAAAGGGGCCTGGTGTGTATGTGTGTCTTGACTAGTGTGGGTTAGAGGAACGAGTGTATTACGAGGGACAGGGTTTTAAATGATAGAAAGATGTAAGTTTGTAAAGGGGCCTGGTGTGTATGTGTGTCTTGACTAGTGTGGGTTAGAGGAACGAGTGTATTACGAGGACAGGTTTTAAATGATAGATGTAAGTTTGTAAAGGGGCCTGGTGTGTATGTGTGTCTTGACTAATGTGGGTTAGAGGAACGAGTGTATTAAGTGGCCACAAATTTTAAATGCTAGATATATAGATGTAAGTTTGGAAAGGGCCTGGGTGTGTATGTGTGTCTTGACTAGTGTGGGTTAGAGGAACGAGTGTATTACGAGGACAGGTTTTAAATGATAGAAAGATGTAAGTTGTAAAAGGGCCTGGTGTGTATGTGTGTGTCTTGACTAATGTGGGTTAGAGGAACAGTGTATTAAGAGGACAAATATTAAATGATAGATATATAGATGTAAGTTTGTAAAGGGGCCTGGTGTGTATGTGTGTCTTGACTAGTGTGGGTTAGAGGAACAGTGTATTACGAGGACAGGTTTTAAATGATAGAAAGATGTAAGTTTGTAAAGGGGCCTGGTGTGTATGTGTGTCTTGGACTAATGTGGGTTAGAGGGAGTGTATTAAGTGGCCACAAATTTTAAATGCTAGATATATAGATGTAAGTTTGGAAAGGGGCCTGTGTGTATGTGTGTCTTGACTAATGTGGGTTAGAGGAACGAGTGTATTCACGAGGACAGGTTTTAAATGATAGAAAGATGTAAGTTTGTAAAGGGGCCTGGTGTGTATGTGTGTCTTGACTAGTGTGGGTTAGAGGAACCAGTGTATTACGAGGACAAGTTTTAAATGATAGAAAGATGTAAGTTTGTAAAGGGGCCTGGTGTGTATGTGTGTCTTGACTAATGTGGGTTAGAGGAACGAGTGTATTAAGTGGCCACAAATTTTAAATGCTAGATATATAGATGTAAGTTTGTAAAGGGGCCTGGTGTGTATGTGTGTCTTGACTAATGTGGGTTAGAGGAACAAGTGTATTAAGTGGCTACAAATTTTAAATGCTAGATATATAGATGTAAGTTTGGAAAGGGGCCTGGTGTGTATGTGTGTCTTGACTAGTGTGGGTTAGAGGAACGAGTGTATTACGAGGACAGGTTTTAAATGATAGAAAGATGTAAGTTTGTAAAGGGGCCTGTGTGTGTGTGTGTGTGTGTCTTGACTAATGTGGGTTAGAGGAACAAGTGTATTACAAGGACAGGTTTTAAATGATAGATGTAAGTTTGTAATGGGGCCTGGTGTGTATGTGTGTCATGACTAATGTGGGTTAGAGGAACGAGTGTTTTAAGTGGCCACAAATTTTAAATGCTAGATATATAGATGTAAGTTTGTAAAGGGGCCTGGTGTGTATGTGTGTCTTGACTAGTGTGGGTTAGAGGAACGAGTGTATTACGAGGACAGGTTTTAAATGATGGATGTAAGTTTGTAAAGGGGCCTGTGTATGTGTGTCTTGACTAATGTGAGTTAGAGGAACAAGTGTATTATGAGGACAGGTTTTAAATGATAGATGTAAGTTTGGAAAGGGGCCTGTGTGTGTCTTGACTAATGTGTGTTAACCCTGTGACTGGCTGTCCCCTGTCCAGGGTGTACCCCACCTTAGGCCCAAGTCACTGGGATAGGTTTCAGTCATCTGCGACACCTAACGGGATAGAAAATGACTGTTTTGAAGCTGATTTTACTTTCATTTTTCTTTTTTTCTTATAGACTAAGCCGGAAGACATTGAAAGCCAGTGTAATTCCAACCAACAGAAATCGCCTGGTGCAGGAAAGGATACAGCCAATTCGTCTGACCAGGTAAATGTAACCAGCATCTCATGTCTACTATATGACATCAAAACGGCTCGTTAGATATATATATATATATATATATATATATATACCATATAATTATATACCATATAATTTTCATATAATAAACCTTTTTTTTTTACAATAAATGAAGACCGGTAAAAGTTTTAATAGGCGTTTAAAATGAAAAATATATAAATGTATACCTTTTAGCGCACACCCAGTAGGTGTAAGTAAAGACAAGAATAATTAAGTGGGAATAAAGTCAATTAATAAATATTACAATCTTTTGCCTTTCCAGCTCATTTTTATTTGTGTAATTAAGTGAACATTAAGCATGACTTGCTGAGCACTCCTTAAATGATAACATATTATTTTAAAATATTTATCTATTTATTGATTAATGTTAATACCATTAGAATATTAAAATGACAATTATTTTCAATTTTGTGTACAAAGTGATTTATACAGTTAATTTTGTAAAGATTATAATCATTTTTTGTTCATAAATGTCCATCTAATGACAAACACAAAACTTAAGGCCATTATATCCTATGAAAAATATAAATACAAGCCTACCATAATATTTAAAGCATAAACCTACACAATTATAATTAATGCTCATTTTAAAGTCCAATAATTGTTTGTTTTTGTGCATAGTATAGCATAATTACATGCAATTACCCAATAACAGTGTTTTCAGAAAGCTTTATTTGGCTGTTTGGATTTGCAGACTGTAATACAACTGCACATTAGTTTGGAAAGGCCGGATTTTCACAATGTATTTAACCTCACAGCCTTTTAAGTGGAGGCTAAATAGCGACAGCCTCAATACAGATGCGTTTGCAGTTGGATCAAGGATGTACAATCACAAAGATTTCTTCACTGTCCCATGTTGAGTAGCGCCACGATACGCACGCTTTATATTTAGCTCATTGCCATCATCTACACCCTTAATTCAGATGAGCGGTCTTTAACAGGAATCACAGCAATATTTCTAAGATAATAATAAGATATTAATTTAAAATGAATGCACTTTCCAAAACTAAATTAATAGCGCTGCACAACTAATTTCAATCAATTTTAAAAATGTAGCGTCAGAGTAGAACTTTCGCTGCAGAACTCATGGATTCTAGGCTGAAGCAAGCGACTTCGACCTTGTGGAAAAAACTTGAATCACGTAATTGATGCACATGACATCAGACGATGCCCTGTTAAACATCTAGAGTCCAATGACCAAAACTTAAATATTTAAATGGCCCAAATGTTTAGGGTTCAAATTAATCAACCACTTTGAGACATTTGAGATATCAACGCTCTAATTATTTGACAACAGTTTAACTGATAGGGTTTACAGTGTACTGAATGTTTTGTTTTTGGCGATGGCTTACCTGCATTTTGAATTTTAACAACTTCTAACAACACTTTCTTGATGTATTATTTGACTGCGCCACTTGCTAATTGTATAACGCTCTAAAACTCTGGCCTACACAACAGTTGCACGATTGTGACAAAGCGGTTCTTTAAACTTGCACCCGCTCAAACCCCTTTATAGTCATCTTAATGTGTGGATCAGTCCAGTCCCAGCGGCTCTGGAAAACTATGTTGCTCCTGTTGCACTGGCAGCTATAGACACTACATCAAATGTGTAATGATCCACTGTTCATTTAGTTGCATAAAGCACTGAGCAAAAGCGTTTTTTTAACATGTAATTTAATTATGAAGGATGAGATTCACTATATAATTTTGGAGAGGAAAATATGCTAAACCAGAAAACTCAAAATACAGAAAGTTTTTAGTGTAACTTACAGCCCACTGCAAGGCATGTATTTGTTTAGAACAGGTTAATACTTTTAGCAACTGAAATATGCCGTAAAGAATATGATTTTAGAATATTGTTAGACCCATGAACGATAAAACTCGTCATCAGAATATAACAAACTCCTGCAGAGCTGTTTCCTGCTAGGGCTTGACCAATTAATCGATTGGAGTCTCTGGCCAAAATATTACTGATGGTCAAATGAAGAACTCTTTTGGGGTTTATAGTTAAATAATTTGAGTTTGTCAATTTTCCACACTCCATGCATGGGGACGTGTCCATATAAGGCTTGTATTGAATTGTGACATCCATATTGAACAATTGTAGTGATTGCTGCATCGATAAAATCGCAAAATGTAATTATTGTACAATTGTGTTTTTCAGGAGCTGTTACTTCGACAGCAAATTTGGACTCCACTGATTATGGAGTTGATACTTCCACCGCATATGTTGACACTGCAAATTCTGGAAGTAAGTTTCTTTCTGCTGCTGTGGACTTTGCTATGCCTGGTTCTTTGTTCTTAGAGTTCTTTCATATCTACTCCATTCGGTTCAATTCAATCGGGCTGGTGTGAAAGGGGGCCAGTTTGTACGGTTCTTTAGTATGGAACAAATCAGAGGCCGACATTTGGGAGGTGTTTGTATGCTTCAAAGTGTACTCCAGTGTGTTTCTCTTGTGATGGGAATGCTAACTGGACTCAATTCAGCCCAACTAGCCCTTTTTGGAGGGAGGAGGAAATGAATAAGCCCTGCCTTTTGTATTATTCTATAACTATATGATAAGGCACTGAACACTGAAGACAGTTCTGAGGCAAATCAGTGAACAGCGCTCACATTTACATGGATTTATTCTAGTGCAATGTTCAAGCAGCTTGTCCAGTCATATCTTACTTTCATCCATGACTATATACCCTGGAGTTTTCCTGAAGAAAACCTTCCTCTGTCCCGACGCCTTGACAGTACACACTGCAACCTGAAGTGTGTATGTCCGACATATTTGTAGAATCCAAATCAGACATCCAAATATTGACACTGTACCTGATCTATAACTTGTCAAGAAAGGTTGGATATTTTCTGTCCAAATAAAATGTTTTTTTTTTTTTTATATATATTTATATAATTTGTTTTGTTTGTTCTGTTCTAGTACCACCTCAGGTGAGGGGGGGATATTTTGGTTCAGTTCGTTTGAGCTTAAGTGTGGATAGAACATGAACTGCACCAAATGATGTTTCAACTTTGAGCCTTGAACCGATTATGTTAAGTGAACTAAAAGGTGTGAAAAGAACACAGATAGGTAAATTTTGTAGAAACATCACTTAATGTTTTGAGGTAATCAAATTTTGAAGGAGTTTACCCCCTAGAGATTGAGGTGCCTCCGAACGCTATCACACCTGTTGGTCCACTTCAGTTTTATTTGGTGCGATAACGTTCTCATGACTCTTACTGTAAGCTCAAAAGAACTGAATCAAAACAAAATGGGAGATTCCCCTCATCTGAGGTGGTGCTGAAGAGGACCGAAAAAAGCATTACAAGCAAACTAGTAGACATTGCATTTGCCATTTGTCAGATTTTAGCAGTATTTCAATTAAAGTCACAAATGAGCGCTTTACACAGGGTCATCGTTGAGCAGTGTTGGGTAAGTTACTTTGAAAAAGAAATTAGTTACAGATTACTAATTACTTTTAAAAAATGTAATTAGTTACATTACTTTGTTACTGCCTCAAGAAAGTAAGTGACAATTCAACAGAGGAAAACAACAAATAAATTGTTGAAATTGTCTCACCAACAATAGAAACGTATAAGACGCTGCTCTGAGCTGCTGATCTCTGACTCTGAGGCGTTTTTTTGACAGTAAAAGTCAAGCCCAAGGGCTTTTCACTTTGAGAACATTAAGCATGTTCCTTGTTAAGGCTGTTTCTTGCAGAAGAAGGTTGCATTCTCTTCCTAAACATTGTTGTTGGTGTTGAATGTAAATGAAAATAGTTACTAACAAAATACTAAAAGTAATGCGTTACACTAAACTTCTGAAATTGTAATTTAATTACAGTAACTAAGTAAAAGTAACTTAGTTACACCCAACACTGTCGTTGAGTGCTCTCAAGGCGTCAGCGTAGGAGAAGGTTAACTTCGGGAGATGAGACTACAGCATATGAGCAGGTGAACAACCCCCAATCCATAGTTCCTATTCTATACAAATGAACTGTTTATTTCACACCACAAATGGACTGGAATTAAAGTACAAGGAACTGCGGGAAGCTTTTCCAATGGTAAATGTATTGCGTTAATGAGAATTAACCAGAGTGCTTTACAGCCTAAATTCACTGGAGAGAATAAACTTCTCACTTTCGAGGGTATAGAACTCCCATTTTAAGTGGTACTCTGGCTTTTATTTGGTTGTGTTCTGCGCTGTAGACGTTTTAGATCAACACTGATGGTGGAGTCTATTCGGCCTTAGTTTGGCCCAACTGTCATTTTCGTGTGGTGTGAATGCTACTAGACATTGTATAAAGACTGGTTCTTAAGCCTGTACCAAATCAAACTGGTCCATCGCTCACACAAATCCCAACAAACCACACTTGCAGGTGGTCCAAACTCTAGTTTGATTGAACCAGCGCCCTCAGTCTGCTAATTTGACAATTTGTCTGCATGTTTAACTTTGTTTTATTATATTAAAGTTGTTTGCCTCCACAGATGCACCCAAGAGGCCTAATCCCAGAAAGAGTGTAAAAAGACCATGGTCCAAGATGGAGATCTGCATTCTAGAATGCAGCTGTCACATTCACACTAGCGGCTGTGTGAAAACCCCCTTAAGAGTGCAAATAAAATTCATATTACATTGTCATGCGCAAAGCTTTTTTTTTTGGCCTTGATGTGAACATTGTCAGAGTAGAGACCTATCTCATATTGCGGAAGACTTCCAGATTTTAGCTGAATCTCCATGTAGTCCTAGTCAGGGCCGTTGACAGAAAGTTGGGGGCCTGGGACAAAAAGCCTCACATGGGCCCCTTTCTAATATAAATTAATGGAAAGAGGGTTCAATTCTGGGCCCCTACGACCTTTGGGCCCGGGACAATTGACCCCTCTGTCCCCCCGTCTACTCCCCTGATCCTAGTCTTGGTTCTGAGGACTTCAGGGACTCGCCTTCTGCTGGTGCCCAGAGTCCGAGATGAACTTTAGTGCTTGGCCATGGAGAAGCTTGTACACAAGCAGAGCTGCTAATGTCTGTACTCTGAGCCACAGGAAGCCAGTGCAGAGACCTGAGCACAGACTAATGTGGTCGTACTTCCTGGTTTCTTGTCAGAACCCGAGCAGCAGCGTTTTTGGATGTACTGCATCTGTTTTACAGTTCGTTTGGAGAGCCCATGAGTAGAAGAACATTTAGTGGTTTCCAGTTTGGGGGGCACCAGAGCTTTGTGGTCAGAGGGTCAAGTTTTTCAAAATGATTTTTTGAGGAAGATGGTACAAATTCTTCATAATTTGAAACTGGGTATAGAATCTAAAAAAAACGCTGCAATGGTATTTTTAATTCACATTTTATGGATGTTAATCACATTAATCCTTCAATGGCTGCGCAGGCATTTGGACCTTTCTTTTAAAGAAAGGTTGGGAACCACCTACTGAACACAATATATACGACTTATAGGGAAGAAGCTGGTTTAAAACAAAGAAAACCGAATCATTGATCAATTTTATTAGTGTTCTTCTAATTCATAGTGGTCTCTGGTTTGTGTATTTATGCTAATTAATGCATACATTAATGACGTCATTGTCCCTTTAAAGTCCTGATAATTCTATTTTTGGTCTGCCTAAACCACGTCCACCTAAATCACAACAGAGTCAGATAGCTGTGTATAGAGTTCTAAAGCTTGTACAGGGATGTTAAATAGATGGGATTTTTTTTCAATTTTTTTCAAGTCATTCTATCCAGGTCCTGCCTCTCTAGGACCCTGGGAACATGTAGTCCACATAAACCACCAATGTGCTGGTTTCATCCGAAAGGGCAGGCTAAACCATATAAACGCGTATAGGTGTGTGTGTGTGCGTGTGTGTGTGTGTGTGTGTGTGTGTGTGTGTGTGTGTGTGTGTGTCTGTGTCTGTGTCTGTGTGTACGGGTGTGTATGTGACTGTGGGTGGGTTGCTTGGCTGGTGGGAGGAGGTTGGTTAGGAAATGGTCATGTGTGGGAATGTTTTTAATGTACTGTAAAGCACTTTGTGTTACATGCTATGTATGAAAAGGGCTTTATAAATAAAGTTTGATTGATTGATTGATTGAAGTTTAATAATCAAATAAATAATAATACAGTTCAATATTTGTGGATCAAACCTCTCTCAAGAGTTATAAAAGCTCTTGCCCTGCATCTGAAAATATATCAAAATTTCAGAATGTGATTGTAACCTATAGCACACTACTTCCCCTGAGGATGAGGAAGTCAAATGACCATCACAGCACATTGACTGCAGTATTGAAGGAACAGTTGCTCACTAAACCCGGGTCAGACCACTGAGAACTAAACGACGGCTCTGGTACTTCAGCTGGGATCTGCCTGCCGGGGGAATAGTGACAGCTCATTTAAGGCCGCCAAACTGTTGGACACCGAGTCACTTTCTCAGGGCAGCCGGATACAGACGTCCCAAGAGCCACCGAAGCCAAACAGAGCTAAGTCATTCTGAAACCTCGGCAAAGATGTGTGTACATTTCTATGACTTAAAGGGGACATATTATGCAAAATTTAATGAGGTTTTAATCTTGTTACAACAGTGTTTCCTCATCATTAGTTTACACAAAGTTGTATTTTGATTGGGTCCTGCATGTTTGAGTAATGCTGTATTTGTATAAAACTCCAGGTGTATGTTTAATGTGTAAAAAACACAAAATGTTTTGCATTAGTACTTTAAACAACACATACTGTTTAACATCGAGTCATTGTAATCCCTCACGCGTCCAGGAGTGTTCCATTTTTGTGAAAAGAGAGAATCCTACTTTAAACAGAAATGTTGGTTTAAGATTTAATATAGCAAAGGTTTATGACGGCCCTCTAACTCCCTGGTCTAAATCAATGGACCAGTCAGATGCTAATTAGAAGATCAACAGTGATGAGGAGTCACAGCGAACAATAGGACTGTTCACAAGGATAACGATAGATTAGTTTCAGGTGAAACTAAGCAGAGTAAACAAATAGCTTTACAAAGACAGGCCATTATCAGGGACTTCTCCTTGTGGGCGGGGTTTTCACAGCTCAGAGTAGCACATAAATCAGAGTTCTCAGTCCAGTTCTACTGATTGAGGCTGACTCTCGGAATGTCTTGATTTTCCAAACAGTGTCCAGATGACGCCGTTTGAAACCTTTCTACAATGGAACATTTCACTTTTAGAGTTGTTTCCCTTGTTGTAACGCAGTGTATTTGTATTTTACTTCATGTATGTTTCATTGATCCTGTTCACAAGGTAACTTCTCTGCTCCTTCTTTGAGCCTCAGAATATATATACTTTTTTTTACAAATTTCCTCAGTTTGTGACGATGTATGCAGCAATCCAGAGGTCTCCTACTGTTTTCAAATCCTTAAATAAACGCTAGGCTTGTTCTGAGCATTTCTGCCGTCAAAACACATCCATAATAACTGCTCGCTTGTATTAGCATGTCGGTGGCAGGCTAGTGTCGTTTTTCCCCGCATAGTTATTCATTCTGCTGGCAGTAGATGAAGCGATAACATCAAATCCTGATGAGGGAACGCCTGACATATGAAAAGTAATGTGTACTATAAAACATCAGACGCCAAAGCAAAAGTAATAGTAATAGTAGACAATAATAGTACAAATACTGAATAATGTGTGTTCTTTAAAAACAAGCTCCTCCAAATTAAATGGTTAAATGCGGCATTTGTTTTGCAAGTCATCTTTCTGACTACAAATCGACAATAATTCACAAGCCACGTGTAACCACTGCGTTATAATTACAGTGCCCTGGTCATCTATACATAGACGCCTTTGGATGGTGCACCGAGGGGGAGGAGCGAAAGAGCAGCAGCGGCACAGGCGAGCAGTGAAGGACATGCACAGACACTCCACACAGAAAGCCTACTGGCAGCCGGCGCCGGGAAGTACTTATTAGATTTTTATAGAATGTAATTAAAAATAGTGTTTGTGGGTCAACGCTTAGTGGGTAATTGGCTTGAGGAGTGCGGCTGAAATGTGCCAGAGCGCCGTGTGTCCAAGCGCCGCCTGCGAGGGACTCTTCCGGAGCGTGACTCACGGAGCTAACAGAGCAGCAAGTGTGATGGACAATATCAGAAGGCCAGCGAGTGAGTGTGTGTGTGGGAGAACGCGTGATGGTGTCGTTTGGGTCAGCGCAGAGGAAATTTTGTGTTCCATTGGCAAACTGCTAAATTCTATCCGCCACGCCTTCCTTGTCAATTCCCGCTTCCGTCTGATGTCTGAAGCTTGGCGGTTATGGGCCTGGTTGGGACTTGGAGGGGAGACTGCTGGGAACACCAGGGAGAACGAGCACAGTGGGGCAGCAGTGGCTCAGATGCAAACTGTCCTTGTGTCCTTAAGTCAGACACTGGAGTTTACCTAGAGCAGGGGTGTCCAAACTTTTTCCTTCGAGGGCCGCATATTGAAATATAGACCAAGCCGAGGGCCACAAATCAATCGTGAAGTGAAAAAAGCTGCATTTATCTGATGTTTTAAGTACCACTTCTATATTCAGCCTCAATGTGTTAATATCAGATCTGTCTTGTTACTTAGGTTAGAAGTGTAAAAAAATTGAAATTAGCAGTAAAAAGTACTTCTCAAGACAATGTGGGCCAATTCACCAGGAAGCCAAAGGGCCAAGAAAAATTTATCTGAGGGCCACATTTGGCCCCCGGGCCTTAGTTTGGACATGCCTGGCCTAGAGTGACTATATATACTAAGTAGTCTACAATTTAAATACAAATTAATATTGATTTTAAAATTAACGTTTATGATCAGGCAAGTTTTAACATAAACCTGACTAAGTAACTAAATAACATGTGCACCTTATTAAACGTCTTTATAAGTCCGTGTGGTGGTTGCAAATGTATTTTCGGGGCGTTTGAAGCCCCCACTGTTGCCCCCCCTGCTGTCTCTGCACGGAAAACCAGACTTGCAACATTTCCTGACTCGATATGAAGACAACCCCCCTGAGAAACCTTGGATCTTTTTTTAATGTTTGGCAACATGAAATGTTTTTGTATGTGATTGCAGTTTTTTTAAAAAGCTTTTGCGTCTTTTTACTTGCAGTGTGTTTTCACAAGAGAGCTGCAGGGGGAGCTCTGTCTGCTTTAAAGCCGGGTGTCCACTACATGATTCTGTCCATCTATGACAAAAGATATCTGATCGTGGGGAAAATATTGAGTCGGGGCTCAAAATCGTGGGTCTTAGGTTTCACAGTGAGACGGGGCCAAAGATTAAACTTAGAAACAGCGTACGACGGAAGGCGAGGTGCGATTTGATCAAACCTGCGTGATATTTTCAGAGTGAGTCCTCCCGTCACTGCATCCACGATCAATCTCTGTCAAACATGTAAACACAAGCGTTCCTCAAAGTGCAGCAGAGGAGCTCCGCCGTGAACGGGATCTTAACACTTACAAATGCAAAAATATAGACATTCACTTAGACAAACTTTGGTCATAGCCACAACTGATCTATTCCCCTCATCTTGTAGCGTGACATCCATAAATCTTATAAGACAAAAAAACAGCACTGTGTTCTGGTGAGAGACACACGACCTGCATGTCTCCAAACTTTGGAACATTCTCCACAGAGATAGATATGTTCCTGGCACAGTAAGAGCATCTCCATGGAGACAGGCAGGTGGCAAACGCTGTGGAGAGCAAGGGAGCATGTTTTTTCAAGGTTTTTCAGTGCAATAAGAACACCTGTGATATTTGGCTGGTATAAAACAAACAAAACCAGAAGGGATCAATACTTTCTCAGCAAATTTGATTTCATTTTGGATCATTACTGTCCTCTCAAATCAAATCAAAATCCCAGCTAATGTTTCTCTAATCACGCCCGATGTCAAACCGACTTCTTTAATTCTATACCTCTTTAAGAAATGTATGAATATTCAGCTCCGGCTTTGTATAAATCCCATCTCGAGTCTAAGTTGTGGAGTGCCAGTTTGATGTTTGGCGGAGTACATTAGCACTCCCATTGAAGCCCCGAGACAAAGCAGAGTTAATCAGCTAACAGCCTCTCCGCCACTCACCTCATAGTGTCAAGAAAGTGTGCTTAATGGAACTGAAAATACCACCATTATTAGCTTGTCGGTTTCGCTTCTGAGGAAAGGGCTTTAAATGCATGTGACCAGCCCAACGCTCATTCAGGCCCACCAGACGGACGGAAGTGTTCTGTTGAAATGTCATATTGACGTTTGTGTGAGATGTATAGACTCCCACCAAACAGACTTTCTATGACTATGTTACGTGTGGGTCCATGTTGTCCTTTTACATGTTGGCTTCGATGAGGGATATGTTTCCTGAAACATCTATAAGTGTGCGGCCGGCGAATTGATGGATGATACTGAAACCTGTTTTATCATTGGAATATTTGTTTTTTGTCCCCTCTAGCACTACATATGTTTGTATTGCCTTCTGTTTGGGATTTGTTTACAGCAATCTTGTTCCAAGAGTGGAGTAAAATAAATCTCAAATCTACTTTAAAACAAATTAGAGAATAATGCCAGTTAGAAATGTAATTGTATAGATGTGAAAGTCAAAGCACTGTTATAAAAGCAGCAAAATAAAACATTCAACTATCTAGCGCCGCCATCTTTATTTCAGCTGTATTAGTTTACATGGGGCAACAGAAAATAAGTTCTACAAGCCGTTTTCTGTCCACGCAGGAAACTGGTGCATTGCTGACTTGACAAATTTATCTACTTTATGTAATCTTTTACCTTCGTACGCCATTTGCGTGAACAAAGTTCTCGTCAGGAGATGAGCTGCGCACACAGCCTGGTACTTGCCTGAACATTCTACAGCATTCATTTAGAAGTAATTTTAATTTTTTTGCCGACAGTGCTGACATACAGGTTGTGGTTTATGTTCATCACATCTGCCAACAAGTAATACTAATAATAAGAACAATACTCTTCAATCTCTAAAGTTCACTTATTACAGTAAGATTTGTGGCATGTTGTGAACAAAACATACATTTCATTGTCAAACTGTTTTAACGTTCTAGGTGCATTCTTGTCCAGAATAACGTTAGATTTAAGAAATGTTTATTTTACGATTTAGGTTGTTAGCATGTTTGCTACATTTGGAGCTGACAGTAACAATCTACTTAAAACACTTCTATATGTGGCAGTGTTTTCTAACTAGGCTTTATACTCACGTGTAGTCATGTGGTTGCAGTCGCCAAAACAGCCCATTTTTTAGTAGTTAGTGATGTCTGGAGGCTCACGCTAACTCCCCCATTGAACATGCCTTTGTGCTAACACATGGAACAGTACCAGGCTCTTGGAACATAGAGTTTTGTTTACACTGGAAGAGGCTATTGTGGTCTGTTTATTGTATGCCAGGGCCCTTATCAGTGGGGGCTTAGGTTGTGGTTGAATTTTTGTCTTTTGTTTTAAGCCACATTCAGATCGCACACACACTGTCTTCACTCATAACATCACATGCATTACACCATTGACACACACTCAAACACTATTTTTTTTTTGTCAATGAATATTAGTTTCCCTGGTTTATACTTAATAATAACACACTTTACCTCAGGTGTGACCTCCCCTTTTGTTATGATGAGCCAGTCATAACGATAGAGCAAGCTTCTGTTCACACTACACTGGTGCAGTGGTTTAAGACTCCAATCTCCAAGTAAAAGGTTAACAATTTGAAACCTCACCGACACACATACTGTTGTTCACACTGGCTGTGAGTGCAGTGTTTTACATGTTTTTCCTTTTGGAATATGACATTCATCAATAATGAAATACTATCCCGGTGGAACACGCGTAATGTCATGCCCTTTAAAGAACATAAGTGCCTGGATCACATTCAAATAAAGTGAATATGGAACAGCCGCATACATTTGTCCTCTTATTGCAATATTTATGATTATGAATATGAAAGATTTCTTCATATGGAACTGTCAAAGATGGGAATTAAGTCATGATGCAGACGAAGACAGTCAACATTCCCTGCAAAAATCAAGCCCTAGATGCATTATTTAGCCTTTTTAAACTTTGAACATTATAGCTTTGGCATGTCATATGGTATCACTTGATTTGTGCAATCTTAATGCCTGAAAAATGGAACTAGTTCAGTGTTCATGTTTTATGTTCATGACTTATTCCGCCGTGCCTACTTTTGCTTCTTTTTGCCACAGATCCTGTAGTAGAGGCACTTTCGGTTTCATGAGAACCCCAAACATGAAAATGGCAAACGAGGAAAATGTCTTGCTGCCAAAACATTGCACAAAGTAGATTGATTTGAGTAAAATGTTCAGTGTACAAGCGCAACAATGCACAGATTTTCTGGACAGTGGTTTGAAAACGCATTTGAAGTCCTTGTAGAACTTATTTTTTGTTTGCGTTCGCATGCTCCATGTACATTACACAGCAGCTACCACAATGAAATGAATATAGAAGTGGACAAAGCTCACCCGCTAGCCGCTGCATTCCACACAGAAAGTGAAACTGGGAGCAAATTGGCTCCGTCAGGTCGGGCTCCTATTGTGCCAGACCTGCTCCTGTTTCTCTGTAACTGCTGCTGTCAGACTAGTCATTCTGGCCTTGAAATGTTTGTTTTAAAATGCTCTACGTGATTTGGGTGTTTTGATTTTGCTATCGTCTTTGTAAAGTAAGATATGAACAATAAAACCGCGCATGCTTACTCCAGCTCACGTAACAGGTTTGACTGACAGCTAGCACAGCACATTGCAAAGTGCCGTGAGCAGTTCCTTCTACAACCTCGCTCCTGATTGTATGTGATTGCCATGAAACGTGCACTCTAAATATGGAACTCCGCTGCACATGAACTAAAACTACCTCATTTGGCTTCAGTTGGACCCAGTCGAACATTATGGCGTCCCATCGTCCAGCTCTATTCACTGTACTACGGAAATTTCTTAATCGTTCTGTACAGACTGTGAAGCCATTTTCAGGCTGACCAGGGAATAGGTGCATTGTTAACTTGTGAGTCACGTGAACGTTGACCATTTTACGTAAACCAACCTACTCTTCCATGACTTTTACCTCATTTTCCACTTCAACTGAGCCCGAAATACAACGCCAACCGCTAGTACATCAGAAGTGCCAGTCCATAGCAGAAAGAGGCAAAAGTGGGCGGGGCGGAATAAGGTTTATGTGTCTGTGTCTGAAATTAAAACTACATTACCGGCGAGCGCATGCAATATTCTTTTAAATGTATGCAAAGGTTGGTAGCTCTCAGAATACAGATTTTGGGCATTATTCTAGTTTTTGTCCTTTGTTAAGCTGTTGCATTCAGACAAATTCCCCAAATACGCCGTACTCTTTCATGGGCCGCTAACTGTACCTCTGCTTGTCTTTCTGAACAGTTCATCATCATCATCATCTTATTTTTATTTGACTTGGCTACATACCCACCTCTGTAAGTCTATGGCATTATTCGCAATGTTTCCTCTGTTGTTATTGCCAAGACGACGAGTGTTTGTAGTACATTCTCCATCTCCTTCTGACTGCATTGGTTGGAGTGCAGAAATCCACTTGGCTGGACTTGAGTTGACTGATCCCACAGGCAGAGCAAGCAGAGACGAAGGCTTCTATTGAAATGAGATATTGATCCTCGAGTGGGATGTATAGACTGCAGCCAAATACACTTTTTATGACTAGAAAGCTTCAGAATCCCCGGGGACTCTGCTGGGGCTGCCCTATACGTCTGCTGCTTCAGTTTCTGCCGTTGTTATCGTGGAAAAGCAATTCAGTCAAACCAAGACAGGAAACTACAAGAACTATCTACACCCGAGGGGATTAAAACAGAGTAAATCAGGACAGAACCGAGGCTAAATAAGGATTCAACTGTGGTATAATGCAGACAAAACCGGACTGAATGAAGACCTGAACCAATCCAATCCAAGCATCGGGATTAGGTTTGGGAGAAGTGAACAATACCAGGTCTAAAGTAGGATTTATCCCGTTCGAACAAGAGGTTAACCAGAACTAAACCAGGTGCGTAAAATTGTTCTACATTTTGTTCTCAGAAGGGGCTTGAGTCGGATCATGAAGGGCGTCCAAAAAAGCTCCTAATTTGGGACCGGTCAACCACAGCCACCACAGCCAATTTGTAGCACGTGTCTCTCAAATGCAGAGGACATCTATAATTTATTTTCTCGGCAGAAATCCACGGCGTTTGTCAGTCCTCAGTTTGTTTTCTTCCCTTTTTCCTCATAAGCCGCCATGTTTGTTTAGACACAAACGAACCATGCATTTCTCTGACTGGTCAATTTGACATCGAGAGGAACGGGACATGATTCCAGAACGTCTTTGTAAAGTATTGTCAAATTATATGATCTTGGTTGGTCAGGCAAGTAACATTGCACACTTGGAAGTGAGATTTCTTCCATAAGATAGAGCAGTGAGTGGGGGGCCTCAGAGGCGCAGCAGGGGTCCCCCAAGGGTCGTCCACACAACGAACATAAAAGAACCAATTTACATATTAATATATTTTCTTAAATGTACTACTTTAAATCAATAATAAGCCATTACTAATTCTATTTTTCTTCGTAAATTCAAGGAAGAAAATGATGAATATAGAATACGGAATATAGAGCAATTTTTTATCAGGAGCCCGTAAGGATTTTCGGGTTGATACGGGTTTGGAATGAATCATTTTAGAGCAAAGGTTTGAGTGTAGTAGTCTTGTCTTAAAGTAAAGAAATTGTATTATTGAGTTACAGGGCTGAGGAAATGAGCTAGTTGATGTAATAACTTGTGTTTGAAAATAAGCCACATTTATGTATTTTCATATTATTGTACATTAAGTAAATGTTTCATAATTAGGTTAATTAAGATACTGAAATGCAGATCATATGTGTAAATGTGCGACGTATAAACACAACCTCATGGATCAAGAGCATGAGTTGGGGGTGGGAGTGGATAAGACTTCTCACTCTCTTGCTCTCGAGCTGGTGTAAATTGATTTGTTTATTCATACTGTACGTTAATGTAAAGGAACTTGTTAATTGTTTATTACTGATTATTGACTGAAACTGCTTTATTTCTCAGAATGTTGTACTCTGAGACGTCATAGACCAAATGGTTGGCTTGTCCTAAACTGCGGGCCGAGATGTGAGGGGCATCTGGCTGAGGACTTCCACCCAGAGTCCCTTGCCCCGCAGACCTCCACCAGGAGGACCCTCATCAGGAGGACTTACCTCCATCCACAGGTCCCTCGTAGAAAACTAACAGTAAACTAAAACACTTCAGCTGGAGTCTAATCAAGGCCTATTTTCATTGCTATCGTGTGAGAGTGTTTTAAATAAATGGTTAGTAAATAAATATAGATAATTTATTTGACAACTATTATAGATTTTTGTTCTTAGAGTTACAAAAATTAAAATTACTTAAATCCCAAAGCCTTTTCCTAACCTTCACCATAACATACACGTGTCTTATAATTGATTTGTGTCACCTTTAGCTCTACAGATGTCTTCACGGTGTTGTGTTTAGGACTTGTTAACAGCAATCTGGTTACATTTGGAAACGTCATCCTGTCGTCTTTTAATTTTTAACTTGTTAATTTCTTCTAATAAGAGCTCATAGCTTTTTATAACTGTCTTGTTAGAAGAAAGTCACAAGTTAATAAGCAATCTGGTTTCAAGTAATCGAAGAGCGCAACAGAAATCTCTAATCCAATTTACCACAAATGAGAGAACAATGCCAGTTGGAAATGTAATTCTACTGAAGGTGTGATGATGTGAAAGTCAAATTGCTCTCATAAAGCAGGAAAATAAAACATTCAACAACGATCTATAGACCTTTTCAGAACTGCGCACACAGCCTGAATATTCTATCACTTTCATTTAAATGACCTAGTTTCTAAAGTTCACTCATCCCTGTAAGATTTGAGGCACCTGGTGAAACAAAACAGACATTTCATTGTCAATTTTTTTGTCACCTGCTATGTTTTTGCTGCATTTTTGTCCAGAATAACGTTAGATTTAAAATATGTTTATTACGAGGTTGTTGTCATGTATGCTAAATTCATCTACCCCAAACCCTTGGTAGCGCTGTGGTGTTGCTCACGTGTGGTCGAGTGGTTGTCTGATGCCCAAACAACTGGTTTTTCATAGATTGCCATGTTTTGAGGCTAATGCTAACGCCCCCATTGAAAATGCATTTGCGCTAACACATGGGATAGTACTGGGAATGGAGCTATTGTGATGTGTTTATAGAGTTTACGCTCTACTGGTGCCGTGGTTTAAAGGCCTTGTACCTGATTTGTATTTATCTTAAACCAGACACGGGTCTGGGACAGGGCCACATGGACTAACTATATCAACTATGCAACATTCCATGTGGTGTATTTACATCAATGTGTTGCCTGTTTTGTTTGAAAACATGTTTTAAACAATGTATTTGAAGTGGTTCATAGAATGCATGCATTTTCTATGTCAGAGTCTACTCAATCCAAAGGTTCAACATTAAGAGTTGTCCATTATTTTGGCATGTTGTGACCAGGGTAGGAAAATTGAGAAAAGCTTTTTCTAAGTTGCTTTGGTACAAACTTCAACTGAACCAGGACTAAACTAGAGCCGCACCTCATATGAACTGAACCAGAACTAAAATGGGAATCCACTAATAGATGTTTGCATTTCAAAAAAATCTGTTTACATCTCTGTGCAGAGCATCACACCAGCTTCTGTTACTGCTTTGTTTGTGAGAAAGTTGTCTCCCTTTGGTTTAATGTGTTGTGCGTTTGATGCAGAATGCAATACAGTTCTCTGCGGGGACACAAAGTTAAATATCTGTTTTATAGGAGCTTATGTAATTGCCCTTCCGAGACACTTTTCACAAGCAGGAAAAGTTTTATACGGAAGTCAAAGAGAGCAGCAAACTATTTGATAAGCAGCTGATGACTCTGCTGTCATTTTGAAAGCTTTCCCGAGTTTTAAAACGACAATTTAACATGAGCAAGTGATTTTGAGAGCTTGCAAATTGAAATGCTACGCTAAGGTCACAAAATGGCGTTTCGCAGACTCGGAAGATGAATTTGTAGTAACAAATTTGTGGAAATGTCAGAAAATATCTTGTCAAATGATTAAGAAATTTCTCACCAACATTTCACTGCCATCATTCCCTGGTAAGTGACAATCTTGGCTCTTACGGTGTCAGTCAAGTGGCTCTGATTTGGAGAAGGTACTTGCTAAGTAAAGAGACACATTTATCTTTGTAAAATTGCTTTGGTGTTCATGCGATGACGACGGTGAATGGAGCCAACAGGCATATTTTGGCCAGCCTTTGGAAACTGACCTGGAGTCCCTGATGGCTACAGTTTTGTCATTAAAAAAAGACTGGCAAGACAAGATGACTTTTTCTTACACGTGTCAACAAGATCCACTTATAAAACATGTATATCGTCATGCAAGAGACAGTTGACCTTAGAGTGAATCATGCATGTCTGAGTGATCTCCATTCTCCAGCATTCAACTGATTCAACTCATACTTGCCCATTGCTCTGTACTCTTGTTCTTCAATTCTTTATTCTTAATGCAACACTACACTACTTTCCGGAGGTGGAAAATCACCTGCATGATTCCATAAGCACAGAAAGTTAAAACAATACTTCAGAACATTCTCCGGAGATAGACAGGTTTTATTTTATTTACCGGGAAAATACAGAATGATATCTGTTTTTAGCCAGATCGATATCATTCTGGTCATTGCTTTCATCTTGAGTTCGGAAGGGTGTGATTTACCAACGGTTTCGACAATCAGGGACATTCGTGATTTTCTTCTAACGGACCAGTGTCAGCTTGTTGTCATATCTTTACTGTGTCGACTGCTTCTCTGCTGTCATCATCACGAGAGTCACTGATCTATGCAGTATCCCAAGTATGAGAAAGCAAGAGCACTCGTCGTCTCGGGTGTTCTTGGTGTACTAGCGGCACGTTTCTGGATTTCTCTTTTGTTCAGTGGTGGTGTTTTTTGTCCTCTGTCCCAATGACTCTGGCTCCATCCCAATCCATAACGTGTTTTTTTCCTACTTGGGCTGCTGTTCTATACAAATCTGTACAACTACAAGAAATGTAAAATCTAAAATCAAAGACCCAATGAACCTTTTCGGAGGGACGCATGGTATCGAAACAAACATGGCTACTTACGAAGAAAAAAAAAAGGCAAAAACTATTACAGGGATTGAAAAAAAAACGCAGAATCAATCAGCGAAGGACACACTTATTTTAATCTGAGGCGATAGAAGTTTGATTTTGTTCTAAATGATAAATGACCAATGAAGTTACAAGAAATAAACTCATTACACGGTACTGTTTGAGTTTGGCTTAAAACAAACGGGTGGGGACCAGACTAACTCTTCATAAAGAATTGAAGAAGTGTGTTTTCTGGATCATGGGCAAGAGTTTTATGCCATACTGCGTAATATTATAGGCAAAGAAACAACATGTCCATGGAAACAAGTAGGAGGAGGCTCCTCTAGGCCAATTATGACAAGTTTGTGGAGATGCAAGTCCACTCATGGCAACTTTTTACTACAATTAGGCAATAAAAACATCCAAATAAAAAACAAACAAACATGCTTTTTTCTTTTAGTCTATTTTTGGCTTACTAGGGCTTAAAGGATTTATTATGCAAAATAGACTTTTAAGAGTTATTACCATGTTATAATTGTTCTCCCTTCCCATTAACCCTCTCCAAGTTGTATTTAGAGTGATTCATGCATGTTTGAGTAATCTTTATTCTCCAGCAATCAAGACGCCTACTGTTCTGTACTTATCTCGGGCTCAGATTTAAATTATTTCTTAATCAGTGATGCACATAGAAATCAGCAGCATCCTGTAGCCATTTTGGTACAATTAAATAGAAAAAGTCCATTATCTGCTAAAGTAAACTGCAGCTCTCCATGATCGTTGGACCGTTGAAATAGTTAAGCAGCGCGTCACTTTGTTTTAATGACATTTACCGTACTGTAAAGGGACAGCAGTTTTCAATCCAGAAGTCAGCAGGCTTGGTTCTTTTATTAAAGGGAACATATAATGCTACTGTGACTTTTTTGAGCTTTTAACCATGTTCTAACAATGTTGTGTCACCAAAAACATACCTGGAGTTGCATTTATCTTCATTCACACAAGTTTGATAAATTCTCTCTGACCGTCGAAAACCTTTCCCTCTCGAACTCCCTCGATCATTGACATTTTTCCAATTTTAGACGTCATTTATCTGAAAATTTTCTGCTGTTTTAAGTCTTTAAATCAGTGTTTCCCAACCAGGGGTACATGGGCCCCAAGGGATACGTGAGGAATTACAAGAGGGTACTTGGAATGGTATCAGGTTTTAAATGAAGATGAAATTAACTTTTATCTGAATAAAAAGTGTAATTGTAAATGTAGCATTTTTTCGTTTAACTTGGGACTATAAATATAATTTAAACAAATATATAATAGTAATAATTGACTGTGTCCGACTAGTTAACCCATTTATTTATCTGAATCTTAAGTTAAGGGGTACTCTGAGTGTGAAACGAAGCTTAGGGGGTGCTCAAGACAAAAAAGGGTCGGAACCACTACCTTAAATTATCGCAAGAGCATTTGTGCCGTCTTAAACTCAAAGACTAGAACTGCTAGCTTAAGCATAGATGCAGCTTGTGTAAACACTGTGCAGCCAGTAGATGGCACCTGAACTCAGTAAGTGACAGAGCAAACAGAACCAGATGTTCATTTTGCTTCATAAGCTTTTTTTTTTGTGCTTAAACATAAGATGGCAAACGTAAGGTACTCAAGAGCACATTTAAAGGCTGATAACAATACAAAAAAATGCAGTGTATTTTTCCTTTAAGCCATTTTAGATCTATAGTGTGATTTAAAATGTCAGAAATCTAAAATAATGATCTGCGTGTATAGCTGACAAAAGCACAAAAGAAACATTCTGGAATAGTCTATTTCTTATCATGCCAAAGTAACAAAGTATCATTGCCTTTGAAGAAACAGACAATGAAGAGGAGTACACCGTCTCCACTTGTGAAACAGCATTCTACTTCTGAGCCTCGGCGTATTACAGAGCCTTTATGATATGAATGTCAGTGGTCAGTGGAGCAGATCCGGTTTAGTGCCTCATCTGAACCGCTTTACCTGACCATATCCCGTAAATCTCACTCACCCCTCCTCAGTGCTGCCCAATGAATAGCACATTATATCTCAATGAAGATGCAAACTGCAATAACACTGCTGGGGTTTCGGATGACTTCACATCGTTCTGTATGGGCCTGGAGTGTTTAAAAGAGATGGAAACAGGTGAAACGCTTAGAGCTAATGTGTGGATCTATCACGGTGTGGTGGTTGGATGAATGGAAAATTGGATAAATGGAACTGTACAGCGTAACGGAGCATATTACTAATATAAATTATTACGTTCATCAGTTGTATAATTTCCTTTTGGCTTTTTACGGCAGTACTAGGCCTATTTGGAGCTGTCCCGCCCACAGTACGTTGCAGTTCCGGAAGTAAATTTCTCATTAATTTTGCCATAGTGTTTTGTAACAAATTTTAGGGCATGACGGAGGCTAAACAGCTATATGGTAACTAATATCCATAACGCAATTTGTTGTGTTTGTTTTCAGCCCAAAAAACCCACATAAAGCTCAATATTTGACAATGCTTTAATAACTTAGCGGTTTATAATGATTTGAAATAAAAAAATATAGGTCTTATGTTTATTACTCACCACATAGCTGATTAGATTTGAGAAAGCTATCAATTTTTAAATATTATTTCTTGTTGGAATCCCTGTGAGAAAAATTTATGGAAAATTTACTTCTGGAACCAAGGGGTGGGTAGTCACTGGTGAGCTCCATTTCAACATTAAAAGTGTCACCACTTTTCAAACAACTTAAAGGGGGTAGCACATTTTTAACAGGTAATAAAGTAAAATCTATTTGCCCCAGTCCCAATGCACAGCAAAAAATGTATATCTTACTTATTTTCTGACAGGAATTTGTAATTTTTATTTGGATTTGCGTAGTTTGGATTCAATGAGATTAAATTGCTTGAGAACCTCAGGGCCGCAGAGAACGTTCAGGTTTTCAAGAGCAAGCTTAAGACCCACCTTTTTAGCTTAGCTTTTGATTCATATTTAATTTAATTGTGTATTTATTTTATTTGTTTATGCTATTTATTGCATTTACTTATTTTAGCCTTTTTCAAATATATTTATATCCTAGTTTTACTTTTTTCTACCCAAATCTTTATTTATTTCTTCATATTTATTTACAGTACAGGAGTGGTGGAGGTTTAGTGTGTGCCTCATCTCTTCTCTGGGCTCCTGAGTCTGTGTCCTGTGGCTGCGGACGACCGTCTGCTCCTGATGCAGACAGCTCCTCTGATGGCACTTCTTCAACTGGTGCATCTGTACTCAGCCTTATGTACCTTAGAGTGTAGCGTATGTACATGTGGCTGGGAGGGAGGCAGGGAGGGAAGGGAGGGAAACGACGTGTGGGAATGTTTGCAACGCACTGTAAATCTGACGTATGAAAAGCTTTTTATAAATAAAGTTTGATTTGAGGAACAGTGTCTCTTGCCTCCGTCTGAGAGAGGGACATCATCCAGCCCCATCATCACTTTCTGTCAACACCCAATAGAGACCGCATTAGCACAAACAAAGCAACTCGGCACACTGCTGCACCAAATTAGCACTCCGCTAACAAGAGACGGCATACCACACAGCCTGCCAAGTTAACAACCTACTCACACACCCGCTCTGTACCCAACAAAGACATATTCTACAGACTTAAATAGGCCTCTGCATTAAAGAGATCTTTCACAATAGCTTTGGGACATGGACACAAACCAAATACGCTATATGCACTCTCGCATAATCCATAATGAAACAAAGCCCAGGGATTCTTAGATGCACAAAACAACAAAGCTAACCGTGCAACAATGGGGTCTGTAAACAACATTTGCGGCACATGCATTTTCCAGTAACTATGGAGGCTGAAAACATGTTGAATTAGAGTCATTTAGAGTTAGAGTTTAGCGCAGTCAAGCGTTAGAGATTTGACAACGTGCAACAAAATTAGCAACATGTCAATATACTTGGATGGATAACATTGTTTGAATCCAGTAACTATGGACACTTACGTTAGCATTAGCTTTGAGCAATTGGCAAAATGCAACCAATTATGTGTGTGCTGTTTAGCTGATTAAGATGAATTTAAGAACTGGGTAAGCTAAAGGCTGCAACCAAGAAAATCACGTCGTTTCGGAATTTGATGATGATAATGATATATTGATAGCAAGTAATATCATGGCAAGCAACATTGATCTGAGATAGAAACAAATGAGTTGTTACAATGCATTGAAACTCCTTTAATATAAATAATTAAAGCTTCCACCACCAGTCCATCCCATCTTGGATCTAAAAATAAAAGGTGAAGCTTAACTGCACACATATTTTTCATGTTTTTTGTTGTTGTTTTTGTAGATTTTACTCATGCTATAACATTTTTGCCTCATCAAAAACATCCCCAAAGTTGTACTTAGCTTCATTTATGTAAATTTGTTGAATCCTGTTTAATTAAGTCCACTTCTTTTGAGATTATTTTTTTTACCATCACACATAGATAGCTACACACATAGAGCTAAATGGTAAAATGGTAAACTTAGTACATTTATGGTACATTTATATAGCACTTTCTACCTTTCAAGGCACTCAAAGCACTTTACATCCATGAACCACCCACCAGTGTACGCGGGCACTGAGGATCTAACCACTCAACCGAGTATGTTCATGTGAGGAGTGAGATTCGAACAACTGACCTTCGGATTAGAAGATAACCACTCTGCCAGCTGAGTTACTGCTGCTCCAGAGGTCTCCTGAGCTGTTTAAGTCCATAAATCATCGCTGGACTCGTTCTTATTCTTCCTATCATCAAACCTCTTCATTACACCTGTATGCTTACATTAGTGTGTCGGGGCAAGCTTTTGTGTTTTTCCCCTATGGTAATTCCCTTTGCTGCCAATAGATGGAGTTTTAACACAATTCCTCATGAGAGGATTGCCTGACTAAACATTTTAAGTGCCTATGACAGGTTGGACTACACGTTTAACTGCAGTTAAGATGAATATGTTTCAAATGCTACTAAAATCTTTACAAATTGTACCCCAGTTTTTTTTTTTTTTAATCTTACTTCCGGGTTGTAAATGATGACATCACACTAGTGTTACTGATTTTTTTATTTGATGAAGAAAATAGATGTGAACCCCTTTACTTTGTTGAATTCATGTCTAAAGGGTCAAAAAAGTAGTTTATTTTGTGTAAATGATGCATAGCCTTCCTCCTTTCTCCCCAGTGTGATGTCATCAGTTTGTTTACTTCCTGTAAATTTCAACAGATTTTCCAACTTTTCTCCACAAACAGCGACCTGATTGGTGTAAAACTATAATTTATATTTACGAGCGGTATTAATACACTAAATAAAGTCAAAATTAGAAAATCATATAAACCTGTCATACGCACTTTAAGTATGAATGTGTTTTATGAGAATTTAGACATTGTTTTTGGTTTTGAAATGTCAATAACTAGTGAAAATAAACTCCTAAATGTTTGTTTGGTGTTGGTGAAGAAACAGATTTTTATTTATGTTTTTGCTTTATCATTAACTCTACAATGAACATGATTTCTTCCCCTGTATTTGTTATCCATACTGTCATATTCCTCCGTCAGCTCCTCTTTATATTTCCCTGTCTGTGCACGTTATTTTAGGCGATGATGAACTCACATTGACGTTCCGTTGTGGAGTAATGATATTGTTGTAACTGAATGTCTTTTGACTCAGTGCTGCGGTGGAAAAATACAACCCAGAGGCGAGTACATGTGATAAATACATGTGTTTAAAGCCGGAACAGAGGACGGCCTTGGTCTGCACCACTTATTCATCTGTCTACAGGGAGAAAGCACAACCCTGCGAGCATTAACATCCCAGCGAGTTACGCTCTATATAAGGGTTTAAAAGTCCTTTGGAGACATGAGCATTAGCGTGTCACATGTTTCTTTCGTATAATAATGTATTTTCGAGGCCATGACGATGTATCACTGTAACATGATACCAGACTTGCTGATACAGTGTCCGTGTCTCCGGCTGCTTATTGATATTTCGCCATTTTCTTGCTACGTTTCAGAGGACTACGAGCTAAGCACTACAACTGTGCTGCTTATTAGAAAAGAGTAAGTAACCATATTAGGGATGCACACATATATTGGCCCAGTATTGGTATCAGACAATATTCACCGATATCAGTTCGCTAATGTTGCCCTCCTGTAATGACAGAGTTGACCCTTCCGTCCCGTCGCCGAAACAGCAAGAAACTGTGCTGCAGTATTAGAACAGGCTTTAAAGTTTAATCTAATCTTGATTTTGAGTCAAAAGACCCAGAAATGTCACCGTTCCAAACATTTAAAAGCCCTGGGTTTTAGACTTCATGTATCATTAATGAAACGCACAACAAATTCACCAAGCTTAGTTTTCCTTCTAAACGATATGTTTAGACATCTTTACGCCTGATAACTTTAAGTGGTTTAAAGAATGAGAAGAGAGTGCTGTGTGTCACAACAGACACAGACCGAAGAGGAGACTGTCACAGCAGAGGTGTACTTAAGAAGAAATTCACAGAATGGGAATGTGTGAAGGTAAGTTTTACTTTAAACAAGAACAATCATACAGTATTATAGATGTCTGTCTCCAAACATAGAGCTACATAAAGTATTGTGTTCAAACTTTACTATTACTATGTACTATTTACTAAAAATAGAAAAGTCAATAAAATATCCAAACTATATATACAATTATTAGCCTAATATTGGTTATCGGCCCAAGCTTTTCATATAATATCGTATTGGCCTAATAGGGGTGCCTCCCTAAACCACATTTATGTCATGCATCTTCACTGTTCAAATTAAATCAAGTGTGGTTCATAAAAAGAATGTGCATTTAGTGATTTAATGAAGATAAGTTTGTTATATTAAGTGTGGGAACAGGACCACGTCTCATCCACTCCCCGTCCAATGGCCACACTGTTTAAGCATCCAAGTCACACCGCCTCCCCTCCCTCCCTCTCTATTCTGATTCTGTTTTATCTCTCAGACGGAGGGTATCGAGGCCTGCAGCCCTCATCTTCAGAAGTCCCTGAAACGGCAGCAGTCCTCATTTCATTCATGTTTTTTGTGCGTCGATAAATCGTTTGCATCCAAGACTTGAGGTTGTGGTCTTTCCAGTGAAACAAACATAGTGTTGTAAATAAGTCCTTTCATGTTCCTTTTAAAGGACACATATTATGCACAATTGACCGTGTTATGACATTGCTCCCTCATCAAAACATACCCGGAGCTGTATTTATCCATGTTTGTTTGATCCTCTTTAGTAAGTATCTTCGCCTGAGCCTCAAAAAACTTTCCAATTTTGTCACATCATAGGTTGGTGTTCGACACAAATCTTGTTTACTAGAATTGTGTCTCCCCTTTGTAACTCCCTCTGCTCTCGGTAGATGGAGCTCTAACTTAATTCCTGACGTGGGAAAAGCCTAAGTCAGGTGTATTTTATAGACACATTGTTTTAGTTAGTTAGTGTTTGAGTCTACAAAAACATGAGATGTCAAAGCAGGAACTCAAGAGCATGTTTAAATGCCAAAAAAATACAAATAATTCATAATATGTATTCTTTAAAACTGCAATACACTGGAAAACACTATATATACTATCAGAATATTACATGTTTGTATTTTTGAATACAGAATACAAATGGCTACGTGACATTTTAAAACTCTACATGTGTCACTTGTTGTTCATTTTTCAAATAATCACAACTAGGTACAGATATGTGGGCGGGGCTAGGTGGTAGGTGAAAGCAGGGATTTTGTGAGCACTCGAGCCTTAGTTACAGGTCAATACAGGATTAACTCAAACATGCATGAATCATCAACATACAACTTTAAGGAACATGTTGTTCCTCAAAGTTGCTGATGTAAAAATGTTCACCTCCAGACTTAAGGGCTGGTTGAAAGAAAACCAAAATTGTACCCACCTGTAAATGGTATGTAAGTGTATGAGTGAGAGTGAAAGAATGAGTCTAAAATTTGCACTGATCTATTTATTTATTAGAAATGTGTTTTGTTATTGATTGTAGAAAGTGCAGAAAAGTCCAACCAGGGACGGGAGTTGAAAATTAGCACTTGCTGTAAACTCTGTCTGCATCGCATCAGCTACAAGCTTTGTTCTGTAACTATGTATGATTGCATTGTCCCTGCCAAATAAATAAATAAATAAATAAAAAACAAGGTTAAAAGCTCATTAATATTGATTTTGCATTATGTGCCCCCTTTAAAATTGTATTTATTTATAATTATGTGACCGGTGTGTTTCTGCGTTGTGTAGTTTTGAGCTGTTTGCGGTGCATTAAGGAGCCATGGGACACTGCTGAACTTCTGGAGGTACTCTCTCCGTTTAATCTGGTTAAGATACAAAAACAAGAACATTGTGTGCCGTGAATCACCGGTCCAGCCCAAACTCTTCCCAAAACAGGCCATGGAAAAGAGCACACGAAAAGAAAGAAACATACCTGGTTAACACGCAAAAACAACAAGATCAGCGCGTTCCACGACTCCCCGCTCCAGCCCAAACTACACAGGGACAACGATGGAATTAGTGCTCATCATCGCACATGTTCTTGTCAAAAAAACCAATGTGGATTTAAATGTAAGTACAACGTTATAACGATGATAAATAAAGACAAAATAACAACACAAGGACGCTCAAAACTGAGGATTACAAAGGATGACTGACCTCTTCCCAAAACAGGACTTGGAAAACGGAAGAAGAAGTCACAACCCCTGAATTTATACAAGTGCACGAGGGGGACACATGAAGAAGAAATCAAACACAGAAGGAGCGGCTGGAGGACCAAGACAGCGCAGCGAATCAAACGCCAGGTCTGCACAACACAACAACAAATCAAAAGGACAATTCTGTGTAATTGTAATATGACCCGGTTCCATTTATATCATTACAATGTACAAAACAAGTACGCAGATCTTAAAGTAGAGTCAATATTCCAGCACTGACATATTCAATAAAGCGTGCAGACTTTAAACACACGAAGAAGAGAAGAAAATTCCGTTTCCAGCTCTCAAAAAGGAAACATCCTCGGCGTGCAATGCTTGTCAAACAACAAAAAGCAAACCAGCCGATATGTTTTAGCGAACATTTTAACACGCTTAAAAACACCACAAATGTCTGTTTCAATTACCACGGGACCCTAAAACCTTTCGTCATTGCGACATCTGGGATAGTTTTGGTACATTTGGGACAGGTGCGACATGAAAAGCTCATTTTGGTGGTGCCATCTTGATTCCACAGAGACACAGGACGACAGATGTGTGATGGAGGTGAGAGAGTGCGCTCCTGCTCACATTTGTAACGCGTTGTTGTTGAAAATGACTCGTCTGATTGAAGTCTGGTTAGAGCCTTCTGTTTTTCTTTGGTTTTTAGGGTTAAGGGTTAGGGTTAGGTAAGTTCACCGTAGCTCAGAGAATCCAAAACTGACGATTGTGATTGCAAACTGCCCAAACTAATGTCACACGCATCAATTTAAGACAATTTAAAGTGCCTCTGACAGGTTGGATTACTCATTTTCAACACCTGTCCATAGGAGGCTTTTTGGAGAAATTCTTTTAAAAACATTACAAAGAAGCAAATGTAAGTAGGCAATAACAAGAATTTCACTCAAAATGATCATCTGTGCAACTCTGCCCTGATTTCAGCCACAGTTTCAGACGTTTGTTGAGGATGTTCGCCTCAGTTTACATTTTAGGTCAGTGGGAAGAGAGTTCCGCAGTCTGGGTCATTTGGAGGAAAAACCAGACTGTCCAAAGATGTTCTGAACTTTTGAACCACACATTCTCCACTCCTCTTGGGTCTGAGAGAGCCCTGGCGCCTCACAGCCAGACCAGAAAACAGCGGCGACACATGAGAGGTCAGACATTTAAGAAACAGTTTCAATGTGCTAAGATTAACAGAATTTTCAAGTGTGACGTTAACGATTATGTTTTTTGGATGATGTCGCAGTGATGCCTTCTCATGGGTTTTCTGTCAAACACCTTGATTGTCTGCTCGTACAATGATACGACTGACTTTTTCTTTCTTGTTGAAAAGTACACCGCATTACTTTACTGTGATATTGAGAGAGTGTTTTGAATCTTGTGTCTTTGATGATTGGGGGGCATCTTATTGGGGCCCCTTCAGGTTGAGGGCCCAAGGCAATTGACTCTGCCCATATCGTTGGACAGCTGCTCCGCCTACCGGCAAAGTCATTTCTGGTCCAGCACTCCACTGCTCTCCTCACCGGGATACTTAATGGTACCAGCGTGCTAGCTCTCGAGAAGTTACAAGAAAAAAGTAAGTTTGTGAAAACTTTTTTAATAAAAGCTAGATAGCGAGGTTGCTTAAAACAGTGTTTCTCAACGAGGGGTACAGGGATCCCTAGGGGAGCGTGAGCAATTACCAGGGGGTACTTGGAGTGGTTTCAAGTTTTAAATGAAGATGAAATGTACTTCAATCTGAATTTAAAAGGTGTCATTAGTTGTAAATGTAACATGTTTTTGGAGTATCTTGGACCATAAATATAATGAAAACTAAAAGATATATATATTAGTAAAAATTGACTATATTCGACTATTAAACCCATTTATTTGCGCGAAACTCAAGTTAAGGGGTATTCTTGAATGTAAAACAAACCTTAGGGCGTATTCCAGACAAAAAAGGTTAGGAACCACCGGCTTAAAATTGGTGCATGTTACCGCTTCAGCAATGCTATCACTGCTCATTAGCACAGCCTACTTACCCTCGTAGTTGTGGATGTTGCTGGAAATGTGCAATTTAAATCTCTATTCTCACTTACACAAGTCAATGGACGTCATTCATTGTCACTTTTGGCAGGTCCCAGGGGCGTCTTAAAAAGCACGACATAGTAAAAGCCAAACACAGCACATCAGCTGGGCTACAAACTGGACCAGAAATTACTTTGCCGGTAGGAGCAGCAGCCGGTAGCTCACGTCAGAGTCAATGGTAAGTTTGCCACTGGATGTACAGTATGCACTCTCCCGCAATTTGTTCTTGTTGTGTAAAGCACTTTGAATTACCTTGTGTACAAATTGTGCTCCACAAATAAACTTGCCTTGCCTTCGGCGTGATGCCACCACAAAGTATCAATATCACACGAGCCGGTAACTGTACATTAGCATTCAGTTATTTCCAAGTAGAGAATTCTCAAAGTACACAAGATGAAAGCTCACGGAAAGATACACGGGTGCCATTTTTATCGAGCAAACACCAGAATAGCCCATTGTCGCAGGCTCTCTCAGCATCTGCCATATCTTTATAGTACACCCAGCTGTCTGTGAGCCGCTGGAGCTGGTGAATTGTCCCTCTGCCGGATCAATAAAGCTTATCTTGTTTCAGTACAGAGAACACATCTCCATCCAACAACAACTGAAGACGGTTTGCTATTCTGTGTTCATGCAAAGCTTCTGTGTTGCACATTTCGCAGGCTTTCTTAAAAGTTGGGCCGCAACGCAATCACATCGAAATTGCAATCTGAATGGTTGCAATTTTCGACCTCTACAAACATGTTCTGAAATGCATGGGATTCTTGAATAATTGGCAGCAGTTCCAGTTTCTTTCAAATGTTGTTCCTGGACGTGATTTAACATATTGAGAAGGGTGAAGACAGAATTAGTTCATTTACCCATTTTTTTTGCATGTAATGGAGGAAAATATGTTTTGTCCCAGTACAGATACAATTCCTGGCCAAAAAAATCAAAAACAAAAAGCCGCCAACGGGATTCAACTAAGCAAATAGGTATGAGCTTCCTATTGGATAATTGTTGTCTTCTCATTTCTGTAACAAATGTGGAAAGACAAATCCTGTGGTCGTGGAAAAGATGTCAGTGTGTTAGAGAAGAGTCAAATCATTGGCATCAACCAGAGAAGACATCTGAATCTGTTCAATGCATTATTCAAAAGTGGAAGGATAGTGGGGAACCATCCTCTTGTAGGAGGAACTATAGTCGGAGAGGCAGGTGAAGTGATGCACCCAACATACCTAGTGCCTACTGTGGGGGCGGGGCTATATACAGTACCTTTAAAATGTGCACTTTAAACACATTTCAAAACAAAAAGTGCAATCATAATGCACATATTTTTCCAACACGTTCTTTTCTCTTCCGCATTTTAGACCTACCGTGGATTAATTGCAGCAAAGATTCGTATGCGTTGTTGTTTTGTGTTGCAAGACAAATGCTACCGTCAGCTCGACTGCCAACGCTGCAGAGTTGTTGCTAGCATTGCTCATTTTATCACACTCTCTTTGTATTCAACTATGTGCTACCTTTTCAGATGACTGTTCCTCTAACGGCAGAGGAATGTGTCTGCACCTCAGCCGCTCCATTTTGATGATAGGCCATCTGCAGAGATCAGCCATGCTTGATTGTGATAGAATTTAATATAATATTTTTGTCCAGCCTTATTGTACAAGAGATTTCACTTTTTTTTTTTTTTTTAAATGAACATAGAACAATTACACATTTAAACAGCTGCAGATATGTACAAACCTACACTCATTCATTACTTGAGCTACATCTTCTCATCACATGCAGTATTGTCAATCACTCACTCCCTTTTATTTCAACATAGCATATGCGTAGGATTTGCTTTTAATATACTAGCCCAACAATCTATACCACCAGTTTCGCTTCAATTAGCATGGACTTCTAATTTTTCAAACGCCAATGAAGCGCCTCCAGGCTTTTCAGTAAGAAACATAGTAAAGAACTTTGTGGTGGTAATCTAAAAACAAGACAATCGTGGAAACAAGGGATTCCCGGACCAACAAAATAGCCATGGAACTGACTCGGGACCCCAATGGGAAATGAAAATACATAGTGGGCTGGGCGGCAGTAGCTCAGTTGGCAGAGAGACTGTCTTCTGATCCGAAGGTCAGCGGTTTGAATCCCGCTCCTGACATAAACATCCTCGGTTGAGTGGTCAGATCCACAGACCTACAGGTTGGCGGTGCAATTGCTCCTGCAGGTGAATACTGCCGTTGTGTCCTTAGGCAAGACACTTAACCCGCCTCGCCCCCAGTGTCTGCGTGCACTGGTGTGTGAATGGTTCCTTGATGTAAAGCAGTTTTAGTGCCTTGAAGATGGAAAAGCGCTATATAAATATGTGACCATTTACCATAGTAGTAATAACTGTAAGTGACATAAAGTGTTAAATCAGGTTTAATGTTGAATCATTTATGGTCTAATTGGACACAATTTTATTAAAAGATCCTGTTTTTAATACAACGCAAAGCAAAGCAAACTGTGTCCTATATTTCAAAATTACATCTTGAAATCATCTCACATCCCCCAGCTCATCCCTCCCGACCCCCACTTTGGGAACCATCCAGGACTTCAGGGAATGTGATTAAGACACATGTATTGGAGAAATGCAGTTATAGAATACACTTCACAACATCAAATATACAATTTTACACAGACAATTTAAAAGAGAAGAAGGCATGGCATGAAATATTTGGAACGATTAAAGTAAGTAGTAGCATAATTAATGCCAGCCTGGCAGCCTTGGCTTGTTATTTTTAGGCAAAGTATTATGCTTCTTGTCAATCTTTAAATAGTTTTGTGTAAGCAATAACAGTTTGGTGTTTAAAGGACAAATGTTATGCAAAATTTCCTTTTTTGAGCTTTTAACCATGTTCCAATATTATTCCGTGATCACAAATATACCAGGAGTTGCATTTGGCTTCATTCACACTAGTTTAATGACTCCTGGTTAGAAAATCCTTTCCCCTCCGACTGTCAAAAACACTCTGTTCTGGACTCCCTTCATGAGTGGCGTTTTCCCGATCATAGACATCAATTAACCGAGAATCATCGGCTGAGCATTTCTGCCATCAAAACACAATCACTACAACTGCTTGGCAACTTACCTATTAAGCCTGTGTAAGCGCCAAACTTAAGATACTCAAGAGCATGTTTAAATATAATATAACAATAACAATACAAAAAATGCATATTATTCTTTCTATAAATGGTGAGAAGATACACAGAATTGCGTTGCTGGAGCAGCTCTAAAGTCTCCCGTATCACCTGTTCAGTTCTTATCACCTAAACATAATAATATGTAACATCACATTTCTCTAATTTGGACATATAGAATCACTATTTATTGTGAAATGAACATCCCTGGTCTCACGCACAAAACTTTATGCTTTTTGGCTACTTCCGTATTTGGATGTACAGCCCCTATACACTGTTTCTCCTAAAACGTTTACGTCTTTTTATAGTCGACGTACAAACTAACAATTTACTTCAAAACCAAATCGTCCTTGCATGCCTTAGTCTCTTCCTCCAGCACACAAGAAGCAAAAACATTTCCAACACACAAATGAAAAGCCTTTGTTTGTTCTGCTTGGCTGTTTGTTTTGGCCTCTCCAGCCCGCTGTGTTGGTCACTAATGGGGCTTGAGCGTTGCGAGCAGCTGCCCACGGCTCCTCCCGCTCGGGCCGGTCCAACCAGAGCCCCTTCACCAGACACCAATTACCCAGAGAGGTGCGCGCTAAAGCCCCCACATCAGCGATTTGCCTTACCGAGCGCTCATTTAATGCACACGCAGCAACGCAGTGGACTCTTTATTCCCCTCACGACAGCTCATCATGGCTGTGGCTTTGAAACTATAATCACCTCTTTCAAAAAATTTTCTTAAATTGGTGAGTCTTTCCCCGTTTTTATTAGGCCGCTCTGATGTAAAATAAAAGGTGATGTGTTGTCATTTTCCGGGCAATTATGTATTTTATGGAGATCCCGGCATAAAAGAAACATTTTAAAGGCTCAAAGAAGTACTACTCACTTTTATTTTTCCATCCCGCTCTAGCAAAACTAACTACCGGGAAATAAAAAGATACAGCATCAGACTGGCTTAACAGCTGCCTCGTTAACAATCCTGCAAGTCCATTGCAAATAAAATCATTTTCTGTTCATATTTTTCTTTTTCTTTTTTTATGGTGTCACACTGTATAAAGACATTTAGAGTGTGAGAATAATAGGTCTACTATGGTTATTTTAATAGGAATGTTTCTCATATTTGAGGCATAGTAACCAGTATCCTACAGTGTCCTACGTGCATATTTTAGATATTTAAGAGGAATTTGCTCTTTTGGACTACTTTAGTGTTGTTATCTCACATTTTACAACTTAAATGACACGTATTATGGATCATTTGTGTAGATACTGGCCTTTAAAAGAAACATATTATCCATTTTTTGTATTGTTATTTGCCTTTAAAGATGCTCTTGAGTGCCTTAAATTTGCCATCTCGTGTTTTGAAACAAACAAAAAACAAAATATTATGGACTAAATAAACATGTTTCTCTGCAGTTTGACCTGGCAATTACTGAGTGTATGCAACCAGTAGATGGCACCTAGCGCTTACACAATTTAGTTATGTTATCACTTTGAGGGACTGCGTGACATGCGATGATAAAGCTAGCAGTTCCAGTGAAGTGTTTAGAAGGCAGAAATGCACAGAATGAGTCTGGTGATGATTTAAGGAATTTAAGGACAACAGAAGATTCTCAAATAAGTGACGCATTAAATTGGAAAAATCATCATCTATTGAGGGAGTTCAGCAGGAAGTGTTTTTGACTGTCTGATGGTGAGGATTTTCTAACCAGCATTCCTAAAAGTAGCGTGAATGCAGCCAAATGCAACTCCAGGTATGTTTTTGATGACGGAGCATTGTTATAACATGGTTAAAAGCTCAAAAAAGTCACTTTAGCTGGATATGTGTCCTTTAAACATGCTCATTAAATTAGGCATCTCATGTTTCAGTATTTAAAATGATGCATGATGCATGAACACCACACATGACTCTCTACCAGTAATGCGTTCCCTCATCAGGATTGGTGCAGCACCAATTATGGACTGGAAGCAGATGGAATTACCATTGGGATATAAACAAAAGTTAGCATGCCCCAAAATGCAAATGTAAGCACACAACAATGTGATTTGAGGCAGAAATGCTCAGAACTAGTCTGGTAAGGATTTATATTAAAAACAGCACAAGAACCTCCAGAGCTGTGACATCGCAAAGGTGGGTCGTTTGAAACCCAGTGTTTTCAGAGGCTCTGAAAAAGAGGACCTTGTAAACAGGATTAATGAAACAGTGTGACTGACGTTAACTGGAACTCCAGGTATAGTTTTGATGAAAGAACAAAGATATGACATGATTCAAAACTCAAAAGGTAACTTTTGCATGATATGTATTTAATATAATAAAGCATAGGCTACGTGCTGAAAATTGTATATTTCCTTTCTGATTTATAAGCATAGAAAAATGTCACAGCTGTACAGAAGAGTGAAGAAATTCAAATGAGGCAAAACACAATATTTGTTGGTAACTTGGAGCAATAGATTTGAAAAGGAATGGAATTTTTTAGGTGTTTTGAAAAGTCTATTACTAGTCTATAACTACAAATTATGATAAAGTTGAACATTTATGAATGTTTTGTCTTTTCTTTCTGTGTATGCCATGGATGTACCCTGGACTTTATAAACATGGTGGAGAACTTCTTGGATTACCATCTATATTGAAAGCTGGAACCAATTTCATTTGGTCAGAAAACAGCATCATAACATGCTTCAAAGCTGACAACACCCAACACTTTCTTGATCTACCGATGCAAATCACACCGCAAAAGTCGCAGTAAATCGCCGTGCAGTAGTAGATTAGCATGCGCATCACTCGTAGTTCTCTGTCAACGACTAACAGTATTAGTCCAACAGCCTGTTCTCTCTTTATTACAGCCCACACCGTCGAGTCGAGTCGGATAAGCTGCAAATTACTCCAACCTTCATCCCTTATTCACCATCAGGGAATGACGTGCCTCGGACCTGAATAGTAAAGAAAGAAAGCGCTGTACTCAAGACCTCGTATCCAGCACAATGGGAGACACGGTGGACTTATCAAACTCATTAAGACCAAGGAAATGTACGGATTGAGCTGCTGTGAATGTGACACCATTCTAAGAACACTGTCTGAGTCACTCCAGTAGACAACCAAATGTCATCCATCACACGCCATTTCATTATTAAGGGCTATTTTCAGAGGGGACGACGGTGAGTGACTGCGGCGAGAAGAGATCAAGACGGCGTTCAACAGTGCTCGCCGCTGGTGGTGGTTCGGGGCGTTTCGGACATGTGGTTGTCGCGACCAATAAAGCCTTCCGCATTCAACACAGATGGGAGAAGTAGTCAAAAACTTCACTCAAATAAGAGCACCAGTACTTATAAATAATATTACTCAAGTTGAATAATAATATTAATTCTTCATCAATCATACTTATACTGTACAGTATAGCGCCTTTCTGGACATTCAAAGTCGCTTCATCGTTGCACTATTCACTGGGACGGACTGATGGAAGCAAGGCTGCCAATCTGCGCCAACTGCCCCTCCGGTCAACACCAATAATTTATGCATACACCTCTTTCATACTAGGCAGTTTCCTCCAGTGCCCCACAGTGGCACCTGGTGTTCCAGCGGTCTCCCATCCAAAACTGAAATCTGTCAGTTGACCCTTTAAAAGTGTGGAACGACAACGAGACATTCTAAATTCGGCAAAAGTGAAGTACAACATAATGTGATTTCACTGGAGAAACTGGAATAAACTTCACAATATCACAAAACAAAAAATAAAAAAAAAACAGACATGTGAGTGACATCAGAGCTGCTTTAAACACATTTATTATTGTATTTTACATTATGTTTTAGGAAATAATGAAAAGCTCGTTTCATTTTTGATGGAAAAAAAAAACTTGCAGAAATATTGAGCCCATAATCAGTTTTTAGATATATTAGATATTATACCATAAATTAGATTATTTGAAGCTAAAATACAATGTTACGGCTAGAAAATTACGGCTAGTATGTTGTCCATTGTATGTTATAGAAAAGCAAACTAACTGATCTTTGTACCCTGGAAATTCAATTGTGTTGCTTTTTTCCAACACAAACACTTAAAACCAGTAGAATCTAATGTGAGACAATCATTGAAAAATTTACAGTCAACTTAATTTTGCCTCCATTGTGGACACAGTTTGAAGGGTCAATTGGACAAAAGTTTTAAGACTGGAGATGTTTTGTCACTCATCTCCAGTTCATCTGACAGAGAACTGGTGAGTCACTACCATATATATGTCTGAAGAGAGGAGCTGACAACACTAAAGTAACGCAAGCTGGTTTTATACAGTCTATTGAACTACCCTGAGGTGCGAAGTGTCACCTGAGTCATATTTTGCATAATCGTTTATGGGGCATCCTACTCCTATTAGCATACTCTGATTAGTCCTATTGATTTCCTTTACGGCATGACACTGTAAACATCATCAGAACAAAATGCCATGCTGACGCCTCGACTATGGAAGGCAGCAAACTTTGGTAACAAGCTGTGGATTTCTTTTTATTTGTGCCAACGTGGCTATGTGACGCTTTTGAATCCTATTTGTATTACCGATTAAGAGAAAAAATTTAAAGGAAATATATTATGCATTTTTCATATTGTTATTAAAACATGCTCTTGAGTACCTTACATTTTTCATCTCATGTTTTAAAACAAACAAAAAAAGATATATATATGTACAATTTAGTGAAGCGCTAGAAAGATGTTATTATGCAGATTTGTTGCAGCAGTTATCGTGTTTAGACAGCAGAAATACTCAGAACGAGTTTTGCGATTATTTAAGGACGTAAAAGAGCAGAAGAACCTCGGATAAGTGACATAGATGATCCGAAAATACATCCCGGATTGACTCAGTTCAGCAGGAAGTGTGTTTGACACTCAGAGGGGGGAGAATTTGAACTGAACTGAATGCTACTTCAAGTATGTTTTTGATGACGGAACATTGTTAGAACATGATTAAAAGCTCAAAAAAGTCACTGTAGCTGAATATGTGTCCTTTAAGCATTAGCGTCTTGATACCCCGAGAATAAAGATAATTCACACATGTATGAATCACTCTAAATACAATTTTAGGTGGGTAATTGAGAAGGGAAAACGATGATAACATGGTTAGAAGTTCTTAAAAGTTGTTTTTACATATGTCCCCTTTAATCAAGTCAGTGTAATCCCTCGTTTGTCCAGGAATGGTAGAAAAGGTTTCAAATGTCTGGAAGGTTCTGGATTGAGAAGCTGAAATTGTAAAACATTATCTAGATGTTTACCTTTGAAACCTTTTCTACCACGTCGCCTTTATAATTGGAAGGACGAAGCATAGTCAATTATTTGAAATGTAATTAATATTGCGAACATTAAAGATTTGTCTCACTCAATGTGACTTAGGGTTAAACATTTACTCAAGTACTGATACACTGTAAAATATATGACTTAAAAATCCTTATCATGAGATCCTGTTTTTCGTAAAACACAGTCTGACTAAAATGAGCCCCATTTCAAACTAAAGCTGTTCTTGAACCCTTCGGAGCGCTCTGTAGTTTTGGTCTCTGGTGTCTAATTTACTCGAAGTAGGAAAGGAATGTCAGATTTTCAAATCTTTCTTCAATTGCTTTGTTAAATATATGAAGGAGTAAAGCTGGTGTCTGGTCTGATTGACACTAGTCCACACTATACTGCACTTTCCGAGCTGAAGCTAATTTAACTAAAAATTTGATTTAGGGACTTGATCTTTATTCATCTCAGAATAATTGATTTGACTGGAATAAGAGGGTTACAGCTTTCTCTTCATTTTAACACGTCCAACAGTTTGATAGTTTCTTTTTATCAAACGGTGGATTAAATGGAATAAATTAAGAACTCCAACCGGGTGGACGACCAAATGGTAACAGTTTAAGTAGGAGTAAAAGTATGGCGTGTGAAAACTACTCTGAGAAGTACAATTTTGTAAACTGACTGGATATGACCCAGTTTTAGCCTTCAAACCCAGAGGTCTTAACGGCAATTTTGGCAGGCAGCTGTATCATTATAGCAGGCCGGCTAGTCATATTGCTTGATTTGAGTACTTGCATCATTTCAAGGTGCATTGTGGGCTAATCAGAGAAACAAGTGGGAGAGCTGGTAGATTAGGCCGTTCAAAATCCAGATTGGAGTAAGGCAAAACCATCTCCCAGAGTTACCAGTTGCTATGGTTTTAAATGTCCAGGTTATAAAAACTGAATCACGTTCCGTAAACAGAAGATTGATCTCGTGTGTTTGCCATCTGTCGTAAGGACTGTCACCAGAACACATTTTTAAGCACAATATATTGGTACAGAAGATATCTCGATGAACGGTAATATTGAATCGACCTTATACCACTTACACAATAATCTTAATAAGAACCCTATCGTAAAGAAAACATGAGCTGCAATAAATCAATAGCACAATTGAACTAACAATTACAACTATGTGAGTAATTGAAATGACTTATTCAACTTTCTACAACTCAAATCTTGTCAAACTACAAAAAATAAGGGAAAAAATGTTCCACAAATGCAAATAATCTACACCCAGGATAAATATTAAGCCCCTCAAATATTATTCCAACTTTTATATATTGAACGATGAGTCAATATAGTAATTATCGTGACAGGTCTATCTGTCATAGTGATTAAAAGTAGGCCCATAGCAAGTAACAACTATAAAAATGGTCAAAAGTTCGCAAATAAAGAAGCGGAAACACGTTATAATGACTCCATTTTAAGTAGCATGAACAAAGACCTAACCCTTTAGATCAGGGGTGTCCAAACTTTTTCCATCGAGGGCCTCATATTGAAATATAGACCAAGCGGAGGGCCAATCGCGAAACGTTTAAAAAAGCTGCATTTATCTGATGTTTTAAGCGCCACCACATCGACATTCAGTCTCATTGCCTTAATATCAGGTCTGTATTGCACCAAAATGTTAGTTATTTAGGTTGGAATTGTAGAAAATCTGAAATGTGCTGTAAATACTACTTATCAGGACAATGTGGGCGAGTTCACCAGGAAGCCTAAGGGCCAAGAAAAATTGGTCTGAGGGCCGCATTTGGCCCCCGGGCCTTAGTTTGGACATGCCTGCTTTAGATACATAGTTACTAAGCCTGAATCATTCTTAATAAACTGTTTGTTCATTATGAATTAAGTCTTTGCTCGTGCTTTATAAAGGTTATTTAAAGGGCCTGTGCCTGATTTTTGTTTACTCTAGTTAAGATCAATTCTCTTTATGTACATATTTTGATGGAAGTAGCTTCATGGAACGACATTGGGTTTGTAATGTACGCACTTTGTTCTAAAAACTAGTGCAGAAGCGTTTGCTGGGCTCACCTTATTTCAGCCAGTCAGGCATTGTGCTCTATGAATCATGGGAAAATAACTGACATTATCCCAGACATGTAATTCTCTGCCATGGTGCAGCTTCAAAAGCGCTAAAAGCTAATTGAAAAGAGAGTTAGAGGAACCCTATGGAAACAACTGCATATCGAGCGAAAGGAAGGACTCTGTGGGCGGGGCTAACGGTTCAAACAAAAACATGCTCCTGTCTCCTGGTTCAAAATCAGGTACAGGCCCTTTAAGGTGCATAATAATATAAGAACAATGTATGGCAAGACCAGCTCGTGAAAAGGAGCAAAAAACTGACCCATGTCTCAGCATCCGTCCACATTTCTAAGACTGTAGTCAACCAATTAAAGTCTTTGTTGACCAAAGACATGCCCTACGCCAATGCTAAATAGGAGGCTTGGCAAAAACTCTCAAAACTAGTCAGTACAGCTATGATCTAACCATGTATCTGACCCAAACTGCACTCAAAAGGCAACAACTGCTGAAGAGTTAAAGCAAAAAACACTAACTATCTATACAAAAAAAGTATTTATATGTAAAAATGCTGATTGAACTGAACTGATTCGCTCCCAAATCTTAAGCTAACTCACTCCATGCTTTCTCCTTTCTGCTGTTGTCCCATATAAATCCTTAAAGCCTAGCCAGCTGTGTATGTGCCCTCTCTTTCCTAAGATGTGCTACGTTTTCCTCCTATGAAGGTTCTATTCTAAAATGTAGTGAATTGGACAGTCTATTTGTAAAGGGAATTAAAAAAAATACAGCTCTCTGCGTTTTCTCAAAGGAACACAAAACGTCCCTGTTGAATGGAAATCGCTCCATGTTTGCATGCTTTTAATACCAGTAGTATTACGGGTGAACAGTAGCCTACATTTTTATTTTGTCACATTCTTTTCCAACTCCTGAACTCCCCAGTGTTCACACATTGTGGCTGTAACCTACATACGGGGCATTTCTCAGCGGTAGCCATAGTGAAGCTGTTAAATAATTAGCATATCGTTTTGGTTTCATTAATTGCTGTGCTGTATATGCTTAAGGCGAGTCCAATCTGGTAATGTTCTGATGAATGCAATGGGATTAATTTTAGTAGTTTCATTGGACCCTTCTCCAGATGACGAGCCAAAATAGACCTTTCCGATGTTCGTAAAAAGAACGCCTGCATTCTATAGGCTGGTACCATTCCACACATTGGCGCTAATGCCTTTTCAATGGGAAAGTTATCATCAGCCAACAAACATTCGCTAGAAAATTGGTTAGAAACATTACAACTTGTAGCAATGTTTAGTTTAGTCGTAACCGGTGCCAAAATGAGAAAAAATGCTAGCAGCCACATATAAACATTTCTTACATCTAACATTGTGCTGGATAAATCCCACAACAGTAAAAGAGTTGGACAAGCAAATTTGTTTAGTTTCACCAAGCGCCACAAATCCCACATTAAAGACGCTGCGCCTGATTTTTTAGTACATTTAAACTGTTTGCAGAAGTCCATTTATTAATCACTTCCCTGATGCATTCTGAGCATTCTACACATTCACCACCAAGAGTTTATAAGCTCAACATTATCATGCTAACAGTGCAGTTCCTGTTTAGCAGAGAATCAAACAGAATAAAATGGCTATAATTAAATGTGGGGTGCACGGTGGCAGAGCGGTTAGAGCTCTTGCCTCCCAATAAGGAGGTCCCGGGTTTGAATCTTGTACCAGACCAACATCACACGATTCTCTGATGCAGTCTGCATGTTGTCGTGTACAGCTTAAACATGTCATCTGGCTCTTCTACTCTCCCATCAACAATATTTAATATTTTAGTTCAACTGTAGTCTGTTCATTGCTGTTCACATGTTTTTTTCTCTGTTTCAGACACTGCGGCGGCGGCTCCAGTGATGACCCACCCATCTCTTGACCCTTACCTGTAGACCTGGATGTTCCTCATCTGCCTGGAGGAACTCTCTCTACACTAGATGAACTGTTCCTCATCTGCCTGGAGGAACTCTCTCTACACTAGATGAGCTGTTCCTCATCTGCCTGGAGGAACTCTCTCTACACTAGATGAGCTGTTCCTCATCTGCCTGGAGGAACTCTCTCTACACTAGATGATCCACCTTCCTGGTTCTGGTCCAAGTGGATGTGTCAGTCCTGGTCCATCTGCAGCCTGTCCGTCTGTGGGAGAAGGATATCTCCTCCACTGTGGTTTCCACTGAGGTTTATACTTTTTCCCACAGTTTTTTTTGGTAGTTTTTCCTTGCCGAGAAGGAGGATCAAGGACAGGGGGCAGTTATCCATTTGATCAATTCTCTTGAACATTGTTCATTTAAACTGCTTTCTACCTGTGGCCATCAAGGCAACTGTGATTTTGGGCACTACAAAAATTGTTGAATTCAATTGAAATAAATAATGGGATTTTCAACAAAAAAAACTTTCTATCAAATAATGTGGTACACTACTTCTGAAAAGTTCACTTGTACAAGCTGTTTATGAAATACATGACTGTGACCATTTTACACAACATTTTCAGCAACATGAGCAACCGCGCCTTGAAGCTACACACAAAACATAACTGCCATCCACCACATATCGCCATATAACACAGACTTATTCATAAACAGATCTTTATTGTCCCAGAGAGACGTCATGTCATTTTCACACAGCCCCAGATAAATCGAAAATCAACTCGTCCATAGCCTCAAACTCCCGCAGCCTTCGGAATGGCGCGCGTTCTAATTTGTCTTGGTTTTAATGCACACAAGCCCTTGAGAATACGAGCTCCGCCAGCTGTCCAACATTTTCTATCTCCCTTTCTTTTCTAATCAGAATTGTCGTGACCAAGGTTAACCGGCGCACGCTTGAACAGAGGCTGGAGGGGGACTGATTCCACCGCAGACATCCGTGAAATTATGAGGTCTACACTGCAGAACGGCAAGGAGGAGGTCCGGGCAGCACGGGTTAAACACATGAGGATAGAAGAGTAATGGAGAGGCTTTGCAGAAGAGATTGAATGTGTGAAGAACTGCGTATTGTGTGAGGATGTTAGATCATACCATGTACCGCTTAATGCAGTAATGACTGACAGGGCGGTGACGATGTACAGCCATCTCACGGACTCTTCATGAAGAACTATTATGCAACCAAACTGAGTCTCCACACCTAGATCATGAATTTTACGCCATTTGTCTGGGGTGTGAGAAATTAAAGTGGAAATCTCATGTGGGCAATGTATGAAGGAAAATAAATAAATAAAAATATATCGGCGTTACATAAAGTTAAGTATTTTGTTAACTACAATGCCTTAAGGTTACTATACAGTAGGTTGATTTTGCCTTATTTTGCCTGAAAGTTTAGGGAAAAACACCATTAAACCACTGATTATACTACAAAAAGCAGAAATATGTATTCATAAAGTCTATTCAGGAGAGCAAAACAACCAACTATATATTAAATAAAGTTCTCATAACATCACAATCTCTCATTTTGTTGTATTCACCTTATTCCAGAATTTTACATGAGCGCTGCCATCTTTTTTTCCGTGGCATTAGTTTGCATAGGGGGGCGAAATTAGTCCTGCATGGACTAAAAAGCTGTTTTCGACCGTGCAGGAAATCGGTGCATCGCCGACTTGTTGATGCGTGTGTGCATTGAACATTTCACACAAATCAATCTACTTTGTATACTGTTTCAGCTGCAACCCTTTTCCCCTGATCTCCATTTGTGTGAACGGGGTTCTCGTCAAACTGGAAGTGCCTTTACCTCAGTAGTGTGCATCTGTGGCAAAAAGAGGAAAAAGTGGAAGAAAGTAAGACATTTGCTGTTGCTATCAGCTATAGAAACTTTCTTCTAGATCTGATTAAGACAGCAGACAGAAGCTCCACTTCTCTTTTCCTTTTGCCCAAGCACAGAAACAAACAAGAATATCTGCAGCTGGAGTAAAACTTTGGAATTCCGTGGACTATAATTAAAAAACCTACACAAATGTCGCTAAGTTTAAGAAACAAAGCTACAACAATCAAATCCTATCCTATCCTGATATCAAACGGCCCAGCTCAAGGTTATTCTCTGAGAGTGATGTCAGCACAGATATAAGATTGTCCCCTTGGGTAAACTTGTCAGCCGTGCACTACATCGCTGTCTCTACACACATTCATATAATAAATGATCAGGGTAAACGCCAAGATCATTGCTCTGTTCCCTTTTCAGGCATTATCGGCCATTCAGAGGGCATTCTGGCTGCTTACATTTAAAGGTGCTGTACCTGTTTTTTACGGTCTTAAAAATTTGAAGAAAAAACCCACAACTAGTCTGTTTAAAATAGTTTGGTCCAAAGTTATTCCTTACTTTCCTAACACTTTCCTATCATCGTAATTATTCAACACGATGAGTTTATAAGAGCTTTTCACAAGTTTCAGGGATGAGAGCGGCGTTAGTGAACAACAACTAGCATGCTAACAGTGCACTATCTGGTTCTTGGAGACTAAACACTTTTTAGATTAGATACAGACAGCACACACTGGTCTTAATTTGACCCCAAGAGCTTCCTCTAAAGTGTTGCTTAACTAAATGGGAACATTTTTTGGGTACAACCACAAAAGGTGCATTGTGTAACCTTTTCTGAACTGAGGGTCTGTATTCAGGGGTTTTTATTGCTCAAATTTAAACATGAATCCTTACTGTGAGTGGGGTTGCCCTTCCACAGATCTGACTGGTAGCGTCACGTCACCTGCTTGTCTCCATGGAGAAAATGTAAGCTGTGAGATACGGTGATTGCTTCTGTTTAATTTTCTTGCTGTTTGCATTGCAACACTGGAATTTTCGTTTCATGGGACACACAAAGGTTTTCTGATCTTAATGCCACGCTGTGAAACTTTATAGGCAACATCTCTATGGAGACAAACAGATAGTGGAACCTCCAACAAAAAAAGTTACATAATCCACCTTTAATTAAGTTGATAATATAGGAAAAGTAACAAAGTACAAAAGTAAAAGTAGCCTACTGTGCTAATGCTAAAAAAAAATGGTAGTATTAAATGGATACTTTAACTTCACTACAATAAAATAACGATTTGAGTCCTGCTGAATTGGTTGATGGTTTGTTTTTGTGTTTAGCTCATTCTTGGTCTCAATCAGCCTATGGTCTTTAGTTCAGTCCTGCGTTTGAAAAATATATGAAAACTAATGACTCAAAAGAAACCGATGAGTCACTTCTGCTGACCAAAAATCAGTTTGAGAATTGTTTCCAAAATCTGCGTGAAATACTTTAACATGTTTACGCTCAGTCAATTTTAAAACAGAACTAAGTGACTTCTGTGACAGAGCTCCCCCTGCTGAAAGTACATGTACAAAAGCTATATTTTAATTGAAATAAGGAAGTGCAATCACAAACAAAAACATTTCGCATTGTCAAATATAAAAAAATAGACAGGATATCTCAGGTGAGTTGCAGCTGGTTTGCTCAGCTGGAGCTTCGACCGCCTGAAAACACATGTGCAACCACCACACGGACTTACACAGATGTTTAATAAGGTAACAAATAGGCACGCGGGCACACAGCAACAACGGCCGAAAACGGACTTTAACATTAACATCTGTATAGTTTGGTAACATTTAATACTTTATTACGTTGGTCAGGAAAACCAGTCTTTTTTCCACTTTTTGTTTTGCACAAAAAGTTCAAACTAACAATGAAATTTACAATAAAACACCTCTGTTCACAGTAATTCAAAAATGTACTCACTATTTACGTATTTAGAATTGTATTTTTGGAGCTACTGCGTCCAAATCATTTCTCTTGCGGACCAGTACAGTTTGTCTCAGAACTGATTAAACATATTTTCCAACAATACCAGTGCTGTAAATGTACTTATGTCACCAAAAAGTTCCTGATCTGACTGGAAAGAACCTACCCCTACCCCAAAGTGTGACCCCAGTGTGTAGTTCTTGCCCGCTTCAAACGGGGACTGGAACAAAAAACATGTAGTAAAAGTAAGAACTGACTAAGGTTCCTACAGTGGGAAAACACATGTTGTTTCTTAGTTCTGCTTTAAATGGATACTTCAATACCGTAGATTTGTTTTGTTACTCTTACTTCAGTCATTTTTGCTCCTATAATTGTACTAAAGATATCAATTTGAAACTTGTTTGAAAACTAAATTACACGTCATGTTTTCATGTAGAAATAAGGCATTTTGTGTGTAAAAACGACCAAAAACACACACATCTGGGGCATTTCAATCTGAAAAATGGACAGAACCAGGTTTAAATTTCTTAGTTACAAAAAGAAGGAGATTTTGTATATCTTACTTGGTTTCAGGGGTTGTCTTCTGGACGCTGTTTGAAGATCAAGACATTTTGGCTTCTACCCAGAAGTCACTGTCAATCAGTGTCAGTCATTGTCTCCGATTGACAGTGACTTTTGGACAGAAGCCAAAACGTGTCGATCTTCAACCAGCGTCCAGATGACAACCCCTGAAACCTTTTCTACGATGGAACACGCCTGGACAAATGAGGGATTACATCGACGTATGTCTTACTTGGTTTTTAAGTAAACTAGATTGGACTCAAATTTGTCCTAAAAATTCAAATTTCACAATTTTTTTTACTTTAAACTTCAGTAAATCAGTTTTAGAATTAGATATATATAAAAAAAGATATATATGTTTTGTCAAAATGTTATTGAGTCCAAGATTGTAAAGTTTGGTGTGTGTGGGATCTACTTTAAGGCTGATCTTTATGTCTCAAGGGAGAAAATGCATTTTAAGAAAACCGCCTTTGAAGTTACAATGTCCCAGAGAAATCTATGGATGAAGTGGATTCAAGAATAAAACATCTGTAAGAGCAGACTGGACAAATTTGTTGTTTCCACATAAAAGCCGATATGAAATGTTTGCCTGTAGTGTCTAGTGTAGTGTTAAGTAACAGAATCGAGTACTTCTTCCGCCGCTGCACAGGTGAAAGCGAATAAAAGCCCATTAAAGTGCAGATTTCAGCATTCTGTAGTAATAGTATTTTATATTTAGACGTTATGCCCGCTGTCTGGAGACTATGAAGTGTTTGTAAGCCAAAATCCTGACCTCCCAGTTGGGTCATAGATAGATAATAGCTGCGGGCTCCTGGCTGCGTGCAGAATAATAATACCAAAGCATAGTCTTTTGTGTTTCTGAAAACTCATATCGCACCATTAGTGTTACATGCAGTTCCACGGGAGCTGACAGGGAGGTGTTGAGCCTTCTCAGTGTGTGGCACATCCGTTCTAACACTGCGGGCTGGAAATAAAACATTGAAAAGGCGGCATCTGGCTAGCTGTTTGGCTGAAGGACAACATGCCACTTCTGAACCGCTGTATGTCCAGATGCTTTCTACTGAATCTTTTATCGTCCTGTGGCCTGGATGGCTGAGAATATCCACATGTGTACACTAGACAGTACTTCATTCTATGTGTTTTAAGCCGGGTGTAGCAGCTGAGCCGTTGCTACTTTGGTCTGGTACGTAAGTGTCGCTATTTAGTACTTTAGTCGATTAATGGATGATGGAGTCTTGGTGGGTGAAACTTTTTATTGGTCGAATCACTGTTTTACTGGAAATATTGATATACTTGTATAGACAAGGACAAAAAGGAGAGGGCTTGGGGAGTTAGTTTGAGATTTGGGGGTGAATTGTGAGTTTAATCTAGGGCTGCAACTAATTATTATGTTCGAGAGATTATTTTTTCAATTAATCGATTATGAGAGTTTTAAAATTTTAAACATTCTGCATTTTTCATATTGTTATTAGCCGTTAAACATGCTCTTGGGTGCCTTAAATTTGCCATGTCCAGTTTCTTATTCATCCAGTGACTTTTTTTTAATCAGCCAGTATGAAATGACACTTACTGAGCGCATCCAGCCAGCAGATGGCGCCAGTGCAATATACAATCTAGTGAAGTTAGTGTTGAAAAGACGTTTTGAAGCGGATTTGCTAAAGCAGTTGTCGTGTTTAGCATGTTACTGTTTGGCAGAAATGCACAGATTGAGCCTGGCAATGATTTAAGGACTTAAAACAGAGGAAGATTCTCAAATAAATGATGTAGATGATCCAAAAATACGTCCTGGATCGAGGGAGTTCTGCAGGAAGTGTGTTTCATGTTCGGAGGAGGGAGAATTTTTTAATGAACATTCCTCAAAACAGCGTGAATGCAACTGAATGTTACTCCAGGTGTGTTTTTGATGATGGAACATTGTTAGAACACAAGCTCAAAGTCACTGTAGCAGAATATGTGTCCTTTAAACCATTTGACAAAAGAAGATAAAAGTAAAGTAATGCCTACAACAAAAACATTTTAACCACTAATTTTCCATGTGTCTTGTGTCATTCTTGTGAGTCAAAAACTTCTTCTCTCGGCACGTCTGATATTGGAGTCTGTATTGTTCAGAAAACAATTATTGGATTTCTAAATAAGTTGATGATCATCTCAATAATCGATTAGTTACGATTAATCACTTAACTTGTTTCAACTTCAGTTAATCTGCCGTTTTACAGATAGATAATTAGAGACACATAATTACAAAATATGTGTAATTGTGTCAACAAGGAGGGGGGAGCATTCAGAGGGAGAGCATTCAGGAATTCAGGGAGAACGTACAAACTCCACACAGAAAGTCAACTAATCAATGCACAGGGGATGTCTTTAGTCAACCACAACTTAATTTAAAATGCTCTAGATTTATGGATCATTCCAAGTTTTATCTGCATTTTATATTTTAAATACATTTTAATGCAATTTCTTATGCTCTCATCTCTGTCTCTTGCCCTGTCTGTTTTATGATTGTAAAGCACTTTGAATGACTTTTATCACAATTGTACTCAACGAATACATTTTGATCGATTGACTGATCGACCATTTATCATGAGCTTTGGGTAACAACTGAAAGATTGCGGATCCTTTTTATTCTCTTCGAAGCAGGAAGTGTGAGGCTACTTATTGTTAGCTTCACCGTGACTGCAAAACTGGTTCTGGCTTTCTGCAAGTTGCGAACATTGCTTTGTAAACTCATCACAGTGAATAATCAATGCTAGGAATGCCTTAGATAAACGAACCAAGTGTGTAGAATGCTGCAAAGAGTTCTGTTTTTCACTCTTTTAAGACTGTGAAAATCAGGTACAGCACCTTTAATTGTAGAATAATCCAAACCCCTTAAATTCAGCGACAAATCCCCGTATCCGGAGCCATCAGCGCTGTGTTGAGCTTCTGTTTGGGAGTGAAAGAGAGGAGGAGCAGGTCTGTGTTATCGGAGGAGTGCTATTTTCACATACACGGCGGAAAAGACAGTCTGTAAGGAGCGATTTCTACACTTTGATGTTTTTTTGTTGTAATAAAAAATAAAATGCATTGTGGTTGAGTAATGCGTTGACATTTTGTGTTAGTGTATTTTCCAACTATAATAATACATTGTGTAATTGGTTACTGCAAAAATAAACAGTACTATATCATAATATACGCCGATAGCAACACAGAATATCTATAAATTAGTAAATTGTAGCAACCAGAGAATGTCTAGAAAAAGACTAGAAAAGGTGAATGAAAAAAGTAACAATAATAACCGTGGGGGATACATTAATCTAAAATGATGTAGGGGGGGCCCACTGAGAGGGTTTGTACCTGTGGCCCAGAATGTGGTTGCTCCGTCCCTGCAGTCCATGCCTTGTTTTCAATGTTTTTTGGTCAGATTTGGTCACCGAAGCTTAGCAACCCTTATTTGACGAACACAACCGCTCAGAGGACAGACCAAAACCTACATTTGATCGCCTACGGTTACAATAGAGCAGGGCCGGGGCCAAATCAGGCCCTCCAAGGGGTATGATCCAGCCCTCAACCCCTCTTCAAAAATATAGAAAATATTTTTATCTTACTCCTGGTTTCAACCTGGTCCTGGTTTAGTTCTTGTTTAGACCTAGTTTAGTCCTGGTTTAGATCTGGTTCAGTCCTGGTTTAGTCCTGGTTTAGACCTGGTTTAGTCCTGGTTTAGTTCTGGTTTAGTCCTGGTATAGACCTGGTTTAGTCCTGGTTTAGTTCTGGTTTAGTCCTGGTATAGACCTGGTTTAGTCCTGGCTTTGACCTGGTTTTGACATGGTTTAGTCCTAGTTTAGTCCCAGTTTAGACCTGGTTAAGTCCTGGTTGATTCCAGGTTTAGTCCTGGTTTAGACCCGGTTTACAACTAGTTTTGACCTGGTTTAGTCCTGGTTTAATCTCCTGGCTTTGACCTGGTTTAGTCCTAGTTTAATCCTGGTTTAGTCCTGGTTTTGACCTAGTTTCAACCTGATTTAGTCCTGGTTTGGTCCTGGTATAGTCCTGGCTTCGACCTGGTTTTGACTTGGTTTCAACATGGTTTAGTCCTAGTTTGGTTCTGTTTTAGTTCTGGTTTCGATCTGGTTTCAACCTGGTTTAGTCCTGGTTACACCTGGTTTTGACCTGGTTTAGTCCTGGTTTAGACATGGTTTAGTCCTGGTTTAGTTCTGGTTTTGTCCTGGTTTAGCCCTGGTTCAGTTCTGCACATGTCATTAAAGCCTTTCGTGTTAAATGTTTCTCGTATTTCAAAAGCCTCGGACACGTTTCTGGCCTCGAGGACACAACCATGTGAAAGATCTAGCCCTCGGTGAAATAAAGTTGAATATCTCTGCCGTGGAGAGCGCGGTATGTAACGACTCGAGAGCGGATCGGTCGAGAGGCGACGCCAGCTGACCGTAATTGGCTGACAGCGACGGAGAAACGGCACGAGGAGGAAATGCAGTCTTCCAGGTTGAATTTACACTCCAGCCTCATTAGCATTTTTATTACACGCTCCTCCGGCTGTTGTGACCTCCAGGATAAACCCGTTCCTCTCAGCGCCGCTCGGATCACGTAACGGTGGCGCTGCTGACGTCCGAGCCGCGGTGGACACAGTGCAGGCCTGTGGTCGCAGCTCGGCCAGCACACGACACTGCCACTTCCTCTGTCCAGATCCACTTACATGTGACACTTTTATAGTAACAGTCCGCACGCATCTGAAACACCGTCTGCAGATTCAACCAGCGTCCGTAGCTAAATTCATGCTGTTGAGTAAAAAATAATACTGCGTCTACTACTACCGTCTATTTTTGTGGTCATCTGCATAATTCCATAGAAATTGAAAGTTAAAATGCCTATGAGAGGTTGGACTACTAATTTAAGGCGAGATATTACATGTTTTTTGGTCAGTTTGCTCTCTCAACATATCAGCTTTCATGTGAAAACAACAAACTTGTCCAATCTGCTCCTAACAATTCTTGTTATTCTTCCATTTAATCCAGTTCATCCATTGATTTAGACATTGTAACTTAAAGGCTGTTTTCTTAAAATCAATTTTTCTCCCCTCAGGACATAAGGATCACCACTTAAAGTATCCCACACACACCAAACTTTACAATCTTGGACTCAACAAGATTTTGATGAAACATACAGAAGAATTTTTTCATATCTAATTCTTAAACTGAATTATTGAGGTTTTGAGTCAAAAAAAAAAAAAAAAAGGTGACATTTTTTTGTACAGTTTTCAGTCCAATCTAGTTGACTTAAAACCTATATAAGATATAAAAATCCCCTCTATAAATTTTTTTGTAACTATTTGTACAAAACAAACCAAGAAATTTAAACCTGGTTCTGTCCATTTTTCAGATTTATATGCTCCAAATGTGTGTATTTTTGGCTTTTCTTTTGCACAAAATGCCTTATTTCTACATGAAAACATGACATGATGAACAACATGTTTCTTTAAATTTAAGATTTTTTCCTATTCACCTGTAGTGTTTCACCTTAAATAAAATGCAGATAAGATGAATATATTTCAAATTCTACAAAAATCTTTACAAATTTTACCACAATTTAGCTTTTTTTTTGTTTTTTTTAATTTTACTTCCTGGTTGTAAATGATGACATCACACTAGGAAACTACCAAGAAATCATCCTGTACAGTGGGCCAAAACTCATCTAATGTCACTGATTTTTTTTTATTTGACAAAGAAAAACACATGTGAACACCTTTATTTTGTTCAGTGAATCAATGTTTATTAATTAATTTATTAATGTTTCTTTTGTGTAAATGATGCATAACCTTTGTGACCCCGGTGTGATGTCATCCATTTGTTTACTTCTTGTAATTTTCAACACGCACTTTGAAACCATTCTTTGAAACATGGAGATAGATATGTTTTATGTCCTCCTGTGGAATATTATAGCCAATGGAACAACATTTCCAGGTCAAGTACGAGTCAGGTTTGTGGAGATGCAAGCCCGCTCACAGTGAGGATCCATGTTTTTCAGTCTAATAAAAACATTTTAAAAAGTTGAAAAAGTCACACAGTTGGGCCTCAAGCCATTTTACGCATTAATTAAATGAAATGTGCTAAAACTGCATCAAATACATATTTAACCAGATAATACTGAAATGATTTCTTGTGTCCAGGATTCAGGACCACAAACTCACTATGTTAATCTTGCTCAATTCAGTGACCCCAATCAAGCTGTTGGGGCTGGTAAGCGCTATGTGTTTAGAGGGTATAATTTAAAATGTAACCTTAGTTCATTTGAGCCGACAGGAAAAACCAAACAACAAAATGATTCATGTGGACTGGCCCAGTAATTACAGAGTTATAGACCAAACCAAAGTCAACACATCTGCATTTTGACATTTTCTACAGGAAATGGTACCAGGATTAAAATAGAGTTTTAAATTGTTGCTGGATTGTTAATACATCATTAACCATTACAGGGACTGTTGAAGTGCAATGAAAACTGACACGTACTTCAGTGTGTTCAGTACAAAATAACTTAACATTTTAGATTAGTGTAAAAATGTTGCTTTGGAATCTCATGTTTTTTAAACTGAAAATAGTATATGTACTGAAAACATTACTTTTTTCTCTGAGGCAATCCTTCATATGAAGGTTTGTCTCCTGGCAGCAGAGTGAATGCGTTCTGTGCACATAATTTCAGTTGGCTATTTTTTTAATTGCTAGCTCATTGTACGATTGAGTACTTCCTGTCCAGTTCTATGGCTATGTTTTTTTTGCAGACGTTTCACATGAGATGAACACTGCTCCGGCGACACTTGTGTGATAAATGGACCTAATTTTGAAGTATAAATGAAAGTAATCAAACAATCAGATAGAATTTTACATTTTAATTGGTTGTTTCTTTATATTTTACATTTTCATAAAAGTTAGCATTAGCTGTGAGAAACAGCTTAGCCAAATGCTGGTGTGCACAGAGCTCATGGGGAAATAAACACATGATTGACCCAACATGCTAATGTAGCACGCAATGTAATGAAAGCAGCAGAAATGCTCCGAATGAATCTGGTAAGTTTATATGACAGGTTCTCAAAATGTTAACTTAGTTTGGTGGGAGGGCACCTGTGATAAATATTTATTTTATAGTTTTACATCTGTGAATTTGCAGTTTGTGAAGAAATAAAAAAAAAAAATAAAAGTTTTTAAAAATACAGGAAGTAGTGCTGAGTTCTAAAACAAAATCCCTCTGTGATGTCATCAAAAAGAGACAATTTACACACAACTGACACAATATTTTGACAGTTTAAACTCATTCAACAAAACAAAGGTGTTATCAGATATAATTATTTGTCAAATGAGAACTAATGTGTCATTTGTATGGATTTTGGCCTTATTTTCACTGTGTTTCAGTAAAATGTGTCATCTAATCTGTCATATAGACTTTAAGAACTCAAAAACAAGACCACAGAGCGTGACCTATGACATCATAAACAAAGGAAATTTGGAGCAAAGCGTTTTCTGAGCGTGACATTCTAGCTTCAACTCCCGGTATGTCTTTGATGAGGGAACAGCGCCATAACACGACTAAAACCTCAAACATATTTAAAACGATAGAACCTTTAGAACGTTACAGCATCACATAACGTCGTCGGGCATCTCGACAAATCATCCCCCATTCTCCTTTTTCTTTCTTTAATTACCATTGACGGTGACAAACAAACCGTGCGTTATTGACGGCTACGGTTCCTCACATTGTTCATCACCAATTCACAAACAAAATGCCAAAGCCTGGAAGCTGGAGCTCGCAGCATGGGGCCCGCCGCTCGCGTGACTCGTTATGCTTTATTTATAATATCGACCCGGCAACGCTTCACAAATATGATCATCCAGATGGCACCTCTATCCGCCGCGCGATTTGTCAGCTTGATACGCCATTTACAAGCGGACGGAAAAAAAACGCACAGAGTTAAATTGAAACGAAAGTATTGTTGTAGCTTTGATGCTCCCATTTGATGGTCCTGGGAGGAAATTGGCCGTTATTCACAAAGCCGAACAAAGCTGGCTAAAAAAAGCACGGCGGACTGATTGTGCCTTTGTTAGCGCGTTTATTTATTGTTGAAAACACAATGGGGTACAAGAGGTTTTTGACAACACGAGAGATTGGTGGTGAGGTAATTATTTCTCGTCGTCATTGTGTGTTTTCGGTTAAATTACGTTGTTGGTGCACGGGAGCTGGCAGGCAGTTGATTGAGCGCTGGAACAATATGAAAGAAGGATTGCTGGATGTGATTACACCAGCGACTGTCGATTTTTGTGTGCGCAAACTAGATTTGAAAGTAATCAAATTTGAAGTTGGTGACATACGACTATAATCTATAAGAGTGTGGCGATGCGTGGGGGAGGAAATGATTATGTGAAGTTATACTGAGCTGAAACAGAAGGATGTCGTTATGGCGGTGTGTGATCTAAGACGTCGCTTCTATGTTTTGTTTTTGCATCTTGCTTGAAAAAAATAAAAGGATATTCAGGCATTATTTTCACAATGCATACCAATATTTTAGATAAAGCTTTGCTGCTATTTTTCCGAAACTATACGACATGATATGCATACATACATACAATACACTTGATGTTCTAATTTTGTATATCTCCAAAATAACAATTACCATATTATCATTTTTTTCATTTTTTCATAGCTCCCACTTCTATCAATGTGTATTTCAGTGCAGGGGGTTATTTTGGGGAATGGGTTAGCGGAGGAAATGAAAAATTGTTTAAATCTTGTTCAGTTTAAACGAATGTTTAAAAAAGAAACAATGGAAAAGTATCAGGAAGAGAGTGAGTGATGCCTTCAGCAGTGAGTGTGTAGATGAGGAGGTGAGGTAGAGGTTAGAGAGTGTCTGGGCCTGTCCTTGTGTTGTTGTGTTATGTTATGTTGTGTTATGTTATATGTAGTCTTGATGTATAATAAATGTTGTATGTTGCATGTTCTATCTATTATACAATAATATTGTTGTAATAATATGTAAGTGGAGTTGAGTGGGGGGTCGGACTTCTAAAAAGCGAAAGCTTCCACCATCCCCTTTTCAAACCAGGCAATTGTATGCGATTGATGTGAATTTGTGTTGTAAACTGCAAGCAGGTTTGAAATAAAACGACTTACAAACACTCAAGCTAACCATTGATGATTTGAATTTCTATTAAACAAATTGCACAGCTTTGTTCCATCTGATTCCTCACTTGTATGTTCTCATTTGGTATTAACGGAAAAATATTATGCATTTATCATATTGTTAGTAGCCTTTAAACATGCTCTTGAGAACCTTAAATTTGCCATCAGGTGTTTTGAAACCAAAAAAAGTGTATTATGCACTATTTGAACCTGTTTCTCTGCTGTCTGCCCTGACACTTACGCCTAATACTTACACAGTTTAGTTATGTTATCACTTTTAAGAGACTGTGTGACGCGCTATTATCAAGCTAGTAGTAGCAGTGATCGTGTTTAGACGGAAGAAATGCTCAGAACAAGTCTAGCATGATTTAAGGACTTACAACAGCAGCAGAGTCTCGGTTAAGTGGCGTTGAAAATCAGGAAATCACGATTGAGGGAGTTCAGCAGGAAGTCTTTTTGATGGTCAGAGGGAGAGGATTTTCAAACCAACATTCCTCAAAATAGCATGAATGCAGCTAAATGCAGCTCCAGGTGTGTTTTTGATGACGGAATATTGTTAGAACAGGGTTAAAAGGTCAAAAAAGTCACTGTAGAATATGTGTCCTTTAAAGTCAACTGAATGACTGAATGACTTTGGTGGGAGGGCACCTGTGGTAAATATTTATAATACTTTGTGAAGAAATTTTGAAAAGTAAAAAAGTAAAATTACAATAAGTAGTGCTGAGTTCTAAAATAGAATCCCTCTGTGATGTCATCAAAAAGAGACATACATTTGAAAATAAAGCCACAGTTAACAGTCAACTGACACATTTTTCGGACAGTTTAAACGGTCATTCAACAAAATAAAGTTGTTATCAGGTATTATTATTTGTCAAATCATAACTATTGTGTAATTTATATGGATCAAAATGGTTGCTATGGTAACAGCTGTGGAACTTAACTCTACCCATGCCACATTTGCTGCCAATGTCCAACCAGGAAGTAACGTTATAAACTTACTAAAACTGTCCAGCTGGAAACAAACAGGCAAAATGTTTAGCAAAATCTTAAACACAATCATGTTCTCTGCGTTTTAGTGAAATGTGTCGTCTAACTTATCATATAAACTTTAAAAGGAAAAGATTAACAACATTCTAATGTCCTCTGATGCATACAAAAGAGCAATGCTTTTCTCAAGATGACTTAAAGGTTTTTAGAAAGATAAAAACATCTTCTCCAAGCCTTCTTGCAGGGAGATCCAAGAGTAGTTCTTGTTTAAACAATGCCACGAGCAGGAGCTGTATGAGATGAGATAACACCAAGGAGAGTACATTTACTGTGAGGGCATAAACAAGCCTCTGATAAGCCCAACAACAAAAGGGATAACGTGGACAGTTTGTTTCCATCTTCCTTTTAATACAGTTTTTATGATTACATATTTTTTTTCATTTTGTACTCCTAAAACTACTGGCCGAATCGGGACAAATAATCTCAGATGAAAAGGCTTCGAGGCTGTTCAAAAAACCCTCGTCTGGCCTTTTTAAAATACTAAACTAATTGCAAATAGATTACTTAAATAAAGGATATTGGAGCTCTTTATGACAGTCTAACACCAAGAATTAAAATGAACAGTCACTTGACAGACCCACTGACTCTGGAAAGAGGAGTAAGACAAGGTTGCGCTTGGGCTCCCCTTTTATTCACTTTGTACCATTTGCTCAATGTATTAGACAGCCGAAAACAATCAGTGGTGATACAGTTGATGGGATGGAACATGAAATAGCACGTTATGGAGATGATGTTCTAGTATTTCTGACTGAACCAGAAACTTCCACACCCTTCATGATATGCTGTCATTCCACTTGATTTCAGAACAATTTATTGGGCCTCAAAACCCCTTCCATGGACACAAAGAATAGATACCTTTGGAGCATACTTTTCACAGCAAGAAATAATCCATCACAAAGAAATGGATGACACAAACCGTACCAACAATCAAGGACTGGACTGAAATTATAGCTGACATAGTGAATAATGAATAATGAATAATGAGTAATGAAGAAAAAAACAAAACTTTGGACTTTTTGACCTTTTTGACAGACTTTGGACTAGTTGGGACTTTAATGTTGGTTTAGATTTGGCATGATTCTGTTTCATTGGCTGTCCTTCGCAGCATGTGTTTTTGTTATTTAGTGTTAATTTTTTTGTCCTTCGCTCCCTGGTCGTGTTCTGATAAATGTAAATCTGACATAATTGAAAACCCAACCAGCCCAAGAGCTACAAAACGCTTAAATGTTAATATCCCATGATGTCAAATAACACTTCACACAAACCAACACTGATGCCGCCCTTGACACACTGAGAAGAATTGACTCGAACAAAGATAAAAAATCTGATACTTTGATTGATATTAAAGGACACACATTCTGCTACAGTGACTTTTTTGAGCTTTAAAACATGTTCTAACAATTTTCTATCAAAAACATACCTAAAGTAGCATTCGGTTGCATTCACACTGTTTTGAGGAATATTTATAAGAAAATCCTCCCTCTTCTGAGCGTCAAACACACTTCCTGCGCACTCCTTCTCTCTGGGACATATTTTTAGATCATCTAAGTCACTTATTTGAGAATATTCCGCTGTTTTAAGTCCTTAAATCATTGTTAAACTCGTTATGAGCATTTCAGCCGTCCAAACACAATAACGGCTGCAGCAAATCTGTCTTTGCAGCGCTAACTTCACTAGATTGTTTATTGCGCTGGTGCCTTCTGCTGGCTGGATGCACTCAGTAAGTGTAAATTCATAGTGACTGATAAAAAAACAAACATGAGATGGCAAATTTAAGGTACTCAAGAGCATGTTTAAAGGCTAATAACAATATAAAAAATGCAGAATATTTTTCCTTTAACAAAAGTATCAAAACTAGATACTCATTTGTTTCAATACTAAAAAGTGTTCAAAATGTGTCTAAAAACCTAAAAAAGAGCATTTGTAAATATCCTTCTGGACAATTATCCTTTGATGAAATCCACATATTCCCAATACAAAAATGTAAAACAGAGAGGTTTTGCTATGGGCGATCCATTCTCAACAATTATGAGTAAAAGGAACATTCAGAACTGTATTGTAATTAGTCCAAATCAGGCATGTCCAAACTACGACCCGGAGGCCAAATGCATCTTTTTCTTTTCCCTCAGGCTTCCTGGAGTATTGGCACAAATAACCATAAGACTGCATTTTACAGTAGCTGTTTAAAATCTTACCTTCTGACTGTTTAATATAAATCACAGAGAGTTAGATTGGTAAAACTGGCCGGTAAGATCATGGGTGTGTCCTCTCTAACAGCTCCATAGACTATCTTTAAACAGTCAGCTGTGAGACGGGCTCTGAGGATCATTAACGATCCCTCTCACATGCTTAAAAATCAGCATGAGCTCACGCAGTCTGAGGGAGATATAGGATTCCCTTATGGAAAAGCAACAGGTAGTCAGGCTATTCAATTAATTAACAACATGGACCGTGCAGTGTGGCGAGCCTGAGTGATTTTCATTTGCCTATCCCTCCATTTCATTGTTAGTCTATGGCAGAACTTGTTTATCCACCATCGGGACTATCCTGCGCTGTAACCTTCTGTCCACGTCCAGGGAGATTAGCCACAGTGCCATGGGTTGCACATTTCTTGATTATCTTGCGCACTGTGGACAAAGGAACGTTCAGATCTCTGGAGATGGACTTGTAACGTTGAGAGTGTTGATATTTTTCCACAAGGTGTGATTTGTATATTGCCCACACCTGTTGCTATCTCCGGGTGGGTTTAAACGAGCACCACATGCTTGAAACAAAGTATTTTTCATCCACGCTTTTGAAAAGGTGTGAATCATTTTGTCCAGGCCATTTTGAGTTTTGTGTGAAATTATGTCAAACTAGCTTTTTTTCTCAGGTTTTTTAAATATACACACAAAGGAAATAATCGTGTATAGCAAAACATGTCGAATATTAATACTTTTCGGGGAGAAATACTTCATTTTCTGGAAACATTTCAGGGGTGCACTTTGGCCATGACTGTATTGAACGAGAAGGGTTGCAGTGGATACACATTGTCATAACCATACCTAACCAATAATATATTAAATATTTAATTTCTAGTTTTAAATAAAATTTGTGAATATCATGATGTTGTCTTTGTAGCTGCCTCAATTATATTTTTGGCTCTTTTTTCTACAACTCAGTTCGGCCGAGACCCGGTTACTTTAACTGCCCCAAAGTCCTAAATGTAATCAAGTGATCTGCTTCTAACCCTAACCCTAACCTTACCCTAACTGTTATAAAAAGATATTCTGTTAAATAAAGTTTAGCTAGCAAAGCCACCAATGCAAAGTGGTGGTCTGTGGCATAAGTAAAAAATGAAGTGATATTTCAGAAGTAATCAATATTCTACAAAATAAGCATCCAAGAAGATAGGGGGCGCTGTCGAGAATCACTAGCCTAAAAGCGAAATTAAACCGAGTGTAAGACAAAGACAGTGCAAAGCAAAAGAAGACGGGGCGTGTGGGTGTGGGGCTTGTACGTGTGGGTGCAAGTGTGTGGCCTCCGGGTTTAGCAAATTCCTATTACTGACATTTTCTGACATCGACCTAAAATTTCCTGAGAAACACTGGCTCTTTTTTTTATCACCCTTTGCTATCTACAGGTGCATTTGACCACTTCAAGATTTTTTATTTTATTTCCTTTTTATTTTAATAAAATAAATATTATTTTCCTGATATGAACATGTATATCGCTCTTTGACCAAATGTGCATAGCTCAAACGAAGAGAGCACGGGGGATGTTTGGCAATGTGAGATGATTTTGTATGTGATTGTACTTATTTGTGTCAACAAAAAAACAAGAAAAGAAACTAAAGGGGTCCTGCTTTAAGGGTCTAAAACACTCCCTGCCACCATTACCAGTCAGCAGTCTCCATTTCATTCGGTGTCAACAAATTGCGATAAGAAAACCTGCCTTCTCTTCCCTGCTGCGCAGTCTTTCTACTCATGTAATATTCTTTCCCAAGAACTCAGACTATTCTTATTTCAAGGGACCTCAGCTGGTGTTCTCCGAACTGACCTATTATACTGTATCTTCATCCATCTTCATCTTCAACAGGGTTATTCAACGTAAGGCCCGGGGGCCAAATCAGGCCGTCAAGGGATATAATCCGGCCCTCAACCCATTCTCAGAAATATAGAAAATATTTTAACTGTTTGTAATGGTTTAGTCCTGGTTTAATTCTGGTTTAGTCCTTGTTTAGTCCTGGTTTAGACCTGGTTAAGATCTGGTTCAGTCCTGGTTTAGACTAGGTTTACTCCTAGTTTAAACTTGGTTTAATCCTGCTTTAGCCTTGGTTTAGTACTGGGTTAGTCCTGGTTTAGACCTGGTTTAGTCCTGGTTTAGACCTGGTTCAGTCCTGGTTTAGACCAGGTTTACTCCTAGTTTAAACTTGGTTTAATCCTGCTTTAGCCTTGGTTTAGTACTGGTTTAGGCCTGGTTCAGTCCTAGTTTAAACCTGATTTAGACCTGGTTTAATCCTGCTTTAGACTTTGTTTAGTCCTGGTTTAGTCCTGGTTTAGACCCGGTTTAGTCCTGGTTCAGTTCTGCAGATGTTTGTTAAAGCATTACATTTATTTTCACATTTCAAAAGCGTTGGCGCGTTGGACATATTTCTGACCCTGAGGACAAAACTATCCGAGAAATGGGGCCTCGGTAAAATAAAGTGGAATATCCCTGATCTACAGTATTGAGAAGGGCCGGGTTTCACACATAATCACTGCAGCAGACCGATCAAAACATATGTCCTGAATGTTCCACAGTATGGCATTTAACGCATCTATCATGTTTGTATCGCCATACAGTGGAAAATTCTAATTGAAGCTTAACATCTCCATGGAAACTAACAAAACAGCAGCTCCTCCACCAGAAAAGTTACATAATGCACTTTTAAATTTGTGATGAAAAGCTCCGTCACAATTATAGGCGGCGACTTCCTGAGTTGTCTCTTCAAACTCACGATCTGGGACACTTTCAACTCAAGGACAGCACTTCCGCCAAAAGAAAAGAAGAAGTATGCCACCCGACAAACAACAAACAACACCACTGCACCATTTTACTGCTTGGAAACACTTTTGTTTGGGGCTGTGGGTGCTCATTAATCTTCTGCTGTAGGACGCACAGTCTGCTATTCCTAGAACGCCGAGGACACTCAAGATGTACACTGCCCTCTGCTCATATTGGCATCCTTGACAAAAAAGGCCGATGAACGGAGTTGTGGATGTTAAATATATAAATATATTGTTTGAAATAATTTATATGTGTACGTTTTCCGCAGACAATGGCATCCTTTTGTATATATCCCTTGTGCTCTCTTCGTTTGAGCAATGCACATTTGGTCAAAGAGCAATATATATTTTCATGTCAGGAAAAAAAATACTTATTTTAATAAAAATATAGCATAAATTGTAAAGAAATTGTTAGGTGATGTTTTAGACTACCCGAATGTCCACACTATTCCCTGTATAAGGCACTGTATAGCGGTCATGCCATTTTTAGTGCTGTCCGAATGTCCAGCAGGTGAAAAGTAGTCCACTCAAAATTTCTTGCACCTTGAAAATAAGTGTCCAGCGCTGGTCACTAGACCGTTCAATATTGACCATAATGCATTGCAAAAGTCGGAAAAACAACATCAGACATCAACGGGTCGCAACAGACTGAATGAAAGCAAAAAGAAGAACTGTTTAAATGAACTGTTGAGACGAGATTTAGAACAAAACACTTAAAACAAACTGTTACCGACAGAGTTGCTAGCGTTAGCCGCTTTCCTTGGCTTCGGCTGTGAATAGATCGCAAATCCCAGGCAAAAAGTTGAATAACCCAGTCCGTTTGATGCTTCGTGTGCAATCCATTATGAATAAAACATGATGATTATTAGTCCATAAATATGTGCGTGTCAGGCGGATTTGACCCATTTTTATTACAGGATTCCATTTTTATCTCAGTTTGCCGACTTTTTTTCTCCCAGAATCATGTGACCCGTGACAAGGATAAAGTAGTGAGCTGCGTGTCCGAATTGCTCCGTGATTGAGTGCACTATTTAGTCTGCTCAAGAGTGCAGGACTATGTGGTGAACGAGGAGTTAGGGACCAGGGACAAAGCCAGAGACTAAACCAGGATTAGTAAGAACGCAGCCTAAGTAACTTCATACTGTAGATCTTTCTATAACATAATAATAACATTAGTCATGGCCCATTCCCTTGTTAATAGTGAAAATGTCCTCCATTCCAAACCATCCACCATAAAAATCAATGGGGTCAATGGTCCACAAGCCATTTTCCGGAAACAGACAAATATAATAGAATGGGGTATTGTGGCTGCTCTTTGTCCTCGCGGGTCGCCTGGCTGATCTGTCTTCTGAACAGTAGTTATGACGTTTAGAGGAGATAACGGGAGCGGATTCAATCAGCAGTCTGACCCAGAATCTGGCTCTCTTTCTGCTGTCGGTGTACGCTGCACCCGGACACATGTAATCGCACATTCATTTGTCACCTGAACAACCTGCGCCACTTCTCTGTGTCAGGAGGAGAGAGCAGGAAAATCCGGGCTGGAATGAAAAGGCTGGGTGCTCGAGACATCAAAAGCTTTGAATGCTAAACTGAGCTGGAGGGCAGGTCAAAATGCAGATGTTTTGACCGAGTTTAAGGTTAAAGGAACTGTACCCGTGTTTTTGTTTTCTTTATGTAATTATGTAAAATCTATTTTGCTCCAATGCACATTTATCGTAAAACAGCTCTTGAGGTGAAAATGAGTCCATTGTGCGCTGTCTAATCTAATCAGGAAGAGCGCTTTTAGCATGCTAGTTGGTGTTAGCTTTATAATGACAGCAACACTCGCTCATTCCTGCTCCATACATGTTATTGTTTTGCCTGGTATGTTCATGTCCCATCTGAAATGATGATATGATATACTATTGACCAGTGGTTCCTACCTGGGGGGGCGGGGCACTCAGGAGGGGTGCCTGAGATGTCAGGGGGTCCCTAGAGCTTTGCCCGGTCAGAGGGTCTGGTCACCAAAGAAATAATTTGTGCAGTCAAAATCCAAAACAAATGACAGGAAACTGGATGTGGGAACGTAAAAAACACAACTGATGTGTATTTGTTCTTAGTAATATTTCTTATTGTGTAATGCATTTGTCGGGGGCCACAGTTTTGGATTGGGGGGGCCCTGCAAGTCTCTGGTTCCCTGCAAGGAAAAAAGGTAGGGAACCACTGCTATAAACCATTCTCTGTGACATCACATTCTTTGTGTGCGCTGACTGACTGGGTGGCAGAAAGTTATTTAAGTAAACAACTGTTTCTCTCGTCTAGAACTGAGTGCACATTTTTGCTTGATTTTCCTCTGATTTTTAGCCATGCCTAGAGTCATTTCCAGTCGTCTCTAATGAAGTCAGTTGAAGCTGCTTCAGTCTCGTGGTGGTGAGCATTATGGCAGGACTTGCATCTGAATCATGCGCACCACCGAAAGACACAAGTAGAGCAGTCACTCAAACATGTTTGAATTATAAAGCTGACAGCCTGTTTACTGATACTTCTGCACGCACGGAGCCCAGCAGCCAATGACGTGGAGGAGACACAAACTAGCAATACAACTTTCAACTATTTTCGTCTGCAAATGATCACATGACGCTGTCTGACGAGTGTCACATTTCACAGCGGCAGACACGATGGGTTTTGTGACCTGTAGCAGCCGAGTGGACACTGTTGTAGCTGTGCTATCATTTTGCCACCGGTGAACGTAACTTTTGTGCAAATCATGTGATCAGTGGAGAAAGCTGAAAATGGTCAGGATAGAACGTCAAAAAACAACTGTTACCATGGAAAAAAAAAAAGTTTGAATTGCTACACAATTCAATGAGCTGCTGGATCACTTCTGTTAAATACTTTTGCCACTCTAGTGTCAGAATATGTTTTATTGTTTTATTGAGTTTAATATTTAGCATGTTAAAATTGCTGGACAACTGAAACTTATATGATGTGTGATTTGTCCCAGTCCTGAACTAAATGTCGAAAACTTAACTTTACTGGCTGATGGGTTCAAAATCCACAAAGATGCATTGGCAAAAACAATATAATAATGTCAACGCATTTGAGGAACAACCTGATGAACTGCAAGGTCACAACTGGTACATGTATCATCTCATAGTGTCAGAATACTTTTCAATGAACGCAACATTTAGACTTTAGCCAATTAAAACCTCCATTGGTTTGTGTGACAAGCTCCATTCTAAAATATTGTAGACTGTAAAACTGTAATACAAATCCTTATCTGATCTTTTTGTGCTGAATTATTTGAATAGTTGATAGTGAGAGATGATAATAAGCTCTCTGAAATGAATTTTCTAATGTTGGCAAACTATTAATGGCTTGTGCTATTGTGATTCCTTTCATTATTTTCAAGGGAAAACCAATGTACAAATTGGATCTAAGCATAGATTTGGCATAGAGGTTGTTTGCAGATGGGAACTGAACATCAAAAGAGCAGCGACCAATCACAGAAGAATGCAGTGCGGAAAAAAGCATTCAAATCAGAAAATAATGGTATTTTTAAGGGCAAGGTATGTAGATACGAGTTTACCATGTCCAAATCAAATATAGCTTTTGCTGATGACATTTTTTTTTTCAAGGTTCTTACAGCCTGGAGGCCTTATTTCAAATGCTTCAAAAATCTGCTAAATCTGTTTTGCTCAAAGCTGCTCTTACTTCAAAATGAGAGAGCTCAGTGCTAAAAAACAGGAATTGTGCGGTTAGCGTGCATGTTGTGGTTAGCTTTACAGAGACAGAAAAACTAACCCTGGCATCTGAAAGTTGTGAAAAGCAAGAAATACTTTTGCACCGCTGCAGGTGAATAGGATATATTTAAATATGTCAGTTATACATTTCTCCTGTAGTTTACTCACATAAATGTAAGAAAAAAACATGTATTACAAGTTTTTCATCATGTAATGTTTTCATGTAGAAACAAGGCATTTTGTGGGTAAAAATTGACAAAATTTCACATATTTGGGACATTTCAATCTGAAAATGGACAGAACCAGGTTTAAAATTTCTTGGTTCATTTTGTACACATATTAGTTACAAAAAGGTTTACAAAGGGGACTTGTGATGATGGTCAATTTGCAACTAATAACCCTTTTTTTTTCAGATAAAAGTACATTTATCTTTTAAAACCTGAAACCATTCCAATGTACCCATTGGTAATTGCTCACGTACCCCTGGTTAAGAAACACTGCTTTAAGGGGTGAAATCTATGGATGAAGTGGATTAAATGAAATAATAAAGCATTTTTAGGAGCAGATTGGACAAGTTTGTTGTTTCCACATGAAAGCCGATATGTTGACCAAAAAACAAAAAACTGAAAAATTTAAGCCTTAAGACTGTGATCTATAAAAAGATAACTTGACAGGAATGAGCAGTCCAATTTTGCACGTAGGGACGAGATGAAAAGACAGCAAGTTTTATGAGGTTTTTGTGAAGTTTGTTTTATCCGTACGCCCACGATAAGTTAGAATTCAACGTTAAAGTTTATTAACGAGACCCATGACACTACCTTGGGCGCGGGTTTGAAGGAGATGCATTTCTGTGGAAGGAATTCACAAGAAGTCTGCACCGCAGCCATTTTTCAGCAGTTTTCAGATAATTAGACGAATGCTATCACGTAAACCTGCAACGTGTTTGTCAGATACGTACCGCAGAACACTGTAGTTTGCCAAACTCATCCCGTCTTCAGTGGCGGACATAGGGATTTGGGGGCCCAAGGCAAAATTAAACAATGGCCCCTTCTCAATTAATTCTCAATATTAATTGATGTGTGTGGTTTTCTATAACTTTCTATTGTGTCTGAAAAATGAATTGTTTGAAATAATAAGTCAGGTTCATGAATTTAGGATGTAAGTGATCTATTGGAACATCCATATGTGTAACAGCTATATGTTCTAAACATCTTTAAACAGGGGGGTTTGGAGGTTCTTGTCCAGAAGAATAATTTGAAAATCAGACCATATTTCCCATTTGTTGGTGTATTTTAACACATGGTCAGCTGATAAATAAATGCAAGGTTTTCATTTGTAATTGAATGATGTTACATTTTATTTACTATTTAGCTTTAGTGACAATACCAGACTATTTTGTTGCTCTTTTTCTTGTTCAAAAGTTCACTGCACCACTTGACCGTGATACTGAGAGAAGAGCAACTGTTTCACATCCTTTTGTCAGTGATGATTGGGAAGGTCATCGTGGGGGGCCCAAGGCAATTGTGGCCTGCTGCCTAATGGTAAGTCTGCCACTGCCTGTCTTATATATAAATCTGGTGTTAATGTAAATAAGCTAGCAGCAAAAAAAAACAGAAAGTGTGCTGTTAGCATGCAAGTTGTTATTAGCTTTACCGTGACCACAAAACTTGCTCTAGCATCCGAAAGTTGTGAGAAGCCAGAAATACCATTGGATCGCTGCAAACTGAAAAAAGTGCAAAAACTGCCTAAATTGCGCTTATCTGGGACATTTAAATCTGAAAAATGGACAGAACCAGATTTACCGTAAAATTCGGACTATAAGCCACTACTTTTTTCTCATGATTTCAACCCTGCGCCTTATACAGCGATGAGGCTAATTTATGTATTTTTCCAGGAACGGCCTCTAGGGGCGCTCTAGCAGGAAGCACAAGAGTTCAACAGAGCGGTGAAAGACGTGAATAGTGTACGGAGGAATATGCTAGTTTGACTGTGTTTTTCAGTTTGCATTACACGTACACCATCATCACAGAAAACACACGAAGAAATTAATATGATGCAGCTTTTAAGTTAAAAGCAATCGATGTGGAGCCAAAGAAGGAAACAGAGCTGTTTCACGTGAGCTCGTCGTCAATGAATCGATGGGGAAGAGCGGACTCAATGCACTGCTTGTTACAGGTGCTGTTTGGAAAAAGGCATGTGTCAATTAAAACTTTGCGTGTTCCATCCTCCTGTGTAAATGTCTCTTATAGACCGGTGCGGCCTGTATATGTACAAAGTTGTTTTTCTTTGTAAATTCAACTGACTTACACTCAGGTGCGCTCAATAGTCCGCATTTCACGGTAGTTACGAAGTCTGTAACAGTCTGACTGAAATTTGGCCCAAAAACTCTGATTACTGTACCATATTAGGCTTGTTATGTTGAAAGGAAAGTGCGGAGATTTCACAGTCGGAATGTAATCTAACTCAATAATTTGCAGCACAGACAATAAATTTGGCCCAAAAATTAAAATTCCGCCTGATTGTAAATAAGCTAGCATTTGGGGATTCAGAGCTGTGTATTTACTATTGCCTTCATATTTCCGTTTAGCCACCTTCTGTAGGTCTCTGATGAATACTGATGAGACGCGTACGGCAAACAAAGGAGCCTTGCCTGGAAAAGGACTGAAAATTATCTGCACGAGATCAGATAAAAAAAACAACAACATGGAATTATTATCATTCTGTGCTGTTTTCTATGGGTACACAAACATTTATTGAACTGCATGCCGGGGAAGAGAGGGAACAGCGATTGGGAGTAGGTTGTGTGTCTCGATAAACACCCCTGGGAGGTTTATAATAGAGGCATGTATGAAGGTGAAAGCTGCTGCTGTAATTAAATGTGGAAGATGTATCCCTCCGATAATTGTGACGCCAAAGCAGAGGACGAGATTTGTGTGATGGCTGCGGTCGGGGTTTACAGCTCGGCGCAAGAAGAGAGAAGTCTAAACTGGATGTCGCCACCTCGGCCTCTGTCTTGTCAGCGAGGGCAGGTGGTAATTAGAGCCATTTCGGTTTGAGCTGCTGTTGACTCTACAGCGGTGAACTCTTGTGCCTTCTGAAGTCTGAACTCGGGCCAGGAACCTGCTAGTGTAAAAGCACACAGCAAGTGCAATCTGAATCAAAGATGGATTGAGAAAACCACTGAAAATACAGTAGAATACAATGGACTATATCACATTTTTTTATAACATCATGTCAAAGTGTGTTCTATTTAGAGCTGTAGTCGACTAAAGACATGCCCTATTGACCGATTAGTCGACTAAAAGGGGGCATACGTGGTAACAATATATCAAAACTATAAAGTCTCTCCATATATCTAACCCAAACTGCACTCAAAAGACCACAATTGCACAAGAGTTCATGCAAAAGTAATAAATTATGAAGAAAAGTATACTAGGAAACAGTGTATTTAAATGTTTAATTATACAATCTTCAGAAAACTCTCTCCATATCTTCTTGTTTTGGCAGTTTTTTCCATATAAATCCTGTTAATCTAAATAAAATAATAAAATCTTGGATGACAAGGACACCGTTGACCAATTAATCGACTAAACGACTGAAGGATTACAGCCCTAGTACTATTCACAGGGAAATTCATTAGTGGAGAAACTGTGGTTGTCAAGTGGAACTGACATCATAATCGACATGGAAAATGGAAAAACATACTTGATTACGATGGAAATCTATATCACTTTTGTTAATAACACCATGTCAATGTGTGCACTATTCACAGAGAAATGCTAGCTCCTGCGGAAACTGTGATTGCCAAGTGGCCCATCATTACCACGTGTTTTGGGACTGTCCTACTGCTCAAGAATACTGGACTAGATTAACAGAACCCTCTAGACCTTTTTTCATCATCATCATCATCATCATCCCACTCGATTTCAGAACCATGTATTTGGGCCTAAAAATTCCTGTCATGGACACGATAAATGGATACATTTGTGGTAGGGAAGAACGCCATTACAAAAATGGATAACACAAACTGCAACAATTGAGGACTAGACTAACATTATAATCGACATACAGAAAATGGAAAAACCAACTTAATTACGATGGAAAGCTATACTGTACTGTACTATTCACAGGGAAATACTAGCTCCTTGAGACATATTATTATGTGTTTTGGGACTGTCCTGCTGCTCAGAAAATTATTAGAGATTACAAAGCACTCCAGACTTTTTTTCAAATCTTCATCATCCTACTTGATTTCAGAAAGTGAAAAAACTCCAACGTTTGTTTGTTTTTTGGCCTAAAAACTCCTGCCATGGACACGATAAAATGGATGCCTTTGGAACATACTTTTGGCTGCAGGGAAGAAGGCCATCACAAAAACTGGATGACACAAATAACCCTGCACCAGCATTAAAGAACTGTTGTCTTGTTCAGAAAGCTTGCGTACGTACAAAAATGTTGCGTGCTTGACTTTCAACGTAAAATTTGTGATGTATCAAAAGACAACTTGACAAGGAAATAAGTGTTTCCGCCCAAAAACTATGAACTTTGGGCGTTGGGGTTTTCAGAGACGAGGCAGACAACAAAAAGGTTTTTAGTCCTTATGTACTTTTTTAGTAAGAATTCCACATAAGTTTTATAAATGGGACCTCTGGACTGACATTATAATGGATGTACGGAAAATGAAAATAAAGATAAAAAAAATCACATGAGCTTAATTTGAAAGTTGATACATTTTACAGACTTTGAACAAATGGGACCTTTTCTTTGGATTATGTGTGCCTTAATTTTCTTGGATGTTTTTTGTTGCCCTTTTTTCTGTACTCTCTGATCATGCTGTATGCTGTGTGTTTTTCTGTCCTGCTCTGTATGTTAAGAAATTGGCAAAGAAAGAAGAAGTTGCATCAGGTTAACTTCCTCAGACCTTCCTTAACGACCTCAGAAGCTAAACCGGGTTGGGCCATGTTAGCGCTTGGCCGGGAATAATGCTGTTTCCTCACACTTGACACCCATCCTGTCTAGTGCGATTGTGGTGTGGTGTGAGTGGTGTGGAGGTGCAGATTGGCAACCTCGCTTCTGTCAGTCTGGCGTATTATCGAAAGAGCAATTCCCGCAACTTTTAAGTGCAATTTCTGAACACAGACGTACATGCGCGTCGAGTTTTCCACCTCCAATACAGCAGTTCCTCCATGATCACGAATGTCATACTGAGCAACATGGGGGGAAAAGAAACTCACATTATTCCTTGGGTTGTATTTTGCATTAAAAACAAATAAATTGCTTTTATTATTTCGTTTTATGAACACAGACAACTCAGACAGACACAGACACAGCTCGAACTCTTTCCAAAAACATTTTAGTGCCACAGAATTGGCTGATTCACAGTTTTGATTAAAAAGCCCCAAGCTTATCATCACAATCTGTAAACAAGATGATTGCGATTTGATAAAAAGGCAATTAAACACGTCCCTATACAAAGATAATAAAATAGGACAATGTTAGCTTTGCAAGAAGTTTTAAAATATCCATTATGCTACAGATGTTATCCCTATCATTTATGCAAGAAAATTGGACGTGCAAGCTCATCCCAACAACCAATGCAAAGATGGAAGCAAAAATCCCTCTGAACACTGGTGAGCTACCACCAAACCCTACTTTCAATACCGCGGAGAGTCCTAATTTGCATGAAATAACCTGAAACCTTATCCAGACTTTCAGATATCACAGCTGGGTACCATGAATCCCCCAAACGCCAACGCACTTCCCTCTCGGTGGCACTACAGCGAGGATTATTTCTGTTGACCGTCAACACAAAAATATACCATCGCTCCCCCCATACATGCTCTAACTGACTGCCACATCCGATTTAGCGCCGGCCCGTATGCATGCATATACAATTAGACCGCGGAGCCTCCTCTGACAGCTCTCATCTGCGCTCCTCTCAGGGCAGATTAAGAACGCTCGCTATTGCCGCCGCCTTATAGCGTCTTCCACCGTGTGCGCATGAGCAGAGGGTCTAGACAAGAGCTCCACTCAATCACCTCAGAGAAAGCAACCGCAACCGGCCCCGTGTGCATCCCTCGATTCAGATTTTTATTGGCCTTGTGTACGCCGTGGGCCAACAGGCATGGTTTACAGTGGATGTACACGCATTTACATAATCAGCAGCATAATTACAGAGATGTGGGGTTATACAAAGTGTGAGTCATGGTGGGAAGAAAAAAGAAAAGCAGGATAATTAGACCTCTATTGGAAGCACATGAACAAGTTGATAGAAACAGATATTGAAAGGGTTCCTTTGAAAATAGCGCTTTGTCTAGTGTCCATTTGCCCACCGCAATCCACTAATGAGGGTTTTGTGTCATTTTATGAGAAGTTGACAGATTCCGCTGTGTATGAATGCATTACACGGGGTGATTTAGAGTGGTAGCTTGTAAACTTCATTTGTAAATAACCGGAAGAATAAATTCGAACAGTACTTCTGTTACCTGCTATCCAGACGTGACTTTGTATTCTACACAGGAAATTTCAGTCTTGAAACCTCACTCTACACCGAACCTCTCAGTCAGGAGCAATAGTGCCGTACAACTATGTTTACCAGCCAGCCCAGACCACACAGAGTCACAATATTTTACAAACACATATAGCCTTGAGCTGTGGCTTGTCTTAGCGATTTCTGACAGGCGTGATTGATTTCAGATTTTACATTTTTGACAACAAAAAACATGAACTAAAATGGAATGGAATGAGAAAACCCATAAACTCACTTAAAGGGGCTGTACCCATTTTCTTTCATGTAATAAGATGACACAGATGTGTGCTGTCTGCAACTAATTGCAGAGCGTTGTTGAAAAGTGCTTTGAAACAATGGCTCTATTAAAATATCTGTTGAGATTTGAACATGTTGCCAGCTGAGCGCCCCTGTCAGGATTTGCGTCGTCTTGCGCTATTCCACAGTTTTGCCTACATCGTTATGCCTCCCCTTTCTTTGTGTTAACAACAAAAGAACACATTGGCTTTTTTAAATGCTCATAAAAATGTCAGTTCACATTCACGTCTAACTTTATATGATTTTTAGCTTACTTATGACGAGGGAATTGTCAGCGTCTACTTATGCTCACTCTTAATTATGACTGTAAAACCAGTTTATACAATATCATTCATTTATAAAGGCAGCATGTTTCGAAATGCAAACCGGATGTCAAGTTATGCTCGCTTGTTAAAACCATCATTTAGCAAATTCATTTTGTATTTGTCGAGATATGTTCTCTCTGATTACTGTACCATATTAGGCCTGTTATGTTGAAAGGAAAGTGCGGAGATTTCACAGTCGGAATGTAATCTAACTCAATAATTTGCAGCACAGACAATATTTACAAAGTTTCTAAATAATAATGAGTTCAAATCAATAAGTAAAAAAAACAAAACATGAATTGTTTTCAGTGCTTGGTGCAAGTATTGGGGCGCACATTTCAACACTACACTAATCAATTGGTACTGCAGGGAAACTATGTATTGAGCATCCTCTGCAAACAACAAAATATCCTGTCTTATTTTGTATATAACCTTGTAGTTCACTTACACAAACATGTTCTGAAATGCAGAGGGTTCTTGCATTAGTTAAGCAGTTCAGATTGCAGCTTGCTCTCAAATGTTACTTGCTCCTCATCAGGTTTAAAACGGCCATAGTGAAATGAATCGCCACAATTCTAATCTCAATTGCGATTAAGATTTTATTCCCCGAAAACCTGTGCAGCCCTACAACGGATAACCTTTGAAGTCATCATCCATAAATGTCTTCTTCTTCCTGCCATTACAGCCACACAACCGCTCTGCCCTATCTCCACTCCTGCTGCAAAACCATTTGTCAAGTCAGCCTTTCAATCTCCTTCCTTCATCATTACAACAGTCTGCTACACTTACAGTTCCATCATTCTTCCCTTTCATCACATCCGCGATGTCCCTACCTGCCGAGATTCAACCGCCAAAGTTTATCCATTTATTAAACCATCCATCCCACCTCCCCGTTCTGTTTGTGTCACTCCTCAATGATTTTGTCTTAATTACTTTTTTGTTGTTGCCTGGCAGACTAGAGGGGTAGAAGGAAATTCTGGGCACTTGCTATAAACTATCTTGGTTGGCCAGCACTACATGTTCTTTGTCATGAATTCACATTAAAGACTTTTTGGAAGGACAAACAGCACACTCTACCGCCCCAGTCCAACGCTCCTGATTTGTTAAGTAAGCGCAAATGTCTCCTGAACTTACTCTAAATGAGGACATTTTGAAGAAGTCTGTATTATCAGCTATTTTAAAGCACTTTTTGGCCCAATGGATTTATTGGAAATGACAGTATAGTGTGAAATGTGGGAGAAGAGCCGGGAGGGCATTCAGCAAATTGTTGGAACCGGGGATCAAAGCCGGGATGTGAGATGGACCACCGTGCAGCACAGCATAATCAACTCCGTCTTGTGACTGCAGGAGGTCAAAAGTTTAACCACCTTTACCTGTGCTGTCATAGAAACGTAGCATCTGTCTTCTCATTTTAGGTGTCGTATTATAGATTACAATAATTGCTCTCAACCCTTTTTGTCTTACAGCTAGGCTACTACAGTAATAGTAGTATATTGTTAATTATTACTGTTATATTTCTATTGTTTTAACATTGACATTAAAGATCATTCAAACATTCTTAACGGTGTAAAATGTACCACAAAAAGCCTTGTTTAATTCAAATATCATGTAATTTCACCTTTAAAACACACAACCATTCCAAGTGCGCTCTAGTTGTGAAAGTATGGGCTACTGTATAAATCCATTAACTTTTATAATACCATCAAGAAAATGTAAGGTAAACAAATATATTGTATTTTGCTAAATTTATTATGCTAAATTTATTTCTGCAACATTTATTGGCAAAACACATTATACAAAGTAAATTCTAACCTTTAAGGTTGTCCAGAGATCGATGGTTGTATAGTGGAATACTGCTTCTGCAATCATTTTTTAAAATGTATTTAATAATCATTTTGCACAGTGGCTACATTTACACGGCCAGTAAAATCAGATAACTAGAGAATTTCTTATTAACATGTGTTTACATCCACATCAGAAATCTGATAACAGTTACATATAGTATGTATCAGAATGTAAACAGATGTACTAACCCTAACTCTCTTAACGCTATTTGTTTCATGTCACTCTTGATTATAGAAACAATGTCTTTTTATTTTATTTTTAGCCACGCTTTTCACCACTCGAACAAGAAAGATACTTCAAATACTTAGCAATTTCGAAAACATGTCATCCCTCATTGAAAGGACTTTGTCAGATGAAGTCAATAAACCTTGATCTGTGCTTATGTGTCTCAGTGGGTGTGATTAAACCAGATGAGATGGTGTGTACAAAGGGCAATACAATGCCCTTTGTATTGATTTTCACCTCGATGACCGAGACCCAGCGCTCAAATAAGGACTAGGTTTGAAAACGCTACTTCTCTCCGGCAGAATTGTTGCCACCAATCTCGACTGCCTTATAGACAAACAGCCAACACAAACCATTCCAATCCCCCACCTCTTCCATTTCCATCCCCTTAGTAAATGTGTGTTCTGAAACCTTCACCTCCAGAGCCAGGGGGATAGCTCTGCCACGCTTCCCCACTCCAGCCCCTTCATAAGCCCCATACCGACCCAGCGGAGCCTCCCCCGTCAGCGCGCAAATTTAACACTTGATAGATGCTAAGAAGTGGCAGGGTGCATCTCTAATGACACCAGCCTGCCCCCTCCCCTCCTCTCCTCGCGCTATCATCCACCTCCTCCGTCAACACCATCCATCATCGTAGACCTGTGGCAAAATCACAACACCTGCATTCTCCTCGGCTGCTGCGTGGAACCAGTCAGCAGAGGGGAAAAACGCAGGAGCAGCGCCGGGAGGGGGTGATCCGAAGTGCGGGCTCGGACAGAATTTCCAACCCCCTCTCCCTTGCCATTTTCGGTACGTGAATGTAAATGAGGTTAGGAGACATTCAAAACCCTATAGAGAATGTCAACGGTTGCCCAGCCTTGCAGCGTTTGATATTCGTTCAGAGCAGAGCAAGATTAAAAAGTGCATTGTTTTAGGAAGTAAGGATATTTAGGATTGTGTTTTTATGGTTTCATGAGATGAGTAGGTCAATAGTGTTGTAATCTTTGCATCCAACGTTGTTTAAAGTCCAACATCAACAACATCGATACTTTCAGCAAACTATAGACTGAAGACTACGAGGGAATAGCAAGAGCAAGAAAGGAAATCTACGAGATCAATAGTTTTGTTTGAAATCTTTGGATCACGCTCCAAATTCAGGACAGAAAGTACACCAGTCTTGCTTCTGACAGTTCGGAGAGAAGCAGCTACTATTTACGGCGCGAAACAGTAAGTGAACAGCGTCCGAGACCTGGCTCCCGAACGCAACGCAACCCAACCGCATGACAAAGCACAAATAGGACGTGAAGCTCCCTGCGCGCTCTTTTGCCTTCTTCCACCGACCGAGAAGGACAATTTGACTTGCTCTCTTTCAAACACTCCCCACACTGCATCCTCATAAATCTTCCCTTGTGCTTGAAACGCAGTCGCAAGCTCGCCACGGACAGCGACCACTTCCTCACTTACCAGGACTGTCATGCGGAGAATCCTAGTTCAGCCAGTTCCATGTTGCCGAGGATGATCAAAAAACGCCTCCCCAAACGATGGAGACCGGGACGACAGGAAGGGGGGATAGGGGGAATTGGAGGGAAGGGGAGGTTGCTACGACGAATTGTAGTTACAATCCCACTGTCCGAGAAGCATCGGCGATCCCAGATACCTCCGAAGCATATCCAGAGATCCTAAATCCGTCGGCGGGGATGGCAGGACGGCATGTAAACACACGGGCGGCACACACGCGGTTCACACGCATGCTGCTGCTGCGGAGAGGACGGGAGAGCAGAGCGGAGGAGAGACGAGATGAGCGGAGGGAAGGAGGGAGAGAGGACGGGAGGGGTGGAGAGGGAGGTGGAGCTGCAGTGCTCGGGGAGAATGGGACTTTGGCACGGAGCGGGAGAGAAAGAGGCAAGGAGACGCGCTCTTCTGGCAGCGGTTGGGAGCGAGGTTTTCGCTGTGCCTGGTGGGGTTTTTGGGGGGGGGATGGAGGCAGGGAGGGAGGGTGGAGGACGGGGAGATGATGGAGGAGAAGTGTCGAGGTGTGGGGTGTGCTCCGAGGCGATGCGCTGTGAATGGAAATGTATGCGCGTTTACCGGGGTTATCCCAGTGCAGTTACAAATGGGAGAAAAGTGACTTCGGAACTTGAACGGTTTTACGATTATTGAGGGGGAAAAACCATGGTATCACTTTGTAATAACTACGGTTTAATTAGCCTTAAAGGGAACATATTATGCAAAGTCAACAGTAATGAGCTGTTAAAGCTGAAGTACCCAACTTTTTTACTCGTTAATGAGAAAATTATGTTTTTCCCCAATGAGGTGTATTATAAAAGCAGAACTCTGTGACAAAAAACAGACAGTGCTCGTCTTCTTCTTCATCTAATTGTAAAACAGTTGAGCAGTGATGGATGATACCATTGATTTTTGATTAGCTCCGATACCAAGTGATTGTGTGACAAATATCACAGTATTGATCCAACACCAATGAGTTTTGTACTAAAATGCATTGAAACGCCTCGATTATGAACAAATTGACCTGGACTATCTTTATCTTCTTTCAACTTCAGCTTGAACTAATAAGAAAAGTAAATATATGTGCAGAAAACCTACAAGATAGACAAATGTAAACAAATTGCATAAAAAATCTGCACTTTTTTGAGAAATTTCAAGCATGAGTATTAATACTTTTTGATACCTTGGTCAGTATCGATATTTGGTACCAATCCGCCCAATTTTAAGGGCTGTGTGAGTCGCTTTGGTGCCTTGGGATGACAGCTGATTGGCTGTGCGAAAGTGGAAAAAGCTGATCGAAAGCTGTGCAAGTGGCCAAAAAAATCATGGACATGAATATTAACAACGTGCCCAAAAATTCCTGTTTTCACCTACCCCCTGAGCCCGCCCACAACCCTGTACCTAACTGCAATTCTTTCAACAGTTGAGATTCAAAGTGACAGTGTGTTACTGTGAAATGTCATTCTGAAGAGGCAGGGCTTATCAGTTCTGCTGTTTTGAATAGGAAGTCAATGGACCCAATTTTGCAGTTTACAATGAACAAAATGTACAACAAACAAAAACGATGATGATGATGTTCAATACTAAGTGCCTGAAAAAAGGACAATATATTTCCTTTCATAAAGCATAAAAAAAAAGAATTTATTAAGAATGATTGAGGCTTAGTAACAACTTATTTAAGGAGTTATGGGTTAGAAGTTAGTGCTTTAATTAAGTATTTTAGTATTTAAGCCTGAATCATTCTTAACAAACTATTTGCTCATCATAAATTGAGTCTTTGTTCATGCTTTATTAAGGCTAATAAAAGTGTAATTATTAGAATTACTATTACCATTCAAATGTTAATTATTGCTGGTAGAAAAACAAACAAAATCCTTATTACGCTGTCATTCTTTGTTCAGTAGATTAAATGTGTGTTTTCTGGTATTTCTAAATAAATGAATACATACTCAAATCATTATTATATATTTTATTCATTATAAGCAGCATTATTGATCTAATTTGACCAACAGAAGGAGGTCAATTGACTTCCTGTTCAAAACCGCAGAACTGATTCTCTCAAGCTTGCACTGCTTCTTACTGGCATTTATCATGTCGTAAGCAGTGGATTTTTATTTTAGATGGGGGGTTTTAGGTTTCGTTTTTACATGGTTACGCAACATTTTGAAACATCTGTGTCTGACCCGGAGTGTGAATCGCAAGAAAAGAGATGTGGGAGCTGTAAGGAGGTTGGGGAAAATAGTCATTTTCTGAGCACTCCTGCCTCAAAAGTACAAGATTTCTCAAACGTGCTTGAAAATAAAACACATACTGAATGGTGTTCAATGGTTAAAAGCTCCTTACAGTTGATTTGCATGTGTCTCCTTTGAAAGATAGATTACTCTTTAACCAGATATCGTTAAAATTCATATTCAAATTCGTAAAATGTGATGCCAGATACTCTTCCTATGAAAAAACAAAATCAATCAAAACCAGCTACATTCTGGTTGGTGAGTAAACCCAACTCAACTCATTGTCCTTTTTGAAACGTTACAGGATTGCATAGGAAGATACACTGCATATAGATTGAAAAAAAAAATTCAGTTTATTGTTTGCTTTGGGATGAGAGCTGATTGGCTGTGCAAAAATGGTCCAGCCTTCTTTACTGCTCCGTCTGTAAAAGCTGATCTAAAGCTGTGCAAGTGGCCCAAAAAATAAAAAAAACTCAATGTCCTTTTTGATACTTTACAGCAGGCATGTCCAAACTCAGGCCCGGGGGCCAAATGCGGCCCTCAGACCAATTTTTCTTGGCCCTTAGGCTTCCTGGTGAACTGGCCCACATTGTCCTGATAAGTACTATTTACAGCACATTTCAGATTTTCTACAATTCCAACCCAAATAACTAACATTTAGGTGCGAGACAGACCTGATATTAAGGCAATGAGACTGAATGTAGATGTGGCGGCGCTTAAAACATCAGATATATGCTGCTTTTTTCAACGTTTTACGATTGATTTGTGACCCTCCGCTTGGTCTATATTTCAATATGTGGCCCTCGATGGAAAAAGTTTGGACACCCCTGCTTTACAGGATTACATAGGAGGATAGACTGCATATAGATTGAAAAAAAAAAAAAGAAATCTCCAGAGTATTCAACAAAAACAATTCACTCACAAACCAATCAATCAACTCTGGAGGAAATTATAACAAAAATGAAAACGTAAGAGCATGAAAATAGTATAATATCTCCTATGTATAGTGTTACAATCTGTAAAATTTCTGAGGAATCTTTTCAGGCTGTGAAAACTATACTTTTTGAAACTAGGTCCCGGAGTGCAAAGATTTCAAAGTGCTGTTTCACTTTTTTTAGATGATGACATCACGGCCCCAGCACTGCGTCTATTCTGCATAAACGACTGACCTTTATTTGATGTTGACAGCAGAATCCTCGCTCCTCACTGCACCAGGAGCCACAGGTGACACGGAGAAAATACATAAATAAATCCACTTCACACTGGGTCTCTATTAAGTCTGCTCTGAGGAGTTTTCATCATGTTCCAGTGTGATCTGAGGCAGCAGTCTCTTCTGTAGATCTTACATCCTGTTGTACAATCAGAATGTCTGCTTTGTGTGGTGCATCTTGTAACTTTTCTGGCATTCTGCACGTCATCTCTTCTCCTGCGTTGGCGTCCTTCCGTGTCAGCGTCACAGCGCCACACTCAGGCCTGTTAGATGTGATTTCAGGTGTTTTGAGTGTTCCATGTGGATGCACACGTTTACTGAACCATTGCAATGTTTATGCAAGTCATTTTGGAAACTATAGCCGTTTTGTCTCTGTGTGGACATGGTCTTAAAGCTAGGAATGAAGTTTTTTTTGGTTGGAATTATCAGAAGATCTATTCATGTGTGCCTCAGATTGTCCAGCTCAAATAGTTTAATCAATCAATCGATAAATCAAAAGTTTATTTAAAGGGCACCTTTTCCAATTGGTTACAAGCGGCCAAAGTGCCGTACATAAAACAAATATAAAATCACACAATATTAAAAGCCTGTGTAAAATAATGTCTTTAGCAAAGATTTAAAAACAGGCAAAGATTGAGCCTATCTGAAGCTTAACGGCAAGTTACTCCACAGAAAACACAAGATCTGCACGATGCTTCCACTTGGACCTCAGAGTTGTGATTTTTCCACCGCTCTAAGACTTTGTGAGGGGGTGTAAGGGCGGATCAAATCAGTGAGGTATTGGGGGGCGAGGCCATTCAGGAATTTAAACGTTAAAAGCATCCATTTAAAATCTATTCTAAAACTAACGGGGAGCCGACGGAGGGAGGCCGATGCTGGTGTGATATGTTTTCTCCAGCCGGTCCGGGTCACCAGCCGAGCGGCCGAATTCTGCACTAATTGCAAACGATTTAAGGCTGGTTGTAATCAAGACGTGGAAAAAGCTGGTTTTCACTATTGCTGTGATCTGCTTATTAAGTTTGAAATCTTTATCAAGATGGAACCAAAGACTCTTCATCACAGGAGAGCAATAGGGTGTAAACTCACCACAGACGTCATCAAAACCAGGGAAATCACCAAATACCACAATTTCAGTCTTTCTGTCATTCAGATTCAAAAAATTTAAAGACATCCAGTTCTTAACTTTGGTAATTTATGTAACAAAGGTACAGTATAATAGCCTGTAATTCATGACACGTGTCAAACATGTACTGAACGAAGGAACACGGTTTCATTGCACGTGGAACTGTTTTAGAAGGAATTAAGGAATGTAACTGGGGAAAAAAAAAAAAATTCTAAGCGGTTTGTTGCCGTCGGCATTCAATGGAACGCCCACTCTCGGATCTCCGTGGGGGAAACAATCCATTCATTTTAATGTGTCAGGCTTTTCTATCACCCACTGTTCAACACAACTACAAGAGCAAATGTTGTGTATAGGAGTTATATTGTACCAAATACAGACACAAAGACATGGAGAAGAATAAAGTGATCCAACAGCCCCAGTGCGTTTAGTTATTCAAGAATGCAACTGTTGATGCTAATGACGCATGCTGTATTTTAACATCTACAGAACAGTTTAGTTTTCTGGGGTATTGCCAGGTCAACGACGTCTGTTAAGACTCAGATTGTCATGATCTTAGTGCCTCCTCCCTCCTGTGTGTGTGTGTGTGTGTGTGTTTCCTCCTCCCCTCCTGTGGTGTCCTTGTTTGGAGCTTCCTGGGCATGACTGATTGGCACACCTGGAACCCATCTGCAATCAAGCATACACCCTCTGCAGTACAAAAGCTTGGCTCATTCATCCACACCCTGCCAGATCGTTCAGTCTACTTCCGTGGTGAACTCCTTGGCTTTTTGTAACTCTCGTTATTTGTCTCTTGTGGATTTTTTACTTACCAAGGACCTTTTTCCTCCAGCCTGCTCCTGCTTGCTGTCCTGGTTCTCACCTGTGCTCCTCGGTCCAGCCTGCTCCTGCCTGCTATCCCGGTACTCACCTGTGTTCCTCGGTCCAGCCTGCTCCCGCCTGCTATCCCGGTACTCACCTGTGCACCTCAGTCCAGCCAGCTCCTGCCTGCCGTCCCGGTCCTCACCCGTGCTTCCTGGTCCAGCCTACTCCCCCTCAGCCAACTCTCAATAAATAATTCTGTATTGATCCATATCTCTGGTCTGCTTCATTGGGTCCGCCTGTCGTTACCTCTTAACAGAACGATCTGGCCAAACAATGGACCCAGCAGATCCAGATGCGCTACAGAAAATGATCGCCACTCAGGGGAATCTCCTCAGCCAACACCACACATCGTTGCAGGAGTTGAAGGAATCTAATCAGTCTCTCGGAGCCCAAGTCACAAATCTAACCAGGTTGGTGGAGCACATTTCTCATCAATTATCTGCCCAGTCTGTCTGCCAGCCCACACACCCTACTCCTGCTGTCTCCTCGGCTGTGAATCCTCCCTGTGAGACTCCTGTTCCTCATCCTGAGCCATATAACGGGGACCTGGGTAAAAGTAAAGGCTTCCTCTTACAATGTGCCACCGTCTTCACCTGCCAACCTCTGACATTTTCTACAGACCATTCCAAGGTAGCTTTTGTTACTGGATTGTTGCGTGGAAGAGCACTTAATTGGGCTGAAGCTATGTTGGGTGGTAGAGGCGTTGAAGATATCATTTATTCTGAATTCATTGATGACTTCAAAAGAGTTTTTGCACACCCTGATTGTGAGGCTAATGCTGCTAAAGGGCTTCTAGATCTCCACCAGGGGAACAAGAGTGTGGCTGATTATGCTATTCAGTTTCGGATCTTGGCGAAGAGTCTGGAGTGGAGCGAGGCAGCATTAAAGGGTGTATATTGGCGGGGTTTAAGTGACTCCTTAAAAGATGAGTTGTCTCTTCGTGATGACCCTGGTTCTCTGGAGGAACTAATCTCTCTCTCTATCCGCTTTGACAACAGACTGCGAGAGCGCAAACGTGAGAGGGTTTCCCATACAACTTCTTCTCCTACGCCTCGTTCCTTGCCTCCAGCCCTAGTTCAGCCTGCCACCAGTTTACCCGCGTTGCCCTCCACCTCTCAATACCTGATATTCCTATGCAAATTGGCGGACCAGATTGACAGTTGAGGAGAGGTCCCGGAGAATTCGAGCAGGCGAGTGTTTGTACTGCGGTCAGGGAGGCCATTTCCTCAATCAATGTCCAGTTAAGCCCAAAGACCCCGCTCATCAGTAAATATGGGGTACTGATGGGCAAGGTATCTAAAATCCCCAATGACCCACCTAGACTCCTGTTACCTGCTACCCTCTGTCATAACCACCAGTCACTTCCTCTTCAAGCCCTAATAGACTCGGGGGCTGAACAAAACTTCATGGACTCTACTTTAATTTTACAAGCAGGGATCTCCACTGAACCACTTCCAGAACCAGTCCAGGTCAGTGCTTTAAATGGTTCTCTTCTTGCTCAAATCACTCACCATACTGTTCCCCTCCATTTGATTTTGTCTGGCAACCATCATGAAGACATTCGTTTCTTTGTTTTTTCTGCACCCCAGACTCCAATTGTTTTAGGCTACCCCTGGCTCAAGATTCATAACCCTGTTGTTGACTGGTCTCTTAATAAAATCATTAGTTGGAGTTTGTTTTGTCATCAGTCTTGTTTGCAGTCAGCTCTCCCTTCATCAGGGAGGTTTTACCTCAACAGCCTGTGACCGCTCCAGATCTGACAGCAGTTCCATTGGAATACCATGACCTGGGGAGGTCTTTAGTAAGGAGAAGGCACTGTCTTTGCCGCCGCATAGACCCTATGACTGTGCAATAGACCTCCTTCCAGGAGCCACTCTTCCTCCTGCTCGCCTCTACAACCTGTCCCGACCTGAGAGGGAGGCCATGGAGACATATATAAAGAACTCTCTGCAGCAGGTATAATCCGCCCATCTTCCTCTCCTGTCGGTGCCGGGTTTTTCTTTGTTTCTAAGAAAGACATGACTTTAAGACCATGCATAGATTACAGAGGTTTGAACAATATTACAGTTAAGAACAAATACCCCTTGCCTCTGATCTCCTCTGCCTTTGAGCCATTGCAGGGTGCCACCATCTTCACCAAACTGGATTTGCGAAATGCGTACCATCTTGTCAGAATCAAGGAAGGTGACGAATGGAAGACGGCATTCAACACGCCCTTGGGACATTTTGAATACTGTGTCATGCCATTTGGACTCACCAACGCTCCTGCAGTGTTCCAAGCTCTGGTAAACGACGTCCTTCGGGACTTTCTTAATCGTTTCGTTTTGTCTACCTGGACGATATCCTTATATTTTCCAGAGACCCGCTTGAACATCGCCTTCATGTCCGCCTTGTCCTGCAAAGACTGTTAGAAAATAAACTGTTTGTGAAGGCAGAGAAATGTGAATTCCACGCCAGCTCCATCTCCTTTCTGGGTTTTGTCATTGAGAGTGGACAAGTTAAAGCAGATCCCTTGAAGATCAAGGCTGTCTCTGATTGGCCCTCCTTCCAATAGGAAACAACTGCAAAGATTCCTTGGCTTTGCCAACTTTTACAGACGGTTCATTAGAGATTACAGCAAGGTTGCCCTACCCCTCACCAGACTCACATCTGCAAAACTCTCATTTCAGTGGACTGCCGAAGCAGATTTAGCTTTTAATAAGCTCAAGAGGTTATTCACTACAGCACCGGTATTGACCCAACCTGATCCGTCCAAACAGTTTATTGTCGAGGTTGACGCCTCAGATGTAGGAGTTGGCGCAGTTCTCTCCCAGCGTTCTGACACAGATTCTTGTCTCCACCCTTGTGCCTTCTTTTCCAGGAGGTTGGCTCCTGCCGAGTGCAACTATGATGTGGGCAATAGAGAACTTCTGGCAGTAAAGCTTGCACTAGAGGAGTGGAGGCATTGGCTAGAAGGAGCAGAACAACCCTTCGTGGTATGGACGGACCACAAGAATCTAGCCTATATTCAATCAGCTAAGAGATTAAACTCTCGGCAAGCCAGATGGGCCTTGTTCTTTGGGAGGTTCCAGTTTACCATCACTTACCGTCCAGGTTCAAAGAACGTTAAGCCCGATGCACTGTCCCGTCAGTTTGACCCATCTGAGCAGTCAAATTCAGAGACTATTCTTCCTAGTAACTGTGTCCTTGGTTCTCTCCGCTGGCAGGTAGAAGCAAATGTAAAGAAAGCGCAGGAGGCTGAGCCTGATCCGGGAGGTGGGCCGTCCGATAGACTCTATGTTCCATCATCTGTACGCAGTGAGGTCTTACAATGGTCGCACAACTCCAAATTTGCATGCCATCCAGGTATAAATCGCACCTTGTCTAGTCTCCGGCGTAATTTCTGGTGGCCAACTATGGAGGCAGACACTCGGAGTTTCGTGTCTGCCTGCACAGTTTGTTCCCAGAATAAATCATCCCATGCTTCCCCCTCTGGTCATCTGAGACCTTTACCCATTGCCAACCGCCCCTGGTCACACATTGCAATAGATTTTGTGACAGGCCTTCCCCTCTCAAATGGGCAATCTGTCATTCTGACCATCGTTGACAGATTTTCTAAGGCTGCTCACTTTGTAGCCCTCCCTAAATTACCCTCAGCTCGTGAAACCGCAGACCTCATGGTGGAACATGTTTTTCGTCTCCATGGTATCCCAGCTGATATCGTTTCTGACCGAGGCCCCCAATTCATCTCCCAAGTCTGGAAAGCATTCTGTCAATCTCTGGGTACCACTGCCAGTCTATCTTCAGATTTCCATCCACAAACGGTCAGACTGAAAGAACCAACCAAGACCTGGAGTCTGCTCTCCGCTGTGTGGCCGGTCGCAACCCCTCATCCTGGAGTTCACACTTACCTTGGGTAGAGTACGCACATAACTCTCTAACCTCCTCCGCTACGGGTCTCTCCCTTTTCAGTCCTCCTGGGCTACCAACCGCCACTCCTTTCTATGGAGGAGATTGAGGTCTCCGTGCCTTCGGTCCAGGTCCATATGCGGAGGTGTCGTAAGATCTGGAGGGAGACCAGGAAGGCCCTGTTCACGGACTTCTTCCCAGTGCAAGACCCTTGCTGACCGCCATCGCCGTCCAGCACCAAAGTACGCCCCAGGTCAGAAAGTCTGGTTATCTTCCAAAAATATCCCTTTGAAGGCTGTTTCTAAAAAACTGTCACCTCGTTTCATTGGACCATTTGAAATCGAAAGAATCATTAATCCGGTTTCTGTCCGTCTCAAACTTCCTCAAGCTCTCAGTGTCCATCCTACTTTTCACGTATCCCAGATTAAGCGATGCGATCCAGTTCTTTGTGCCCTCCATCCGAGCCCCTCCACCCCCAAATGGTTGACGACCATCCGGCTTATACTGTGCGGCGGATCTTGGATGTCCGTAGGCGTGGGCGTGGGCTCCAGTACCGTGTCGATTGGGAGGGGTATGGTCCTGAGGAGCGGTCGTGGATTGGTCGTGCCCTGATCCTGGACCCTGACCTGTTGCGGGGAGTTTCATCGTGCTCACCCTGAGAAGCCTGGTGGTGCGCCAAGGGGCCGTTGAGGGGGTACTGTCATGATCTTAGTGCCTCCTCCCTCCTGTGTGTGTGTGTGTGTGTGTGTGTTTCCTCCTCCCCTCCTGTGGTGTCCTTGTTTGGAGCTTCCTGGGCATGACTGATTGGCACACCTGGAACCCATCTGCAATCAAGCATACACCCTCTGCAGTACAAAAGCTTGGCTCATTCATCCACACCCTGCCAGATCGTTCAGTCTACTTCCGTGGTGAACTCCTTGGCTTTTTGTAACTCTCGTTATTTGTCTCTTGTGGATTTTTTACTTACCAAGGACCTTTTTCCTCCAGCCTGCTCCTGCTTGCTGTCCTGGTTCTCACCTGTGCTCCTCGGTCCAGCCTGCTCCTGCCTGCTATCCCGGTACTCACCTGTGTTCCTCGGTCCAGCCTGCTCCCGCCTGCTATCCCGGTACTCACCTGTGCACCTCAGTCCAGCCAGCTCCTGCCTGCCGTCCCGGTCCTCACCCGTGCTTCCTGGTCCAGCCTACTCCCCCTCAGCCAACTCTCAATAAATAATTCTGTATTGATCCATATCTCTGGTCTGCTTCATTGGGTCCGCCTGTCGTTACCTCTTAACACAGATTTGAATTAGTCATGCTTAAAATAGACATAATTCTCCAGGAAATGTAGCAAAAAAGTGAAAAAGTTTCATTTCCCATTGACGAGTGTTCTGCCACACCAGACCACGCCCCCTCATATGACACGTTTCCAACTGTAAATATTGGACTCAAGGTTATTCTTGTTTGGCTGCTACCCAGGGAGACATCTGCTAAAGAGGGAAACATTTTATGGACTTCTGACTGCTAAGAGATAGTCTGACCAGCCATTTCCACTATCTTTCAATATCTTTCAATTTTGAAAGACAGTGGGTATGGACATGATCGCTAAACGGGCTACTTCCTCTGTTTTGCGGCAATCGAGCCAATCAGAGCCTTGAGAGAAAAACGTCAAATTCCGTGTGCCGTGATTACAAGCAATAACAAGCAAGAAGGTGTCCACGACAGAGAAAATGTTCGCGGCTCCTCTCTTTTAAAAGACCAGGACGTGTCGTTAAAACCACAACCAGAGGAAGCTTTAAAGCTACACGCCATTTTGGACGGACAGCCACAGCTCTTTCCTGCCTTTCATAAACCGTACTTTCGTCGTGCTGTCGTCACGTCCGCTTTTCGTCTGATTGACACATGTTTGTCCCGCCCCGCTGAAGTTATATTATATGGCGGCATCTCCAGACTAATTGACAGTATTGAATAATACATGGAGATTAGAATGGAGGCCAGGCAGGCTAAGAGATGCATTTTATCCTGTGAAATGGTGGACGTGACTCCAGTTAGAATGAATAAATGCCAGTTTACACTCCCAACTCCATCACGTCTCCAGTGCGATACCCACACGTCTACATAAAGATTATAAAGTGTTAAAAGTGAATAAACTATTCTTTTAGTCGGCTTTTGTAGTCGGCTAGTCAACTAATGTGTTTTCATTGAGTAAACTAGTCAAATTATTATTCTTCCATTCTACACTGAGACTTTTTAAATACATAATAAACCAAATAAAAAATTAACAATGGGGACTGAATGCTTCTAGATAGAGAAATAAAGTGTATTATTCATAAAATGTATTCATGTTTGAAATTATTTTAGGACATTTTGATTTAATAATGCTACTGTTTTAGTTATTTATGGTCTTCTTATGTGAGTTTTAGACTCCATTTTGTTGATTACCAAAATACCACTACGATTATTTTTGTTATAGTCGACTAGTCACAATTAGTCAATTGATCATTGCAGCCCTGGTTTACACCACTTTGCCACATCTTTGATCTGTCTCGGTTCTGCTGCAAAAATCCGCAAGGAGTCTATTTTTGGCAGATGCTGCAGCAGTATGAATGAAGTTGAACAAGCAAAATGTAGCCCGACAAAAGATAACGCATGATAACAGTCAGTTTTTAATGGCACTTTATGGACTCTTTCATCTGTTTCTGGGGCAGATCAAAAATAAAGTCGGAACATTATCACCGGCTGGTCAAAACTTTATTCGCGGTTGGATGTCAGCCTCGCTCGCGTCTCTCGTGAACATATTCAGGATTTAAAAAAAACTGTTAATTAAAATCGTGAGATGTATCCAAAAGCCAGCCTCTGCCAGTGAGTGGCTTCACTTTAACTTCCACTTCACAATGTAACTGTGGAGGCACTTTTTGGTTTGGGTTTTTTTTTTGCATTTCATGTTGCGATGTTCTCTTACTTTTTAACATGATAAGCTAAACAGAAAAACACAAACAACAACAACAGAGCATGACTAGAGAAACAAAAAAGCAGAAAAAGACAAAAAAATAAAAAATGAAGGCACACACAATTCAAATTCAAAATGTATCCAATTCCAAATTAAGTCTAAATGTGATTTTTTTTTCTTCCATTTTCCGTATGTGAAGTATAACATAGTGAGTAATTGTTGAAAGCCTTAATTGTTGGTGCAGTTTGTGTCCTCTACCCAAAAGTATGCTTGAACGGTATCCATTTACTAAGCCCATGGCAGGAGAGTTGAGGCCCAAATACATAGTGCTGAACTCGAAAACCATGTTTTTATGGATGGATGAATGAATGTAACCTGCCTCACGCCATATTGATATGTGTATCACTCTGAATTTAGCTCTCCACGTTATCAATCTGGATAGGCTCTCACCAAAAGGCGTTGAGAAAATGTGTAACATCATGATGAACATTGGAACTGATCGGCCGCAGCATCGCAAAAGCAGAACAAGCCGAGAAATTAAGAAATCCAGTTGAGAGAAAAGCACAGGTTTCTTCCTCGTCCTCAAATGCACAAAGCACTTCTATGTACACGTTTTCAGCAAAATAGTCCATAAATGTGTTACAATAGGCCGAAGTACGTCCGTCAGTGCTGCCCCGCCATGTTTGTTTAGGTTTGTCTATTTGACTTCCGCTCAAACCACAATGCAGCGCTGTGATTGGTCCAGCACACAGCGGCTGTGGCGAATCCAAAAAGTTTTTTACTGGGGTGGCCAGATAGGGGCCAGCATTTTTGTAGGGTGGCACAAAATGCGGGGGTCTGCGGGTCCTCCCCCAGGAAAATTTGAACTAAACATGTAACATTTCCAACATTCTGGTGACTTTTAGCAAGTTAATTTTGTTATTTTTTTAATCTGTATTGTATTACAATACTGGACTATGAGTCCATAACCATGGAAAAGAGGGGGTAGAACACTACAGGTTTTAAAGTGTCCTTTTTAGCATCTTGGACTTGAAAGTAGCACTTTGTTTTGTTTTTCCTTTCCTATTTTGATTATGTCTTATTAATTCATTGCCTTTATAAAAAAATGATTAATTGATTAAATATATTACTGAGCATATGGAGTTTAACTTTATGTATTTAAATATTTTTGCACTACCTGTAGTGCGTGTTAGATTTACGTTGATTCTTGTCTATGTCTATCTTGTTTTATTGCATGTTTCTATTCTCAAACTTGAACTTTGCATTAAAACACTGGAATTCATAATGGGCAAAATAAAATGTCTTATCCTACTATAAATCCTAATCATAGAGTGCCCAAAATGACAATTATCATAATCATCATAAACAATTATAAGTAAATATTTAAAAAACTGTACTGCCGGGATTATTTGTATTTCTCTTTTGATTATTAAGTTTCATGCTATGATACTATATTGATTTATCAGGCGATAGTTCTGCAGCGCTTGGGGTTGTCTCTCCTAAAGTGAGTTTAAATGAACATATAAAAAGAAAAACTTTTTAGAACTGCCAACTCCTCTGAAGTTGTTACACAAACACAGTCTCGGGCAGGTGATGTACGGATTTACGGTCTGTGTTTCCACAGTACTCCACGTTTAGGACATGTCCTATTCTTTTCCTATTTAGACTTGTTTCTCAGTTTTGTACCAGATCGGGAGTGCAATCATGTCAACTCTGACCGCGGCCCAGGGTGGCCTGAGGGGTGGCCAGAGAGTTATGAGGGGGGGCTGGGGCCACCCTCTAGATCCGCCCCTGCACAGCGGCTCAAACCCAACAGCGGGACACCGTCCAGATGGATTCTGAACAGTTTGTGAACTCAACAAATATCGCAAGAATTCATATGACAGGGCCAGGTTAGGATGACTGGATCAATGAAGACACTGCATTTCATAATATTTTCACACTACCTAATTAATTAGAAGTCTTCTGACAATATTTAATCACTCATTAGTCACTGAAGTACTCATGATAAGCTTTATGATTGTCTATGGCAGCTGCATGACCACTCCTGTGCTTCAACATCCAAACTGGGTCAGATGGTGAATACAAATTACCTGAATGGAGTACGCCTGCATGTGAGAGTGAATATCAGTAATCAGTGCACCCCCCAAAGGGTCGGCAAATGAACGAATAAATTACGCATACCTTCTAACACAATTAAGCCTGACGGGGTTAACATCGGTGCATAGACATTGAAATGCGGGGTGATGCGAAGTGTGAGTCACCTAGATGTTCGGAGCTTGTTGAAGTAAATGTAACATAATAGGGCCACACATAATGAGATTCTTTTGATATAAATGAATGCGGAATGGAAACATATTAAGTAAAGTGGTGGTTTTGAAATGACGTGAACACAGCCAAGAGGCCGGAGGTCAGAGGAGGTTCCTGTGTGTGGAATAAACCTCTGCATCTTTGGGCCACCATTTATTTTTTTGTTTGGCTCTGATATTTTTAATTTATATTTACTTTATAGAAAGAGCAAATACAAACACAAGGAACAAGAAAACTAAACAGTTGCTAATATGAATCATTTAAAGTGCCTATGACAGGTTGGACTACTCATTTAACTAAAATGCAGTTAAGATAAATATATATTCAAATTCTGCCTAAATCTTTTAAAAAATTACCCCAGTTTAGCTAATTGTTTAGGTTTTTAATTGTACTTCCTGGTTCTAAATGATGACATCACACTGGCAAATTACCAAGAAACCATCCTGTACACTGGGCCAAAACTCATCTAATGTCACAGATTTTTTTATGTGAGGAAGAAAAATACATTTGAACACCTTTATTTTGTTGAATAAATATATAAAGGGTCAAAAAATAAGTTTATTTTTGTGTAAATTATGCATAATCTTTGACTTCCCAGTGTGATGTCATTAATTTGTTTATTTCCTGTAATTTTTAACAGATTTTTCAACGTTTCTGCACAAACAGCGACCTGATTGGTGTAAAACTATAGTTTATATTTACTACAGGTATTAATACACTAAATAAAATCAAAATTAGAAAATCATAAAAAACTGTCATTCAGACTTTAAATACTTGATTCAACACTAGTGTGCCTTCAGGGATTGTCAGTCGTATCTATCTAATCTGAGAAGAATGGATTTACACATAGATTTAATAAAATAATTTACCATTTTTGAGTGTCCAGAGCCAAAGTTCGGATCCAAAAAAGACAAAACAATCACATGAGAGGCATGGATACTATTTGTTACATAATATACCATTTTTCTTTCCTTAATGGTGTGATTTGGTTTTATTTTTTAACAAAAAAGTGTGCCGTGGCTCAAAAAAGGTTGAAAACACCAGGGCTGTTGTTGACTAAAGAAATTCTTGGTCGACCTGCCCCATCGACCGATTATTCAACTAAAAGGGGGGGTGTAACTATAAACTATAAAGTATCTCCATGTATCCGACCCAAACTGCACTCAAAAGACAACAACGGCCCATTAGTTCATGCTAAAACAACTATTTATACAGAAAAGTACAAGGAAACAGAGTATTTATATTAGACGCCAAAATCTTCAGCAAACTCGCTCGATATCTTCTTGTTTTTGCCACATACTTTATATAATCTTAATAAAATGATTCGTCGATTAATAAAAATCTTGGTCACCATCGACCAATTAATCGACTAAACGACATTACATCCCTAGAACACACTGATCTAAATAATGTCCGGCATATGTCGCTTTGCAAATCTGTCCCAGTTACACTTGTGATTGGTTAGTTTGGTTAGTCAGTTTTAAAATGTATTTTATGTATTTTATGTAATTATGTAATTTTATGTAATTATGATTCTTTCCATTTTGTTTTTGTTAGTTGTTATTTGAGCCCAGTCCTTGGCAGTTGGTTCATTCTGTGACATCTGTTTCTTACCGCCAAAAGTACTCTCCAAAGGTATCCATCCATTGTTTCCATTGCAGGAGTTTTATAGTGAGACGTTATGGTTGAAAGTAATTAGCAGTGCTTTTTAATCTCAGTCCAATATTTGTGAACAGTCGGAAAATCAAGAAACACATGGTCATGTTGGAACACCTACAAGCATAGTTTCTCCTGCAGTTAGTATTTTCCCTGTGAATAATGTGTACTTTGACGTGGTGCAAAAACTGCCGAGATAATTTTTTCAACAGAACCCTTTCCAAACATGAGATTTTGCGCTCCTCCGTTAAAATGTGTTTATATATGTTTCCCATTCTACAGCTTTCCTGACAATATTTCCTCTTTTTTCCCAATTATTTTCAGTACAGGTTTATTGCACTGTATGTTCATTGCACTTTCTCATAACTTACCGCCAGATTGGATCCTGGTTTATGGTTACTGTTTCTGTATTTACAAGGTGTCTCTGTCAGCACAAATGAACAAAGGTGGAATATGTTTTTTTTTTTTTTTTTACATAGTGGCATTATCAACTTCCTTTGCTCTACTTTAACGCAAAGGCAATTCAGAAGATTCTAAGCCATACATTTTCTGGTGCAAGTTATAACAATGATACGGTCCAACACTGGTGCATTTTATATTTGGATAGTTTTTTCCAAAAACAGTGATCATTCCCTTCCAGGAGTGATGTGTTAAGAACAGCTGCACACACAGCCTGGTACATGCCTGAACATTCTATCACATTCATTTCATTGGGACAGCAAAAACAAAACAACCAAAAAAAACACCTTATTGTTGTTATTTGTAGACAGCACAGACACACATTTTTTGTTGATATGTTCATCCCATTTTCCAATGAGTAATAACTATAAATATCCAACTTTAACCTCTAGTTTCTAAAGGTCACTTATTACTGTTAGATTTGTGGCACTTGGTGAAACAAAACAAAAATTGAATTTTCAATCTGTTGTGACCCATCATATTTTTGGTGCATTATGGCCCAGAATAATAATAATGTTAGATTTATGAAAATGTTTCTTATGAGGATGTTAGCATGTATGCTAATATTGCCACTAATAGCTAATGGTAACCGTCCACACAAAACACAAACATGTGGCTCTAGTGATACTCACATATGGTCGTCAGTTGCTAAAACAGCCCTGGATTTTCATAGTTAGTGATGTTTGGAGGCTAACGCTAACTCCCCTATTGAACGGTATGAAGCTAATGGAACACAGCGGCCTGCTTACAAACACTGGAAGTTTCTCTAGGGCCCTGCCTTCCATTTGAAATCATGACATCATGCTCTAAAATGTGAACGCAGCCTGGTTCACCTCTTTGGTTTGATCCAGTATGGACATTTTGGTTTAGTTCAGCACTTTTTGTGGAATAGACTGTTCATGGGTTTCAGTTTTCTGTTATATACAACATTTTGATGACTTTGATCAAAAATAATAAAGTTGCGGAGTGCCTCATGGATGTGAAAATGTTAAAAATGTGAACCAGTCAGATGCTCTTTGGAGGCGGGTGAATTCCTTTGGAGCTGAATAAAGATAGTAGTCTGGGATAATGTCTTTTGACGACTGTATCCCATTCAAATTATGTACAGTATTTAGTTTTAAATTGTTAAACGCTACGCCAACGGTCCCAATTTCTCATCATTCTGAAACCCATGGATAGTTAACAGAAGTGTGTATGTATGTGTGTATGGAACAATCTCGTTCCTATTATACCCATATGGCACTGGCAGAATAAACCGAGAAGTCAATTTTACAAAAACAATCAGAAAGATTTTGTGTGCTTCGCTGCTCCTTTAGATACTTTTTCTGTCGTTACCGCAGCAAATCTGTGAAAACTGTTTAGAGTGTGAAGAGCAGAGTGTGACATCAGTTTAGCACTGTCCTGCAGTGCTGATGATGTGAATGAAGAAGTGCTCCTGGTTTATTCTTGCTTTTATCTTGGTTTAGCCATGGTTTAGCCTTGTTATGGTCATAGTTTAATAATAGACTTGTTGTAATCACAGACTTGGTTTGACCTTCGTTTAGACTGATTTTAGTTATTGTGTAGACCTGCTTTAATCTTGGTTTAGTCATGGGTTTATCTTGGTTTAGTTATTATTTCGATTTGGTTTAATAATTATGGTTTAGACTTGGTTTAATCTTGGTTTAGTCCTGGTTTAGATTACGTTAGTTTATCTTACTTTAATCATGGTGTAGTCTTGGTAGAATCTTGGTTTAGAGTGGGTTTAGACCTAGTTTAAACCTGGCTTAATCAAGGTTTAGCCCTAGTTTAATTTAATCTTGGTTTGGGTTGGATTTCGTTTGGGTGTAGACCTGGTTTAATTTGGGCTTATCCTGGTTTACGCTGGGTTTAGACTTGGTTTTCAATCTTGGTTTAGACTGAGTTTAATTCTGATTTAGCTCAGGTTTAATATTAGTTTAGTCTGGGTTTAGACCTGATGTAATCACTAGCTGGTTTAATCTTGGTTTGGGCTGGGTTTTGTTTGGGTTTAGATTTAAATTTTGGCTTTGTCCGGGGTTACGCTGGGTTTAGACTTGGTTTAATGTTGGCTTAGTCCTGGTTTAGAATGAATTTAGTCCTGATTTCTGGTTTGCCCTGTTTCAATTTTTACTTACCACCCTTGAGACCTTTTTGGTGTGAATAATTGCCCTCATTTTTAATCATTAATGGAGCCTATCTTCTTAGAGTGGTCTCAGTCTGACTGTTTGTTCTGGATCCTTTGTGAAGGGCAAGTAGCACAAATACTGGGAGTGACTGTCTGAATAAGATGTCATATTTTTCATGAAACGAAAAGAAAAATCTGTCAAAACAAGCCAGTACCACAAGCGTGGATAAAGTCCACAGAAAGACAAAAATCAAAGTGGTTCAAGAACACAACAGCGACCGAAGCGCAAGAGTCTCAAAGAACTGGCAAGACCTTTCTGAAGTAAAATGTTAATGCATGCAACAACCAAGGAATTACTTTGTGACATGTTCAACCTAAATGTGAAATGAGCTTGCGATTCACTGCTAATTTGACAAGTTGGTTATTCTGTGACTTTGTGTTTTTCTGTTAAGGTTAAGGTACACTTTATTGTCCCAGTAGGGAGATTTGTCCTCTGCATTTTCATCCTTCAGTGCCACTGGGGGAACCTGTGAAGAGTGAATGTGCTCAAACAGGCCATGTACTGTTTCCACTCGTCCTGATGGTCATACTCTTGGTGACATTGTAACTTCAAAGACTGTTTCTACATTTTTCTCCCACAGAGACATAATGATCACCTACGCACACCAAACGTACAAAATTTCTGAAAGTTTTACGTGAAATTTTAGGTGAAATTTGACATTTTTAGGCCAATTTTCAGTCGGATCTAGTTTACTCAAAAACAGATCCCCTCTGTACATTTTTGTGACTTATCTGTGTACAAAATTAAAAAAGAAATTTAAACCTGGTTCTGTCCATTTTTCAGATTTGAAGATCCCAAATAATATGTGCAATTATGACAATTTTTACACAGAAAATGCCTTGTTTCTTTATTAAAACATTATATGATGAATAGCATTTTTCTTACATTTACAGCATGTGAGTAAACTACAAGAGAAGTTTCAAATTGATGTCTTTTAATTTTAATTTCATTTTCCTATCCACCTGCAGTGTCTCGCCTTAATTTAGAACTTAAAACAAAGAATTTACTATATATCTTTGTGGCGTTTCCTCATCAGGATTTGTGTTAGCGCTCCATCTTCTGGTAGCAGAGGGAATTACCATGGGGTAATAAACAAGCTTCGATTGCCCTGACATCCTATTTTAAGCACGTAGCTGTAATGAATGTGATTTGATGGCAGAAATGCTCTGAAAGAGTCTGGCAATGATTTATGGACATAAAATCTGGGGAATTTTAATGTGAGTGTTTTTGTTTTGATCCTTACAGCCAAAGGAACTCGTAAACAAGATTAATCAGTGTGAATGAAGCTATGTACAACTCAATGTATGTGTTTGATGAGGAAACAATGTTACAACATGTTTAAAAGCTCAAAAAAGTAAATTGTGTTTGTGTCCACATATTCTGCTACAGTGACTTTTTTGAGCTTTAAACCATGTTCTAACAATGTTCCCTCATCAATAACATACCTGAAGTAGCATTCAAGCTCTTTTGAGGAATGTTTATTAGAAAATCCTCCCCCATCTGTGCATCAAACACACTTCCTGTTGAACTTCCTGGATTTTCGTACATATTTTTAGATCATCTATGTCACTTATCCGAGAATGTATGTATGTATGTATACTTATGCCTCTAAACACGATCACTGCTGCAGCAAATCCGACCCATAACGTATTTTCAGCGCTAACTTCACTAGATTGTATATAATGATGGCGCCATCTGCTGGCTGGATGCACTCAGTAAGTGCCATTTCATACTGACTCATAACACCTGTCATAGAAAGAATAAGAAACTTTTTTGTTTTTTTAAACATGAGATGGCAAATTTAAGGTTCTCAAGAGCATGTGTAAAGGCCAATAACAATATGAAAAATGCTGAATATTTTTCCTTTAAATGCCGTATTGCAGCACATTTCTAACAATGCAATATCATCTCTGTGAACACAAGCTGGTGATCGACCTTCAAACAGAAAAGTTATGCAGTGCCCCTTTCATTTTCCGTAGAGTTGCCAATGGTCAGAACTGTTCAAATTCAGGCAACACGTTATGGAACAAACAACACCTCATGGAACAGGCCACCACTCATGACTTTGGTTAATAATATGTGGCTCCATTTCACCACTGTGGCACAGCCTTCCAAAAAATATGCAGGCATTTAATTGAAAAGTTGTAGGAAAAAGTCGACTCTGCCCTCTCGCAAAAGGAGCTATAGCCTATATTTAAGTGCATTTCCGTGGGGGGAATGAGATGGATAAGTCGCTCCTGTGTTTAAAGGCATGGCTAATGTCTTTGCCAAAGCGGAGGATTAGCCCACCCGTGGAGTGGAGAGGGGGCTGTAACGAATGGCGCTCACCTTTACCGACAGAGGGAGGAAAGAGAGGCTGCAGTGAGGCTTAGAGCTGCTAATGTGGTGTCTGAGCGTGTGCCAGGAGCTCCACTCAGGGCTGTGTATGGTAGATTACATCCCCGATCCAGAGCACGACGCAGGGACAGGGAGGACAGGAAAGGGCCCCTACAGGCAGCCATGACAGGAGCTCAGAATTTTAAAGGAGCTGCAGCACCCATGTGACTGAATTTGCTGAGGACGTAATATTGGCAGTGGAGATATGGCAGATATGGATATATGATATTAAAATAAGAATAAAGGAAAAATTGTTTTTCATATTGTTATTAGCCTTGAAACATGTTCTTGTGTACCATAAATTTGCCATTACATGTTTTGAAACAAACGGATTTTCTGCAGCAGTTATCGAGTTTAGAGGCAGAAATACCGAGACGAAGTTTAGTGATGATTTAAAGACAGCAGACTATTTTTGAATAAGTGACGTTGATGATCTGAAATTATGTACTGGATAAAAGGGGTTACGCAGGAAGTGTGTTTGACTCTCAGAGGGGGGAGGATTTTTTAATGAACATTCCTCAAAACAGTGTGAATGCAACTGAATCCTATGTTTTTAAAATGACGGAACATTGTTAGAACATGGTTTAAAGTTCAAAAAAGTAACTGTAGCAGAATATGTGTGCTTTAAAAGAGCTGCGGCACCATTGTGACTGAATTTGCTGAGGACGTAATATTGGCAGTGGAGATATTGCGGTGTGTTTGTCATTAAAATAAGAATACGTCTTTAAACTGATCAGGTAAAGGCGAGACACTGCAGGTGAATAGGAATAAAGAATCGTAAATGGTTACATTCTTGTATAGCGCTATTCCACGCTCAAGGGCTTTACATCAAGGAACCACTAACCCATTCACACACACATTCACACACCAGAGTAAACAGACTCTGGGGGCGAGGAGGGTCTTGCCCAAGGACACAATGGCTGTATTCCCCTGAGGGAGCAATCGCACCGCCAACCTGTGGGCCAGCAGATCTGACCGCTCAGCCAACATCAAAGGAGAGAAAAATATGTAATACAAGTTTTGTTTTGTTTTTTTATAACACATATTTACAACATTTAAATCTGAAAAAATATTAGTTACAATAAGTGTAGGGTAGGGTATTTTGGATTTCTAGAAGTTTTTGAGTACTACATCTGACTGAAAATGTGCCAAAATATTCTAATTTAGCCAATTTTTTTTTAACTAAAGGAAAAATATTTACCGTTTTTTGTTATTAGCCTTTAAACATGCTCTTGAGTAAGATAAGTTCGCCATCTCATGTTTTGATGTTCTTTAGGTTTAGGTGCCATATACTGGCTGCATAGAACTTACAGAATTTAGTTACATTATTATTTAATGGACTGCATGAGATGCTAATCAGGCTAGCAGTTACAGTGATCGTGACGGCAAAAATGCTCAGAGTGAGTCTGGCGATGATTTAAGGACTTAAAACAGCAGGAGATTCTCACATAAGTGACATCTAATATCAGAAAAACGTCATTGATCGAGGGAGTTCAGCAGGAAGTGTTTTTGACAGTTGGAGGGAGAGGATTTTCTAACCAGCATTCCTCAAACTAGCATGAATGAAGCTAAATGCAACTCCAAGTATGTTTTTGATCATGAAACATTGTTAGAACATGGTTAAAAAAAGTCACTATAGCATAATATCTGTCCCTTAAAACTTTAGAATTAGATTTCAACAAATCCTTCTGTACTTTTCCTTAAAATCTTGTTGCATACAAAATGGTACAATTTGGTGTGTGTAGGTGCTATCTTTATGTGGTGATCTGTATGTCTCAGTGGGAGAAAAATGCATTCTAAGAAAAAATAAGTTACAATGTCCCAGAGAAATCTATGCATGACGTGGATTAAATGAAGTAATAAAACATCTTTTGGAGCAGATTGGACAAGTTTGTTGTTTCCATATGAAAGCCGATATGCTGAGAGAGAAAAATGAGCGACCTTCTAATATCGTAAAAAGTGTCCTTAGAAATGTTTGTGAGAAGTATACTTAATTATAAAGCACATAACGATTACTGATACTGACCCTTAAATGATGTGATCTTGATAAAATAGTGAAAACATGTTGTTCTCCAATTAACGTGAAGCTGCTCTACATGTCGAAGTAATAAACAACTGAAAAGCATTGGTTTAACTTTAGTTTGTGATTTTATTTTTCTACAGTCAACATTTTTAAGTAGTAAATTAAGCAAACAGTTTAGCGAAAAGCATTTGGGATTATTTCTCTTCAAACTACTCTCTCTTGTCAAATTTAAAGACCAATACACAACCTTATTACAGTTTTGGATCGTTCTGATAGATTAAATAAAACTGCCCAAATTAACTCGCTTAGTTAACGTTAAGACTTATTGTTTATTGTTTATTGTTTATTTAAGGATCCCCATTAGTCTCTACAGCAGCAGAGACTATTCTTCCTGGGGTCCACTTTCACAATTTAAAACTCTACAAGACAGTACATATTAAAATTCGAGCATTAACAATCAAAAAACAGAACACTACATTTGAGTTCAATCATAAGGTATTATGATAAAACACAAAGATGGTACAGTTTGCCTTAAACATTGAGCACGATTACATTTTCCAACATTGATTTCTTTAAGCTTCTTTTAAAAACATGATGGTTCTCTATTATAATCAGCTTTTGCGGCAGCACATTCCAGTAAGAAATGGCTCTGTATAGAAATGTTTTTTTCAGTGCGTTAGTTCTAGGTTTAGGCCGAGTGAAAGTGTGAGAGGCTCGTCTTGTATTAAAGCCATGTCTATTACAGGTGGGCAGTAAATGTGAAAACAGACTCAAAGGTTTGTGTGTTGTCCATATTTTATGCAAAGACAACATCAGACTGCAAGCCAGTCTGTCTTTGACTTTCAACCATGACAGTCTCCTGTGCATATTATTAACATTAGTTCTAAATGGGCAATTTAGAGCGAGTCTTGCAGCTCGATTCTGAGCTCTTTGTAGTTTGTCTAGATCTTTGTTGGCAGCATTAGACCACACAATAGGACAATAGTCCAGGTGAGATAAGACAAGTGATTGAATTACAAGTTTTTTCGCTTCATTTGACATAAAATATGCATTACTTCTGATTAGTGATATATTTCTGCTCATTTTAGTAATGATATAATTAATATGAGTTGTCCATGACATAGTTTGATCTAATGTGACACCTAAAAGTTTAACCTTAGTTCTCTGCTCGCCCGAAATCCAATAATCCACTCAATCTGGAGTTTTGCAAATCCGGTAAAAATCTCTAGCTTTCCCTCGCTCATTTGTACATCCCGGAGCGCAAACATTTCCCACAATCTCTTAAACTCCGATAAAGTTTGTTAATTGCAGCCGACGTGGTTAGTTTCTCTGAATTCTTCTCCACTTCACCTGCCAGTATAGAATTTACGTGATGACTTCTGCAGGAGGGAAGAGTTTCACAAAGTCATCCATTTTGTGTGTATGACTGAACCTACCATTTGCCATGATTGCCCTGCGCTGGTTCTTAAATACTTTTAGGGGACAATAGAGTGGAATGATAAGAGAATATTAAACAGCTCATAGAATACTTCTTTATATGGCTCCAGAAACTAAAATAAAAATCCAATAGTTTGGTGTATCTTATATTTCAGATCCAAGCAATCACAATCAAATATTTGTCAAATGGTTGGATTCAATTGCCTGGAAAATCCAGAACGACATCTTTCTGTTCGTCCAAACAGATCAATATCAGTCTGGTCACTAAGTAATCTCTGCGAGTTCAGATGGGCGTGACTGACAGGGAGATTAGCCAATCAGAGACATGAATGATCAGTCCGGATCAAAACAAACATGGCTCCTCACGGGAAAAAAGAAAGGCAAGAAATATAACAGGAACGGAAAAACATTGCGGAATCAAAGAGTGAAGCACAAAAGTCTGTTCATTTGAGGTGAGAGGAGTTTGATTTTGTGACAGATGAACTCTTTCGTTTCACATGCATCACAGTAATAAACATCTGATTGCACGGTACGTTTTGGAATTGACTCGATGCTTGTTGGAGGGCGGAGTGACCAGACTCATTCTTCGTAAGGAATTGAAGAAGTGTGTATTCTGGATAACAGGCAATAGATTAAAGGGGCTTAACCTGATTTTTAATGTTTTGAAATGTGAAAGACAGAACTAGTTCATTGTCATTTACATGTATCGCTCACATTCCTAGTGTAGTCCCAGCATCTTAAATATTCACCACAGTGGGTTTATAAGCACTTTTCAGTCTCTGAGAATAAAACACTCAATAAACAGATGCAAAGAATGTGCACTGTATCCGTGCAGGAGCAACACAGACTCTGTTTTATTACGCGCAAAATAATCGTGTAGATGAACTAGTTCTGTTTTTCACGGTTCAAAACAGTACAAATCAGATACAGCCCCTTCATTTTTGATTGCATATGTTTTTATTCTCCTGCGTTTCTTGTACCCCGTGTTGCAACAATAGAATTCCCCATTGTGGGATGAATAAAAGTTCTCTTGTTTAATCTTACCAAAGGCAAACAGGGGTACCTCTTTTATATACAATGAGCCTCCATTATTTCAGAGTCGTTTTGTGAAAAACGCCTCTCTGTGGATTTCAGAGCCACGAATATCTGGCACCGCTGCCAAAACAGAATAGAACATCATCTTTTGAATGGGCAAAAGTCCTCGTGATATCACCATTGAACAGGACGCTGAAACAGATGAATATCTACAAAGAGATAATCCAAACATTATAAACAATACCCGTCTTTGCATTGTTGTTTGCATCAATTCGTTAGTGTTTTTTCCCGTTGTTTTCCTAGATTTTCTGTTTTAAACCACTATTCAGTTTTCATTTAATACCAAATATTGACTTGATTACTGTCAAGCCTTTTTGTTCAGTCCAGACAAATTGTACATGGCATTTGTATGTTGCTCTGATACTGAGTGCAGTTTGAATCCAGCATCTTTTTTTCCCAGGTGAAAATAAAGGCAGATTCTGTGGCGCAAGGTACAGAAATGCCTGCAGGCAGAACAGTAGCTTGCATTCGGACTTACAGATAACTCCAGCCATGGACTGTCAAGAGCTGTTGAACGACCTCCTCCCTTGTCCATGCTGATTCCTTGGATAACTTTTGAGGCTGAACTGGACCTTCCTCGGTGGATCTGCTGGACATAAGGTACATATTAAAGAACATGATGTACAACTTGCAGCTTTCTGTCTAAATGATTGTCTCTGTGCTCACTGTTTACTCACAGTAATCATCACGACTTCCATTTCTATTTCACGGGGTTTGAAAATAAAATGAAAATAAACAACGAATTAAAATTTTAAGGACAGACTTCCCCATTGTATTGTATGTAGATTACTTCGGTTAGTGGTGCTGCTTTATTATTTATTCCGCTTCAGAATTAGCATTAGCATATTTTAAGACTTTCATGAAGTATTTATAAACATCTTCTCCTTTTTATCCACCATGCTGATACACTGCACCTCCTGGCTGGTGGTGGTACTGCGCCCTCATGTCGGTTTGTCTAACAGGTCTTAAATGTGAACATGAACCACAGGAATACAACAAGTTAAATGATTAATCACAACTACTTGATTCAAATCGAATAGACAACTAATGCCAACTAACTAAGTAATCAAATAATTGGATAAACTGGACTAAACACAGATTCCAAAACATGTCATGAGCTGAGAGAAGAGGTTTATGACTCACACAAAATCAGTGGTGGAAAGTAACAAAGTACTGTGCTTAAATCATTTTTTATATGTATTTGTACATTTTACAGTAGATACTTTTTACTTTAACCTCACTACATTTCAGAGCATATATCTGTACTTTCTAATCCATACATTTTTGAACTGGATTGAAAAGTCAAAGTATATTTTCTTATGATTTTAGACATGCTGAAAAGACTGAGGAGAGTATTTATTTTACAACATCTTGTTTTTGTTTTTTTCCCTAGTTCGCTTTTTGCAAACAAATAGCCTCTAAAGAGAAAAATAACCTGGAAAGCAGCCTTTAAGGACCAAAACTCAACAGAATAATAGTTCTTCACACCAAAAAATAATTACTTTTTCTTTTTACACTTAAAGTACATTTTTAGAGGAGTACTTTAAAGATTTTACTTGAGTAGATTTTAAAATGTGATACTTTTACTTCAGTATTTCTTTGCTGCTTGGAGTACTTCACCCACCACTGCACAAAAATGACACGGGAAATGTGCAAATGATGTGGTAAATAAAGTCATCTGCTCAGAGGCGTCAGAGGCTAAACAACAGGAGAAAAAGTGTGTTTGAACAGACAGCTGCATTAAAGAGAAACAGAGAAACAGTCAATCATGATACGACAATTCCATAAAAATAGCAGATTGTCACAGGGACAAGCTCACGATTTGATTTTTATAACCGTATCGCCCAGATCTACGTTCACAAGCCGTTCTGAACAACGAATCGATTAACCGAAAAAATATTTATCAGACTAGATAATTACCAAAATAATTGTCAGTTGCAGCCTTGAACCAGCACTGGCACAGATCTTGTCCCGTACACGAACAACTGGGTAAGCGTCAGAGTGGGGAATAATCATACTGCGAGAAAATAACCCTGACTCTAAGTGAAGTAAAAGCTGTGGCCTGTAATAATTGTGTAATAACTATCATTACATTTATCATACAATTTTCATGCTATTTCTGTGCTGAACTTTCCCCTTTAGTCCTTCAGACCCCGCCAAACCAACCCAAACATGGCGAAATCAGAAGGAACATCCACGAGGAAAGTTTTGAATGCGTAAATTGAATGTAAAATACTGTGCCTCACCTTAGAAATGTGCGCATATAAATATAATGTGACATTTCTCCAAAGGGGTAAATGGAGCGAGTCGGAGGTAATAAAGTCAATATTACCGAAAGGGAGTTGGAGTGGCCTCGGCAGTGTCCTGGTCTAACTCATAGCTCTATATTTACAGACGCCGCATCAGCAAAGACAACAGGCGCTGGAGATAAATCACACGTCAGCTGGGCGAAGTAACACCTCACTTTCCTCAGCTTCTGTCAGATACTAGACCTTATTATTATTATTTTTTTTTATTTACTAGCAAAGTTAAAGTCTCCTTCCCTTTTCTTAAGCAAATCATACAAATACACTAGGCAGGTTTCCACTGGTCTGCTTTGGAGCTGATCGGTCTGAAAGTCTCTTCTGTTTAAAGTAAAAAATATTATGCATTTTTCATACTGTTATTGGCCTTTAACCCTCCCGCTATTGTTGGGTCCATTTAATCCCATCAAGATTTTTTGGTTTATTTTTTATTTCATGGCTAGGAAACTTTAATGGCTGGTCCAAATCATCACCTAACATACAATTACGCTTTTTTTTTCTTTCCTGATATGAAAATATATAGTGCTCTTTGACCAAATTTGCGTTGCTCGAACGAAGAGAGCACAAGCGTTAAGCCTGCTCGAGGGTCTTAAGTTTGACGTCTCATGTTTTAGAACTAAAAAAAAAAGGAATAATAATAATAATAATAATAATAACTTAATCACCGCAATGGGAGATGCCATTTTGACTTAGCTGTGGCTCCATCTACTGGCTGTAGAGGCAATCACAGACGTGTAAATATATACCCACAATGTATTGCGGTAAAGAGTGGATCTGACGAAGCTGTAGTTATCATCAATAGGCAGAGGAAATGTTCAGAGCGAGTCTGGCAATTATTTTAAGGACTTATCTGAGAATCTTTAGCTGAAAAGATTCTCGTGTAAGTGACGTCAGCATCATTTACATCACATCGAAGGAGGGAGGGGATTTTCAAAGGCGCATTCTTCAAACAAACGTGAGTCAAGCTAAATGTTACTCCAAGTATATTTCTGATGACGGAACAATGTTAGAGCATGACTAAAAGCTCAAAAAAGTAAATGTTGCATAATATTTGTCCTTTAAGGAATCCAACACAGATCCACAAGGGAAAGTGCTCTGGCTCGCTTTGGCTCCCAATGCGCCCAGACTCAGGTGAAAACAAGATGGCAAAAAGATACAAAAAAAAGAATGAATAATTTCTCACCAAATGATGACTTGATCTTGTGATAAACTGCTTTGCCGGCTTATTCTTTGAGCTGACGTGCTTAGCTAAATTAAGCAATCGCACGGTAGCAACAGATGTTTCCTGTTTATGGATGCGCGGCACTTGCGTCAAGATAAAAAGAAATATATTTCCAGAGCCTATTGCATCTAATATTATCCAAACCGAATGTATTAAAGAGATGTTAAAACCTGGTGCATACGTGCGAAGGAGTGAAATAAATGCAGAAAACGCTGATGATAAACCAGAAGTAGTTTCTTGATTGACTCTTGAGGAAAACATGTGGAGTGAAAGTTACACGTGAGCAGAGGAGCACGAGGGGAAGAGGTGCCACGCCACAAGTAACACCTGCTGGGTCTCAACTAAGTAGTACTAGATCACCTGGAAAAACAAAACTAACACATAAACTTACACGCTACTTAAAAGTCCTTAGAGTACTCTGTCGTGTTGGTTGGTAGTTTATTACCTCAAAACTAGTGATGGTGACCTCAGATCTCTGTCCGACGCGATGTGCACCTCGATATTCTTCCTGCAAAGCGATTCATTTAAGATACATTTCTCACCACCAACGATGCAATTTGATTTGATAATTAGTCTGATACTGTATAAATTGGCAGTATGTATGCAATGCTAAATTTGGAGCAAATTACTACCTGTATATAATAGAACTACTTGAAATAGCCTGAATATTAGTTATAATATTGTAAGATCATATTTAAAATCCTCCACAGCACAGAGACATTAGGTATTGTTTAGCCTTCTGTTTTTAAAGACAGTGTATTTCCTCATATTACTGATGTTTGAGGCCTGTAAAAAAGACGAGAAGCCTGAGAGCAGCACGTCTTTAGTGAACAAAAGTTAGGCATCAGCCCTGCTCCGCTGACAATTCGATCAAAGTTTGGATTGAACTTTTAAGGCTCAGTGAAGTCAACAAAGAGGTAAAACCAACACTGTGTCTGTCAATGATCATGTTTGTGGAGTCTCCTCTGCGAGTGTTTCAGAATCTCTGGCAGTCTCCGGGAGCGATGTCAGATTTGGATGGCTCTAGATTAACCGTGAAGCAAAGTTCGACGCACTCTACGTTCGTCACCTCAACTGCATCGATGTATCACTTTTCTCCCAACGCACTCATCGCACATGTGCAGGCCGGTACATCGGTGCAAATTTTCCCATCACTACTAAACACATCTTATAATTCACCTGTCAATTGCGCCCATTTGATCGGGGAGATGAGACCAGTGCCCAGATTACACATCACACTGAAACCCCCGGTGTACACTGACTATGGTCCGGTTCCGGTTCGGGATCCGGCAGCCGTGTGGGTCTGTGGAAAGAATCTGCAAGGAGTCTATTTTCACCGGACGAGTGTTCTCACGCAAACCCACATGAGTCTGCGTGGCTTTGGTCAAAAACAAACCGCAGTAAACCGGAGCTATGCAAATCTGGAAGTGACCAGCGCAAGTCCCGGACCACAACCGGACTGGAGTCAGAGTACAATAGGGGTAAGACAGCAACCTCGGCTTTTCTTTTGCCTTTGCTTCTTCCTATCAGTGCCAAGCTTCACGGGTAGTTATTTTTTTCTAAACTAATCGATCATTCTCTCCGTTAACTTCCTTTAACAGGTCTAAGCGCCAAAGTTTATCTCTCCAATTAACTATTCATCTGCACTCATTCATTTATTTCTCTAAACCTAAAAACTTAGCATTTAGACATTTGCTAGGGCTGCTTGCTTTGCTTTCTAGTGTTTATGTCCATAGAAAAAAGATCAAAATAGTATTCCCTTTGATTATTTTTACTAAACGCTGGTTTTATCATAGGCGCATATCACTGTGCAACCAACATTACAGAGCATCACACACTGCTTGATATCACCGGCAGTCGGCAGCTTGTCTTTAATTATAAGACGGTTCTATCTTTCATGCCATCGTTTTTAAAATTACAACACACAGTTATTCCCACGGTAATCATTTTTCACCTAAGGGAACGAAAACATGTATTGGTTAATTGACTGAAGAGTTGGACACGTAAAGACTGAGAATGTGTACGGTCTTCCACATTCCAGGCAGCACACCCAGAGCTCGTCGGTGGCTGGGCTGGTAAATGAGAAACTGAACATCAAGGTTATGGAAGCACGTATTGATCGCTGTTTGCCGCTTGTGAAAAGACATCTTTGCTGTTGGATGAGCACGTGTACTTCCTCATAAAACTGCTTAATAAACTCCTATATTTAAGCTAATTTTCGTTAATTTACCTTATTTAAGTTGTGTGTACAAGCCCAAAGACTAATGACAGGCAATACCATTTGATTTTGCTTCGAAACTACAGAGTTCGGTTGAGTAGTGGGTTGAAGACTGCAGCTCTGATTTGTGTTGGCCCTGGAGTTGGCAACTGTCTCACTGCCCAAAGCGAGACACCCCCGAACAAAGGGTTTTACATTGCTTTTATGGTGTTTTTCACTTGAGTTTTATCTGCGGATTACTGACAAAATGCAAAGTATAAGGGTGTTTGGCGCGTGTCTGTTTCTTTCATTAGTGATGCCTGAACAGGCTCATAACACTGAAGCACTCTCCCCTACACTGATGCTAAATGAGGTTAAATGTAGCTGGAATGCCACAGGTCCTTTTTTAGGACAGTCCCGATCCAAAGTGTAAGACCAGTTGAATAAATGTGTGTGACTGGGAAGCTTAAATAGAGCTGCCACTGGAAGGGGTGTGGATGAGGTGTGGTCCTGCTCCCAAACTTAACAGACAGACAGACTTATCTCCATAAGTCACATTTTGCATGGTCGAATCTTAATAAGAATCCAAGTAGAGCTTTAATCAGTAACAAGACATGGGAGTGAGAGAAAAAAGGAATGTTTGAGTAAAGATTTGATTGAAAATAGCAATTAAACCAAAATAGTCTGTTCTGCAGCTGATCATTTTCAGGTATTTATATTATACTGTCATGACGTTCTGATGACAAAGGCAAAAAAAAGGTTGTCTTTTTGAACATGGTCGAGTTGTTAATGTGCATAAGCATGGCTTCTCGCAGCGTGCCATCACTGCTGAGGTGGAGGGAACCTTTGGAATGGATGACAAGGAAAGTTCACAAAAATGGTCAACAGTTCCAGACAGTAAATGTCCTTCATGAGGCCGTCTTTACCACTTGGAGAAATGTTCCCACTCACTTCCTGGAAACACTTGCATCAAACATGCCGCAAGTGATCAACAATACCGATGGCACTCCTCATTACTGAGTTCATGTCTGAGACTTTTATTTCTGTTTTGAGGGGATTTCGGGGTAGTTTTTTGAGGTGTGGTCCTAAACTTTTTATCTGCTGCATAATGGCGTATTTATTGTTTTCAATACATTTTAAAATTATTTTTTAACTTTTTTGTCTCACTCCCATTTCTTGTTGCATATTGTAGCTGTACATGGAACCTTGTTAAGATCCAACCATAACCAATGTGACTTACGCCAATTATTCAGCTGGTCTTAAAGTTTTGATCGGGACTGTATTTAGCAGAGTTTACAGGCTTTAGAAAGTATTTGGAGATTTGTCAGTGGCCATTTATTTAGTTGATTTGCCTACATCTGAATTGAAAATGCAGGATAAGACATTGAAAAATCCTTCAAAACCTTTGATTTTGACCTTTGACCAAGATATGTTCATTTAAAGGACACATACTCTGTTAGAGTGGCTTTTTTTCAGCTTTTAACCATGTTCTAACAATGTTCCACCATCAAAAACATACCTGAAGTAGCATTCAGATGGATTCATGCTGTTTTGAGGAATGTTCATTAGAAAAACATCCCCCCTCCGAGCATCCAACACTCTTCCTGCTGAACTTCCTGGTTCTGGGACATATTTTCAGATTTTATACATCACTTATTACCAATTTTCCGCTGTTTTAAGTCCTTAAATCATCACCAGACTCGTTCTGTGCTTTTCTGCCATCTAATTGATTGTATGTAGAGCTTGGCGCCATCTGCTGGCTGGATGTACTCAGTAAGTGTCTTTTCACACAGACTGATAAAAGCTGTCATTTAATCAATAGTAAACTTTTCTTTCAAACCATGGGATGGCGAACTTAAGGTACTCAAGCGCATGTATAAGGGCTAATAACACTATGAAAATGCATAATATTTTCCCTTTAAAAGGACTGTACACAATAACATAACCAGCGCTTGTATAATTCAACTTAGTCTAGACCTGTTTCTCTGAACCGGTTGTCACATGGCTTTAAAACTAACTTCACTCTTTTGCCGCTGTAGTAACTCACTCGGGAAACAACAGCCTCCATCTCCAGTGCGCTCCACAATAACGCACACAGCCAGAGTATTATTCAAGCAGACACGCACCCCACCACCACTCCCACCATCACTGCAGCATAAAAAGAAATTTACGCCTCATTTCACCAACGCGGAGCTGCTGGAAAACACATGAATTATGGCTCATTTGAGAAATAAAAGCAGATGAAATATGTGTGTTTCGGAGGGCGTCGCAGATAGGCCATACATTTGGTGGCAGTGTGTTGTGAATGGTGGCCTGGCTGTGCGGCTGAAGATTGCCTCTCTGATTCATTCATAAAGTGCGTGTTGGAGGTCATGTTAAAATAATGTAGGATGACTATAAAAGAGCAGCTCAACAGATGCTGCAGAGTCGTACAATATGCAGGCTGACAGCGGGATAGAGCACCGAGTGTTGTGTCTTGTTTATAGAATATGTGCGAGATAGAATTCTAGATTGTAAAGGCTCAGGTATGGTTTCATTTCATCCATAACAGATCGAGCCTGTGGGTTAATATCTGTGCCACCAGCAACTGAAATAGAATATCGTAGGTTTGAAAGTGAAATACCAAAACCGAAAATGAATTTTGCAAATTGAATGACTATATTGGTAAAAAATAATAATAATAATAATAATGATAAAATACTATTGAAAGGATGAAGTGAAACTGAATTTATTTAAAGGAGAACCTGATTCTTATCGTTTTGAAACATGAAAAACATAACTAGTCACTTACCTAATGCAGTCCCAGCATTGTAAATGTTCATTGTGATGAGTTTATAAGAACTTTTCAGAAGTCTCTGAGCCCAGAGCGTCACTGATCGTAAGGGAAATGCCAACAAACGTTAGCATGCTAACGGCGCACTTCCTGCTTCTCTTGTATGATTAAACGTTCTATACAACATGCAATAGATGCAGAGGAAAAGGTATAATTTTCACCTGAATAGATGCTTTTACAATATATCTGTGCACATCGGGTACATGAACTAGTTCTATTTTTCCCGTTTCGCAGCAGTAAAAATCAAGCAACCCCTTTAATTCACTTCTCCAGTGCTTCATTCACTTTGCTTTCAGTTAATTTTCGGTTTGATTTCTATTAATTTCAAATAGGTTTTATTCCATTTCAATTGGTCTGCCCAATCAGGCCCTGATCATACATACGTATATATAGCTGGCCACAGCACTCACATTACACACGTTTTTACATTATATACGATAAAAGTCTGTGACGTAATATTATATCAGAGCTATTCAACTTAAGGCCTGGGGGCCCTCCAAGTCATATGATCCGGTCTGCAACAGAAAATCTCATTACTGGTTTAGTCCTGATTTAGACCTGGTTTAGTCCTAGTTTAACCCTTGTGCTCTCTTCAATTGAGCTATGTACAGTTGGTCAAAGAGCAATATACTTTTTCATATCAGGATAAAAAATACTTATTTTGTTGAAAAATGTTGCATAAATTGTATGTTGAGTGATGTTTTGGACCATCCATGAAGGTTTCATAGTGATGAAATATGATATATGAATATGAAATAAAAAAGAAATCTAGATGGGGTCAAAAAGCCCTGAAGATATTAGTCTTTGGTTTAGACCTGCTTTAGTCCCGGTTAAGTCCTGGTTTAGACCTGATATAGACCTTGTTTAATCCTGGTTTAAACCAGGACCTGGTGTAGTCCTGGTTTAATCCCTATTTCAGCTCTGCAGATGTTGTTAAAGCCTTTTGTGTTACATGTTTTTCATATTTCAAAAGTACTGAACACATTTCTGGCCCCGAGGACAAACCCAATCGAAAAATCTAGCCCCCGGTGAAATGAAGTTGAATAACCCTACCTTATACCCTTCAACCAGTGTGCCGGGGAAGACCAATGTGCCTTGAGGTTTTTCCAGCTGTGCCTTGAAAAACTGTAAGATTCATGAATATAAATTAATAGTTTACCATTTTAGAGTGTTGTGTGCTGCTTGGCTACAAAAAATGAAAGATTAACAACACCATTGCACAATTTTCATACTTTGTAGGCCAATGAAAAAACACAAAATCAAAGGGCATATAAGATTTAAGCATTCTGAAGGTGAAACTGATCAGTTAATTAAGTCCATGGAAAAATGAAGTCTCTGACCTTTAGCACCTGCACGTTTACGCCACACACTTCCCAGGACATCTTATGATACCCACTAAATAAATATACTCGACTTCACGGTTTGAATTCAATCACCACATCAAATAAAGACTGCGCATTTACATAGTCCATTATGTGATTTAAAAACCTTCGAACACGCTGCATGTGCCCTTATCTTTCATGTGTGCAGCTCTTTATGATAAGTGCTGCGATAAAATCATATATAATTACTCGCTTATGGAATTTCTAATGAGTCATTTCAATATGTTCTATAATTGAGTTGTTTCAATTGGTGTGCATTTGTGTAATGAGAAGTCTGTTTAGTTGAATGTGCTGGAAACGAACGTGCACTGATAATGGGATAGCTAGATTTAGATATGAAGTCATTTAAAGAGTCGTAAAGAGTCGAGGGGTAGTAATAGATGTGGATGTGAGCCATGACTTCTGTCCCTCCAGGGCCACTGCAGCTGCCTACACAGAATCAAGAGTTTAGCTCAAATCAAACATCTTACGTAATTGTGTTTACTCCCAAAGGGGCTTGTTACTGACTAATAAACTGATTTTGCTGCAAACATTCAACAAAGAGAATAGCAAATGCATGAATTATCTCTTGTGTGTGTATGTTCAGGGTTTAGCATGTAGGGCTAGTCCATGTGTCTGAATGGATTTCCTTTGGGTCTCTCATCAATCGGAAACCTACATATATATATAGGTCAGGAACTAACGTCATAGTTGTTCTCGAAATCCGCCATCTTTGTTGTAAGCAGGCAACCAATCCACCGAGTTAACCACATTATCCCACAATTATTATAAAAAAAAAGTTATTGTGGATGAACTCAAACCCCATTTGAGACCAGGAGAATTCCAGTGGCGTACGTCTTAAAAAACATAAAAGATTCACGTTCAGACCAAGGCGCCAAAGGCATTGGGTTTACATGCGAAGTCTCTGCGCCCCAGGCATCAGACACCAGAGTTGGAAAGAGTGAACTTTTGGCAAAATTTGTGCCGCGTCAACCATCAGAAGCTTTCTCCAGCGTAGCGGTCACTCCTCTGAATAGCAGTCCTTGCACACAGAGGCGGTTCTTGCTTGAATTACTCCCTGGGTAAAGAGACTCCTGAGTGACTTGAACATTGTTTATGTAATATAAGATGTATTTTCTTTGAATTATGTCATGTCTTGTTTATGTTGATGCCACTGACCCGAAACCTGAATCTAAGCAGCAGCACCTTCCACACACGCGGCACTGCACTCTACGGGTTGCACTCTCTTCTTCTTCTTGGTCCTGGTGAAGAGGAGCTGGGACAGGGCCACGTGAACCTGTCGGCACTAGGCTGCAGTCGACTAAAGATATTCTTGGTCGACTAAAGACCTGTCCTATCAACCAATTAATCGACTAAAAGGGGGCGTGTCAGAACTATGAAGTATCCCTCTGTATCTGACCCAAGCTGCACCAAAAAAACACAACTGCACCGGTTCATGCTAAAAATAACAATTCGTACAGAAAAGTACCAGGAAACAGTGTATTTATGTTAGATATAAATTAAACTCATGATTCACTCCTAAATCTTTAGCTAACTCACTCCATGTCGTCATTTTTCTGCTGTTTTTGTCATAGAAATTCTTTTAATAAAATAAAATATTTAGTCTACTCAAATAATGTTGGTCGACTAAAATCTGTAACCTTGAGGGACGAATGAGGGATTACATCGACGTACATTTTTTTATGTTTATTTGCCTTTTAAACATACTTTTGGTCATCTTGGAATAAATGTTTCACATTTTCTTACTTAAAGCACACATGTTATGCATTATTTGTATTGTCATTGGCCTTAACCTGCTCTTGAGTCCTTTTGCTTTGACATCTTGTTTGACATCTATGTTTCAGAACACACATTACTTCATACTTCAATCAGATCACAATTCAATCACATTACTTCAATCAGGCGTTTCCCACGACAGGAATTGAGTTAGAGCTCTGACATGGAGTGTAACAAAGCTGGGAAATTCATCACAATGTGTCTTTTGAGGCTCAGAGAGGAGAGATTCATCAAACTAGCATGAATGAAGCTAAACATAACTCTAGGTATGTTTGTGATGAGGGAACAACGACAAACTTTACAAAGTACATTTACTTTTCCACTTAAGTATTTAGCTGTTGGTGCGCCCCCTGCTGTCAGCAGTGTGAGAAAAAATGAACTACATAAATGCAGCAACATGTTTGCTATGTTGTTTGAACCATGTGTTTTTTAGTCAAACACAATTTGACCAAAATAATGAATGCAGTGAGTCCATATTTTAACTCTACTCAGAAATTCAAAGTAGAGTGAGTATTTTCTGAGCGCTCAGAGAAGACAACCTCATAAACAGGATTAATAAACAAGAGTTATTAAACAAGACGCAAAGTACAGCTTCAGCCGTGTTTTTGATGAGGGACATGAATATAACATGATTAAAAGCTTCCTCTGCATATCTCCTTAAAGGGCACGTGAAAAGATATCTGCATTTTGAAAAGCACTAGGGTCAGATCCAAACCTAGTATGACGGGGACAATGCCCATTATTGCATTAAGCTCAGAGGCAGATGCTTGTACCAGGCTCTAGCTTTCTAATATCCATCTGTGCTCCCATTGAACGAAAGATAAAAGGACAGTACAGTGCAGACTACTTTAATTCACTCAGACACAGCCTAAAAGGATTGTCGACGTCATCACATCCACAACATGCAATATTGAGCAGCGTACATACTAAGCTCAGTCACAGCACCAACAGAACCTTTATCTCTCTTGGAGGTAAATGTTTGATTCATTGTTCCCATAGATCCTCCAGGAAAAAATACATGTAAGCAATTGGCTACATTTAAAGTTTTTAATTGATTGGACAGAAAATAACTACAATTACGCACATTTGTTATTACAAAGCAGGTTGGCCTTTAAACTCTATTATTTTTGTAAAGTCTATGGGAAAAATTAATGGGAAATGTACTTCGAAGTGGGCAGGACTTTTGATCTTCATAGTAGAGATCAACTAATATGTTGTTGTTTTACATAACTATTGGGAGTTTTTAGAGTCCAAAGCAACCAATGGCCAATTAGCTCTCGCAGTATGTACACAATTTAGATTTGTTCTCCTGGTTATATTACAGAAAATCAATATTAACTCTCCCTTCTGTCGACTGCTGTAAATAAGAAAAGCACCATAAGGAAAAGTAATATCAACAGCAGTGATTTCAGGCATCCTTTGCAGCCCTGTTTCTCCACACATCTACACAAAAGCAGAGTGCCACATGCACTACAGCGCCCCCTTCTGATGGACGGAAGCGAATTCTGCTCAAACAAAGCTTCAAGTATTGTCTGCAGTCAGGTGAACATATGGTATACTGACTTTTTTGTTCTAACAATGTTCCGTGTTGTTGTGATGAATCCTGGTTAGAAAATCTTCTCCCTTCGATCATTATAAACACTTCCTGCTGAACTCCCCCGATGGATGGCGTTTTTCCGATACTTGACGCCATTTATCCGAGCATTGTCTGCTGTTTTAAGTCCTTAAATCATCGTCAGACATGTTCTGAGCATTTCTGACAACATTAGCTTCTAAAAACATTTTGCCTAAACTCAGGAAGTGCTCGGTAAGAGATACAGATGTTCACATAAGATGCTAAACTTAAGGTACTCAAGAGCATGTTTAAAACCTAATAACGATATAAAAAGGTATAATATTCCCCCCTTCTCGTTCTGATTGAAGAAACTCACTCCTTTTGTGAAAATCATCCCCTGAGGAGTTTTGACCCAGTGTACAACATGGTTTCTAGGTAACAGTTACCTAGAAACCATTTCCTAATGTGATGTCATGATTTACAACCAGGAAGTAAAAATTGAAACCCAAAAAATTGCCAAACTGGGATAATTTTTTTTTTTTTTTAGCAGAATCTTGAATATAATTATCTTTACTGTGTTTTAGTAAAAAGAGTACTTCAACCTGTTATAGGCACTTAAATTCTTTGTTGTTTTTCTGTTTCTGATGACACAGTTGTTGCGAGCCCTTCTTCAATGCTGTTCTGAAAGCAAATTCCATCAAATTGTTTGAGAGGCCATTAATAAACTAAAATCTGATACTGAAAAATCTGCCCACAAATGGTGCCAGTTTTAGAGTTTTATATTTAGTCATTTTAATACCATGGGAACATAAATAAGCAGTAGTTGTTTAGTTCAGTGTTTCCCAACCAGAGGTATGGGGACCCCAAGAAGTATGCGAGGAATTACCAGGGGGTGCTTGGAATGGTTTCAGGTTTTAAATGAAGATGAAATGTACTATTATCTAAATAAAAAGTGTCATTAGTTTCAAATTTAGCATCTATTGGAGTATTTTGGATCATACATATAATAAAAAAAATATAATAGTAATAATTGACTATATTGAACTAGTTAAGCCATTTATTTGGCCAAAACTCAAGTTAAGGGGTACTCTGAGTGTAAAACAAAGCTTAGGGGTACTCAGGACTCAGGAGTTAATGCATATCTTCTTGCTCTTATTTAAAGGTCCCATAACATGCAAAATCGACTTTTCAGAGGTTTTAACCTTCCTACAGTGCTATTTGGGCCTCGTATGTGTGCCCAAAGTGGTTTTTTGATTGATTCCGCATGCTTTCGCTAGAGAACTGACTTGTCCGTCCCCCTCGGCTGAGCAGGCAGACGGGGGCTCATCCCATGGATGACGCGCTTCACATGGATGACGCGGTGTTTAAGCCATGCCTCCGGGAAGCGCGCAGCCGCAGAATAAAAACAGCTAATGCTAATGCTACACAGTAATTACACGATGGATACGACAGATCGAAGAGTTAGCTTGTTATTTACCAAACGGCAACGTCCGCTGCCGAGGTACTGCATGATCGCCAAACTCCAGGTCAGATCCAGGACGAGGACTCAGCACGACGCACCGCCAGGACGGATAAAAGGTTTATTCCTGTGTTTGTGTATCGCTGTTTACCGAGCACACGGGCGCATGCGCACTATCTCCGCTCTAGGCTTCGCACGAAGTTGGGCGGGGAGGCGCGCGAGTTGGGCGGGGGAGCAGCCTGCTCTCTGTTCGGGGGGGTCAGATCTCAGAGTGAGCCGTTTGCTTTTGCAAGGAGGGGGGCCAGTCCAAGAAATGGGTGTTTTTTGGAAACTGTTATGTTATGGATATTGCACAACGCAAAATTTGATCAACAAAGCCCTTAGAATAGACTGTGTAAAGGGCAAAATAGCAGAATATGGGACCTTTAACATTTGACAAGTGTGGGTCAAACATAGTACTTTTGCGTATAAATAATTTTCCCCGAACCAACAAAGACACACTCGCTCTCATTTGGTACCATTTTATCTTTCATTAACAGAGTCAACTTGGCACCAATAAATTTCTCAGCTGAGGCGTTTGTTTATGTCTCAATAAACGTGAAACCAACCCAGGCACGTCGGGCCGCTCCAGTGCCGGGCGCACCTGTGACGCAGGACAATGATCTGTTCAATTATTTATTGTGCTGTCACAGAGAGGAACGCTGATAAATGGTGCTATATATACACTGCCAGGCCAAAAAAAAAAAAAAAAAGTCGCCACCTGGATTTAACTATGCAAATAGATACAAGCCTTCTGTTGGACAATTATTACATGGGGGATTATCTTTCAGCTGCAACACTGTTTTTAAACCCTGACGCGGTGAGTGGCTCCTCGTTTCTGTAACAAAGACAAATCCTGCGGTCCGGGAAAAGATGTCAGATGTGTTTGAGAAGGGTCAAATCAATGGCATCAAGCAGAAAAAAATATCTGAGGAGAAGCGCAAACTAATCCACGACAGATCTTAACCCTGAGAGTCTTTGGGGTGTGCAGGAGACAGCTTTGTGCACTCTCCATCATCACTACAAGATCATGGTGAAAAATGAATGCAGCAACTTTATTCTCTGTAGGGCTGAAACAAGTCAATCGCTTAATTTCAACTGTTTAAATAACCGTGAACCAGTCAGTGCCAAGAGAAAACGTAGTAAAATGACACAAGAAACATCTATTTAGTTGTAACATATATACATTCTCAGGGAGCATTTCTTTAGCTTCCTCTCGGTTAAATGTAATAAAAATCTCATATTCACTTGTGTTTTGTGTCTAAACAACTAATTGATCGACTTATCGATCACCAAATTTGATGAGTAAACTGCTAAAGGTCAGTCTAAAGGTAAAAGACGTGCTCAGCCTTCATGTGTCATGTTTTTTGGTTTTCATAGCTAGAGCTTAAACTGAGCCACTGCTGTGTTCATTTCTATTTTTAGATTTGCAATGTGGCTTGATTGGTTTTATAAATAAAGTATTGGATCATTTTTGTAAACTGGAACATATTATGGCATAGGGAGTTTTATTTTGTTTGGGTTTTTTTTAAAGATTTTAACCATGTTTACAATGTTCCGTAATCCAAAACATACCTAAAGTAGAATTTAATCTTCATTCATGCTGTTTTTAGGAATGTTGAGTAGAAAATCCTCTCCCTCCGACCGTCAAAAACACTCCCTGCTGAACTCCCTCAATCAGTGATGCTATTTCTGTTTAACTCGTGCTGCTTCACAAAGGCTTGAGTAGTAACATGTGTTGCTAGTCTTAGTGTTATACAGCCAGTAGATGGCGCCCAAACTCAGTAAGTGCCAGGGCAAACAGAACCAGGCACAGACGTTGATTTTGTTTGTTTGTTTTTGTTGTTCTAAAACACAAGATGCCAAACTTTAGTTACTCAAGAGCATGTTTAAAGGCTAATAACAATTCAAAAATGCAAAATATGTTTCCTTGAAAATATAGTAGTTCTGTTTATAACATTTTTCAGAAAACAAAAATCAGTTAAAGCACCCCTAAAAGTCTCAATAAAGATGTCCACGCTTTTAACTAAACTAAACTCAAGTGTAGCGTCTTGCATATTTGGGCTGTTCTCCGGTGTTATGTGCCTCTTTCTGCTCTGATGACACTTTGCTCGCTGCTCACTCCGTTTAGAACTGAACTCAACGTGGCTGCGCCTTCACAGGAACGTGCAAAATGAGTATTAGTGCTTACTGCATTGATAGTAGAGCTGGGCCATATGACAAAAAATGATGATCACGATTTCCTTGGGCCCAGATCATTTCGATTCTATCACTATTCATGTTAACTTTTTTTCTATTGCCTTTAAAAGAGCTGCACAATTTAGAAAAAATATCTAATTGTGATTTGATCTGACCAGCACGATTAAGATTAGATTTGCGATTTAGGTTTGAATAAAAGGATTCTGTTTTGTTGCCTTTTAGTTTTTGTCACGTTCAGTTGTGTTTGTCATATTTAAATGAGTCTTTGTCATATTTTTGTCACATTTTTTGGCACGTGTTTCATGTTTGTAGGCACGTTTTGGTTGCTTTTGAGCGCATTTTGAGCGCTTTTTTGCTTTTGGTGTCGATGAATTGAATTGTGCAGCCCTTGTCTATAAGAGGCACATAAAGTCATTTGCTCAGAGGCTAAACAACAGGAGAAAAAGTGCGTTTGAACAGACAGCTGCATTAAAGATTGAAAAACAATGAATCAATAAATAGCAGATTGTCACAGGGACGAGCTCACGGTTCGATTTTTATCACCACCAGCCTTAGTCAATAGTTTAGCACGTTCTGTCAAAGCCCGTGCCTCTACGCTCTCTGCTCTCACGCCACACAGCTGACTTCCTCCGTAAAGCTCCTGTTTGTTCTACCGTTAGTCCCAGTGGGCGAGGCTACCGCGCTCAAATTGAGCCGCCGACTGTAGGCTGCCATGTTTGCAATCTGCTGCTGACCGCTAGGGGCTGCTGCGGAAGTAGAATTATTCAATGCAAGTCAATGGGGAGTTAGATGTCTCAAAACCTACTTTAGAGCCTGGCTCAAAATACGGCTTTGGTCTCAAACGTTAGCTCACGGCTCTGTGACAACGCTGAGGGGGGTGAATTTTTTTGAACCAGGCTGGTTTAGCCGCTGTGATTTTTTAAAGTTCTTGCAGAAGGCGGGCTTTACGCGCCGGAAATGTCAGGGCACAGCCATTCACCTACGAGTGGGCGGTAACCATAGAGGCAACGACGGCAGTACGTCAGCAAAAGGCCGCCCTAAAGTCGCCCTCTCCCCGCCTCCCCACCGAGGGGGGAGTGGTGGGGGCTAACCCGCGGCCATTTTGAATTCTCCATGACTGAGCCGCATTTTCATGAATGGGGCGGAGCGACAACAGTCTGTCCATTATTTTTTATGTCTATGGTTAGTCCTCGTGTGTCATGGCAGCTCTAGCCTCAGCGTACGTCTTTCCACGCACTCTTCCCCCCGTGTGCACGTCCAAACCCTCTTGGTGCAGCAGAACGAGGCACATGTAGGCTGCTCTGGTGCTGCTGTTATTGGCTGAGAGGCTGCTCGGTTGAGAGTGGAGCTGGAGTGTGTCCTATAGGGCACCGGAGTCATGAGTTGATAATGGAGAGAGAGCGGGCTAAATATAGCACAGGTACAGTCACACAGGTGGAGACGCAGCACTGTCAGAGCTTCAGTTCCACACATTCGATGGGCTTGGAAAACTGACCGCTCTGCTTCGTCGTTTGGGTAATGACTGAGTTGCAAATGTTACGTGATGGTCATTTGTGGGTTTCAGCTTTTTCGCAGAGTTTTGCCCATTCAAATTGTTGATTACTATGGCTACGTGGCAACGGATTTTATTTATTTATTTTTTTCACATTAAGAACATAGACTTATAGTACACACAGAACACAGACCATGAGAGCAAAAAAAAAAAAATATTTAGTAAATAACAAAACAAGATGCTAATGTCTCTTCCATTTGTCCCAGTATACTTTAAAGGAAAAATATTATGCACTTTTGGTATTGTTTTTGCCTTTAAACGTGCTCTTGAGCACCTTTAATTTGCCATCTCATGTTTTGAAAAAAAGAAAAAATGTATATAATAAATAATTCATGTTTTCCTCCACACGTAGTCCAGTCAGTAAGGCGCAAGGCGCTCAGCTATATTATCTCTATAAACGAATGTGCTAAAGGCAATTACCGTAAAATTCGTGCTATAAGCCGCTACTTTTTTCTCATGATTTCAACCCTGCGGCTTATACAGCGATGCGGCCAATTTATGTATTTTTCCGGGAACGGCCTCTAGGGGTGCTCTAGCAGGAAGCGCAAGAGTTTAACAGAGTGGTGAAAGAGATTTGATTTGGATTGAGTTTGATTGTGTCAGTTTGCATCATACACACACCATTATCACGGAAAACACACAAAGAAATGCTTATGACACAGCTTTTAAGTTAAAAGCAGGAAACAGAGATAGTGCACGTGAGCTTGACATCAGTGAAGAAGTCAAGTGAAGAGTGGACTAAATGGAGTGCCGTGTTACAGGTACTGTTTGGAAAAAAAGGCACGTGTTCAATTAAAATTTTGCGTGTTCCATCCTTCTGTGTAAATGTCTAATGTTACAACGTGAACACCTGCGGCTTATCGACAAGTGCGGCTTATAGACGTACAAAGTTGTTTTTCTTTGTAAATATGGCTGATGCGACTTATACTCAGGTGCGCTCAATAGTCCGCGTTTTACCGTATTAAAAGCAGCAGCAGTTGTCCTGTTTAGACGGAAGAAATACTCAGGACTAATCTGCCGATGATTTAGGGACTTAAAACAGCAGAAGATGTCTCTACATCGGAAAGACATTGTTCATTGATCTCAGTTCAGTATTTAAGAACAATCAGACAGTGCCAAAACACGAGGTAATGCTGTGCCATTGTACATGTGAAAAAAAAAATCTCTTTTCTCTTTTTGGCTGTCCAGATTATTATATATAATTCTGATGATGCTCCAATTGAAAGTTCTGATTTATATGCCTTATAAAGAGGTAATACATTTTCATCTCTCTGAAACCCAGGGCTGGACCGTTTAAAAGTTTGCGAACAAATACATATTAAATTCTGAAATGGAACAAAAGTGTAGTAGAACATTTCAATGGAGAAACTGGGAATAACCTCAGAATACACTCACAATGGTTTTTGCAAATGAAAAGCACTCAGACACACGTGAGTGATATCAGAGCCTGCTTTAAACACATTTACTATTGTATTTTACATTATTTGTTTATTTATTTGGAGATTATGATGGACAGTATGCATATTTGATGAAGGCTAAATCCTGATTTTTAAAAGTTTTTTTACTGGACAAATACTCACAGAACTGTTGACCGCACAATAGGGTTTCATTTTATCTACAGCTAGATTACATACATCACCACAAATTATACTTTTTGTTACGCTGAAGTGCAATTTTGAGGCTGGAAAAGTTGTTGTTTTCATCCTTTGTATTACAGAAGCAGACTGATATTTCTATTCTGGAAACTCAAAATTGTAGCTTATCTTATGCTATAAAGGCGCGTAGCACTTTTCTTTTGTGTGGATCATTTAATGGCATCGGAGTTGTTTTCTTTTTTGTTGAGTGAATGTACCTTGCTTTTCTGAGTTCTGCGGGGGCCCTGACAAATCTCAGGCGAATGCAGGGGGCTTCAAGGAAAAAAAAAGGTTGAGAACCACTGATCCATTCTTAAGCTTTTTTACCTCGAGGCCCGACTTTTTCTGTACAAAGTAAACTGGGGCCCAATCTCATATTAAATGTATTATACTTAACTGATCGCGCGGCTCTCGAGAAGGTGCTTGCGGGCCTACTTTGGGCCGTGGCTCTATGGGAAGAATCACTGCATTAAAACCAGTCTTGTCAGTGCCAGTGTTTCCCAACCAGCGGTACAGGGACCCCAAGGAGGTACTTGAGCAATTACCAGGGAGTGCTTAGAATGGTTTAAGGTTTGAAAAGAAGATTAAATGTACTTGTAAAAAGTGTTATTACATTTTGCATATTCTGGAGTATCATAATCATATCAAATCATGAGCCATAAATGTAATTTAACCAAAAAATGTATGGTAATAACTGAGAATATGTGACTAGTACACCTATTTATTTGCCTTAAACTCAAGTTAAGGGTACATTTAAAGGACACATATTCTGCTACAGTGTCATTTTTGATCTTTTATTCATGTTCTAACAATGTTCCGTCATCAAAAACATACCTGAAGTACCATTCAGCTGTATTCACACTGTTTTGAGGAATATTCATTTGAAAATCCTCCTCCCTCCAGCTGTCCAAAACGCTTCCTACTGAACTCCCTGGTTTTGGGATGTATTTCCAGATTTCATACGTCACCTCTAATCTTTTGCTGTTTTAAGTCGTTAAATAATCGTCAGACTCATTTTGAACACGATAACGGCTCCTGCTAACCACACCATAGCGTCTGTTCAGCGCTAACTTCACTAGATTGTGTAAGCGCTGAGGCGCCATCGACTGGCTGGACGCACTCAGTAAGTGTCATTTCACACAGGCTGATAAACCTTGTCATTTAATGAATATTAAACGTATTTTTACAGTGATCCCTCGCTATATCGCGTTTCATCTTTCACGGCTTCGCTGCTTCACGGATTTTTTTTACAGTGCGGATATTTTTACAGTGCATCCACCGAACTTCAGCGCACGGCACAAGAAGGGGACCCTTTGACGAGTCGTTCATTGCAGTTCTCAAATATAATCGAAGGTGGCATATCCGTTTATAAAAATCTTCTTGCTCAGAAAAAGAAAGAGCGCCAAAACCTAAAGAAAGAGTCGTGCGTCTTCAGTAGAAACAGACGCTACAGTGGAGCGGAGTCAGGACGAAGAGGCACAGACTGTGAAATACGACTGTTTCCAACCTTGTATTACTATATTAAAATTATTGTTTAAAACAAATTTTGGGCTTTAAAACAGGTTTTGAGTTTTGGTTTCATTCCATAGTTCAGTATTGCATTGTAAAATAATTAAAAATAAAGCTGTGACTACTTCACGGATTTCACTTTTCGCGTGTTATTTTTGGAACGCAACTCCCGCGATAAACGAGGGATCACTGTATTTCAAAACATGAGATGGCAAATTTAAGGTACTCAAGACCATGTTTAAAGGCTAAGAACAATATGAAAAAAATACGTAATGTTTTTCCTTTAAGTACTCTTGAGTGTGTGTCAGACAGAACTTAGGGGATACTTGAGACAAAAAAGGTTGGGAACCACTGGCCTAAATAACTTTGGAGCTTTGGATATTGCAGTTCAGTGGATTTGTAACCAGCTTTCTTTCAGGTACACAGTAGTTTATGTTACTTTTTGGGAAAGATGAGCCAATATTTCCTCCTAAGAGTTACTGACATTCAAGACAGAATGAATGCCTCAACTACATCCAATGAAAAAGAAGCTGAAGAAGGGCTTTCAACTATGCCATCTGGTGGACAGAAGCATCTCTCCCTTCATGTGTGTCCGAATGTGTTGAGAACCTTAAGACAAGCTACGATCCCAGTAAGTCAAAAGATAAATGTTATTCCCTGGTTACAAAGCTATGTGAATGTTAACAATGGACAAAACATCATGATGCTTAATTTAGCATAATATGTGCCCTTTGATTTATTTGATCTTTTAACCATTTGCACATTGCTTTCTCATCAAAACATCTCTAGAGTTGGTTTTAGCTTAAGTCACACACATCTTGTTTAAGTAAGTCCTCACCCTCTGAGCCTCAGAAAACACTTGCATTAAAGCTTTCCAGATTTGTGATGTCATAGGTCGAGCTCTGAGCGCTTGGGCTCCAGGGCAACTGTGGCTACAATACCTGTAAGGCATTATTATGATCTTCTCAACTGTTTTAAGTCCACAAATATCACCACATTCATTCGGAACATTTCTGACATCAAATTGAATTAATTATAACTGCGTGTTAATCAGCGGAGTAGCACCAACTTCTGGGCCCCCGGGTACAAACCTCCTCCTCCTGGGCCTCTAACACATCATTTTGTAGATGGTTTCTTTATTGCAGCAAATTCCGTTGTTACTGTTATTTTTTCATTCACTTTTGCCAGAAGAAACACCCTATGGTTTCTACATACACTTAACAACAACTCGTTTCACTACCATCATGAAACGTATTATTACAATAGACTCAACAAGATCATCAGGAAGGCCGGACATGTTGTGGGGGAGGAGCTGGACTCTCTGACTGTTGTGTTGGAGAGGAGGATGTTGTCCAAAATCAGGACTATTCTGGACTTTCCCTCCCACCCGCTCCACAAAGTGCTGGTCAAGAGCTCATTTAGCAACAGACTGTTACTGCCACGATGCTCCACCGAGAGACACAGGAAATCATTCCTGCCTGTCGCCATCAAACTACTGAACTCTGTGCTGTAAACATCCTCTTGTGAAGTCATTGTGCAATATTAAGCCCACTGTGCAATATTAAGTCCACTTATAAACTGTACATGATCATGTGAATATGTAAATAGACAAGGATAGTAGAGTTAAGCTTATTGTATATTGTTCATATTGGGGGTTTAGTTGAGTATTGTTCATATCGGGGGTTTAGCTGATTAATAAAGACACTTTATAAGTTAAGTTAAATGGGGTTGATCATTGTAGAGCTATTGTATTTTATTCTTATTTTATATATCTTACTTTGTTTTAATACTTACTGTCTCTACTGGTCGGTTGCACATGTAACGAAAAGAATTTCCCCTTGGGGATAAATAAAAGTAATTCTGATTCTGATACAATGAAATGTCAAGTATAATGTTAGACTCTCAAGAACTACTGTATACTCAACCACAATGCATGTTATTACAACAAAAACAGATTAAACCACAGAAAAAAGCAACAGAGAAAAAAAAAATCACGTAGTTTTGAGGGCCCTTCCCTGCCCTTGGCTCCAGTACCCTTTACCCCCCAGTATGACGGCCCTGATGCAATTTGCAACTTATGTAATTTGCTCTGCAGCCAGTAGATGGAGCACTAACTCGAATCCTGATCTGGGAAATACCTGACAGAGATGATGTCATGTTCTTTTTGTCAGTGGAACAAGACAAAGACTAGGAAGAAGTACTCAATTCTGTTACTCAAGTAAAAGTACAGATACATGTGCAAAAAATGACTAAAGTAAAAGTATCACATTCAAAAATCTGCTTACGTAAATGTGTTGAAGTACCTGTTTGAAAATGTACTTTGAGAGTAAAAAGTTCATTTCATGCAGATTATTAGACCAGTTTTCTGTACTAAATATCAGAATTTTGGTAAAGAATTGAACTTAATCTTGGTCAACAAAGGGCTATTTGAATTCATTTCTTCAATTTTATGTGTGTATTTTTGTTGAGCTTGAACTCAAACCCTTCTGAACGTCACTAAAAAATAACCCCCCCAGCAAAATGAAATGCACTTTCTACTTTTTAGTCCAGTTAAAAATGTAGTGGCGGTCTTAAATGTAGAGAAGAGTGTAGTAAAAGTAAAAAGTATCCACTGTAAAAACGAGTCAAGTAAAGTACAGATACCTAAAGATTTTACTTGAGTGCAGTACTATTCATTTTGTATCTCGTCACGTTCCACCACTTGCTTTTAGAGCAACCACGCAATGCCAAAGTAAAGGTACTCAAAAACAAATATCAAAACAAATAATGTTTAATGTGTGTCCTTGAAGCGTTTTTCTTCTCCAACCCAGTTCTGCCGAGACTCAGTTAGCTTACCTGCCCCGAAGCCCTAAACTTAACCAGTGCTGACCCTAAATGTGACCCTAAATTTACCCTAATTGCGGAAAACGATATTCTATAAAATAAACTTTTGCTAGTGTAACCCCTGTAAATATCATAAAATTGGACAAACTAATTAATTCAATAAATGTAGTATTATTTTCACTCTGTATTCTCGCGGGAGTTTGGCCCATTTACACCAATACAGACTGAAAATAATACTACATTTATTGAATTAATTACTTTGTCCAATTTTATGATATTTACAGGGGTTACACTAGCATAGCCACCAGTGTAAAGTGGTTCCGTGTCATAAGAAAAAAAATTAAGCGTACTTTATTTCTTTTCGACGGGTGGTGCGACAAATAATGCAAACGCCTGCATGTTTATTTAATACCAGGGGCCAAAACTTTCGCTCTCACTGCATTACTCCACTTTTTGCATCAGATTCATCCCAAACTGAGCACATCTCCAGGAATCCACTCTGAATAAACTGTTAATGCCAAGCTTCAGTTTCAAAATTCTTGGTTTATTTAGCTGTTTTTCAGATTTCGGAATGATGTTACCGAAGATATGTTGGAGGACATGTGGCGCCGAGCTGGCAGACCTCCGCTTGAAGGCTAATGCTAAACAGCTGCACCCTCTGCGCTCCATAATTCAGTTCGGGACAGATGGAGACGGGGCGCGTGAAGAAGACAAGACTCTGGAGAGCGGCGTAATTGATTGGCACTTCCTTCAGCACGGAGGATTCTGCACTCAGCCCCATGACAGAGCACTCCAAAACGTCCCAGGTTTCATTCCGGGGCCAGGTGGGGGTTTCGGCGTTCGAATGAGTTTGAATCTTCGCCGAGGTTTGATTTTCAGAGAGAAACGATCTCCCAGGCTTTTGAAAAATAAGCCCAAATACTGTTATAAGTGGCCTGTTGTAATGACTCCAGATGTTGTATTGAACTGCTTGGTCGCGGTTATTTTTCTGGGTTGCAATTGTGATTTGAACCCCAGTTTTAACTCAAAAACTAAAATACTTTGTGGAATACTGTGTGCGTCGGCGTACACCAAATGGAACTACAGGCAAAACAGGCATTTTTTTTCAATTTTTAGTTTTTTGGTCAGTTTGCTCTCTCGACATTTAATCGACTTCATCCATATATTTCTCTGGGACATTATAATTTCAAAGGCCGTTTTCTTAAAATGCATTTTTCTCCCCTTGGGACATAAAGATCACCACTTAAAGTAGATCCCACACACATCAAACTTTACAATCTTGGACTCAACAAGATTTTGACGAAATACACTGAAGGATTTTTCAAAATATCTAATTAAAATAATGAGGTGAAATTTGAGATTTTAGGACAATTTAGGACAATCTAGTTTACTTAAAAACTAAATAAGAAATCCAAAATCTCCACTGTAATTTTTTTTGTGACTAATATGTTACAAAATGAACCAAGAAATTTAAACCTGGTTCTGTCCATTTTTTTCAGTTTTATATGTCCCAAATATGTGTATTTTTGGCCATTTTACACATAAAATGCCTTATTTTGACATGAAAACATTGTAACTTGTAATATATTTTTCTCTTACATTAATGTGAGTAAGCTACAGGTGAAGTTTAGAATTGATATCTTTAAATGTAAGACTTTTTCCTATCCACCTGCAGCTTCTCACCTTAAACCTTAACGATAAAAGAAAGCAAACTGCACAAATGGACATGAAACACACTAACAGGTAAATACTTCACAAAGGGACACATAAAAACAGTAATTGACCCATTGTTATTGTGAAAATTGCACACGGAGCACGAGAACTTGATATAGCTTTAGCGGCGAACAATCAAAGGGTAAAAAGTCACATCTATGAACTAATGTGGAAAATAAACCCTCATACCTGACCACGAACAATACTTACATCATATAGGGGGTAGGTGAAAACAGGAATTTTCTGAGCTGAGAAGTTGTGGGACAATATGGGATTGACTCAAACCTGCAGGAATCAATCAAAACCCAACTCTGAGGAAACTAATGGTGAGGAAACATTGCTGTGACGAAGTTAAAAGCTCATTAAAGCAGATTTTGCATAATACATGTCCTTTAAAGCAGTAATAGCTTGTGATTGCTTCATGATTATTTCGGTGATTACTGTGTTTATGCAAAATAACCTTCAAAATGCTAAAAATCCCCTGTAATCTGATGTGAAAATGTCTCAGAGGAAACGGGCAAAATTTGCAAGCCACTTTCCATAAAAAGAAGTCCCGAGTTGCTACAGAGAAGTGTCTGAGTGAATTTCTAATTTTCTTTTTAATACAACACAATTAGTTTAGATTCATGCCTCAACCTGAACGTTATTGACTGAATTTAATAAAATAATGAACCAATCAGAGAAACGCATCCTGTGTGAAAACATGTTCAGAGGCGTCCTCCAGCGGGTTCTCCTGACCCTCACAAACATACCCGTTGTATTTTGTTTCACTATTCCTGTTTACTAGAGCTCTCCGGAACACACTGCATTTTAATTTCCCTCCCATAAATAAGTAGCAGAAAATAAACTTGAAAGTCTCCAGCACATTTTACAGTCCCTGAATAATCACCTGAATAAAATTTCTGCATTCCAAATTTGTTTTTTGGCTAATCAAATTGCCAAATGGTGATATTTAGATATATTGTACATTATATTTTATATTTTTGGGGGCAGGAAATTGAGGCATTTAAACAAACAAGCAAACAATAGGACTGAACAAAAGGCTAACATAACAGAAATGACTTCTGGATGGAAGTCAGAACCTCTTGATTTTCAAAACAGCGTTCAGATGACAACCCTTGAAACCTTTGAAACATTTTTTACGACATCTTGCAGAAAATCACGAGAAATGCTATAAAAGTGAAGGCTCTCCTCACTCTGGAGGAGAAGCGTGACGGGGCAGATCAAGGACATCGTAATACTTGTCCCAAAAATTTGGATAACTTTTGGTGCCCCACTCCTCAAGATGAATTTTACCAAATGCCAGGTTGGTCGAGCTTACACCCAAGGAGGAATTAGTAAAAGTGCATAGTGTAAATTTGAGAGATTTCGTGATTTTTCCATTGGAATAACAGGGAATGTTTCTGTCATTTTAAAAATTTTGGGCAATTTTTGTGGCTTCGTCGCACAGATACCAATTTAGAATGGAATCCTATTGTTTTGTCTTACTGGATTCTAATAGAATTCTAATAGGACATGGTCAAATCTAATAGGATTTTTGACAAGGGTACTCACAATGACAGCACTGGTCGGACAGATAAAGCCTCAAGTGCCACAAATGTCACTTTGTGAACCAGCCGCGATAAAACTCACCTGTCACTTCAATGATGAAGAAAGTCTTTCCTGAAGAAATGTCCTGTATTTCCCTGAAATTTAGTTTGTTCAAAAGATCCACTCATTCTTCTGTAGAAGTCCTGTTATTCTTTTACCGCTGTAGCTTCACAAAACCTCTCAAAGACCGCCCAAGACCCTCCCGCAACTCCACTGCTCTTCTGCCTCCATTACACACAAACTAGCTCACTATGTGATTAACAGACAGCCTGTACTTCTAACATCTAATCATTACAAATGTGAACATAGACTCAGCTACAAACCATGACTTGATGCTAAAAGTTAGTTGTTGAAAATGTGTGCTGTTGTTGTTGTCGTCCTTCTACACATGTGCAGTTTGCGCTCAGATGCACAAGCAGCAGACGTTGTGGTAGCAGACGTGGTTGTTTTATTCAGTCCTTCATTACTGTTTGAGCCTGTGGTCCTCAGTACACAACAAGCTGCTCTCCTCCGGGGTGTAAAAGCTCATGTCAGAGAGCGGAGTGTGGGAGGGCCTCAGTGTTACAGGGTCAGAGCACAGTGTGGTTGGGCCTCAGTGTTACAGGGTCAGAGCAGAGTGTGGTTGGGCCTCAGTGTTACAGGGTCAGAGCAGAGTGTGGTTGGGCCTCAGTGTTACAGGGTCAGAGCAGAGTGTGGTTGGGCCTCAGTGTTACAGGTCAGAGAGCTGAGTGTGGTTGGGCCTCAGTGTTACAGGGTCAGAGCTGAGTGTGGTTGGGCCTCAGTGTTACAGGGTCAGAGCTGAGTGTGGTTGGGCCTCAGTGTTACAGGATCCGAGCTGAGTGTGGTTGGGCCTCAGTGTTACAGGGTCAGAGCTGAGTGTGGTTGGGCCTCAGTGTTACAGGGTCAGAGCTGAGTGTGGTTGGGCCTCAGTGTTACAGGGTCAGAGCAGAGTGTGGTTGGGCCTCAGTGTTACAGGGTCAGAGCTGAGTGTGGTTGGGCCTCAGTGTTACAGGGTCAGAGCTGAGTGTGGTTGGGCCTCAGTGTTACAGGGTCAGAGCTGAGTGTGGTTGGGCCTCAGTGTTACAGGGTCAGAGCTGAGTGTGGTTGGGCCTCAGTGTTACAGGGTCAGAGCTGAGTGTGGTTGGGCCTCAGTGTTACAGGGTCAAAGCTGAGTGTGGTTGGGCCTCAGTGTTACAGGGTCAGAGAGCTGAGTGTGGTTGGGCCTCAGTGTTACAGGGTCAGAGCTGAGTGTGGTTGGGCCTCAGTGTTACAGGGTCAGAGCTGAGTGTGGTTGGGCCTCAGTGTTACAGGGTCAGAGCTGAGTGTGGTTGGGCCTCAGTGTTACAGGGTCAGAGCAGAGTGTGGTTGGGCCTCAGTGTTACAGGGTCAGAGCAGAGTGTGGTTGGGCCTCAGTGTTACAGGGTCAGAGCTGAGTGTGGTTGGGCCTCAGTGTTACAGGGTCAGAGAGCTGAGTGTGGTTGGGCCTCAGTGTTACAGGGTCAGAGAGCTGAGTGTGGTTGGGCCTCAGTGTTACAGGGTCAGAGAGCTGAGTGTGGTTGGGCCTCAGTGTTACAGGGTCAGAAGGGTCAGAGCTGAGTGTGGTTGGGCCTCAGTGTTACAGGGTCAGAGCAGAGTGTGGTTGGGCCTCAGTGTTACAGGGTCAGAGCAGAGTGTGGTTGGGCCTCAGTGTTACAGGGTCAGAGCAGAGTGTGGTTGGGCCTCAGTGTTACAGGGTCAGAGCAGAGTGTGGTTGGGCCTCAGTGTTACAGGGTCAGAGCAGAGTGTGGTTGGGCCTCAGTGTTACAGGGTCAGAGCAGAGTGTGGTTGGGCCTCAGTGTTACAGAGTCAGAGCAGAGTGTTGTTGGGCCTCAGTGTTACAGGGTCACAGCAGAGTGTGGTTGGGCCTCAGTGTTACAGAGTCAGAGCAGAGTGTTGTTGGGCCTCAGTGTTACAGGGTCACAGCAGAGTGTGGTTGGGCCTCAGTGTTACAGAGTCAGTGAATGTCACGCTGGGCGATAGGCCTGGTCTGCAGTACCGCTCAGTGACCTATAGAGGCCACTAAAACACATCGTGACTTTCTGCCAAGCTTCAGTGGACAGTGACAGTGAAGGGAAAACTGGCTTATTTGGATGAATTTCGGAACAATTTTAATTATAGTTTTGACACGTGTAATTAATACGGATTTTGGCCCTTGTTTTCAAAATGGTTGCTAGGTAACAGCTGCGGAATTACCTCTGAATATGTCATAATTACTGCCCGTGTCCAACCAGGAAGTAACATTATAAACTTTACAAAAACTGTCAAACTGGGGACAAAGAGGCCAAATAGTACTAGCAAATTATTAAACCTGTCATATAGATTTACCAATCTACTTTTTTAAAACTTTACATTTTGAGGTATTTGTCATAGTATCGTAATGTAGTGACATAGACAATACACACACACTGTATAAGTAATTTACCACAACAGCAAGAGAAAATTCCATATCCATTTCATAACTAAAATACAGTCGAACTTCTGCACCCTTTTTAAGCCTTTTCTGTCTTTTGTGGCCTGAGATGTGAAGCGCTGCACTTTTGAATGTGTGATAATAATGACAGCTCTATTTGCACCAGACAAAGGCAGATGAGTGATATGGTATTATTAGATGAAATAAATAGAACAGGATAATCAGCACCGTCTGGCATACCAATGCAGCCCCGGAAATGAAACGTCACTCCAACGCCCACGAGAACAACAGAACAGCAACAAAGGGATCTTGATGAATGCAGCCAAGTTGTGTGCAAAACAAACTAAAACCGACTATTTTGGTTTGTTCAGACAGAGGCGACGTAAGGTGCCTCTGACGGGTTGGACTCCTCAAGATAATTATGTTTCAAATTCTGCTCAAATCTTTACACATTTCAGCCATGTTTAGCTATTTTATTAGGATTTTTATTTTACTTCCTGGTTGTAAATGATGACATCACACTAGGAAATTATCAAGAAACCATCCTGTACAGAGCACCAAAACTCATCTAATGTCACAGATTTTTTTTTTTTTATTTGACAAAGAAAAACAGATGTGAACCTTTATTTTGTTGAATCAGTGTTTAAAGGGTCAAAAAATAAGTTTATTTTATATAAATTATGCATAACCTTTGTTATGCATGTCATCAGTTTGTTTACTTCCTGTAATTTTCAACAGATTTTTCAACTTTTCTTCACAAACAGCGACCTGATTGGTGTAAAACTATAATTTATATTTACAAGAGGTATTAATACTCGGAATAAAACCTGTCACTTTAAAGGGGCTGTACCTGATTTTTTTTTTTTTTTACTGTTGTGAAACGGGATAAACAGAACTAGTTCATATTCCTGATTTTTTTCCATGTAATAAAGTAAAATCTGTAGAAATATATTGTAAAACCATCTATTCGGGTGAAAATGAGACCGCAATGTTTTTTCTTCATCTGTTTATAACGTGTTGTACTCTACGGGAGAAGAGGGAAGTGCACTGTTAACATTCTACTGTTTGTTAGCTTTATCCGTGAAGGTCTGTGACAGGGTTGCCAGGTTTTAGCAGCCAAACTTGCACCAGAGCGCCTGAAAAACTGCCCGAAACCCGTAGAACGTCTGGTGCTGCTTATTTTTCCTGTTCTTATGTATGTACTGCTCCCATCGTGACACAGACCTGCCCGTACTTAGATACAGTGTGAGGATTTGTCACTGAAATTCAGCACTTTCATTAGGTTTCCTCTGACATTAATACATGGACAATATTTACGACCTGCGGAAGCTCTTAAAAAGCCGCCCAATTCTGGCAGCACTGGTCCGTGACACGCTGAACTCATGAAAAGTGCTCATAAACTCGTCGCGGTGAATATTTAGGATGCTGGGATTGCATTTTGTGACAGATGTAAAGAGTTTAACATGAACTGATTCTGTTTTTTACATTTCAATACAGTAAAAATCAGGTACAGCCCCTTTAATGTGTGATAAAACAAATACTCCAGAAACATTTTGAATGATTGTTGCTTGTTTTACCAATATGCACTGTATTTTTCTTAAGGCGAGACACTGCAGGTCAAGAGGAAAACAGCTTAAATTTAAATTTCTCCTGTAGTTTACTGACATAAATGTAAGACAAACAATGTAAGTCAAACAGCCAAAAGTGTACATTTTTGGGACATATAAATCTGAAAACTGGTCAGAACCAGGTTTCAATTTCTTGGTTCATTTTGCACACATAGTAGTTTACAGAGGGGATGTTGGATTTCTTATTTAGCTTTTGAGTGAACTACATTTGACAGAAAATTGGCCTAAAAATTAAAATTTTGCCACATTTTGCCAACTTAAAACTTTAATAAATCCGATTTGGAATTAGATATCAACAAATCTTTCAGTACATTTCATCAGAATCTTGTTGAGTCCAAGATTGTAAAGTTTGTTGTGTGTAGGAGCTACTTTAAGTGGTGATCTTTATGTCTCTGTGGGAGAAAAAAGCATTTTATGAAAACAGAGAAATCTATGGATGGAAATGTCCCAGAGAAATCTATGGATGTAGTGGATTAAATAAGATAATAAAACATTTTTAGGAGCAGACTGGACTTCATTTAAGAGTCAGAACAGGCACATTCATACCTGCAGTGGTAAAATAATGACAAAATATTGAATAAAAATATATACCCTGTACAAAAAATAGTAGAAACTCATTTAAAAAACGCATAGTTAATTAATCACAGTTTTAAGTTATGCAGCAGCTTTCTTTCCATGAAACTTACAGAGAAAAAAAGACACCAATCTTTATGAAACGTGAGAACGGATGTTTGTTCTGGATAAATCAATCAACCATAATAAAAATCACACTGAATATCATTTCCAGTTTTTTTGTCCTTCTTACCAGTACAAAAAGGATGTCCTTGCTGGTTCCAAAAGGGTTTAGATTTGAGAAGAAGTGCTCAGTGGATTCAATATTTACATCACAGAAAGTAACTAACATAAAAAAAACAAGTCGCCATAGCAACTGACTATCCCAAACAAAATATTATAGCTTCTGAATGGGAAAAGTCCTCAAGATTATCACCTCTGAACAGGAAGCTGCAGTCCATGAAGAGCAGCGACAGCCCCGGCATGAACTAAAGTGATCAAACACTGCCCTCTGGTGGAGCAGGGCAGTTATGACAGATGCAGAAGGGCACGTTCAGAAAATCTTTACAACTTGTTTTCCACAGTTTTTTTCACCTCAAATGTGTACAGATAACCAGATTTGTTCGAAAATGATTCACTTCAACACATTATTAGGCAAAATTGTGAGATTTATTCAAAATTCACACACAATATCTGTCTTTTTCAAGTGACAACATGTAACTTTCTGGAGGTGGAAAGCCGCCTGCATGATTCTGTGGAAATAGAAAGTCAAAACCACTCTTCATCGTGATCGTGAATATGACATACTGTGGAATATTAAAGCTACAAGAACAACATTTCCGTATAATAGTACATTTTGTGGCGATGCAGTAACAACACAGGTTTTTACACATTTATTAAAACACACACAAAAAAACACTTCAAAAATGCTTTACACATTTATATAGTAGTTTCTTTCAAATTGTATCCACAAATGTGTTATTAAAGTGCCTATGACAGGTTTAATTACTCATTTTACTAAGATTCTGCTAAAGAATTCACCATTTTTAATCTCAGTTTGGCAGTTTTTTAGGTTTAAATTTTCACTTCCTGGTTGTATATTATGAGACGACACACGGAAATTCAGCTACTGTTTAGGTCAAAACTCCTCTAATGTCACGGAAGTTATTATTTGACAACTAAAAATGCACGACAACACCTCTATTTTGTTTAATTAATGTTTAAAGGATCAGGAAAACTGTTCCTAACTGTTCATAATTGTTTGTTTGTTTGTTTTATTTATTTGAATGGGACAGCATGTATTAATGAACAAGCTTACGCTGTAAATACACTAGATTTAGCTCAGGGCTAATTTCCATCCGTAGTCCCATAAGACAAAGAATAAAAACAAATAAGTGTACAACTGTATACGATGCACACATATAACATTACATAAAATAGAAACAACGCACAGTTAGACAAAGCAATATACATATTAGTTAAAATGACAGGATTGTCCCTTATGTGTCTCCCCACTGCGATGTCATCATGTTTTGGCTCTAGTTCCTGCAACACTTGACACTTGATTGGTGTAAAATTCCTCTTAATATTTACAACAAGTGTTATTCCACCAAATAAAGTCAATACTAGAAAATCCTAAGCACTTTAATTCAAGTGATATACTGATTTACACAATCTTTAATCTAAGTTGCATAGAATGTTTTATGTACTTTACTTTTATTTTTCCTATAAAGCTCCTGCACCCATATGAATAAATTAGCTGAGAATCTGATCTGAATTTTTGCTTTTGGAGTTCATCTTTGTCAATAAATTAAGCAATACTTAACAATGCGTCATACACACAACTAATCTTGTTTTAAAGAGAACAGCTCACCTAGATCTAAATCTGCAAAATCTGGTCACGTGTTTCCCTTTCCACCTTCCAATATCATCAAAAAGTGTCCTTGGAGATGTTTGAGAAAAACACACAAACATCTCCAATACAATACACTATTATTTTTTATCATTTATTATAAAGCACTGTCTCTAAAACGTTTGATGACCATGACAATTAAAATGACATCATCTAAAACACGCTGTGCTCTAATGTGAAGCTGTTGTTAGAGGCTAATTAACACATGTCAACGTAATAAACGCCCGAAAATCATCGGTTTAACCTGTGATTTTATTTTTCTAAGATCAGCATTTGTAAGAAGGTCACTTATGTGAACAGGGTTTTGCAAAAAGCATTTGGGATTGTTCAAACGAATTGCCTGTAATTAACCTTACTACAGTGATTGAATCGTTCGGAGACAAAATGTACCAAAAATACACCTGTACCTTAATTACTGTGAGGTTTGACTCACTTCTAGTCCATTTAGTGCAGAAATCCACTTTTCCCGTCGATCTGCAGCTTTGTAACTCCAGTGAAATGCTCCGTCTTTCGTCTGTCCTCGCTCATTTCTACATCCTGATGCACAACAATAATCCACAGTCTCTGAAGTAGAGCTGGGACATATCGTATCGTTCATGATTTATCGTCATTTGCTTTCAGGGCAATATGAAATCTGGAACATCGCGATATAAGTCCATGTACACTGCAGCAGATTTTCCTCATAGTTGCAATGTGAGTCTGATATTGCAGCAGACTGTGAACGCTAACTGCTAGAGACGCATTAAAATCAATGTTGAGGCGAGGAGTGGAAGCAAAATTATAACATGAATAACATCAAATATCCTTAAGGTGAGACGCTGCAGGTGAATAGGAAAAAGTCTTAAATTTAAAGATATTAATTTGAAACTTCTCCTGTAGTTTCCTCACATAAAAGAAAAAAAATGTATTAGAAGTTCATCATGTCATGTTTTCATGTAGAAATAAGGCCTTTTATGTGAAAAATACACATATTTGGGACATAAAAACTGAAAAATGGACAACCAGAAAAAAAATTACAGAGGGGATTTTGAATATCTTATCTAGTTTTTAAGTGAAACTGAAAATGGTCCTAAAAATTCAAACTTCGCCTAATTTTTTTTACTTAAAACTTCAGTAAATCCATTTCAGAATTAGAGAGAGAGCAAATTGACCAAAAATTAAAAAAAATTGTTTTGCCTGTAATGTCTCACCAAAGGGTTTTACGCTCTATAATTGATTTTACTTCCTTACATGAAAAATTGGGTAAAGCACCTTTAAACATGTCAAATATTGGTACCATTGGTAAGTACCTAGTCTAGAATCATTTATACCGTCAATTCTACGGGAAATTATTGCAATTATTTTCTATTATATCATGATAAAAATGCCCTACTCTGAAGCTTCAATAAAGTTTGCATCCGATGCCATTAGCATTGACGCACCATCACTGGCATTTTGAAGTTTAGTGGTGCATGTTGGGATTGCGTGACGAAGCGCGCAGGAGCTCTGTCGGTTCCTGTCATGTGACCTGTACGCCACCTGCCGCCATCTTGATTCTGGTCTAATATAAACAAAAGTGAACGCCAAAGAAAATCTCCATAAACTGCTCAAACATCAGAACAGCCTGCGTACGTATAAAAATGTTACGAACTTGATTTTTTCCGTTACGTTTGTGATCTAAGAAAAGACAACTTTACATAGAAATAATTGGTCCGGTCCAAAATGTCAGAACTTCACACAGCTGGGCTTTCAGAAACAAGAAAGAAGGCAATCTGTGCTCAGAGATGAGAAATGAGCATGTTTTGAAAGTTTGTGTTTTGTCCAAACGTAAAATTTTAGTAAGAATTCCATGCAAACGTTTATTAAATGAATCCCTGATCTTTACTGTCAGCTTTGGTTTTGACAATTATACAACAACAAATTACATTGCACAAAAGAACAGCTGCATTTTAAAATGTATATGTGGCTTTGTTGTAGCGAGTTTTGTAGAAAATGCTAATACGTGATTAGCATACAGGTCGAACATAATGGCCTCGTAGAAATCTTGTAACAAAGGAAATATAACTCATAAGTGTCTGAAACTTTGGTAATAGTGCTGCCCTAAGAATTCATTCTTTTTTTGAGTTATTTTGAGATTTTAGTGCTTACTCTGATGAAAGTCTTTGTTAGTTAGTAAAAGTCTGTGTGAAGTCATGAAAAATCTGTTAAAAGCCCCGATATCTGCGGCGACGAGACGTTAGAGTCAAAAACTGACACATTTCAGGCAACATTTGTGACCCAATTTTGCGTTTATGAAAAGGCAATGTACCCTTGTCGCTCTCCATAGAAACATTATGTCTCTGACCAGCTGCGGTTTAATTCTATTCTTAATATATGACGTAGGTTGGCATGAACCGATTGCCATGAAACTCTTGAATACAGCTTCTGTGTTCCTTACCCTCCTAAAGTGAATTCAAGTGAAAGCCACTAAAAACTTTTCTTCAACATTTCTTCAGACTCTTTCCCCTCAGCACCAGAAATCGCTCAAACCTCCTCCCTCAAAGAGCACGCCCAGACTGGCCGACTGTCAAAGCAAGGGTTTTACTCATTTCCCTTTGTGTTAACGACATAAAATATGGCGTACTTTGTTTTAGCATTTTCATGCATTCTAAGCTGATAAGATTAACTTAAACGTTGTATGAGCAGACATCCGGGAGCCCTTCTGACCCAGGTCAAGATCAAATCAAATCAAATCAATTTATTTTTATATTGTCCAACATCACAATAACAGTTGCCTCGATGGGCCACAGGTAAAAGCAGTTCAGATAACTGTCCCAGAATGCCCCTGTCCTTTGACCCTCCTTCACGGCGAGGAAAAACTACAAAAAACCCCATGGGAAAAAGTAGAAACCTCGGGGAGAAGAGATAACCGATGGTGTGAAAATATCGTTTGATGTATTGTATTCCTATCTTTTGGTGTCCTGCATAAATAAGCATATTGCATATTGACCACTTGTTTCAGAGTCTGACACTCGAGAACGTCCTGCTCTGGAGCTGGAAGTGGCAGAAGTGACACCTGGTACCTTTGTTGTCTCTGTTCCCTGCTAGGCCCGTCAACAAAAGCTTTATTCACTCTGGACACACAGCTGCTATTATAATTACACCATCCGGGCCCCTGTAGCTGATCACTCTGAGGCGTTGACTTGTATCACAATGTATTTCCTTACCCCATGAATCATCTGATTACCTGGTTTTCATTGGCCATCGGTCTTTGTGATATGACTCTATCCAATGCTGACGCTCGGTCTGTGGTTGCACATCGACTGGGGCTGTGAGGAACAGAGGTCCTTTATTCTGGAACCTGAATAAAGCCGACACTTATTGATCCAGACTCGTTCTCTTTGCATTTTTATGGTTTAACTTGTTTTAGAAATCCACAACAGAGTTTTTCACCTCATTTAAATCTAAACCTCTGCAGAACACAGCTGTTGTATCGAATCCATACTGAATGAAAGACCACAACTAGTGTTAGTCCAAAACAGCCACATTGGAGATATAAACACTATTTCTAATGTAATCTGAGTGAATATAAAGCCATGTCATATCAATGCGTTTATTTGTTTGATTATTTATCTTAATTATTCAGTGTTTTCTATTATTTATCTATTTACCAGGTAGGTTTCTCATTTCCAACGACCTGGCCCAGAGGCAGCACAAAAACAACACAATCGTTCAATCATCATGGATTAAAAGAGTTGTAGAAAAGAAGAAAGTGTTACAAATGTGTGCACTGATCCTGCAAAATACTTTGGATTTAGTTTTTAAACACGGAGAGAGGAAAAAATGTATTAAGTTTTAAAGTCTGTTGTAATCGGTTCCATTTTAAAGCTTAGGGACTTAGAACTGTGATCGTCGCGCAAAAAGACGTCAACATCCTTAGCAACTGATAATAGAAGCAGCCTGAGTCAAGGTTTTTTTGTTGAGCCTTGAACATGCAAATAAAACTGTAATGCACTTGTGGCCTACAGAAAAAGAGATTCAAATAAACAAATATAAATGAATTTAATGAAGGGTTATTTTAGCTTTGATTTTTCTGCTGTTTTTTTGTTGCAGCGAGACTCTAAATGGGCTTATTATTTATATTATTGGCTTATTATAATGACAAGCTTTGTGTAGCATTTTTAATGACACGTTCAACTACCTTTAAAAAAAGTCAGTATCATCTGATATTTGGTTTCGGTGTTAGAATTTGAAGAGCACATATTCTGCTACAGTGACTTTTTGAGCTTTTAACCATGTTCTAACAATGTTCCTTCATCAAAAATGTAGCATTCTGTTGTTGTTTCGAGGAATGTTTATCACAAAATCCTTTCCCCTCTGATCGTCAAACACACTTCCTGCGAACTCCTTCTATCCTGGACGTATTTTCGGATCATCTACGTCATTTATCTGAGAAACTTACGCTGTCTTTAGTTCTTAAATCATTGCAAAACACGTTGTGAGCATTTCTGCCTCTGAACACCATAACTGCTGCAGCAAATCTGTATCATAGCATCATTTCAGCGCTAACTTAAATAGATTATATATTGCACTGGCGCCATCTGCTGGCTGGATGCACTCAGTAAGTGTCATTTCATAGTGACTGATAACACAGGTTATAGAATGCGTAAAACTTTTTTTTTGTTATAAAACATGATTTGGCTAATTTAAAGGTCCCATAACATGCTAAATCGACTTTTCAGAGGTTTTAACCTTCCTACAGCGCTTTGGGTGCCTATTAGGTGGAAAAGCGCTCTATAAATAAAAATTCTTCTTCTTCTTCTTCTTCTTCTACAGTGCTATTTGGGCCTCGTATGTGTGCCCAAAGTGGTTTTTTGATTGATTCCCGCATGTTTTCGCTAGAGAACTGTCTTTTCCGTCCCCCTCGGGTGAGCAGGCAGACGGGGGCTCCTCACTAAGATGACGCGCTTCACTAGGATGACGCAGCGCTCAAGCCACGCCTCCGGGAAGCGCGCAGCCGCAGAATAAAAACAGTTAATGCTAATGCTACACAGTAATTACACGATGGATACGACAGATCGAAGAGTTAGCTTGTTATTTACCAAACGGCAACGTCCGTCGTCGAGGTACTGGAGCACGTCAAACTCCAGGTCAGATCCAGGACGTAGGACTCAGACGCACCGTCATGACGGATAAAATGTTTATTCCTGTGTTTGTGTATCGCTGTTTACCGGAGCACACGGCGCATGCACCATCTCCGCTCTAGGCGTCGTCGCGGGTTGGGAGGGGGAGGCGCGCGGGTTGGGCGGGGGAGGCAGCCTGCTCTCTGTTCGGGGGGGTCAGATCTCACAGTAAGCTGTTTGCTTTTGCAAGGAAGGGGGCCAGTCCAAGAAATGGGTGTTTTTTGGAAACTGTTATGTTATGGATATTGCACAACGCAAAAATGTATAAACAAATCCCTTGGAATAGACTGTGTAAAGGGCAAAATAGCAGAATATGGGACCTTTAAGGCACTCAAGAGCATGTTTAAAAGCTACAGCAATATGAGAAATGCAGAATATTTTTCCTGGATCAGTGTATCCCAGACTTCTTCTAGTCCCAGTCTATATATTCACTGGTGGGCGATGGATACGTGACTCTTCTGAACACAAATGTCCGAGGACTTAGATGTTTGCGTTCGAGGGTCGTTATCTTTTCTTTCAAACTCACTGTTGTAACTACCCAAATCCTAAAACATTTCAGAAGTCGTGCCGGCTATGTTTGACTAAACTATACAGACCTTCTGCAGAAATCTTCTCTCCCAAATAAAGACTGAGTTCTATCCAAATTCTTTCTGCAAGCTTGGCAATATTTTCATTGACATACTGTGGCTTCTGTGGATGTGGAGAGAATAAAGAGTGTCAGTGATCTAAAGCGTAGAAAAAACTTTAAAATTGTACTTATTTTTATTATTTTATTTGACACAGAAGTAACCTGACAATTGATATTACAGCACCAGCCAGGTTAGCACTGCAATATAAACATGGAATGGATGTGGGACTTTTTCATTGTTTTAGCCAATCACAGAATCCTGTAGATGTGTTAGGTACCTTAAATTTTCCATCTCACGTTTTAAAACGAAAAAAAAAAAAAAATCGGATTCATCCAATGACTTTTTTTTTGCCAGTATGAAATGACACTTACTGAGTGCATCCAGCCAGCAGATGGCACCAGTGCAATATACAATCTAGGGAAGGTAGTGCTGAAAAGACGTTATGATGTGGATTTGCTGCAGTAGTTATCATGTTTAGAGGCAGAAATGCTCAGAACGAGTTTAGCAATGATTAAAGGACTTATAACAGTGTAAGTTTCTAGGATAAATGACGTAGATGATCCGAAAATGTGCTCCAGATCAAGGAAGTTTGCAGGAAGTGTGTTTGATGCTCAGAGGGGGGAGGATTTTCTAATGAACATTCCTCAAAACAGCGTGAATGCCGCTGAATGCTACTTCAGGTATGTTTTTGATGATGGAACATTGTTAGAACAGGGTTTAAAGCTAAAAAAATGTGTGCTTTAAGTAACAATATCGATTTTGGGTTAACAAAATACACGCTTTCTGCTCCACACCAAAAGTTGTGTTGACTCAAACGGATCAGCGGGAGCTGCACAAGATGGATTCTTGTGAGTTTGAAAACTCTTAACCTCAGGACAAATCCAGCTTGCAGCTTATGATACTGTGAAGGAGAATTATCAGAAAAAGTCTCACCTGTCCCTGGAACGATGGACGACAGGCGGTCTCTCTTCGAAAGCCTCACAATCGGACAAGCGCTGAAGCGTGTCCTCCAGTCGGCCATTTCCTGTTCCATGCACAATGAACATTTACATACAGTAATAACATGCCTTTGTGTTGCATTGAGATAAACTGGTCATGGCACATTATTTATCCATTTGGCTGACAAGGACAATGCGGTCAGACAGTTGAACAGAGCTTGCAGATGTGATGCAGTTTAGTCAGTGGCAACAATTGTCTCTTGTAACTGGCAACGCAATGACATCACCATGGAGACAAACAGATGGCGGACTCAGGGGTGTCTAAACTATAGGTGTTTTGCACATGTACAGTCTGTACCAAGAACTAAGTCCTCATTTCCCTCAGTCCCTATTTAGTCAGAGGAACCACCCAGTCCCCCGTGTACACACAACAGTGGCTGAGAGTGGGTCTAACTGACTATAAAATTACAACAAACCATGACAAACCACTCAAGGTCTACTTTGAAAATGATCAAGTTCATGTTCAGGCCCCTTCAGCAGCTGAGGAGCCTGAACCAGAGCCTGAGCCAGACGAGAGGCCACATAAAAAAAACTGTAACAGCAGGAAAAGCAAAATTTAAGAATACAAGCTCACCTGATCCAGCTTCAGTCACGGCGCACAAAACCACGAGCTGGACTTGACTGAAGTGGAAATCGCTTCTGGTTTAGGGTTCCAGCTGATGAGGAAGATGACAAATCAGATGACGAAAGTATTCTCAACTCACCTGTCGCAAAGAAATAGAGAGTCCAAATCCTCCTAAAAACAAAACAATTCTAAAATTTCTCCCTTTTCACAACAAAAATAGGGGTCCGACCAAAAACACTGGTGATGTTTAATGGCACATACAAATCTGACAAATCATCTGATTTCTGGACTTTATAGATCATTTGACATGACATGCATGGAATGATGTGACGTCATCATAATAATCTTATAACTTCAAAAATCTGATAACAATACGATTTCAAGTGCTCTTGTAACAGCAGGCACTGATGCCTAAAATGTAGCTGGAGAGGAAGAATGGCAGATTCTTTTCTGAAGCAAAAGAGAAAACCACTGACTGTTGCATTATATCGATGTAAAGTCAACAATACAATACAGTGCATGTGTGCTTTTCTCCAGCTTTGGAACAAGACTATCAACAATACTGTCTGGCATCTCCACACATTCCCCACAACAATTGGAAACAGGTCCACAATTCTCAGCGTGAAAAAAAAGAAAGAAAATAGGGAAATATATATATAAATACTTTTTTTATATATACTTTTTTTTTTTAGGGCATTTAAGGCATTTTTTGTTGCTTTTTCCAAAAACAAAACAAAAGACAAGACAAAAAGAATACATATTATGCATTATTTGCTAACTTCAAGTTTGCATTGCTCGTTGTGTTAAATTTCCTGTTATTTTCTGCATGATATTATAGTAACAGTTGGCCCATCGAGGCAACTGTTGTTGTGATTTTGGGCGCTACAAAAATAAATTGAATTGAATTGAGGGACTGCTTTTAGTGGGAGATATGCAGTACAATAGTCTGTCCAGCAGTAGCGCTGACATACTACCCTCAAACTCGCTAAACAGACAAAGTCATAGTTCCGTCTAAGAGTTCACTCAAAACGTACCTACTTTGCCGTTCTGTGTTGTTTACTTTTTAACCTTGTTTTGGTTAAATGTTGTTTTTCTAACGGTGCCAAAAACAAGGCAGATTTAGTTAATGATGGTTGTTTTTTGGCATCGGATCTTTGGCTCTCTATGTGGTCCCTAAATTAAAGCGACACCCCTGTTGAATGTAGATTTATTTATTTATTAACCTTTATTGAAACAGGTAAGAACCCATTGAGATCGAAACATCTTTTTCAAGGATGACCTGGGGCAAAAGTGGAAAACACAAACAGCAACACAAATTACAAAAAACATTTTAACAGAAATTTTAGGAAATTAAATAGGGCTGTCATAGTTAACGCAATAACTCATGCGATCAATCCTAGAAAACTGATGCATTAATCACAAATTGACGCGGATTTGAGAAACACGCTCTTTTAGATCACACAGGAGGCTTTATCTGAGCGAAGGGGGAAGGTACAGGGGAAGCGCTGTAGTCATGTGGTTCATTTTACACATATAATCCATAAATCCTCACGTAGACGAGCGCAGAAATCTCAACGGCTGATGTTTACGAGTGTGGAGCTGCAGACAGTGGTGCGGCTTTGCTCCGTGACGAAAACAAAACTCGTGTGTGATGCTAAAACAAGTTAACTGGACCAAACGAGTCACCAAACTATTCCAGACACTTGTAGACACCAGCCCAACACCACCAGCTCTGTCCAACTCCAAGAATCTCAGTCGTCTATGTAACTATAGTTCTATGAGTATATGAAGGGCAATTAATCCATTAAACTGTGTTTGGTCATGAAGAATAGATTTACCTGAAACATGAGCCACAGACTCAATATGAAATGTGTAGACTATTTAAAAAAAAAAAAAAAAAAAATTAGATCTGTGAATTAATAAAATGATTTAATTTTCAGAAGAAAATGTGCGAAAATACTTTAAAATAGACATGACACTTGATCAAGCGTGTGATGTGATTAATCGTGATTCATCACAGTTCCAAAGTGTGATTAATCAGATTCATTTTTTAATCGTTTGACAGCACTCAAACTAAGACAACATTTATATTCAGAGGCACTAACAAGTTTTGAAAGAATCACGGTCTTAATTTTTCAAAGAAAAAAGAAAAAAAATCTAAGAAATTCACATAACCTTCACTCCGATTGCAGGGAATTCCAGGCTGTGGGAGCAGCATAAGAAAAAGCCCTCTTTCCCCAGTCAGTTCTCACATGTAGGACAGACAAGCTAAACATATCACGTGAGCGCAGGGTGTAATGACCCTCCGCTCTCAGTGTCCAAGGATTACAGACATTTTGCCGTTTCATTCATGTAGAGAGTATCGCCATAATCCCATAGAGGCATTGTTCAACACCAGACGTTTGCGAGCTTCACACTAGAAACAAGCTTTTTTGAAGGTTGGCTATAAAAGAGAGCTCTAAAAGGGTATTTAAAATTGGATACAAACACAATTTCCGGGTTTTCCCGAGAAGTCAGAATCTAGGGGATGTTGTCTTGTATTGCACATCTATGTGAGAAGATCATAGCTTTTGTTTTGCCTGGAGTTAGAACCATAGGTTTAGCTTGAGAGGCTGCAATTGAGAGTGCACTATGTCAAAGACAGACTGTAAAGACTTAATGGCCTGTTCTAGTGATGTTGAGCAGCAGTAAAGTTCTGTATCATCTGCACAGAAATGGTACATGACATCAGACAACTCTGCACAAAGACAAACAGATCAAACTTTTCAATCTTGGACTTAACAAGATTTTGACGAAAAGTACGGAAGGATTTGTAGATATCTAATTCTAAACCTAATTTATTAAAGTTTTAAGTAATAACAAACAAAATGAGTCAAAATTTGAATTTTTAGGACAATTTTCCGTCAGATCTCAAAAACTAAATAAAAAATCTAAAATCCCCTCTGTAATTTGTTTTGTAACTAAACGCACTACGAAATGTAAACCTGGTTCTGCCATTTTTTTCAGATTGAAATGTCCCAAACACAGTATATGCTGTTTTTACACATAAAATGCCTTATTTCTATATGAAAACATTACATGATAAAAAATAATACATTTTATTTCTTACTTTTATGTGAGTAAACTATAGGATAAGTTTCAAATGTATATCTTTGAATTTAAGATTTTTTTCTGCTTCACCTGCAGTGTTTCGCTGTAAATATAGCAGTACGCTTTTGACGAAAACCTCTATTAAATGAAAACACATAAACAAAACAGTGTCTATTTACATCGTCTGTGATTATCCAGCCGTAACCGTATCAGGCTCGACTAATTCCCTGTTGAAATACAAGAACTGAAGCCAATACCATTGTTTAGTCACGTGAACATCCAGCAAGAGCGTGCAGAGCCATTTGTCATGCATTGTGCGGTTTTAGCATGTCTAACCAATGCCCTGGGACTGTTGATTTGCCAAATGCATGTGTGCGTGCAGGTACCTCTCTGCTCAAACGTGATTGGTGTTTGCAGCTTGTCTCTATGGGAAACCAAGAGAAACAAAGACTTTTCATTGTTATTCTGAGCTGGGAACTGAAGCCGATTTATTTGCCTAAGTTAAAGCGCGGACGTGGTACAGTGCGCCGCTTCCAACAATAAAGCTTTTACCCCTGAATGCGGTGAGTTATTTTGATCACATTGCGTCGTAAACGTAATTTCTCTCCCACAAAATTAGGATATACTGTATCTGAACGATTCACTCAGAAAATTGTGGGAAAGATTGGATGCTAAGATCAACCACTCTTTACTGTGTGTATTATTGTCATTTTGTTTTCTGCCACGGTAGAAATTGAAAAGGTTTCTTCCTCATAAACGTCGTATCATAGAAAACTGGTTTTAATTTTAGTTAGTGGATCTGGAAAGCGCTCTGTCTGTTTTCTGACCTGATTAGCTTCAAGTATTTCAGTATTTAAGGTTCAGGTCCTATTATGTGATTGTGATTTTTTTTTTTTTTTTCATTTCCTGGTTTCAGAATTAGGACCACTGCCCCATAGGAACTGACCATTTAAAACAAGATATACTAGCTTTTGAATGGTGCAAAGTCCTCAAAATGTTGCTTAAATCAAGAAGCTGAGACCCATAGACATGATTAGATGCAGCGTTTTATGTTCATGCTATCAATCGCTTTACAATCTGGCTAGTCTGGGAAAACTTTAGAACTCCGGAGCTAGTCCTCTGTATTTTTTTCCTAGCTGTTCTCAATAGGACAAAGGACCAGACCTTGGGGGGCCGAGCCTTTGCTGAAGCCCCTCCCACTCTCTGGAACTCATCCCCACAACCCATCAGGAGACTCATTACGGAACTTTGAATCACGGCTAAAAACTCACCTGTATCAACTTGCCTTTCCTCAGTACTGCTGTTTAATGTCGTTTATCTTTTCTTTGCATGTCATGTGTCTTTGAGTGTCCAAAAAAAGCGCAGCAGAGGCCCAAGTCTTATGCATTGTTATTATTTTATCATTAATGACGTTTTGGTTTACCATCCAGCAAACCAGATTCCCAGATAAACATCCAAACATACATGTGCAGTTTGTGTATGTCCACACTCGTTTTGACGGCAGTGTTTTAAATCCATAGCATATGCATGTATGGATATTTGTGTATGATTATATAAATATATATATATATATATATATATATATATATATATATATATATATATATTTTTTTTTTTTTTACTCACTCTACATTCCTCAAAGCATTGTGAAAATTAATGAAAATAAATAGAACCGGTATTCATTCACTGACAATGTTAATTTTTTAACATTCTCCTCACGTCAGAATGTCACATCCATCCCGCTTTGGCACCTCTCTGAAGAAAAGTGTGACGATAAATCCCCAAAGTTCTGACAGATTGTGTGTCCGCCCTCAAGTCGTGACAGAGTGCGGTCCATCTCACCCGCAGTTCTGTGTCCGTTCCTGTTCACAACGCGCTCCAGCAATGGCCCGATCATCCAGCCGCTGCGGTAAACAACCCCGTTCTTTTCTGCACAAGTTTTGGCTGCGCACACTGTCAACAGATGTATAACAGCGGTGATAGTGGCCTGTGGACGGAGCGGGCAGTCTGATGGCAAAACAATAAAGTTAGCTTTCCTTATCCCAACAGCAGAGGGTCAGCTCCAGATGCAGCTTGTCAATCATGTCTTGAGTATATGTTGTGTTGAGGATATGTTATATGTGTAAAAATTTCACTTCGGGGAGCTTTTCTTTCCGTTTCATCACACAAAAAGTCTGTTTATGTGCGAACAGAAGGCCCAAATATAGGAAAATATCTGCGTTAAAGGGAAAAATATCATGTGTTTTAATTAGCCTTTAGACATGTTCTTGAGTACCTTAAGTTTTCCATCTTATGTTTTGGAACTTAAAAAAAGACTTTATAACAAACTAACATCTGTGTCTCTACTATTCCTCACAACACTTACTGAGTTAAGGCGCCATCTACTGGCTGCATAGCGCTTACACAACTTAATTATGTTATTACTTTAGGCCTTGATTTTCAACCAGTGTGCCGGGGAACACTAGTGTGCCTTGTTGTTTTGCCAGGTATGCCTTGACAAAATGCCCAGTTTGAGTAACAGATTCAAGCCTATTGTATCTTAGGGTATGTGTGTGTAAATACGTGTGTATGTGTGCATATGCACATAGATGTGTATGTGTGTGTGTGTGTGTGCGTGTGTGTGTGCATATGTGTGTGTGTGTGCATGTACGGGTGTCTATGTGACTGTGGGTGGGTTGCTTGGCTGGTGGGAGGCGGTTGGGCGGGGAATGGCCATGTATGGGAATGTTTTTAATGCACTGTAAAGCACTTTGTGTTACATGCTATGTATGAAAAGCGCTTTATAAATAAAGTTTGATTTGATTTGATTTGAAAAATATGGATGTAATTGACTCATTTCAATCTTGTCCAGTGTCCTGCACAACTTCTGCATCAAAAAAGAACACAAAACCATCACTACTGCCACATTTAAAGAACCAGATAATGGCACAGACATTATTTGGCTCATTATACACCAGATTGTAAAAAAAAAGGTTGAAAAATACTGACTTAAGGGACTGCTTGAGATGAGTTTTGAGTCTGGAGATGATTTAAAGACTTAAAGCAAGCAACAAGATTCTTGGATAATAGACATCAAGTATCAAAAGAACCCCACTCATGTTAAATGTTAGAACATGGTTAAAAGCTCAAAAAAGTCACTGTAGCAGAATATGTGTCCTTGAATTGCCAAAAAACAACAGAATAATACTGTCATTGTGATACTAAATATAGTTCTCGATCATTTATCTCACATTGTGCCGCCCTAACGCGAGCTGTAAACTACAATCCATAACTGACCCAATCTGATCCTCTCCTCTGCGGTCTTGTTCTTGCTGTGTCTGTGGTTTATTCAGAGGAGTGAAAGCCAGTCTCTCTTAGAATGTGTGAATAATCTATGAAAATGTGCCGAGTGCTCATGCATAAGTGTAGAGCCCTGTGGAGACTGTCCCATCTGAAGACATCGCCTGCCCCAGGGACCCAACTCCAGATGCTGCCCACTCTTCGACTCTCCACGGACCAGGGCAAAACCGAAGCCGTGCTAAAGTCCACGCTTTTGCACAGTGTTGTATAAGATGCATGGTACGAAAGGGTTTCAGATAAACTATAAATAGCCGTTGTGATTGCAAAACTTGTCAGGGAAATTTGAAGTCAGTGTTAGGGGAGATGTACCCTATTTTTCCTGCATTGGAGAGATAATTGTGCAGTATGGTATTGTGTATTATAGAGACAAATTAAACCACTGTGTCCTGCTTGAATAATGCATTTGTATCGTTAGCAAAACTCGAAGAAGCATGGTTTCTCGCGGGTTAGGTGTTGCTTGCATTGCCATGACGATGAAAATACACTGTCAGAGAACAGACACAAATGTGTTTGTTGTTTTTTATTTATTCATCTTTTTTACTGCAGTATAATCACATACAAAAACATTTAATGTTACCAGATGTTTAAACAAAAAAAGAACCAAGATTCCCCAGGAGAGCTGTCTTTGTGTCAGGGTCAGCCATGTGGCAAGTCTGTTATTCTGCAGAGGGACAGCAGGGTGAGTCCACGGACACTCCAAACACCCAAAAAATATTTAGGGACGTAAAAAGACATTTAATGAGGTAAAATGTTACTTAGTTCTCCTTTAACATATCCTGCTACAGAAGTGATGTGAAGACACATTTGTATGACATTCACATTTCGTTAGGATTATGTGTATGTTTATACGTGTTCGTTTAGCTGGAACTCTCAGGTTGGAACTTGTAACGTCCAAGTGGGTTAATATCGAGTTGGAACACAGCATTAATTATATATCGTCTCTGGCTAATTCCTGTCTGCAGTCATTAGTGTTGCACACACTAACAACTATGGCCCGTAGACGGAAATTCAATTAACTAATTTAGGTCCTTTCTAACCTAATTAGCAAGACGGCCTTAAATTGTGTCTCCTGAGAGATGTTCTAGTGCAGTGTCTAGTTGGTCGGGGACGGTGATACTATGAGGTAAAATAAATTACATGACTTAGTGATGAGTTGCTAAACTGGAGAGATTATATTATTATAAATCACTCCTTTTCTGTTGGTCGGCCTCTGTCCTGCTCTGAGTGAGTGACTGCTCTGATTTGACCAATACCAGCGAAGTCTGAGTAACCCCTCAGTCGCAAAAAAAGGGGTACGTCAACTAGTCTGGACACAGCACAGTGAATCTGTGACTCATCAAAGTATGGTAGAAAAGGTTTACTCTCATTCTGATTCGTCCGATGCAAATGCTATGTTCATATCAAATAAATAATCTGGACAATTTTTAAATCAAGATGTTTCAGTTGCCATCCGAAAGTCATTATCAATCTGAAGGTACTGGTCTGAGGAGTTGTCATGTTTACTGCCGTAAGAGGAGGGGAGCTGCAAGGAAGGAGTGAATGACCTAAAACTTTTTGTTCAGCCTTATTGTTCTCTGCAGAAAATGTAATTGCTCTATTTTTTTTCTCAGCTGTAGAGAACAATAGAGCGAAGAGAACAATACAGCAGAACAACATGAAACAAGTCTAGCATGTGAACTAGTTTGTGACAAGTTTCAGGGTAAAACTCTGGGACCCATCTCTGACCTTGAGCTAGACTTGGTCAGGACTACTTTAGCTGGAGGATTTTTTTCTATTGTGCATGTTTTTAGTTGAAACCGAAATGACTAGAGTACACTTGCTTGTTTCTTGTTTCTTGTTTTTTTTCTTTTTCATTTTTTGCCACAGTAAGAGTTAAAAGTTACAAAACAGTGAAGATACATCTTAATGACACAATATACAGAACAATACACACAACTAAATTATCTTTTTTCTTCATTCTCTTCCCTCTGCCATTACACAGTTCTACGCACAACCCCAGGAAATTCAATTGAAGGAAAAAAAATGCATACAGTCCAGCAGGAGTGAGTCTCAATCTGGGGGTCGGGACCCACATGGGGGTCGTTGCGAAATGATTTCTCGCAGTCCCTAGATGATAAGGGGAAAAAATGTTAAATGTATACAATACTCTTAAACAAGGCTTGACACTCTTCAAATGTAGTGGTAAATGTAGATTCTTATTTGTTGGCCGACCAAACTAAATTTTCTAGGTCTATAATCTCAAAATAAAATCAAACATTAAACATAAGTCTCCTTTATTATTACTGTTATTTGCAGGTTGCTTATATTTTTGTGTTCGGAGGTTGTGACTGAAAAAGGTTGAGAATCACTACTTTAACAGGACTGACTGGTGAAATGTATATCCTTTAAAAAACTTTGCCCAGTTAACATCATTTATTTGACTTTCTTTTGCCAGTAACAGTGCCCTGTGAACTCTCAGACCAAGATATTTTATGTTATATTAAAGCTATTCAGTTAAACTCAAAACGGTCATTTGCTACAAGAAGATCATGACAAGAATTTTCTTCGGCAAATTGTCCACTTACAATCTTGGCTGGACTGTTTGCGTTTCACCTGTCGTCCACACATCCGCCTGTAGATGGCAGTGCACCTCCACGGCTGCTCGTTTTTCCCTTCTCCCTCTCTGAACCATGAATCAAGCTGGTCCTTTTCTCCAGCTCCTCTCATCTCTCTCATCTCTCCATCGCCGCGTGGTGCAGAGACTCGGCAGCGTGTGGCTCTTTGGATCGGTTCATTTTACTGTCCAAATCGATGTCCCGCGCTTCACACCACCAATAATTCAATCATTTCTCCCTGTATGTTCGGCGCGCCGCGGATACGTGGCGTGGAATCATGGCTAACTTTGATGTATGATGCATTGTCTGGGCTTGTGTTCACACTTCATGCATATGTTAGCGCTTTCTATGTATTCTCTGTTAAGTCCGCGGGTCAGAGGTTCAATTGTTTGTTGCCTATAGCAGTAAAGAAGAAGCCGACGAGAGAACTAGATTGATAACGACACGCGTTTGATAGAGTTTGCTTGTGTAGAGCTGTTAAATAAATTGCCGCAGTGTTTACATCCACCCGATCCATATTGCATACATTACTTATAGGCTATAGAATGCTCCAAGTGCAATATTGTTATTCCGAGCGCTGGCACTTTACAAGTCAAAGTAATTGTACGTAGCAGCCCGTGGGGACGTGTTAGCCGGTGCTGCCGTTTGATCATGACATGAATCGTGTTAAGCAGATGAGCTAAGGTGTACAAGTCGGGTTTAATTTCATTGTCTTTTCTGTTCTCCAAAGAGAGCTCATAAATCAAATTTGGTTACCATAGAAACGTATGGAGTTTAAAGCCCGGGCCGGAGCGCTCAACACTAGTGAGGGTGTAGATAGGCTACAACCGCTGTACTGTTACTTTCTATTTATATATGCAGTGGCGGACTTACAATAAGGCAACTGGGCGCAATTGCCTCGGGGCCCCCAACCCGAATTGGCCCCCAATAAGATGCCTCTCGATCATCATATGAGACATAAGGATCTGAAACAGTTGCTCTTCTCTCAATGTCACAGTAAAGTTGTGCAGTGTACTTTTGAACAAGAGAAATAAATAAATAAAAATAAATAAAGCTGAATGTATGTTGCATTAGTTTATTTTGGTCACAGGTATGCTTGGAGATTATTCCGGTAACAATTATACATGACGACCAAAAAGGTGTAGGCTGAAGCAAATTCTTATCGGGCCTACCCTTTATACCTTACTGCAGTACCTTACTACAAAGTGGGGGTCGGGACCCATTGGGGGATCGCAAGGGATGAGCAGAGGGTCGCGAGATGATCTAATTTTGTTTTTTAAATTAAAAACTGTATATTTTTGAAATAGGGTCCAGATTAGACCAATATTCAACCTGATTGAACATGCTTTGACACTTAAAATTATTACTATATTCATTTAAATTTCACTTTGGGGGTCCCGAATCTGTTGCATGGCTATTATGGGGGTCCTGGCCAGAAAAGTTTGGGAATCCCTGCCTTACTGTATAGCGTATATTGTGAGACCATTCATAATTTGTGGAAAAGCAAATGGAAACTGTAGGATAACCTTTGTAAAGTACAGCTTTTTTTTTTTTTTTTTTTTTTTACAGACCAAGACTCTGAATTCATGTATTTGCGGAGAGTTGTGCATTTGAATTTCTTTTTACAATGGAAAAGTTCATCTGTGCAACTGTGCAACCAGAGATCTACCCCTTTAACCGTTAGCTAATTTTCAACATGATTTTCAGTGTGTATAGCTCGACTAAATCATAAAATTTCAGTGTTTGAAGCTTGATGAACAGTGCATTAGTTGGTTCATTACAAGTTGAGAACATGATTTCTCTTATTGTCTTTTTTTTGCAAAGTAGATTGGTTTTGTATTTGTCTTATATGTATCCCAGATCTCAATACTGTAGGTTATATGGGTAATGAGTTGTATCTTCATTTAAATATTATTGCTACTACTTTTGTAAATGGAACATTATAACATTACAAAGGAATATCATGTATTTAAATCAGCTGAATATGTGTTAAAATGCATCAACAAACAGGAAATATGGTCTGATTTCTTCAATATTCTGGGGAAGGACCCCCAAACCCCCCCGTTTAACACTGTTTAGAACATGTAAGCTACTGCACATATGAATTAGAATGTTCAAATAGTTCACCTACCGCCCCAGATTTATGAACTTGTCACCCCACATAAAAACAAAACAACATAAAAACGTATTCCAAGAACAATTCAAGAGACACGACAGAAAAGTTATTGAAAATCACATTTGATAACAGGGGGCATAATTAAAAGATAAGCTTCTTCTGGTTTTTGTGTGACAGTTTTTTTTAATTTTGACACACTGCAGGACACTATTTGGATTGCAACATTAAACTTCTTTTCTTTTTCAGATTAGAAGTAGAGATAAAAGTGCCATTTTAAGACTGTATTTATATTTATGCCCACACCGTCCGCCCCTGACACACGTAACTCTTTAAACAATGTTTTTGACAAAAAGTGTAACATTCGTCACACCGCAGGACATGTAGTGTTTTTTGTTAAAAGTGCAAAGAAATTAAACACAACATAATTCTACAACTATGAGCAATTTAGAGATAGAAAAACATTATTTAGAAAGTTATTCAAAGTGATAACACAAAAAACCAAAAACAAATTTTCACTATTGAGAGTGGTCTTTTTTTCATTCAAGTCAATTACAAAGAGGGAATGCATTTATACAGTGTGCTTGGCAAAAAATGCACAACGTGAGTGACTGACAGTGATAGACAGATGAAATTAGTTAGTAAAAGAAGGCTGGAAGTACAGTACATAACGATGCAAACAAAATCAACTTTAGTGTTCTGTACAGGGAAATCCATTCTGGAACATCTGCACTGTGTACAGAGACCTTGTCTGAACTGTTCCACAGACTTGCATAACGCTTATATATTTCCATAGAGGCAAGAGGGTGACACCACCAAGCAAGAAACATGCCTGCAATTGAATGAATGAAAGGTAGATGTTGAAAACCATAACATTGGAGATAACGCAATAACATCTGTGGAAACGGGAAATCACTCCATCAGGAACTTCCATAATCTGGCGTGGAGAGTAAACCTGTTGTTTTTTTAGTATCGTAAGTTGGTAAATAACTCCCAAAGTCAGAAGCGTGGTTAACTTGACCTTATTCCGCCTTGATCACTTTTGCTCTTTTTGCCACTTCACACATAATGGCACTTCAGATTTGGCTTGAGCGCCGTTGAAGTGGTGAACGAGGGAAAAGGCTTGCCGCTAAAAAGTTGAAACTAAAAAGTTGATTGAGTCTAACCTGACCCTGCCATATGAATTCTCGCGATATTTGTGAGTTCACAAACTCTTAAGAATCCATCTGGACAGTCTCCCACTGTTAGAGCTGCACCGGCCGCTGTGTGCTGGACCAATCACAGCGCTGTAATGTGGTATGAGCGGAAGTCAAAAGGACAAACCCATATGGCAAACCCATACAACGTAAGTCAGCCTATTTCAACACATTTATGGACTATTTTGCTTTTGAAAACGTGCACATAGAAGTGCTTTGTGCATTTGAGGACGCAGAAAAAGTCTGTGCTTTTCTCTCAACTGGGTTTATTGATTTCTCAGCTTGTTACGCTTTTGCGACACTGCGACCAATCAGTTCAAATGTAAGTCACGTTACACATTTCCCCGATGGCTTTCGATGAGAGCCTGTCCAGATTGATAATGTATAGAACTAAATTCAGAGGGATAACCCGGATCAAACTGGTGTGAGCAGGTTACAACAAGTCAGCAGTGCACAGATTTCCTGGTAGAACTTATTTTCTGTTGAGCTCGTCTGCACCATGTAAACTAAAACAAACAAGATGGCGGAGAACACGGCAACTTCCAAAATAAGGTGAATAGAACCTGATATTGTGTTATGTTGTCATACCTCATTCAATTTTCATTTAGCCTAATATTGAACCATAGAGATTTGAAGATGCTTTATACTAAAGTTAGCGTTCATTCAGCAAAGTTTCAGCCTGGAAGACTACCCTGCTGCCTCACCTGCACCACCTTCCTTTACTGCCCTGCTCAGCCATGATAGGCCGAGCTGAGCCTGTCACCGCGCAGCCTAGTTGATTTAAACTTAAACCTCTGCCTTTAATCAGAATCAGAATTACTTTATTGTCCCCTAGGAGAAATTTGTCTTGGGCTGGAACCACACACCACCTCAACACAACCATGCAGTACACACAGTGAACACACAGTGACTCGCTCTGTACAGCTCTGATGGTTTAGTCTATTCATCAGAGTTATGGCTGATGGGATGAATGAGTATTTATATCAATTGGTTTTGTGTCTGGCTGCTCTGTAGCGCCATCCGAAGGGCAGTAACTGGAACTCAGAGAACAGAATGTGAAGGATCGCAGATGATTCTTTGGGCTAAACATGTCACAGAGCACTCATAAATGTGCTGTAAAGATGGAAACACGGACGCCTATGACCTTCAGTGCTGTTTTCATCATATTTCCTCGCTTACTTTTGTTTTGAACTGTCAAGCTTCCAAACCAGACACATAACCCATAGTGGATAATACTTTCGAGTGCTGAAGTATAGGAAGTCCACATAACACCAAAGAGCCTCAGACGTCGTAAAAAATGCATCCTTTGGGCCAGACGGGAACAGAGAACATCAATGTGAGCATTCCAGTTAAGCTGACAGTCCACATATACACCCAAGTATATAAGCGAGTTAACCGCCTCTATGATGTTATTATTAATAGTGACTGGATCATGTGTTCTCACTCTAAGAGGATCAAAGATGGAGGAGAGGAAGATATTTCATCCGGATTCTGCAGTTCGGTTCGTGCAGCCCTCCTCCACCCCAGCACCACCTCTGCACCTCAGCACCATACTTACAGAGTCTCATTTTCTTTAAGGTTTTTATTTTCTCCACCAGCAGTGTCCAGGCTCCGGGGGAAGATTCCTGTCATACTCTGCTCTACACCTCCTGCACATCGCTCATCATTCCCTGCCAGGGTCTCCACACATATGTATATATCATTATAATATCATTGTTGTTGTATTTCATTCATTATGTTCCAACACATATTGTCTTCATTTAAGTCTTTCCAGAATGAAAAGTATTCTGATATTGTAGAGGTATAAATGTGTTTACCAGTAGTGACCGAGCAGTTTATCGGGTGTTTCCACAGCTCTTTTGTTTACTTTTTTACATTGTTTCCACTAATGCCTCTCCATGGACGTTTAGCACTTCTTGCGCCACACAGTTCTATTTTGGCATTCTGTCCCAAGCTTTATATTGCCTTGTCGTATCACCTCTCTTTGGGTGGCTGGCTCTGTGCTGTGATTGGTCTGGCTAGAATGCTTTAGAGAAAATCATACCCTTCTCTTAATGGAATACAATTAGAAAGTCATTCCGACTGCCACACTACAGAAAATACAGGTTTAGCTTCATGTTCAAGCAGAAAAAAATGTTTTGGAGCAAACTGCCAAAGACAGATTAGAGAAGATCAGATGGAATAACCGTAAAACCCCTTCCATATGACAAGAATTACATAACTTCTGGTTTGGGGTTCTGCCACCTGCTTGTCTTCATGAAGATGGCATTAATTGCCTGGCCAGGAATGTTCCACAGAAAGGCATTGGACATATCTATCGTGCTTATATATAGGTGTTATAAATACTATAACAAATACCTACAAACAAATATATTCTTACTGTGAGCAAGCTCTCCTCTCACAGATTTGGCCTTCAAGTTAGAAGTGGTGTCACTTACTTGTCTAAGTTTATTGCCATACTGTGGAACATTCCAGAAAAGGCAAACATAACAGCCTACCCCAGAAAAATAACATGTTTAACACCCATCCATCCGTTTTCATCCGCTTTATCCAGGGTCGGGTTGCGGAGGCAGCATCCTGAGCAGGGAGGCCCAGACTTCCCTTTCAACACACAATTCTTCCAGCTCCTCCGGAGGTTTCCCGAGGCGTTCCCAGGCCAGAAAAGAAATGTAGTCCCTCCAGCATGTCCTGGGTCTTCTCCGGGGTCTCCTCCTGGTGGGACATGCCCGGAACACTCCCAAGGGACACGTCCAGGAGGCATTTGGAACAGATCCCCGAGCCACCCAAGCTGGCTCCTCTCAATGTGGAGGAACAGCGGCTCTACTCCGAGTTCCTGCCGCGTGTCTGAGCTCCTCACTCTATCTTTCAGGGAGCGCCCAGCCACCCTGCGGAGAAAACTAATTTCGACCCTCCACTGATCATTACCCAAAGCTCATGACTTTCGGTGAGGGTAGGAACGTAGATCGACCGGTAAATCAAGAGCGCCTGCATCACTGCAGACTGCACCGATCCGCCTGTCAATCTCACACTCCATCCTTCCCTCACTCGTGAAGACCCCAAGATACTTCAACTCCTCCACTTGGGCAAGGACGCTCCACACGCCTAAAGAGAGGGCATGTCACTTGTTTCCAGTTGAAAACCATGGCCTTGGATTTGGAGGTGCTGATTTTCATCTCGTTTAACATAATCTTTTTTAACCCATTTGTCACTGGGTACCTTTTTTTTTCTTATCATAGTGGAATGTATCCTTTTTATTGATGCTATTGCACTACCGCTGGACCATAAACAATAGATTACATTATGGAGGCTGCCAGCTGCCCGGTCCGCTCTACAAACCAGCTCGATCGGTATATAGGTCAGTATTTCCCTGGGCTGAGAACTCAAGGCTACCTCTTTAAGAAGAAATGAGCAGAGAATGGAGGAGCCCGGCATAGAAATGGTCATTTAATGTTGCACAAGCATTAGCCGTACGCTTCGGCACACAAAGCTTCGACCATAAACCATCCCTGACCACAAGCTGCTGACCGGACAGTATCCAGAAATCCATACATTTATAGATCTGCAAACAAATAGATCCTTGGCCCGGAGCTACAATACAATAAACTAACATACATCATGGTTTTCACATTCCAAAAGACCATATCTGCGTTCTCGTCAGAGCTGAGAAGTACTATGTAACAAATTATTTATATACCCCATGGATGCGTGGTTTTTAAACATTGTTATTCGACCTTGGTGTACTGTATTTTGTAGCGTGGGGCTCACAGCATTTGTTTGGGTTCAGTGTCCACAAAGCAGTAGAATTGTGGTCATTGGACATACATATACTGCTACAACTAGTACTTAAAACTATTAACTGTGACTACCAGCACCACTTGGCAACTTCAGCTTCTACTCCAACATTCTTACAATTACAAAAACAACTCTGTCACTGATATTACCTCAAGCACTTATTTTAAAGCTTCATATTATTCATACAACTTTCACTGTTACTTATAAGGCTACTTCAGCGTCTCTACTACCATGATATCACTACCACTAAAATTACTACTGTCAAGCTTTTTGTAAGATTTCTGATCATGGGGGAAATTGTGGCTCAGAATCATGAATCATAGGTCTCACAGTGGCACAGGGACAAAGATTAAACTTGGAACCGTTGTACGACAAAAGACGAGTTGTGATTTCTATTTTGTAATAAGAGTGAGGCCTCCTCCCACTCTGTCTACGATCAATCTCTGTCAAACACATGGCCAACAAGAGCCTGTTACTTTTACCAATGCGGAAACACATCTGGCATGAGTCATTAACGGGTGACTTTACCACACAGAGCCTAGAGCCTGTGTGAACCATCATAGCGTGTGATTATGCGCTGTGTTAAGATTTTTAATGCCTGACATCTTGTAGTGTGCAGCACGGTGGGATAGTGGGTAGCATTCCCGCCTCAGCAAGGTCACGGGTTCGACTCCCAGGCCCTTTTGTTTGGAGTTTCCCTCGTGTCTGGGTGGGTTTCCTCTGGGTGATCAAATCCTGCAGCTGTGGTCCTGACCAAGCCGAGCTCAAGATCTGGAGATGTGACCTCGGGCTGCACACTGCTCCAGCGGGTCAAATGCAGAGGACAATAAATATCAATAAAAAGTGCAGTGGTTTGATAATGCTGTAGAAATGGGACAATTGACTTCAAAACTGCAGAGCTGATTAGCCCCGCTTCTCTGAGAGGCATTTCACTGTAGCAGTTAGTTGATTTTCCTTTTTCTGTTTTCATTCGGAACCCTAAGTGTGTGACTCAGAGTTGGGTGTGGGCGAGGACAGGGGGCTGGTGAAAACAGATGTTTTGATCACTCGGATTTTCATTGTCAGAAAATGCAGGAATACTCAAACATAATTGAATCAATCAACTCTCTGAGGGAAAGCTATTAAAGGACATATTATAGATAAGCTGTATTGTTATTAGCTTTAAACATGCTCTTGAGAACCTTTCCTTTGGTATCTTATGTTTTCCAACTTCAAATACATTGGAAAGCACACAATACAGGTGTTACCTCATGCGGAGTTGGTGTTAGCTCTCCATCTACTGGCAGCAGAGGAAATTACCATGGGAAGAAAAACAATATCTAGCTAAAAACAGCATACCCAGACACGCTAATACAAATACACAGATGTAAATAACATGATTTGATGGCAGAAATCTTTTATATCACAAACCTGGGAAAAAGTGTTGAAATGTTCAGACCTCGTAAATAGGATTCATGAAACAGGTAGGAATTAAACTACACAAAAGGCCAGGTATGTTTTTGATGAGGGGACAATATTAAAACATGATTAAAAGTGCAAAAATTGTGTCCATTAAATGTTGATAAAATGTCTGTTTTGCATTGTATGTCTCCATTATATCATTTTACTTATTTGTTGGATCCCCATTAGGCTTAATAGGAGTTTAGACTGCTGTTATCACACACAAAAAAAACTATTAACCACTATGAGAGTATTTTCTCTACTTTGTTGGGCTATAGTTTGTAGCATATAGGGACTCGTATAGTAAAGCATTAGGTTGGGTTCAATGTGCACAGAGCAGTAGAATGCAAAAGTAAAAACTATCTTCCCACTCCTCCTCCCACACTCCTAGAGAAATGTTTTGTTAAAATAAGTTGGACAAGGCTTAATGGAGCTGTGGGCGCACACTTGACTTAAACTACATGACAAGCGCAAACAAAAAGTAAGAAAATAAAATATGGGATCATTAAAACTGTATCTCGTTCTGTGTGACGTCTGTACATGTGGGTTTGTGCCGTTCCGAAAAATGATTCTGATGCTGGGATAAAACTGACCGGAGAAAATATCTCAACTAAGGAAGAAATGCAAAATCAATGAAGTGTACGCCGGATGAATGTGAGAGCGAATGGGTTTCTTTGCCTCGCCGAAGGGATAGGCCTCAAGACACATGATGGGGATGATGAGAATATTAATGCACCCAGATTTTCGTTACAGTGCAGCTAAAACTAAAATCTGTGGAGAGGGATCTGACTCTATTTGTCTATGGAAAAAGTAACTTGACTTTTAACCATGTTTTATCATATTGTTGTTACATCAAAGAGTAGTTGACCTTTGTTATTTACTCAAAATTAACTTTAAAACTATGTATCTAGGACATAAAACACCAACAAGGGAAATGGAATGGAAGGAAATGGAAGGAATGTACTTTTGGCTGCAGCAATAACAACAAAAAAGCAATAATAATAAGTAGAGATGGCCACACATGTCGGTATCGGTTCAGTTTTTAGTGCGTCATTGTGTGTGTCATTCTTAGTTTGTCCTCAGTGATCAGATTGGACTTTTTAAACAGAGTTAAAGTGAGTAAAAATGAAATACATTAGAAGGATTATCAGGCTAAAGTGGTGTTTTTCAACCCTTTTTGTGTCGCAAAACAGTTTTTGGGGTGAAAAGATACCAAGGCGACTACTACACCATTAACAAATCAGCCTTTTTAAGTAAATGAAACAAGGTAAATAATGTAATAACCTATCTAACCTGTTACCACTGTTTGATTATTTAAATTTGACAATAGTGATTGGTTTGCCTTCTATTTTAAGTTTGTTCAGGACACTCAGAAATGGTAAATTCACGCATCAATCTGTTAACTCAAAGTAGATAGTTTTTAAGTGGCAATACTTGGCACATTAGTGTTCCCTGGCACAGCAGTTGAAAATCAAGACACTAAAGTATGTCCATATCATTTTGCTGTTGGTTTTTCAAACGTGAAAAGTTAATTTGCGAAGTTTATAACCTATAAACCAATAACCTGTTTTTAAATCACTGCTGAAACCACATCTTTGTTCACTGGTTTTTAACACTGAGTGAGATGTTACTTAGAATTGAATTATGACTTGTGTCTTATTGTTCCTTTGTTTTAATATTATTTATACCGTCATTGCGCTTTTGTCTAGTCTATAGTTTTGTGTGCAGCACTTTGGTCAGTTGTAAAGTTTTAAAGTGCTTTATAAATAAAGTTGGTATGGTATGTTGACTTAATTATTGGACCTTGCTATGAATTGTAAAATCTTAATATCTGCAAAAATTGGTTATCGGCCACAACAGCAAGACAAATGATGGAACAAACTATCAAGGACTGGACTGAAATAACTTTGGATATTACAAAATGGAAAGATTGACTTGTGCATTGAAAAGCCTAGTGTTATTTCCCAGCGCTAATGCTTACATTGCTAATCCTGTGTTCAGGTCGTCCCGGGGCCTCTGCTGCAGCTTTTTGGACCTGCCTGCCTCTAGCTTCCCTCCTTCATTAAAACCTGTAAATAAATAGTTGAAATCTTACCTTCCTAAGTGCATGATTTAAGGGTCCACAATTGCAGAAAAAAACTTAATGTCTAACTTGGTTCTAGTGAAATGGATAGTCTGTCCTGTCATATTCACTTTAAAAAGGGGGTATTACACTTCTACGGGGTATTAATTGTTATTAATAGCATTATATAGATTACCATTTTACCTTTTGTTGGTTTAGGAATGCTATATTTGCCGGAAGTAACGTATTTAAAATATCATGGTTTATCCCTCTGGATCTCCCCCTCCTGCTGCTCCCAGCATTAAGTCACTTTCTCAGCATCAGCAAAACATAAGCACACACAAGTTTATGAATTAAGTAATACCAGTAATAAACACAAAGCATAGTAACTATTTGCGTGCAGTAACTCACCACTAGTGTTAGGATTCAAAGCCAAATTCATTATCCAAAATAAGTTGCAAACTTACACAGTGGACTTCTCTTTATTGTTGGGCATCCTTGTTTAAATTAATGCATTTCCAACAAACTTTTGTTGAACTATAGTCCTCAGTAAAATGGTGTAACCAAACAAAGTGCATTCATTCATGCATTCATTCATTTCATTTGGTGGGGACAGTACAAGTCTGTGGGGGCGGGGCTATGATCTGGGGCTGCAGTTGATCAGGTCTCGATTCAGCAACACTCTGTGCCCAAAGAATGAGATAAACTGAACCTGAGCATCCTGAACGACCAGGTTATTTCATCGATGGATTTCTTCTTCCCTGATTCCAAGACGACAATGCCAGGATTCATGGCTCACATGGTGACAAAGTGGATCAGGAGCATAAGGCATAAGCAATAATATAACATGGTAGAAAGCTCCAAAAACTTTGCATAATACCCCTTCTTCAACAAATTTTAATAGAATTTCTATCTCCAATTCTACCATTCTACCATCGCAAGTAAGAAATAACGCATAATTCTGCAAATTTCGTTGCAGTACAGGGACTCGGAAGTAGTAGGCGTAGGCGAGATGGATAAAATAGAACAAGCATTGCAAATGGGGATCAAATATTAAATCGCACATGTCATCATAGAGTCACGGAACAAGAACAGGTGACGGGCTGAAATGCAAGTCGGCTTTTTAGTTTTGCACTTTCAGCACTCCTCAGAATCTCAGGAAGCAGCAGAAAATGAGAATGTGGCTTTGGCGTTTTGCTGCGTCAAGTGTTACTAAAAGAGACACAAAGTAGACGCAAGACTTGGAAATTCACATCATAATCAAAGCGGAGTCTGACAGTGTCGTATTTTGCATTTGGTTGACTTCATAATATAATTGCCCAAGTGATATTTCTCAAGGCTGTTCAGGAAAATAGAAAAAGAAAATCAGACTCCTGAGTATTTTTACTATAATCACTCAGTCGGAGTTGTAATTAACTGTTAAATAGGAAAAAAGGCATAAAATCCAGTTGAAAAGACCTCCAATCCAGCAGAGAATTTGGAGTGACGGGCTACAGAGCGGAGGAAGTGTTTCTTGTTTTTCTAATTGCAAACATAAAACACCAAGGTAGTCAGAAAAACTCAAAGTACAAAGATGTATAATTAATAGTGAGTAGATTCAATTATTAATCAAATCTTTCTTGGATTGTGTGTGAAATGTGCTACAGAATGCTGAATCTCTGCATTGAAATCTGTTTTGTAACATACTCCGAAAAGATTTGTTGGATCTACTTTAATTATATCACTTGAGTAAGTCCTCTGATGATGACAGCAGACAAGCAGTGGAAACATGTAAAGTTAGGACAAGAAACAAACACTGGTCTGATTGAAGAAATTTAAAGGACACATATTCTGCTACAGTGACTTTTTTGAGCTTTAAACCATGTTCTAACAATGTTCCATCATCAAAAACATGCCTGGAGTAGCATTCAGTTGCATTCACACTGTTTTGAGGAATGTTCATTCGAAAATCCTCCCCCCTTTGAGCATCAAACACACTTCCTGCTGAACTTCCTGGATTTTCTGACGTATTTTTGTATCATCTACGTTACTTCTCTGAGAATAACCGCTGTTTGAAGTCCTTAAATCATCGCCAGACTGAGCATTTCTTCTGTCTAAACACCATAACTGCTACTGCTAGCTTGATAACTGCATTCAGCACATTTGCTTATAGAAATAATTTGGCTAAGTACTTGGCGCCATCTACTGGCTGTGTCTTTATGAATTATTTCGTTTTTGTTTGTTTCAAAACATGAGATTGCAAATTAAATGGTACTCAAGAGCATGTTTAAACGCTAAAAACAGTACAAAACATTCCGTTACATGGTTCAATTACATCTGCCTTTGTGTGCGGGTTGAAGAAAAGCTCTCTCTTATCTCTAACTAACCCTAACCCTGTCCTGAGAAATGAGCGCACCCAACGACCTAAAGGACAAATATTATACAAAATTTAGAGATTTAGCTTCATTCACGGTAGTTTGATGAGTCCTGGTCAGAAAATCCTCTTCCCCCTGACCGCCAAAAAGACGTTCTGAATTCCCTCGATGAGCAACGTTTTTTGATGAATGACGTGGCTCCAAAAATCTACTGCGCTGTTTTTAGGTCCATGAATCACCGTCACACTTTCTGCCGTCTTTTATGGCTAATAATGCTGGTTTAGATAAAATATGTTGTGATAAATGTAATAGATATCGTGGCTAAAATGATCATAATCTACGTTCTCTTCTCTTTCTCCACATTCCATGTTGGTTTGACATTGGTGTGAAGTTACCCCACCTCCACCAAAGATCGTGTTGATGAATGTCAGGTGGTGCAGCAATTTGGCCGTACACCACATATACACCCACATTTTGGCATACACAACTTTGATGAATGAGGGCCATTGTGACAGAGTGGTTCAGGAGCAGGAGGCATCATTTCTGGAATGATGTAACATGGTAGAAAGCTCCAAAAACTTTGCAGAATACCCCCTCTCCAACAGATTTTAATAGAATTACCACTACCATCTACCATTCTTACATTCTACTACTGTTGTTTTTAGGTCCATAAATCATCGTCAGACTGTCTGCTCTCTAATCAATTACAACTGCGTCACTGCTTCATAACACCGCTCCCTATCAAACTAATGTTTTTCAAATTTGTGTAATTTCCTCCGCAGCCAATAGACGGAGCCAAAGCTAAGTTACTGTGGCATCTTCCAAGGCTGTGGCAAAGTCACCGTAGAATGCGGACTATTGAGCGCTCCCGTGTATAATCCGCACCAGCCATATTTACAAAGAAAAATAACTTTGTACATATATAAGCCGCACCTGACTATAAGCCACGGGTGTCCGCGTTGAGACATTTACGTTCGGGAAGAGCACGTGCACATGACAGAGGCGCGCACGTGTTTTGTAACATGCGCTCCACGGCGAAAGAGCGCGGTGCAGCCAGTGCTGTGTTGTTTTCCTCCTCATCCTCGAATAAAGTGGTCAAAATATGTTACGTGCTTAATGAAAGTGCGCGGCTGCTACACAGAGGAGGAGAGAGAAAAAAAGAGCGCAACGGAGGAGAAAGAGCAGCGGAGAAGAGAGAGAAGGAAGAAGCAAGAGAGAGATCATGTGGGCCAGCGTCAGCGGAGGACCAGGCCCGTCTGGTACAGGAGATGTCCCGTTGGGGCAGGTAGAACACTAAACACGTAGTTACTTACTTTTTCTGCCTATAAACCTCTGCTCGGAACTTAGTTTACGTAACTCCGGTTCTACACGTGTGCGGGCTCGGTTCGGGTTCAGACACACGTGCGCGGCCAGTCGCATCATGCAGTAAATGATAGTCGGGTTCGGACAGTAGCCCTGCGGGTGTGGGTCAGGTTCGGGTCAAATCGTGCCCAGGTCGAGTTCGGACAGTACGTGCGCGGGCTCGGGCAGGTCGGACTTGAATTTTTGAGCCCGATCTAAACTCTACCCTAGAGGCTGTTCGCGGAAAAATACATAAATTAGCCGCATCGCTGTATAAGCCGCAGGGTTGAAATCATGAGACAAAAGTAGCGGCTTATAACCTGCATTTTACGGTATATTGTTCTTTGTAAAAACATTTTATTTTTAGTTTTGAGACAAAGTAAAGAAACTCAAGAGCATGTTTAAAGACCAATAACAATGCTACCGTAATGATGCATAATATTACGAGCACATAATGGACTGGGGCAGCACTCGGATCGCCAACCAAGCGTCCAGTAAAACAAACGTTGGATCAAAGAAGCGCCAGAGATGAATCGAGACGAAGGAGCTTTTCAACTTTCCACATGAGACACACTTCTCCAAAAATAAACCAGCGACTATCGTGTGACGCTTCTGACAAAGGCGGAAGTTACCGATGAAAGACGTCAAAGTAATTACATCATCTCTCTTGGCGTTTGTCTGATATAGAGGAAACAGCAAAACTTTTCTAATTAAGAAGACAAGATGAATATTCTTAACTCAGCTTAACTCACTGTTTGTTCTGCATTTAAAAGGAAAAGTCGAACAATACATATAGTTTGAAGCGTAAATTACATAAACTAATACCACATTGCAATCCTCTGACTGTAAAATAAATGAAATAGTAACATTCCCTGAATATACTACGTATTCAGTCATTTCCTAACACGGAACGTTTGCCCACACTTGGAAGGTAATTAAAGAGACATATTATGCTAAATTGTTTATGAGATTTTAAGGTTAAGATATAGTTTATTAATTCCTCACACAGGAAATTCATTCTCTGCATTTGACCCACCGTTCAGTGCCACTTGGGCGACCTGTCAGGAGCAGTGAGCAGCTGCTGCGCCGCGCTCTGGGACACGTCTCCAGATCTTGAGCTCAGTTTGGTCAGGACTGCTGTAGCTGGAGGATCCAGCATTGTATATATTCTGCATAAATTACTCATCTTTATGTGATGTTGACTGCAGAATCCTCGCTCCCCCACAGCACCGTGAGCCACAGGTGACACGAAGAAAATAAAGAAAGAAATCCACTGCGCTATCCACTGAAGCTTTGTCATTATATTCCAGTGAACTCTGAAGCACAAGCCTCGTCTCGTATGTAGGTTTTGCATCCATGATGTTCATTCAGAATCTCTGCAAAGTTTGGTTTACATGTTACATAGTCCCATGTCACGGCTCCTTTTATTTTTGTCTCTGTGACAGCCGGGGGAGCGTATTACAGGGGTTTCAGATGAGGGATCCATGTGGATGCACACATTTACTGAGCCAGTATCGCGTTTATGCAATTTGTTTTTGAAATGATAGCAGTTGTGTTTCCATGTGGAAAAAGCCTCAGTTCTGCCATTATGAACCGAAAGTCACCAGACCTGTTTCCATTATTGAGTCATTTGAAATCAATATTCTGGTTTAAAATGAACAAACTGTAAAACAATGATCCTTGCTCAATCTGTATGTACGATTTAAGTTTACTTTTAAAGTTATTCTTTCTTATTGCATGTTCTATTTTCCTGCTGTTCTTGATTTGTTTATTGATGTTATGAAATTTCCAGACTGTAGGACAAATAAAGGTTCTCTTATCTTATCTTATCTTATCTTATCTTGCTACCCCACAAAACATGTATTCTTTAAAGGTCCCATATTATGCTTTTTTGCCCGTTTCATAGTCTATCCTAAGGGCATCTATGATAAAAATTTGCGTTGTGCAACAGCCATAACCTAATAGTTATAAAATAGCATCCATCTCTGGATCTACCCCTCCTCCCTGCAATAGCACACGGCTTGTCTGAGGGCAGCCAACGGGGCCTCACACCGATGTGCGGCACTTTGGAAACTGCTTTGTTTGTAAGATTAGAAATAGAAATAGTGGATTGGATTGGATAGTATCAAAACTAGATATTAATTTGAGCAATTATCGATACAAAAAAGTCACAGACATAAAAAAAATAAATAAGTAAAAAATCTTTAAGTTTATCAGAACTAGAATTAGAGATGATATTATAAACAAAGTAGTATGTTTATGTGTTAAAAATGATTATAAAAAGAGCATTGTGAAATTGAAGTCACAGTGAGGCGGCTTAGTATCAAAATCAAGATTTTGCTGTACAGGTATGTTTTTGATGACAGAACAATGTTAGAGCAGGGTTAAAAGCTAAAAAACTTCAGTGCAGCAGAATATGTTCCCTTTAAGGTAAAATGAGGTGATCTTGATTTTTTAAAAACATCTTGACATCAGTTTATTTCTCGATATTCTAAATTTTGTATTTGTATATTTTGTTTAATTGATTTGAACTCATAACCTTTAATCAGAATGTCACTATGAATGTGTTAAAATAAACAATTGTTCTTCAGACTATTTTTTTAAGTTGTGGCTAATTTTTTTTTTTTTTGGTGTAAAGGTGCACTCGATGTACGTTTTCTAGTTGTCACCTGATTTTCTCATACATTGTTTATGCTTTGTCCGTCTAAAATAACTTAACAAATTACAATTATATCTAGAGACAATTACTTTTTGTGCAGTCGTTTTTGTCTTAACAAGTCTTGTCTTGCACTTCTTTTTACTTCCATTTGTCTGTAATTTTTGAAGTAAAAGTACTCTTTTACTTATATGTTGAGCCCTTTGCAAAAAAAAAAAGGTCGCAAAGCACGTTAGCAACAGCTGTTTCCTGTCTATTGATGCACAGCACTCACTTTGTCAAGACCCAAAATATGATATTTCCAGTGCATAATGCACCTAACATTATCCAAAGCCAATGCATTACATTTTTAGTAATGTTTCTGTCACTTTTAGTCAAGTTTTTGTGGCTTTTTGTCACATTTTTGTGGCTTTTTGTCACATTTTTGTCACCTTTTGTCAGTTTTAGTCACGTTTAGTCATTTTTAGTCACATTTAGTCACTTTTTGTCACATTTATGTCACTTTTAGTCACATTGTTTAGAAAATCTTTCCCAGAGTAAAAATTCTGAATTTCCTCAACGTGTGCTGTTTTCTCTATCTTCTTAACATTAACATTAAAAGACATTTTCATTGGGTTTTAAATTGCCAAAATAAAATCTAATAAGTTTACACTAGTGTTTGGAAAACTACATTGAAATTTTGTGTGATTTTTACATTTTATCAGGCCTTTTCACAGCCTTTTTGTTATATACTGAATATTCAAATGTTGCTTATCCCTAAAACAATAATTGCAGTATTGTCCATACATATATATTCAAACACAACAATGACTCATATATTTGCAATGCTTTATTTTTTGGGGGGGGGGGGGATTTTAACACATTCTGAAGAAAACGTTCTTCAGAATGGTCGTAAATGCAGCTCTATCGACAAGTGAACGCCTTCCTCAGCCAAGAAAGGAATTGTGAGAGCGCAGACTTTGGGCGGTTCTGGAAGTCAGCGAGCTCCTTGTTGACACAAGACACAACAGTTTCCTCAAACGCTGCGGTGTATGGAGCCTGTGCCGCCCTCAGGAGGCTGTGTGCAGAGCCATAGGACTTCATGAGGTGTTTAGCTACAGCTTTGCCGATTTTTTGTAAATCAGATTTCATCATCGCGACCAACATTGAGATGCTCCTTGATGTTCTCGTAGAGCCTGAGCGACATTTCGTAGCTGTTGTTGGTGCAGTCAGCCTTTTTATACATGTACTTCACCATGGCATGTGTCACCATGAAACACACTGGAGACATGTTGTGATCTACTGGCTGAAGGGGAGAGTCAGATCCTCCCACATCAACTACCACATCTGTGGGCAATGGCTGAAGGGGAGAGTCGGATGGTCCCTCATCAACCAACACATCTGTGGGCAACGGCTGAATGGAACAATCGACGGCTGCTGACAGAACCTCACTGTCCATTTTGGGCGCGTCGTCTTGGGAAGCACATGTGTCATCCAAGCAAACATTTGGGTTGTCTGCTATGATGTCTGGGGTGACTGGGGTAGTTTCAGATGCTTCTATGTGAGCTGAAGGTGCATCTTCACTCCACTCGACTGTTTCGTGGTTCATCTGGATAATGACCATTTCCTCTAACATGGGCAGGACGTCAGGAGGCAGGAGGTGGAATATGTTACCTGCAGCTTGAGGTTGAGTGTGTCCTCTTCCAAGAGCTCAGCTGGCTCTTCTTGGACGACTTCTTCAGGCAGCTGCTGTACGTCCTTCTCAGAGTCTTGCTTTGTCACCTCCTCGTTGCTCTCAGTGACCTCCTCAGTGAAGAGATCCTGAGTAACTGGAGCCGTGCTCTCCTGGGGAACATCCAGAGGCACTTCCTGAGAATTTGGCTGAAGCTATATCCAAAAAAATTCAGTATTTTGGCCGACGCTGCTCTTTTTGCCTCTTTCCTAGAATAGCCTACTCCCACCACAGTTTGATCAGCCACAATCACCTGGACGTAGAAGATCCAAGGTGTTGTCTCCTTGTTCACATCCACTATGCCACTTGCCATTTTGTTAACAGCTGAGACAAGCACACCACCGGGTTGTCAACAGGGTCAAACTGGAAAAGATCTTGTTTGACACTGGCGCTCTTTTTCTTCTTCTCATAGTTTTGCTTTTTGGGTGGAAGGACCAGACGGCGCAGCTCCGGCAGCAGCTGTTGCGCTGCTAGGGTTTTGGCGAACATTACGGTTGGACCCTCAGCTTCTGCAACGTAATCACCAACCGTCAGACGGAAGGTGAACATTGCTTTGTGGACGGGACCCTCTACCTTCACCTTGGAAAAGTCTGCTGGCAAGTCGTGCTTTGCTGCCAGTTCGAAAACCTCACAGACTTCGTGCTTGTAGTTGACGTTTAGCTTGTTTTGTAAGGACATGACATATCCTGTAGAGCGCTCCATGTTTGTGGTTTGCTCTGCTTAAAAATGCGTTTTTATCTGCTCTGCTTAAAAATGTGTCTTATCTCTGCGAAGGACAAGGAGACATGACCTGTCTTCAAAGCAGACTTGACTCAGAACTTGATTCAAAATGCCAGAAAAACTGGACATGACATGCCGTTGCCATAGCTACAGTATATTTACAATTTTGAATAATTCTGCAGCTTTTTATTTCTATTATTGACCTTATTCCGGAATTTGCCGTATGCGCCGCCGTCTTGTTTCTGTTGTATTAGTTTACGCGGAGCTCAACAGAAAATAAGTTCTACACGGACTAAAAAGCCGTTTTCAGACCGCCCAGGAAATCGTTGCGTTGTTGACACAAGAAAAGACAGGAATTAAACAGATCAAACCCTTAAATGTCTGCCAGACACAGCAGTGAAGCTAGAAAGTGCAAACGTATTTTTTCAAAGGGTGTGGAACCAAATATCAAGTTAAGAGTGCTATTCATTTTGTCCGAACCATTTTCTTTTTTAGTTTTGTGTGAAATGTAATCTTTTTTTTTCTCTCTATTTTAAAATTAACACGTGTATAACAAAACATGTGATTGCTGTATTTTCTCTGGGCAAAATAGTGCATTTTCTGAAAAAAATCCAGGGGTGCCAACACTTTTGACCATGACTGTATGTGTGACAAAGACAAAATGTCAACTTTTACCGTCAGCTTTTACTTTTCAAGACAAACGATAAATATGACTATAAGCTTGTACTGGCAAATGCTTCCTTATTATAGTCTGACTCTTCTCTCCTCCTCCTCTTCGAGTGCGGACGTGTCTTCTCTTGTTTTTCTTTTCTGAGAGTTTTGTTAGCGCTGGAAACGGCTGCTTCTTCTGGAATTTCCCAATTGTGGGCCAATTAAAGGATCTCTCTCTCTCTCTCTCTCTCTCTCTCTCTCTCTCTCGTAATGTGACAACAGCTCGACTCCTGGTTTTGTCCTGTTTCTCCACATCAGACACAGAACTGTTTTGGTTCACACATGAAAACTGATTTGAGTCACATTTTATTTGCAAAAGAAAAAAAAAAGAAAAATTGAAAAGAATCAGTATTGAATGTCATGAACGTAGCGTAATTTTACGATTGGGGTTTAATTTTTGTAATTAATAAAGCCGTAAATAACGAAACATAAATATAAGAAACTAATCAGATTAATCATTAGCGACCCCTACGTGTCAAGACATGACATTTGACCTTCATCAAAAAGTGTCTCTGGAGATGTTTGTGAGAATTACACTTTATTATAAAATCCTGGGCATGTAACATTTACTGATATTGACAATTAAAATTATGTGATCTTTATAAAATAGTGAAAACATGTACTCTGACTAACGTGAAGCTGTTGTACGTGATTCACTCATGACCATGTTGGTTTAATTATAGTTTGCAATTTTACTAACAGTTACAAAAAACATTTTGAGAAGCTTTTCAACCATTTTAAACCTATTGAAAAATAATAATAAATGGTTCATGGCACTACGTCAACTCAAGACATTGCCCTGAGGAAAACTGTGCGCCTTAACATGTTGGCGTTAATAAAGCAAAATCAAACTTGACAAATCGAACATTGTACAAATGTTCTCTAAAAGATTTTGGCGCTTAAGGACCTCGGTGAGCACTTCCTTTTCTCAGACGTCATGATCTGGGCGAGGAGTTCCAGCATCTCATTCTTTAGATGTAATATTTAGTTTTAAATCTTGTTATTGGTATGGCATTGGTTCTTATTTATCTTTCTTAAACCCGTGGAAATGACCATGTGATCTTTATAAACACACATACACACATACCATAATGAGCTGTATTTTTTAAAATACATGGTACAACTGGGATATATGATGATAAAAATAAAAAATGTGATCTTATCCCTGAGATAATATGGTATTTTTATGAAATTGTCATAATGATTTTGTCTAATGCCTTTTCCCTCACACTTATCCTGTTGGTCAGCCTCTGTTAAGCTCTGAGCGAGTGACTGGTCAGTGAAACGTGAACTCACAGTAGAAGAAGATAGTTGTTTTTACCTCTCGATTACATTATTTGGCATATTGATCTTAAGGTCACGAAAACCATGACTGATGTGGTGTATTAAGTGAAACGGGAGCTGTTTAACACTGACGTAAAAAAGCGATGCCAAGCCAAAGATCAACAGAAGGAGACCTTCAACCAGAACAGCAGAGGACAAATTACACTGCAAGGACAATTAATCTACAAATACGAATGAGTTGCTTTTTTCAAAAATAGTCATTAAGAGCCTTCGAAAAGTTGCTAAATCTAAAAGTTGGCAGAATTGTGATGAAAACAGAATAAAAGTTTAGGCTTCTGAAGCAGTCTGTGCTCCTGGAGAGTCGAATGATGTGCCGTGGCATTGAAATGAAGTCCTTGAAAAGTCAGCGCCAGAGAATACAGGGCGAATGCAAGCATGAATGGAAAAAAGCACAACTCCGGATAAGATTTTGATGAAAGAACATTATAACCTAGACAAAAAAGTCAACTTGCTCAGCCTCAAACCACAGCTATTTAAAGGCAATAACGCCTAAAAGATTTTTGATCAGACCACTTAGTCCAAAAATGTATTCTGATTTTTGAAAAAGCATAGTGGTGTAGTTATAATAATGATATGGTTGGATAATGTGCTGAGAGCTTTGTTTGAGTGGAATAAGTAGCCTGGTGGCTGAGGACCATTGATCCGTCATAAACGCTGCTCTCCAGGGTTCTGCTTTTGTGTGAAGGCCAAAGCTGTGCAGTGGGCTCCACTTCTGCCATGCTATTCACAGCAACGTGGGCTTCACTGTCGAGCGGATTTGTACAAACACTACTGTCACAAGATGTACAGCGCTGCACACGAGAATTCCACAGCTTCCACTGCCAAGAGATGGAACACAGACACAAGCCGGAACAGTGTAAAAGTGTATTACTAAAATGATTTTCGACGTCCTGGAATTAAATGATAAAATTGTTAAAATGGGGGAAGGCTTTTTTGTAAAAAACTGGTAGAATTCAAAAGTAAAAGTCTATGGGTAAACTACTACAAGGGCATCTATCCATCTGTGGGAGAAATGGGTGGGGTGTAGCTGCTGTGAGCTGCTTATGTAAAGTCTAGTCTCAGCAAGAAGTATTAAAGGGGCTTTGTCCAATTTGTTTTTGTGATAAAGTAAAATCTGCTTTGTCTCAGTACAGATATAGATTAAAAGCAGATGCTCTGGTCAAAATGAGACCTGTCATTTTATTCTCCACGAAGCAGGAAGTGTGCTGTTCGCATGCTAATTGTTGTTAGATATCATATTTTTGTGAATAATTAGGATGCTAGCATTGCATTTGGTAAATGCTGCAAACATTTTAAGGTGAGACACTGCAGGTGAATAGAAAGATCTTAAATTTAAAGTGATCAATTTCAAACTTCTGTAGTTTACTCACATAAATGTTTTTTTCATGTCATGTTTTCATGTAGAAATAAGGCATGTTATGTAAAAACATTAAAAATGACATATTTTCGGACATATAAATCTGAAGAATGGACAGAACCAGGTTTAAATTTGTATCTATTATTAATATATATTTTAGTTCTTTTAGTATTTTAGTATTCTAGATCTGACTGAAAAGTGGCATTAAAAATTCTAATTTCTCAAATTTCTTTTGACTTAAAGTTCTTTACAGTCTTGTTTAAAAGATTGTAAAGTTTGGTGTGTGTAGGTGCTACTTTAAGTGGTGATCTTTATGGCCCTACGGAAGAACAATGTATTTTAAGAAAACAGCTTTTTAAGTTACAATGTCCCAGAGAAAGTGGAATGAACGAAGTAATAAAACATATTTAGGAGCAGATTGGACAAGTTTGTTGTTTCCACGTGAAACTTGGTTATAAACTAACCAAAAAACAACAAAAAAATACAAAAATTTTGCCTGTAGTGTCTCACCATAAAATGTAATGGTTATTTTTCATGTTTCAAAATACTGTACTATAAATAACAAATTACCCCACCAACCCTCAACCAAAAAAAACACAACAATGAAATTAACACACAAATACACACCGTACACTGTTAAGTCAACATAGCTAAAAGCTAAAGAGAAAAGTGACAGTGCAAGAAATGTTTTCAGAAATGTAAAAGTGGAGTACAATAATCTAGTTAGTGATAAAAGAATGGACTAAAATCTAAAAGTCTTTCAAATGTGTAATTTTTAAATGAAATGTGACCCTGTGCAATAAATGTTGACGGTGGCAGAGCTCCTAACTCCCAATAAGGAGATTGTGGGTTCAAATCCCGGACCACCCCAACATCACACAATCTCTCTGGGTAGAGTCTGCATGTCCTCCCTGTGTTACCGTGGGTTCTCTCTGATTCTCTGGCTTCCTCCCACCGTCCAAACACACGCATGTGTTCACATCAATTGGCGACCCCTAATGGGAACAAGTGGTAGAAAATGAATGAATTGTGACCCCCCTCTCTTTGTAATGACTTCTTCCCCTCTGCCAAAGTATGCTCCAAAGGTATCCATTGTGTCCATGGCAGGAGTTTTAATGACTAAATATATAGTTCGGAAATCGAGTGGGATGGCAATGTCAAAACTGTCTGTACTGCTTTGTTCATTTCAGTCCAATCATTTTGAGCAACAGGACAGTCCCGAAGCGAATGGTAAGAGTGAGCCACTTAGTGACCATACGTCCCTCAGCAGTTAGTCATTCCCTGTGAGTTGGTTTTATATAAAGCGAGAGACACTTTTCCAACAGAATTCTCTCCAAACTTTTGATTTTGTTGTTCTCCATTTGGATGTATACATGTCTTCCCATTCTTCTTATGTCTCCATCTCACTCAACGTTTTTAAGACAGCGACGGACAACCACAGAATGTAGAGCCTGGCAGTTAAGTGATTCTCTCCTTCACTTACCTCTGCAGTGTGTGTTGTTTGAATCTCGTAGCTTGTCAGGCCGACTTCCTCCTCATGTCAGTCTTCCCTGCGCGTCCCCGAAGAGGGCGTTGTACTACTACAAGGGAAGCACCCTTAAACCGACCCCACTAAGCCAACACCGCACTCAGCAGCAAGAGAAACAGCCCTCTGCCCTCAGCTGTAAGCGCTTAGTTTGAAGCACTTCACGCGTCTCGTACATAGCACACACCCACATCTGGCACAGGTCGCACAGTAGCTTTGGGAGCGGAAGACAATCACACAGCACGGCACTAGAAGACCAGACTCACTCCAAAGATAACAGGTGTGCACTTCCCTTTGCAGTTAGCTCAGTGGGTGTATAATAGGGCTGCACAATATATTGAAAAAAAATATCGTTATCGAGATAATAACTGATAATAAGTGTAATATGCATATCGCAAAGATGCACGATAATTCGTACTGATTAAAACTTCAACCCTCACAAGCGCCGCTTTGCGAAGTACAGAAATGGCAAGTGAATGTTAAAGACTTTTATTGTTAAAGCTCTTACTTAAAATCCTCATCATTTTGTTTCCACTATGTCATGCACATAAATGAAGGTGAATAAAATGTCAGAAATGTTTAAAATGTCTTTTTTTTTTTTTTTAAATGTCTCCAATGCAATATTTGTACCTCAGCTACTATATTTTTTATTTATTTATTTATTTATTTAAGGAAAAGGGGGAACAATGCATATTAATGAACATTTACACAAACGTAAATATGCCAGATTATAGCCCAAGGCTAATCTCCATCTGCAGACCCCCTGGCAGGTTAACAGAAAGATAAGAACATACAGTACACTTCAGTTAATCAGAGACAGGAAAACAAGGTTTAGTCATGTTAATACAACCACAAACATTCAACAGAACAAATCGAAGAGTCACAGACAACAATTAAGACACATCTGTATTATATTTTAAAGAAGGAGTTGAGTACTTACTTGTTATTGTTATAACTGGAAAAGAAATGAAAAATATATGCAAATGAGAAAAAATATCGCAATTGACACCCATATCGCATATCGCACTAATTTCCAATATCGTGCAGCCCTAGTGTGTAACCAGTGTTGGAAAGTTAACTAAATACGTATTCAGATTACTAATTTAGAGTAACTGTATTCTGGTTTTACTTTTACTGAGGTAACATTTTTGCTGCAATACATGTAAGTGTACTTTTATGAACATATTTACATTACTCTCTCCACTTGGGATGTCAAGATTAACCCATTTTTCAATAATTGTGATTATTTGCAGCCATGGTAGGTTATTCATAGGAGTTTTAAAAGCCACAGTATACCGCAGAAATGTCTCGGACTTGTGTGGCTAAGTTTGCGGCGGTGAACACAGCCAGAGCGCAGCGCGACAAACTCACCTCAAAAGATGAAAGATGGCAGAAGGAACGGCAGCGCTCCCGAAGCTGCATCCACCCAAAAAAAATGAATAAAATATGCCGTGTGGAATCATTTTGGGAATCCTAAAGATGACGAGGGCGTTGAAAAAGCTGACGGATATCCAATTTGAAAAACCTGTCGTCGAAAGGTTGCCGTTAACACATCTCACATGATCCAGCATCTTCGGGACAATCATCCATCACATTTTGCCCAAGTAAAGGGAAAAAAACGTGTTCAAATCTCAAATATCACAAGGCTATCTGCAAAAGAATAATGTGCTATAAACGCAACTGATGTAAACTGCGATCCGAAAGTGAAAGTACGGCGAGTGTGTGACCCGACCCGGCGCACACACGAGACCAGAAATCTGAGTCTGAGTGGTCAGTATTTTTTATAATATTGAACTTAATATTGAATGATAATGAACATTAATTGTTTTCAATCAAAGTATTCAATCATTAAAAAATGTGTGTTTGTTTTAACAGTAAACAGTAAATGTGATTCAATATTTAAATAAGTTAAATATGAATATTTGAGTGTTAATAACATACAGACAAAATATTTTTTCCCCTCACTGTAATAATGACTCTAAAATTATACATTGTGACATGGCTACTCCCCACACATATATTTCAATGATGTTATTCAGTATTCTATAACTGCAAATTTTCAAAGTATTCTTCCAACACATGGGGCAAGTCGCCTTCTTTGTCATTGTGTCTGGTACTGCTCCAGTCCTCCTTCTCCTCGCTAACCACCCGTCTTAGAGCGTGTTCCTTCGCCGGTGAGTTACGTTGCAGTGCTATAAAACCAGAGTATACACTCAACATGACGGCAATTAACACCTTGTGGCCACAGCTGCCCAGGTGTAAACTCACTGTTGCGATCTTGCCACGCTGCATCATTAACCACTCACGCTAACACTGTTGTGGAACACAGCGAAGAATGAGAATACTGAGGGAGAAAAGAAAGGGCAGAACAATGATAAAACACATCTTTACAAAGGCAGGAAGTGAGTGCCATGCTGGACACTCAAACCTGTCAAAACCAGTTTAACTTAGATAAAAACAGCACAAGGCCGGAAGGGATTAGCGTTAACATAAAGATTAATCTTAAATACATAACTTAAGTAGCCACGGTCCATCTTCATGATTAGGCAAAGAAGGCAATGTTCACTCTTTATCTGGGACATGTATTAAGCTGTGAAAAGTAAAGGACTATTCTAACTATAACACTATTGTGACATTACATTTTTCCATAAGAACACACACACATCACATTCACACTGTGGCGTGTAGAAAACATTTCAGGTGGATCTGCTTGTCGTGCCAGTAACGTTGGAAACCATCAGGACCACCGATGTTGTTTTTGAAGCCCTTCAGTGTCAGATGTGTCTGATGGTCTGCATCAGTAACGGCCTTAATTTGGGTCGGGGATCGTCCAGTGTCTTGACGGCCAATCGGATCCTTCGGCTCAGTGCTGGTGTCAATTTTTTGGGGTCTTCCACTTGACTTTTTTGTTTCATAACCCTTAGGATCTTTTAAGAAATTCAAGTCTAACTGGGTCTATGCTTCATACAGCTCAACAACCCGACCACGTAAAAAAAACTGTGGTGATTGGTTTTGTGGTCCTAAACTTTACTTTACTTGATCCTTTTTTTGTCTTACTCCCATTCCTTGTTGCATACTGACGCTCTACTTGGAAGCTTGTTAACATCCAACCATGCAAAATGTGACTTTTGCCATTTGTTCAACTGGTCTTAAACTTTTCATCAGGACTGTACATGGATTTACGCATGAAAAAAACTATATTTTGACAAATAGCTCATTTGCTTAATTTAGTTTGCATACCTTCACCGCCCTGCCCAGCCTTGGACAGCTGCAGCCTTGGCCTTTGCTCTGCCGGCCTGTTTTTACTGACAGCTGTTCAGTTCCTGCAGCCCTCCTCCACCTCAGCGCCAATTTCGTGGAATTGTTATTTTATCTAAGGCTTTTGACTTTAACCATCAGTGTCAGCTCCAGTGGGAGGACTCCGATATCATATCATGCTCTGCACCTCCTACATCACTCATCATCATCATCTCTCCCGGGGTCCAAGCATTGAACTTAAACTGAAACATACTGTATCTTTCTAGTTTATATTGTCTTGGTTTGAGACTATCCAGGTTGAACTACAACTTTCACTATTATTGGGCTCTGTGCACAGCAGCAGTTGGCTAAGCTAACAAATTCTCACAGCTAGTACAAACTTTGATTAAAATGTAAAACTATAAAATAAACAATCAATAACATTTTAAAACAAAGACTGTCTGATTGTTTTTTTAAGTGAAGATTATTTTAGTTGGCAATTTTAATTTTAAAAAGTTTTTATTATTGTTTATGCCTCAATAGTTGCGTTAGGATTAGCATTGGGACACAAACATGTTCCTTTTAATTTAAAAACACAAGTGACCTTGTTCACCTGACATCCACCACAATCTGCTGTTCATCGCTTAATCATAGACTGGCTCCATAGAGATAGACTTAAACAAGAAGTAGTTACACTAACAATGAGCTAGGCCACAGATTTATTAATCTAGCTCAGTGCACAGAGCCCATTGACTGTTTTGTGCTTGTTTGATGTATTCTGTTAAGCAAGTCCTCTCCTCTCTGAGCATCAGAAAACAACTTTAGAATTTCCCAGTTGTGTAGCATCATAGGTAGAGCTTCGATATCTCGAGTGCTATTAAATCCATAAATCATTGCCAGACTCGTTTAAGCTTTCCTGCCATCAAATTGCGTTCATTACAACTGTATGCGTGGATTAGCAAGCTAGGTTTATCTCCCATGTAATTCCTTCTGCAGCCAGTAGATGGAGCTCAAACTCAATTCCTGTTGTGGGAAACGCCTGACTGATAGAAAGTAATGTTTGCTTTTTAAGTTCTAATACATGAGATGCCAAAGCAGAAGTACTCAAGAACATGTTTAAAGACCAAGAACAATTAAGACAATGCATGTGTCTTTCAAGCTCCTCATTAGGATTACTTCTTCTACTTCTACCACTGCCTCTACAGCTCCTGTGCATGATTGCCTCTTTCTCATGTCCGGGCTCGTGGGACTGTTCACTCGGCTCACACAACCATGGCTGCCCTCCTGACCGGCAGACTGTCCTGTCTCTTGCACAGCAGAAAGCCCTCTGGTCACACATCTTTAACCGCAGCCTGTCTCTGGGCTTTAGCTACAGCGTGTTGCCAAATATGTGCAACCCAACAGACTGCTTTAGCCTGGAGCTCAACACCTGTACACCAACCATTCCAGAGACAGATTCTGTTCCAGCAAATAAGTCTCTGAATATGTCTCAATTTGAGTAAAAGTAATGTGCTATATCATTGCAACAGAAAAAAAAAAAAGTAGCTGTACCAGATTTTTACCGTCTTTAAAACGTGAAAAAAAGAACTAATTCATATTAAACTCTGCAGCACTCAACAATTATTGCTCACTTATCTGTTGCATTCTTAGGGCCCTAATTATTTACTGTGATGAGTTTATATACCTCACAACTTTCAGGTGGAATGAGTGAGTTTTATCGTAACGGTTAAGCTACCAATAACAATAATTAGCATGCTAACAGTGCCCTTCCTGCTTTTCAGAGAACGAAACACTCTATGCAGATCAGGCTCATTTCAAACAAACTGCTGCTTTTATATATATTTGTGCTGGGACAAAACAGATTTTACTTTTATAAATGAAAGAAAAATTGGGTACAGCCCCTTTAAACTTTAAGCCGCAACTTCCTAGCTATCACAAACATTTTTGCACATTGCAGGTATTCACATGCATGCTTTTTTGGATATTATTATTGGCCTTTTGAAGAAAAAAAAATGCATTTTTTTTGTATTGTTATCAGACTTTGAACATGTTCTTGAGTACCTTTAGTTTTAGAACATGAAAAATTGTTTATAAAAAAATTAACATTTGTATCGCTAGAGTTTCCTGTGCCACTTACTGAGCTTTAGCGCCAGCTACTGGCTGCATTGTGCTAACACAAGTTAAACTTAAACAATTTGTGGAGAAATGCGAGTTAGCCTGGCAGTTGGAGTGATCATGGTTAGATGGCAGAAATGCTTAGATTTATGGATTTAAGATTCTTACCAAAAAAAAGTCTCTTATCACTCGGAGCAGAGACGATTTTCTAGCCAGAATTCATGAAACTCACTAACTAAGGTATGTTTTTGACGACAGAACATTGTTCTGACAATGTCACTACAGCATAATATGTGTCCTTCAACATGCTTTTGCTTTGGCATCTTATGTTTTTCAAGGTCATACTTCCCGTACCATCCTGGAAAACGTTTTATTCGTGACCGTCATGATAAAATAAGTCTCGCAGTTGTAATGAGCATGATTTGACAGCAGAAATGTTCAGAGCAAAGTCCGGCGATGATTTATGGACTTACAAATAGCACAGGAGCGTCCCATTTTTATTTTTTCTATGGATGACTTTTTTATCTGTTTTGTTCTCACTGTGTGTCATGTTCGCTGGTTTATGTTTTTGCTTAAAAAAAAAAAAGAAGGCACAGAAGACCTTCAGATTTCTAACTTTGGGGTCACAATCCAGCAAAATAGAAATAGTTTTCTGAGGCTCAGAGGAAGAGGACCTTGCGAAATTGAACTGCATGATGTTTGCTTCTTCATTTTTTAAAAAAGTCCATACACCACTAATCACCATTTTGATTAATTCAGAACTAAAACTGCCATCACTACGAACTAACTTCTATACTAGCAGCTTTTGTTATTAGCGTAATTAATTTGCCTTCTGAGGTCACTGTTTTATTTTTTGTTTCTTTTTTTTCCTCCTCTAACGTAAAAATCCAAACAGAGCTGCAGCCGTCTCATACTCGTTTCTTTACGCACGTACATTATTTTAAACTATACCGCATGAAACCCCAAAGCGTAACAATAGACCTCTAACCTAAATGCGTCTGGACAGGCACTTTTATCAGCAGATTTGACCAAACATTTAGCACATACAATTTATTTCCACTCCACAATATTGAGCCGTTACTGTTGTACATATAAAAACCAGATTGAGCTATCGGCGTTATTGTTCTGGGCTTTTTCATTTGCGGCGGAGAGCTAGCGAGCACTGCTGACTGCCACTCTTTCTCAGAACGGGCTCGTATAGAAAACCGTAAATCCGCCGTGCCATAAATCACTGTCCTCCCGGTGCGTAGCCTATAGGTGCTCCCTGCCTCCGGTTCAGGGCAGTTCCAGAGCTTTGGACTTTGTGCTTGTTTAGACAGAATTGCGCTGCGTCTGTTCCGAATCGGACAGCGTTTGAATGAAGTCTTAGTCATCCTCAGCGTGCACCTTGACATTTGCCGATTGTGCTCGTGACGGCACTGATTGTACGTGATTTCAGTGATTATGTTCCCCACGTGGAGTAAAGGTTGTGACCGTAACTACAGTGGAGTTGAGAGTAAGTGAAGTTACAACCCTTCACGGACTTCTGTACATTTGAAATGCCGTGTGGAATTAGGGCAGGATAGAACAGAGGACAGAAAAAGAAGCTCTGTAGTGCTCTTTTGAACAGATCTGAAGAAGAAAAGCTGTTTACTGAGGATGGAACGAGGCGGACCATGACACAGACAAGATAAGGTTTTGACATACAGTTATATAATAAATTATGAGATTCCGTTTATTATTCTGTCCTCACATTATTATTATTATTTTGGAGCCCTGATTTTCAGAACTATGGCTTCAGCAAATGGATAACTGTCCCAGAGCATCCCCTGTCCTTGACCCTCCTTCTCTGCAAGAAAAACGAATTTTAAAAAAAAAGGAAACCTAAATTATAATCAATGTTTCATTCATTTTCAAACAAATTTAAGGTATTGAAATGTTTGTATTGATACTTCTCAATACCTCTGTCAGTGACATTTTGCATCAATCTGCCTCTACTTTTGGCATTATCTTGGCTCCACCCACTTGAACTGATCTAAACATTAAATATATGCACTGACAAACTAAATTATAAGTGCAATTTTAGTAAAACTGCTATATATTTTTTTTTTCATTTTGTTATCGATCAGTCCTGGAAAGCAACTAACCACATGTTCCAAAAATACAATACAATCTTTGTAACATTGCATTAGATGTGACCTGCTGCCGTCTGGACCTGGACTCCCTGGAAGAAGACATATTGTATCTCAATGGGACCTTCCTGGCTAAATAATGGAGAGATAAAATATAAGCATATTCAGAATACTAACCGACTATTTGATATTCAGAATACAGTTACTTTCCTAAAATCAAAGGAAGACATTGTGGTATCTGATCATGACATTTAAGCTTCAAACTGCAGGGTATTGATGAGAAAAATACAAAACAACGCTCCTGTGGTGGATGCACATGCCATTTTTCTTGAATAAGTAATGAATAAAAGCATAACAAACAGTGCAGCAAACATACAGCTATTTAATAATGTCAGGTTTATACACTTTTAATATCACTAAATACTAAATACATACATTTCAAAGTATTCTTCCCAACACTCATTGATTATAGTACACACAGGGTTAGGGGTTAGAATGGACTATGAGCAGTTGGGGAATAAAGTTGGGATACACAACTTTATTCTTGTTAATGAGTATATTTTGTGTTTTTTTTGTTGTAAAAGCAATCAGACCGGTGCGCACTGCCTGCATCTAATATCTAATAAGTATGTTAATGATCGCAATCCCGGAGAAAAAGACTGTACATGCGCCTGAAAATCAATGCATGTGAATATTAATGATGTGCCAAAGAGTTTGTGAAAGTGAGAAACAACTTAGATACATTGAAATAAATTCTTCCTTCTTGTGTTTTTCCCTTGATGAAGGCCGGCAAGATGAAACACACCGGGGCTCAATGAGGTCCACGGACACATGTTTTAATAAATAACAGAAGTTTATTTTTTATTTTTGGCTTTTTAAACGATACGATGGAACAGAAACAAGAAACAATTCACTTGTGTCATCCATTTGTCTCTTTTGGCCTTCTTCCATGACGCCACAAACATGCTCCAAAGGTATCTGTTTATTGTGTCCATGGCAGGAGTTTTGAGGCCCAAATACATCATTCTGAAATCAAGTGAGATGGTGATGTCAAAGGCAGTCTGGAGTCTTTTGTTAATCTTAGTTCAACCACAATTTCTCCAGCAGGGGATTTTGGGGTCCTCCTTTGGGAAGTACATACATTTTCTCACGCTTCGTCTATCAAAACAAAATTACCTTGTCTTTCCCTTCTTTATTTCTAATGTATTCAGTGGAATGCCTGTCCATTACAGGCATTTTAAATTCCAAGAGAGTGCCTTGCTCTTTGTATATGTTAAATACAGCACTTCCTCCTTTCACAGTCTGAAAATTGGGCAATAGAACCGTAAAAGAACATTTGAAGTGTTGAAAAGAAAGTAGTCATTCCACAGACTACATGATTAGCACTAAAAAGAAAGTAGGGAGCAACTACCTGTACGTTTTCATAAAGAGTTAGAGCAGTGTACCTCTTGTCACTGCTTATGGCCTAAAATAGACGATTTAAAGAATGTTCTGCAATTTTAAGACGTGTCATAAAAAGTGCAGGCTACAGACGTAAGGACAAACTAATAAGTGTCACGAACGAACAGAGTTTAATGACAACAAACACTGCTGCCTTTACATGCCTTCTATTTAGAATGAAAACCAAACCAAACAATGAAACGTGTGGATTAAATCTGCTGTAAAGGCCACAGGAGAGAGTCATATTCACTGGAGGTAAGAAGCTACTTACACTGACTCATTGTAGCTGTGATGACATGTAGACATCTGCACAAACTCTGTGTTGGTTTTGATTGATATTTTCTACATTTTAAGACCTGTCACTAGGCAACGAAGCCTGGCGCTGTACAGCTGCTCTGATTGGCTGCGGTAAAGTCCATGTTGGGACCTTACAATTTGATAAAAACTCACACCAGAGTCACACTGAACCCACAGACATGAAGACAGCCACCAGCCCTTCCGAGAATCACTGCTTAGGCCACGCCCACGCCTAGTTGCGGAGAGGTACTCGTCCTTAAACCTGGCACAAATCCTGCAGTGACTTTCAACCGTTTTTGAATCATGGCTTTTTTGGCACCTACTAATACATTAAAAAATCAAAACATATAAGTTAAAAAAAATGGAAATAATGGTTAAGATACACTTTTTGCCCCTGTAGAAAAAATTGGCCCATCCTTCCATGCCGCTGGGACATCTCCTCAGGCTGGGGACCCATTTACAGATGTTTGTGCCATGCTTGGTCAGGACTACCATAGCTGCAGGATTTTACCTTCTGTGGATGTTTTGGGTCGACCCAGACACGGGGAGAAACATGCAAATCCCACACGGAAAGGCCCGGTCTGAGTTGAACCCCACAACCTTCTTGCTGAGAGGGTTGTGAGTTCAAGTCCTAGCTACTCATGCCACCATTCCCGACAAAAATGATGCACGTCGAAGGTGACTGTTTTGCTTCCTTTAAGTTTGTGCAGGACAGTAAATTCTTCAGTTAAACCCATGCATGAATCTGCTATCTCAAATTGGACATTTTTTCAAGGCACACCTGACAATACTTCCACACCAGTTGAAAATCAAAACTGGTGTACAGAAGGCTTTAATGTGCAAAGTATCTGAACAAGTTCTTTCACTGCTTGCCACACTTTCCAGCAAACATACAGGCACGATGCAAGCTACTTAGTTACTCATTTCCTCTTGCTAACAAAGTGACTGAGTTCTGTGTGGATTGAGTAAACTTGCCTTGTTTGGTCGGCTCTATTCAAACTCCGGTGTTCTTCCTGGGTACGTCGGCTTTGTTTGGGCAGGTCTGAATGTGTAAACAAACTCGGTAAACTTTCCTAGAATCTTGGGTCTCGGCGGTTCGAATGAGGTGAGAGCGAAGTGCGATCTAAAAGCGAGTCGTCAACAAAACTGCCTTTTCACCAAGGCCGTAACACAAGGCAAACACATTTACTGATGAGAAAATGTGGTAAAAGGAACATTAGAGCTTAAAATCTTTCAATAACACCCACTGTAAACAAGAAACATTTCATTTCGATGTGGCAGAGTCTCACCAGCAGTGTTCAGCCAATTTCACTCTCGTAATAACCAGGTACTTTAACGCTGCTGCACTATGGGGGTTTTTTGCACCTAGGTGTTTAATTATGTCAGCCTTATGTGAAAAATGTGTCTTATTATATTGTCATTTTGGTCCATAAACCATGGCTTTAGGGAGAGTCTGGACACACACTGCAAAGCCACAATACACAGCAAGTGTTACATAAATATGGTCTGGTAACATTAAATGCAAAGACGGTCATAATATAATACTTCTGCAGTGTGGTTTCTTCTCGTTGTTTGCTTTCCATTGTTGGTCGTGTAATATTATTGCAAAGTTCCCAAGAAATAACAGTTGCTTGTCATCCTTAAAGGGGCTGCATCTGACTTTTAGCTGTTTTGAAATGTGAAAAACAGAACTAATTCATGTTTTAAGTCTTTACATCAGTCATATATGTATCTCTCACAATATACAGCAATTCAAATTGTTACATAAATATGGTCTGTTAACATTAAATGCAAAGACGGTCATGATATAATACTTCTGCAGTGTGGTTTCTTCTCGTTGTTTGCTTTCCATTGCTGGTTGTGTAATATTATTGCAAAGTTCCCAAGAAATAACAGTTGCTTGGCATCCTTAAAGGGGCTGCATCTGACTTTTAACTGTTTTGAAAGGAGAAAAACAGAGCTAATTCATGTTTTAAGTCTTTACATCAGTCACATATGTATCTCTCCCTTTCCTGATGCAGGCCCAGTATCCTGAATATTCACCACAATGACTGCATTGTTCATTCATGGGTCACCACCAGAGACCCATACAGACCTTCATGGGTAAAGCAGGCAAACATTAGCATGCTAACGGTGCACTTCCTGCTTCTCACAGACTAAAACGCGCTATAAATAGATGCTGAGAAAACACAGTGGTCTCATTTTCACCCGAATAGATGCTTTTACAATATATACAAAGGAGCTCTCTGGACAATTCGCAGAGCTGTATTTACAGTTTTTAGATTTTTGTTAGAATGGCCATTAACTTACTAACTTGTACAATATCTTGACTTAATTAAATCAGTGTTAATTCCTATTGTAGAGTCTGATATCTTCTTTAAAGGTTTAGAAGTACATACTCCCCGTGAATGAGATAAAAGAACCGAGGTTTCAGAGAGACGGTATCTTTCCAGAGGTGGGAACAGAGCGGTCCTGGCTGAACTCACATCTTTGTTGGAGCAGGAGTCCCATTCTCTGCAGGACGCTCTGTGGCAGACAGATCCACCCTCGCTGTGAGAAGCTTCTGCTGCTGTCAGACTCTAGAATGAATACTGTTAACACTGTTAGCCCTGAGCATGTGTCATCCACCTGGTGTAATCATGTTCAATACAGTAAAGTAATGTTAATCATCTCTGTGCACTCTTCCCTGAAGTACCTTGTCATGTATTGTGTCCATATGCTGCACTGTACTTAATCATAGCATAGTCTGTCATTGCACATATTATAATACACTCCAGTACTTCACCTGCTACTACTTACCGGCAATTTATTCTGTCCATATGCTGCACTGTACGCAACCAGCCACTGAGTATAGATAAGAGTTTATATTATTGTTCTACCTGCTCAATCTATGAAAGATTTAAGGCAAATTCTTAATTATTCATCCTGCTATTCTGCAAGAATTTACTCATGAGAGAAAAATAAAGGTTCTCTTACCTTATCTGATCTTATAGAAAACTGATGCAGGTTATTTGTTTTTTGTTTATTTGATCCCCATTCACATCTGCAGCGTACTGTGTCAGCTACTCTTCCTTGGGTCAATTATAACATTGTAAAATACCATTTCATAATTGCAAGTAAATATCCATATCAAATATATATATATATATATATGAAGCTCTGCTCTCCTGCACCAGCAGGTTACAAACACAGCACCCACAGGCTCTCTTCCTCATCTCTGGTGACTTCAACCACGCTTCTCCCTCATCTGTTCTGCCAACATACACCCAGTATGTCACCTGCCCCACCAGAGACAAGAAAACCCTGGACTTGTTCTTTGCAAACACCAAGGACGCTTATTCTTCTTCTCCTCTTCCCCCCCTGGGCAAATCGGACCACAACCTTGTACATCTGCGGCCTGTGTATGAACCCATCGTGCACAGGCAGCCAGTGGTGCCCCGTGTGGTGAGGCGGTGGTCTGCTGAGAGCGAGGAGGCTCTGAGGGACTGCTTCAGCACCACTGTGTGGGCAGAACTTTATGACCCACATGGGGAGGACATCAACTCGGTCACAGAGTGCATCACGGACTACATCAACTTTACAAGTTTACTTCCGGCGCTGGTGAGAGCCGGCTGCTGGTTGCAACACGCTCCGTCTTTTTCCAACTTTTTTCGCTTTCTTTCTATTGTAAATACTTTAACTTTTGCACACCTTTTCTGTGAAGTGAGGGTTAACACACACGCGTTGACTCCGCGTTGATTCAACTTTATTTTCGTTGTTTTATTGCGTGTTTTTGCCGCGATGTGTGTTGGCCCCCCTCCCCCCTGGCCCCCGCGTGTTTACTCCAGGGAGACGCTGCTGGAGCTGCGGAGCGCGGTGCGTCTCCCCCGGGACCGGCACGAGATTCCAGCGGAGGTGCTGCGGAAGACACGCAGAGGCCGGCGCGCGGGACGTAAACTCCGGGAAAAGAAGAGATGCTTCCGACCTGTTCTCCCCGTCATCATCACGGGAAACGTGAGATCTCTCCGCAACGGGATGGACGAGCTGGCGGGATCTACGCGGTACCAGCGGGAGTACAGAGACAGCAGCATCATGCTTTTCACGGAGACGTGGTTAACCCCCGAAATCCCGGACTCAACTGTCACTCTGGACCATTTTCATCTGCTGCGTGCGGACAGAACAGAGGAGAGCGGTAAGAAGAGAGGAGGAGGCCTGGCTGTGTTTGTGAATGAAAAGTGGTGCAAGTCTGGACACTGTACAGTGAAACAGCAGCTGTGTAACAAAGACATTGAACTGTTAGCTGTTAGCATGAGGCCATATTATCTGCCCCGGGAGTTTTCACATATTATTGTGATAGCAGTGTATGTGGCCCCCTCTGCTAATGCTGACAATGCTTGTGAAGCTCTGCTGTCCTGCACCAGCAGGTTACAAACACAGCACCCACAGGCTCTCTTCCTCATCTCTGGTGACTTCAACCACGCTTCTCCTCATCTGTTCTGCCAACATACACCCAGTATGTCACCTGCCCCACCTGTGACAAGAAATCCCGGGACTTGTTCTTTGCAATCACGCAGGACGCTTATTCTTCTTCTCCTCTTCCCCCCCGGGGGAAATCGGCCCACAACGTGGTACATCTGCGGCCTGTGTATGAACCCCATCGTGCACAGGCAGCCAGTGGTGCCCCGTGTGATGAGGAGGTGGTCTGCTGAGAGCGAGGAGGCTCTGAGGGACTGCTTCAGCACCACTGTGTGGGCAGAACTTCATGACCCACATGGGGAGGACGTCAACTCCATCACAGAGTGCATCACGGACTACATCAACTTCTGTTATGAAAACACTGTACCCGCCCGGACGGTGCGTGTGTTTTCCAAACAACAAGCCGTGGATTAACCGTGACATTAAGGCTCTGCTGAAGGAGAAGAAGAGAGAGCATTCAGGTTAGGGAACAAGGAGGAGCTGAGGACTGTGCAGAAGAAGCTGAGGAGGAAGATCAGGCAAGGGGAAGCCAGCTACAGGAGGAAGATGGAAGAGCAGCTGCAGCAGCAGAACATCCAGGGAGTGTGGAGGAGCCTGAAAACCATCTCAGGTTTCAAGCCCCCCCCTGTCCAGGCAGAGGGGGACCTTCAGTGGGTTAACGATCTGAATTCTCACTTTCTGAGATTTGATCAATCACCCACCCCTCCCCCGGCACAGCTGCAAACCCACACCCCCCCGGCTGGCCAAAGGCCCACACCCGATCCTCTGAACACCTCTGCTCGGTCCATCAGCTCACCACTCATCCCCCGCCACCAACCCCCTAGCGCACAGTCACCCCACCCACCCTGTCCTTCACAGCAGCACAGGTGAGGAGAGAGCTGAGGAGGATTAAAACCAGGAAGGCAGCAGGACCAGACGGCATCAGCTCCAGGCTCCTTAAGTCCTGCGCAGATGAACTGTGTGGAGTTATGGAGCATGTCTTCAACATGAGCCTAAAGCTGAGGGTGGTACCACAGATTTGGAAGACCTCCTGTGTGGTACCAGTGCCAAAGACACATGGCGCTAAAGACCTCAGCAGCTTCAGGCCGGTGGCTCTCACGTCCCATCTGAAGAAGACACGGGAGCGGCCGGGCCTGGACCACCGCCGCTCCACCGTGCGCTCAGCCATGGATCCGCTGCAGTTTGCGCATCGGCCTGGCATTGGAGTGGAGGATGCATCATCTTCCTGCTGCACCGCTCTCTCTCTCACCTCGAGAACCCTGGCAGCGCTGTGAGAATTCTGTTCTTTGATTTCTCCAGCGCCTTCAACACCATCCAGCCGCTGCTGCTGAGGGACAAGCTGGAGTCGGCTGGTGTGGACTGTGACCTGGCAGAGTGGATCCTGGACTACCTCACGAACAGACCCCAGTTTGTGAGAGCCCGGGATTGTGTGTCTGACACTCTGACCTGCAGTGTGGGGGCGCCGCAGGGCACTGTCCTAGCGCCCTTCCTCTTCACCCTCTACACCTCGGACTTCAGACACAACACAGACAGCTGTGTTCTGCAGAAGTTCTCTGACGACTCTGCCATCATCGGACTCATCACGGACTACGATGGCGCAGAGTACAGAGGAGTAACGCAGGACTTTGTGGACTGGTGTCAGCAGAACCACCTCCTCATCAACGGGAAAGACCAAGGAGATGCTGGTGGCCACTCCACTGCCCCCTCACCAGTGAACATCCAGGGAAGGGACATTGAGAGAGTGGACTCATACAAGTACCTGGGTGTTCATCTGAACCACAAACTGGACTGGACTCATAACACAGACGCACTGTACAGGAAGAGTCAGAGTCGGCTCTACCACCTGGAGGAGACTCAGGTCTTTTTTGGAGTGTCAGGGCCTCTCCTGAGGACCTTCCTACGACTCTGTGGTGGCATCAGCCGTCCTGACGGTGTGGTCTGCTGGAGCAGCAGCATCACAGAGAGGGAGAGGAAGAAGCTGGACAAGGTCATCAAGAAGTCCAGCTCCGTCCTGGGCTGTGCTCTGGACTCAGTGCGTGAGGTGGGGGACAGAAGGGTCCTGGCTAAACTCACGTCTATGCTGGACCATGAGTCCCACCCCTGCAGGACTCTGTCTGCCCTGGAGAGCAGCTTCAGTGACAGACTGATTCACCCTCGCTGTGTGAAGGAGAGGTTTTACTTGCAGGTCTTTCCTTCCTGCTGCTGTCAGACTTTACAATGAACACTGTTAGCCCTGAACATGTGTCATTCACCCGCTACAATCATGTGCAATATAATTTATCATACTATTAATACACTTTTACCTCACTATAGTCACTTACTGTATATAACAATACACTTAAGCCACTTTAGTTACCATTTTTACTGTAAATGAGAGTGTGCACTTTATACTTTATATTGTACTTTTTATGACCATGTTTATTTATCCTATTTTATTGCATGCGCCTATTTCTTTCATTCCTGTCCTAAACTGTGTGTTGCAACAGTGGAATTTCCCCATTGTGGGACAAATAAAGGATCTCTTATCTTATCTTAACTTCTGTTATGAAAACACTGTACCCTCCCGGACGGTGCGGTGTTTTCCAAACAACAAGCCGTGGATTAACCGTGACATTAAGGCTCTGCTGAAGGAGAAGAAGAGAGCGTTCAGGTTAGGGAACAAGGAGGAGCTGAGGACTGTGCAGAAGAAGCTGAGGAGGAAGATCAGGCAAGGGGAAGCCAGCTACAGGAGGAAGATGGAGGAGCAGCTGCAGCAGCAGAACATCCAGGGAGTGTGGAGGAGCCTGAAAACCATCTCAGGTTTCAAGCCCCCCCCTGGCCAGGCAGAGGGGGACCTTCAGTGGGTTAACGATCTGAATTCTCACTTTCTGAGATTTGATCAATCACCCACCCCTCCCCCCGCACAGCTGCAAACCCACACCCCCACGGCTGGACAATGGCCCACACCCGATCCTCTTCACACCTCTGCTTCGGTCCATCAGCTCACCACTCATCCCCCCACCACCAACCCCCCCAGCGCACAGTCACCCCACCCACCCCTGTCCTTCACAGCAGCACAGGTGAGGAGAGAGCTGAGGAGGATTAAAACCAGGAAGGCAGCAGCACCAGACGGCATCAGCTCCAGGCTCCTTAAGTCCTGCGCAGATGAACTGTGTGGAGTTATGGAGCATGTCTTCAACATGAGCCTAAAGCTGAGGGTGGTACCACAGATTTGGAAGACCTCCTGTGTGGTACCAGTGCCAAAGACACCGCGCGCTAAAGACCTCAGCAGCTTCAGGCCGGTGGCTCTCACGTCCCATCTGATGAAGACACTGGAGAGGCTGGTCCTGGACCACCTCCGCTCCACCGTGAGCTCAGCCATGGGTCCGCTGCAGTTTGCGTACCGGCCTGGCATTGGAGTGGAGGATGCCGTCATCTTCCTGCTGCACCGCTCTCTCTCACCTCGAGAACCCTGGCAGCGCTGTGAGAATTCTGTTCTTTGATTTCTCCAGCGCCTTCAACACCATCCAGCCACTGCTGCTGAGGGACAAGCTGGAGTCGGCTGGTGTGGACTGTGACCTGGCAGAGTGGATCCTGGACTACCTCACGAACAGACCCCAGTTTGTGAGAGCCCGGGATTGTGTGTCTGACACTCTGACCTGCAGTGTGGGGGCGCCGCAGGGCACTGTCCTCGCGCCCTTCCTCTTCACCCTCTACACCTCGGACTTCAGACACAACACGGACAGCTGTGTTATGCAGAAGTTCTCTGACGACTCTGCCATCATCGGACTCATCACGGACGACGATGACGCAGAGTACAGAGGAGTAACGCAGGACTTTGTGGACTGGTGTCAGCAGAACCACCTCCTCATCAACGCGGGAAAGACCAAGGAGATGCTGGTGGACTTCCGCAGACGCCACTCCACTGCCCCCTCACCAGTGAACATCCAGGGAAGGGACATTGAGAGAGTGGACTCATACAAGTACCTGGGTGTTCATCTGAACCACAAACTGGACTGGACTCATAACACAGACGCACTGTACAGGAAGAGTCAGAGTCGGCTCTACCTCCTGAGGAGACTCAGGTCTTTTGGAGTGTCAGGGCCTCTCCTGAGGACCTTCTACGACTCTGTGGTGGCATCAGCCGTCCTGTACGGTGTGGTTTGCTGGAGCAGCAGCATCACAGAGAGGGAGAGGAAGAAGCTGGACAAGGTCATCAAGAAGTCCAGCTCCGTCCTGGGCTGTGCTCTGGACTCAGTGCGTGAGGTGGGGGACAGAAGGGTCCTGGCTAAACTCACGTCTATGCTGGACCATGAGTCCCACCCCCTGCATAACGCTCTGTCTGCCCTGGAGAGCAGCTTCAGTGACAGACTGATTCACCCTCGCTGTGTGAAGGAGAGGTTTCGCAGGTCTTTCCTTCCTGCTGCTGTCAGACTTTACAATGAACACTGTTAGCCCTGAACATGTGTCATTCACCCGCTACAATCATGTGCAATATAATTTATCATACTATTAATACACTTTTACCTCACTATAGTCACTTACTGTATATAACAATACACTTAAGCCACTTTAGTTACCATTTTTACTGTAAATGAGAGTGTGCACTTTATACTTTATATTGTATTTTTTTTTTTTTTTTTTATGACCATGTTTATTTATCCTATTTTATTGCATGCGCCTATTTCTTTCATTCCTGTCCTAAACTGTGTGTTGCAACAGTGGAATTTCCCCATTGTGGGACAAATAAAGGATCTCTTATCTTATCTTATCTTATATATATATATATATATATATATATATATATATATATATATATATATATATATATATATATATATATATATATTTTTTTTTTTTTTTTTTTTTTTTTTACATAAATACACCAATACTTGCTGCTTTCAGGTTAAGTACAGTTTCAGGAAATGCAATACAACAGAACCGTGTTAAAACATTGTTCAAGAGAGTTCACACATGATATTTTACATACTTTCATTTAAAACAATGTCTTTTGGGTTGTTTTTTGAAGTTACAGCTTATCTGTTTTGTTCCCTTATATTCTGAGTGAGCCCTACATGGCTCTAAACATCACTGTGCGTTGGCTCTGACTCGTTTTACATTTTGGTAATGTCAAACACTGCCCTTCTGAGTGCCTTGTAGAATAATTATGAGCATTTTCACTGAGAGGCAGTTTTTGGAAGAACATAGATGGTGTCTGAGTTACAATAATATATATACAATACAATATTTCTTAAAAAGTACATTTTTGCTCACAAAAAGCCAACAGATCTGTTATACATTTTGGCAACATTCGTTCTAAAACCATATTTAAGGGCCACATGTGCAGCTCTGTTTTGCACATCTGTACTTTTTTGACATTATTCAATGAATATTCATTGTTTCAGCAAACAATCTCACAGTAATCTAAATGAGACAAAACTAAGTTGTGGATGATTGGGATTATTTGTTTTGTCATGTAATTGGAACATATTTTTATCACTGTTGGTTTGCGTCCCATTTTAGAGACCACACCGTTTACCTGATGATCCCAGGATCGTTGACTGTCTGTCCAGAGCCTTAAGAGCTTCTCCTCTTCCACTTGTTTCACAATCGTTTTCTTTATGGCGAGATTTAACTGAGGTTTGGCTCTTAGGGAGTGGTTAGTATCAGTGATAATATGTTTTTTTCAATGTTCAACATTAATTACGCACTCTGCTTTTGACTAAACACACTCGTTTATATTTTACACAGGAGGCTTTACCTGATGAAAAGGAAAGAATAAAATGGACCAAACGTTTCACCAAACCACTAGAGAAAAGGTCGGCCCAACCCCAGCTGCTCACATGTCCACATGAGAGCCACTTACACCCATTGAAGCGCCTTCAGCCCCACTAAACCTGTTCTTTGGGTATGTAAATGTGGCCACACTGATTCATAATGAATCAAATAGCCAATAGGGCTTTTAAATAGTCAAATTTATTTAGATTTGTAAAATAATTAAAAATTCTTGTGTGAAATACTTACTCATATTACTCATATTTCAAAAGTGCAATTAAGGGAGACACTTCAGGCAAAACTCTTTTTATTTTATTTTTTTGGTCAGCTTTCTTTCTCACGTGTCGACTTTCATGTGGAAACAACAAGCTTGTCCAATCTGCTCCTAAAGATGTTTTATTCTTTCACTGAATCCACTTCATCCATAGATTTCTCTGGGACATTGTAACATCAAAAGCTGTTAAAATGATTTTTTTTTCTCCCACAAAACATAAAGTTCAGCCTTAAAGTAGCTCCTACACTCACCAAACTTTTAAATTTTGGACTCAACAAGATTTAGACAGAATGTAATTAAGGATTTGTTGATATCTAATTCCAAGCCTGATTCTTTAAAGTTTTAAATAAAATAAAAAAAATAGGCAAATTTGAGATTTTTAGGGCAATTTTCAGTCAGCTCTAGTTTACTCAAAAACTACACAAAAAATGTAAAATCCCCGCTGTCAAGTTTTTTTGTAACTAATATGTGTACAAAATGAACCAATAAATTTTACCCTGTTTTTGTCCGTTATATGTCTCAAATATGTGTAACTTTGGCAGTTTTTACAGGTGTCTATGTCTAATTTCTGTCTAATGTCCTATTTCTGGATGAAAACAAAACATGATGAAAAATGTGTAATACATTTTTTATTACATTTATGTGGGTTAACTACCGAAGAAAATTTTAATCGATATCTTGTACGCTTTTTTCCTCTTCACCTGTAGTGTCTCACCTTAATCAGTTTCTTTTCATCAATTGATCGCACTAAGTCAAAGATGGACGTGTGGCTCGAGAAATGACCCGCACATCATTGAAAAGGCCAATCGAAACTCTAGGAAAGATAACTTGATTCCAAACCTGCATGACTTTGTATAGGAAAGGCGTGTAGTTTCAGCTGGTCAGGTATTTAACCCACGATACAATCCAGCTGAAGCGACCCATCCAATCAGAGGGTGAGCCCAGAGCAGCACCCCGGGGATCTTGGTCAGGATCTTGGTCAGGCATAACTGGCAGATTAGCCTAATGTGCGTGTTTCAGATTAACCGGCTGTAAATCTACGTTGCAATAATACAATTACTACAGCTTCAACCTGCCTCTTTGCCTTTTATTGCTTTGGTTATAAAGTCAGTATTAATGATAAAGAATGATAGTGACTTCTTTAATGCAAGTGTATAGCGAGCTCCTGTGCAGATATTGATGCCCATGTTAAGTGGTGTAGTGGGCCGGACCTGACAGGGACCACTTTAATCAGCTGAATGTGGCTCTGGGGACGTCTCACTCGCACGGCGCTGTCTCTGGCCCGGGGTTTGGTCGCTCTGCCTCCTGGTAATATATGTATCGTTAAATTTCTGATAGCTCTGACACAGAATTACAAGCGGATCTGGGAGTTCGTCACGCAGGTTTACAGAGTGGCTGAATTACTTACTCTAAAGGTCCTTTCTTATGCTCAATAGTCTGATGTTTAAGCGTTTAACCTTGTAACAATAGCCTGCTGTTGAGATTAATGCGTCATGTTTGAGAAATGATGAAGTAATCTTCTTCTCCACAGCTGAAAAAGCTTGGTTCCCTCTACATTATTCAGTGTTAATACCATACACAAATGTACTCCTCTGTTTTTATAACTTGTCACTTTAATCACAGCGCGGTGGCACAGCAGCACTCTCCTCACATCCTGAGCCCTCAGTTTCTCCTACCACTAAAAACATGTACAGTAGGATCCTCTCCTCTGGGGCCAGATCTCCTTCTGAAAAAGTAAAGTAATCAATCAATCAATCAATCAATCAATCAATCACATGTATTTATAGAGCACTATTAAAAACAACCACGGTTGACCATTTTCAGAAACACAAATACACATATAAACAGTAAAAATGATGATGATTCAAATATAGACCATGGTATGTGCTCAGGCAGAGTGAAAAGCCAGTGTAAAACAATGAGTTTTAAGTAATGTTTTGAAATGCTTAATAGATGGCACAGCTCTAATGTGGAGAGGGAGATTATTCCACAGTTTTGGAGCTGCAAATGCCCAGTCCCCCTGCTCACAAACCTGGAGCGAGGCACGTCCAGCAGCAGCTGGTCAGCAGACCCCAAGGCTCTGACAGGTGCAGACCTCAGGGCTCTGGCAGGTGCAGACCTCAGGGCTCTGGCAGGTGCATGAGGACGGAGCAGCTCAGACAAGTACAGATGGGCAGTGCCATTCAGACATTTAAACACACTCATCAAACCCTTAAAATGAATTCTATAATGGACGGAAGAGCAGCTAAGACAGTGGTTATGTGCTGGTACTTTTTGGTCCCTGTCAGCAGTTAGTAAAGTTCACTGCCCGGCCAAAAAAAAAAAAAAAAAAAACACTTAAAAAAGGTCACAGGCTCTAATATTTGGTTATAGCACCTTTCGCTTTGATTGCAGCAACAGTGTTCCAATGTTTCAATACATTTCTGCAAAGTCACAAGCTTTATCTCCACCCAATGTTGTATTCACTTTTCACCAAGATCTTGTATTGATGATGGAGCGTGTGAGCCCTGTGCAGAGCCTTCTCCAGCACAGCCCAGAGATTCTCAAAGAGGTTCAGATCTGGACTCTGTGGAGGTCGATCCATGTCTGAAAATGATGCCTCCTGCTCCTGATCCACTCTGTCATAATGTGGGCCATGAATCCTGAACCGCTCTGTCACAATGTGGGCAATGAATCCTGGACCGCTCTGTCACAATGTGGGCCATGAACCACTCTGTCACAATGTGGGCCATGAATCCTGGACCACTCTGTCACAATGTGAGCCATGAATCCTGGACCGCTCTGTCACAATGTGGGCCATGAATCCTGGACCGCTCTGTCACAATGTGAGCCATGAATCCTGAACCACTCTGTCACAATGTGAGCCATGAATCCTGGACCACTCTGTCACAATGTGAGCCATGAATCCTGGACCACTCTGTCATAATGTGGGTCATGAATCCTGGACCACTCTGTCACAATGTGAGCCATGAATCCTGGACCGCTCTGTCACAATGTGAGCCATGAATCCTGAACCGCTCTGTCACAATGTGGGCCATGAATCCTGGACCGCTCTGTCACAATGTGAGCCATGAATCCTGGACCGCTCTGTCACAATGTGGGCCATGAATCCTGGACCGCTCTGTCACAATGTGAGCCATGAATCCTGGACCGCTCTGTCACAATGTGCTAAATGTGAGCCATGAATCCTGGACCGCTTGTCACAATGTGGGCCATGAATCCTGACCGCTATCCTGGACCGCTCTGTCACAATGTGGGCCATGAATCCTGGACCGCTCTGTCACAATGTGAGCCATGAATCCTGGACCGCTCTGTCACAATGTGGGCCATGAATCCTGAACCGCTCTGTCACAATGTGGGCCATGAATCCTGGACCGCTCTGTCACAATGTGGTCCATGAATCCTGGACCGCTCTGTCACAATGTGGCCCATGAATCCTGGACCGCTGTGTCACAATGTGAGCCATGAATCCTGGACCACTCTGTCACAATGTGGCCCATGAATCCTGAACCGCTCTGTCACAATGTGGGCCATGAATCCTGGACCTCTCTGTCACAATGTGGGCCATGAATCCTGAACCGCTCTGTTACAATGTGGGCCATGAATCCTGGACCGCTCTGTCACAATGTGGGCCATAATTTCCTGGACCGCTGTGTCACAAAAATCCATTGATGAAATAATCTGGTGGTTCAGGATGTTCAGGTTCAGCGGATATCATTCTTTGGGCACATGTTGCAGTGTTGCTGAACCTAGATGTGACCAACTGCAGCTCCAGATCATAGCCCCGCCCCCACAGGCTTGTACAGGAGGCACTCGGCATGATGGGAGCAGCACTTCACCTGCCTCTCTGGCCATAGTTCTTCCTCCAAGACGATGGCTCCTCACTATCCTTCCAGTTTTTGATAATATTTTGTTGATGCCAATTTTAGTAGTTTCTCCTCAGATGTTTCCTCTGTTTGATGCCAATGATTTGACTCTTCTCAAACACACTGACATCTTTTCCACGACCACAGGATTTGTCTTTCCACATTTGTTACAGAAATGAGAAAACACTCACTGCATCAGTTGGGTTTAAGTGTTGTGTTGCAGCTGAAAGACAATCACTCATTCAGCAATTATCCAACAGGAGGCTCGTAACTATCTGCTAAGTTGAATCCAGGTAGCAGCGTTTTTTAGAGGACAGGCAGTGTAGATATAATTTATTTAATTTACTTTTTACCTATTCTGACTTTTCCCTTGAGATGGCACCCCTGGAGACAATTCACAACAGTCAAACAGATTCATTTAGAAATCCAATTGTGAAAAGGTCTAAACCGTGTGTAGAAAAATATCAAGCTGAGGAATAAACTGCAAATTTTAATTAAACTCTAAAGAAGAGATTTAAATGAGATCAGTTTCTGTAGCTGCAGAGTGTTTTGAATATTGTTCTAAGCCAAGTTATAACTGGAGGTGGGCAAGATCTCAAAATTTAGATAATATTGTGAACGTTGTATTGAAAATATGCTGAATTGGAATACTGAGTATGACATTTATATATAGTTATTTAAAAAAAGTTATGTTGTTCACTTTTATTTGAAATGTCTCATTTGTCTGATAATCAAACATCAAGTAAAATGTTTAAGAAAATGTCTTAACACATTTCACATAATATCGTCTCACTATTGTTATCTTTATATTCAACTTATTCATTTTTGTCAGTGTGACCCACCCCTAGTCATGACACATTTATCCCTTGTGCTCTTTTCAATTGAGCTCTACACATTCGGTCAAAGAGCAATACACATTTTCATATTTAATACTTATTTCATTTAAACATTTTGCATAAATTGTAAGTTGAATGATGTTTTGGACCACCAATAAAAGTTTCATAGGGATGAAATAAAAAATAAAATAAAGAGGGATATACAAATGCTAGACTTCAAATCAAATGCTTCAGTATTGCAAGCAGTGACCTTGAAACATCCAAATAGAAAATGCAAAATGATTTTTGGCCCGGGTGAATGTGAACTGTGGAAGATGTAACAAAAACATGTAACAAAAAAATGGATTTGCGTCACAATTACAATTGTCTGGATTTCAAATTGAGACAAAGGTTTATTAATAAATAATTCATGCTTACCTCAAGAGTCTGCAAAAAACACTTGCATCCAATCAGTAGCTGGCGCCAAACGCTTAGCTATATTATTTCTATAATCAGAATCAGAATCATGTATTTCCATTGTCAGTGATCAAACTTCACAAACATAGGAACTTTTTTGACGTAAATAGATGCAAATAGATAGCTCTTTTACTATATGATTGTTAAAGTGGCAGGTGTTATAAAGTGTCCAACAGAAGAGAGAAAGAAAATATTCTTGTGGCGGGAGGTTCTGGTCCGGATGGACCGTAGCCTCCTGTCCGAGGGGAGGGGCTCAAAAAGTCCATGTCCAGGAGAGAAGGGTCAGCTGTGATCCGACCTGCTCCGAGTCCTGGAGACGCACAGATCCTGGACAGATGGAAGGCTGCAGCCGATTACCTTCTCAGCAGAGGTTGTGCTGTAGTCTGTGTTTGTCCCTGGCTGTGGCTCCAGCGTACCACACAGTGATGGAGGAGGTGAGGATGGACCACACGGTGATGGAGGAGGTGAGGATGGACCACACGGTGATGGAGGAGATGAGGATGGACCACACGGTGATGGAGGAGGTGAGGATGGACCACACGGTGATGGAGGAGGTGAGGATGGACCACACGGTGATGGAGGAGATGAGGATGGACCACACGGTGATGGAGGAGGTGAGGATGGACCACACGGTGATGGAGGAGGTGAGGATGGACCACACGGTGATGGAGGAGGTGAGGATGGACTCGATGATGGCCGTGTAGAACTACACCATCATCTGTGCCGGCAGCTTTTCTTTCTTCAGCTCCCGCAGTATGTACATCCTGTGCTGGGCCTGACTGATGATGGAGCTGATGGTCGGCTCCACTTGAGGTCTTCAGTGATGGTGGTGCCGAGAAAGCAGAAAGAGTCCACGGTGGTGATGGGAAAGTCAGTCAGAGAGAGGGGGGGCTGGGGGTTTTCTGAAGTCCACGATCATCTCCACTGTCTTCTGCGCATTGAGCACCAGGACACCAGCCGGTCCACCTTCCTCCTGAGATGAGTCCGATGAGGGTGTGTCGTCTGCAAACTTGATCAGTTTTACAGAGTCGTGGCTCGAGGTGCAGCAGTTGGTGTACAGGGAGAAGAGCAGAGGAGAAACTACACAGCCCTGTGGAGTCCTGTGCTGATAGTCCGAGTGTCCGAGACATTCTTCCTCAGCTGCGCGCACTGCCTCCGGTCCGTCAGGAATAAGCATAAGAAATAATTGCCAAATGCAATTATCAAGCCAGCAGCAGCAGTTATCGTGTTTAGAGGCAGAAATGCTCAGAACAAGTCTGCTGATGATTTAATGACTTGATAACAGCAGAAGATTCTTGGACATATATGATCTGAAAATACGTCAGAAAATTCAGGAAGTCCAGCAGGAAGTGTGTTTGACACTCGGAGGGGGGAGGATTTTCCAATGAACATTCCTCAAAACAGCGTGAATGCAACTGAATGGTATGTTTTTGATGACAGAACATAATTAGAACATGGTTTAAAGGTCAAAAGTCACTGTAGCAGAATATGTGTCCTTTAAAGCAACTGTAGCTGATTTTCTATCGTCATGAAACGGGAAAAACATAACTAGTCCATGTTTCAGATTTTTTGCATGTAATACAGTAAAATCGATGTTTCCCCAGAACAGATATATTGTAAAAGCATCTATTCAGGTGAAAATGAGATCACAACGTTTTCTTTGCATCATTCATAAAGCATTTTTTCTAACGATTGAAGCAGGAAGTGCACCGTTAGCATGCTAATGTTTGTTAGCTTTGCCCGTGATGCTCTGGGTGCGTGAAAAGCTCTTCTAAACTCCATTGTTTTGAACATTTAGGATGCTGGGACTGCATTGGTTAAGAACGATACACATGACTGCTATAAGGACTTTAACGTGAACTAGTTCTGCTTTACACGTTTCAAAACAGTAAATATCAGCTATGGCCGCTTTAAACAACACGACAAAAAGATTTCCCATTCAAGCTACATTACCCAAGTGACTCCAGCTGCTAGAGGATGTGTTCAGTGCCAATCCCTAGCCCGGTTTAATGAAGCCGCCGAGATGTACGCCAAAAAATCATATGAAAAACACTACAAGAGTTGCTGTGGAGACGCTGGAAAGGGAAAAAGAGAGAATGCGTGCGACTTTATGCTGGTGGTGTGGGACAAGATGCTCTTTGTAAGACATAAAGGTTCATACAACACATACTTTCTATAGAAAACAGAATCCATATTGTTATTACAGAGAATGACCGTGAGAATTGCTGCACTTGTTTCTCTATTTGCTCGGCAGCCAAAGAGTAATGAAGCACAAAATCACAGTGAAGTGCCAGCGTACAAGGCTACCCCTCACGCTAACTTAACAAAGATGTCTGTTTTAGAGGGCTGAAGCGAGTTCTTTTCACCGTTCAAAAACAAACTGTGGACTTGGACTTTGAACTGTGAGTCCAGATTTGTGTGAATTCAAAACCTGCCGGCGTATTCAAGAGTGAAGCTGTTTAAATGACGCTAAAAACTATATTTGCTACAGTCAAATTTGCTTATTGTTAGAGTGTGTAAAAACTATATTCAAGTAACAACAAGCAACCATTATTTTAAAATGTTTTATGATAATGAAATATGTTTTTTTTTTGCTGTTGTTTGTTTACTTTTAATTGTAGAAAAAAAACATAATTGGATTGGAGAATGGTATGTGGCCAAAATTACGTCATTCATTTAGTTCAAATCTGGACCTAAAACGTACTTTTTGAGACATTTTGAGGTGTCAGTATTAGCTTCAATGTAAACGTGACATAAAACAGGATTTGCAGGGGACAGAAATGACCTGAAGAGCTCTGAGTTTGCTGAATTACAACATTAAAGGACACATATTGTGCAAAATTAACTTTTTTGAGCTTTTAACCACGTTCTAACAATGTTCCATCATCAAAAACATACCTGGAGCTGCATTTAGATTCATTCACACGTGTTTGATGAATCTTGGTTTGAAAATCCTCTCCCTCCGACCGTTAAAAACACTCGTTTTGAATCCCTTCGATGTGTCACATTTTTTGTTAAGTGGCGTGGCTCCGATGAATCATCGGCAGACTCGCTCTGGGCATTTCTAATTACGTTCATTACAACTGTGTCACAGCTCAGGATTACTGCGTTACAAATTTGTGTAATTGCCTCTGCAGCCTGTAGATGGAGTTAATGTGGCGTTTAAGGTCAATAGCAATACAAATAGTGCATAATATTTGTCCTTTACAACAGGACATTTTCACAGACATCGACAGAATGGCTAAAATCTTTATCATGATAAAAAAGAGAACATTTGCGATAACAATACAATTTGCGCTCGATAAAATACTGAATAGTGGCATCTATGTTATTTGTTTACGGATATTTAAGTGATGTTTAAGTGATAGTTATATGTTCTGCTTCTACTCCACATGTTCTTTTTCTGTCATCCTTTGTGGTTTTGGCCTCTGCAGAGTCAGTCTTAATGTCTCTTAGGGATGGGAGTATCGATACACAAGTATGCCGATGTAATCTTTTGGGTATCGATCTCATAAATAAAATCCATACTGTGGTATGGTGTTACTGAGGGCAGGTGTGGTAGGTATATTTTCCAACTTGCTACCGCACACGCTTTCAGAACACAATGCTTGTGGCTCTGGTGTAATGACTAAAGGGACCACTAGCTGGCACATTATTGTAATGATGGCATTAAAAGTTTGTTGGCGCTGCTTCATGATCTGTGTTTAAATTTTTGGTGGAGTTTGAGCAAGAAAGAGAGGTTCGCTTTCAAAGGAGGGCAGTTGATGTTTGCTAAAACTATGTTAACGCTACTAGGATTTACTGACACTTGGAGACCCGATGGCCTGACACACACATTAGTGTCATTTTGGCATTTGTATTGACAGTTGTATTTGTAAATAATGGCCTAAGTATCATGGGCCTAGTTCACCACTGAATGTATATATTTTATGCACACTTCTGGTATTGGTATTGACTGAAATGTCCCCCAAGGTACTTGGTATTGTATCGATACTAAAAAGTGCAGTATCGCCCATCCCTAGTGTCTCTAGATGTTAGCGGTCCAAAGTAACAGCAATTAATTTACGTACATCTCACTTCGCAACTGCAAAGATAATCATTTGCATTCTATGCAGAGTTATATCACAAAAGCAAGGGACGATATATGAACTATATGATATGACCCAGCCCTAACTGACGGGTTACAAGAGATTGGAACCACAATTATTACAAATCATAATTTATAACAATTGAATCATTTACTTAAGATCCATGGGTAACACTTCTCCATCAGAAAACATCCCAAAAGCACTACTACATTGAGAAGCACAATTTCAAACTAGTCAAGTAACTGTAACTGAGTACAACCTTCAAAGTTCATTTTGGTTGCCGAAATGGCGCTTCCAGATTTGAGCAGCTTTGTAAAAGCTGCCGTGAGTGAATACTATTGTTTATGTAAAAATGTTGTTAATTATAGAAAATTCTTAATTAAAATCCATTATATTAATGACAAATCCTCAAATCCAAAGCCGTCTGTGTTCCGCGGAGCTGCTGTGAGAGAGAAGAGGAGCCAGGCTGTGATGTTGGAGGAGCGCTACTTTCAGAAGTATATTAGAAATCAGAGACGAGCTGTTGTGTTCCTCGAGTTGTGGTATTAATCACTTTTTGTTTTTTTAATCAAGATTGAGATTCAGTTATTTCCTGCTGTCAATTATATTCCTGTTTGTTTTTTTGTTTTTTGTTTTTTAATAATCAAGCAAGACTTAAAGGTCTATATCAGGGCTATTCAACTTTATTTCACCCAGGGCCAGATATTTCAGATGGTTTTATCCTCGGGGCCGGAAATGTGTCCATCGCTTTGGAAATACGAAATATATTTAACACTAAAAGCTTTAACAACAACTGCACAACTGAACCAGGACTAAACCCGGTCTAAACCCGGTTTAAACCAGGTCTAAACCAAGACTAAACCAGGTCTAAACTAGGACTAAACTAATAACAAGAGATAAAATATTATTTTCTATATTTTTGAAGATGGGTTGAGGGCCGGATCATATAACTTGGAGGGCCTGATTTGGCCCACGGGCTTTAAGTTGAATGGTCTACATTGTTTGTGTAGTGATTATTGAGAGACATTTGTATTTGTCTTGATTAAAACAAGATTTAAAAAAATTGGAAACTATGATTGATCAATATCAGGATAAAGATCTGTCAAGCACGAGGAGGGTGAAGAACTTTGAAACACAGAAGACAATGCATTTCCACCATAAATGTTTGTCTAAATTTCCAGATTTTCTATTCTATTTTCATTCTAACATGTTTTAAACCTCTAAAAGTTAGTTGGTATTATGTTCAGTGAAAACTACCAGCAGCTCTCAGTATAATTCAACAATCCACCCCAGTGTCGACCCATTCTCCTCAGTGGAAGAGCAAAAACAGACTTGGTTTATTTGGAACTACAGTGGCCATTTTGTCCAAAACGCCTCTGTTTTTGAGGTCACTGACTACGACAATAACAATTTTTATCGTTTTGTCCTTTTCCTTTGGACTGAATTTGTGTTTTTTGTTGGAAAATTATAGTGCAACATGTTTTTATTGAAATAAGGAAATACAATCACATTCAAAAACATTTCATTTCACCAAATATGAAAAAGAGAGCCAGGGTTTCTCAGGAGAGTTGTCTTCGGGTCAGCGACGGGAACGTTGCTGGTTTTCCGCCCAGAGACAGCAATACATTTACAACCACCACACGGGCTTACAAAGACGTTTAAGAAGGTAAAAATGTTACTTAGTTCTACTTTAAAACCGAGCAGATGATTGTTGGAACCACATCACGCATCGAAAAACTTTACACATTGAAGGAATTGTGTTTTTAAGGGTCGGACTGGGACAGGATTTTCAAACCATCGTGAATGAAGCTAAATGCAACTCCAGGTATGTTTTTGACGACACAGCAATGGTCATGAACATGGTTAAAAGCTCAAAAAAGACAATTTTCTATACTATTTGTCCTTTAAACAGACAGACAGATTCAGACCTTGACGCGTTTTAGACTTAGACTGCCTCTTGACTCTTCTGAGAAAAGCTGAAGGAGATATCTGAAATAAGTCTGTAATAAAAAACCTTCAAAAGAGCAGCGCTATCTGCAGCCTGAAAGGTGCTTTAACAGGCTTAAGTCGTTGACATTCAAGCTGTGACGGCTGAGACAAAGCAGTCGACTGTTGTTTGCGTTTTACAATGAAAAACATCTCAAGTATAGAGTGTGTACGGCTGAAGTACTCGTGGCTTTATGCTGTGAGCGTAAACAGGTGACGATAACACGTAAAGGTTGAGGTTTACTTTATTTTATCAGTGGGGAAATGTATCCCGTGCATATATCTACCTTGCATTTATTCATTTATTGCTAAAAAGCATAAGGAAAAACAGGCATTATTACAGTGAGCAGGGCTGCCTTCCTACCAATCTACTATATTTTCCTGATTTAAATGGCCAGAAACAGTAAAAATGTTATCTGTCAGTAGTAGTCTTGGTTCACCTGTCAGTAGTTGAGCTAAAAAAGTTTAAAAATATCTATTTTTACATAAAGACAGGTCAAATATTGTATCTTCCGTAGCCACCAAAGACAGTTGGCCTCAATGTTCTCTGCACTGATCTGTTTGCTCACGTTTATTAGCAGCTAAATTGTGTGCTTTCTCATGTTTAAGAAGTAAAGGAAATTGATAGCATATCAGATGAATTTTGTCCACACACGAGTTGCTGTATTTTGACGCAAATTCAGTACTGACCCATATTGGGGAATCACAATTGTCACTGCATTTATACTGTTTTTAATGTTAGATCATTTCCTTTAATAAATAGAAGAAAGAAAGAAAAGAAACAAATATGGAAAGAAAAAGAGCACCAACAAAAACATACATGGAGGCACCCCTGTTGTTTTTGGATCACATTGACATTTGTGGGGAAGAAAGCCAAGAAAACCAGGTGAGAAGAGCTTTTATCTGTTTTGCAGCTTGTTCCATTCACTTTCACTCTCGCTCAAATTCGAAATATGTTTCCTCCAGTTTGAGCTTGAACCTGCCAAGGGGCATTCAATTCAACTGAACAGCAGTTGCCTCGGGACCATTCAGGGTCGCTCCATGAGAAAAATGTGGATAAATAGCTAATACATTGGATATGGCTCTGTCAACTCCAGTGCTCCAACTTAGATCTTCATAGAGTTCATTTTGGCATTTGATGGTGTAACGGTGTGGTTGGATCTGCCAACTTCAGTGAATGGACCGCAGCACATCATAAATGTGTTTTCCCTCACAATAAAAAAAAAATAAAAAAATTGCATGCTAAAATGATTGCCTTTCCTTGTGTAAATTTGCATTAAAAAACTCACTACGTCCTTTGGAGGGCGCCTGAATGAATGTTTATGTAGAAATTATTATAAAGAACCAATGTAGAGAGAGTAAATGTAGAGTGCTTTGACCCCAGCACTTTACCTTATAAGCTGTACCACTTTCATGAATATTATATTGTTCTGGTATTCATTTATGTATTAACCTATCGAGACCTCTTTTTCAAGGTTGACCTGGGACAAAGTGGGAAATGTAACTACATAACACAAATTACAAAAACATATTTACATTTTGCGAGAATTTTTAGAAATTAAGACAAACTCTGCGTTCAAAGGCAGAGACAATTTTTGAAAGAATCACGCTCTTTGTTTTTCAAATTTGTGCAAAAACGCCTGACTGAGACAAATTCACGGAACTTCCACTCTTATTGGGGGTTTTCCAGGCTGTGGGAGCAGCAAGAAAATTTTCAGCAGCCAAACCAAAAAAAAAGTGTTTTGCTCCTCTGCTACACATAAAAAAAAAAAAATTAAAAAAAAAACGAGCACAGAGCTTCCATGTGTATCCATGTGCATCTTGAAAGTAGAACACAAACGAGCCTTTACAGAGAGAACACGCAAACTCCGCAGAGATACCCACACGAGCCCACGAATCTAACGCCGCACCTGTTTACTGTGAGGCAAGAGTGCTTCTGTCTGATCTGTGCACAGTTGTTCAGCTAAGACCCGGTTAGCGCCGCCCGAATCTCCCATGCAAATCCCGTGTGGTCCAAACTAATTAAAATCCTTCGTCATTCCTTTGTGTCATTGAAGTCAAGAATCGCGGAGCCAAAACGCTGGATTCTTAATTGGAGCTGTGACACCGTAAGCTGCCGGCTGTGTGTGTGTGGCATTTACACATGTGCATTAGCTTTATCTGCTGTTCTCCGTCGCTAATCCCTGTCCAGGCGCGACACTTTGTTTATATTAAATAACAGTTGCCTTTGTTGACACTCTAAAGGATTTGGACGAGATGTTCAGAGCTTAGCGTTTCCACAGTCCTGCTCCGGAGCCAGCCCAGAATGACAGCCAAGTGCCTTAAGCTGCTGCTCTGCATTCGGAGTTCGCTCCTTTTTTGTTTGGCGCAGAATGGCACACGAGATGTTGAGAATGGAAATTTATGCGCACAAGCGGAGGATTTAAACTCTTTTAACCAAACCCACAGTAAACAGACAGAAGAGGCGTCGGAGATTTCAGAGACACGCCGAGCCGAGGATGGTTGAGTAAACAAGAGGTGGGAAGACGAGCCAGAAAATGTTTTCCTGAAAAGGCGGTAGAAGTAGAAGAAGTAACTTTCTAGTATTAGTCAGTTACAAGGCAGAAACAGGGATGGTACAAAATCTAATGTTTGTGTTGATGATTATTGTGAGAAGAAACACCACAATTTTACAATTATTCACAATTGTTGGTACTTTGACCAAACAACAATAAAGTCTTTGATTTGCCGTCTTTCACAAGATTAGCTTCACGAAATCAAACCTTGTGAATGAAAACGTAATGATTTTGTCACAATAACAGCCAGATGAAAAGTACTTTTTTGGAGAATAGCTTGAACTGAAATTACTTATTGTTGCTGCCTAATATTCTCACAATTATTATCCTTTTTTTTTTTTTTTTTACTTCTTACAAATATTGTGACTTAAATAATCTATGTTTTAGTTCTTGCGAGTACTTTGTGATTTGGATAATCACAATTATCGACGAATCAAATGAAGAGTTCATTGCAAAAACGTGTGTCATTTTAAAAAGTCATCCAAGGCTTGCAGTCAGCTCTTTGTATGGAGTATTTCCTAGTGAACATTCCTCAAAACAGCATGAATGCAGCTGAACGCAACTCCAGGTATGTTTTGGATGATGTAAATAGTAAATGAAATATAACATTATGAAATTACAAATGAATATCATGTATTTAAATCAGCATGTCTGCACCAACATATGCTCTGATGTCTTTAGTATTCTACTGGGAAAGAACCCCCAAACCCCCCTGTTTAAATTTGCGAAGCTGTTGCACATATGAATTAGAATTTTCCAATTAGTTCACTTACAACCTCAAATTTATGAAACTGTCCGGCCAACACACAAAAAAACATAGCTTCCTATCAAGAACAATTCAAGAGACACGACAGAAAAGTTATAGAAAATCACACTTTAAGAGAAGGGGCCTGTACTTAGTTTTGCCTTGGGCCCCCAAATTCCTATGTCTGCCACTGGACGCTACTGCCAATATTTAGCTGAGCGGTAATTCTGTTCACTCAAGAGGGCAACGAGGGAAAAGTCTCCTGCAATAAAATAAGATATTAGTAGGATTATTTGTGTAAAATGCTCAAGGTTCATGTGCACTGTTTCTCTGTGCGGCTTCAAAATGGCTTTGTAGAACGAGATCAGTAGTCCTAAGTAAACTACAAGCAGAAGGAGTGGCACAATTAATGTTGACACCAGCGACAACTTACGGACTAGGCGAATATAATATAAATATAAATAAATATAAAAACATGTAAGTGTCATTTTAAAAAGTCATCCAAGGTTTTTGAACAGTCATGTTTTCAAAAGCAAAATGTGTTTTACTGCTATCAACATTTATTCCACCTCTCCTTGATAAAATCCAATACACATTATTTTGATTATTTATATATTTAGATGACAGTTAAAATACTTTTTGACAATTTTTCAAAACGGAGATGTCTGTTTTTGCCATTGAACTTTTCAAATATTCTTGACATCCCTAATGAAACATAGTGATCCAAATATTGAAACAGTATTTGATTAACATAGATGAATGTTTTTTATAATCATTTTTGCTTGTCCTCTGACTTTGCGTTTGGCCCTTTACGTAACGTCGCACTTTGGAGAGCTGTGGTTCATAATAGCGTGCAAATCAATTTTATAATTTGTGCCAAAATGACTACACGACACCGATGAATCCCACGCATGTCACAGTTTGAGCAAACAAAATTGTAGACCGTAGTAAAGTGTAAGTAAAGGAAGTAAAGTGCAGTGGGTGTGTATCGGTGGGGAATCTGGGGGTCGGTGAAACCTGGACTGACGGAGCAATGGCACCTTCCAATTTCATTTCACTTCAATCTATTTTTATTATGTAACGCCCATAATCACAACAGCGATTGCCTCAATGGGCGACAACGAAACGGTCACTGGTCAACAATAGAAAGGGATCGATCAAATGGATAAATGACCTATAGTGCCTCCCCTGTCCTTGACCCTCCTTCTCTAAAGGAAAAACAATAAAAAACCCTGAGGGAAAACGTAGAAACCTGAGGGAGAACCACAGTGAAAGAGAGATCCTACTCCCACGGACGGACAGGCTGAAGATGGCCCAGGACCGACACATCCATTTGGACCAGAACCACTCAAGAGGGAGGAAGGTGGGTAAGGGCTTGTCCGCAGAAGAATACAGATTCCTCAAACATACATGAATAACTATAAATACAACCTCCAGTGGTTTAATGATAAAGAAAAACAATTCTGACATGGTTAAACTCATTGGGTCAGTTTAAATCTATGCTGAAAGGTTTAGAAATTTGTAAATGTTTTTAGGGAATTGGTTTTATTTGAGTGTTTAAACTGTCTAAATTTAATGTGAATGTAAATTTGTGCCGCCGTCTTGGCCAGGACTCCATAGAAAAAGAGAATATTAATCTCAATGGGACTTTCCTAGTTAAATAGAGGTTAAATAAAAATAAAATAAAAACAATAGATCTCCTTTGAAAGTACAATTACAGAATACAAAATAGGAATTTGCTTCAATGACAATTAATAATACTCTAAAACAACTAGACAAAACTCAGCATGTATAAAAGAAGATGTTAGAGTAAAACTAGAACCTTGACCCTAATATAATACCTTTTAGATATATCAATATAAAGAACATTAAGCAACACATTATGCAGAAAGATAAAAACATTAAATCACATGGTGCAAATGAATTTAAAGATGAAAAGTAGTTCTGAACAGGTGGGTCTTGGGGTTTATCTTGAAGACGCAAACACAAAAAAATACACAGCACGGACGGAATAATAGACGGTATGGAAAATGCACTCTAATAAATGTACCTTGTGGAATAACAGTGAGATAAAACAAGCCCAGCGAGCAGCCGTGTGGAAAGCATGTCTGAAAGCTGGCTCGGTCCTGACAGCCGGCCGTTATTCCAGCGCGCATATCTTGATTTACTCCGACTCCTGCCAGTCAGAGCCGTCCTTGGATGTGATTGTCAGGGGGGACTGTAGCCTGGAGGTACAGACAGGAGATTGTAACCACCGGGCAAAAAAATACCAAATAAAAAAAAGCATTTCTGCAGCCGGGAAATGAAGAGTGCCTCGCAATCGCTTAGCCCTCAGTAATATGCAGCAGGGCCTCTTTTAGCCATGTTTGACAACGAAATGAGTTAAAACCTTGTGCCGTAACGTGATGGGAAAAAATTACATGTAGCGTTTTTTTACCTTCGAGGCACACAAAGCTCTTTACGTGAAGGAACCACTCGTGCGTTCATACACCGGAGTACGCACACACTGGGGGCAGGACGGGTTAAATGGCTTGCACAAATCATAAATGGTTCAACCAATGTTTAAAGGACAAATGTTACGTAAAATTGACTTTTTTGAGCTTTTAGCCATGTTCTAACATTCTTTCGTCATCAAAAACATACCTGGAGTTGCATTTAGCTTTATTCTTGCTTGTTTGAAGGATTCTGATTTGAAAATTCTCTCCATTCTGACCATCAAAAACACTCGTTTTTCGATTAATGACTTTTATCCGAGAATAGTCTTATGTTTTGAGTCCTTAAACAGTTAAGCGAGCTTCATTACTAAACATTGTGGATATTCAAATATGTGTAATTGCCCCTGCACCCAGCACATGGAGCCACAGCTAAGTTAATATGGTGTCAAAGTGAAGATACTCAAGAGCACATTTAAAGGCCACTAACAATACAAATAATGCATAATATTTGTCCTTTAAAGGAAAAAAATATTCAACATGACATGTTTTGAAACAAGTGATCATGTTTAGAGGCAGAAATGCTCAGAAGGAGTCTGGTGATGATTTAAGGACTGAAAATAGCGGAAGATTCTCAAATGCGAAGTATTGGAGTCTAAAAATATGTCCCAGAACCAGGAAGTTCAGCAGGAAGTGTTTTTGACGCTCAGAGGAGGGAGGATTTCCTAGTGAACATTCCTCAAAACAGCAGGAATGCAGCTGAACGTAACTTCAGGTATGTTTTTGATGATGGAACATTGTTAGAACAGGGTTAAAGCTCAATACTTTCACTGTAGCAGAACATGTGTCCTTTAAATGTCAGGAGCAGCAGTCTAACTGCTGATTTTCAGATCAGAGGACACTACCAGTGGCGGACTTACCGTTAGGCTACAGGCCACCATTTCCTTGGGCCCCCAACCTGAGGTTCCAATAAGATTCCAAACCATCATAGAGGCAAGAAACATACCAACAAAATAGTCTGGGACTGTCAATAAAGGTAAATAGTACATGAAATATAACATTATGAGATTACAAATGAATATCATGGATTTACATCAGCCGAATATGTGTTAAAATTTCTTAAATATTCTACTGGGAAAGAACCCCCAAACCCCCCTGTTTAAAGCTGCTTAGGACACGTACACGCACATATGAATTCGAATTTTCCAATAGTTCACTTAGAACCTCAAATTTATAAAACTGTCCGGCCAACACACAAAAAAACAAAGCTTAATATCAAGAACAATTCAGGAAACACGACAGAAAGGTTATAGAAAATCACACTTTAAGAGAAGGGGCCTGTACTTAGGTTTGCGTTGGGCCCCCAAATTCCTATGTCTGCCACATAGACTGTAGATATCAGTGGACTATGGGATTGTGACGTCACCCATAGCGTTTGCCTCCAGCCAAATGAAGCCCATCGTGGCTAGCAGTTATAGCGGCTAAAGCGGAGCCAGACTCCATATTTGGAAATCCGAGTGCGTATCGTGGCAACCACACGGACTAATCAGGAGCGCGGTTGCTAATGGTATCCGCCCCTCGGCGAGAGGAGACGGCGGCAACGTGCGGCGCTAGCTGTCAATCAAACCTGTTGCTAACACGAGTGAAAACGGCCCCTGGAAAAGGAAGCACCCGATTGGTCAGTTATTATTGCTAATAACTTGATTTATGAACAACCTAACGAAAAAAAAACACCCGATTCATGTAGAGTGTGTCAAAACAGACATTTTAGTTTCAAGATGGTGAGCTTGACAGAAACAGTTACAGAGTAAAGGGCACCAGTGTCCCAATAGAAAGTGAATGGCAGCTCGGCTTTATGGAGCCAGGAGCGCCTCCATAGCTGCTTCCTATTTGGAACGCGGCGGCTAGCATGCTAACATGGTCCACTGATATCTACAGTCTATGGTCTGCCACTGGACGCTACTGCCAATATTTAGCTGAGCGGGAATTCTGTTCACTCAAGAGGCCAACGAGGGAAAAGTTTCCCGCAATAAAATAAGATATTTGTAGGATTATTTGTGTAAAATGTTTCTCTGTGCGGTTTCAAAACTTTGTAGACCATATAGAACGAGATCAGTAGTCCTAAGTAAACTACAAGCAGAAGGAGTGGCACAATTAATGTTGACGCCAGCGACAACTTATGCAAAACTATAGTAAATAATTGCCACAGGTGCCCTCCCACCAAACATAATTAGAACATTTTGAGAACCTGTCATGTAGACTTTAATCCTGTTTACGAGATAGTATTCTTTGAGCGCTTACAAAGCACTTTTCCCATGTTAGTGCATGACAAGTTAAAATCCAGACTTCTGCACAGTTCTTCAATCCAAAAATCACCACCGCACTCGATCTACAGTTAAATAGTATTCACCACAAACACATGGTTTTAATTGGCATCACAATCACGTGGCCTGAGGGCTTCATTTAAAAAAAAAAATTCATTGTTTATTCCCACTGCTGACAACAAAGGCCGCTCAACTGCCTGAATACCTCATTAGAAACAGAGGCGCAGTTTTTAAAGTGTGTTTTTCAAATGTAAACATATTTTGAGTTAGAGAATGTGAAAAACGAATCCCAAGGAGACCGAAGGCATGTTTAAAAGACAATTAACACCACAAGATTTCAGAATATGTCCATTTTTAAATCCAGATACAGTTCACAGGGCAAATTTTCACATTTAAGATCATACTGACTTGCTGCAAGACTAAAACAATAATAATGATATGCATTTAGAAGTCTAACAATACGGGTTTGGAGAGATATTCAGTTTGAATTTTTGAATGCATTTATTAGGACGATTAGGACAATGCACAAAATACATTTATCTTATAGAAAGTAAATGTGAAGTGAAAGGTTTTAGCACAAATACTAGTTACAGGTTGATTACATTTAAGGCGAGACACTGCAGGTGAATAGGAAATAAATCTTAAATTTACAGATTACAATTTTAAACTTTTCCTGTAGTTTAGTCACATAATAAAAAAAAAAAATGTATCACAAGTTTTTCATCATGCAATGTTTTCATGTAGAAATAAGGCATTTTATGTGAAAAAAAAATGGCCAAAATTGCACACATTTAGGACATTTCAACTTGAAAAATGAACAGAACCGGGTTTACATGCTTTGGTTCACTTTGTATATGCAATATATTCTAATAACTTTACAGAGGGGATTTTGGATTTCTCATTTACTTTTTGAGTAAACTATAGTAAACTAACTTAAAACATCAGAATCAGAATCGGTTTATTGCCATTGTCTGTGATCAAAATTCACAAACTTAGGAACTTGCTTCGGCATAAGGTACAACATAAAACAATGAATAAAATATATAAAAGAGGCATGCATACGATTAAGAATAAAATAAAAATAGAATCGAAAAGACTAAGGTAGACTAAGACTATATAGAAATGTACAGTTGGCTACAAAACATTGCCTACAATTTCAAATTTCACCTAATATTTTAACTTGAAAACTGAATAAATGAGGTTTAGAATTAGATCCTTCCGTATGATTCGTCAAAGTCCAAGATTGTACAGTTTGTTGTGTGTAGGATCTACTTTGAGGCTGATCTTTATGTCTCTGTGGGAGAAAAATGCATCCCAGAGAAATCTATGGAGGAAGTGGATTAAATGAAGAAATAAAACATCTTTAGGAGCAGATTGGACAGGTTTTCTGCTTCCACATGAAAGCCTGAATGTAGAGAAAACTGACAAAAAAGAAAAAATATTTTTTTTTGCCTGTAGCGTCTTGTCTTAAATAAAAAAGTAATTCAATAAAACAATCAGAGTCTTGTCACATTGAAAACAGTGCCATCAAACCTCACTATCGCACAACCACAGCACACTTAAGCTTAAGATCCACCACTCACACACATTTTATTTGTTATGTGCAGCCGCTGCTTGGTCAGGCGTGTAAACATATTGTAATTTGTGCATGTTTTGATACAGTATTATTTGAAAGAGTGTTCCAAGGGCTCGCTGCTTGAGAAGAGAACCATAATTGACCAAATGAGGTTTTGCGTCTTGGATCATGGCACTCTCATGGATCATGGCTGACCGCGAGCTTGATGAGTAACACATTTTTTTTAGCGGGGGAGCAGCTGTATGATGAATGATTTTTAAAAACAGAGAGATTTTGTACAGGGATTCCAATGGTTTTAATGATGTTTTACACGGCTGCAAGCAGCTTGGCATACGATATAAAAGATGTGGGACAATCACTATGTTTGAAGGACAACTATTACGCAAAATTGACTTTTTGAGCTGTTAACCTTTTTCTAACATTGTTCCGTCATCAAAAACATACCTGGAGTTGCATTTGGCTTGGTTGATTAATCCAGGTTAGAAAATCCTCTCCCTCCGACTGTCAGAAACACTCCCTGCTGAACTCCCCCGATGAGTGAAGTGTTTCCAATACTTGATGTCACTTCTCTGAGAATCTTCACTGACAGACTCGTTTTGTGCATTTCTGCCGTCTAAACGCGATCACTACAAACTGCTCAGCTAACTCGCATTTGTTCACAAACGTGTTTTTAGCTTGTGTAAGCACAATGTAGCCAGTAGATGGCGCCTAAGTGCTGTGGCAACAGCAGAAATACAGATGATTGTTTTGTTTTTTGTAAACATTTTAAAACCTCAGATGCCAAACTTGCCAGTACTCAAGAGCATGTTTAAAGGCAAATGGCAAAAAAGGCAAACAATACAAAAAAAAAAAAAAGCATAATATTTTTTCTTTTAAAGGCCAAATTATGTTACAGCATCTATTTTAACCCGGTTCTAACAATGTTCTGTCATCAAAAACATACCTAGAGCATTCAGTTGCATTCACGCTGTTTTGAGGAATGTTTATTAAAAAAATCATCCCTCCTCTGAGCGTCAAACACAAGTCCTGCTGAACTTCCTGGATTTGTACATATTTTTAGACTTCATACGTCACTTATCAGAGAATATTCCACTGTTTTAAGTCCTTAAATCATCGCTAGACTCGTTCTGAGCATTTCTGTGATCTAAACTGCTGCAGCAAATCCACATCAAAATGTCTTTTCGGCGCTAACTTCACTAGATTGTATATTGCGCTGGTTGGATGCACCCAGTAAGTGTCATTTCATACTGGCTCATAACATCTGTCATAGAAAGAATAAGAAGCATTTTTTGTTTAGTTTTTTTAAACATGAGATGACAAATGTAAAGTATTTAAGAGCATGTTTAAAGGCTAATAACAATATGAAAAATTTAGAATATTTTTTTCCTTTAAATGTGTCTTTAACGGCTCTGTAGTCAGGGAAATCCAAATTTTTATAGTTCCTCAGATTAAATTTCAATATGTTAGCAAGTTTAAGTGACTTTTAAAATGAAAATTAGAATCAATAATAAGAGTTCTGTACAGCAAGCATTATATTATTTCTATACTTACATCAATACTCTAAACATTCCATCTCAACACAAAATGATTACCTTGGAAACCCGATTAAAATTATTACAAGTTAAGTTTACACAGATATGAGAGCAGTTTCGTCAGTGAGTGTATTGTGTATTTCATCAGGGCAAAACGTTGGATGATCCACTTAGGTGAAACAGGCAGTAAATCGGGATGTTTCCTAAAACGATAGATTTTTTTTTAGACATAATTTGGCTTAAAACTATCAAAAATAACCAGTAGCTTGTTTGTTTGCGACTCTGACAGTTTATGTTAAATCCAGAAATGGTTTAAGGGTAAATTTTTCTGGTGGATTTTCCGATACAGGCAGGCGGTCGTCATGGAAATATTAGTGCTTATTAATGCTCCACATTATGGCATAGAACGTGTTGCAGGACCAAGTTTTTCAAGGTAATTCTGAGCAATAAAAACACTGGTAATTCATCAAACGCACAGCACATGTGTGTAATGTCATCTTGATTAGCATTCCAGGTAAAGCAGAAACATCTCCATAGAGACAAGCAGGTACAGGACCCACGTCAGAAAAAAGTTACATCGTCCATCTTTAAGTTTACAATGGTTTAGACTTAGTTTTAACATGGTGTGGTCCTAGTTTTCCTGGTTTTGCCATTAGTTTTAACATTGTTTCGTCATCAAAAACAGACCTGGAGTTGCGTTTGGCTTCATTTACGTTTGATTGATGGATGCTGGTTAGAACCTCTCACCCGCAACTGTCAAAAACCCTCTATTTCGACTTTCCTGGTGAGTGACATCTTCGCAATGTGTGACGTGGCTCTGAGAACATTTTGCTTGGTCCATAAAAATATAAGTCCATAAATCACTGGCAGACTTGTTTTCTTTTCTAAAACATAAGATGCCAAACTACTCAAAAGCATATTTAAAGGCCAACAATAATACAAATAATGCATAATATTTGTCCTTTAAGGCAGTGCTTACCAACCTTTTTCCCTGAAGCCCCCCATGCATGAACCGATGAAACTTGTCGGCCCCCTTATTTTCCAAAACCAGTTTCCAATCATTTGTATAGGATTTTGACTTTTCCATTTTCCCAAACTTTGATGTCCTGACCCTCTAACCAGACCAGGCTCTGGGAACCCTTGAAATCTCTGGTGGGTTCCTTCCCCCCAGGTTGGGAACCACCGCTTGCAAACAGAACGTCTTCATTCAAAGGTTGGTACCATTCTATGAGCTGGCTCCAATGCAGTTTCAATGGGAGAGTTAGTGTTAGCTCCAATCATCGCAAACTATGAAAATCCTGGCTGTTTTGGCGGCTGACAACCACTGGAGTGAGTGACACCAGAGCCTTGTGAGAAAACTTGACCGTGTGCAGTAGTAGTTTAGCGTAGTTTAGTGATGTAACCATCAACAAAATTAACATGAAAGCTAATGACCACATAATTAACAGGGACTCCCTAAAGGTTCAGCAATTTGTTGTGGGGCGGTCCCAGCTTTCAAAGTTCCAAAGCTCTAACCTTAACCACATGAACTGTCCCTAAATATTTGCCCTGAACTTGTGGGGGAAAAGTTGATTTCAGTTTTATTTCATCAAGCACCACAAATCCTCATTACTATTGTGAACGTGTGAGGGCAGGGAGTTAGATATTTTTTCTTAGTACTCGTTGCAAAATACTGTATACAAACAACAACCAATTTTAAATTTGCTATCTCTTTGAAAAAAATGGCAAAGAACGGTTAAACTGTATCAGTAAAAGAGTTTTCATTCAGTTTTCACTCAAACCTCACAATATTACTGCCACAGATGCCTTTGGATGGACGGATGGAAACGTAGCTGTCAATTGGCGCCAACAACCCCTTCGACCAACACTCACACCATACTCACAGACAAGCCGAGTGATGTGTCGTCTTTCCTCCAGAGACAACGGAAGCATTCAGTGTCCGGAGATGTCATCCGACTGCCAACCTGAGCCGGGGCTGTGTGAAGCTTGTGAATCCCAGTGATAGCTCATTATTAGATGGACCAGGGTTGATTCCCACGACCGGATCTGTTGCTGGGAAAAGTTCTCCGTATTGAAGGCGGTATTCAGAAGGAAATGCGGTTGTGTAACTGTGGAGCCGGTCCAGGCAGTTAACTTGGCTTTAACGGGACATTACATCAGCCTCTATTGGAAAGCACAGCCACGCATCAAGCAGCCGGGAACTGGGTTTTGAGCTTTTCTTCTTACACCTTTTCTGTTCGGTTTCTTTCTGGGGTTGACATGCTCTCGAGTGCTCCGGTCAACCCAAAAAAATCATTCAAAATATGTAGTCTTTTGTTACTTTTAATCTATTTGTACGCATTACTTTTGGTTTATGCAGGAGCGTCGTACTGGGGGGGTAAAGGGTTCTATGCTTTAACCTATTTTTGTTGTAATGAAATATAATAGAAGTACAGTCTTTGAGAGACTAAATACAATGAAGCATGAACATCACACCTTCAAAAAAGAGTAAAATCATTGCTCACATACTAGCCAAGTTGTTAACTAATAAAACGAGTGATTATAATTTGGAGTTAGTGTATTTTCTTGTAGTAATAATATGTTTTGAGACATTTGTGATATTGATCTGGTAGTTATTACAAAAACAAACAGCGCTGTTTCATAATCAAGCCACAAGATGTCTTTAAATTAGCAAATTATTATTAGGTGTATGTAGAAATCATAGGGTATATATTGTAGCAAAGAATTGGGTACTACGCCCCTGGGTTTATATATGCAGTGTATAAATGTACCGGAACACAAATGATGTTTTCAAATTTTTTAAATTTGAATTAGAATTTTGGAAAACTGCAGATATTCCAGCTAAATACTTTCAAATCTTCTTTCTGCTGGTATTGGCTCCGGTCCCAATCGATTCACGACTTCATACTGTTGATGTATCCTTGGGAACAACATGAACCTTGTCTAAGTATGAAAGATTGGGTGGCTGGCGGCGCACTAGAAGATTTTTAGCTCGATTTTTCAGCCCGTGTCTCTTCACGAGTTTGAGGAGGCGTGGGCCGAGCAGCGCTTCTCATGATTATTTATTGTGGCACTCCTCGTATCTGTGAGGTCAGCGCTGTTCTGTTTTGACAATTTGTGGGGCTGCAGGTCCAAAACCTCAAACGCTAAGGTCCCGACGTGTTAGACTTTTACTATTGTGATGAACTTTACAACAGCCAATCAGAGCGGCCAGACAGTGCCAGGTTCCGTTGCCTAGTGACGGCTCTTAAAACTGTGGAAAATGGACGGAGAACACAACAATTCTGCGCAAACCTTTTCAATTATCATACCTCTTGGACACACCTCTCCTGTGGCCTTTGCAAGCAGGTCAAACCACAACCGTTTCTCCTTTTAGTTTCGCCATAAATAAGAGCGCGTGAAAAGGCACCTAACTTCATGTATTTGCTTTCATTCTGACTTCCCGTTCGATCACGTGACACTTTTGTGGTCTGAAGCATTTAGCGAAATTTCCCATGAATAAAAGCATTTTATTTGTCTGTTAGGAACTTCTTTTGTCAGGCAGAGCACCGGCAAAAATGAGGACAAAACACCTCCATCCATAAAAAGCACATTAAATCTTTCCTGGAAACGTCTGGTGTGTGGTGTCGCTGTCCTTCATGCAGGTGTCAGACAAATAATCGTCTGTGGTCTACACTTTTAAAATCCGGTAGTGTGCAGACGGCCTTACTGATTTATAGTGGCCAGAGAAACCAGGCATTTTTGTCTGTCCAGCCAACAGCAGTTATATATTTAGTAACTTACAAACTATGTCATGTAAAGTGATGATAGAAACATAGAAAACACTTAAGTATCCAGGCACTCCAAAAAGGTAAAAGACGCACCGGGGAAGTGTAATAAAAGGCCTTTATTTAAGGTGAGACACTACAGGTCAATAGGAAAAAATCTTAAATTTAAAGATGTCAATTTGAAACTTCTCCTGTAGTTTACTCACATAAATGTAAGAAAATGTTTTTCATCATGTAATCTTTTCATGTAGAAATAAGGCATTTTATGTGTAAAAACAGCCAAAATTGCACATATGCGGGTCATATAAAACTGAAAAATGGACAGAACCAGGTTAAAATTTTTCAGTTCATTTTATTCACATATTAGTTATAAAAATGTACAGAGGGGATTTTGGATTTCTTATTTAGTTCTTAAGTAAAAATTGTCCTAAAAATTCAAATTTCGCCTCATTTTTAACTTAAACTTCAATAAATCAGTTTTAAAATTACATATTAAAAATCCTTCTGTACTTTTTGTCAAAATCTTGTTGAGTCCAAGATTGTAAAGTTTGGTGTGTGTGGGATCAACTTTGAGTTGATCCCACACATCCTTATGTCTCGAGGGAGAAAAACGCATTTTAAGAAAACGACCTTTGAAGTTACAATGTCCCAGAGAAATCTATGGATGAAGTCAATTAAATGGAAGAATAAAACATTTTTAGGAGCAGATTGGACAAGTTTGTTGTTTCTACATGAAAGCTGATATGTTGACAGAGCACACTGACCAAAAAACAAAACATTGAAAAAATGAGTTTTACCTGTAGTGTCTCATCTTATATGGTCAAGCCAACGTGTTTGGAACAACAGGTCTTCATCAGGACTTGTGAAAGTACACCCTGATCCTCTGTGCGACTTTTACTTTTTTGGATACTTAAGTGTTTTCTAAGCTTTTATCCTTTCTTCATCTTCTTCTTCATTTCTACGAGCACCCTCTACTGCGCTCACTGACTGGAACACCTGTAGCAAACAGCCTCATCGTTAATTGAATTGTTAAGACTGGTAAATTCATTGCCATTGCTAAATGTTAAAAAACATGCAACTTTCAGTTACGTGTCAGAATACTTACCATAGGAAATTAAAAAAGTACTACTTACCAAGAAATAAGTTTGCATCATACTTTTACCATGTTAGATGCCATTTGTGTGCTTGGTAAAATCTGGTCTGTGTGTTTTTCCTGTGTACATATGTAAATATTATTTACACAGGCGTTTATGTCTTTTTAAAGTTATTTACCTGATCACTCATGTCAATAAATAAAAAGACTACGGCTCTGAGTGGATTCCTGTTTAAATCTTCAGTTGCAAACTCATCCTCGTCAAGTTTAGGAACCGTGCAGTGGAAAAAATATATAAACATTATAAAGTAACATTGTGAACACAACGAAAACTGTCAAACTGGGAATAAATAGGTAAGAATAGTTGTAAAATGTTAAATATAATCACAATAATTTGACTACGTTTTAGTAAAATGTGTAATCTAACCTGTCATATAGACTTAGAAACCCAAATGAATGACTGAAGTAGGTGAGGTCAGAGGGCGAGCGATGTGAGTGATGTACTTAAATTGACTGACATTTGTTACTAGCGGCCAATCAAAAACAACATTTTAGGAGGCAGAGCCCATGTGCAGGCTGTACTGCCACATATATAAAATCACGTTAGTTGTTATATTGTGATATTTTACATTTACAGCAAGAGAATGCCAGTGTTTAGCTAATATGAGTCTATTTATTCAGCTCGAGTTGATATAATTGAATGACTTGTGGTCAAGGTGAGCTGTTCTTGAGTATTTGTATCTTCTTCACATAGCGCTTATCTAATATACAAGCACTGTATTAAGGCATAAAAATAAATCTTACAGGTAACTTTAAGTGTCTGGCGTTATCTTCATGGTTATGGTTAAAGGTGAAGTTGTGGAGAATGATCCCATTTCAAACCTAAAAGAAAGAGTCAGAGTCAGATTTGTCCAGAGGGACCCTTTTTGACCCAGATGACGGCTTATGATCAAGCGTTCCTTCAAAAAAAAAAAAGTTTGATAACCTCTTGCCCGGAAGCCGCACGAAAGAGGTCAATGGACTCTTGTGAGGCAGGTGCAGATTCAGAGCACTTTGTACGATCCTAGAGATAAAATTACCAGCTGCGATTTAGGGCAGGAGCCTGATCCGGCAGTGTGACGCAGGATGAGCGCCGTGAAGAGGAAAATCTCTTTTATTGAAGGATTTTACTGGAAAAACAAAAACATCTCTGCTCGGCCCCGCGCTCTTCAAAGGCCTGCCTCCGCCCGAGCAGACTGTATTTTGACAGGAGCTGTTTAGGCTTTACTTTCACGCTATCTCTCTGTGCTTCCAAAACAACACTTTTAACAACCGCAGTCTCCTATCTCCGCGAGGACACTCTCTCCTATTACGGACGCACGGAAAGCAGCCACCGTTCGAATGATACGCCGTAAATCGTAGCGTAAACGGCGTGCTGGATGTGTTGTTGTCTTGTGGACGTCTTTGCCGCGATGTGCTGGGTCAGTGATGTTGCGTGGATACAGAGCAAAGCAGCAGTTCTGATGTCTAAGCCGGGGGTGTGGTGTTTTTCCTGAGTCAACACTTTATGAGTCACGACCAGATATTTTTAGAGGGATAGAAACATATTGTACTCTCACCATTCTAGAACGACGTATGCTCTCTCAGAATGATAAACAGCTGGTGCTGCTCCTGGGTTTCAGCTTCCTGTCATATTTTTGTTTGATGCTCATGATGTTGCTCACTTTGCAACTCAGCTATTTTCCAAACAGCTCTTTACATTAGACCTCAATAATCGCAATCATGTTTTTTGCACTGTAAGAAGCTTTTTCAGTTCCTGGTATTCATCTGATGTGCATTCACATAGAGTAGGAACTTTTTTTGAGTATATGTAACACTGGCTTTGATGGGAAATATTTATCATTCTCAGATTTACAAACTTCATTGATGAGAAATTACATGATCTGATACACCAGAAATATACTTCTTAGTTAACTTAACTTGATTGAATTGTTCTGTGTTTATGTGTTTTGTGCATCATGATGGTTGACGGTGCATAATGGAAAAATATTATGTATTTTTCATATTGTTATTAGCCTTTAAACATGCTCTTGAGTACATTTATTTTGCCATCTCATGTTTTGAAACAAACAAAAAAGGTTTATTATTAAATAATTCATGTTTTCCTCAGAAGTCTGTAAAAGACACTTGTTTAGTGCATCCAGCCAGTGGATGGTGCCAAGCGCTTAGCTGTATTATCTCTATAGGTAAATGCGCTAAAGGCAGTTATCAAGCCAGCAGCAGCAGTTATCATGTTTAGATGGAAGAAACGCTCAGAACCAGTCTGGCAATGATTTAAGGACTTAAAACAGCAGAAGATTCTTAGGTAAGTGAAGTAGATGATCTGAAAATACGTCAAAAAATCCAGGAAGTCCAGCAGGAAGTGTGTTTGATGCTCGGAGGGGGGAGGATTTTCTAATTAACATTGCTCAAAACAGCGTGAGTGCAACTAACTGCAACTCCAGGTGTGTTTTTGATGACGGAACATTGTTAGAACATGGTTAAACGCTCAAAAAAAAAAAAAAAAGTCACTGTAACAGAATATGTGTCCTTTAAGGAAAAAAACAACTCCCTAACCATGGATATAGAAAAGACTTGGATAAGACACCCCTTCTCTGTTTCCACAGCTTTCACCAGGGTTGGATTTAGAAGGAATTCCTCTCTATTTTCACAACACAATTTATTTTAAGTGCTCAAAACGCTTGAGTTGGGTTCCCCCGGCGCTCCAGCTGACACATCGCTGACTGGTTAGGGCTGATCACACGGTGCATTTCGCTGCCGTCTCTCGGTGGGCGGCCTAGCATGTATTGAGGAAGTAATGCGGGGAAAGAATGTTTTTGGCATCTTGTACCATTGAGCTCTTGAAAACAATCTCACCATGTTCATCTTCCAGATCTTATTATACTTCCTAAATAATGTGAATGTTGTACACTGCATAGATGCTAATGTTCAAGCCAGTTAGACCCACTTTCAGGCAAGGTAACTGTGTAAACGCGAGCAAGAGGAACTGACTCCTGACTGACTTCCTCTGGCTAAATAGGGACTGGGGAATCATTGGGAACTTAAAGTCTATATGACAGGTTCTCAAAATGTTCTAATTATGCTAAGCTAATTATGTTAAGCTTGATGGTATAGCACCCAATTATTTATTATAGTTTTGCTTTCTGTGATGTCATCAAAAAGCGACATGCCATTGTAAATACAGAAACCATTTGCACACAACTGACACCTTTTTTATGACAGTTTAAACCATCATCCAACAAAGTCAAGTTGTTATCAGGTATTATTATTTGTCAAATCATAACTATTGTGTAATTTATATGAATTTTGGCCCTTGGTTTGTTCTCCAACGGTTGCTAGATAACAGTTGTGGAATTACCTCAACCAGGAAGTAACATTATTGACTTTATTCTGCCCCGCCCACTTTTGCAGTTTTTTGTACTTTTGTTGTAAACGCACTTCCGTTTGACGAGAACTCCGTTAAAGCTAATGATGAACGAGGGAAAAGTCTTGCCGCTAAAATGTTACATAAAGTAGATTGATTTGTGTAAAATGTTTAATGAACACGAGCAACAACAAGTCAACAACGCAACGATTTCCTGGTCAGTCTGAAAACGGCTTTTTAGTCCATGTAGAACTTATTTTCTGTTGAGCTCGTCTCCCCCGTGTAAACTAATACAACGGAAACAAAACGGCGGCGCGTACGGCAACTTCTGGAATAAGGTGAATAAACTTTACAAAAACTGTCAAACTGGGGACAAACAGGCAAAATGTTTAGTAAAATCTTAAATATAATCATGTTCACTATGTTTTGGTGAAATGTGTCGTCTAACCCGTCATACAGACTTTAAAGTTCCCATATTTTGTGTGGTGGATACCTCTGCCACCGCTCCACAGTGTTAGTATTTATTTTTTATTTTTTTTTAATCTTTCATCACATTACATTTAATTTAAATTACAAAAGACATTACATTTTATTTAGACACATTTTCTAATTAGGGTGCACACTTATCAGTTATACACATGTTTCTTTTGAGTTGCCAACATCAAACAAAGGACCAGACAAAGAGGCTGGGACCGTGGCAGTGGGGGGAGTGCACACTGTAGTTTAGTTTGTTTAGTTTGGTTTAAAATTGTTTTGTTAATCGCTCATTTAATTCTGTTTCGTTATTGTAATTTGCCTTATTGTTACTTTTAAAGTTAGCTGTTTTGGTGTGTCTTTAGGTCGTTTTTTTTTTTTTTTTTTTTCCCTGTTATAGTTATGGTTTAATTGACTTCAGTTGGGCCCAAATGTTGTTTATATAAATTCATTTTTTTGACTTAATTACGATTTTTTACACCTGTTGTCCCTGCCTTTTATGTTTGGTCCACTACATTTTGCTTTATTTCTCATTTCATAGTCTACCCTAAGGACATACATGATAATAGTTTGGGTTGTGCGACATTCATCACATAATAGTTATTCAGAATCCCCCATCGCCTCAGTCAGCGCACTTACACGGAAGTAGAAAACTTCGGCTTGCTTGTTTGTACTGTAGCTTTAGCCAGGTTTCACAAAATACGACTGAGATTTCTTTACTGTTTGGGTGACATCAGCTGTTCACGTAGCACACCTCGGCAAGCTGGACCTGTGCATGGAAACGATTTCTGCCACGCTGCAAAGTCTGGGGGTCCAGGGCCAGTCGCAACGTGGCTTCAGATTAGGGCTGGCACTAACGATTATTTTAGTAGCTGGCGAGTCAACAATTACTTTTTAGTCGATTTGTCAAATTAATATTTCTATTTTACTTTTACACTTTTTAAACACATTATCAACCAAAATACAGTTGAAATATGGAGACTGAAGAGTTCTAGATAGAGAATATTTATGTGTATTACTGATGAAATCCAGGAAGAATCCAGGAAGAATTTTTTTTGTTGACACTTTGATGGAATAATATCACTGTGTTTGCTATAATCATTTCCTAATAACCTTTCAGTTTATTCTTAAAAACTATCCAGTCCCTCAGAATAAAAATATAATGAAAAGGACAATATCTGAAAAATCTATCTTAAATTTCAAAGAAATAATAGAGCCAATATCCAGTGACATGTCATGTGATCCTGCTGTGTATCCCGTTCTGTGTGATGGTAGGAGAAAATATAACAGCATTTGTCCCAGTGCTATCGATAAGTCTGTTGACTCAATGGTTAACTCTCTGAAATCTCTTGATGCTGCAGCTTCACTCAAGCAGAAGGTCATCAGGTCAAAGCCACCTCCCCGTGGTGCAATGAAGAACTATGCTCTCACAAACAAAGAAAGAAAATTAGAGAGATCTTTACGCCGCTCCCGCACCAAAGAATCCCTAAAAGAATAGAAAATCTGCCTCCTGTCACATAAGCAGGCTTTGTGTAAGGCCCAAACCAGATATTATTCAAATCTAATAGAACTAAACAAAACAACACTAGGTTTCTCTTCAGCTGTAGCCAGGTTGACAAACTGTCACGGTAATAGAACCCTCAATACCAGTTACTCTAAGCTGCAATGACTTCCTTAAATTCTTTAACAGCAAAATCCCTATTAGAGTTACGATAAATTAAATTATTTCCACTATTAGTATTGAGCAAGCCCAACCTGTAAAGTCGGTGTCCCATACTAATCCTTCAGTAATATTAGATGGCTCACTGCTGTGGACCAAGCAGAGATAACTTCAGTCATTATGTCCTCTAAAACTTCAACTTGTATTTTAGACCCAATCCCAAGTAGACTCCTCAAAGAAATTCTCCCCCTAATTATAAATCCTATTCTTAGTATAATAGATACTTCTCTAGAGAGCGGTTATGTCCTGCAGTCCTTCAAATATGCAGTCATTAAACCACTTTTGAAAAAGTCCAATCTAGACCCCGACCTATTGGCAAACTATAGACCAATTTCTAATTTTCCATTTGTTTCTAAAATCCTTGAAAGAGTTGTGGTTAAACAACTTTGTCAACTTCTACAGGACAATCACTTATTTGAAGTTTTTCAGTCAGGGTTCCGTGCGCACCACAGCACTGAAACTGCACTAGTTAAAGTCACAAATGATCTGCTATTAGCTGCTGATGATGGACAGGTCTCAATTCTGTTGGACCTCAGTGCAGCGTTTGACACCATCGACCACAACATTCTACTGCAGAGGTTAGAATGTGATGTCGGTGTCAGTGGGACCACCCTCCGCTGGTTTAAATCCTATTTATGGGACAGGTACCAGTTTGTTAACGTAAACCAGAGCTCCTCACCTTGCTCTAAAGTAACCTATGGTGCGCCGTAGGGTTCAGTACTCGGTGCAGTTCTGTTCACTCTTTATATGCTGCCCTTAGGTCTGATCATCAGAAAGCATGGCATTAACTTCCACTGCTATGCAGATGACACACAGCTGTATTTATCAATGAACCCTGATCAGACCCATCAAGTCGACAGACTTAGTGCCTGTGTGAAGGATAAAAACCTGGATGACACTTAATTATCAGCTCCTTAACCTTGAAAAAACTGAGGCCATTGTGCTTGGCCCTAATCATTTGCGAGACTGTTTATCTGACCAGATAGTTTCTCTGGACAATATCACTGTAGCCTTCAGCTCTACTGTAAGAAACCTTGGAGTCTTATTTGACCAAGAACTCTCGTTCAAAGCACATATAAATAAAACAGTAAAACTTTCATCTGTGAAATATAGACAAAATTAGAAAATACTCCCTAAAAGTGACGCTGAAAACTCGTCCATGCATTTGTCACATCCAGATTAGACTGGAACGCCCTGCAGCGTGTCCTAAAAGCTCTAGAAGAAGATTTCAACTGGTTCAAAATGCAGCAGCAAGATTATGAACAAGTACTAGAAAAAGTAATCATATTCCACTGGTGTCAGAGTTCTTTCACTGGCTTCCCAGTGAGTTTACAATCAAATTTAAAAACCTCCTCCTGACTTAAAAAGCCTTAAATGATATGGCTCCATCCGACCTCAAAGACACAATAGTAGAGTACCATCTGAACAGGGCACTTCGCTCTCAAAATACTGGACTATTGTTGGTCCCAGAGTCTGTAAAAGCACAGCAGGAGGTCGAGCGTTTATACCAAGCTCCTGTTATGGAACCAGCTCCTGTTCATGTTAAAGAGGCCGACACACTCTCTACATTTAAGACGTTCCTCTTTGAAATGGCTTATGGCCAGGCTAGTTAGGAACAGAAATAAAAAACCTACAGTTTATCTCCGCTGCCCCAGGAGCAACTCTGCTGGGGGAGGTATGGAGCTGGAACACTGTCCTCTGGTTCTTCTACTTTCCCATGAACAATATTTAAGATTAGTTCATCTGTAGTCTGGTCATTGCTGTTCACATGTTTTTCTTTCTCTCCACTTCCCTCAGGGAGTGGGGACCGTTTAAGACACTGATCCTCTTCTGCCTGGGAGGAACTACTTCTGCTCTGCTCTAGATGAACTGTTTGTTGTCTGCCTGGGGAATCTATCTGTGTTGGATGGACTGTCTAGAGGAACCATCTGTCCAGAGGAACCCTCCCACATTAGATGATCCACCTTCCTTCCTCTTGAGTGTTTCTGTTACAAATGGAGGTGTCAGTCCTGGTCCATCTGCAGTCTGTCCGTCTGTGGGAGTAGGATCTCTCCTTCACTGTGGTTCTCCCTGAGGTTTCTACTTTTTCCCCACAGAGTTTTTTGTAATTTTTCCTTGGGTCAAGGACAGGGGATGCTCCAGGACATTCACTTGCTAAATTCTATTGAACATTTTTTAATTGAACTGCTTTCTACCTGTGACCCATCGAGGCAACTGTTTTGGGCGCTACAAAAATAAATTGAATTGAACTGAATGTAGAAGGTCTTTAGAGTCTGTAAAGCCCTATTACAATTATCAGTTATTATAGTTGTATATTTTTATAGTTGCAGTCCTACTTTAGAGCTTGGTACCATTACGTGTGTAAAACGCCTAATGTGTGGTCGAGTGTCCATTGCCACAAACTGGAAGCCACATCTCGGCCAATCAGTGGCCAACAACGCCATACTTTCCGTTTAAAGTGAATTAAGTGTATGTTGAGTGTCTGTAAAAGCCATTTTTCTCAATCTTCCATTAACAGTTTATCTACCACTGTGCTCAGTTTAATGGCAATCCTCTCTTTATGTGGTCTGTACTGATCTTTAGAATTCTCCTATACATCCACATTTCAAAGTTTTGCATTTGATCTATCAGCGCTGCATAATGTTTGATCCACACAGCTCTTGCTGTAAGGATGTCTGGGAGTAGAAAACAAAGTAAATATATACAGCAATAAGCATTTAAATGTGCACTTTATGTAACTTTTCTGCTCGGGGGTCCATTGTTATTGCTTTGTCTGGATTGTTTCACTGTATTGCATTAAACCACTCTGTCTTGTATGTATTTAATTACAAGTGTTTTATTGCAAAAAAGAAAAGAAATGTCTGACTGTAACCTGGTGGAGATTGATAAATTATACTGTGCAACATTTCAGACAGAGCAACAACATATCCAACGTCATTTGCACAGCACATTTTATAGATACACAATAGTTATAGAAGTGCTGAACATAATAGCAATGTAAAACAAACATTTAGCTCTAAAATCTGACAAAAAAGGCCACGTTTTGAACAAATTGAACTAATGAAATCAATCAGAACAATAAAGCAAAGAAAGGGAATAAATCAGGTAAAATAAAACATTAATGGAAATAACCAGGTGACTGACTTTCAACCAAAAAGCTACCTTTGAATAATTAAAAAAAGAAAGAAAATATTTTATATATTAATCAACTGAACAACCTAAAACTGTCTTATTCAAACATGTTTTATTCCCTTGTTACTTTGTTTGTCCCAGTGTTAAAGAAGAGCTATTGTGGCCTTTTAGTTATAATCTATGACATCTGTAGTTATATATACTTTTTATAGTTTAGCATCGCAACATTGATCTGAAATGAATAAATAAAAGAAACTCATGATGGAGAGGTGGTGAGGTTATGCACATTATTTTATTCAAAAAATGCTCCTTAACATTCCAACTGAGTGGCAAAATTATGGGCAGCACAACTGATAAAATATGTTACTTTGTGCATTTTTGGGCCTACTTTTTGTCCACGGAGCTTTTGTTTTACGCAAAATAACTGAAAACTGAAAGTAGTTTCTCCGTTGTTGCTCCGACTAGCTTGTTTGTTAATGGCAGTTGGAGATTTAGGACGCTTTAACTGCCCCGCAACAATACATTTCCTCAGCTAAGAGATTTATTTCTTATTCAGGGAGAAAAAGGTAATCAGAGCCTTAATGATCACACACGGTTGAACTAAAAGTGATATATGCGAGCGCAGCCAGTGTTCCTGATGTTTATCTGGTTTTCTACAACACACTTTTCTTAGATGCAATTAGAATACAATTTAAATGCTTAGCAGAGTTGTAGGGGTTTATATTTGTTATTAGACTGTTCACTCTTTCGCCTTTTAGTTGTGTTTTGAGCTACTTACCACTGACTCTGTGATTTTGCCACTCACTGTCAAAATTCAGAATGTTGTGATGTCATCTGCGCAACTTCTTTGCGATTGTTAAGTGATGACGTTACACACAGCGTATTTTCTCGCTTCCAGGTCCTATGCACCTGTCAGCTGATTGTAAACATAATTTTCATGTAATAAAAATCTGTATTGTTCAGTACATCTTGTATCTCCGTGAGACCACAGGGTGTTGTCTGCCTAATTAAAGAGTGCTTTATTGTCCAAAAAAAAAAAAAAGTTAGTTAGGATACAAGTTCTTGTTAGCTTTAATGGTAACTTCTGCTCTGTAAGTTGTGAAAAGCACTTAAAAAACTCCCTGCAGTGAACAATTTAGACGCTCGTACTGAAGTGGGTAAGTGTCCAATAACAGTTTATCATGAACTAGCTCTGGTTTGCATTTTTGAGTAACCAAACAGTAGGTAAACATTATAATGTACATTAAAGGACCACTCGTCTGCCTTATTCTTTCATTTAAACAACCTAAACACATCTACAACACTTCTCTATCCAGGCCTTTGATTCACGACTTAAAAAAAGAAGTTTTAACCTTACCACAGGCAAAACAGCTATTAGCCTAAACTCACCTTCGGTGATCCGACGGAAATCAATAAAAGTAAAGCTTCTCTGTCCTGTTAATATTGATTGCTGATATATTTGAATAAAATGGAGCGCAGACTGTGGCATAGTGTCAAAAACAAAACAAAATCATCTGTGAAATTGCAGCGGCCACTTAGACCCCGGAAGTGAGCAAGACACCATGTCACACTTAATAATCCCACAGAGGTATAAATGGTTATGGAGCTGCATATCCTCCTAGCAAGCAGGAGGGATTTTAAAGGATTTTTTTTGAGTGGGAAATGACATGCATTAAAGGAAAAATATTCTGCCTTTTTCTTATTGCTGTTAGCCTTTAAACATGCTCTTGAGTGCCTTAAACTTGCCATCTCATGTAAAAAAAAACAAAAAACAAAAACACTTTCTTATTCATTCTAGGACCTGTGTTATCTGTCACTATGAAATGACACCGAGTGCATCCAGCCAGCAGATGGCGCCAGCGCTATATGTACAATCTAGTGAAGTTAGCGCTGAAAAGACGTTATTGTGCAGATTTGTTGCAACAGTTATCGACTTCAGACAGCAGAAATGCTCAGAACGATTCTGGCATTGATTTAAGGACTTATATTCTCAGGTAAGTGACATGAAATCTGAAAATACGTCCAAAAATTCCGGAAGTTCAGCAGGAAGTGTGTTTGACGCTCGTAGGGAGAGGATTTTCTAACAAACGTTACTCAAAACATCGTGAATGCAGCTGAATGCTACTTAAGATGTGTTTTTGATGACGGAACATTGTTAGAACATGGTTTAAAGCTCAAAAAAGTCACTGTAGCAGAATATGTCCTAATGGTTGGAGCCGGATTGGAACTCACAACCTTGCTGCCTGCTCCACACAGCAGGCATATGTGCTATCCACTTGATCACGAGAGCCACTATACTTTTTTTTGTTTTTTATTTGTGCCAAACTGGCTACGAAACCCTGCTGAATTCTACGTGTGTGAGCGATTAAGAAAAAGTTTTGATATCAGGAAAAGAAAGATTACTCAAACATGCATGAATCGCTCTAAATACAAAACAATAGAATACAATTTCGAAACAGGAAATGAGAAACTGATTTTGCATAATATGTTCTCTTTAAAATGAGGAGAAGACAGCTCCATACTGGCCTTTGGATTAAAACGTTGCTGGACTTCAAGAGTGGTGATTTAGCTCATTTGACTCCCTCTAAAATGACTGAAAGGGCTCGCTCTCGGCCCGGCATATCAATTAGGATCTTGGTGGTTTGAAGCGAGGTGGGTTTCATTGAACCAGAACAATTAGCATGTACCGGAGTGGCTGGGAATACAATTAACAGGCCAAGTCCCAGGCTCCTCAGTACAACCAGATAAAGAGACTTGTTTCTGCGATCGGGGCTACACGCTGCTTCATGTGCACTGGAGTCTTAGATGGCAGTTTACGATAACATCAGTAATATTCTGCCATATGAGCAGGAGGTGTCTGGGGAGAGGGAGGTTCGCCTAATGGAGTAACGGATATGGCTGGAGATCTACTTCGACTGGCTAGTAAAAAATAGTTGTAGAAAAACAAGAACATTTGACTGCCTAACAAACAGTGTGAAAAAAGAAAAAAATAGCTTTTTCGATGATGAAGTGTCAACTGTGTGAAAAAGAGCACTGTTCAGAGCAGAAAACAGAGTTTGCAAACTGAAAATGGTCAAACTGATATTCTAAATGAAATATTTAGCTAAGCTTACAGATATATACTATACTATAGAGCAGGGCTATTCAACTCAAAGCACACACATTCTGCTACAGACTTTTTTTAGAGCTTTTAACCATGTTCTAACAAAGTTCCGTCATCAAAAACACACCTGAAGTAGCCTTCAGTTGCAATCACGCTGTTTTAATGAATGTTTAGTAGAAAATCCTCCCCCCTTATCCTCCCACCTCCTGCTGAACTTCCTGGTTCTGGGCGTATTTTCAGATTTCATACGTCACTTATCCGAGATTCTTTTGCTGTTTCAAGTCCTTAAATCATCACCAGACTCGTTCTGAGTATTTCTTCTTCTTCTTCAAGAGTTACCATACCTAAGCACTTAGCTGGATGCACTAACTACAACACTTAGTCAGTGTCTTTTCAGACTGCTGACAAAAATGTAATTTTTAAATACACTTTTTTGTTTCAAAACATGAGATGGCAAATTAAAGGCATGTTTAAAGGCTAATGACAATATGAAAAATGCATGATAATTTCCTTTTAAGGCGCTGGTTTAGTCCTGGTTTAGTCCTGGTTCAGTTCTGTAGATGTTGTTAAAGCCTTTCATACTACATTTTTTTCGTGTTTGAAAAGTGTTGGACACGTTTCCGGCTCAGAGGACAAAACCATTCGTAAAAGGAGGCCCTCGATAAAATAAAGTTGAATATCCCTGCTGTGAGGGCTACATACATCAAATAATATAGTACGTATAGTAAGTTTAGCAACATCAATCCAGTACAGATTCCATTGTGTTTCCTCTTGTTTTTTTTTGCTGCAGAACTAGGTGTAGAAAAACATTCTCGCTTTTAATTAAGCATCTCCTCAGTTTCTTCAGTTCATAAATGTGGATCAGTGTCAGTGCTGCCTTTTAAAGTACTTTGAGTATAGAATGGTGTTTATCAGAATGAGTCATGTGACGGTAAAATGACTTTAAAAACACAGAGGAGATTGGCACCACTTCTAGATTAACAACAGAAGATGTCTACAGTTGGATAGGAAGTGATTTCAGCTCGACTTTCAAACATGAGTGAAACAAACAACAAACAAATAGGTTGTGCTCACTTTTAGAATTCTCCACTGAAAGTTTGTCATTTCAACTGACAACAATCACGCCTTCGAATTTGAATAATCATCATTTATAATAATAAGCATCACTTATTTATTTTTTTATTTTTTTAGGCTTTTTTGGCCTGTATTTGACAGGACAGAGCAGCATGAAACAGGGACAAGACCGGAAAATGACAGTAATCACAGAGATACAGGTTAACACATCTGCAATCTGACAGTTAAACAGCAAATTCAAAAGGCTGACCTGTTGCAACTCAGTTTAACTAGAGGAGTTCTAATATGTTGATGTAAGAAATTTAAACTGCCTTAGTAGCTTTTCTAAGTATATACCTTTTCTGGTCAATAGTAGGAATCTTAGGTCAGTTTGCTCTCTCAACATATCGGCTTTCATGTGGAAACAACAAACTTCTCCAATCTTCTCTTAAAAATGTTTTATTCTTCCATTTAATACACTTCATCCATAGATTTCTCTGGGACATTGTAATTTCAATGGCCAAAGGTCATTTTTCTCCCTCGGGACATAAAGATCAACACTTAAAATAGCTCCCACACACACCAAACTGTACAATCTTGGACTCAGCAAGGTTTTGACGAAATGTACTGAAGGATTTTTTGATATCTAATTCTAAAACTGACTTATTGAAGTTTTAAGTTAAAAAATGAGGCGAAATTTGAATTTTTAGGACAATCTACAGTCCAATCTAGCCTACTATGTCAGGTTTATATTTTCAGGCTTATATGTCCCAAATATGTGTATTTTTTGGCCATTTTACACATAAAAGTCCTTATTTCTACATGAAAACATAACATGATAAAAATTTTATTATGCATTTTTTTCTTACATTTATGTTTAAACTACAGGAGAAGTTTCACATTGATATCTTTATATTCAAGACTTTTTCCTGTTCACCTGTAGTGTCTCACCTTAAGTCCATTCTCCACCACCAGACTCTGCAGTGAAATTGTATTCACATCTAACGCCTGGCTTTACAAATATAGAAACAGAACAGTTAGAAATGATGAAATACTAATCCCAAGTTGATCAAAAGCATGTTTAAAAGCCAATTAAAGCCACAAGAATGGATCATTTGTGCACATTATTCGCTTTAATCTAAGCGTCTGTGTTTTAACATTAAAGAAACCAGATTCTTTGTAGTGCTATAGCCCCTTTCCGCTTGTCCGATAAGCGCTGAATAGCATTAACAGCCGTGTTCCGGGTTGTCTTGCGTATATATAGATCTGCAGAGCGTTTCCAGTACATGTCCGACAGCAGGATGACAGCGTGCTTTCAGATTGCACGTATCGGAGCTGTGCAGAGAAATGCCTTTGTGTCCGGGTTACAAACGGCCTCCACAAACATCCCGGAACGCATTCAAATCAGTCTCATAAAAGCTCTCCCTATCCCAGCGAGAAGGCTAAATCTGCTGGTTCCTGCACCTCCATCTGATGCGGCGGGGGTGCATCCATCATATCTTCAACGAGACTTTATGTTAGCGCGGCGAAGATAAACATTTCCCGAGCCCCATTCCGCTCGCATCACTTCTTGGATGTTGTCGACTCGACTGGCTTAGAGAGTGTTTATTGGAAAGAAAAGTGCGGAGAAAGTGCAACCGTCTAATTCTTGTATAGCTTAGAGATATTCAAAAGCAGCTTGATTAATTTTCTCCGAGCAAAATGCAAAGAGTCAACAGGCTGAAATGCTGTTCCAATTCATCACAGACTAGAGTATCACCCCGATAGTTGGGTAGCTCACCCTTCAGTCTACAACTCTGCATTTTTGCTCGTTTGTGACTTGCATTAATACGGATTACTCAAAGAGGAGCAGTGCGTTACATACTTTTAACAAGCAGTCTAAAACACCAAGTGCACATTATACCACGGTCACACAAAAAGAAGAGCTATTTGGTGATTCTGGCAACCTGGGTGATGTTCGAGGTAGGGGTTCACCAATATATCGGCCCATATCGGTATCGGCTTATACTGACGTTATTGAGTGATATCGGTCTAAGTCCAAGATCACAGATAACAGTGCTCCGATAACAGTGCTCCGATGCTACGCTCCGGTGATGAAACAGTTAACTCTGCCGTCCCTCCAGAAACAGAAAGAAAGCAGCAGCTCCTTTCACAGAGGCTTTGTTCTGAGTTAAAAGACCCAGAAATGACAACGTTACGGGCTTTAAAAGCTCTAGAACAGTTTAAGACAAAACTTATCATTAAAGATACGCGCAACGAATTCACCTGCAATAAACACAATGTTTTTTCCAGACATTATTTGAATATTTAGGAGTTTTTCTCCTAAAGATCAGTTTAGATATTTCAAATAACTTCACTCCAAATAATTTTAGTGGGGGAGGTTTTAAGAAGAAGAGAAGAGCTCTGAGTGTCTGAGGAGAAGCTGCTGTTGAGGGGAGAAGGGTGCAGAGCTGGAGGCTGCAGATTTAAGCATCACAGACGTGTGGCCTCCGAGTCTGCAGATTCCTACTATTGGTTACAGGAGGAGGAACAAAGCGATGACACACGCAGAGGAACAGAGAAACTTTAGATAAAAGAATGGACAAGCTCATTTTGCTGGAAGAATAATCATATTAAAGCTTACAGTCCACCTATATTTAAACATGGTGCTAAATAAAGGATAGCTCTATCAAATATTTTCCTTTTCCCCAAATTAAAAGTTCTTGTTTCAGAAATAAAAGATAATAACAATAACTAAAACTTAAAGGAGATATAGTTTACAGCTATATTTCTTTGTTCAAAATATTTGAAAGTGTTTAAAATAGAAACACACAAGTGTTCATAACATGCAAACAAGACAAAGAAAATTGGCGGTGCAATTGCTCCCGCAGGTGAATACCGCCATTGTGAGACACTTAACCCGCCTTGCCCCCAGTGTCTGCGTACTCTGGTGTGTGAATGTGTGAGTGAATGGGTGAGTGGTTCCTTGATGTAAAGCGCTCTGAGTCCCTCAAAGGTGGAAAAGCGCTATATAAATATGTGACCATTAACCATTTACAATACACTGTATGTTCTGTGGGTTTGGGGCGCTTGGGACAGGACACCAGCATTCTCCCTTTAGAACCAATGCATTCTCCCTTTAGAACCAATGTGATTCTGGCAACCTGGGTGATGTTCGAGGTAGGGGTTCACCAATATATCGGCCCATATCGGTATTGGCTTATACTGACGTTATTGAGTGATATCGGTCTAAGTCCAAGATCACAGATAACAGTGCTCCGATAACAGTGCTCCGATGGTACGCTCCGGTGATGAAACAGTTAACTCTGCCGTCCCTCCAGAAACAGAAAGAAAGCAGCTCTGTTCACAGTGGCTTTGTTCTGAGTTAAAAGACCCAGAAATGACAACGTTACGGGCTTTAAAAGCTCTAGAACAGTTTAAGACAAAACTTATCATTAAAGATACGCGCAACGAATTCACCTGCAATAAACACAATGTTTTTTCCAGACATTATTTGAATATTTAGGAGTTTTTCTCCTAAAGATCAGTTTAGATATTTCAAATAACTTCACTCCAAATAATTTTAGTGGGGGAGGTTTTAAGAAGAAGAGAAGAGCTCTGAGTGTCTGAGGAGAAGCTGCTGTTGAGGGGAGAAGGGTGCAGAGCTGGAGGCTGCAGATTTAAGCATCACAGACACACGCCACACATTGTGGGCCATAAATGTGTGGCCTCCGAGTCTGCAGATTCCTACTATTGGTTACAGGAGGAGGAACAAAGCGATGACACACGCAGAGGAACAGAGAGACTTTAGATAAAAGAATGGACAAGCTCATTTTGCTGGAAGAATAATCATATTAAAGCTTACAGTCCACCTATATTTAAACATGGTGCTAAATAAAGGATAGCTCTATCAAATATTTTCCTTTTCCCCAAATTAAAAGTTCTTGTTTCAGAAATAAAAGATAATAACAATAACTAAAACTTAAAGGAGATATAGTTTACAGCTATATTTCTTTGTTCAAAATATTTGAAAGTGTTTAAAATAGAAACACACAAGTGTTCATAACATGCAAACAAGACAAAGAAAATTGGCGGTGCAATTGCTCCCGCAGGTGAATACCGCCATTGTGAGACACTTAACCCGCCTTGCCCCCAGTGTCTGCGTACTCTGGTGTGTGAATGTGTGAGTGAATGGGTGAGTGGTTCCTTGATGTAAAGCGCTCTGAGTCCCTCAAAGGTGGAAAAGCGCTATATAAATATGTGACCATTAACCATTTACAATACACTGTATGTTCTGTGGGTTTGGGGCGCTTGGGACAGGACACCAGCATTCTCCCTTTAGAACCAATGCATTCTCCCTTTAGAACCAATGCATTCTCCCTTTAGAACCAATGCATTCTCCCTTTAGAACCAATGCATTCTGCCTTTAGAACCAATGCATTCTCCCTTTAGAACCAATGCATTCTCCCTTTAGAACCAACGCATTCTCCCTTTAGAACCAACTCATTCTCCCTTTAGAACCAACGTATTCTCCCTTTAGAACCAATGCATTCTCCCTTTAGAACCAACTCATTCTCCTTTTAGAACCAACGCATTCTCCCTTTAGAACCAACTCATTCTCCCTTTAGAACCAACGTATTCTCCCTTTAGAACCAACGCATTCTCCCTTTAGAACCAATGCATTCTCCCTTTAGAACCAACTCATTCTCCTTTTAGAACCAACGCATTCTCCCTTTAGAACCAACGCATTCTCCCTTTAGAACCAACGCATTCTCCCTTTAGAACCAATGCATTCTCCCTTTAGAACCAACTCATTCTCCTTTTAGAACCAATGCATTCTCCCTTTAGAACCAACTCATTCTCCTTTTAGAAACAATGCATTCTCCCTTTAGAACCAAAGCAAATATAACCATTAATAAAGTATGTTTTTGCACAGCTTTTTCCTTCATATTGTTCTTGTGGAAATGCTCTGACTTTCACTATTAACATCCACACATAACACCGAGTTGTGCCACTGCTTTGCTTCTGTTTGATTTTGTTAAACATTTCAGTGATTGCCAAACCCAACAAGTTTGTTCCTCGAAGACAACCGTTCTCCGCCATTTTCTCTGCTTGATGTCAATGATTTGATACTTCTCAAATACGCTGACATCTTTTGGGCGCACACTGCATCATTTGGTGTCACAGCTGAAAGACAGTCACCCATGCTGCAATAATCCCATAGATATTTGTCTGTTTGGGTCTGCACCATGCTTGAAGTTAACGAGTACGTTGCTATAAGATGAAAATCATTTGAATCGCTAAATCATTGTAATTAGCATTCTGTTACACACATCTTTCCATGTCTCATAGAAAAATGTCTACACAATTTGTTCTTTTTTGCATCTACGAACAGTAACAGCTTCCAATATGGACAGATTTTCAACTGATAATAACATTAGATTACTGAAAAGTCTTTTGGTAATTTGGGCAATAACTTCCCATTGTTGTGGACTTGAATGGCCTGGAACGACTTAGAATGAAACTGCACTTGGACTTGAACACTAAGCACTGCTGAAGTAGTGTCTCTACTACCACACAGTGTGATTTGTCAGGCAGAAAGTGAGAAAATAAAAAAGTGCCGCGTTTAGAGATGATGGAGCGTCAAATGTGTGAAAAAATATCTGCAGAGTAAAATTTAGCAAGCGTAAGACAGCTTTTGTAGCATCACAATATCACTGACATTTAAAAGAGACATCTTTTGGTATATGGTATATACTGAACTTAAGGCAAGTAATATGAGTCAATCAATCCAACATAGGTACCAATGTTTAATAAAATCCTTTGAAATTCTTTTGCTGGATGAAATTTCACTTGTCATCTGCCTGAACGATGTTACTATGTCGATCGAACGAACATTAGTTGCATAATTCAAAACAAAACAAAACCTAATTTGATTTCTTCCTCCAGGTGAACTAGGAGTCAAGTTTCTGGAGATCCAAGCTTGCTCACAATAAGGATGCAGGGACAATAAAAAACATCTGTATAGCAAAAGACACCTTTTTTTTTGTCTAAAAAGTTCCACAATTGAGCCCTAAGTTGTTGGTTTCCATACCTCCTAGTCGAATATAGTCAATCATTATTACTGTTGTATTTTTGTTTTAATTATATCTATGGTCCAGGCTTCTCCAAAAAGATGGTTCATTTACGACAAATTACACTTTTATTCCGATAAAGTACATTTCATTTTGTTTTAAAATCTGAAATAATTCCAGGTATCTCCTGCTTATTCCTCACGTCGCCCTTGAGGTCCCCGTACCCCTGGTTGGGAAACACTGCTCTAAGTAATTATAACTTAAAGAAAACCAATTATGTGCTTATGTCTGCGATATATATTGTGGATCCTCTATCTCAACAATGAAAAAGAAAAAAAACAGTTCTGTGATGAATGAACTGCATGTGTTTTTTCCATATTGTATGTTGCCTGGAGCAGCACTGAAGTCCACAACAAATGTCCCCTCTGTGATAATAAACCTTATCTTATCTCACTTCCAGGTTGAAAACCGCGGTGCTGATTTGCGCCGGACCGTTTACGTTACTTTGTTTGTTTGTTACTTTTTTACATGCCTTTGGAGAGCTGCTGTTCATGACGCAACGCTGCTGAATCGTACTTTTATCACCGTTTACCAAATTGCAGAATGGAGTAAGTAAAGAGCAGTGGCTGTGTATGAGAAGAGGAAACAATCATAATATGGTTAAAAGCTCCTAGAAGATGATTAGGCACAACATGTCTCCTGAAGGTGATACACAGCAGGTGAAAAGGAAAAAGTCTTAAAATGAAAGATATCAATTTGAAACGTCTCTTGTATTTTGCTCATATGAATGCATTTAAAAAAATGTATTGTGTAAAATGTGATTATTCATCATGTAATATACAGAAATAAGCTTCACTCCTGTTGTTCTTTTAGCTTCACTCCCTCCTGTTGTTCTTTTAGCTTCACTCCCTCCTGTTGTTCTTTTAGCTTCGCTCCTGTTGTTCTTTTAGAAATAAAAATGGCCGAAATTGCACATATTTGGGACATTTCAATCTGAAAAATGGACAGAATCAGGTTTAAATTTTGTGGTTCACGTTGTACACATTTTAGTTACAAAGTTAGTTGGTTTTATTATCTTTTGAGTAAACTAGATCTAACTGAAAATTTTTCTAAAAATTCAAATTTCAAATTTTTTAGACTTAAAACTTTAATAAATGTAATCATTTTGGTGTGTGTCTACTTTAAGGGCTGATCTGATGTCCCCTACAGAAGAAAAATGCATTTTAAGAAAACAGCCTTACAATATTTGAGAGAAATCCATGGATGAAGTGGATTAAGTGAAGTAATAAAACATCTGTAGAAGCAGATTGGACAAGTTTGTTGTTTTCACATGAAAGCAAAAAACAAAAAGCAGCCCAAATGCCAGCCTCAAGGTTGTGAGTTCAATTCCCGGCCTTGACAATTTGCTGAATGTCCTCCCTGCTCTTCTCCACCATTTCAATCTATATTGTCATTTCCTATAAGGCCTACAAGCCTTTTTGGACCATTATGCCATTAAACTAACCCGTAGACTCTTTATGACAAAACCAACCAAGACCAAACGATTCCAGTAAGATTAAAGTGACCAGATTTTCAAAATTAAAAACTGGGACACACTGGGTTAGAGTGGGGATTAACAGTAAAATTGTAAATAGAGTTGGTAATTAAGTACATTATTCACAGTTCATTCACAACTTGAAGCTTGAAGTGCTAAAACTAAAATGCAGTTAAGATTAATATATTTCAAGTTCTGTTTGTATCCCGCTTTTGCCATTTTTTTTTTTTTTTGGTTTTTAATTTTACTTCCTGGTTGTAAATGAAGAAGAAGAAATCATCTTATACAGAACACCAAAACTCCTCTAATGTCACAGATTGTTTTTATTTGACAAAGAAAAATATATGTGAACACGTCAATGTTTAAAGGGTAAAAAAAAATTATGCATAAACTTTGTCTCCTTAGTGTGATGTCATTAATTTGTTTACTTCCTCATTTTTAAAATAATTGTTTAACTTTTCTCCACCAACAGATACATGATTGGTGTAAAACTAGAATTTATATTTACAGCAGGTATTAATACACCAAATAAAGTCAAAATTATCAGTGTCATACGCACTTTTATCAGACAATATAAGAAACTTCCATAAGTGCATTTTTTGTTTTCTGGTTATTTTCAAGGACAGTTTTCTCTATTTTGGCAATTTATTTCTCTCTTTATTGTTGGCAGAAATCAAATTGGTCAAAAACTGGGACAACTTGAACGTGTCTGGTGTAAAACTGGGACAAATAAATAGTTTTTGGACACATATTCTGGGACATGGGACACAGGGTTAAAAAATAGGGACGTCTGGCCACCCTAAGTAAGATGGAAAATACTTTTTACCAGATTAGCTCAAAAACCAACAACAATCGCTTATGGGTCTCCTTCAGGCAAACGCCACAGCCATAATATTCATCCCATGTGAGTTAAACGTATGTAAAACATTCTAATTCAGTACATCTGTATTTGTTATTTTATGAATTCAGCATTTCTTCTGCAAAAACAACCTATTTTTTCCCCCTTCCTGGATAAACCATATATTCCATGCTTTATTGCAGATCAGTTACAACAGTGCATTTTCGCTGCAGTGCTAAGGAAAAGATGCCCAAGGGGGCGAGTGCAGAGCTAATCAAGTGAAAGAACCTTTTTTACAAAGCCGCTTAAGCATGTAGTCCAGCAAAGTGGAAACATTATCAGAGCCTCAACCGGTCCGGCCCGTTCAGAGCTAAGTTCAGGCTTGGAGAAATCAAATCAATGGGCGACGCGCGGAGACGAGGCCGGGGGGATTAATGCGGAGCTCCCCGGTGTTAGCGCTGGTGCTCTTTTGGCTAATTACTCTTCATTAGGATCAGCGCTCCACGGGTCAGCTCGGAGCTCGGTGCAGGCTCCCTCCTCCGTGACAGGATTGAGACGAATGGACCGCTGTGACCACTGCGCTCTCCGCCTCGCGATCCACAGCTCGCCGCGGGACGCCATGCATGAACCACTAATTAGAACAAATAAATGAAAGCAGGTCGGAAGGGGCGGGGGGGACGCGGTAATGGAGTCCGAATTCTATCAGCGCTCACGGGTTTTGACAGGCACGGTGCACAATCTACGTTGGATTCATGGTCTAGAATTTGATCATGATCATTTTCAGATGGGAGAGTATACGTTTGAGCCGGGCTTCAATGCCACGTGGGGAAAACTGTGAAGGAAGAATGGGCCACAGCAGTGCAGTGCCTGGGGGCCCATCTTTGTAGCTTGGACTACCTTGGATGGAGGGTTTTTCCAATAAAGCTCCGGGAGATGATGTCACGCAATCCCGGCATGCCCCAGCAAACTGCATACTGGCAGGTACAGTGGCGTAGGATTCACATAGAAACAAACGGCTTCAGCCCCAATTATCATATTTTATCAAAGTTTCCGAGTTTGTAGATTATTTTTGCTCACCTGGATGTACAAATGATCAAGGGCAGGAGAAAACCGGTGTTTTACTCGATTTTCAAAGATCCAGATTGACAAGAGAAGTGGATTTCTGCTACTAAACATGGCCTGGAGCGAATCAGGCCGTACATCATTGAAGGTAGGAATGTATTTTTGAATTGATTTGGGGGATTATATTTGGAGAAAGAGAGGGGTATAGTTTCATGGAGAACTACACCCAAGTATTTAAGAGTTGTTTTTGATTGTCTACTATTTTGGGCAAATGGCTCCTTGTACAAAGTGAACAAAAGGGGAGACCAAGCACAGCCCTGCCTCACTCCTATTAAAGATCACATCCTTTTAATTGTCAATATCTGTAAAAGTTATAAATACAGAGCTTTAAAATTAAAGTATATTATTTAAACATCTCCAGGGACCCTTTGTGATGGTGCAAGAAGATAGAAAATGAATCAGAATACTGCAAATTTAAGGCACAATTTACGGAACTTATTCTCTTTAAAGGAAAAATCGTATGCATTTTCCATATTGTTATTGGTCTTTAAATCTCGAGTACCTTCAATTTGCCATCTCATGAAAAATTATTTTGGACTATGGAAGTTAGCACTTTAAGACACACGGCGACTAGGCTAGCAACAGCAGTGGTCGTGCTTAGAGGCAGAAATGATTAGAACGAGTCTGAAGATGATTTAAGTGCTTAAATCATCGAAAGATTCCCGGATAAGGGAGTCATTGAAAATCGTTACTGATCGAGGGAGTTCAACAGGAAGTGCTTTTGACGCTCGGAGGGAGAGGATTTTCTAATGAACATTTTTCAAAACAGCCGAATGGAAGCCGGAGCGCTATTGTGCATGTGTTTTGTGGATGGCGGAAACCGGAGTGCCAGGAAGACGTCTCACTGTTTTGACCATTTTAATAATTCTTAAACGTTACAGCAACTGAATAATTTTATTTGCAGAAATTTGTTGAAAAGACTTTCTTATTCTGACATAGCACTCATAACTGAAGAATACCGCACCTGTTTTGATGTTGAATAGATGTTTTTATCAAGGTAGAGTTGGGAAAGGGTTGTGGATGACGATAGAGACAGCGCATTATGAACCTTTTGAGAGGCACAACAGGCTAATCCTCCAGAAAGGTACTCCGGAACCAAATGCATTGTAATCGTACGTGTGACCTCCACCTTTGTGTCTGTGTTTAATATTCCACCTGTAGGGCAGAGCAGGCTCACCGCGGGCGCCTCCCAATCTCCTGTTCTTAGCTGTTCTTTCATGAGCTTGATGTTGAATTTTAAAGACGCGCTCGGGGCAAGTCGGGCCAGGGCGGGTGTCAACAAAGGCGTCTCTCTGTTTTTCAAAGTCAAAAACTCTGCATGCACTTCCTCTCAGATAACTTTATAGTGTGTTATTTAGACTGTATTTTAGCTCAAACAGGAGGAGTAGGTCAAATTTTAAAGGGCACACTCCAAATTATACGGAAATTGTGTAAAGAAATCTCTACTACTACCTCTCTTTGGCATCTCATATTATGGACCTTAAATGTTTATCTGCTAGGCAATCTTTCATCAGGGTTTGTTTTACCACCTTTAGCAGACCTTGGGGAGAAAAACAAAACCTAGCTTGTCCCCGACATGCAAATGTAAGCATGCTGTTGTAATCAGTGCCGGACCTAGAAAGTTGGAGGCCCAAGGCAAAATTAAGTACAGGCCCCTGCTCATTAACTGCGATTTTCTATTAATTATTTATTTTTTACGTGTGGTGGCTGGACAGGTTAAAAATTAGAGGTCGTAAGTGAACTATTGGCAAATTCTAAATCATATGTCCAATAGGTTACATATTCTAAACAGCTTTAAACAGAGGGATTGGGGGTCCTTCCCCAGAAAATTTGCATTTTTCATATTGTTAGTTCCCATTCCGACGGGGCTTGAGCGGGCCGTGACCACAACTTTACTACGGCATAACAGTGTAATACGGCACCTCCGCCTCCACATACACAATCTACACATCAAATGAAAGCTTAAACTCTCGTCTTTCTGATTGTGCAAACAATTTACACGCTCGATAATCACAGCGCGGACAGTAACGCCGTTTTTGCAGAAAAGAAAAAAGCTGCGATTTGACGCGTTCCGCCACCTTTGATAGCTCTGGTGAAGTCAAATGTCCATAGTTCCCGGCAAGATTGGTCTCATTCTGTCCGGTACAGGTCCAGTAAATATAATCCAGTAAAATGATAAGGTCCACAACATGTGTTAGATCCTCCGTGGCAAAAATACAGCAATAAAGTCTTCCAAACGTGACATCCAATCTACGCCATTTATTTTCATTTTTATTGGTTATTTCAGGCAGAAGATACTTCAGATAGCATAAACTGTGCTATCTAATGCTAAACGGGACCCTTAGCTTTTGATTGACACTTCGTTTGGCCAATAAAATGGGGTTGGAAGGACACAGGACCCCCGTAGAGCCAATCATTGCCTCAGACTTCTCCACGTTTACGCTACAAGTCTCGCCTCCTGTATGAACCAGTCACATTGCACGTTGTCAGTGATGGATTAGGCTTATAGCCAATGAGCAGCTGAAAAGAAAGAGCTATAGAAAGATATGTTTTTCTGCTGATAGGGCTTCCAGGAACTGCGCGTTAACGGGAGAAGCCGAGGAATAAACAGCTGCGCGTAATTTACGCATGGTTTCTGGCGCTGCTGTTTTTGAGTTATAAACACGACACAGCGGATAGATAAGCATAAATACACACATTGAGGAGTTGGACAAAGTTTGTAAAAGCCGTGACTCGACCGAAAGTCAAACTTTAGCGATCCAGTTTGGGTAACGGGACTCCTGGCCACCGCGGACCCGGACATTTCAACGGAACAAACATTCACATAGGTAAGGCTTTTTTTAGTTTACAATTTATTTAGATTGCGTGATGGAAATATAAGATGAGCTGGACGTTAACATCTCACGTGTGCGCAGGGACGGAGGCGTCTTGGACATCCAGTAAAGATACGGTTGTACACGGTTGCGCCGCGGCTGTGCGTGTGGGGAGAGGCGTGGAGTAAGTGACTTCATTTTGTAAATATAGAATTTGATGTAAAGTATTGTGAGTGAAGGCCTGATTAGGCAGATAAATGGTGGAATGTTAGAATGAAATGTAATAATGAGGTGTGTATTTTACCACTACAACAATGGATCATAAGCATAGAATAACTTTTTTGTTTGTTCTTGATTTCACTCTAGACCTACATCAGAACCTGAGCTTGACCAAGAACCTGGTCCTTCCTCTTCAAAAAGGCCACAGATTGAGACAAGAGAAAGAACAGACAGATGTGCCGATACCTCCAGCCATCAAAGACTACAACAAGTATGTGCACATAATATAATATTATATGACTTTATCCCATGTTGATTTCATACTTGTTTATTTCTAACATACTTGTGTTTTTCCTTTAGGTTCATGGGTGCAGTTGATTTGTCTCATGAGCTGATTGCCTTCTATGAAGTTTGTATGAGTGTTATTTTGCTGAATATTGTAAATATACATATCTTTTTGGCTAATACAACTTGTTTTGACTACTTTTTATATAAAATACATGTTTCATGTTTTGTTTTATGAGGTAATATACATTTTCATAACTAATCATGGCTATAAAGTGTGCAGCTGATGAATCTCCTTGATGTGAGCTTTCTATAGAGCCCTCATTGATGACTGTAGGTTGAAGCATTCCAAAGTTACTGCATTTTATCCATGCGTTTTCCAGACATCTCCATTTGGATAGGTTTTGGATAAGTTTGGATAAATCAAAGTCCCTCTATAAAACACCTAAATATATTTGCATAAAAATGAGTAGTAAATGCTCATTTTTACAGATAATCTAATCAGATTTGAAATATGAGTAGTCAACAAGATTTCCCATTGAGACATAATGTGTTTCAGGCCTCAGCTACATTCTGCTGCTTTATTCACCTTTATAATCACAAAAAAAATTAGGCGAGGAAAAAGAAAAACACATTTTGGGGTGTTTTCCAAAGTGTATATCTCCTCACAAAACATATTTACTGTGATTCTGACAACTGTGGGTAAAACTTTAGGGGGTTACCTTCCAAAAAAAAAACACAAACTTGAGTGTGTGACCCTTAGGATTCAATAATGGTAATCATTTTAATTTGGAGAGGTTAGAACACTGACAATTTCATCAAAATCACCCGGATTGATAAGGGGTTAAACTTTAAACATGCTTTTGGTTAAAAAAAAAAAAAAAAAAAAGTTTATTATTGATTAAATGACAGGATTGATCAGCCTGTGTGAAATGACATTTACCGAGTACATCCAGCCAGTAGATGGCGCCTAGTGCTATATACAATCTTGTGAAGTTAGCGGTGAACAGATGCTATGGTGCAGGATAGAGGAGCAGAAATGGCAGAAATGCTCAGAATGAGGCAGAATCAGAATGAGCTGATTTGAGAGCTTAAAACTGCAAAAGATTCTCAGATAAGTGATGTGTGAAATCTGAAAATCATCACTGATTTCAGTGTGTTGGACGCTCGGAGGGGGAGGATTTTCTAATAAACATTCCTCAAAACGGTGTGAATCCAACTGAATACTACTCCAGGAATGTTTTTGATGATGGAACCTTGTTAGAACAGGGTTAAAAGCTCAAAAAAGTCACTGTAGTAGAATATGTGCCCTTTAAGAAATCAGACCATATTTCCTGTCTGTTGGTGCATTTCAACACATGTTCAGCTGATTTAAATACATGCCATTAATTTGTAATTTTATAATGTTATATTTTATAGTTTTATAGTTTATAGTTGTATAACAGGGATATTTTTTCTTGTTTCAAAGAAGTACACAGCACTACTTTACTGTGATATTGAGAGAAAAGCAACTGTTTCAGAACCTTGTGTTTATGATGAGGGGGACACTTTATTGGGGGCCCAAGGCAATTGTGGCTGTGATTTGATGGGCAACAATTTATGGACTTAAAAACAGTATAGAAGATCTCTAGAGCTGTACTTATGTAATGTCACAAAACTGAGTATTCTGGAACCAATAAAACCATCGTCGTCGTTTTACGATCAACAATCCATTTAACCTCTTTTTAATTTGTGTCAATTTCAGTTAAAAGACCCAGTTAAATTTCAGTAAATTTGGATTACTTCCTGCACTTTTATTCTTCACCTAATTGTCCATGTTGCAGGGACTTTTTTTAGTGCCTTAATCTGAAGATATTGTTATGTTTCGAGAGTTGCATGAATAATTCTGGTGTGTTCATAAAAAGATAGAGCCGGAGGCAAAATAAGTTGCGCACAAAGGCCTGCCTCACAATCTGCAGCACCGGCACAATCATTACCACGCTGGGCTTCATTTTCATAAATTAACTGCCAACATCTGCAAAAATCAATTAGCACGAATACAATTGTCTGTAATTTAGTTGTATTGTTCTCATTTTGCACCACGCCTTGGATCAAGCCCATATGTCAGTCATTATTACATTACATAAGGGTCAACAGCAGCATGCGAGGAATGAAAAATAACAGCGTCTGCATCTGTTCACGCGGATAAGAAAGCATCACAAGGGGCTGCTTAGTTTGGGCACCGTTTCGTGGATGAAGAATGTGGTAAAGCAGGTAACTAATAACCAGGAGGTAAGTGGTTCCTTCACCTGCATCCTCTGTGTGAAAGTCGCGAAAAGTGTGTGATTGCAGTTGGTGGAAAGTAACAACGCACAAACATAAATGTACTGGACAGGTAAAAATGTAGGTTTGTGTCGTACCTCACTAATATGCAAATAAAAAATAGCAATTGGGATTGGGACATCAATTAATTGATTTCTTTTGACACTTTCTCTCAAAATCTGTCCTAAAATACCTTTACTTTTTAATCTAAGAGTACATTTTCAAACAGGTACTTCCAAACTTTTACTTGATCAGATTTTTCTTCTTTTTTAAAATCATTTTCTTTTTTCCATTTTCTCAATTACACAAAATAAATAACACAGAACACACTAGAGAGCAAAAACAAAAATCCCACAAAAACATGAAATTAAACTAAACTATGACACATTTAGTCCAACATATAAGTACTGCTTGGGCCCGAAGTCTGTCAAATAAGTCAATTTAAGTCCGAAGGTTTTTTTTTTTTTTTTGTTTTTTTTTTTTTTTTATATCAGCTACAATTGACTAGATTTTTCCATATTTTTGCTATATCCATACTTTTACTTGAGTAACAATTCAATTTATTTTTTCACTTTAAATTGTGATCCAACTCCAAGAAGATTTAGATTTTTTAACCATCATATCACTCATTCTCTATTTTAAATTAAATTATTTAGGTCTGGACAATTAATAGAATTTTAATCAATTCATGTCTAATTGTCAATTATGTGTTTGTTTTTAATCAACTTTTTAAACTTTTTTGCACAAAATGACATATAGAGTGTGCATTTATAAGAACAACAAGAATGTGTTAAAATATCAATAGAGCTCCTCTCACCCTTGAATACACCCTTATCCAGGTCATGAATCTTTTTATTGAGATGTCAACAGCCAAACCTGTCAGTAAAAAACAGGTTTGGAGAAGAGTTCAGACTGGATGAACAAATTGGGTAATTTATGGTGTTAACTGGCACTGATATTCACCTTTTTCCACCCCGCCCAGTTTTGCCCCTTTTTATGTTTATGATCTGCACTCTTGTTGTAAAGGCACTTCCGGTTTGACGCTAACGGTGTTCGCGCAAATGGCCAACGAGGGAAAAGTCTCTCACTAAAACATTATATAAAGTAGATTGATTAGTGTAAAATGTATAACGTACACGTGCAAAAACAAGTCAGCAACGCATCGATTTCCTGAGCGGCCTGAAAACTGCTTTTTAGTCCCATGTGGAACTTATTTATTGCTCCATGTAAACTACAACGTAAAAAATTTGTGGCGCGTACGGCAACTTCAGGAATAAGGTGAATAAGGTCTAAGGTTTTGTTTGGGTTCATGAAATCATTACTAAAAACATTTGTTTGTTTCTGTTTTGTGAAAGACAAAAAATATTCAAATTAAAAATCAAGACAAATCAATATAAAGGGAAAAAATATGTATTTTTCTGCCATATCGCCCAGCCCTTATATTTATTCTTTATCTATTGGTCTGTCACTGTCAGTCAATCAAAGCCATACTCGCCTCTCCACCAATCATACTGCCCTCACCCCAAGAGCCACAAACTCCCTCCCCTGAGCTCAGAATGTGCTCATGCTTTCGCTGCATAAAGTTAACCAGAGATGGGGGGTAAACAGAGTACGTTTTATGTCGCATCAGCAATATCGCTCCCCATTTGCATAAAGTTGACTTCAGTTAAACCCTGCTACGCTCTGTGTCCTGCATCATGCCACGCTCTACTCACTTCCACGAGTCGCTCTGGTCGCCGCTGGAGTGTGCGTAGTGTCACCCTCCTCTGCTCGTCGTCTCCTCAGCCCTCTCAACCTCTGCATCGGCTCTTCTTCTTACTCCAGCAACATAAACACTCAAACAGCTTCTTGCAGGCAACGGTTCTGTAATTATGAAATTATGATTTGCAGTTGGTTCACAGGACTGTCTACCAGGGCCGGCCCGTGGCATAAACAATCTAAGTAAATGTTTAGGGCCAGCAGAAAAGACCTAAACTCAATGTCTCTGCACAAATATTCTCCATTCTAAAACTCTAAAACTTAAATACAGCTTCTTTTCTTGGGGGAGGACCCTCAAGCCCCCCTTTACCTCTGCCTATCTCTAACTGTAAAAAGACAAATAAATGTAGCCTGCTCCATTAGATCCCAAATCACTTTTCCTCCACAGTCCACTACTGATTTCTTGTGTTTATTTTATATTCCATTGTTATGTCCAATTATTTAAACAGTGTTCAGTGTAGGGCTGCACGATATTGTAAATTATTTTGATATGGCTATTAAGCTCTGAAATATTGATATTATTGCAATATTTAAATACACCGTTTAACTAAGGCCAAAACTAAGTCATTATTTCTATTGTAGACTGAGACTTAGGTTAAACTAACATTTTTAACCAAATAAATGTGTGAATTAAGGCTTCTAGATGGAGAATATTTATGAATAAAGTGTATAATTGAAGAAAATAAGAAAAGGTCTATTCTTTTTTGCCAATTTTCTATAATAATGTCACTGTCTTTGTTGTAAAAGTCTTTAAATTTGTATTTTAGTCTGTTTAGTCCACAGAACGATGACATCATCTAAATATGACTGAAATTATTGTTCATAGTCGATTGGTCATGATTATTCTACTATTGTTGCAGCCCTATTTTTGATGCAGTGATGTGTGTTATATATCAAAATTAAAACCATGTGATATGTGATATTGTTATTGCGTCAGACAGTATTGCGATACCGATACTTTTGCGATATATTGAGCAGCCCTAGTCCAGTGGGACACAAATAAAGTCTTGTTTAGGGCCTCCAAATGCCTGGAATCGGCCCTGGAAACTACCAAACCAGATTAGAATAACCTACACAGATTTAATTGTCCTGAACAGTAAGAATTTGTGAACTATAGCTGAAAAATTAACACTGTGCATGGGTTATGTTAGTCCAAGCAACTTACTAAAAACTGTTTCTTCCAGCTGTGAAACATATCCAAACTTAGAAAAGTAGTTTCCAAAGCAGAGCTAGATATGGTGATCCATGCATTTGTATCCTGGCGATTGGATCACTGCAACACTTGTTTACGTGTTTCAGTGAGAGAGAATTGACCCGTTTGCAGATGGTTCAAAATTCCGCTGCGGGGCTTTTGACCCACACAAGCAGGAGAGCACTTATAACTCCTATCTTAAAATCTTTACATTGGCTCCCTGTTATTTTTCGTGTGCACTTTAAGATTTTAGCGCTGACTTTTAGAGCGTTACATGGCCAAGATCCTGCTACATATCTACAATCTTTTGATGGTTTCTCGGACATCCTTCAAAACACGAGGAGATAGATCCTTCAAAGCGGTCTCTCCCAAACGCTGGAATGAACAACCTCTCTGCTTGCATTCTCTAGACCAGAGGGGGGCAAACTAAGGCCCGGGGGCCACATGCGGCCCTTTTGGCATTTTGATCCGGCCCGCAAAGCATTCAATAAAAAATTGTATGAGTTAGGTGTGGTGCATTTGTCATTTTATAGTTTCCTGAGCAGCTGTTTGTTCATTAAAAATCAGTTTTGAGAACAGCCACCACTAGAATAACACCAAACTTTGATGCATTGGATAAAAGGAGTGATCAACCGCACTGTTCCCACTAAATAAAGGTAATGATTTTTGCTATTCTGTAGTAATTTTTTGTGTATTTTAGGCATTAAGTCTATGTGTAGTAGTATGTGTGTAAAATGGTCCGGCCCCCAGGCAAGTGTAAAAATCCAATGTGGCCCTTGCGTCAAAATAATTGCCCACCCCTGGCTTAAGGCCACTATGACCAAATGTGTTGTCATTATTAATGTGTTAATACTGTTCATCTTAATTATTACTAATGTGTTATGCTGATTGTATATATTTTATTATTCCTATGCTTATGTGAAGCACTTTGTGACCTGTGTCTGTGAAAGGTGCTACGCAAATAAACTTTACTTACTCACCCAAATGAAAGAGCCTCTTGCCGGATGCACGCCTAACACCGCGGGCCTTCTTTCCGCATGAGTCTATTTTCCCGTACAACACAGCGGTTTGGATCGGTTTTCAGGCCGTTAGAAGTGCATTCTCAGTGAGCTCACATGAACTTGCTGGTGGGTCAGTGTGACAGGCAGAACCCGGCCCGTAGTGGGTCTAAATCTGGCGTCTCAGACACAAACTCCACTGAAAAAGTTTTTCCACTGTTTAATAATTATGGGACTCATTGTAACAGAGCGGAGGAAACGCTATTAGCATTTGTGTTTAATTTGGATAAACCACAATCAATCACCAGCAATGCCATCCCCATGTGAAATAGGAAAATGAAATAAGTTGAGAATATTGCTTTAAAACGACGGGACAATGATCAGGCTACTAATGAATGAAAAAGAAATACTTGCCAAAGGATTCTTTTTTAGTTTAAGTTAAGGCAGGGAAAATTGTACACAAGACATTCTCAAAATCTCCTCATTAAATTCAATCACATTCTTTAATAAATATCCGAGATAAGAAGAAGCCATGACAGAACCCAACCCCCAAACAGCAGGTGGGACGGTACAAGAAAAATCATGGGGAGGCTCTCCGCCAGCAGGAGCCAAGAATATTCTAAACTTGCATGGGTTACATGAATAAATAAAAGCAGACACACATCGAGAACATACTGTACATATTGGTTCATGCCCCAGTGGCTGCTTGAAACATCTAAACAGTGAGAGGAGGGTCCCAACACCAGGCAATAACGAGCTGAAACAATCGTCCATTAGCTTGGAATAACAGAGCTCCTTTCTTTTTTCATTGCACCGAAGAGTTGACACATTCAAATAGAGATAGCCAAAAGCTTTTAGAGGTATAAATGTTATTATTAGTGCTAATGTTGTGCCAGCACTGTGCACCGGTGCCAGTTGTTGTGGCGTTTCCATGGAGACCTCAGCAGTGCAGAAAGGTCAGAGCAGATATTAAAAGACCTGCTTGTCCCTCACCACGTCACTGTGTAGAAAACAATCAGTGCACAATAAAACATTCAATATGTTAGAGCACATACAAGGTTAGAACTCCAGCTTGACCCTGCAGGGCTTTCTGTGTGCAGTTCCTATATTCTCCCTGTTTTGTATCTGTGGTACATTCCATGTTCATTCATTCATTTTCTACCGCTTATTCCCGTTCCCGGGGTCGCGGGTGACTGGAGCCTGTCCCAGTGACTTCTGGTGGGGTACACCCTGGACAGTGGCCAACTCCTCACAGGGCTGACACAGAGAGACAGACAAGGACAGACAACCATTCACTCTCACAATCATACACTACGGGCAATTTAGAGTTTCCGATTAAACTACACAGTCATGTCTTTGGACGGTGGGAGGAAGCCGGAGAACCCAGAGAGAACCCACGGTAACACGGGGAGGACATGCAGACTCCACCCAGAGAGATCATGTGATGTTGGGGTGGTCCAGGATTCGAACCCACAATCTGTGTATCATCACACATCACAGAATTCTATTTTACCACATTTTATCAATACTATAAAGTTCTTTGACATTCAGGCCTGAGCTCTATAGACTTGAAGACACAGTAAGGGGCCTCACCTTGCTCATTCTCTGACTTTGTTTACTTACTGACTTTGTAATAGTAAAGGTAATACCTAATTGAGTCCTTATGTAAATCTTCTGTAGAGCCGCTGTGGGACAGGACAGTGCTTCAGCCAGCACCATTGTAGGTGACCTCACAGTTCTTGGTGTGATCTTGTCACATTGTGATGTGTTATTATTAACTGTATATTTGTTCAGGACAGTGCATGTTAATGAACACACGGTACACCTGCTGTAAACACGCCGGATTGTAAGCACGGGTTCATTTACATCCATTGTCTTGCATTCACACTCGCAACACTCTCTCATTCACACACCAGCATATATTTGAACACTGGAGGTAAACTGGGTGAAATGTCTTGCCCAAGGACACAATCACAGTTTGCAGTTTTTTTGCAGGCACCTGGTATTCCCATCCAAGCATTAACCAGGCCTGAACCTGCTCAGCTTCTGAGATCTGACCAGATCGGGACATTGACAAGCAGGTATAGCCAGCCATACTGTACTACATCCTGTATTCACAGTCTTTCATCCAACATCTCTGTATAATAAGGTCTGTAGAAATGAGCATCAAGCTGATTCAAGAGGCTACAACAAACAGGAAATAAGTTGCTTCCATGTGACACCTTTCAAGCAGCATAAACATCATCAGAGCACACCGTTGACCACATCATGTGGCTGTGTCAGTAAACACATGTATGACTTTGTGCTGTAATATGTTCACCTACATACAGTATATTACTAACAGATCAATGATCAACAGTGAATGTTCACACTTCCAAGTAATCAAGCTCTTAACAGTGGGGTAAATGCTCCATGTCAACATTACTCTACTGTTTTGACACTGATTCCTGTGGTCATTGACACTGTAAAGAGAAATAAAAAAATAAATAAATATTGCAACCTAATGGAACCCATGGTCCTCTAATAAATATACTTACACATGTGGCTTTAGGCTTATGTTTCAAACGTTTATGCAAATAAATTAAAATGTAATCCTCACCTGTATATATTTGTTTTGTCAAAATTGACTCTGACTCAAATCAAGACTAAATGAAAACATTGCTCCAGGTTTGTTTTTGTGAGGAAACCACATTAAAGCATGATTCAAAGCTGCAAAAAGGACCAAAATAACAAGGCTAGATTAAATCTAGAAATTTCCAAAGGCCTCGTCCTCGGAGTGAATACTGCTTACATTTTTCATAGTACGGCATTACGGGATTCCATATGAAGTACTTTTTATGCTGTAAGTGAACGAAATATATATTATGCACATTAGTTATGTAGGAGCCACACTCCTTCAAGACAGAGCTCAGGGAGAAGGAGGCTTGATCTTTAGAAGATGGCTGGAGCTAAGCAGTTACAGATCTACTGCCAGCTCTCACTCCAAGAAAAAGAAAGGAAGATGGGAATTTCAAAATGACATCAAATATATATTTAAAAAATCTAGAACTTTGCATTTTCTTCTGCATCGCAATGGCACTTGAATATTCTCGAGGATAAAAGGCTGATCGGTTCATTTATTTTTCATTAGATCAGAACGCTGATTCCCAACATCTTTTTGTACACGATTATGGAATTCAGTTATGAATATTTGAATAATTTTGGAATGCAGTTAAAATGCTGCGAGTTATTTTGGTGTCGTAACGCTTTGGAATTCATCAGAACATGAACAGAACGCAAATCCTCCAGCTAGTTACTCCAAACAGTCTCGCTAAAAGACCAAAGATGGGTCAACTGCTCCTGACAGATCCCCATTGACAGCATGGGTCAAATGTAGAGCACAGATTTTTCTACAAGGACAAAAGAAGTACACCTTACCTTAACCGTGCGCTTTGTGTTGTAGGTTTGGAGACTTTCTGAACCTTAAGCCCCAAGTGTGCCGTTCTTCAGCAGAATCCATCTTGAAACTTTCCAGCTTCTGTTTTCGAAGGTTTGAGCCGTTGACCCAATCACAGGGCAGCGTTCTGTTTCGACCAGAGCCGAAGGTGAAGCTAAACAAAACAAACGTGGCAACGCAGACGGACGTACATACTGCTATTGAATCTGTTACAGCAGAAACACAGACTTTTGATTGGGTAAAACGTGACGAGGGAAGCGCGTGTGCATTTGTGGACGGCAAAATGTCATTGCCTTTTTCTCAACCGGTTTTAACAGGAGTTTGATTCCGCGGCTCGCTGTGCTGTTGTGTCTCATCAGCCTGAAGTATTTGTCTGAACCTCTGAGTGCTTCACATATCAATCTGACTTTTGCAGGTTAACTCAGAACATATGCAGTGTGCTATTATCAAAAAGTTTTAGACACTTGCAGGTTTAGCTATTAAGTACAAAATAAACATTATTCGTCTGTTTATGCATGTGTTGGTTTTGGTGAGTTTGTTTAGATTTTTAAAAAATGTAAGAACAATAATTTCAGTTTTATTTGTATCTGCTTTTTGTCCGAGCAAATACAAGTAGAGTGCAGTGTTCAGCCTTGGACCATACTTCTATGCGTAAGGACATTTTCTGTTACATCTACTTAGACTTTGTGCCAAAATATTTTTTGCTGAGTAAAACAACATTTTTATGGGCTATATCCAAATTAGTGTGCAGTTTTGTGGGAACTGCTAATGTATAAATGGCCAATACGGTAATACCTCCGCATTTAAATGCAATGATGCCAATGATGAAACAACTTGCCAATGTTTTAATTAAGATTATAAGACAATAATGAAATTATATTTTACCAAAAATAATCCATGTACAACTTTATGCAAATCACTCTCAAAGAGGCTTGTACAAATAAAGCACATATGGAGCTGTATGTGCAAGTCACATTTACATAAGGTCTCTAACTTTAGTTCGTTATTTAAGTTATTTATTTTAAATTGGCCAACAGTATGTCATTATTGGCTTCCCCAGGTCATTTGTTCAGGCTGTACTATACAGTACTGCATAGTAATGATGGCGGGTGGATCCAGTGTTGACCTGCATGTTTGTGGAGGTAGGGAAAGCAGGGTCTAGGAGGAAATCCTGCCTCAGGGACAATAATTACCAGGAGTCAAGCTCAAGACTTTCTTGCTACGGGGTGAGATTCCTGTGCCACTGTGCTCTGTGCTTGGTTTACACTCACTGCAAGGCAGCATGGGTAATATTTTGAGCGCGTTACTTTCCGACTGCCTGTTACACTACGATGTACTGCGGTGCGTATCTCTCCAACGCAGCACAGGGTCTAGATACTCAACCAACTTTGTTCCATAAGATGACATGTGCATGTGAAGCTCAAACAAAAATGCAGTGAACAAACCTCATGTGAGTTTTAGGAGCCAATGAAACGAGAGTGGGTTGATGCTGAAGATTTACCAAAAGAGTCGTTAACTGTATCTCTGTTTTGGAGCACTCTGCTGGTGCTGCACTGTGGTCGCCCACCGCTCACGCCAAGAGCTTTCAAGTGGCTTTAACACATGGGTCAAAAACAGGGGACAATGTTTCCCTGAAGTAAAGAAGAAAAAAAAAAATCAGCAATCTAATTTGTTAGATTACAGCTACATTATTGGACATGGGATGGAGGTGCTGTCTTATTGACCTACGACACCACATTCATTGATAAAAGCAGTCCAAATCATGGAGTTATTATTGTCCTTTAAGCAGAAATAGTATGCTTTTTATCAGGTTAAGGTTGAAGTATAACAGAAAAACCATGTGATGTTTTTTCCCAGTTGTATTTTTCTACTCGTTAATCTATTTTTGTTGAAATAAAATGCATTCTGAGTAAAATCCTTGAGACTAAATACATTCACGCATGAGTTCCGAGGGCCCCTTCACTCACTTCAAAAGAGGAGAAATATTACTCACATATAACAAATAAAACTAATGATTATACGTTGCAGATTGTGCATTTTCTTATAATAAGTTTTGAGATGTTAGTGACATTGGTTTGGTAATTATTGCATAAACAAACTGTGCTGTTGTGTATCATAACACAGGCCGGTAGCTTTGCAGGACGTCTATAAATTATCGAGTTATTGTTAGGCGTATGTAGAACCATATGGCGTATATTTCCAGCAATAGTGAGTTAAAACGACACAAAAACAAACAGTAATTCTGGGATAAATATTGTATTGAATTATATATTGTGTATTCATTTCAGGCCAGAACAGAAATAAAAATCTCGTTTTAGCTACACTGCCCAGGAGACACTTTGCTGGGGGAATATGGAGCTTGAACACTGTCCTCAGGTTCTTCTAGTTTCCATCAACAATGTTTAAAATTTTAGTTCACATGTAGTCTCTTCATTGCTGTTCACATGTTTTTTCTTTGTTTCAGACAGTGCGGCGGCTACTCCAGTGACCCCTGACCTGGATGTTCCCGTTTGTCTGGAGGAACTCTCTCTGCACTGGATGCACTTACTTTTTCCCACAGGGTTTTATGTATTTTTTTCTTGCCGAGAAGGAGGGTCAAGGACAAATGAGTATCTACTAGTTTAAGTTAAGTCACTACCAGTGGGCGAGGCTACCGCGCTCAAATTGAGCCGCCGACTGTAGGCTGCCATGTTTGCAATCTGCTGCTGACCGCTAGGGGCTGGCTGCGGAAGTAGAATTATTCAATGCAAGTCAATTGGGGATTTAGACTTTTCAAAACTTACTTTAGAGCCTGGCTCAAAATACGGCTTTGGTCTCAAACGTTAGCTTACGGCTCTGTGACAACGCTGAGGGGGGTGAATTTTTTTGAACCAGGCTGGTTCAGCCGCTGTGATTTTTTAAAGTTCCTGCATATCTAATGAAGAAGGCGGGCTTTACGCGCCGGAAATGTCAGGACGCAGCCATACACCTACGAGTGGGCGGTAACTATAGAGGCTACGACACATAGAACGGCAGTACTTCAGCAAAAGGCCGCCCCAAATTCGCCCTCTCCCCGCCTCCCCACCGAGGGGGGAGTGGTGGGGGCTAACCCGCGGCCATTTTGAATTCTCCATGACTGAGCCGCATTATCATGAATGGGGCGGAGCGACGATCGTCTGTCCACTATTTTTATGTCTATGGTCACTACAGACAAAACTCTATTTTAAATGTATTTTTTGGTCAGTTTGCTCTCTCAACACATCGGCTTTCATGTGGAAACAACAAACTTGTCCAGTCTCCTCTTAAACATGTTTTATTCTTCCATTTAATCCACTTCATCCATAGATTTGGAACATTGTAACTTAAAAGGCTGTTTTCTTAAAATGCATTTTTTCCCCTTGGGACATGGGGATCAACACTTAAAGTAGATCGCACACCAAACTTTACAATCTTGGACTCAGAAGATTTTGACAAAAAGTACTGATGGATTTTTTGATATCTAATTCTAAAACAGATTTATTGAAGTTTTAATAAAAAAAAAAAAAAAATGACGAGAAATTTGAATTTTTAGGACACTTTCCGGTCCAATCTAGCTTACTTAAAAACTAAATAAGATATCCAAAATCCCCAATGTTATGTAATTTTTTTTGTAACTAATATGTTTAGATAATTAACCAAAAAATAAAAATAAAATAAACCTGGTTCTCTCCAGTTTTCAGATTTAAATGTCCCACATATGTGTATTTTTGGCCACTTTTACACATAAAACGCCTTACTTCTACATGAAAACATGGCGTGATATTTTCTTCTTACATTCATGTCACTAAACCACAGCAGAAGTTTCAAATTGACATCTTTAAATGTAACCCTTTTCTCCTTTTCACCTGTAGTGTCTCACCTTAACAATCAATTAGTATCCGGTCGTCGACACTTTTTGCCCCCCCTGTGCCGCAGTAGACTTTTTGCGCGCCAACTCGAACGAACGCAAACCTACGTGCCGCCGCCTCCGTTACATTTGAGCGACACCTGACTCCACGAAACCCCTCCGCGAACACGCTTCCCGCCCGCTGACATCACACCCACCCGCCGCCCGGTCCTCCGCTCCGCTCCGCTCTCCGTCCTCCCGTCTCCGCTCCGTTCCGCCCGAGAGCGCATGGCTGAGGGTGTCCCGGTGTTATTTAAAACCCTCCTCCTCTTCCTCCCTCTCCCTCGCTCTCTCTCTCTCTCTCTCCTCGCTGCATCTGTCTGCCCTCGCGTGTGTGTTTAGCGTTCGTGTGCGCGTAAAAGAGGACGAGTGCGAGTGCGGCGCTTCTTCCTCTTCTTCTTCTTCCTTTTTTTTTCTCCAAATATACACACGCAGAAAGCAGGCATCCAGACCAGACCGAGCACACGGAGCGAGCGGTGGGACGCGTCGCGGCGGACACACGAGGGGATCATACGCACGCACGCACGCACGCACACACGAGGGATACGCATTCGGCGCATCTTTCGCGGCATCGGAAGGAACGATACTTGGATAACGGCAGGCTGGGCAGCTATGAAACCCATCCAGGCGATTTGTTTGCTGCTTATGTTCCCGGCTTTGAGCACCAACACCCGGTAAGTCGCTTTTATGTTTGAATTTTGTCCTCCTTTTTTTATTTTTATTTTTTTCTTACCTTTTCCTGCTTCTCGCGCGTACTAACCCAGAATCTAAATGTTGCCAAAGGAGAACAGTTCGATCGCGCAGTTAATTCTTGTTGGCAGCGTGTGTCGGTCGGTCTGCGAGCGACTTAACGAGCGGAGGGAGGTTAGATTATCTGTTGAACTCCGCTCGGGCACGAACACTTGTCCTTTTGTGGCCACGTCTCGAGCGTTCGTGACATTGGCTTTCTTTGGGGGGACTTTTTTCGCGTGCCCTGCGCGGATTCGGACAGATGCTGCTCGGCTGGTGGTTAGGGAAGGATCCTAAGTTGTTTGGTTGCAGCGGAAAACACAAAAAAAGATGCCCGGTGTTATTTCGGAAAGAGGTGAAAGGGTTGGAAAAAGAGAAGACACGCCGGGTTTTTGATGATTAATTAAGCCATTGATAAAATCGTCTTGCGCGCTGCCTGCCGACCGTACACTGCACTAATGAGGGAAGATTCGCAGCTCGGACTATACCTTGGAGACGTGCACACGCAGAGAAAATGCATGAAACAAGTGCTATCTCTCTAGATCTGGCTGCTCTTCCTTCTCAAAATGTCACGCGTTTTTTGGGGTGAATTTATGGCAAGCCGAGTGGGGCAAAACGTGAGAACGGTGGCTCGGCGAACGGATGTAAACACAAAAGTGTCATGGTGCAGCGCCAGAATGCCCAAAACGCATGAATCGGCGCGTCACTTCTTGGAGAAACGAGTCAAGGTTATTGGCAGGCGGCAATATCTTTTTATGGCAGTGGCGTGCTGTAAGGGGAAAAAAAAGAAAGAAGAAGGAGCCACTCGTTACGTACTTCTGCTGCTGCTCAGGTTCTGCTGGAATAGTTTGGCGACACAATAAAATCGTTGAACGTAAGGAATGTCGTGTGAGTCATGAAGGCACAGATAGTAGAATAGAATGCATTGTGCGGTGTTTGTAGAATGTCACGCCAAAATAAACAACCAGAAATCGCAATGGGAGCGCAATTTGAGTGGTCGCAATTAGAAATTCGGGAAAATTAGAAATATTTCAGTCGTTCGCAAACTACAGTGTTATTATCATTATGTTTAAAAGCTGTTAATCCTGTTGTTTAAACCTAAAAGAACACACACATATTCTTAAAAGTATGAGATTCTTGTGTTAGTTTAGTAGTATTTCAGTCTTCTTTCAAATGTTAACGCTCCCGAACAATGTGTTTGAAATGTGCACGTCGAACTTGAGCTGAACGATTTTGGAAAGATGTCTAATTGCGATTTTTCGGACAAACACTGCGATTATGATTTGCAGTTTATGTTAAAATTCATATTTTAAATTGGTGGTCCGAAAAACGGAACTCTGAACACTACATCGACAGGAATCAGGGGCGGACCGAGGAATTTGGGGGGGCAAGGCAAAATGAAGAACAGGCCCCTCCTCGTCAAGTGTGGTTTTCTGTAACTTTTCTACAGTGTCTGTTGAATTGTTCTTGAAGGAAGCATTTGGATTTTGTTCTTTTGGTTTTGTTTTTGTTGTAAATTCGCAAACTAAACAGCTTTAAACTGGGGTGTGTCTGAGGTCTAAAATGGGCAAAAGTAAGACATTTGACCATATTCCCCATTTGTTGGTGCAGTTTAACACATTTAAATACACCGTTTTCATTTGTATTTACATAATGTTATATTTTATTCACTATTTAGCCTTATTATGTTGTAAGCTTAGGCAGAATTAATACATTTGATGATCTCAGACTATTTTCTTGGTCTTTTTCTTGTTCAAAAGTACACTGCGCCACTTTGCTTTGATATTGAGAGAACTGTTTTAGAGCCTTGCGACTTTTATGATCGGCAAGGGCATCTTATCGGGGGGCCCCTTCAGGTTGGGGATCCGAGGAAATTGTTGCCTGTTGCCTAATGGTAAATCCGCCTCTGCGTTACAAAACATATTTAAACTACTGGGTTTGCAGCTTTTTTAAAAACATAATATACAGACAAGATAAGTGTTTGTTAAGGGAATGACTTTATATTAGCTAAACAATTTCAGTTCTTACGATTTGCTAATTGCGAGTATTGAAATTGTGAGGTTGATTTGAATGCTATCTATATCTACTTTGAACAGAATCCCATTAATTAAAACATCATAAATCTAATCGCAGTTGTGTCGCAAAATTGTTCCGCCCTGACACATTCCTCCAAATGTTGTCAACATATCAGCCAGTGACAGCCAAAAAACGACAAAAATAACATGTTTTGTTGGATACAAAGTCAAAAATCAGAAGATATTTTTGCTTCCTTTATTAGTAATGCGGTAAATGTGTGTTACTGTAAATAACTCGATGAATATTGATCAAAACGAGGACTGAGAAATAACGTTCAGTCATTTTTTTTATCAGCTCTTTATGCAGCGTTTATAATGGTTGGGTTCTAAAATTAGACATAAGTGTTATCTTCTCCTAGAATGGTAAAATAGCACCTCTTCTTATGAATGTTTCTGCAAAAAATGTGTGTTTAAATGTCTTTTTTTATGTTGGTGCTGCTCATGAAGAGAAATCAGCCACAGAGTACATTTTTATTTATGTATTTGTGGGTGGTTTCTAAAATGAGACATTGATGTACTGATTTTGAAGAACTTTTGAATGGCAGTTGCAATGTTATCTTCATTATGTAGCTTGGCCTGTTCTTGAACAAATTTAAGATGCATTGATCAGTCATAAAGCAGTTATGAAAATGTGTTACGTTTTCCTTTTGCACAAAACCAAACCATACCTGCATTCCTCATAACTCTGTGGTAATGACAGAAATGATGATTGTAATATTTGTGTAACATTCCCAGTATAAATAATCAATATGGCTGCAATCTCCAAAACGAAAACACTTTATTTTCTATTTGCAGCTTTTCTATTGGTTTCCAAAATTAGATATTGACTTCTATATTGCCAGTATTTTCTTATAAAGGATATTTTGCGCAACTCTTTTCTTCCTTTGAAGCGATAATAAACGTTAGGGCTGCGCTATTGATCGAATTTCAATTACGACTATGATTATTGCTCTAAATCAATTACAAAGAGTAATAATTATTGACATTAACTCTATTTTTCTTTTCATTTTAGCTTCTCTCTAAGTAAATAACAGTTTGAATAGTCAATTATGATTTTAATTATTGTGATTTTTATTATTTCGATCACCCGGCAGCCTTAATAGACCTTTAAACAAAAACGGAGGTGACAATTTCCAACCCAAGTCACATTTTCCCAAGCCTTATTTGACCTGCATATTTATTTTATGTTTATTTGATCTAATATGGGACGGTGCACATTGATTAACACGTGTTAGTCCAAAATGTAAATGTGTCAGAGTTAGTCATGCAGTTTAATTTTCACCCATAGTCTCAGGTTTATAGTTTACAGAAAAAAAACAAAAACGAAACAAAACAGGACAACATGTAACAGACACAAAACACAAGACGTAAGGACATTGAAGAGCCGTGAAATACAAGTTTATATTAGTAAAATTACAACATCCTAAAAGCACAATCTCCCCAACAAGACACAAAGCACACATTATACTCACGCGGTCCAGAAGCCACCGTTTGACACATTTAACCTTCTGAAATGATGTTATGTTCCTCGGTTCTGTGGGGACCAGATTCCGAGAGTGTGCGGCGCAAACTGAGAAGACAGACTGTCCAGATGAAGACTTTCTAAATGGGAATTTTCAGTCTCCTTTGCTCACTGCTCCAGTATTTGTATCTAACTGTATGAATCCCTGTAATAGGACGGGGGCAGACCATGGAGGATTTTATTGAGCAGAATTGTGTCTGAATAGATAATTAAGCTGTGTTCTTTTGGGGCAGCAGTGGTGGAGTGGGTTCAGAATTCGCTCATAAAGGGTTGTTGGTTCAACGCTAACGAGACATGCCCATTTTGTTAATGGCTGTGTTGAAAAATGAACTACAAATGAATCTGCTTCTTCTGAGATTTAACCCTTGACTGTGGTTGGTTGAACTCACCTGTCACTCACCCCGGGGCTGACGGAGGATGACCAATAGGAGGAGCGGGTGGGTGTGTCTGTGTTTGAGCAAAGAGCTGTATCAAAGGTGCACTATGTAATGACAGTAGGTGATTTTATTGCTCAAAAATATCTTGAAAAACATGTATTCTTACCATGAGCGAGGGAGACTCTCCACAGATCTGACCTGTAACTCTGTGGCTTTTTTGGCTTGTCTCTAGATGCTTTTAATACCCCATTGTAGAACTATTAGGTAGAGGTGGGACACATATATATTGAAAAATGTTGTTTTGGAGATACTGAAAATGAGAATATTAGTATATCGTTTACAAAAATATATAAAAAATTATCCCAAACAGAGACAGTCTTGTGGTTCCCAACCTTTTTCCTCCCAGCGACCCCTGTTTTAAACTTGGATATCTTGTCGACCCCAACAACCTTCTCCAACCTGGGATGCTACTGCCTTATAAGAAGAAATATAATTGTTTTCTGGTTAATATAAAGATGTTACTAAACATTAATGATTATAAAATACTTTAAAGAAGCAACTAACATGCTAGCTATTCAGTAAAATTCACACAATCTAGTTTGGACCTCTTTTCTAAAAAAAAGTGTATGTCATATTGAACTGTGATTAATGCCGATTAATCGCTTTGGGCGCTTTTTGCACATTTTCTAACTAACAACAGTTGAAGCCTAAACATTGCATTTCATGTTGAATCTGTGTTCACATGTTTCAGGTAATTTTAAGATACATGACCAAACAGCAAGTTTAGTGGGTTAAGGGCCCTTCATGCACTCATAGAACTATAGTTACACATAGGTAAATGACATGTATGGTGATAGATGGAGCTGCTGGTGCTCTGTAATAGTTTGGTGAAATGGCCCATTTCAGTAGTTTCAACGCTCACACTCTTTTGTTTTCGTCCCGGAGCTCACGCGATTCAACCCGTGATCTCTGCCGCGTGTTTGGTCGTTTCCGGAGCAAAGCCGAATCGCTCTCCGCCGTAACAGGACAGCCGCCTCCTGCGTAATCTAAAAGAGCGCGTTTAGTCAAATCAGTATTAATGCGTTAACTCTGACAGCCCTATTTTTCACATAAATACACAACACAACTGAATATCCAACCACTCTGCAGTCTTGTTTATTGTAATGTAAGCTAATCCTGACATGAGTTGTGGCTGGAATGTTGCGTAAATGCTCGGTCATTCACTCACGAAACCATTCATGCAAGTCAGGGTTAAATGTCTTGACATGTGTTGTGTTCCCGGATGCTTCACCTCCACATTTCCACTGGTCAGGAACATGACTGATAGCGGCTCAAAAGTGCTGTCGTAAGGCTCTCGTATATTGAACCATCTAAATTCTATCCTAAGCACTAAGCTGAAGAGTGGTTTGTGCATTTCATTGATTTGCTGTGAAAGCTTTATGGGTTTTCCATTAGTGATTGGTGATACCAGTGAATATGGTTTTGATCTGATACCAAATAGGGTTAGTAATGTGATATTGATACGATACCAATGGGATTGATATAAAATGCACAAGGAAAAGTAGCTTTTTATCTGAATCACTGGGTACATTTGGAGAGTAGTAGATTAATCTAATAATCCAACAATGATCAGATTTTTGATGTGTGTTTACATGGGCAAGAGAAATCTGATCATCAAAAGCAACTGGTGACATAATCAATGGATTTTTAGACTAACTGTTGGATATAGAAGACAAAGTACAATGACATTTAAATTCACTTTTTCCATCTTTAACATTTTCTCTTTCATTTTTGTCTTTTGTCTGCCACATTAGTTTGTATAATTGTCCTTGATGGAGAGCTATATCATTATATTGGTTTGCCTATATTTGCACTTTAGCGTATTAGCTTTCAACCTTAACTCTACAGCACAAGCCAATGTTTTATTTGTTCTCACCAACTGCTTTAAGTAAAGACATAAATGAATTTAGTGCAACAATGGAATATAGCACAAAAAGTGACTACACTGCTCCCTTATGGGTTAATAGTAAAACAGGATTGTGGCTGTCTTAAAAAATACCTTTATTATTATCAAAATTGGCCCTACATGTCAGTTTGAATACGTTGGCAGAGCTTATCATCCATCCGCTGCTGTGGATTCCAATTGACCGTGGAAAAAAAGAGAAAAAAACATTGTTTGCATGGCATTTTAATTATCTGAAAATTCCAGAAATCAGATAATGATCAGATTTTTGGTGTGCATGGAAACATAGTCACCGATAAAACAGTTATTAATTACCTCTTTCCTACTTTTCTGGTCAAGAGTACGCCTTTAATTAAACCTTTCTATCTTCATGGAAACAAGAAAGTTTTTTTTTGTTTTTGTTTTCATGATAAATGCAAGATATATTACTTCAGTGTCATTCTGTGGAACTTTTCAGGAAAAACATTAACATCTCCACGGAGACAAGCAGGTGATGGACCATCCACCACAAAAGTTACACAGTGCTCCTTTAAATATCAATATTTTAGGTTGTTTGAGGTTAGACTCGAAGGATCAATAACACATCTCACAATGCAGCGCGTTTCTGTTGTTGGGCTAACACACACTATACACTTCTTTTCCGAGCCGCTGTGAAAGGATATTTTTGACACTTTCATTCCACGGCAATAACAAACCTTTTTAGCAAGCGCAAATCGCCAAAACATTTCTGTATCCCTGCATATTTTGCTGCTGACGCCGTGTGACCCCTCCAAAGTCCGTGTCCTCTGCCGGATTGGTAGCACACTGCTTTAGTTGCTAGCTTTATTTATAAATAGACCTTGGCGTCACGATGGCGCGGTGGAAGGTGATTTTTTTTTTTTAGGCGCTAATTAGGAAGTATTACGTGGTGCTTTGGCAGGTCAGCGCCGAACCGGGATGTCTCCAGGGAAAATGTCACGCAAGTAATTACAGCATGCACAATCACAGGCCTATTAGATACAGTGTTTACAGAGGCAAGGTGCTCCCGGCGAAAGGTGAAGTGGGCAGGGATATGAAAGAGGAAACAAATGGAACACGAAATGGCGGACACAAAATAGTGCCCTTCGCTAACAATGGCACTTTGGATAATAAGAACAAAGACGTTGCATAAAAGTTGCTTGATCTGAAGGTGCACTTTGAAGATAGAAAAGTTATTGCTTTGCCTGGAATGTGCAGCAATAAAACATAAAACGTTTCTGTCTCAATGGAGGAAAGCTGGAGTTGTCACCGGGGCAAGTTACGGGTCAGATCTGCGGGAAATGTAATTGAATAGATGCAAAATAGATCAGTGTGAGGGCATACTGTTGTAGCTTCTAATCCGATGTTGAAAGATATATTAAAATGGAATCAAATTTGTAAAATGAAAAATTGACTGGGGCACTGGGACAGAAGGGACTGATAGCAGATACCAGACTGACTTTCTTTGGACGTCTCTTTTTCTTTTCTTTTTTGTGCTTTCTCACTCCCTTTGTCTGTTTTTAGTTTGTCTTATATCTTTCAAACAACAATGACAAAAACTATATATTTCGCTACTTGTGCAAATATATTGTTGCCCAAAATGTTCACAAAAAAACAAAAATTACATTCATTATTTATTACTAGCCATATTATTACTTAGTATTGGATCAAATAAAAAAATAATAACTTTCATCCCATTATAAATGTCCACTACAAACAACAAAATATCTAATAGCTACCACTTTAGTTATAACTTTATAAACATGTTTTGAAATGCATAGAAATCTCGAAGTAGTTTAAAAGTTAATAGTTCAGCCTTTTCGTCACGGCTCGATGTCTGAAATGTACAGTCTGAACAGAATAACTGTCTGTCAAACCTAATGCCAACAAAACAAATAATGAGTTAAAAATGTAAATTGAAGGCTACCTGATTTGTTTGATGTTTCTATTTATAGATATTTTAATTTGTTATTTTAATTTGTTTTATCTTAATATTTATTATACCTCAAAATTAGCGTTAGCATTAGCATTGACCCACAAACTCTTCCATTTCTAATCAATGAAGTGTCCGTTGGGGAGTTTTTAAGAAGCAGTGACCCTAACATTGAGCTAGCCGGACACTTTTCTGCACATAGCCCATTTTAACATAAATTAATTGTGTGAATTAGTTATCCCTCGAGGCGCACTAGTGTTCCTCTGCACACTGGTGGAAAATCAATGTTGCCTACTGTAACTTTTTCGATGTAGGGTCGGTTACCTGGCTCCATGGAGATGTAATTGCTTTGTTAAAATTGTCATTCTGGTCCATCTTCTGGTCCATTCATTACAGGTGTTTTTTCCTGCTCAACTAAGTTATTTATTGTACCTTGTATTAAAATGCAGACAGCATTCAGCCGCCTGATCCCACATTAAATTGTAATTGTCTTGAAAGAGAAAAATATCAAAACTGATAGATGTCTACTCAGTGCCTTACTGGTTGCCCGTAAAAAGTCTATAACCAATTGACTATTAAAAAATAAAAGCTAATAAAAAATGGCTATCACAGGAAGTACCGACTTTGATGCTACGGTGGGAAATAATACTTGAGATTTATAAAATGGAAAAGATAACGGCAAATTGAAACAACAAGCACGTCTGGTTTATGTCATGTTGGAAAAAGTGGGTTGAATATACTAATCTGCATAGGCCCAATTTTATTTTAAGAATGTAGGTTAAAAAAATCTCTTAAATTGATGGGCACTCCCTTTGTTCCTGTGCTCTGTGGTTAATTTGCAAGGATGGGAAGGTGAATTATGAAGGGAAGACTGAATTATGCACATATTTTTGTACATGTATAATGTCCCCAGCACTGTAATTGTAAACATTAAAAAAAAGAAATAGAATATCACACTAACGCACCAAAATATGATTATATGTTTTCATTTTTCGTAACACTTTATAGTAACTACACGTATACCTGATAGTAAAGCATGAACAAAGATTGAATTCATAGCGAATAAATTGTTTATTAAGAATGATTAATGTTTAGTAACTACTTAACTAATACTCTAACCCTAATGTTTAACCCTAAGTCAAACCTTAACCTTAATTAAGTAGTTACTAAGCCTGGATCATGCTTAATAAACTATATGTTCATTATCAATTAAAACTCCATACTGCTGAACCAGAAGTAGTTTTCTAAGTCTATCTAACTCGTCCCTTGCTCTCACAAACCCTTTGGCTCATTGTTAAAATTTACATGTGTTCATTTTTGGTCCTGTGCACAGCTTTAGAACAGCTTTTTTCTGGGGAGGACCACCCAAGCACAGCCAATCAGAACATGGCTTTTAGCTCTTACTCTAAGACTTTCTTACTTCATTATAAATGCAAGGTCTCATTTTTGTCTGAAAGTGCTGCTTTTACAAGATACTCCATGGTGGAAAACAGAAAATGTACTAATTTACACCCAAAAAGTCATGTACCCCAGCTTTAAGTCATGCTTTGTTGGTGTAGTTATTATAAAGTGGCACCAATGTATTTGTTTTGTATAGTGCTTTATTCTTTTTCATTATTCAATCTCAGGTCCGGGGTTTCAATCTTGAACCAAAGACTAAAATATATATTTCTAAAGTAATACAAGAATCCCATGCATTTCTGAACACATTTGTCGCGGTCTAAACTACAGGGTTAGCAGGATTTACATGAGACGCAGCGGGGCGTTACATTACCTAAATAATTGCAGCTCTTGTGATTTGCTCATTGTAAACCTTCACATTGCTTTGTTCTCTTTTATTGCACCGGATCGTTCCGTGTAGCCGCTGAGATGTTGAACGTAATAGAAAAGAGTCTACAAGCCGAGGCTGTATTTGACATGCAAACTGCTGTGAAAGATTACCCCACTATTCCACCTAATCGGTCTGCACTCGGTGTGGACCTACGGAAACCCCGGGGGGACATGCACCAGCTTATCAGTGCGATGATGCTGGCTAATATTTTTTTTCATACTTTCATACTTAATGCTGCATAACAAGTTCACATTGCTTAATCGGATAGACAAATGAGCGGGAAAGGCGTTAAGAGACGTCAGTGGCTATGTTTACATACCAAAATGTGATTATAATCTGATTTCTTGACTTCTGACTAGACACGTACCAGAGACACATTTCAAAGTGCTACAGAAAACATGATCATATTATCATTACTGAAACAATTTTATGCCACTGACACAATAAGCCAAAGGCAGAATAATACCAACCAAGCTTTCCGTGGGGCATTAAAAACCATTAAAAGTCATTCAATGAGTTTTGGCAAAATAAGGCCTTAAAGTGCATTAGAAAGCATTAAATTCCATTCCCACAGGCATTAATCTGAAAACCATTTTGACAGAAAGATTTATCCATCAGACCAATAAATGACTATAGGTGGAAATATTCTGCTACACCCTGGCAGTGCATCTTTCCTTTTTGTCAGTGTTTATTGTACACTGTCCTTGTATAAATGAATGCCATTCAAAATATAAACGTAATGAAAATAATAAGAGCAATTAATTATCACCATCCATGTGACAGTAGTTTTTACTTAATAGCGTTGATCAAATCATCTAAAAAGTAAAAGACAAGGTTCAAAACAAACATTGCATGGTTTAAATTTCATGTAAATTAGCTTTTTGAACAATATAAAGTAATTTATTATATTCTCGTCATAATGCTCCTCAATGAAATGGTTACAAGCCAATAGTTTAGACATGATAAAACACAAAAGTCATGATTTTATGTTGAATATGGCATCAATAATCTTGAAATGTGGCATTAAAAAGCATTACATTTGATTTGTTAAAACTTGCATAAACCCTGCCAACAAACCCTTTTCTAAACTTATAACATGATGAAAAAACATGAGCTACGATAAATAACTTAATAAATCTGATCGTACTGCAGTGCAATAACAAAATATACCACTCTTGTGCAAAACAAATTACACACAATAAATATTAAGCTGTAAAAAGTTGTGTTCCATGGACCTGTCACGGTAATTACTATGTAAACAGAAGCTAGGGCAATATATTTTAGGGCTCAATACTTATGGTTTGTTGATTTTCATTGCAATTATGGAGAGATTTTTGTTATTTTTGGTGTATTACGGTGAGATATAAGCAAGAATAAGTCATTTCTATGGCTAATTATTGGTTCATTCTGCCATTTATTTAATGTAGTTCAGACCTGTTGAGGATTCTGTATATTAAAATCAGTGTCTTATTCATTATCCTGCTTTAAGGTTATTGTCTCACTGGCATAAAGTAGTTTCAATAATATCGTTTATCGCAATATTTTTGTGTGGCAATAGGTCATGCTTCAAACTGTGTTATCGTGACCTGGTTCAGACAAGGAAAACTATGCAAAAAATGGCAAACTAATATGGCAATGACAAATGAAAGAGAATATGCCAGAAAGTTCATGGAAATTTCGACTTCCATTCGAAAGTGGTCTGAGATACAACCTGCCCTCAGTCTACAACAGCCTCATCACACCTTGGCAGAAAAGAAAACCGTCAAATGCAAACGAGGGATTTGATAGAGGTGGCCAGACCTCAATAGGCCGTAACAACCCAAGAGTGAAATTGTCAAACGTTTCAGTTGTAACCAATTTGAGCCCAGGATGGAAATGCATTTCCATCAGATGACTTTTGGATGGAAGTCGAATCGTCTTTATTTCTAAGACAGCGTTCAGACTGCTCCATGACTCCGTATTTTTGAAGCCTTTTCTACAAAAAATACTACCAAATACTCCAATTATTACCACGTGTTTTTTGATGATCAATTTCAGTAAACACACTCACACACAAAAAAAATAACATCTTATTATTGGGTTTTCTGATTTTTACTGACCATGTAAAAGTACTCAGTGATGTAATTATCTCCCCTGAGGTTTTAAATTGAGAGGATGAGGAAGCTGATGGTTCTGGATTGAAGTGCGACTGGTTGAAAGGCAAAGGAAATACATTTTATACTTCGCAAGTGATCGATTGTTGAAATAATTGTCAATTAATGAAAATCCGTTAATGTCTATACACACTCCAAAACATGCCATGAGCTGGCAAAGAAGTTTTATGACTCAAATTGAGCCACAATTGCATGAAAACAAAGCCAAAAACATGTAGATTAAATGTATTTGAAGTAAACACTCTTTTGCCCATAAATGTACTCCTTCAGAATCCTCAAACGACTTCACTTCAGCTTCTTCTGTGTCAAATTGAATAAAAATATGTTCATCATTGTGTGTTCTGAACAACTAAAAGAATAATCCATTAGCAAACTCATCATTATTTGCAGCCCTGGTTGGGATTGTCCTTTCTGTGCACCTGTAGTCGCATTAGTTCATTGAATTGTGAAAAATCTTTACTCTGACAGGTTTTGTTGTCTGCAAAATCCAATGTAATCCAGTAGATTATTACTAGGCACCATCAAGGCAAAAACAATCCTTTTCTGATACATTCATATGTTTTTAAAGATAGTATTCTATTGTATTGTTTGTTTTTACTTGCTGATTTTTACTATTTAACCATTTTTAAATAGTTAAATGGCTTTGGAAAAACAAAAACATTGAAGGCATTAAATTGACTCTTTGAACTGCAGTGTATCCAAATGTCAGTTCTGTTTTAGTGCAATAAAATATTCTTCCATCTCTTCTTGATCACATCCAAAAATGTTATTCTCATCAATCCTCTTTAACACTTGACAAAATCTTTCAATTGAATATCGAATCTCCTATTTTTAACCTCTCCAAAGCATCGTTTTGAAGCCACAAATTTCCTTTTTTTCTTCTTGCTTTTTCCCCTTTGCCGAACCGCCTTGTTTACCGTTTAATAAGTCTATCATGCAAAGGTCAGGGCCGCGGCGTCTGTCTCTCCCTGGTTGTTTATCACTCTGTAAACCGAGCTTTTTTTGGCGCTTGCAAAGGGTTAACGACAACCCCCTCCATCTCACGGACATATGGTCGGTTATCACGCGACCTCCGGGACAGGGGCCGTGAAAAATATCGTCCTCTCCAATGGCTCTCGGACGCGGGGAGGTGATGCATGGGCGCTCGAGCTGAGTGGAGAGACGAGGGGAGCGTTTAGAGTCGCTGACAGCTCATATTAATATCTGTGTTTATTTCTATCCGGGGCAAAGCGCGCTCATTAACACTGTCTTTGTGCGGTTGGTCACTCAAGGTCCCAGAGAAAAGAGCCATTGTAGCCGGCTCTGAGTCACTGCACGCAGCTGTTTGTTGTTGATTGGAGGAGGAACCCGCGGTCCTGTTACGGCTGCACAATATACGGCTGGTGCGTTTACTTTAAGGACAAACTTGTAAATGTCACTTAATACCTTTAAAAATATATATATATATATTTTAAATTTGAAGGCACGGCAAAGGCTGACGAGCTATGTAGTGTGCTAAAGTCTATAACTTGATTGTTGTCAGTCAAATAAATAAAAACTTACAATTAGCCATAGAGATGCACATTTAATTTTTTTTCTTCAACTGATCGTAGGAGCCCTTTGTTAGTCCGGATGACAACCCTTGAAACCTTTCCTACGATGGAACACTCCTGGACAAATGAGGGATTACATCGATTAACCGGTAGTGTTAACGCAGCGCTTTTTTGTTGTTGTTTTTTTTTACCTGTACGAGTCAAAACAGACGCCAGTGCAATACGTCGTAGACGCAGAGCAGCGCAACAGGTCTTTGAACTTTGAACTGCAAAACGGCTGAATGAAAGCTCCAATAAACACTGTTCTGACGCCCTGTTGTTGAGGTAATAAATCAAGCACTCTTTTTTTAAACAGTCGCATTGTAAAGTCGGTAACATTGCCGCTTACCTTAACTTATGGAGGTAAAGATCGATAGTTTTCCATCTGAGGGCAAAACGCTGTCTCCACCAACGTGAAATCCAAGTTAAATAAACCGTGTAAGATTAATATTGGTTCAGAAATACTGCAGTGACACTCCGTTTGCTCCGACCTTATGGGATGAATCCACTAATACGATGTTGTCAGCTAACTTGTTTTCTCTCAAAGACGTCACTTTTGGATGGGGTGATCGCTAGGTTGCCCTCTGGTGACAGAAATGTGTATTACAATAAAGTAAATAAGACAATAAATTAAACTTGTCAGTTAATCGGGCAAGACATCTTCACTTGGTTAAGCGTTTAGTCATGGTTAGTCAGCTCATCGGTTAACCATGAACACCCCTAATTAGACTAAAATGAATTCAAACCGAAGGGTTAGCGTTTCTGAATCCTTCGAAGCAGAAACTATTGGCTGGACTCTTTGTGAAGCTGAGACTCTCTAGTTTTGGCCTCTGATGTCTGATTGGCTGTAATTATACTTGGAAACCAGCTCTGCTCAGAGGAATATCAGGTTTTAACTTCCGCCAAGATTTTCCATGACAAACTAAAGTGAAGGGATGGTCTGATTGACACTAGTTTGAGCATTTGTTGGGTTTTGACAATTACTCTTTCAAAGCTGAAGCTAATTTAACTAAAAAATAGTTTTAGGAACTTGTAGTATTGTAAAAAAAAATGTCTAGGCAGAATAAAAGTCTAATACTAATAATTTTTCTGAGGGGTCTTTTTTATTTGTGGGTTTGCATCACAAACAGACTCTTATTCATCCAGAATATTTGATTTGACTGAAAAAAGACAGTTACAGCTTTCTTTTTATATTCAACATGTCCAGCTGCTGGATTGTTTCCTTTTTTCAGCTGGTGGATAATAAGGAATAAATTAAGAAAAAGTCTGAGGACCCTCCGCATGGTAACAGGTTAATAACTTAGTGCAGGGGTTCTCAAAATGGGGTTAAGTGGGCCATGTGTTGAGGGTCCCCCAAAAATTGTGATGACACTGATAATAAAAAAACCTCAGATGAAATACAGCCCCAAAGATATGTTTTTTTAAAATGGAAACAACTACACTAATACAATAAGGACTACAAATTAATCTTTCGATAAAAGGTTTCTGGCTTCAAAAAGTTTGATAAACCCTGCCCTAGAGGTTTATACAGCTTTAGAAACATTTTAATTTCCACCCCTGAGCAAGCTTCCAAAATCAAAGGTCCAAAATCAAAAATATTCTGTGAGTGAAAACCAAAGCCTATTAATGCTACACTTCCTACGCTGATCCACGGAATGGAGTTAACTGCCGAAACTATCAGAACAAGTTTGGTGAAGATCCAGACTATAAAAAGGAACTTAATGGAGAATGAAGCAAAACACGCCTCCAAGTACATTTTTGACGACAGATACAACTTCGTACTATGGTTCAAAACTCAAAAACTCTACCCTCTTTTTACCGAGAAGAAAATATTTTACATTTGACAGCTGGCGTTGCTATTGTGGGCACCAACCTAGTTTTACATGTTGAAAAAGAGTCTAAACCAGCCAGAATCTTGTCAAGTGCTATCTTATTGCCTTTGACATCTTCTCCGTCTCTCTCGATGCGATGCTAGAAGGCTGGACCATTTGAGTAAAGTGCCCTCACAGAAGTAAATCAAGAGCTGCCAATAGCTCATAAACAATTAAAGCCCATTCAGGTGGACCCACAGTTCTTTCGTAATGACTGTTGGTTTTGTTGGAAGCCCTTACAGAATCACAGTTGTTTATCGCTGCAGTAAGGGCTCCGTTTAGTGTGCGTAGTTTGAATATTACTGATAAGACTGCGTGTGATTGGTTGATAGTGGTAATATACACATTATCGCCGTATTAAAGGACGGAAACCTGGAGAGACTGCATTTGTGGTTCAGGAAACACACACTGGTGAATACGGAAGGGAAGTAGTAGTGGTTTCCTAGCCTAACCTTTCCCGAGCTTTTAACTATAACACAATCTTTTTGTACAAAGAAGACTGGAAATGTGTTATATAAGAGACCATCCAGGCTATTTGAGTGTTTTTTTCTTCTTCTTGTTTTTCTTTCAGTCTCAATTGAGGAGCTACTTTCATTACTAAAAATTTCAGTATAGCTAAGAAGCCAATCTGGGTGTTTTTTTTTCCCTTTTTTTGACAACTTTAATACACTACCTGCTAGCTTTAAAGTCAGTAAGTGCGCATCAAAGCGAATGAGTCGGGTAAAGTTCTACCTGCACAGATCAAAAAGATCAAAAAGTCATCTTACCATGATCTTTTGAAGGACACATACTATATAAGATTGACATTTTTGAGCATTTTAACCATGTCGTAGCATTACCCCCTCAATAAAAAACATACCTGGGTTGATTACGTTTCATTCACATTTGTTTTATACATCCTGTACAAGGTTGTCTTCTCTGAGCGTCAAATGTTTCGTGTCACAAGTATAAATCTGGACCTCTCCTGTGTAGGGCTGCAACGATTAATCGACTAATTGTGACTAGTCGACTATGAAAATTAATGAACTATAATAATCGATAATCGTTAACTGGACTATACAGACTCTAAAACACAAGTCAAGAGAGCTTTTATAACAAAGACGGTTACATTATTACATCAAAATGTCAAAAAAGAATAGATTATTACTGATTTTCATCAATAATACACTTAATTCATAAACATTCTATTCCTGTGCAATTTTTATGTCCATAAACCTTTGCCGCACAACCCATGCTTCACAGCAAAAGCATGGGTTGTTGTTGAGCAGTCACGTTGCCGAAGAGCTTTATTTATTAATCTTTTCATTGTTCATTCCCATTGCTGACAGCAGAGAGCGCGTCAAAGCCCACATACCTCAAGGGAAACTGAGGTGAAATGTTTCAAGTGTGTTTTCCAAATGTAGGAAAAGTTTACGTTAGAAAATGTGAAGCGCTATTCCCAAGGAGACCAAAAGCAAGCCACAAGAATGCATAATATATCCTTTAAATGCAACAAAATGCTATAATATCCTCCTCTACAACCATGTATTCCTAGCCATACTCACTATTCACTTTGATTCTCCTGCCCCGCCGCTGCCCAGGTCCCTCTGACACCCTGCCATTTCCTCCTCTATTGACAGTCCTGTGGAGATCTGGGCGACACACACTCCGACACACATGCGCAGTCGGAGATGTGAGCCGTGATAAGGCAGAAGAATGCGCCGCCGACAGGAGCTTACTCAGATTCTCGTGTTGTCTTTTGATCTGAGGCCAGCCGGTTTCTGCTGAGGCTGGCACGGCGCTCACCCAGCTCACTGTTCTCCACATGAAGGCGCGCCGCGGATGGGAAAGTATGGATATTCTTTTCCCAAGTCAGTCACTTTGGTCAAGGGCATGCATTCAATTTGAGTGCAGAGTAGTGTGCAGTAGTAGGCTAACTTTGATGGCAGATTTTGAAGGAATCACGGCGTCATGTCAGACTTGTCATGACATGGATGCCAGATACTAAAACTACTGATGTCCAGATCCCCCAATCCAGTGTTTTTGGCCCTATACCGATTATTTAAAGTCGACATGACATGGTTCTCATGTTTCTCTATTAATAATTTTGTTTGATGGGACGGCAAAATATTTAGCGTAGTTTTACATTTGTAAATAAAAAATGGTTTAAAATGACAGGAAGTAGTGCTGAGTTCTAAAATTAAATGTGATGTCATCAAAAAGCGACGTACCGTTGAAGATAAAGAGACAGTTAACGCTCAAGAGACACATTTTTCTGATGGCCATTCAGCGAAATAAAGGTGTTTCCAGGTATAATTATTTGTAATATCATAACTATTGTGTCATTTATATGGATTTTGGCCCTCTTTTTCAAATTGGTCATCATTACTGCCCTTATCCAACCAAATATAATCTTGTAGTGAAATGTGTAATCTAACCTGTTTTATAGACTTTAATGGATAGATTTTTTCATGTTTTTATTAACTCTTGTTTTTTATTATTTTGTCTGATCATGTGCCTTTATGAATAATTAATTATACAGTAATGAATGTGGCTCTAGTTGGATTAATTTATTACCTTTATAAAATAGTTCTACTTAAAAATGCTCTAATTATTTGTTGTAATATTGCAAAAAAATTACTATAAAACGCTGTGACAGATACATTAGGTTATGTTTCAGCCCATGGCAAAGTTTTTTCACCATATTATTTATGTTTGAGGACTCCTAAAACACGACAAGCCTGCGAGTGCATGGCTACCTAATATGCGTAAACACGTTAGCGCATTCAGCTCTGCTCCGCTGCCAATTCGACCAAAGTTTTGATTCAACTCTTAAAGCTCAGTGAAGACATTGCTGAGGTAAAACAAACACTATCTCTGTCATGAATAATAGTTTTGGCTCTGTGAGCTTGCTCAGTGTTTCAGTTTCAGCTGCACTTGGCTTTAGTGCTAGCATTAGCAGCTTCATTTAGAGCAGTGGTTCTTAAACTTTTTGTCTGGGGACCCCACAAAAAAATCTTGTGAGGTCTGGCGACCCCACATTACTCCCACGCCGATTTTGGGCAGACCTATAGTTATTGACACTCCCTCAAAAGGTTTTTGTCATTCCGTCAAACTAAATCAAGTAAAAACCAACTGGCAATGTAAGAACTACAAGAATTTATATCACAACAAGTGGAACAAAGCGAACAAAGTGAACAAATAAACACTGAATAATTATGACATTAAATAATACACTAAATAATGTTGTATTTATGTCTATAAAATACAGGGGTCACTGGGTCAAATGCCCTACAAAAAAAAGTACTGTGGGATTTTATTTTCTTTACCTCACTGTACAGCAGTAAAACTAACTTTCACTTGCACTTCACTGATGGCCTTATATCTGACAGATTCCAATGTCAACTATACACTTGCAATGTATATAAACTAAAACACTTAAAATTGTACATGAAATAATATGCTTAGAAATGTACATAAAACTGGAGGTGCAGGTCAGGCTGCGCAGGTTATAGAGAGAATTAGTATTGGACACATCTCGGTCCTTGTCTGGGACAAGTTAGTTAGCACAAGGTTGTTAGGACGTGTTAGTTAGGATGAGTTAGAGGTCGGCGCTTCGTCAAGGCAGTGAGCCAGAGCCCTCTGTGATTTTGTGAAGAGAGAGAGAGTAAAAGGCGTGGACCGACAGGAGCCATGAGGCCCAGCCTCAGGTGGGACTTTTCTCCATCATCTGAGTGAAACTGCACGCAAAAGGCGCTGTGAGGCGGAAGACCTGAAGCGCTGAAGCGGGTTTGAATGACGAACGAGCCCCGCTCTGACCGCACGAGCCCCGCTCACGGACCGCACGAGTCCAGTTCACGGAGCTCACGAGCCCCGCTCACGGACCGCACGAGCCCCGCTCACGGACCGCACGAGTCCAGTTCACGGAGCTCACGAGCCCCGCTCACGGACCGCACGAGCCCTGCTCACGGACCGCCGACGAGTCCAGTTCACGGAGCTCACGAACCGCGACGAGCCCCGCTCACGGACGCGCGAGCCCCGCTCACGGACCACACAAGCCCCGCTCACGGACCGCGACGAGCCCCGCTCACGGACCTCACGAGTCCAGTTCACGGACGCGCGAGCCCCGCTCACGGACCGCATGAGCCCAGTTCACGGACCGCGACGAGCCCCGCTCACGGACCTCAGATAGGCAGAATAAGTGCCTGACAGGGCTTCATGTGTTTAGTGTTCTACCTGCACCAACGGGCGCCTCCTGGCGGCGGCCCACGTTATCCCCTCCCTGCTCCTTTCTTCAGTTTTTGGGAAGGCATCCGTGGCTCTCTCCTGCTGTTCTTTCCTCCACTGTGGCGCTAACTCTCTCTCTTCTCCTGCTCTCTCTCTCCTCTGTTGCGCTCTCTTTTCTCTCTCCTCCGCTCCGTGTAGAGCGCTCTTTCAGTCAGGTGTCTTGACCCCTTTATCCGAGGATGAGGAGGAAAAAGAACACAGCACTGGCTGCTCACGCGCTCTTTCACCGTGGAGCGCATGTTACGGACGTGCGCCTCTGCCCCAGCCGAGCCCGACTCAGCCCGACAGCAGAAGCGGACGGGTCGGTTTCGAACGGCTCGACTTCGAGACAAGAATTTAAGCTCTAAGCGGCACACACAGCCTAGGAATGCGAAAACAGCAGCTCTGAATTTGTATATATATATTTTTCATAGTTTCACCTCACAAAATAGCCGTTAATTCCCGACTGGAAAAAATTTGGCGACCCCACAAAAGTTTTCCGCGACCCCACTTGGGGTCGCGACCCCTAGTTTAAGAACCACTGATTTAGAGGACCCATCTATTCAGTTCACACTAATTCTCATCCAAGTCGGATATATATATATATATATATATATATATATATATTTTACCCTAAATCAAAACCTAACCTTTACCTAAACCTAACCCTTTCCCTAACCTTAATCATTTTTATAACCCTGTTCCTAACCTTACCTTTAATAGGGATGTCAGGATTAACCCGTTTTTCAATAATTGTGATTATTTGCAGCCATGGTAGGTTATTCGTAGGAGTTTTAGAAGCCGCAGTATACTGCAAAAATGTCTTGCGCAAAGTACAACGCGACTGGGACTTGTGTGGCTGTGTTTGCGGTGGTGAAAGCAGCCAGAGCACAGCGTGACAAACTCAACTGAAGGAACGGCAACACTCTCGGAGCTTCATCCACCCGAAATCGAATAAAGTCTGCAGTGTGGGATCATTTTGGGAATCCTAAAGATGATGAGGGTGTTGTAAAAGCTGACGGATATCCAATTTGAAAAACCTGTCGCTGAAAGGTTGCCGCTAAAGGTCTTCGGGACCGTCCTCTGTCACAGTTTCCCTAAAGTTACACATGAATATTTGTTGTACATAAACAAGTCTTAATAACATATTTTAAAAAGGCAAAAATAAAATCGAATTTGCTTTGTTTCCTTTCATTACACCGATAATTGCATATAATTGTAAAATCGTGTTTTCCCCTCACAATAATCTAAACTGACTCTAAAATTATATATCGTGACATCTCTAATCCTTAACCAGTTTGACAAATTAACTATCACAAAAATGTGCAATTCACCTGTATCTTAAACTTCTCTAAATCACTTTTCCCAAGCCAAAGCGCTAATTTATTACCATTTGTAACGTTTTATCCATGTCCAACTCACGACAGCTGAATATCGGTGACAGCTGAGAACCATCGAACATCAACGTAGGCACTTCGCATGTATAAAAATCTGCATCGAAAATTGAGCTGAAAACTAGCGCATCTAGCCGAGGCTCACACGTAAATTCCACATCATGCGACTCCGCTCCGCTGCGCTGCGCCGCAGACCGCCTCCGATTTTGTGCGCAGACCCTCGCCTACTGGACGCAATTTGTCTCCGCTCGTCTCCGCAGCGAAGGGCTGCGAAGTCCCGAGAAGCTGGAAGTGAGCATGCGCGGGATCCGCGAGAACGCACGATAAGAAAGTGGTCAAAATGTGGCGGAATAATAACAAATGCAGATTCACTGAAAGTTCGTCGTCAGTGCAACTGCAATCGCTTTTTTTCACCGTGTCAACACAGCGCATGAATAGAGCATTAATAAAATGACAGCCCAAAACTGTACTTAAGAGATTTACAACCATTTAAATGTTTCGGGTGGTATTGATTGTAAACATTTGCCTTCTGGGTAACAAAAAGTTTAATGCACGTCATTAGGTCTGAGTTAAAAGTTTTTGTTTTGGAAACCCAGATGTAGTTCGTGTTCTCTTTCCTGTTTGGTGCGATCTAAACTGCGTGGCTTGATCCGGTCGGACTCGGGCGCAGAAGAAAATAGACTTCATCCGCAATTCTGTCGGAGAGCGGCGGAGTGGCGGAGCTGAGGCCTGAACCTGCGCAGCGCTTACGCGGGATGTGGAACGGGCTTCATTCATTTCGATGGCTGCGTAAGTTCTGCGCAGTGCGTGACGCAGCGCAGCGGAGCGGAGACGCATGATGTGGAATTTGCCTGTCAGGCAGACAGTATCCACGACAGCAGAGGTAGGAGCCGTGGCAGCTAGCATTACATTTCTCATGACTTTTATTGAAGTCTTAATTCTGCTCTCTGCTCACTTTATTTTTGAAGATAAGACGCCTTTTCTTGAATACTAATTTCCTCCTGGCCTAATGGGAATAGACATACAGGAACTCCAGCCTCGTCCTCATCTCTCAATCTTTTGATGTAATTATTCAAAACGCGGCTCGTGAAGGCGCTTGAAGGAGACGGGGAAATGGCGAGGCAGCTGGAGCGTCGACCGTGTGTGTGCGTACTGTATGTGTGTGCGCGCCTGTTTACCAAGTCATGTGGGGACTCAGACCTGTTCAGATTTGACACTTACGGGGACTTGTTTTCGTCACGAGAACCGACAGCCGGTCCCTGTGAGGTTTACCACGGCAACCACATGTTTTCGAGGTTAGATGAGGTTCACTCTGGTTGAGGTTAGCGCATAAGTGAAATGATTCATGTTTAATTATTCTGAACGTAAACAGTAATGATTATGCATATTTATGCAATTTCAAAAGGTGCGATTCTAGATATCTAAAGACATTTGCTGTACATTGCATGATTCATTCACTGATTAGTCACGCTTGTGAGTTTGTTGCCACTCCTGCCCTGAGGTTTGGTGACTAAAAACTGCCTTCATATCTGTGCCAATGGTCATTCCAATACTGCATTTTGGCTTTCGTGTTCGTGGGTCAGATACCTAATATATATATATATATATATATATATATATATATATATATATATATATATATATATATATATATTTCACCATTCAAATGTCAATACCTATGGCAGCGGTACTAATTTTTCATTATTCTGCAACCCACGGATAATACTTGTTCCAAGATGACCACAACAGTCCCGCTCACTTCGAAGTCCATCATGGTTCTGTTTACAAGGTTGTCTCTCAGAGAATACTTGGTTTCAAATTTCCCAGAGCTGTGACGTCAAAGGTAGAGATCCAGGGGTCAACTGTGCAGTTTTTAAGTCTATAAATCATCACCAGACTTGTTCGGAGGATTCCTGCTGTCAATCGTCATTCATTACAACTGCGTACTTGTATTAGCATTTTGGGATAAGCTAGCTTTTGTTTCCTTCTGCTGCCAGTAGATGGACTGCTAACACCAAATCCTGTTGAGGAAACACCTCAAATTTAAATTTAAATGTATTTCCCATCATTCGATCATCCAAATGATTCACCGCGTTGAGTTTAGAGCTTTTCACAACTTTCAGAATAACAGAGCCAAGTTTCCCAGCTCGATAAAATTAACAACAACTAGCATGCTAACAGTGCACTTCCTGCGTGACAGAGAATAAAACGTTCTGTATTTAGATGCAGATTGGACCCGGCTGCCTCATTTCCACCCTTTCATGAGCTGCTTTTACGATATATATGATTTTACTTTATCACATGAAAACAATTGGGTACAGCCTCTTTAAGGTTAGGTTCAGGGGATTTAGTACATCTCAACACAGTGAACATCCTCCACTAACTTACATCCCCACAGCACACATGAGCCCTCCGTGCGTGTGTGTGTGTGTGTGTGTGTGTGTGTGTGTGTGTGTGTGTGTGTGTGTGTGTGTGTGTGTGTGTGTGTGTGTGTGTGTGTGTGTGTGTGTGTGTGTGTAGCTGATTGGTTCCTGCAGCACCTGTCATCTCCTGGCTCTTGGACAGTGCCGGTGGCGGACACAGGCAGGGCTGATCGTTTGTGACATCCTCATTTGACTGTTGTGTGGGGGCATTCAGACGTGTGCCCAGCATGGGGAAATGAATTGTGACTTCAGCTGTCCACTGCTGCCTGCTCCAGCGCTCTTTACTTGATTCTCTATCATCACATCAATAGTGCGTGAAAGCCTTTTATATGGAAAATGCAGCTACCTCCACCTCCTCCCCGTACAGAGCCGAGTGGTGCAGGAGCAACTCAGAGAAATTACTCTTATTTTGTACTATAGCCCTGCAAGATGGTATGGAATTGCGGTGGAGGTTGTGACATGGTGCTTTTATCAACAATGTCATTATGGAGTTGCAAGAATGAAATGGAAAATTCTTACTCAAGTAATTTTATCTTCTTGTAGGACTAATTTAAAGGTGCAAACATATCCGTAGAAACCCTTTCAGTGTATGTAAACAGAACGACTGCATTCTAAAAGCTGGTTACAATTCTATACGTTGGATCCATTGCGTTTTCAGACTTATGTTGCGCTCCAGTTGTCCTCGGAAGTCGGATTTTCTGAGTTCCAACATGTAATATCACACTGGAACGCTCTCACATCTCGAAATTCCTACTCAAGCAGCATTTCAGAACCCCGAGTTTATCAGCGTTAGACAATCCAACATGAAGATTCCTGCGTTTGGATAAACTTGAACATTCAACAGTTAAAGTGCGTATGTCAGGTTTTTATGATTTTCTAATTTTGACTTCATTCAATGTATTAATACCTCTTGTAAATATAAATTACAGTTTTACACCAATCAGGTCGTTGTTTGTGGAGAAAAGTTTAAAAATCTGCTGACAATTACAGGAAGTAAACAAACCGATGACATCACACTGGGGAGACAAATGTTATGCATAATTTACACAAAAGAAACAACTTTTTCGAACCTTTAAACATTGATTCGACAAAATAAGGGTGTTCACGTGTATTTTTCTTTGCTAAATGAAAAATATCTGTGACATTAGAGGAGTTTCATTCATCATTTACAACCAGGAAGTGCAATTAAAAACCTAAAAAAGAGCTAAACTGGGGTAAAATTTGTAAAGATATTAGCAGAATTTGAAATATATTTATCTTAACTGCATTTTAGTTAAAGGAGTCGTCCAACCTGTCAGAGGCCCTTTAAAATATTGACAGTTATTTTCTTTTTAATTGTGCTCTACTGTCCACCTGCTGTTTTTGAATCTCTTCTTCACTGCTGTTGAGCCTCTGCAGTTTTAAATGCTCTGTGACGCTAATGTCGCCAATATCTACGCGGAGCTAATCACAGCAAAAGCAGAAATTCCCTTTCAAAACGTTTGATTTATTACTTGCAAATGTAATAACACTGTCCGGGTTGATAAATGAACTTATTTGGATCCACATTTTGGCTGACAGCACTTTCCTGGGTTATATAATTTGATTTGAATCATTACTGTACAAAAAACGTAATGTGTTGTTTTTTCCGACTTGATCACAAACTTGGAGAAAACGTCCAGACATTGCACGTTTTGTAAAAGCAGGGCTGTTTCGGTGACTGACAACAACTCGACCATATGTGAGAAACACTAGAACATTTGAAAACATGATCCTGTTCAGCAATGTTTTACTAGCTCAGAAATTCCACGTAATAGACATTTATTAAATCTAATGTTATGCCGGACAATAAAGCACAAAAAAGCAAACCAAAAGAGTCTGACAATTAAATTTTACTTTTATTTCATCACGCACCACAAAACCCATGAACGTTATGAACTTTAGAGAGTGGGGCTTGACTCATATTACTCGTTGGCAAATGTAATGAACATATAAACAACAACCATATGTCTGCGTGTCTGCTAATGTCAATATTCATATTTATATTTTGCTGCCTCATTAAAATGACTGGCTTCGAATGTGTATATCAGTACCAGCTGTGTGCGCAGCTGTTCTAAACACACTACTTGAAAAACAACTTGGAAAATGATTCTTACTGTGAACGGGCACCTCTCTCCACAGATCTAACCTACAACGTCTTGTCTTCACGGAGATACACAAGTTGAACATCTCTGTGGAGACAAGTAGGCGCAGACCATCCAACAGAAAAGTCAGTCACACAAGAAAAATAAAAGAAACTAAAGATAATTATAAAACCATGAGACTTGCTAAATAATAAAGTTAAAACTACTAAAACGGATGAAACCCTTTTATAACGGTTCTTTAATTAAACATGATCTGAAATTAAACATGACTTGTCTGAAAACACAGATCAATATGAGCATTTCTAAGTTGAAAAATAGTCTGCTAATGCTCGCATTATTTGAGGATATTTTGTTTAACTCACCTGTTGTACTTCCAACTAAGTCAGTTCTTTATGGTGAGATTGTGTTAAAGGACAAATATTATGCTAAATTGTGATGAGCTTTTAACCATGTTCTAACATTGTTCCGTGGTCAAAAACATATATGGAGTTGCATTCAGTTTGATTCACGGTTGTTTGATAAATGCTCCTTTGGAAATCCTCTCCCTCCGCAACTGTGTTATCCCAGAATCCTTTGCTGTTTTAAATCCTTAAATCATCACTAGACTCGCTCTGAACATTTCTTCTGTCTAATCACGATAACTACAACTTCGTCAGATCAGCTGTATACTGCAGTGCATTGTGGGTATATATTTACATGTGTGTAGTTGCCTCTACAGCCAGTAGATGGAGCCACAGCTAAGTCAAAATGGCATCTCCTAATGCAGTGATAAAGTTATCTTTTTCTTTGTAAAAGCATTTTAATTTTAGTTGAAAAACATGTCAAATTGAAGACGCTCAAGAGCAGGTTTAAAGGCTAATAGCAATTTGAAAAATGCATAATCTTTTTCCCTTAAAACAAATCATATTTACTTGACTAACAGAGCTTCAGGCGGTGCATAGTTACTCCTCGCTTGAAGAAATCAGTGTTGTTCTTCATGACTCCCACTCCTCGGTTGGTTGTAAGCTAGTAATAGTATTCATGAGTTTCAGGCAAATTATTCCTTCCTGATTTGAAGGATTTTGTGAGGACCATTCTCCATTCAAAAGATGGAATTATGATTTGAATTTGAGTAATTGCTGAAACAATGGAGGACCGTGTGCATGTCTTGAAATCCATGGATTGATAGTTTTGGGGTGGCGTGACATTGTATTTTACCGGAGGTCATGGCGACACTACAGCAGGAAAATACAGCCTTAGTTTTTAGAGCGTCTGAAAATTGAAGGAAAAATACAAATAAAGGACAAATACAGAGGACAATTGGGGACTTATTACTTCAAGGACAAATAAAATGCATTACTTGTATTGTTATTGGCCTTTAAACATGCTCTTGAGTATCTTTCACGTCTCATGTTTTAGAAGTAGAGATAAAATGATTTTTACAAAGAACAATATAAATGTACCACTTCCTTGGGAGATGCCATATTAACTTGGCTGTGGCTCCACCTACTGGCTGCAGAGGCAATTGCACATGTGTATATACATTGGTTTGATATGCTGTTAGTATGCTATGCTATCACGCAGTTGCGGTGATCGAGTTTAGACGGCAGAAATGCTCAGAACAAGTCTGTCGATGATTTAAGGACTGACAACAGCAGAAGATTCTCCAATACGTGTCATTACAAATCAGAAAAAAGGTCACACATCGAGGGAGTTCAGCAGGAAGTGTTTTTAACAGTTCCTCAATCTTGCATAAATGTATATTTTGATGATGGTACATTGTTAGAACATGGTTAAAAGCTAAAAAAAAGTCACTATAGCAGAATATATGTCCTTATAATATAATTCTTATGATTATTTGGCAATACAGTCATAGGCAGATGGCATAGCGTTTGTTTTGCTGTGAGTTATAACTAGTGCATGACTTCTCTCATGCGGCACTAAGGTAAATATGACACCCCTTTCTTCAAATTGAGGTCACCATTTAATACCATAATGGTTCTGTTGTCGCGGCTGAGTGAAGGAAAGTCACATTTGAGTGTTACATAAGCAGCGAGAGTGCATTGAAGGTATAATTTGTGGGAAAAAGTGTTCAAAAGACATGTTATGCTTTTGTCTGCAATGTAGTTATGGTTTAGTACATTTATTTAACCTTTATTTAACCAAAGGGGGCCCCATTGGAAAAAAAACATATTTTTCAAGAGAGTCCTGGCCAAGAGGCAGCTAAGTTGAACACAATTACAACATAAGTACATACAAACAAGATTAAAACGACATCAGATTATGAAAAACAATTGCACAATATTTATTCAGTCTCTAATGCTTTCAGCTTGGCATTTAACGATAGGAACTCAAGTCAATTTCCGTGTAGACAAAGGCTTTCTTTTCCAGCTCCGTACGGCAAAAGGAACAGAGCAACAGCGGATGGTTTAATTGTAAGGAGTCAAATCTTCTCTATGTTGTAGGTATGAGCTGCACGATTTGGGAAAAATATCTTATTGCAATTTTTCTCATGGTCGCATTTATTTGTCACTCTTAGTAGGGTTTTTGTCACTTTCAGTTGCGTTTTTGTTGCTTTTGTCATGTTTCGAAGGTTTTAGTTACCTTTTTGTTGCTTTCCGTTTCGGTTTTGTCTCTTTTTCATACTTTTAGTTTAGTTTATGTCACTCATAGTTGCAATTTTGTCACTTTTTAGTAGGATTTTTGTCACTTTCACGCGCGATTTTATTGCTTTAAGTCACATTTTGACGATTTTAGTCACATTTTTGTTGCTTTCAGTTGTGTTTTTGTCACTTTTTCACACTTTTTGTTGTGTTTTTTCACTTCAGAGCATGTTTTAACAACTCTAAACAACAGGGTTAGCAGTTTTTTGCAGAATAAAACAGGACATTGTGTTTGCGGAGGAAATTATTTCACTTCAAAAATTACAGCCTTTGCCATTTCTGTTAATTGCATCCATTCAAATTGCAATTTCAATTTGATTTCGATTGTGCAGCCCTAGTTTAAGCTTTATTTAAGTCTTAAACTCTATGACACACATGGAACATGCAACATAAGTACTTACATAGAAGGTTAAAACAACATGATGAAGCGCAGATTATGAAAAACAATTGTACAATATTGATTCAGTCTCTAATGCTTTCAGCTTGGCCTTTAAAGATAGGAACTTAAGTCAATTTCCGTGTAGACAAAGGCTTTCTTTTCCAGCTCTGTGCGGCAAAAGGAAAGAGCAACAGCGGATGGTTTAATCATACGGAGTCAGCTGCACAATTTGTAAAAAAATATCTAATTGCAATTTTTCTGACCAGTTGTGATGCCACCAGGAGAATTGACAAAAAGACTGAAATATGAATTGACAAACTAATAAAAAATCACGTCTTTCGGAACGTTTGTGGCTTTTTGTCACGTTTTTGTTGCTCTTAGTTGCATTTTTGTCACTTTTTAGTAGGACTTTTGTTGATTTCAGTCAAGTTTTTGTTGTTTTTAGTCATGTTTTGACAGTTTGGTCTGTCACTTTTTGTCATGTTGACACTTTTAGTTGCATTTGTATCACTTGTTTCAGAGTATGCTTTAACAAATCTAATCTTTTGTGCAGAAATAAACAAATCTAATCTTTTGTGCAGAAATAAACAGGACATTTTGGTGTTTGTGGAGGAAATAATATCACTTCAAAAATTACAGTCTTTGCTATTTGCTATTGGCCACAGGATGTTGATGAATCCTGTGTCAGAGATTAAGAAAAAAGAAATCAGAGCACAAAGTAAGTAAAGAGCAGTGGGCGTCTATTGGGAGTTAGTGAAAATGAGAATTTTCTGAGCCATGGCGTCTTGTCCACAGGAGAATAAAGATTACTCAAACATGCATGTCATATGCGGAATACAACTTCACGTGGGTAAATGAGAAGAGAAAACCGTTAGCATGGTTAGCTCGTGAGCTCATGAGTACGTCCGTGTGACAATCTGCTATTTTTGTGAAATCGTCGTATCGCGATTCCCTGTTTGTCTCTTTAATGCAGCTGTCTGTTCAAACAGACTTTTTCTCCTGTTGTTTAGCCTCTGAAGCCCCTGAGCAGATGACTTTATGCACAATTCAACCAAAATCCACACAAAATCGCAATTTTAATGGATGCAATTCTTAAGTGCAATAATTTCTTCCGCAAACAACAAAATGTCTTGCTTTGATTTGAATAAATACTGGTAACACTGTAGTTTGGATTTGGACAAACATGTTCCGAAACAAGCGACAAAAAGCGATTAAAAATGCATTCAAAAGCGACACATTGCACACATTGCACTATCTGCCAACTGTACATTCTGTATATAGTCTTAGTCTATCTTAGTCTATTTTATTCTTAATTTTATGCATGCCTTTTTATTCGATGTAAACCCTCATTCGTCCAGGTGTGGTCCATCGTAGAAAGGGGTTCAGAGGTTGTCATCCGGACGTCGTTTAAAGATCGAGACGTTTCGACTTTTATCCAAAAGTCATTGTCAATCGATGCCTTTTTATATTTTTTTTATATTTTATTCATTGCTTTATGTTGCACCTACGCCGAAGCAAGTTCCTATGTTTGTGAATTTCACTGACAATGGCAATAAACCGTTTTCTGATTCTGATTCTGACAAAAACGTACATACAAACAACAAATGTGACTAAAAGCGACAAAATTGCGACTAAGAATGACAAAGATGTGACTAAAAATGACAAAGACACGTTTAAATATGACAAAAAAAACTGAACGTGACAAAAACAGGACCAAAGGCAACAAAATCGTGTCAGATATCGGAACAGAATCCTGTTATTAAAAGAAAAATCGCAATTTTCCATCACACTGGTCTGAAAGATAGCAATTAGATATTTTCTTAAATGTTGCAGCTCATTATAGGCAATAGAAACATACAAAGTGAACATGAATCGTGATAAATCGTGATCTGGCCCCAAGAAAATCGTGATAATCATTTTTTGCCATATCGCCCTGCCCTATTTGAAAGTCTTAAATGTTGATTTTGCATAATATGTCACCTTTAACAATTGACTGTTTTTGACTGAATTTGCATGGGTTTTAGGGAAGCCAATGAAACCATGCCTTACACATTGCTCTCCACAAACACTGCTCCATGATAAATCCATGATCACGTGGGTAACATTGTGTTGCAGTTTTGGAGACCTTTTGACCCCACTCTCCAAAAAAACCTCTTCCGAAATAATTCATGAAGGCTCTTGGTTCGCTGAAGGAGAAAAACAGGCCTACTCGAAACACACCCATAATAAATGCGTTCCGTAAATGTGGGTAAGTCCAGTTTGGAATAATTGTGAGCCGCAAGTTTGAGAACAAAATGTTTCAGTTGTTGTGCGGCGACTGAGATCAGCACATCAATATTCATCTTTCATAGTGTGGTGATTGTAAATGGACAATAAGAATGCTGAGGAGGCTCGCGGGTTGATTTTCATTTAAAATGACTGTGTTTTCAGCTGCTCGGACGGAAAACACCTCAACAAACAAAAAACAGTTCCAGGTATTTTTATGCTAAGAAATAAACATAATGACATGGCTAAACTCAGAGCTGGGCAATGTGGCAAAAATATCTCGATCTTTTTCTTTTTTCAGATAAATAACATGTTTTTCTTATTTTAAAAATGTGCATTTAATCTTATTTAAGTTTCCTTCTCAGTTCCATCATCTATGTCCAACGAGACAAGCATGTGACACAACCAGGCGTTACAAGCCAAATCTGTGGAGAGGTGACCCTTTTAACAGATTCCATGCTTTTGAAGGATTTTTTAAAACCTGGACAACAACATGAATTTGCGAGTTTACAAAGTCTGAACTCAAAAATTGGATTTCAATTTCACCAAATGACAGGCTTTCCATGGGGCATTAAAAAACAGTAAAAGTCATTAAATGGATTTTGGCTAAAACAAGGCCTTAAAATGCATTAAAAAGAATAAAATTGGTTTTCATTTTTTCAGACACTAATCTATAAAATATTTTGACAAAAAAGATTTATCTTTCAGAGGAAAAAAATATAAACCTAATAAATATAAGCAAATAATGATTTCTGTTGTGCATGTCCATGAGAATTTCCAATTTAACATTCAAATATATTTTGAATCCCAAATGTACTGGATTTATTGAATCTAGATGTAGCTTTGATCAAAGCATCTAAAAAGTAAAAGACAGGATTCAAAACATACATTAGCTTTTTGAATATTATAAAGTAGTATATTATATTCTGGTCATTCTGCTGCTCAATGGAATGGTTAGAAGCATGTAGTTTTGACATGAGAAAAGTGTCTTGTTCTGAAGTTGATTATGGCATTGCAAATGTTGAAATGAGCATTAAAAAGCATTACATTTGATTTGTTGAAACCTGCATAAACTCTGAAATGTATAGTAATGGAACAACCGCAGTTAAAACCTTACAAAAATGGCACGATACGTCTCCTTTAAACTAACAAGAACACCCTGCTTCGTTTTTTTGCCCAGGTTAGTCAGTGGTACCAATCTGAATGGAGGGCACAGTACATTTTTAACTCCTGTGGGTCTTGCTGCAGCGCTAACTACACGAGACGCCTGGAGGACGCCGCTGCCTGCTTGTACAGCCCGCGGTCTCAGACTCCAGCGCTTTCAGGGGGAGAAAAGAGCTGCTGATGCTGGACACGCTGTTACGCCGCTCACCAACAGATGGCACTGCGACCCCTCTGCTGCGCGCGTACGGGGCAGCGGGCTCATTTAAGTGGATTTATGCATTATTGATTCATTAGGCTGTGATCAGAGGAGTATTTGCTCAATTGGCTGCGTGTTGGTGCAGTGCTGAAGGGGCACTAAAGGGTTATATATGCATGTACCTGACCGCATAAAATCTGCATAGCGTTATTCACACCCAAAAAGAGCAGCTGAACAAGAGACGACAAATCTGCAAAGCGTTTTGTTGGCAGAGCGGTTAACCTTGATGATAAAATGTTTTAATAATTAATGACTGAATACAAAATGTTATGTTTAAATCCAAATGATAGATTTTCATATTTTTTAGTATTTGATTTGGTGCTATAATGCCTGTTGTAAATATTTATCATAGTTTTGCATCGGTCAAATGCCAGTTTGTGGAAAAAATACAGAAAGTTGCTCTCCACGCAGAACACAGAACATTTCATACAAAATGCAAAACAATAAACCTGCAAAGATCACAATTTCTGACAGTTTAAACAATCATGTAACAAACTAAAAGTGTTGTCATTTATTTGCATTTCTTGAATCATGACTGTAAATTAGATGGGTTTGGCCCTTTTTTAAAGTCTATTCACCTTATTCCGGAAGTTGCCTTACGCGCCGCCATCTTGTTTCTGTTGTATTAGTTTACATGGAGCAGACGAGCTCAACAGAAAATAAGTTCTACATGGACTAAAAAGCCCTTTTCAGACTGACCAGGAAATCGTTGCGTTGTTGACTTGTTGTTGCTCGTGTTCATTAAACATTTTACACAAATCAACCTACTTTATGTAACATTTTAGCGGCAAGACTTTTCCCTCGTTCGTCATTAGCTTTAACGGAGTTCTCGTCAAACGAAAGTGCGTTTACAACAAAAGTGCAAAAAACTGCAAAAGTGGGCGGGGCAGAATAAGGTCAATATGTCTATATCGGAACTGTTACTTAGCAACCAGACTGTAAACAAGGGCCTAGCCTAATATAAATGGCACAAAGGTTAGGAATTGACAATAAATAATACTTGACAAGACAATTATTTTGTTGAATGATGGGGTAAACTGTCCGAAAAATGTGTCAGTTACGTTTAAATAGTGCTCATATTTTCGATGGCATGTTGCTTTTTGATGACATCACAGAGAGATTCCATTCTAGAACCCAGCCCTACTTTCTGTAATTTTAAACTTTTATTCTTCTAAATTTCCTCACAAACTAAACTGCATGTTGACTTAGACAAACATGAGAACCTGTCATCTAAGGTATGGTTGCTAGGTAACGGTCATGGAATTACCATATCCATCCAGGAAGTACATTGTAAGCTTCATAAAAAGAAGAAAAAAACTAGGAAATTTGGCAAGAATTTTAGTAAAATGTTTGGATGAAATGAGCTCATATTTAGTTATATCATACATTCCATGGTGACTGTCATTGACGTTAGCTTGGTGGCTGCAAAAAAACCTCCAGCCCAGAGCACACCTATTCACCCATCGCCAGAGTAAGGTACAAATCTGTCGACAGTGAGTCTGTTTGATCTGGAGAGTGTCATCGGCCCTCGGAGGACTCAGTTCTGTCTTGCAGGACAGGTTTCTGAATGTGTAGCTGGTGGCGGACGTCTTTGTCAGGAGCGCTCTGATTGGTTATTTATTCTGTGTTTTACCAGGTAGGTCAGCTGAGAACACATTCTCATTTACGGTGACAATCTGGCTTGAAGGCAGCAAAAGAAAAACAACACAATCAAGCATTAAAACTGTGCTTCGCGTCTCAGTACAGACAACAAAAGGCAGGGTGTCATGGAGGAAAACAATTCAATTCAATGCAACTTTTTCGTTTTTTAAAGACGCTTCCTGGCAGATTAATTCATGTCAAGTCATAACTTAGAATAACAGACAAGACTGGCCTGGAAAAGTGAACAGATTGCTCTGTAGATGTTAAAATACAACAGGCGTCGTGAGCATATCCCGTAGCGACCATTAGCATTCATAAATATTTAGACAAATTTGAGCCGTTGGACCGCTATATTCTTCTTCTTCTTGTCTTCGTGTCTGTATTTGCTACATTATATCTCCTCAAGTCTGTGTTTGCTCTTATACTTGTTAAACAGTGGGGAATGGAGCAGCTCTTCTCTGATAAATTAAACCAGATGCCGTGTCCTGTGCATGCACTGAAGGCCTTGGTTGGGTTTTTGGTTCCAGTGGGATAGGACACAATACAGCGTGATGCTTTGTGTCCGTGGTGGGTGGTGAAGGGCAGATTGGTGCATACTTTTATTAAAGCTCAAAATTTCAATCTCTTTTTCAGTAAGATACCACAGACAGACAGAGTGAGATAGCAAAAAAATATAACAGGTAGATCAAAGAAAATCAGTCTGGCATATGTCCCCTTTTGTATCTGTCCCATCTGTCCCAAAAGTAATATTTTTCCATTTTGTAAATGTCCTAAACTATTTCAGTCCCGTTCTTGATAGTCTGTTCCATTCCAGTCATCCATTTTTGTTTGTTATTGACTTTTTACGTCAGCCAAAAAGTACATTCCACAGGTACCCTCTATCATTTCCATTGTTGGAGTTTTAAACGTGGCTCGTAGATCTCAGAGTGAGACGAAGACAAAGACCAAACTTAGAACCGCCGTATGACTAAAGACGAGCAACAATTTATATCAAACCTGTTTGATATTTTGCAATCTTGGTCACAGAGTGAGTCCTCCTCTCACTGCGTCTACAATTGATCTGTGTCAAAAATGTAAACGCAAGTGCACTGCGAAGTAACTGCAGAGGAGCACCGCCGCAAACGGGACCTTATCTTCTCATTTCGCTTTCATTTAGCAACTACGAACGCAAAAAACACCGCTAGAATGTCACACTAGCCTCCGCTAACAGGTACAATTGTGATGACTTTACCACACGGAGCCTGAGCCTGATATTCACTCAGACAAACTTTCGTCGTAGCTACAATTGATCATGTGATTTTTAATTCATCACGTCTTGTAGTGTGACATCTATAAATCTTATAAGACGAAAATAATTACTTTACCTTAGAGAGATACATTGTTTTTAAGTCAAATGGAATATTGCTGTCGAAGAAGTCCACAGTGCCTCATTTACCTGATCAGTTCAGTATTTATGAATAATAAATAGGACAGCCCCAAAACACATGGTTGTCATGAGCCACTTGACAACTAAAGCTCGAACTTCCATTTTTCCGCTGAACTGTTTTTAACTTTGTAACAGCACACAGAGGCATCATATTGTAAAGCTCACTATAGTACGAAACTGCCTGTCCGTGCTTTGTGAATGGACAAACACAACGCACAGATAATATGAACCAATATGAAATGCAGACTGCAGAACCAATGATTTTATTTCACAGGCTACTGGGCCATCGTCAAAATGAAATATACAGCTCCAGCAAACAAACTTTCAATAGCTCGATATCACAACGGCAGCCGTGTGATGGCTTCACTGAAATTGCAGATGGTCGACCGTCAAATAAAAATGACAAAATCCAAATGAAATTCAGCGATCAGTCAATAAAAGGCAAGCAGATTGGCTGATAGTCGCAGGAACTAGGCAAATGGATAAACTGTCCCTTCTCGACGACACGGTGAAGGCGAGATCCGCTCCCGAACAGACACGGCGGGCTGCAGATGTGTCCAGGACCGACGCGCATCCATTTGCAAATAGAGTTCAAGTCGGTCGAGTCTGAGTTCACTCAAAGCGGGGAATAGAGGGTCTTAACCACCAAGCGCCCCAATACATTAGTGACCTCCAATCTAAGCCTCTTGTATGTATCTCCACACTAAAACCAGTCTGGTAACCAAGGGCGACGAGCTTTCACAGTTCGAGCCAGTCTGGATTGCGTTATGAGAAAAGTGAGACAAGCAAGAAAAGTTATAGAAATGTGTAGGCGCAATACTTACTGCAAACTTTTATTCATTTTGCACCATAAGATCAGAAGTTTAGGCAATTCTTGTGCTCAAATGATCCAAATAAGTCTGGTGAAGGTGTTTGAAGTTCAAAAATATGGATAAACAGTTCCTGTATACCAACTAATGACATCACAAGGTGGAGCAAAGTATTTTGAATTCTGAAAAGGAACACTCAGATACTGTATATGTGATTGACAAAGCAATTTCATATCACTGCTTAGGGCTTCAACCAACGCCAGTCATTATTTTAGAGATTGACTAGACAGTCGTCATTTTCTCGATTTTTCAAGTAGTCAAACATTTTTCTTCTATTGTGGGATTAATTTGTAAATTTGTACTTAGAACCATTTTGGAGTGGCAGTGGCAAAACAGGGGCAGGATTCCTCCCATGAAACTTTAAATATCTTTTCTTTTCTCTTTTTTTCTTTTCTTTTTTACTTCATACTGAAAACCTTTACTTCAAGGTTGAAAAAGGAAGTCAGTCAATGAAGAGCAGAGCCAAAAAGCACCCTCTGGAACTTTACATTTGTCACACATGGGGAGGTTGAGGGATGGATTCTATGCTCCCTGACTCTGGAATAATGTAGACAGTGGACAATTTAAAATGTATTCTGTCGTTATCCCACATAGATTCAGTAAGTTCTATGCCTAACTCCCCTTTCCTCTAGCCAAACATATCTTATTTTCATGATGATTCGTTTTATACCAATGTGTACATTTTAATTATTTTTGACATTTTAATTTAATAATGTTGTTGTTACCCTCTATTGTTTGTAAATAGAACGCTGCGTTCCATTAGCCTGGTACCATTCCAGGAGTTAGCACTACTGCATCTTCAGTGGAACAGTTAAAAGAGCGTTAGCCTTCAAACATCACAAACTATGAACAACCAGGGCTGATTTGGTGACCATGTGTAACACTAGAGCCTCTTTACACATGTAGCACCATTTTGTGTAGATTGGTACTGTTAGTGGTTAGCGTCGAAATGAGCATACATCCTAACAACCGCATAATAATAATAGTCTTGATTCATGAAGCACTTTTGAAAAACAGGGTTTACAAAGTGTTTCACACTCAGCATTGTACAACACACACACAATAAAAGATAATAATTTGCAGTGATGAAAACGGATAAAAAGCAGAAAAAAGGCAGATAATAATAAACATTTCTTTCATTCTGGACAATAACACACCAAAAACATTGCGGGCCACTATAGTTTGACAAGACATTTTTTGCTTTGTTTCACCAAGCGACACAAAGTTGGAAAATGTAGTGAAACAAGAACCAGGTGTCTGCGCTGACAAAATTACAGTTTTTTATTTGCTGCCACATTAAAATTAATGGGGAATAACATTTACACAGGTACCAGGCTGCACACTCAGATGTTCACTCCAGGAAAGGTCTATAAAAGGTCTTTTGGCATTTTGGAGTCCGCCTTGTCCAGATTATAAACATACAACTACCAATATTTTAATAGTCAACTTGGCACAATTATTCCGATTAGTTATTGCAGCCCTACTATAAACACTTAAACGGCAAAATAACATCCTGGGATACTGCACTGACTCCTGGGATCCAGCGGTGTGCAGATTCCTGGGTTACTTCGCGCTCCAGTGCGTTTGCTGCTCCGGGCCGACACATGGCGGGCTGATGAAGTGAACGTGACAGGAGAGCGAGGGGAGAGAGGTGCTCAGGTGCTGTGCTGTACTCCGAGTGTGAGACCTGGTCAAATCCCCCGTCATTAGTGACCCGCACAGACCTCAATATCAGCAGTCATTTATGTTTTATATGGCTGCTCTGTTCCATTATGGAGCATTTGCTTTCAATAAGCTCCAAACTGGAAATGTATTCAACCTTCATTTGACCTGCTTTAAAATTCAGAGGTCCATGTGGTTTGGGCTTGATCTAGTCCTGGGTCATTGTTTAATCTAATCCGTGTTGAGACCTGATTAAGTTTTGGTTTAGAAATGATTTCATTCTCGGTTAGACTTGGTTAAACTTGGTTAGACAATTTGACTCCTGATGTGGACTTGTTTTGGTCCTGTTCTTATTTAGTGCTGATCTAGTTCAGGTTTAGTTCTGGGTTTAGTCCTGGTTCAGTCCCAATTGTGTTGTGATGAACGGGCAAGACTTGAATTAATCCTGATTTCGTTTTGTCCTAGTTTAGTACAGTGGTTTTGTCCTGGTTCAGTCCTAGATTAAACCCAGATTTGTGCTGGTTTAAAATAGACTATATTCACACTTGCCCCAGTTTTGTGCTTCATTTGGTCCTGGTTTTATCCTGTGGTATAGTCCTGATGTAGACTTGGCTTGGTCCAGTTATTACTTCTGGTCTACTTCTAGTTTAATCACAATCTTGAGGTGTGTGTGCAAGTGTACTTCTGGTTTACAGCTGGTTAATAAGTCCTTGTTTAGTTCTGGTTTAGTTCCTGTTTAGTAATGTTGTGGGCAGGTTTAGACCTATTTTAGTTTAGTTCAGAGGTGGTTGAACTTCTGGTTAAGGGTGCGTTCAAGGGTACTGTTTTACCCTTCTTTGGACCAGGCTTAATCTTGTTTATGGAATTTATGGATTAGATTATTTTAGTTCTGGTTTAATTCAGCTCTGGCTTAACCCCTGGACTTGGTTTGTCCCGTTTTATTTGTGGTTGAGGGCAGGTTTAGACATAGATTAGTTTGTGGTTTAGTCCATCATTGGTTTAACCTTGGTCTAGTCCCACTTGAGTTATGGTTGAGAACAGATTTAGACCTAGTTTAGTGCTGGTTTAGTTCAGAACTGGTTTAACCCTGGTTTGGATCTGATTTAATCCAGTTTAGCTATGTTTAAGAGCCGGTTTAGACCTAGATTACTTTTGGATTTAGATCAGAACTGGTTTAACTCTGGTTTTCTCCTAGTTTGGGTCTGTTTTAGTCTTGGTTTATGGTTGAGGACAAGTTCTAATTTAATTCAGCACTGGTTTATTCCTGGTTTGGACCCGGTTTTGTCCCGGTTTAGTAATGGTTGAGTACACATTTAGTTCTGTACTGGTCAATTTAGAGCTAGGCTAGAACAGTTTTCCTGTCTTCTCCCATATTAGTCCTGGTTTAGTCTTACTTTAATCTTCACTCATCTTCACATTCAAATGGAACCTATCAGACAAATGCTATCTACCCTCTGACACCTCCAGGGGGCGCACTGCCATGTCTCCACACTGCACACCTCGGCAGCTGATCAAATTATACAGCCGGTGACACATCCACAGTAAGTAACAGTAATGTGGTAATACGTATGAGCCATTTGTGACCTTACAGGGGGAACATGTCTTTGCGCTAAATGGAACAGACAACTGACCTCACTAATCACTATTCTGAGCACACGCTTATATAACACGCCCCGATTACATGCTAGATATAGGTCTTGGCTGTAGAGTCTTCTTCATTCACCAACCAAAAGGGAAAGAATAATAATTGTACTGTATTATGCCAAACAGTTTTTTTGTTTTTTTAAATAATGTTGAAATGTACTCAACAAAAACATACATGGAATCGTGTTTTGTTACATTTATTTGTGTTTATTAACCCACTACAGGCAAACCGTTTCTTGTTTTTTTGTTTTTGGTCAGTTTACTCTTTTAGCATATTATAATGGAAACCAAAATTGTCCAATCTGAACCTTAGGATGTTTTTTTTTTAATGCCCAACACTTACACACACCAAATTTAACAATCTCGGAGTGAACAAGATATTGATGGATCGTACAGAAGGATTTGTTGAGCTCTAATTCTTAGTCTGATTTATTTAAGTTTTAATTTAATTTGGCGAAATTTGACGCTATTATGATATAAAAAATCCCAACCAGTAAATGTTTTGGTATCCACTATGCCATCAAAATTAATTTACGTTTAAACCTGGATCTAAGAGTATAGTGACTAAAATGTTTAAAGTTGATACCTGTCAATTAAAGTTTTTTTTGTCCAAATCGCCTGCAGTGTCTCATCTTAAACCTTCATTGGATTCTTCAGATCATTTCAGCTCTACTTTGATGATGGAAATGCTCAGAACAAGTCTAGTGATGATTTATGGATTTACAAATAGGACAAAAGCGCAAATCTGGGACATTTGGAACTGCATGTTTTTGTGAAGCTCAGAGTAGGTGCTGCGAAGAGGACCTTGTAAACAGGATAAGCTAATCAAGCGTGTATGAAGCTATATACGACTCCACATGTGTTTTTGATGCAGGATCAATGTTACAAAAGTTCAAAACAGTGAATTTAGCATAATCTGTGTTCAATATGTGCCCTTTGATTTGTGAAATACCAATTTGAAGATCAAATTTCTGTGACATTTATTTAAGTAACCGGATAAAATGATCAGCTGCTGTATGGTGTAATAGTTCAGTCACAGCTTACGCACATGCTAAAAAACGCCTGCCTTGGCATTTTAAGATCCGATCCGCGACTATGTGAAGCGTTAAAAAAAAAAAATGACCAAACCATAAAACTTTTGAACACAATGCGCTTTTTTTTTTTTTACAACTTTTTAACCTCATCATTAATAACAAACAAGAACAGAAAACTTAAAAAGCTTATACAGCAGCTACTGGGTCACTCGTGTATTAATTCCTCAGAAGGACATTTTCTCCTCTGGAACATCTTTTCATTATTTCCCCATCTCGTGTTAGTCCCCTGAAGGAGATGCATCTCTTAATTCCCATTTACATGCAAACCTCCCACGCACACACACACTTACACACCGCCACTGCATCCTCTGAGTGATCGGCCAATCTCCCACACTCACTGTTTAATGCCACCACAATATATGGGCCTCTTTTAAATCCTATTACAGCTGATATTGATATTTCGGAGGCTGAATTAACCACTTTGTCTGCAGCGGTCATTTGCATAGAAGAGCCTTGATTTCGAGCGCCGTGGCTTTACTGAGAGAGAGAGAGAGAGAGAGAGAGAGAGAGAGAGAGAGCGTGTGGTGGTGGGAGAGATGGGTGGGGGGTGGGGCATGTGTCACCCTTACAGATCAATGGGTGCTTAAGCGGAACACCCGGGCGCATCGACGTTAGCCTCCTGAGATATGAGCGCGGCGCTGGCTCAGGGATACAGCTGCAGAGGGGTGGAGTTGCTGCGGACTGCGAACACTGCACCGACAATACGAGATAACGGGGAATTACGGCGCTATGTACAGTACGACGACGCAACGGAGTAAATAGGACTTAAATAGTCTTCAGAAAGCATGAACAAAGATGGATTTCGTGATGGACTAATGGTTTATAAGAGTGAGTCAGGGTTAGTAACTACTGAAGGCGAGACATGAGGCAAAACTCATTTTTTTGCTCTCTCAGCGGATTGGCTTTCATGGGGAAACAACAATCGTCCAATCTCGTCTTAAAAATGTTTTATTCCTCCATTTAATCCACTTCATCCATAGATTTCGCTGGGACTTTTTAGCTTCAAAATCCATTTTCTTAAAACGCATTTTTCTCCAGGATCACCAATTAAAGTAGCTCCCACACACACCAAACTTTACAATCTTGGACTCAACAAGATTTTTACGAAACGTAGAGGGATTTTTTTTCAATACCTAATTCTAAATCTGATTTATTGAAAAATAGGTGAAATTTGAATTTTTAGGACAATTTTCAGTCTAGTTTACCTAAAAACTAAATAAGAAATCCACAATCCCCTCTGTAAATTATTTTGTAACTAATGTTTACAAAATGAATCAAGAAATTTAAGCGTGGTTCTGTCCATTTTTTTTACATTTATATGTCCCAGATATGTGTATTTTTGGCAGTTTTTACACATAAAATGCCTTATCATGAAAACATAACATGATGAAAAACTTTTTTCCCCTTATATTTATCTGAGTAAACTACAGGAGAAGTTTCAAATTGATATCTTTAAATTTAAGATTTTTTTCTATTCACCTGTAGTGTCTCACCTTAAATTTAAGGTATATTTGATCATTTTTGAGGACCAATCACAATGGACTAACGTACAAAATGATTGCCATAATCTAACCTCAGCATACGTCGAGATTCTGAAGTCCTTGATGTTATTTGTCATGATGTTGAAATGCTGTTCACTCATCTCAAAGCTTTAGTTTTGTTTTGTTTCATTGAAGGCATACAGGAAGATTTTGGTGTAAGTTCAAAAGAGTGCACGCCCCAGCTCGTCTTCACTCTTTCAAGTGTACCTCTCAGTCCTTCACACAGATTGAACACTGACTGCAAGGCAAGATTTAAAGTGAATGAAGCCAATGCAATAAAGGCTAATCTAATCTAATCAATGCTTGCTGTTACACTGACCTCGGTGCACTGCGGGTACAGGTCTCAGAGCCGCGCGAGTCTGCAAGAATCCACAAGACCCATCTTTTTCCCGCACTCCGCAGAGGTCTGGAGCGGCTTTCAGGTCATTAGACGAATGCTCTTGCGCAAAACCACGTGAATCTGTGCAGTGTTCGCCAAATATGGGCATACTTGTTGTAACGAGCAGTCTGAGTCTGACCTGCTCAAAATGCACGCCAAACCCGCCTCGCAGTAGGTGTACACCCGGTGTAACGGCCGCTACCTTACAAGCACAACCACACAAGGCTCAAGGGTGACATGAGACAGGCATCATCAAATATACCTCCAGTTAAGTAGTTACTAAGCCTGAATCATCCTGAAGCATGCTTACAAATCAAGCTTTAATAATTTGTATATTGTAATGAACAAATAGTTTATTTCTTCATTAACAGATTAAATAAGTAGTTTCTTAGCCTAAATTATTCTTTTAAAAAATGTGTTAATTAGGAATTGAGTCTTTGGTCATGCTTTATTAATGGTATTAAATTATTAGAAAGTGAACATCGGTATGAGAACTAACATACAGATGGGCTTATTACTACTTAGATAGCAATTATTATAAGGTTTCTGTAACACTTTATTATCACCTACACTTTAAGTAGCATGAACAAAGAGTTAATTCTCAATGAACAAATAGTTTATTAAAAATAATTATTATTCAGGCTTAGTAACTACTTCATTAAGCTTGGGGTATTGGTTAAATTGTTAGTAAGCCTGAATCATTCTTAATAAACTATTTATTCAGTATGAATTAAGTCTCGGTTCATGCTTTATTAAGGCTAATCCAAGTATTACTTGATGCTAAGTCATTTTAAAGGTCCAGTATGTAACTTTTCTAGTGTAGGTTCTGCCTGCTGTTTTTGCGTTACCTTGAAATCCACAGTATGGCATTAAACTGTCTACTATCTTGCTTTTAGGTCTGTAGTCGACTAAAGAAATTCTTGGTTGACTACTGTAAAGACCTGCCCCATCGACCGATTATTGACTGAAAGGGGGTGTGGCAAAAATATATTAAAACTGCAAAGTGTTTCCATGTATCTAAACCAAACTGCACTCAAAAGAACTCAGCTGTAGAAGAAACCATGCAAAAACAACTACTTATACAGAAAAGTACTAGGAGAGTAGGTGTATTTATACATTAAAATCATCAGCTAAATTCATATTTTCTAGTTTTTGCCACATAAATCATTTTGTAATAATTTGGTATAAATAAAATGATTAGTCGACTAATAAAAATCTTGGTTGATTTAGATACCATCGACCAAAGCCCTACTTGCTTTCATTCAATAACTGGTGTTTTCATCGCTTAAACATTATACCTTGAATAAGATATATGTGACCCCTACTTGTTGGTCTCCATGGAAACAGACAAGTTTAATGCCGCGCTGCCATACAGGACCTTTTTCCTAAAAGGCGAGAGTTAAACACTGCTGCCACAGCCACATGAGTGATGTGTTAATGTATATGTTTTGAAGGGACAGACTTTAGCGACGATGAAAGGAGAGCGTGAAGGGAAAGAAAGGCAGAAAGAGAGAGAGAGAACTGATCTGAATGAATACATTAGCCAGCATGCTAACAGACCTAAAAATGTTGAATGGTAAGCATTAACATTATCAGGGATTAAACTAGGGCTGGGCGATATGATGATAAAAATTGAATAGTGAGCTCGTCCCTATGACAATGTGCAATTTTTGTGAAATCGTGGTATCGTGATTCAGTGTTCGTCTCTTTAATGCAGCGGTCTTTAATGCAGCTGTTGGTTCAAATACACTTTTTCTCCTGTTGTTTAGCCTCTGAAGCTGCTGAGCAGATGACCTCTTACCTCTTGGCTGCACAATTGAACCAAATCAACACTAAGAATGCGACTAAACGTGACTAAAAACAACAAAACACAATTAAAAGTGACAAAAACACAACTAAGAGTGGCAAAAATGCGTTGAAATATGACAAACACAACTGAACTTGACAAAAACGTGACCAAAAGCGACAAAATTATGTTTAAAATGTGAATTTGTACAGAATCTTATCATTATAAATCACAATAACACTGGTCAGAAAAATCGCTATCAGATATTTTTCCTAAATCGTGCAGCTCTATTAAAGGCAATAGAAAAATACAAAGTGATCATGAATCGTGATAAAATCAAAATCATGATCTAGCCCCAAGAAAATCCTTATTAAAAAATGTTTGCCATATCGCCCAGCCCTAGATTAAACTACTTAATGGATGAATCCTAACATTTTATATTATACAGTAACACTTCATATATGTGTGTGGAAAACAGGTGAAAGTAAATCCGGTCTCACCATGGGTCGATACACAGGTTTGAAGCAGTGAAAATAAGGCTGAAAATCAGTAGCTAAAGTTGCATTGGAAGGAAGTCAATTCGAGCGATGCAATGGTCAGAATGAGAGCAATGATTATGTGTGAAAACAACAACTGCTGAAGTACCAGTGGTAACAAACTGTGAACTGTGTGTTTTCAGCTCTGAAGAGGGCGACGGCCCTTATTATCACACAGACATGCGCGACTGAAACAAAACAGCACTGCGGATGTTAGGAATGGGACAAGACCTGCTGCCATGAGATCTCACAAGATGAAACTGACATGTGCAGAATGATGTCGTTGTTTGGCTTGGACGATAGTGAGTTGCACATTTTGCAAAGCTGAAAGTCCAGCAATGCTACAATGACACATACAAATATTAAATAAATACAAATTGTGAGACCAGAATCGTGAGCTGAACTGTACATTTTATTTATCTTAGGCAAAAACAAAATTTTTTGGGTCAGTTTGTTCTCTCAACATGTCGTCTTTCATGCAGAAACAACGAGCATGTCCTATCTGCTCCTAAAGATGTTTTATTACTTGATTTAATCCACTTCATTCATAGATTTCTCTGGGACATTGTAACTTCAAGGGCTGTTTTCTTAAATGTTTTTCTCTCCTAGGGACATAATGATTACCACATAAAGTAGCCCCCACACACAACAAACTTTACAATCTTGTACTCAACAAGATTTTGACGAAACATAGAGAAGGATTATTTGATATCGAATTCGAAAACTGATTTATTGAAGTTTTAAGTTAAACAAATGAGGCGAAATTGGAATTTTGAGGACAATTTTCAGTCAGATCCAGTTAGCTCAGAAACTAAATAAGAAATCCCAAATCCCCTCAGTACATTCTTTTGTAACTAATATGTTACAAAATGAACTAATTCATTTAAACCTGGTTATGACCATTTTTCAGATTTTCATTCATTCATTCATTTTTGGCTTTTGGTATTTTTGGCTGTTTATACACATAAAACGCCTTATTTCTACATGAAAATATGACATGATGAAAAACTACATTCATGTGAGTAAACTACAGGAGAAGTTTTATCCTTATTCCTATTCACCTGCAGGGTCTCACCTTAAATTATGTTAGAAAGGTAAACAGCAAAACCCAGTTTTCCATCACTGGACCTTTAATAATGTTGGTATAGAAAGCAGAGAAAAAATGGAGGCTGATTGGAAGATTGTCAGTAAAAATGATTGTGAAGATTTTTTTACTATATGGACGATGTAAGATCGTAAACACTTACTGTACTTGCCGGCAAAAGAAAAAGTTCTGCCCATCAGAGAGACATTTTCAAAGATGAAATTTGTTCTTGTTTTAAATTAAGTTTGTTGTTGTGCCTTTATAAATGTAAAGCATATTTAAACCATGCATGTCCTTATTTTCATTACTAATGCTGATGAATGAAGGTCGATAAGGAAAGAAACCAAAATACTATATGTACTAAAAAATATGAGGTTGCTGTAAATTACACTGTTTTCCTTTATCGTGGGATTAAAAGCATCTTAAATTGTCTTTATCTGAACATCTACAAAAAAAGTCCATATACTGGTTCCCACACACATTTCCATACGGTGATTGTTCTGCCACCTCCTATATCCCACTAGAACCCCTGCTCAGAGATGAATGTCAGTCGGAGTGTAGAGAGCTCCTTAACTCTAAAAAAGCCCCGACCGGTGCATGTCTTTGAGTGGTGTAAAAGACCCGAGCTCCCTCCGTGGCTTTGTTGGTTGAATACGAAGCTAAGTAGTGTGCGTTGTTCACAGTTCTTTAGTTCCATTAGGACACGTATGCCTCCAAGCCTTTGCTCAGTCCGCTCTACATTCTCACCCTTCTGTTACACTGACAGGTTCACCTCACACAAACCCAACGGGACTCTGTCTGGGCCGCTTGCTAAGCATATGCATTAGACTGTTCCAGACTAGTGCACGCCGCCGTAGTGTCCTTGTGCAAGACACTTCATCCACTAAATGCGTGGTGTGAGTGAGTGGTTGGTGAGCACGTACTTGCATATAATTATAATTATGCTTACGCATTCTAATGTGGAAAATACACATACAAAAAAAGTTGCACCAGAAATAAAGGTCACACGCTCTAATATTTGGTTGGACCGCGTTTAGCGTTTAGTTAAAAAATGTTTTTCAACCCAGTGTTTCATTACTTTTTCACCAAAATCTTATATTCATGATGGAAAAGTGATACCACTGCTATAGCTTTCTCCAGCACATCCCAAAGATTCTCAAAGAGGTTCAGATCTGGTCTCTGTGGACGTCAATCCTCGTGTGAAAATGATGCCTCCTGGTCCTGCACCACTCTGTCAGAATCTGAGCCCCATGAATCCTGGCATTGTCATGTTGGACTCAGTGAACAAGAAATCCATTGATGAAATAACCTGGATATTCAGGATGTTCAGGTCATCAGAGAAGTTTGAGAACATAGCGGTGCGACCCGGTGTTTTTACACAGGATTGTAAAAACAGCCAGCAAAATCATCAGCGTCTTTTATCCCTATGGAGGTGCTGTACGAGCGGCGTTGCATCCGTAGAGCTAGAACTATCATCAAAGATGTCAATCATCCCTCTCATCATACGTTTTTCTCTCATGCCCTCAGGAAAAAGGTATCGTAGATGAACAGCTTTTTTCCACAAGCGGCTTGCCTTATAAATAAAGTGTGTCCCCCTCAACAGAGAGATGAACTCACAGAACTTCAAGGTGAAGTGTTCAATTGATAAGTTTTACACAAGTGCCATTCAGTGGTAGTAATTTAAATATTAGGTTACTTATCTATTTGTTCAACATATTAATATTGCCATGCACTGTTTTTACTGATGAGAAATGGCACTTCATTGATTTGTGGGTGCGAGCTCATATTGAAATGACAATAAAGTTCATTCGTTCGTCAGCTCATCTCGTTCTTTGGGCACATGGTGTTGCTGAACCTAGACTTGACCAAGTGCAGCTCCTCAGATCATAGCCCCGCCCCGACAGGCTTGTACAGGAGGCACTAGGCATGATGGGAGCATCACTTCACCTGCCTCTCCGACCACAGTTCCACCTCCAAGATGATGGTTCCTCACTGACCTTCCAGTTTTTAATAATGCGTTGCCAATGTGTGTAGTTACTTAGATGTTTTCTCTTTTATCCTTCCCAAACACACTGACATCTTTTAGTCAGGCTGTGCATGTTTTTTTTTTTTTTTTTTTTTAGAACCCCAAATCTCAACAGCAGTCATCTTGCTGGGCTGCACAGAATATAAGATTTAACAGACGAAAAGTTAGAAAATCAAACAGATTTTAGAATAGTCGTAGGCCAAGAAAAGACGAGCAGATTAACCAACATTCACAGGAAAGAAGCAAACGGAGAACTGCCCTTTGACCCTCCGGCTGAAATAGAGTTTGAAATGCAAGTATGAACACAACAGCCGTCTGCAGTTGGATTGATTTGGATGGTTTGTGCTTCTTGTGTCCCCGTCCACACTGCGGCCCCACACACTCACCTGAGGGCAGTGTCAGGGAGAACGTGGGGTGTGAAAGCTAATGCTACGCTACATATGACCAAGCACATGACTGTTCAATGCGGGGCTTCAGAGGACAAGCTGCCGGCCCACAGAATGTAAATTGTCCCCGCATTTTAAGGCCAGTACACACTAATCCGGCCTCCACCACCTGAAGAACTGGTCTAATCCCGCAGGGACCAAAAGCCGATACCATACAAACCTGAGCCGAGGGTAATCGGGCATCCAAAGAAACGTCTGTGAAAACTAGAGTTACATTGCACCACATGAAGAAGAATGGCCCTTGTGTTATCTTCAGGTCATTTTGTCTTAGCTTTTTTATTTTATTTTTTATAAAGATCACTCAACATACAATTGACGCAAAAATTTTAATGTAAACAAGTATTTTTTCCTGATATGAAAAAGTATATTGCTCACTGACAAAAGGTGCATAGCTCAAACGAAGAGAGCACGAGGGATTAAGTGATCCAGTGTTCCAAATTTGTATAAATATTTAAAAATGCTAACAGTAGCTGCTGGCTAGTAAGTAAGTGAGTGAACTTTAGTTTTCTTTTCACAGACATATAGTCAATAAATGCACTTACAGTAGACACTTACAGTAAAATCTTCAACAAAATACAGTCAATTTTAGTAGCTGGGTCAGAAAGGCTAAAACACTTGGCTACATGCTATTGCTATGCTAGTGCGCCTGCTATATTTTAACATCTGCAGAAGTTTACTTTTCTGTAGTCAACAACCTGTCAAAGCTCTGTTCAGATTTGACATAAATTCATCTGCCAGGAAACATTTTGAAACAGAAAAGTCGCATTTCCCATTGAATCGCGTTTGCCTCCATGACACGCTGCCATTAGCTGTCCGTGTTGAAACTCATAACCAGTCAGAGCACTCCTTAGACAAAGACGTCCGCCGCCGGTTACACATTCGGAAACAGAATTGTAGCCATTGACAATAACGCTCTCCAGATCCAACATACACACTGCCAACAACGCCAAACCTTCCATCGACCTCCTACGGGCGATGGATGGATTGCCGTGGACTGTTTAGATGGGATGTTGAGTGTTTATTGATGGGATCTCGACTAGCGCTTGCAAGCTGTCGCTATTCATCCTGGGCTTCCATTAGGATTATTTTACATAGTTTACATTTCAGTCATATACAAACTTCAATTCATTTCAGTTTCAAACAGTTTCAAATTTCAAAAGAGTGTTGATTATATCTTTTATCTTTATAGAAAAACTTTTCCACATAAACTGCTTGACTGGTGTAAAACAAACATTTATTTTAGTTATAATTAATTTCATTAGTTTACAGCTATATTTATATTGATGCTACTGATGAGTTAGTCCTTTTGGGGTTTTATAGGATTTTTGGATTTTACGTCCATTGATGCTCAAAGAATTCTAATGTGATTGTTAAAATATAACATGTATAGCGACAAAATGTGTTTAAAATGTGAATTTGAACTGAATCCAATTTATTAAAACATCTAATCGCAATCGCACTGGTCAGAAAAATAACAATTGATCTTTTGTCCTAAATAGTGCAGCTCTATAGGCAATAGAAAATACAGAGTAAACGCGAATCGTGATAAAATCGAAATCGTTACCTGGCCCCAAGAAAATTGTGATAATAATTATTTGCCTTTTGTGTTTCCTGTATTGTTTTTATTTAGTTTTCTGGTCACGAGAGGCCAGGCTAGACACAAGGCGAGACACTATACAGGCAAAACTCTTTTCTTTTTGCTCTCTCAACACATCGGCTTTTATGTGGAAACAACAAACTTGTCCAAGCTGCTCTTAGAAATGTTTTATTCTTCCATTTAATCCACTTCATCCATTGTAACTTCATTGCAACCTCAAAGGCCGTTTTCTTAAAATGAATTTTTCTCCCCCAGAGACATAAAGATCAGCCTTAAAGTAGCTCCTACACACGACAAACTGCACAATCTTAGACTCCGCAGGATTTTGACGAAACGTATGTGACTAAATTGTGTACAAATGGGTGATGGCGATAAGTGGATCGTATTGGACCGCGCTTTAGACGGAATGTTGAGTGTTTATTGATGGGATCTCGATTAGCGCTGGCAGGCTGTCGCTATTCATCCTGGGCTTCAATTAGGATTATTTTAGTTGCAAAAACGATTTACATTTCAGTCATATACAATTCCAACTTCAATTCATTTCAGTTTCAAACATTAAGTTGTACAAATAAACCCAGATCAGTCTTTATAGAAAAACCTTTCCTCATAAACTGCTCTTGACTGGTGTAAAACTGAAATTTAAATTATTACTAAAAAGTTATAATAAGAAAAAAACATGTAGACCTCGCATATCCACTTTGACGCTGGGCTAATTCAGCTTGTTTGGCTTTTTTACTCTTGTTAAAGACATTCCTTGAGTTTGTCCTTTTGGAGTTTTTTCGTCCATTGATGCTCGAAGTATTCTGATGTTATTGTCAGAAATATAACAGGGATACTTGAAATTCTGTTGCCGTTTAGTCCTATTTTTGGCTCGAGTTTGAGAGCTGGTTTAATACTGATTTTTGGAGGTGGTATTTGAGTGTGAGGAGTTTGAGAATCACTGCGCCAGACAAATAATTTATATCCATCAGGTCACAGAGTCAACAGCTTCTCCTTTAATCCTGTATTTCTTATATCTCAGGGAAGCGAGACTGCATTTTTGCTGTGTATTTGATGTGCGATTGTTTTTTCCCGTTCATACAGTGGTAGTAGTTTTCTGGCTCCCAAATGTGGATTAAAAGCGCACGAGCACAAGCGAATTAATGAAAACTTTTTGTGTTCAGGCGAGACACTACAGGCAAAACTCTTTCTTTTCTTTTTCAATTTGTTGTTTATTGCTCATTTTGCCTTCTCAGCATTTAGGCTTTGGTGTGGAATCAACAAAACATGTCCAGTCTGCCCCCAAGGGTGTTTAATTATTTCACTTAATCCACTTCATCCATAGATTTTTCTGGGACATTGTAACTTCAAAGGCAGTTTTCTTAAAATGCATGTTTCTCCCACAGAGACATAAAGATCAGCCTTAAAGTAGCTCCTGCACACACCAAACTTTACAGTATTTTACGTAACAACATTTTGACGAAACGTACTAAAAGATTTGTTGCTATCTAATTCCCTTCATGTTTTTATATGAAAGTTTTAAGGCGAAATTTGAATTTTCAGACAAAATTTTCAGTCAGATCACGTTTACTCAAAACTGAATAAGAAATCTAAATCCCCTCTGTAGTTTTTTTTTTTGTACCTAATGTGCATACAAAATGAACCAAGAAATATAAACCAGGTTCTATCTGTTTTTCAGCTTTGAATGTCACAAATATGTGCAATTTTGGCTGCTTTTACAGATAAAATGCCTTATTTCTCTATGAAATTGATGAAAAACTGTATTTATGTGAGTAAACTACAGGAGAAGTTTCAGATTGGTATCTTTAAATTTAAGAATGTTTCCTACTCATCTGTAGTGTTTAACGGTTATATACTGCAATATGAACTATGAAATCTTTTGGGACATTTACTTTTTAACGTCTTAGTACTTTTATTTCACATTTTACGGAGCGTTTTATTGAATGGAAAACAAACCTCTCCTGTTCTTGCCCTGATCGTTTTCGAACGTACACTTAAGGATTGTTTCGGACTCTTTTCCTCGATATACACTTTGCAACGATGACGTCATTCATTGAAGTCTTTTTCCTGTTGTTATTTAACAGCTTTTCGCCGTAAACATTCTCTTCCATCCACACCTCGCTCTCTGTCTCGCTCGTTCTCCTCTCTGCACTTCCTAAAGAGCGTTTGACACATTTCTCTGACACTTGGGTCTTTGAAGTTCTTACCTCGGCCCGCTCGATCTGGAGGATGCATGCGCTGGGATCCCCGCCACATCAAATATTTATGAGTGTTTTTGGACAGCAATTAGCTCCACTACAAAGAGAAGCAGAGAGAAGAGGGAGAGAGTGCCTTTAGAGCAGCAGCCGGTGTGGGCAAAGAGGCAGGACTCAGGAGCAACCGAGAGAAAAGCCGTCCTGTGTCCACACATCAGCCTCATTCACAAAGGCTGTTCCTGTATCGTTTTTATTTACTTTGCTGGTTACGTGAGGCCAGTTTAGACTTACATCCAAATATCGGCTATTTTTTCTATTGTTGAAGACCATTTTGACTGGTTTTAGTATTGTGTTTGTGTGTACGAGCTAGGGATATCAATATATTTATTATTATTGTGAGATTCTTAGTTTTCTGTCTTTCACAATGTTTAATGGTGAAGTGACCAGGTTTGTGCACAACAGCAATTTGCTAAGTTTAACAGTTTCTCACAGTTAATGATGATTTTTGAAATAAAATAAAAGATAAACAACCAATTATATTTTAAAGGAAAGACAGTCAAATAGTTTTGTTATTTTAATGTGCTTGTTTTTTTGTTATTTTTATGCCTCAACAGTTGAATTTAGCATTTGCAATCAGACACAAACACATCCCTTTTAAAGACACAAGTGTCGGTACCACTTTATCATAACAATTCACAAAGAACATGTAGTTTATTAGGCATTATTCAGGCTTAGTAACTACTTCATTAAGACTAGGTTTTTCTATTACTATTTGTTCACTATGAATTAAGTCTTTGTTCATGCTTAATTAAGGCAGGAATAAGTGTAGTTATAAAGTCTTACCTAAGTGTCCATTGGTGAAGTATCCACCTGTTTTGTAGAGTCTTTAACACAGGGCTATTCAACTTAATTTTTCCCAAGGGCCAGATTTTTTGGAGGGTCGTGGCCTCTGGTCTGGAGGTGCACAACATGCCATCACTTTGACAAGATTTTGGGTTGCAAAAAACAAACCCAATATTAGATATGTTTCAACAATGACAAAATAAGTACAGCTATGTTAATAATATTGGATAATAATATCAAAAAAACTATGACAAGACTAGATACCAACCGGATCAGAACCAGGAATATCAAAATCAAACCAGGTCTAAAGCGGAAACCAAGATTAAACCAAGACAAAACCAAGTCTAAACCAGTCCTAAACCAGAATTAAACCAGTATACAAAAATATGTACGTTTTAATATTTGGAAGATGGGTCATGGGCCACATCAGATCATTTGGAGGGCCTGATCTGGCCCCCGTGCCTTAAGTTGAATAGCCCTGCTTTAACATGTTTAACATGCCACAAACATGCAGCTACAACTCACTGTTTACTGCCTGTTCTTATAGTATTTCATACTTTTAGACTGACTTTGCGAAAACCCCACAGAGATAGAATTAGACAGGAAGTACTTACGCTAACAGAGCCAACACTGAGCTAGCCAAGTGCTGTTGTGCAGTGCTGTGAGTCCACTGAAATCTAAAACTGTCAACCTGAAACACTGCAGGGTAAATACCGGCTTAGCATTGGATTGGCTTGAGCTCTCACTTCACCGAGGTGTGAGGTTACTACTGTAAACAGAAGGTAGATTGCACCTTAACCCTCCATTTCTTTTCTTTTTTTCCTCACAAATATAGCTTCTGTCTCCCCTTTTCCAAAACCATGTGGTCTTACTCTACATCTGGAATAGAATAGATTAACAAAAGGTAAAAAAAAAATTTCACTGTTCCAATTATTCCAAACTAAAAGGGAGTGTGGCAAAATATATCTCAAAATATGAAGTATCTGCATGAATTTAAACCGCAGTACACTCAAAAGACCCCAACTGCACGGGAATTCAAGCAAAAACAACATTTTTTTACAGATACGTTCTCGGAAACTGTGTATTTATATGTTGGACTCCAAAATCTTTAGCTAACTCACTCCTTACCTTGTTGTTTTTGCTGTTTTGCCATATAAATCCTTTAACTCTGCATACAATAAATAGCCGACTAATGAAAATGTTGATTGACTAGGGCGCCATCGACCGATTAATCGACTAAACGGCTATAGGTACACAGCCCCATTGTTCACAGCAGAGTATCTAGTTCTAATATAACTTCTAACATCAATTGGTACGTGGCCATTGATTCTCTTGACAACCCCGGTATGGATTTTCACACTCGTGCCACTGGTTTGAAAACACAGCAGGGTTGTACAAATGCTTGTGTTGTGCTTGATTCCCATCCAGCACGTATTTTTTCTGGATGTTTTGGCTGCGCTCGGAGATGGTAATGAATGAGAAGAGGATAGAGCGCGCTGCCAGCTCCATGGCTAATCAGTAAACAACAAATGTAGCAGCCTCATATTTACATCATCTTGCCGCGGCTGGGAGGGAAGGACTCCAAACATCCTGCGCTGTTCTTACTATCACTGCAGATGGGAGAACGATAAAATGTAAAGTAGCTCCGCTGTACTGTGCCAAACCACCAAGACCCATTCAGTGCAAGGTGAAGTGTGTGGAACGGCATTCTTTATTATTCCTAAAGGAGACATTATGCAAAATTAACGTTAATGAGCTTTTAACCATGTTGTACTGATTTCCCCTCATCATTAGCCTAATTGGAGTTGTATTTTCAGTGATTCATGCATGTTTGAGTGGTCGTGTATTGCGCAGCTGCGTGTCCGTTTCTACGTATCGCATGCTGTTCTGGACGGAAAATCAATGGGCTTTCAGTTATTTATGAGTTATGAACGCTGCATAGAAAACAGCTTTACTGCCAGTTAAAATATAATCAACATTATCAAGTGGACCAAAGCGTTTTTCGTTCTTTGAAAAGAGGTAAAATGAATATGCAGGATTCTCCAACTCTTTTTAAAGACAATAAGGACACATATGAATTTTTTGAGCTTTTAACCATGTTTTAACAATGTCAGAAACTTCATTTATGCTAGTTTGATGAATCCTCTTCCCCCTGACCATCAAAAACACTTCCTGCTGAACTTCCTCGATCAATGACATTTTACCGGTTTTATACGTCACTTATCCAAGAGTCTTCTGCTGTTTTAAGTCCTTAAATCATCGCCAGACTCGTTCTGAGGATTTGTGCCGTTTAAACACAATCACTGCAACTGCTAGGCTGATTAGCATCTCATGCAGTCCCTTGAGTAATAACATAACTAAACTGCTATGCAGCCAATAGATGGTGCCTAAACTTAGTAAGTGCCAGGGCAAGCAGCAGAGAAACAGATGTTCATGTGGTTCAAAATGAACTTTTTTTGGTTTCAAAACATGACATGCCAAGTTTAAGGTACTCAAGGGCATGTTTAAAGGCTAATAACAACACAAAACAGCATAATATTTTTCTTTTAGGACAGTGTTTTGCAACCTTTTTGAGTCACGGCATACTTTTTTTGGTGGAAAGATACCACAGCACACAGCCATTAGTATATTATGTGACAAATAATAATTTCTGTACCACTCTTTTGGGAATATTGATTGTTTTGCTTTCTCTTTTGATACAGAAGTATGCTCAGGACGCAACATTTTTTCAGCATTTTATCTGGCAACACCTCAAGGCACACTGGTGTTCCCCGACACACAGGTTTAAAATCAAGGAGTTAAAAGATGTAATTACCTTGTTGGCATCATCATCATCATACATAATCATTTTGAAAGAGACATATTATGTTGTTTGTTTGTTTGTTCGCGGTACTTAGAAATGAACTATGATAGGAGTAGATCATCATTTTACATTTTGTTTATCGTAAAACCATGTTATTGATGTAAAATGACTCAGTAACAGATCAGTTGACTTCCTGTTTAAAACTGCAGAACTGATAACAAGCGGCAGATTGTCATTTGCATGTTTTTTTTTTTTGTGTGTGACATTTTAGAACCAAACATGATGTTTCAATTTTTCTAATAAATGTGACCAAGTCCAGGGGGTGAAAACAGGACGGTTTCAATAGGACAATACAGCATCACCTGAAACATGCAGGAATCAATCATAACACCACTTTGAGTAAACTGATGGGAGAGAACATCATTGTAACAAGGTTAAAAGCTCACTGAAATTGATTTAGCATAATATGTCACCTTCAATAAGAACCAAAAGTTTGTAAATATGAAAGACGACAGGATCAACATTTCTGGAATATGCAAGTTCATTTTTTTTTGTATGTTTTGGATAAGGGAACATTACTGTAAAATGGCTTTAAAATATTTGTTTTCTATTGACTCTTTAAAAGTTTGCAGATTCACCCAAGAGAGTTCAAGATTTAATGCCAGAAACCAATCATTATACACAAGGTCCGCCATGTTTTTTAGTATTAGCACAAAACATTCATGGAGATACATTAGCCCAAACTGACATAAACTACTGGGTCACCTGTGGTAAAAGCATTCAACTAACCTTCTATATCACGGGTGTCCAATCCTTTTAATCAAGGGCCACACAATGAAACATAGAACAAGCAATTGGCCATAGCTCATGAATCATAAAAAAAGTCAATTATCTCTCTCTGTTCTTATGATGGTCTTGGAACCTTAAAATCAGGTTATATAATGGTAGAGCATTTTAAATTTGCAGAAAAAGTACTTCTCATAATGTACGCCAACTCACCAGGAAGTCTGACGCTCAAGAAAAACTGATTTTGGGACACATTTGGTCCCTAGATCATAATTTGGACTCCCCTGCTCTACAGTGACAGAAACATTTCAATGAACGCTACATTTCGTATTTAACATTATAAAATATCCATTGGTGTAACATTAGAGTGAGAATTCTGACAATCTCCAGCTCTATTACCCGCTGTTACACCAGAATCTCGCTTCTGCTCTCAGCACTAAAAATAGAAGTACAAAAACTGCATATTATAGATTGGGGAAATATAGATATGAGATAAACTCCTCTTAGAATCTGCCCTCTCGTCTGCAGCCCCTGTCTTTACGCTCGCACTTTCTCCAGCGGCTTTGGGAGAAGACAGTTATACTTTGATATTGATGTTTCCAGATGCTGCCAAGAGCGCATTGTCAGTTTAGCGCTCCTGAAGCCTTATTACACCGGAAAGCTATGATTCCAAAAGGATTTTCACTGTGTCAAAAATGTCTTGTCCAATAATAACCTAAATCTCTTTCCAAATAGCTCCCATTGAGAAAGCTAATTGTCAGTATTATCCCGAAGGAAGGAATTGAATTAACATGACAAAGATTAGCATATGGGTATTGATGGAACGGCTCTCGTCTGAGGGCTGGAGCTGAAAAGCCGATTGACAAACGCAAGACAGAAGCGTCTCATCATTCAGCATCCCCATTCACATCCAGAGCATTCTTCACAGCAGTCGATACAAATGTGTTAAACCATGACAATCTGTTCCAGTGGTGCCGTGTTCTCAAAGCATTGTCAACAGTGTGGTTCGGCACAGAGCAGGAGGGAGTTGGTGTAACCATTGGTGACTGGTCCATCATCGATGACTGGTCCTTTCCTTAAGCCACGTATCGACTGGTGCTGGTCTCCCAGGCCGCGTTTCCAAGGAGCGCTGCGACACGGTTCATTTAGTGGCGGAATGCATTTCCGTGGCTCTGGGTCCATGAAAGCTGCCATTAAGGCGAGACGCTACAGGCAAAACTCTTCTTTTTGTTTTGTTTGTTTTTTGGTCAGTTTGCTCTCTCAACATGTGGAAGCAACAAACGTGTCCAATCTGCTCCTAAAGATGTTATATTATTTCATTTAATCCACTTCATCCATAGATTTCTCTGAGGTTTTTTGTCGCACAGAGACATAAATATCAGCCTTAAAGTGGCTCCTACACACACCAACTCAACAAGATTTTGACTAAACGTTTTCCAAAGGATTTCTTGATATCTATCTATCTTTCCTCAAAGACTTAATAAGATATCCAAAATCCACTCATTTATTGTAACTAATATGTGTACAAAATGAATGAAAAGAAATTTTAACCGGGTTCTCTCTTTCAGATTGAAATATGTGCAATTATGCTCAGTTTTACTAATAAAATGCTTTCATTCCATTTCTGGTCTTCAGCAACAGAAAACATGATATGATGAAAAACTGTTACATATTTTTTTCTTACATTTATGTGAGTAAGTTTCAAATTGATATCTTTTATATTTGAAAAGTTCATTCTGTCGTCAAGGTCCTCTGACGAAAGCGTTTATAAGGGAAACCGGAGCTTAAAAGAAACCCACAAAGACATGGGAGGAACATGCAAACTCAGCACAGAAAGGCCCGGTCCGAGAGTCGAACCCACGTCCTTCTTGCTGTGAGGTGAGAATGCTAGGCACTCTCCCACCGCTGTGCTGTAATTTTAACGTCTCTTTACGTATTACATTGGGTTTGGATAATGTGTGATGCATTATGCGCTGGAAATATAATATTTTTTGGAAGAGGACGAAAGTGTGGGAAGGCAGAGTAACGGGCTTTTGAGCTCAGCTAATTGGGATCTTCTAATAAACACAATTATTCTTGCATCACCAAATATTATGACACTGATTCTTTTGCAAAATATTAATATGAAGCCCTAATTATATATATATTTTTTATTATTTACTACATGTTTATGTTGAGCAACTTGTAAAGGTTATCACTGAATCAATCTTTGGTTGTTTACCACTGCACACACTGTAGAGGCACATGTAGAGTGTCCATTGACTGCAGTCCTGTGGGATCTGGAGCTATTGAACGGGATTATGTCAATTTTACATTGATGGACTCAACAGTCAGTAAAGATAGTGACCAAGAAAGGGCACTTTAATGAACACTTGGTGCTGTGGTGTTGAGTGATTGTGCCAGATTTAGCTCAAAGATAGACACTTTCTATCTGTAGTCTTTCAAAAAAGGCATACAAAGAATTATCAAAAGTCCTGAGACATATTTACCCAAATTTCTTGTTTCTGTATGTCATTGTGAGTTGATCCACATGATTAAAGCAGAACTAAGTAACATTTTCTCTTTATTTTGAAGTCCGTGTGTTTTTTTCAAATGTGTTTTCGTGGCGTTTGAAGCTCCCGTCGTCGCCCCCTACTGTCTCTGGTCAGTAGCCATGCATCATTACCTGGCGCCGACCCGAAGACAACTATCTTGACAAACCTTGGCTCTCTTGTTTTATATTTGGCAATGTGAAATGTTTTTGCATGTGATTGTACTTCCTTATTTTAATTTTAAAAAAGAAAAAAGCTTTTTACTAGCAGTGTTTCACAAGAGAACTGCAGGAGGAGCTCTGTCACTGAAGTGACTTAATTCTGCTTTAAACGTTTATTTTGTCCGGCACCTTATGTTGTGTCAAAAGTAGTGATTTATACTGAATTATACTACTTACTAGTTCCAGTGTAATTAGCAAAATTAACAGCATCCTTCTATAATAACTACACTTTAATTAGTATTAATAAAGCCAGAACAAATAATTAAATTGGAATGAATATTCCTAATGAAAAATATTTTATTAGGAATAATTTATGTTTAAGGGGTTGGGTGTAGGTGTCAGGGTTAAAGTAATAGGCCTAATTTATTAGTTACAAAGTATAATGTTTAACGGGAACAAGCGGGAGAAAATGAATGAATGAATGCTTTTTCTCCGGGCCTCACAAAAACACTCTGTTTCAAATATTTCCAAATTGTGACATCAACATTTGCAATCCAGAGGTCACCTGTGCTGCTCATTCATAAATCATCACCAGACTCGTTCTGAACGTTTCTGCCATCAAATCACGTTCATGACAGATATGCTTGTATTAGCATATCGGGAAAAGTTAGCTAACGTTTATTTCCCCATGGTAAATCCCTTCGCTTTCACTTATGGCATGCTAACACAAAATTCTAATGAGGGAACAGCTGACTGATAAGAAGTAATGCATGCTTTTCATTACATATGTTATTTTAAGTTCTAAAACATGAGATGCCAAAGTAAATTACTCAAGAGCATGTTTATAGGCCAATAACAATACTGATAACGCATAATATGTGTCTTTTAATAATTTTACTTTCTTTCTGTGAGACTGAGCTAGAAGTCAGACCACAGAAAGAGGGAAAAAAAAAAAGGTGTCGAAGAGATGGAGCGTTCTGCATAGCTACTCTCTGCACTCTCCACACTCGCTAACAGCTAACCGTCACGCGCTGGAATCTAAAATATGGACGCGTGTTTAACTACAGCCCAGCCTCTCAGTGACAGTAAAGGGACCGGAACTAACACAGTGAAGAGGGGAAGATGAGATACGGGGGAATTAGCAGCTCTATTATCTGAAATCGCTGCATGTTAGCGAAAGGCAGTCTGTAGCTCTATGTAAGCTAGCAGCTGCATTCTGGCAGATGTCTGAATCCATAGTGTGCTTTGAAATGAAGGGGCTCGAACATTGGAACAGCTGGGCAGGGACAGGCTGACAGTGATGGACAGATGCTTTGTAGACATCATGGCACCGCGCTAAATGGAGAGAATGAGCTGGTTACCCAAGCTCCTGTGTTTTACGTCTTAAAGGTCTGATTTTATGCATTATTCTAGCTCTTGAAATTCGTTTGACATCGTAGTGTTGGTGATTTACATTGTGTAGTTCAGAAAGAAATGTCAGAGCTGCGCAGGGAAAATATTGCACAAGAGTTCTAAAGGTTAAAAAGGAAAGTTAAAACTACCAGAGTTTTGATGTGTTTATTAAAGGAAAAATGTTATGCAAAATTGACTTTATTGAGCTTTTAGCCATGTTCTGACATTGTTCCGTCATCAAGAACAGATCTGGAGTAGCCTTTAGTTTGATTTACGTTTGTTTGATGAATGCTCGATTGGAAATCCTCTCCCTCCGACACTGTGTTCTGAACTCCTGACATGTGTGACGTAGATGATGCTGGCGTCACTTATCCCAGAATCTTTTGCTGTTTTTTAGTCCTAATCACAATAACTACAACTTCGTCAGATCAACTCTTTACTGCAATGGATTGTGGGTATAGATTTACATGTGTGTAGCTGCCTCTACAGCCAGTAGCTGGAGCCACAGCTAAGTCAAAATGGCATCTCTCAATGCAGTGATCAAGTAATGTTTTTCTATGTAATAGCATTTTAATTTTAGTTCTAAAACATGACGTGTCAAACTGAAGACACTCAACAGCAGGTTTAAAAGCTAAAAACAATACAAAATGAAATGAAAATGAGTTGTTGTTTATCGATTTGCAAAAGTGTTGTAATAAGTATGCTAGCTGTTTTACTAGTGATTATAGCTACAAAGTTTTAGTGTTAATACTTCTTTTTACTCTTTTTGATCCCAAAAAAAAACTACTGCAGCATAATGTTATTCCATGTTACATATAGGGGACAGCCCTAAGCGAGGTTAAACTGTATGTATGCTAGCTATTTTATTAGCAATTATAGCTGCAACGTTTTCACGCTAATACTAATTGACTGGGCACCTCTGAATGTCTCTTAGCCCTGTTGACCTGTTGAAGAGCAGTCTGACCGGTTCTCTGGAGAAACAATACAATAATTTAATCGGAAGCGCATACGATAAGTTACCTTTGTGAGCAATCGTAGTGTGTATTAAAAAAAAAAAAACATTTGTTAGCATTTATCATAGTGAGTCGTGAAAGCTATTTGAGGGCTGAAATGATCATAATGAGTATGGGGAAGGGTGTTATTGGTGAGAAGTCAGGGTAACAACCTATGATCGCTGACAGAAGACACGAACAAGAGGGTTTTTGGTTGAAACTATTGCGATTTAACTCTTGAAACTGTCTTGATTTGAATCTGAAAGATTCCAAAAGCACGTCTGGAGAAGTCCATGTGTAGTTGTATTCCCATTGTAAGAAACAGCCACAGAAATATCAGACCTGTGTACTCACTCATTTGAGATCAGTCTCATGACAAACTACTGTCCCTCCACCGCAGACTAGCACGTGTGGATTTGTTTTTGGTCCACTATGTTAAAGTGAAAGTAAAAACATCCAGCGCTTCAATGTGTTTATTTGTACTGCGGAGAGCAAATAACTTATGAGTAATGCAGCTCCTGATATGTGCTGAACGTAAATTAGTTTTTGCCTATCTCTGTTTTCCAAAATTGTGGTAATATGTATGCTTGCCGTTTTTATATTAGCAATTATAGCTGCAAAGTTTTCGTGCTCCTTCTTCTTCCTACTCCTTTTAACACAAATGCACTATTGTATCATAATGTAATGGAAGTTACTTGTTGCTCTAGTAAACAAACTGAACTAAACTGCTAAATTACTGGCTCTGAACGTCTCTCAGCCCCCCACTCATAATCCTCTGTAGACTGAGACAAGAGTGTTCTGACATGTTTTGGTGCAAAGACAAATTGAGTTTGATTATTTCGCGCACTCTGAGTTCTCTCTGTATGTAAACGAAGAGTCTGTCATTTTGAGTTAGTGTTTAATTTAGAAATAAATCTATAGAACACGGGATCAAACACCAATCGAAGGTTAAAAATGTTCATTCCATAAAGATGCATTGGCAAAAACAACTTTAAAAATGTAAATAAAAGTGCTGTGGAACAATTGCCGTAGATAAACTGCAGCCTCGCTACAGGTGAATACATTTGTCACACTATAGTGTCAAAATACTTCTGAATGAATGAATGAAGATGAGTGTCTTCAGTCTGTAATGGTTTAACATTAGACTTTTTCTTTTATAATTCCTTTGTCCTTCTTTTGGTTTATCTTTATTTATGCACAATCCAGTCTTATTTTAGACCTGGTTTATCAAAAAATTTCATCCTCATATGGTGCTATTTTGGATTGGTTCCTACTCGGAAAGTGAAATATTATCTTGGCGTTTCTTGAACCACTGATCTATTGAATTTTGGCAGCTTCATTATACAGTTGGCTTTTACTTTAGCTTCACTTTCACTTCTGCTTTTCCAACCATTCCATGACCTCTCCATAAGAAAGTCATAAAATCTGTTCAAAACCCACCGATCCACCTTTTAATATGCATCAGACTGTGTAGGCCGATGCAGCAGCCGGAGTCCATTTGTATGCATAAAGCTCCGGAAGCGACCATTTCCGACCCTGTGTTTTTTAATGCCGTCAGAAGACATACCGAGATATGATTATAGATATGGTTTTTCGGGGTGGAGTCGTGGCCCCAGATGAAAACATATGATATTGGCGCCGGGTCCGTGCAGAGCTGGAGTATAATTGAAATTCAAAGGGCATGGCACAATGGTCACCGGCGACATGACAGCAATGAAGCGGCTCACAGTAAACAGACGAGTGGGTGGCTTCGACAAATGAGAAAGTCATTAAACATGCGGCGTTACAGAGAGCTGAGGAGATAGGAGATAGGAGAGGAGGAAGAGGAGAGGGGGGATGAGAGAGAGAGTGGAGGAGGAAAGAGGAGAGTGAGGGTTAGCAAACAGGAGAGGAGGAGGAGGGAGAAGACGGAAGGTGAGAGAGAAGAGATAGAAGAGAAGTGTGAAGAGAGGGGAGAAAGAGGAAGGGAGGAGAGAGACGGCTGGCAGATAAGAGAGAGTAACAGGAGAAAGAAGAGATAGGGGATGAGAGAGAGAGGAGGAAAGAGGAGAGTGAGAGTGAGAGTTAGCAAATAGGAGAGTAGGAGGAGAGAGAAGACGGAAGGTGAGAGAGAAGAGATAGAAGAGAAGTATAAGAGAGGGGAGAAAGAGGAAGGGAGGAGAGAGATGGCTGGTGGATAAGAGAGAGTAGGAGGAGAAAGAAGAGAGGGGGGGGGGAGAGAGTGGAAGAGAAAAGAGGGGAAAGACAAGAGTGAGAGTTAGCAAACAGTAGAGGAGGAGCAGTAGGAGGAGAGAGAACATGGAAGGTGAGAGAGATAGAAGAGATGTATGAGAGAGGGGAGGAGAGAGATGGCTGGCGGAGAAGAGAGAGTAGGAGGAGAAAGAAGGGAGGGGGGATGAGAGAGAGAGTGGAGGAGGAAAGAGGAGAGTGAGAGTTAGCAAACAGGAGTAGGAGGAGAGAGAAGATTGAAGGAAGGTGAGAGAGAAGAGATAGAAGAGAAGTATAAGAGAAAGGAGAAAGAGGAAGGGAGGAGAGAGATGTCCGGTGGAGAAGAGAGAGTAGGAGGAGAGAGGAAAGAGAAGATAAATGAGAGGTGAATGGGGCAGTGGGGAAGAGAAAAAGGGGAAATGAGCAGGCATAATGACAGAAAGAAAGAAGGGAGCGGAGAGAAAGAGAGAGAGAGAGAGAAGATGAGGGAGAAATTAAGAGAAGAGGGGGATGAGAAGTGGAGGAAATGTGAAAGAGGGGAGAGGAGCAAGAGATAAAAGTTGGGGAGGGGAGAGAAAAGAGAGGAGGAGGAGAGAGAGAAGGATGGAAGAGAGATATATATGAAGGAAGGAAGGAAGGAAGGAAGGAAGGAAGGAAGGAGAGACATGAGTGGAATAGGGAAGAAGAGATTAGAGATGAGAAACACGGTGGGGAGGAAAGGAGGAGAGAGGGGATGGGAGGTGAATGGGGCAGTGGGGAAAAGAAGAGAGGAGGAAATGTATGGAGCTAATTTAATGGCACGTGTATTTGCAAAGAAAATAATAGTTTTGTACACATTATGTAAGGTTTCCAGGAGCCAAAAAGAAATGCAAACAGAAAAATCAGGTTTGCAAATAAAAAATGTGTAATGATGTGTTTATATACATACACAGTCAGATAGAGCGGGGAAATCCAGCAAACAAACACTTTGGTAAAGTTAGCATTATATTCACAGATTCGGACCTCCGAGGTCAATAGCTCTTAAACGCGAAACACTTTGGAGATCATAATTATGTCAAAATACTCACGTTTAAACAGCCAAATGACTACAACATCGATTTTTAAAATCGAATGTGTATTTTGGATGCAGCAAAATACATCGAGTCAAGTGCACAGCCGGAGCTGAGGTGAGCGCTTAGGGACCGTCAACAAATAGCACTACCCAAAATCTAAATACTCAATAACTATGAGAAAACATCTAGTACAGTTACAAAACTGTAATTTTACAATAAATAACTAATAAATAAACCACTACATTTCAAATTTCTTACCATAAAAATTAATTATGCTGAATTCTGTATATTGATCTTCAATAACTTTGATTGTTCAGTACAGTCACCAAATTCACAGCACTTATCAATAATAGCAATATACATCTATTATAATCTTGATTTTTCTCAGCAGAAACTGTATACCAATTTTTAGGATGGATTGTGAATATTAATCTTCAATAACTGTTTTATAGTTTTATTTAGAGTCACCGAATTAACAGCACTTATCAATAATAGCAATATCTTTGAAGAAAGAACATTGTTAGAACAGGGTTAAAAGCTCAAACAAGTCACTGTAGCAGAATGTGTATCAGTCTGTGTGTTCTTTAAATGTTTTATTACAATTTTAATTGTATTAAAAAGTCTTAAAATGCATAATAGAAGTTGCATTTTAAAAGTTGTTCAGGAACCCTGACTAAAGTGTTTCATTCTGCCATTTATTTATTGCTGCTCATGCAACAATATTGTACATTTATGCATTTAATACTTTTTTGTGGTCAACCTGCTTAGAGTTAGTGGTGTGTAAATTAGTTTATATATTATAGTTTACCGTCTATATTTCCTTTAGCAATATATCGCACTTCAAATTTATTATCGTGACAGGCCTTGTTTCTGGTTATTTAAATAATGTATAGGGAGAACATGCAAACTCCACATCGACCCCTATCTATCGACCCTGAAAATTAAACCATGATCTTGCAGTGAGTTAAGGTATGTTTGAAGTGGCTGCGTTGCCTCTCCCTGGTGTAACCTTGATCAGTTATCAGAAAAAGGCCAGTTTACCCTTTGGGATTATTAAAGCAAGATTGAAATGAAACGTTCTGACATTTACAAGATTTGTCCGATTTATAGACGTTACGGTAAAGGTCTTAGGATCGATCGCTGAGGCGTCACACAACCTTTCTGAGCTGAGTGTGCGTGTCCTCCAGTGTCCAGCCTGAGTCTAATGCGATGCAACATTTGAGATGGAAAACGTTGTTGAATTGCAGGGATAAAAGCTGTTTTTTTGACCCTAGCAGAGGTCCGTGAAGTGAAGCCAGTCAAAGGTCAAATTTAGTCTCACAGTGCATGTATAAACAGACAGACTGACCCAAACTGCTGCATAAATTCAATAAACCAAAAAAAAAAAAAAAAAAAAAAAAAAAACAGGAATAGACTACTTAATACTGAAAAAGTAAGAAATTAAAACACAACAACAGAGAATTTTATGGGACCCGCCACAGAAAATTCTCTGGCTCCACTGATCTGATCTGTTTGTCAATCCCCAAATATTACAATTTCGACAGTTTGATTTTAAAAGTTGAGAAACTTTCAGTTCTTTACTTCATTTAGGCATTTGTGAAGTGTTGTCAGAGTCCAATTTTCTTTTGGTTAATTGAAAAACACCAGACAGGATTGTGTGAGCTGTGTAATATGGAGGAAACGATTTTAGAAGTATTACTTGATTTGAAGGAAATATGACCACGAGAGAGCACACCTGAAAGAGAAATTGAAGAGAGAAGGAAAACAACAGTTCACCATCAACAGTTTAGTTCACAGTCTTAAAGTATTTGTGACGTACATCATACATTCTGATTTGGCTAACAGGATTTTGTCTCTGATCCACTCTCCGGAGCAGTAGAGGGCGGTAAATGCACCTCATTAAGCTGGTGCTGACCGCCGTTAAAATCCATTATTAATTTTTGGCAAAACAGTCGGGATTTGGACTTGACTCAAGACTCTATTTTGATGACTCTAGACTTGATTTGATTAAATGGACTAAGATTTCTGTGTTTAATTTTAGATGAACTGACTGGAACACTTTTCTACTTATGACCAGATCTTTTTTAAGAAGGACCGTTGACTCATTTTTGTAAAGACTTTTAAAGGACTTGAAACTTACAACAGGGAACTTGGACTGGGACCTGGTTTGGACTGAACTTGGACTTGTGAGCTATAGATTTGGGACTTGACTTGGATTTGTGAACCACAGACTTGACCAGGACTTTTGAGCCACAGACTCGGGACCTGGCTTGAACTTGACTCAGACTTGTGAACCACAGACTTGAGACTTGACTTGGACTTGTGAGCCGCAGACTTGGGACCTGACTTGGACTTGACTTGGACTTGTGAGCCGCAGACTTGTGATTTGGTTTGGACTTGACTTGAACTTGTGAACCACAGACTTGGGACTTGATTCGGACTTGTGAGCCGCAGACTTGGGACCTGGCTTGAACTTGACTCAGACTTGTGAACCACAGACTTGAGACTTGACCTGAACTTTCCTTTCTTTGACAATACTTGACTCAGACTTTAACCCAAAACCTTGAGACTTTCTTGAGATTTCCAAAACAATAACTTGGTCTCACCTCTGAGTTGAACCTTTGTGTTTCTTGAACGGCTCCTTCAGATATGTTTTGGTTCATTCATTATCAAACCACTCCTTGTACTTTACTCATATTATTTTCAAGTAACATGACTCTTACTTCAGCACAGTTTTTGCCTATCCTTTACCCATCTCTGCTCTTAAGTTGATTTTCTACCAGGCCCTTGTTGGGTCAGCGGTGTTTGAGAGCTTCAGTGCCGTCTGCAGCAGCTGCTTCAACCAGCTTTCCACACAGGTGAGAGTACGCGAAAGAGGTTTGAAGTACAGCTCTTTTCACCCAGCTCTGAAACATTATCATTCACCGTCTTGTCTGATACTTAATGGCAAAACAATATAATTCAGCAGCTCTCTCGGCAGAACGTTCAGTCTTCAACTGAACGACAGATATACTTCCAGTAATCTGTTGTCGTTCTCATCATGATTGAGGATCTTCACAGGAAAAAACAATGTTAGCTCCATAATCTGAATTTTAAACCTGTGGAAAATCTATTTCTGTTAATTTCACACGTATCTTAGTCAGACAGCGATGCAAAACCACGTGGACCAATTGTGCGGTTACATTTTCAGATCTTCATCGATTTAAAGTCATTTTGGGTGTGAATTGCTCAATTGCATGACATTCCAGTGTAGGGCTGTGTAATTAATTATATATAATTGTGATTTCAATGATTACATTTAGTCTCACCGATGTACTGTTCTTTAACAGATTAAACAGCCACTGCATAGAAGGCTGTAGCACAGAAGGAATGCAACAAGTGGGCCCCAAAGTGCAGTACATCTGCATCTGAGAGCCACAAACCACTCGTTTGAAGGCAGTGAGGTGAAGATTCTGAGCGGGGAGAAGAACTGGTTTGAAAGAGGAGTGAAGAGAAAAGAGAGAGTCCTTCTTTAAACAGAAATGGTGCTTTAAGAGATCGATTTAGCAAAGGTTTATGACAGCCTTCTAACCCCCTGTTCTAAATCAAAAGACCAGTCGTACGCTAATCAGGTACTCAATAGTGATGAGGGAGCTACATCCAGCAAACAATAGGACTGTTAACAGGGCTAAAATAGCAACAATAAAGATAAGCTTCAGGTGAAACTAAGCAGGGTAATAGTTTGACAAAGACAGGCCATTAACAGGGACTCCTCCTTGTGGGCAAGGCTTTCACAGATCAGAGTAGCATATAAATCAGAGTTCTCAAACCAACGACTTTTCTACAATGGAACACTCCTTGACGAATGAGGGATTACACCAACGACCCTGCTGTAATACGCTCAACAAGACTGTAAAGCGCATTTTAAGTGTATTATATGTTTGTGGCATACCAGGGATTAAAGTGTATTCAGTTAACACGACAACTTTTAAGAGTTGATTAAGCATTTTCTTTATTTCAAAAAGCTGTGAACACCGAGAGAGCAAACTGACCCAATATCTAAAAATAAAAGATGAGATTTGCCTGTTCTTTGAAAGGCCCAGATGTGTTGTGCTCGAGCATGTCCTGTCCCCCTCTCACAGAGCCTCGTGTCTTTGCTGTTGTAGGTGCGTGGGTATATTTGCTGCTGGTTAAATGCATGTCGTGCTGTCAGCCTGTGTATGCGTTTGATCATTGTGCTCAGATTAAGCCTGACGTGCACGCCGCTCCTCATATCTCACACATGCTAACCCCCACGTGGAGGCTGGCTGCTCTTTATGTTTTATGGACTGGCATCAGGGGACATTTTGTGGCTCTTCCCCTGCAGAGCAAATTATGCGAATATGAACAACATGACAAGTCCATTTTTCTGCTGTGCTTTAACAACATGCATGCGTGTGTTTATAATGAAATGTCAGACGTATTCTTGATTCAGATAAGAAGCCTCAGCGACAGGTGTGAGTGTCTCCATCATGAGACAAGCTAAGGTTTATATTGTAAGATTGTTGGATAGTGTAATGGATGTGTGGGAAACAGGTGAATACATATCCCTAATGTGGAGAGTTTATTGTAATCTAAAATCAAAAGTACGTATCCTAAAAACATAAACTGGACCTTTCTTGAGGAGTTTTAGAATGATCTTGAGCTTTATCAGAACTAGCAAAAGACCACATGATAACATAAAGAAAGTGAAGTTATTTTGTGTTAAAAATGACATTTTGTTGTTTAATTTTACCATCACCATTTTGGTATAAAAAATGGTGTCATGTACTGAGACTTTTCTTAAGTATCAAAATTGAGTTTGAGTTTTTGAGAATGTATTAGCCCTTAAAAGTGCAAATTTGGAAGTTTACAACAAACCTTTTTGGGCAACAACACTCCAATAACTACACGTCAATTAGCCTTGAGTCGTAATTCATAATGAACAAACGGTTTAATGAGAATGATTCAGACTTAGTAACTATAGGAGTTAGGGTTAAGGTGTTAATTAAGTAGTTACTAAGTCTAAATCATTCTTAGTAAATCATTTGTTCACCATGAATTGTCTTTGCTCATCCTTTTAAAGCTGATGGATGTATAGTATCAAGTATAAACTATGTCATTTTGCATAGCTTCAAAACAACGTGCAGAATATTGTTGATATTTGGTCAGTCTTCTCACCTGCTGTTGAGGCACTCTTCTGTGAGGACTGAGCAGGACCTCAGCTGCATGTCCTTCACACATCACGTGAGACAGTGGAACAGTCCCTGTCCTACTCTGCTTTGTCTCACTCTCTGTCCTCACTGACCAGTCTGTCCTCACTGACCTTTTTGTCCTCACTGACCAGTCTGTCCTCACTGACCAGTCTGTCCTCACTGACCTGTTTGTCCTCACTGACCAGTCTGTCCTCACTGACCAGTCTGTCCTCACTGACCAGTCTGTCCTCACTGACCTGTCTTCACTGACTTGTCTGTCCTCACTGACCAGTCTGTCCTCACTAACCAGTCTGTCCTCACTGACCATTCTGTCCTCACTAACCAATCTGTCCTCACTATCCAGTCTGTCCTCACTAACCTGTCTGTCCTCGTTGACCTGTCCTCACTAACCAGTCTGTCCTCACTGACTTGTCTGTCCTCACTAACCTCTCTGTCCTCACTAACCTGTCTGTCCTCACTGACCTGTCTGTCCTCACTAACCAGTCTGTCCTCACTAACCTGTCTGTCCTCACTGACCTGTCTGTCCTCACTAACCAGTCTGTCCTCACTGACTTGTCTGTCCTCACTGACCGGTCTGTCCTCACTAACCAGTCTGTCCTCACTATACAGTCTGTCCTCACTAACCTGTCTGTCCTCGTTGACCTGTCCTCACTAACCAGTCTGTCCTCACTGACTTGTCTGTCCTCACTAACCTCTCTGTCCTCACTAACCAGTCTGTCCTCACTGACTTGTCTGTCCTCACTAACCTCTCTGTCCTCACTAACCTGTCTGTCCTCACTAACCTCTCTGTCCTCACTAACCAGTCTGTCCTCACTGACTTGTCTGTCCTCACTAACCTCTCTGTCCTCACTAACCTGTCTGTCCTCACTGACTTGTCTGTCCTCACTAAGCTGTCTGTCCTCACTGACTTGTCTGTCCTCACTAACCTCTTTGTCCTCACTAACCTGTCTGTCCTCACTGACTTGTCTGTCCTCACTAACCTCTCTGTCCTCACAGCCTGTCCTCACAGCCTGTCCTTACTAACCAGTCTGTCCTCACTGTGTGTCCTCACTGACCGGTCTGTCCTCACTCTGTTCTGGGGCAGGTCAGAGCATAGAAATGGTTAAAGGAGGAACTACTTACTCAGAACCTCTGATATTCACCTGTGCTTGATTAGTCATGATCATATTATTACTAATCAAGATTAAAAGAGCAAATTATTTTTGGCCCATGGAAAGAAAAATAGATGTTATTATGTTCCGTTTTTTAAAATTCATATTTTAAAAGCCACTGTAGTGTATATGAGGTTGCTGTCCTATCATTCCGAATATAGTTATTAACACTTTAGGAATTGTTTTTAGTTTAATTATAATATATATAATTTGACCAGGCATATCAGGAACACTTTACCTTAATTAGCCTTAATAAAGCCTGAATAAAGACGTAATCCATATTGAGCAACTGGTTTGTTGAATGGATCAGGCTTGGTAATGCCCTAACCTTTTCTCGCAACTCATTAAATAAGTAGTTACTAAACCTGTATCAATCTTAAAGTATGTGTTCATTATGCCGTTGTTCATGCAGTATTAAGGCTAATTATTGTGTAATTATTATAAAGTGTTACTTCGTCAAAGGGCTACAACAAGTTAATCGATTAATAGCAACTAATTGATTATAGAAATGGTTTGAAAATGAGTAATCGTTAACTGGTCCAGACTCGAAAACATTGTATGTGCTGAAAGAAGAGGTTTTATTACTCTGACAGAGCAGGAATGACACAAAACACACAGGACAATGTGTTTGATTAAAATACTTGTTGGCCTATAAATATTCTCCTCCAGGATGTCGTCAAACGCTTTCACTCAGCTTTGTCTAAGGTATAATTTAGTGCAATTCTCATATTCAAGGGTCTTTTGCATTCTAAACTACTAATTGATTAATTGAGGGAGTAATCGCCAGACTAATTGATTGCCAAAATAATCTCTTTTGAGCTTATTCCAACTGCTTCTCTCCGCAGTGCTTCAGCAGATGGAGTCGTGTGCCCTCTGCTGGTGGATAATGTACAGAACCTTTAACACGTGCATAAGCTCCACGTGTTTGTATGAGAGCGGGACTTCTGAGCTGAAACACTCGCTTTAGAGTATCACACCACTGTGCACACCTCTGCACCTCTTGACTCTCTGCTTTTCATCCTCTGTCCCTTTTTGACTCTCTGCTTTTCATCCTCTGTCCCTTTTTGACTCTCTGGTCTTCATCCTCTGCTCCTTTTGACTCTCTGCTCCTCATCCTCTGTCCCTTTTGACTCTCTGCTTTTCATCCTCTGCTCTGTTTGACTCTCTGCTCTTCATCCTCTGCTCCTTTTGACTCTCTGCTCAACATCCTCTGCTCCTTTTGACTCTCTGCTCTTCATCCTCTGCTCTGTTTGACTCTCTGCTCTTCCTCCTCTGCTCCGTTTGACTCTCTGCTCTTCATCCTCTGCTCCTTTTGACTCTCTGCTCTTCATCCTCTGCTCTGTTTGACTCTCTGCTCATCATCCTATGCTCTGTTTGACTCTCTGATCTTCATCCTCTGCTCTGTTTGACTCTCTGCTCTTCATCCTCTGCTCCTCTTGACTCTCTGCTCTTCATCCTCTGCTCTGTTTGACTCTCTGCTCTTCATCCTCTGCTTCTTTTTTGACTCTCTGCTCGTCATCCTCTGCTACATTTCACTCTTCGTCCTCTGGTCCTTTTGACTCTCTTTTTTTCATTCTCTTCTCTTTTTTAATCTCTTTGCCTCATCCTCTGCTCTGTTTGACTCTTCTCTTCATCCTTTGTTCATTTTGACTCTCTTCGCCCTCTGCGCCATTTGACTCTTCTTTTCATCCTCTTCTCTATTTGACTCTTCTCTTCATCCTCTTCTTCTTTTGACACTCTTCTCTTCCTCTGCTCCACTTGACTCTTTTCTGTTCATCATGTACTCCATATGACTCTCTTCTCTTCTCTTCATCATCCTCTGCTCCATTTGACTCTTTTCTCTGTTTGACTCTATTTTCTTCATCTTCTGGTTAGTTTGACTCTCTTCTCTTCATCCTCCGTTCTGTTTGACTCTGTTCTCTTCATCCTCTTGTTCTTTTGACTCTCTTCTCCGTTTGACACGGCTTCCTTTATCCTCTGGTCCGTTTGACTCTTTTCTCTTAATCCTTTGTTCAGTTTGACTCTCTTCTCTTCATTCTCTACTCCGTTTGACACTGTTCTCTTCATCATTTACTCCATTTGACTCTTTTCTCTTCATTCTCTGCTGCTTTCAAGTCCCTTTTCTTCATCCTTTGCGCCATTTGACTCTCTTCTCTTCATCCTCTGCTCCGTTTTACTCTCTTGTCTTCATCCTCTTCTCTTTTTGACTCTTCTCTCTTCATCCTCTGCTCCGTTTTACTCTCTTCTCTTCATTCTCTTTTCTTTTTGACACTTTTTTCTTCATTAATTGTACAGTTTGACTATTTTTTTTCCATCTTCTGCTCAGTTCGACTCTCTTCTCTGTTTGACTCTTCTTTTCATCCTCTTCATCTTTTGACTCTCTTCTCTTCTTCTCCTCTACATCTTTTTCTCCATTTCCGCTCGTCTCTCCAAAACCCACTCATATTCTGCGACAAAGACACTCCTCCGCTTCCTTGTCACATCTTCTCTCCGTACTTTTGGATGCTGCTGGTTGTTTACCCTCTGCCGGACAAGTGTTGTGCCGCCGTGCGCAGGTAGGGGGCAGTAGCAGCTTGTTGTAAACTTGCCGTTCTTTCAATGATCTCATGGTATTTCAGAACAAAAAAAATATCTGCCAGGCAACCACCGCTCGGGCCTGGAGATTATATTTCGAGAGAGAGAGAGAGACAGAAGATTCTTACTCTCACAGAAGCATGAGCCACAATGAGAGTGCGCCTGGCAAATTTCATAAAAGCTTTTTCAGGTATGAGCTATGCTTTTGGAGATACACTAATGGTTTTTGAGCGAGCTTTATGCAAAACATTCAGGTTGTTTGAATGATTTATGTCAGGTTTTACTCTTGTGAAAAGCTATTTTAGAACGACTTACCTTTAACTGCACGCTTTATGATAAATACAGTTGTTTGAGCGCACCCTCTTTTAAGTTTAGACACTGGGCAAAACACTTTTCTCTTTTCTGCTCAGTTTACTCTCTCAAAATATCATCTTTCAAGTGGAAACAACACAATTTTCCAATCTGCATCAAAAGATGTTTTATTATTTTGTTTTTTTCAACTTGCACCCATAGATTTGCGTGGCATGTTGGAACTTTAAAGACCAAATAAAATTTCTCCTATAAAAATTTGCCCTTAAAGTTGCACCTACACACACCAAACTGTACAATCTTGGATTTTCTGAACAAGATTTTGACGGATCGTACAGAGGCATGATTCATTCAAGTTTCAACACCAAGAAAATGTTGACATAATGCTGGCATAAATCATTCAAACAACCTGAATGTTTAGTATAAAGCTTGCTCAAAAACCTAAATCCGCACAAACGTACCTATTTTGATTTACCTAACAAGATTTTGACTGGATTTGTTTTATTCTAATTTATTCAATTTTTAACTTCAAAAATAAAAAAAAGTAACATTTGAATTTTGATACAAATTTGTCAAAGTGAGATTTATTTACTTTACGTTATGCTTTTTTGTTGTTGTGATTATTGTGAAACTATGATTTTATGAATGATTATTTCGTTTGTAAAGCTTTATGTCAGCAAACTTTCTGAATGAAAAAGTAATGATATTGTCAAATAAACAGCCAGATAAAACAGTATTTTATACATATTTTTATTATTTTGACAACAATTGCCTACGATTCTAGTGATTATATTTTTTAGTCCTTTTGATTATATTGTACCTGAATAATCATGATTATCAATTATCCCAATAATATTGACATCTCTAGTTTATTCAAATACTAAATAAGACCAAAACCTGCATGCACAAGACATGTAAAACTTCTATCCATTTTTCCTTTTTCCCCCCAATTTTTATTTATGCCTTATCTTTATATGAAAATGGCACAAAGGAAAAAGTGTTGTCATTTACTTGTAAATGTAAGAAAAAACTTACTACAAGAAGTTTCAAATTGATATCTTTAACTTTATTTCTGATTAACTTGCAATTTCTGGCCTTAAGCTGAGCCGGTTGACTGGACATATTTATCAAACAGAGATGAGATTTTGAGTCTGTTTCTTGTAGGTCACTGACAGAGGATAGAGCTCAATGTGACACATGTTTTCAGACATGTCATGCTTGGGAGTGGGAATATGACATTGATGTGTAATTGCATGACTGTGGTATGTAATTATCCACAAAATAGTGCTTTTAGAGTGTGTTTGCCAAGAGCAGAAAGCAGCAGGATGTAAGTGCAGAACAGAGACGGCGAGGTGACAGACTGAGCAGAGCTGTTGAACTATATTATGTAAAAAATAATACTTCTCATTCGTATTGGAGAGGTACATTGGAGAAAGAGTTATTGAAATCATTGTCAAAGCTGATAAACAAATTGTCTGGCTCAGTGTACTTTCAGGGTTATACAGCCTGTTTTTTATTGTTAGCTAGCCTGTACTTTTCCTTCCTCATAATGTAAATCATGTTGTTTGCATTTCTTATCTTTTACTGTTTGCACAATTTGGGTGCTAGGGTTAGACCTTTTATTATCTTTTTTAGACCCGAGCTCCTACAGGGCGTAGGGCCTACTGCTTTTGCAACTTCTGCCATGGGATAATAGTCAACAATGAGTCAATGGGTGAGAACTACGGTCTCTGTACATGTTGAAACATAATGGAACGAAAATGCCATGTCAGTGTTTTGTGGATAATAATGAATGTTCATAAAATATTTGTCTATTCTTGGGGCTCAGTTTTGGTACAATGTCAGTAAAGAGATGAAAATGTGCAATTCTTTATTTATATTTAAACATTGTCTTAGTCCATTCTAGAAGGTTGAATCAATGAATATGTCAACGTTAGGAATGTCAATGATGTCTGTTTATGTTCAGAAGGTTAATTATTCTTAAAATGTTTAAAAATTTAACTTCTAAAATGTAAATGGATACATAAATTGGGCATGCAAACATTTTGCTTCTGCCTGTTTTGATCACGCAAAATGTATGTATTTATGTGTGATGGGATGGAATATGATTGGATCGAAACTAAGGAAACTTTCACTTCACTTTCACATCACTTCACAATAACGTTGCAGTATTTCCACTTTCTAACTCTTAAATTTGATCGCGTAACAGCTCTACCTATGATGTCGCACAACTGGGACACATGAAACTGAGTATTTTCTGAAGGGAGAGGACCTCGTCAACAGGATTCATCAAACTAGCGTGAATGAAGCCAATTACAACTCAAGGCGTGTTTTATGACGAGGGAACAATGTTAAAACAGGGTTCAGAGTTCAAAAAAGTCGCAAAGTATCCAGTTATTAAAGAAGTAATTAAGAAGTTCAATTATCCACACGCCACTGCTTTCTTTTAAACAGTCCGTGAGCGCAGCGTTGTCCCTGTTACCCGGCGTGTGTGTGTGTGTGTGTTTTTTTTGTGTGTGGTGGCGCTGCTGCGAGCGGTAAACAGCAGGATGCATGTACAGGGCTGTGAGTGAACGCCGCACACGGGGAGCTGTCGTATTACAGATGAAATATGGACATAATCCTAACTGCCTTCTCTGGCGCTCCTGAGTGACAGATGAAGGAGCATGATTCAAACATACACCTCGATATATCTCACTGCGTCTGAATAGAGTTTGTCATTATATATGTCTGCATGTGGCTGATACGCCGAGGGAGAGAGGTCCACAAATAAGCAACTGTGTACTTCTCGCTATCTTCGCTTAAACAGCTGCCCTGACAGGTAAATTTATCCACTGTGAGAATGTAGTATGATATCTAAAAGCTGGGGACCTTATTTTCCTAAATGCGTTCAATTTTCGTCTATAGAACAGTGTTTTTCAATCAAGGACTTGGCGAACGCTTACAGGGTACTTGGAAAGACTTCAGACATCAAAAGATGGTGGAATTGGATAGAGTTTGAAATAGAGGTTATGCAGGTCACATCACAGTGTTCTGAATTTAAGCAGTGAGTGGTAAAAAATGAATGAGAGTCAATGGTGAGAATAACATTTGCTCCTGTAAGTGCTTAAAACACACCTGAAATGTGAAAGATCTGCAACAGTCCAATAAAAAAATATAAATGTGTAGAACTCTGCAGAATATTTGGTTTGTATCTGACATTTAAAATTAAAATTAAGTGAACAGTTGGAAGAAAACCAGATACACAACAGGAACATTAAGTGAACAATTGGAAGAAAACCAGATAAACAACAGGAACACTGCCGCTACGATCCCAGACTTTGCGAGCATGCGCCGTTGAACTTTTGATCTTTCTGTCCTTAAAGGAAAACCATTATGCATTTTTTGTATTGTTATTAGCCTTTAAACATGCTCTTGAGTAGAAGTTTGGCATCTCATGGTAGAAGATTCTCCCATAAGTGACGTTATCGGGGAAAATGTCATTGATCGAGGGAGTTCAGCGTCAGTGTTTTTGACAGTCGGAGGGGAGAGGATTTTCTTACCATCAAATCATCCTGAATGAAGCTAAATGCTGCTCCAGGTATGTTTTTGATGATGAAACATCGTTAGAACATGGTTAAAAGCTGAAAAAGGCTCTGAAGCATAATAAGTTCCCTTTAAAGATATTGTTTCTGAGTCCAAATGTTGTGGACAATAATTGTTCTAGGGCAGTTAAAGTGTCCCAAATCTCCAACTGCCGTTGGCAAACAAGCTAGCTAACCCCTGCACAGTTACAGCAACGAGAAACTACTCTCATTTTCATTACATTTTACTAAGTTAATTAGGGCAAAACAAAAGCTCCACAGACAAAACATGAGATGGCAAATTTAAGGTACTTAAGACCATGTTTAAAAGCTAACAGCAATGTGAAACATGCAGAGTATTTTTCCTCAAAGGTGAGACGCTGCAGGTGAACAGGAAAAAAAAATTAATTCTAAAGATATCAATTTGATACTTCTCCTGTAGTTTCCACACATAAATCATTTTTTAAAAAGTTTCATGTCATCATGTAATGTTTTCATATAGAAATAAGGCATTTTATACAAATATTTGGGACATTTAAATCTGAAAAATGGACAGAACCAGGTTAAAATGTCTTGGTTCATTTTGTGCACAGGGGGGATTTTGGATTTGGATTTTATTTAAAAGTAATAAATCAGCCTTGAAGTTAGATATCAACAAATCCTTCTGTACGTTTTGTAGATTGTACTGTTTGTGTGTAGGGGCTACTTTAAATTACAATGTCCCAGAGAAATCTATGGAGGAAGTGAATTAAATGAAGTAATAAAACGTCTTTAGGAGCAGATTGGACAAATTTGTTTCCACATGAAAGCCGATATGTTGAGAGAGCAAAAAAGTGACCAAAAAAACAACAAAAAAAGTGTCCCGCTTTAATATCACGCTGCGTTACTACATTCTGCGCTGGTGGAACAACACTTACTCTCACATCAGACGCAAATAGCTATGTTTTCATCCTCAACAAAAACCTGACCTGCACCCGATTCCCTGAGTTATCGGACTATTTAAAAGACACGTGAGCCGTCAGATCTGATGTGAGCCGAGTGGGATTCCGTGGTGCGTTCAGGGCCCTCCCACTGCAGGAGCTGAGTGTGCATTTTTACAGGAGCAGTCATCTGTTTTCATACTCCAGCTGCCGTAGTCAGAGCGGAGCAGAATGTGTGGGTGCTCCAGGGTTAGGCACCAACACAACTTCAATGCACTTTACAGTTCATTAACAAACATTATGCATTTTTTGTGTTGTCATTGACCTTTAAACATGCTCATGAGTATCCCGGTTTTGGAATCTCATGTTTTAGAGTGTAAATGTTCATATCAGTCAAGAATTAAGTTAGAGCTACTGGCTACTACTGGGTGTGACAAAAGGGAGATAAGCAAACCTAGCTTGCCCCCGACATGCTACTTGCAATTGTAACGAATGTAGTTTGATGGCAGAAAGGCTTGCGTGATTGAAGCTAAATACAGCTCCAGGTGTAAAATAAATAAAGCGACTAGAAGAAATGCTTTGATTATTGATATAGTTTGTGTTGCACTGTCTGTGTTCACGTTTATGACTCAATGAAAAGCATCAGGTGCAGTGGGTGAGGGAGGGGCAAGAGTGTGAGAGCAGGCACAGGTGGGGGAGGGGCTGCACACCTGAGTTTGATCTGAGTCCCAGAGAAGCCTTCTTGTTTATATCATGCCACCTGCTGTATAATATTCACTTACTCTCAGTGGATCATTAATAGTGAATTATTCAATACAAATCTCAGAGGCAGATCACTTCAGTAAAAATGAGTGAAAACACAGTTCCCGTTTAAGGTTGTTTGTCTTTTATTCACAAAGATCATTTCTGTTCAGTTAACTGCAATTGTACAGAAGCCTAAGGGGCGCATGCCTGATCCATTTAGGAAAAAATGCCCCTGCCTGCAGGCATGACTTTTGTTGGGTAAAAACAAATCTAATCTGAGCAAACTGGTTATTTTACATCAAAGCATTTATTTCTACTAGTTGTAGTTTTACCCAGTGTATCAACCGTCCTCTGGGGTTTGGACTTACTGATCCACAGGTAACTTCTCTACCACCACACCAGTGCATGCTCCTCAGTGTGTGTTATGTGTTGACTAAGTACAGCCAAAAAAGTTACTTTAATTTGGCCAAAATACATTCATTCATTTTCTCCCGCTTGTTCCCGTTAGGGGTCGCGGGTGACTGGAGCCTATCCCAGTGACTTTGGGCCTTAGGCGGGCTACACCCTGGACAGTGGACAGCTCGTCACAGGACAGACAACCATTCACTCTCACGTTCATACACTACGGACAATTTAGAGTTGTCAATTAACCTACACAGTCATGTGTTTGGACGGTGGGAGGAAGAACCCACGGTAACACGGGGAGGACATGCAGGCTCCACCCAGAGAGATCGTGTGATGTTGGGGTGGTCCGGGATTTGAACCCACGATCTCCTTATTGGGAGGCAGAAGCTCTAGCTGCTCTGCCACCGTGCACGCTAAAATACATGTTTTTGATTAAGGGAATCATGTAGATGTCAAAGATTTTCCTCAGTATTACACAGTGCCCCTGTGAAGCTTAAGAAAGTCAATGTTTCCTGATATGCGTCCTTTAAAGTTCAGGGAGAGGTAACTGTTCCAGTGTGTTTTTTCCCCGATACAGATACTGAACAGTTATTTTTTCAGTACCTTCCTCCCACTCACTCCCTCTCTCTCACTTTCTCTTTCTGTCTCTGTCTGTCGGTCTCTCTCTCCCCTCACTCCCTCCCTCTTGCCTCTCTCTCTCCCGCCCTTCTATCCCTCTCTCCTCCTTGCTCTCTCACAGCGATGATGGCTTGTGAAAATGATGTGAGATTGTGTCAGGTGTCCTCACTTCCTGGCGCTCTCAGCAGTCACACGTCTTCGTTCAGATCCAGGCTCCTCTTTTCATTTTAGTACTTGTGTTGCCGCCACTCGGCTGGGCCAAAAGTGTCCTCTGCGTTTGTCGAGTGGAAGAAAGAGCACTCTATCCACAAGTCATTTAGATATTAACCTCCAAAAGCTAAGTGAACTGTCAGGAGCTTCTTGTGCCGCTGCAAAAACAACAAGAGATAGTGGTTGCACTTTACGGCACAGTAACAGCAAAGTAATAGGATGGAAAGTTTAACGACACATGTTATGCATTATTTGTTTCGTTATTGGTCTTAAACATGCTCTTGAGAATCTTTGCTTTGCATCTCATATTTTAGAACTTGTGGAAAAGCACACATCAGATGGAGGGTTTTGTGAAGCACAGAGAAGATGAGCAGGTGTGTTTCTCATGAGGGGACAATGTTATAATATGGTTAAAAGCTCAAAAAAGTAGACTTGGTATTATACTTTTTGAGCAATAAGATGTATGTAAAAGCAAGCTATGTTTAAAACCATATTGTGGAACATTCTGGGCATCACAGCAGCAGTCGGTATACTCTTTACCAGAAATACAAACCATATTTGTTGCTAGGAATATACAGTCTTCATAATGGATTAGGATTTATAATTTTACCAAGTAATAAAACAGAATGCCAGGTGAGTACTTTTTTAATGAATAATACCATGTAATTACTAAGAATGGGTGTAAAGATATATAGAAACATATATAGATCGAGAGATAGTTAGATGGATAGGTATTTTATTATATATAATATTTTAGATATTTAAAAATACACAGAACTACTAGAGAAACTACAATTATATTAAAACAACATTGCATTGTTTAATATTTAGTTTTTTTTTTTTTTTTTTATTCATTTCTGTTATAAATGTGGTATCAATGTATTTAGTAGCAGGCCTTTTCCTTAAGATCAAAATGGGCTAAACTTGACAATGAGACATAAATACTAACATATAAATACTGAAAAACCCAATCAAACGAAACTGTACAGCATTTGGTGCTGGAGACGCTTCAGCACCACGGACAGCTCCCTGTCTTACAGTGCATATGACAGGCGCTCATGTTTTCAGTCATGAGTTCAGTGGGAGGTGGTAAATATTTATCATAGTTTTACATCTGTGAAGTTGCTGTTTGCGAAGACATTCTGAAAAATAAAAGATTTAAATTACAGGAAGTGGTGCTAAGTTCTATAACAGAATCCCTCTGTGATGTCATCAATAGGCAACGTACCATTGAAAATACAGGGACATTTTACACTGACACATTTTTCTGACAGTTTAAACGACCATTCAACAAAGTAAAGGTGTTATTGGGGACTATTTATTGGTAATTCTGTGTAATTATGTGTCTATGTCATATTTGCTGCCCATGTTCAACCACTAACATCAACAACGCAAACAACTCAACAAAAACTGTCAAACCAGGAAGTAAATATGTAAACTTCACAAAAATAGTCAATCTAGGGAAACTTAATATGAACTGCTCTGTCATGTACACATTAAACGTGAAGATGTCACGTGGACAGAATGATTTATGTTCTCCTCTGATCAGATTTGTGTTGGTGTTTTTCCCGGTTCACATGTGTTCCTCTGTGATAAGTGTGGAATCGTCTGTAAAGGCAGGTCTCGAGCGCTGTCCATGGTGCTGTCTTATCTTTTTATATGTGTTTTTGTTTTTCTCTTCAGTTTTGATGGATGGCTTTAACCTGTGAGCCAAAGGAACTGAGGAGACTTTGTGTTCTGCAGAATGGAATTGTGGGGTGGGAATGGGGTGTCAGTCATACGGAAGTTTACATTTGCCTGTATTTACTGGGTCATAGTAAAGTAAAGCCAGTGTTGGTTACGGTGTTGTGCTGTTTTTTAGATGATGTCCTAGTTTTGTCTTGGTTGTATTTTGGTTAAATTGGTTATATTTTTTCATGGTTTAGTCCTGGTTTAACTTGGGTTAAGCCGGGAACACACAAGTTAATTTGAGAGACGTGATCCAACTTTGCTTTTTTAAGCCACTGCGCTCATAAAATGTGTGGTTTCAATGTGATTCAATATAAGTAAGAAGACATATTATGGATTCTTGTGTTTTCAGTTGACTTTTAAACATTCTTTTGATCACCTTTGGGATTTGTATTTCACATTTTGTAACTTAAAATATGTCTACGCTTGAAAAACACACTTTACAAACTACACTTCGGTTTCCATTGGGCTATTTATGTGTTGCTGCTGTCAGGAACGGGAATGAACAATGAAAATAAATAACTGAAGCCCTTAGGTAACGTGACTGCAATGCTTATACAGCCAGGTGTTTGTTGTGGACACAGTTTGACCACAGATCGAGGCGGATAATGGTTTATGGACTTCAAAATTCGAACTGAGTCATTGGTGAGTGCTCAGAGAAGACGACCTTGTGAACAGGATTAATGAAAGTGAAGTTTGAATGAAGCTAAATACAACACCAGGTATGTTTTTGATGAGGGAACAATGTTATAAAATGGTTAAAAGCTCCAAACAGCAAATGCTCTTATAAAAGAAAAGCTATATGGATTCAACTTAGGGATTGGCTGATTTTTTGACCCAATACCGATATCTGATATTTAGCGCGCTGCTGTTACTGAAGATCAATATTTGGCGATAAAAGTTTTGAAATTTAAAAAACTCCACAAATCTATTTTAAGTTGAAAAATAGAAAAAGTTGAAAAAGTTCATACATTATATTTTCACTTATATATAAATAATAACAGCAATAATAATTACATGTATTTATCTGGGATATAAAATGTGCTGTTTCTTTTTTTTTTTTTTTTGCGCCAAAAGATTTTTTTTTCTTTTGTTTTTTACTCAATACTGGCCAATATCACCATTGCAAAATAAATTGTCAATACAGAATAATACCGATACTGGAACTGATAAATCACCCATGCTCAATTAAATCAAGACCAAACTGAACACGAGCTGAAGCTAGATTTTTTTTTTTACATTACGCAGCTGCTCAGAGTCGTCAGATGTCTAACCCTTGGCTCGTCCACAAATACTCTGAGAACAATGACCTTTATTCTCATCATTTAATCGCTGTAATGTAATGCGATTAGGTGTTATTTTGTGGAAGAAGACACAGTCACCCTTCAGATGTGAGGCCTCAGCACATAATGCCTTTGACAGGCTCCTGACAGTTCAAATCTCATTATGTAAATACAGTCGACGAGGAGGCAGGAGCTCAGGGACAAGTCACGGACAGGCGCAGCCCAGGCGCACAGCACAGGCGCAGCCCAGGCGCACAGCACACCGTTTAAAGCCACGCTCTTCTGGAAGTGGAAAATGTAAGACCACTGTGTTTTTTTAGGGGCTTAAGGTTAATAGTTAAATAATTATATCCAAGGACATACAAGTAGGAAAGGATTTTGAAGTGTGTTCCAGTATTGTACGTTTTATGTATTTCTGTTTTGTTCACAGGGGTCACAGTACATTTTATCCAATTAGAATTATAGAGTTTTATCAGTGTTCTGGATGGTTCTGAGATATTGAGGTTATGACCACTCATGTAGCACAATGGGACAGGGAAATGAGTTCTTAAAAAACAAAATACTCCAAATCCTACAATACAATCTGATAAATGCATACAGAGGGTATTTAGGAACAAAAATGAATAACTACATTTAAAAAAACGTCAGAAAGAACCTCATGATTCTAAAGAGATGACTCTATGAAGACAAGCAAGTAACACTACCTATTAAAATAACTGGCTAGGGTAACGCTAGCTTAAAGCGCCTATGACAGGGTGGACTCCTCATTTGACTAAAATGCAGTTAGGATAAATATTTATAATTTAGCTAAAATTCTTTACAAATTTTATCCCGGTTGAGCAATTTTCTTTATGTTTTTAATTTTACTTCCTGGTTGTGAACGATGACATCACATTAGGAAATTAAGAAGCAGCCACACTGTACAGTTGGCCAATTCTTTTTTTAGCTTTAAATCCATTTCAAACCGTACCGTACAATCAGATTAGTTTATTTCCGAATAAAATTAACCTCAGATTAATAGCGTTTTGTGCTTCGCTTATTAATTCTGCAAAAATCAATGTTTTTTCAGACCCCTGTGGTATTTTTTTCTCAAGTTAAATGTGAGTGCTGCTTATGGGCGAGTGGATAGCACATATGCCTGTCATGTGGCGCAGGCTGCAGGGTTGTAAGTTCGAATCCGGCTCCGTCCATTTACTGCAGGTCATTCTCGGTCTTATCCCCATTTGACACCGTTCTGTCAAGTAAAGCCTATGGACCAAAATATTCTTAAAAACGGAAAAAAAAAAAAATAATGTTTTGATGCAGACGGACCATGTGTGTCCCTGATTGGCTAATCCACCTGTCATTTGTGCTAGGGCTGCACGGTATTGGAAATGATTGCGATATGGGTGGGATATGGGCGATAACGATATTATTGCGTTCTTTTTTCCGTCATTTGCGTATATTTTTCATTTCTTTTCCAGATCAAAAAGATAACAATTAAGTAACTCTCAGCCCTAACTTCAAAATATAGTATCTTAAGTACAAATATTACATTGGAGACAGTCGGAGTGTTAAAAGCTGGAATTGCTTTATCCCTTACTCAGGCATTTTAAACATTTCTGACATTTTATTCAGCTTCATTTATGTGTGCATAAAATAGTGAAAAAAATGATGAGGAGAGCTTTAACAATAAAAGACTTCAACATTCATTTGCCGTTTCTGTACTTCGCATAACGGCGCTTTTGACGGTGAAAATGTAAGGTTCAACCAGTAGGAATGATCGCGCGTCTTTGCGATATACATATTACACTCACGATATTTTTCCAATATATTGTGCAGCCATAATTTGAACTCGAGATTAACGCAGTGACCAGACTGATATCAACTTGAGAGATATCATTATGAATTTTCTGAGCAAACACTGTGCACCTTCAACTGTTTACCTCGTCAAAAACATGGCTGGTTTTGCTTCCTTCGTGAAGGATTTATTTATTTTAAGAGGTTTTTCCCATACACTTTTTAGTTTATAGTGAAATGGCCTGATACAGTTTAAAATATGATCTTACTTCTTGGTTATTCATCACAGATTTACTGCTTTAGAACAGGACTGCGCTTCATGATAATAATATGACCTTCTTTCTGTGAAGCAGCCACCGTTCCGCCAATTAGCTTGAAATTCGAATATGAATTTGTCCAAAAAACAAAAAAAAAACCACACATTTCATCTGTGACCCTGCTCCATGTTACACATTACATACATGCCACTGGGACCACGCACATAGTTAATTAATTCCCGTGACCGAACAGCCTGCAAGACTGAATAATATTAATAATTCGGCAAAGTGCGATCCAGCGAGAGAAAACTGCAAATGTGCATAAAGAGCTCTGTGATTTATGACTTTAATAACTCTCCACTCTCTCTGTGTAAGCTAAAAATATACATTTATGCAGTGCTTGTAATGACTTCACCCTTAGTGCCATTTCCAATTTTCATTACCCCTTTGGTCATAAAGAGTATTTAGTAAAATGGTCATATACTTGGCAGTGTCTCGTCTCGTTTTTCAAGATGTGTTTACCCAGAGTACCCGGGTCTTTATCAACTTTGTGACTAAAACTGTCATCATCAGTGTTGCAGAGGAGGGTCCGGTCAATGCTAAACTGAAGATTTATTTTCTATAGTTCCTAACGTGTCATTTCTTTTGTATTTTCAGTCAAATTCCTTAAGCACACATAATCACATTGAAAACGGATGAACGCGTAATCCGATGTCAGGGTTACTCAAAAGTGTGTTTTTCGTGTCTTCTTAGTAGAATGGGTTTATTTCATGTATATCAGACAATCGGTTAGAGATGATGTACTACCTTGACCTGTTTTGACAGTATTTTCCGTCTTTGTATGGACAGCAGAGTGACTAACCAGAGCCGGATGTGCAACAGGACAATATGAAATCAACAATATCAGAAAACTGCAAACGCAATAACCATGTTGGACTGGATAAGACATAGATCATCAATCACAAGTCAAATAAATACAAATGCTGGATCAGAGAAGCAATAGAGATCAGGAAACATCTCCAGTGATAAGAGAGCTTGTCCCCTCATGAGCTTCATTCACACTTCATTAATCCTGTTCAAAAGCTTGTCTTCTCTTAGTACTCAGAAATGACTCAGTTTTGTCCAGATTGATTAATCACTGGTAAAATATTTGGACTTATCCAGCTAAGCCATCACTGGACGTGTTCTTTGATCGAATTGTGTTCACAACAAACACATGACTCTCTCAGGCTCACGATAACTCTTTGGCAGCTGCCGACTTCAAGGGAAACTGAATGTAGTTTTCAAGCTTTAACTTTAGTTTAAGTTAGAAAATGTGATGTACTATTTCCAAGGTGACCAAAAGCATGTTTAAAAGAAGTTTAAAGCCACTGGAATGCAGAATATGCCTACATTAATATTTAACATTCTGTATCATTCTGCTTTATGTACTGCTGTTGACCTACCTGGATGAATAAAGGTTAATTATTAAAAAAAAAAAACATGTCAGGACAAAAAGCAGTCACAGAGAGACCTTTTGAGCAGGAAAAATGTTGCACACCTGAGCTTTAAATCAAGCCTGGAATCTGGTATTTTAAAAGGATAGAGCACGAAACGGAGAGAAACAAAATCATATCTGATGGAGTGCTGCAAGAAACTGTTCAAATCATTGTACAGTGCATTGACAATATAACGTTATTGTCTCTCACAGAAGGAAGAGGAACCAAATCTTGAACAAATACATTACTCAAGTAGAAGTGAAAGTGTCTGAAAGCTCTGAGCTCTGAGACGTAGAAACATCACTCAAGCAAATGTATCCAAGTACTTCCCCGTTTTTATGTCGGATAATGACACAGATTACACCAGGGCTGAAAGAAAGTCAGTGAAAACCCTTTAACGCTTTTCTGGAGGCTAATGCTTGCAAATCCATCCAGCGGCTTGTTTGGTTCTCCGGCGCGGCTCGCAGAGGTACGTTCAGGTCATGGACTGTTCACACAGCCTTCTCTGTTTTTCTCCTTGTTAGGACGAGGGAAAAAAAAACGGAGCTTTTGATCTGGAAACTCACGGCGACAAAGTTTACCCAATAATCTGTGTGTACGTGAGGATATCAGTGTTAATCCAGTTATTTTCGTAAGGCACACATTTAATATTAGCGCTATCCGTTTAACTAACAGGATTGTGTTGTTTACGCAGACCCGCGGTGAGGCTTAATGTCACTTAAATAACACATTACACAAGATTAAAGGGCACACACCGCGCTCAATTGACTTTCTTGGGATTTTAGTTATATATAAATCAAGTTCAAGGCAAAAATGAATATCTCTCTCCAAGTGTCGCGTTAATGTACAGGGCCTTTCAACTTTATTTTACCGAGGGCCAGGTTTTTCGGAGGGTTTTGTCCCTTGGGCTGGAATATGTGACCAAAGCTTTAGAAATATGGAAAAAAAAAAGTAATGCAAAAGGCTTTAACAACATCTGCAGAACTGAACCAGGTCTAAACCACATATAAACCATGACAAAACCAGGTCTAAACCAGGACTAAACCAGGATTAAACCAGGTCTGAATCAGGACTAAACCAAGACTAAACCAGGTCTAATCCAGGATTAAACCAGGTCTAAACCACATATAAACCATGACAAAACCAGGTCTAAACCAGGTCTAAATCAGGACTAAATCAAGACTAAACCAGGTCTAACCCAGGATTAAACCAGGTCTAAACCACATATAAACCATGACGAAACCAGGTCTAAACCAGGACTAAACCAGGATTAAACCAGGTCTGAATCAGGACTAAATCAAGACTAAACCAGTTCTAAACCAAGTCTAAACCAAGACTAAACCAGGATTAAACCAAGACTAAACCAGGTCTAAACCAGGACTAATCCAGGATTAAATCAGGACTAAACCAAGACTAAACCAGGATTAAACTAGGTCTAAACCAGGACTAAACCAAGACTAAACCAGGTCTAATCCAGGATTAAACCAGGTCTAAATCAGGACTAAACCAAAACTAAACCAGGTCTAAACCAGGACTAAACCAGGATTAAACCAGGTTTAAATCAGGACCAAATCAAGACTAAACCAGTTCTAAACCAAGTCTAAACCAAGACTAAACCAGGATTAAACCAAGACTAAACCAAGTCGAAACCAAGACTAAACCAAGACTAAACCAGGTCTAATCCAGGATTAAACCAGGTCTAAATCAGGACTAAACCAAGACTAAACCAGGTCTAAACCAGGACTAATCCAGGATTAAACCAGGTCTAAATCAGGGCTAAACCAAGACTAAACCAGGTCTAAACCAGGACTAATCCAGGATTAAACCAGGACTAATCCAGGACTAATCCAGGATTAAACCAGGTCTAAATCAGGACTAAACCAAGACTAAACCAGGTCTAAACCAGGTCAAATCCGGGACTAAACCAGGTCTAAACCAGAAGTAAACCACTAAGAAGAGATAAACTATTCTCTGTATTTTTAGAAGATGGATTCCCCTGGAGGACCAGATTGAAGGTGAATAACCCAGTAATCATATGTTGCGTTTGCGTTCTAGAATTGCATTATTTCTGGTGGAGGGCAAGGGTCTTTAGAACTCTATGTTTATTTCATTTTATGTTAATTAGATTCACATTTGCATCGACAGCTTCTCTTCCCAGGGTCATTTCTTTAATTTCCTTTGCGAAAAAAAACACAAATAACAGAACGGGACAGAGAGAAAACAGAGACATCCAAAGATGATATTTAGTGCAAAGTTAGTATCAATTTTAAATTAAGTCCAAATTCTATTTTTTTCCATTTTACATATGTTTATTTTAAATGTCAAATACAACCTTTTCATAATTGTATAAAACGTTTATAATTTACAATCCTTTTTAAATAAATACTGTACTTTATTTCACAAAACACCAGTGCTTGCTACTTGCTTCCGGTGATGTGTTACTTTCACACGTCGATCACAGGTTCAAACTCCTTTTTCTCATCAGGTCATACAGCACTGCTTTGTTCCCTCAGGCCTCGTCCACACGGAGCGGAGCTCAGGTGAAGCCGCAAAAATATTTGGTCTAAAGCGTGTATCATCCACACAGCAGGGGTTTAAGGGCTTTTCTGCATAATTTACTGACCTTTATGTGATGTTTACTGCAGAATCCTGGCGCCTCTGCAGCAGCACGAGCCACAGATGCATAAATCTACCACAGAGTTTGTCTCCATTAAGTCCGTCATGAAGCTTTGTCATTATAGTCCAGCGAGATCTGAAGCATAAGTCGCTCTCTTTGTCTTCTCTGTAGATTTTACAACCTGCTGTTCATTCACAATCTTTGCTCAGTAAAAAAAAACCTCTAAGCTAAGTTTACATCTTGCAAATTTCCTGCGCATGCTCCGTATACATTTTCTCTTTTTTGTAAATGTGCTCTCTTCTTCTAGTCATAGTCTATGGCAGAATCACAGCACCACACGCTGGCCTGGAATATGTATTACAGGGGTTTGGAAGCATTTTTAGTGCGTCCACATTTAATAAACCAGCTCCATATATAATCCATCTGGAAACTGTAGCTGTTTTGGTTCCGTGTGGATGTGGCCTTAGATTCTGAGGTAAATGATTCCATTCAGCATGAGTCAAAACATTGCTGGGTGTTGAGTCTGACAAGTTTCACACTTGATGATTCACACACGTTGATCGTTCGTTTGGTAATGGCTGCACTTGTCATGTTAGTGTAAGTCCTTTCAGCTGACAACAATCACATCTTTGGAATTGCTTAATGTCACTGCTCTTTGAAGCTACAATGAAAGTCATTTCCCTTTTGTTTATGTATCCTGACAGAGAAGACGCTGAACTTTGTGTCAGTTTTTGTTGCTTTGTTTGTTCACTTCAAAGTTGAGACACATCTTACTGAAGTCAATATGAACTCTGAAAATGATGATGTTACATTGTGGAACAAATGGATTTATTCAGTCTGACTTTAAGCATTAAGTCACAAAGTACATTTGCATAGAATAGATAGAAATAGAATAGAAATATGTATAGTATTTGTGCAGGCATTTTCGGCCAATCATGTATGGGATTCTGTGGATTGTGTGAAAAAATAAAATAAAAGTTCTGTGTTAATTGAGCAATACTGGCTTTTTAATTGTGAACTAAGCTCTAAGAAAGTTGTAGCTGTTTTTAAAGAACACATTTTGTGAGATTCCCTCATCACAAACATCTGGAGCTGTATTTTGCCTCATTCACGTCACATTAATACTGATTACGAGGTCCTCTTGCTATGAGCCTCAAAAACACTCTGTTTACACGTTTCCTCTGATCGTGACTTGATCTGGAGGTCTCTTGGGTTGTTTGTAACTTACTCTTTTGAGCTTTTTTTCCTTCATGCATACTTGTTTTATTAATCCTGTTTACAAGGTCATCTTCTTTTCTCCTTTTCTGAGTCTCATAAAATACTCTGCACTGTTTTTAAGTCCATAATCCACAGACTTTTGTTCCGAGCATTTCTGCATCAAATCATGGTCATTACAACCATCTGCTAACATTAGCATGCTGGATCACATTGCTTACAAAGCTATCTTGTGTTTTCTTGCCATGGTAATTCCTATTGTCGCCAGTTGATGGTGTGTTAACACTTCATCCTGATGAGGGAGCACAGAGTGATGGAAAGTAATGTGTTATTTCTACACATAGATATTGTTTAAGACATTTTACAACCTGAGATGTCAAAGTAAAAGTACCATAGAACATGAATAACTTCAATCAAGATATAGATCACGCATAACGTGTGTCCTTTAGACACTTTAGAGGAGAACTCAGCAGCGATTACACGCACAAACAAACGAAACCATATTTTGCAGTGAATAGAACTCGCCATAAACTTTGCCCAGTACCATTTCGAAGGTGTGCCCTATATATTTGATATCATAAAACCCCAGCGTCCCAAAACTCCATCCAGGTCAGAAAAAAAGGCTTCACAGTGGTTTCAAATAGCCCTTGCTCCTCTGCTGTAGGAAAGTGTTTTTCTGCCAAACTGTCCGTCAGCGTAGTGTGCCCCTGGTGTCGTCACAGCTCAGAGCTCAGCCAAGCAGCTCCTCTTGACAGCCAGGCAGGAGGAAGAGGAGGAGGAAGAGGAGGAGGGAGGAGGAGGGAGAGTGGGCCTGTCATCAGAACTGTTTGTGGAGTACAGTATGTCGTTTCAGAAATCATGATTAATGAGGATATTGAACACCACTTTGTCCATGCAATAAATAGTTAGTACAAAGAAACACACATATGCAGTGTTTAAAAGCGTGTTGACATTCATAACGATGACCTAAAATGCACCACGAATGTAAGAAAAGTCACTCAATATTGAACCCCAAAATATGGTTCATTCTGTCATTCATTAACCTGTTCAGCAATAGGGATTCCATAAACTCTTGAGAATGCATGGTGGTGCTGCACATACTGTATCAGGCCAGAGGTGCGGAGACTGGACCAATTACAGCGCAGCATTGTGACGAAAGGTGACGAATGTTTGAGCAGAAACACTGACTATTTTGTTTTTTAAAGGTGCACATAGAGGCAGTTTATGCATTTGTGGAGGCAAAGATTCTCTCGACTTGGTCTGAATGCACTCTGTCGTTTGCAGTTTCCAGAACGCTGCCGCACGGCTTTTTAAAAAACATGAGCACATAGCCCCAATCCTTGCATCTTTGCACTGTTTCCTGTTCATTTTAGAATTGATTTCAAGATTTGATTTTTAGTTTTTAAAGCTTTGAATGGACTGACCCCACAGTACATCTCAGAAATCCAAATTGACCCACTTTTATTCTCTGGCTTTTCACACCGCGTGAGTTGTGTGGTCCTCTTTTGATTCGATTTGTTTCTTTTCAACTGATTCTATCGGTCTATTACACTGTTTGTACTGTTTTGGTTTTATTTATCTATTGATTATTATTGATTTTTTAATTTTTACTCTGTTGTTTTTCTGTTTTACTTGTTTGTTATCTTTATTATCCTATTTAGTGGTTTATTTATTGTATAACTAGTTGTGTTAACTAACTTTTCACTTTGGAAACTGTTTTTGTTTGTAAAATATGCCATAGAAATACAGCGGATTGGATTTCTCAGCTAGTATCGCGTGAAGTCTTTTCCTGCACGTTGAGATCGTTCTCCAGATGAATAAAGACGTAGGACTCATTTCAACGCGCTGCACTTAACCAGGTTACTTTTACTGAACATTTACTGGACGTTAAGTTAATATAATAATCATCCGGACAGGCTTATGAGAGAGAGAAGAGTGGACACTGTGAGAAGTAAGACAGCGGCGTTTGGTCGGAGGTGCAGAGGAGGCGAGCTGGAAGTGTGTCTGAACTCTGGACTTGACAGTGACATGGACGGGTGACTCTGTAGCTCGGAGCTTCAGATTCTCTCCTCATGGCCGGAGTGCAGTTGTCCGCTCAGCTAGGGCTACACGCTTCTGTACTGCTGAACGAGGACGTGCGGCGTGGGCTCTGGGTACTCTGTGTCTGGATGGATCGACAGGCGCATCAAGGCGAGACACTGCGGGTGGACGGGTCGGGAAGGTTTTCATCATGTCACGTTTTCATGTAGAAAGTGGCATTTTATGTGTAAAAACGGCCAAAATTGCGGCACATATTTGGGACATTTAAATCTGAAAAATGGACAGAACCAGGTTTATATTTCGTAGTTTATTTTGTACACATATTAGTTACAAAAACTTTCTTTCTTTCTTATTTAGTTTTTGTGTAAACTAGATTTGACTGAAAATGTTCCTAAAAATTCAAATTTCGCCTCATTTTTGTAACTGAAAACTTCAATAAATCAGTTTTAAAATTAGATATCAAAAAATCCTTCTGTACATTTCGGCAAAATCTTGTTGAGTCCCAGATTGTAAAGTTTGATGTGCATGGGATCTACTTTAAAGGTCCCATATTCTGCTATTTTGCCCTTTACACAGTCTATTCTAAGGGCTTTGTTGATAAAATTTTGCGTTGTGCAATATCCATAACATAACAGTTTCCAAAAAACACCCATTTCTTGGACTGGCCCCCCTCCTTGCAAAAGCAAACGGCTCCCTCTGAGATCTGACCCCCCCGAACAGAGAGCAGGCTGCCTCCCCCGCCCAACCCGCGCGCCTCCCCCGCCCAACTCGTGCCGAAGCCTAGAGCGGAGATGGTGCATGCGCCGTGTGCTCCGGTAAACAGCGATACACAAACACGGGAATAAACCTTTTATCCGTCCTGACGGTGCGTCGTGCCGAGTCCTACGTCCTGGATCTGACCTGGAGTTTGACGTGCTCCAGTGCCTCGACGACGGACGTTGCCGTTTGGTAAATAACAAGCTAACTCTTCGATCTGTCGTATCCATCATGTAATTACTGTGTAGCATTAGCATTAGCTGTTTTTATTCTGCGGCTGCGCGCTTCCTGGAGGCGTGGCTTAAACACCGCGTCATCCTTGGGAAGTGCGTCATCCTTGTGAGGAGCCCCCGTCTGCTGCTCAGCCGAGGGGGACGGAAAAGACAGTTCTCTAGCGAAAGCATGCGGGAATCAATCAAAAAAACACTTTGGGCACAACACACGAGGCTCAAATAGCACTGTAGGAAGGTTAAAACCTCTGAAAAGTCGATTTTGCATGTTATGGGAGCTTTAAGGCTGATCTTTATGTCCCGAGTGAGAAAAATGGATTTGAAGAAAACGGCCTTTGAAGTTACAATGTCCCAGAGAAACCTATGGATGAAGTTGATTAAATGGAACATTTTTAAGAGCAGATTGGACAAATTTATTGTTTTCACATGAAAGCCGATATGTTGAGAGAGCAAGCTGACCAAAAAACGAAAAACTGAAAGAAAAAAAAAAGAGTTTAGCCTGTAGTTGTCTTAACCAGTCAGTCTCAGCACAAACATGGTGGTGAACTCAGCTGTATCTACATAATAATTGGACCGTTCATGAGAGAAGTGCAGGAAACACATCACATCATCTATAGAACTGTAACTTGATTATCTTTGCAGAGTCAGTGGAGAAGAAATGTTTAACACAAACTGCACTGTCAGTCAATGAGAATGTGACCGACATTCGACAAATGGAAAAAATTAATTGTCTAACAGGGACTCTTTATAACGCTGTTGGTTTCAGTTTTTTATTTGGTCCTGTTCTGTATTGTTAATAATTTCAAAATGAGACAAAGAAAAAGAAGGAAAAAAATGCTAATAGAGTTAGCTTTTTGGGTCCTATTCACAGGCAAGTCAGAAATAGATGAGAAAGGGCTTATTTTGACACGGAAAATACCAAGGAATTCAGTTTTATACAGTTGAAAAAAAAAAAAAAAAGTTATATATCTTTAATATTAATAGTTACTTAAAAAAACAGGGAGTACTTGAGTGAAAATACGACTGTGTATTCTGTGTATTTGGTGACAAATCTAGATCCTGAATAGATCCTGAATAAAGGCAAGAAAATAATTATTTGTAATACTTTTTGTGCTCAACTTTTCCAGTTATTGTCCTGTATTTCTCTTTCGGGTTACACTTTAGCATTAAATGAATGCAATAAATGTTGAAATTTATTTGGTGAAATTTGTTGGTGGAAAAAAAAACGTTCGCTATCCAACTACATAGAGCACATGACTGCAGCTTAAAACAAAAACTATTTTCTCCATTGCAATGAATGATAAAAGAACCTCGATCCATCCCTGTGGGCCTTAAGTAAAAAGAAAAATAAGGAGAAGTAAATCTGCAGCTGTGAGAAATAGATTGAACACATTACACTGAGCATCGCTTGTTCCCATTTCAAATCTGAAAACCATTTTTCTCGACATCCCGACGAGACGCGCGCCCCAGAACAGCCCTCGCTTCATCCCCCGAATGCAAACGGGAACATGAATGACAAAAGGCGCATTGGAATTTTATGAGGTTTAAAGCGGCGCTCGAGGACGCTGACCCCTGCTCTCCGGCGCCACAGTCGAGCACGAGAGGGCAACGCATTCCGTCCTCTCACTGGTGCATGCTGGGAGAGTTAATGCGTGACCCACACCCACCACAGAACAGTGGGACGGGCTGCTCCAAAGGCTTCGGCACAGAGGCAGAGCGGAGTCCAAATCCATCTCGCACGGACGGCCACGACAGATCCAGTTAGAGTTTCCTTATAGAACTGCATCAAATATGTATTCGTTTTTATTCCGGAGCGCGTCTGTGGCTCAGGACGCGCTCTGCAAGGCTTTGAAGCGGCAGAGACTGGCGGGCAGGGCGGTGTGGGGCGTCGCATTTCACCAGAGCAGTGTTACGTTTGTCAATACCATAGTTTTGCTTACTAAAACGAAATAAAAACTGAGCAAAAACGAATCTGAATAACTAAAAAATATGACTAAAATGACATATATTTCATGTCTAAAATGAGATATTTGTGTCGACTGTAAGTGCTGGTATTTTTGGCGAACAATAAAAACTAAACACAACGAATGAAAAGACCAAGCTCCAAACTCACGTCCCATGATGCATTGCAGTACATTTTATTGTATTTAATAGACACATATATTTTCTGGTTAACTAAGCTATCATGGATTTAGTCGACTAAAAAAGGCTAAAACTGAAAAAAAAAAAGTTTTATTAAATCTTAAACTAATCCTCATTTTAGACAAAAGAATAAGACTAAAGCTAAATGGAAATGTCCTGTCAAAATGAACACTGTACCAGAGTCACTTTTTGACATTTTGAAGGAATGAGCCAATATGGATTTTTTGAGCCGATACCGATATCCAATATTTGTCTTACTGCGTATGTCAATAACCAATATTTAGATTTTAAAATTCACAGTAAGGCTGAAGTTGATAAATTATTTTTTCACTTATAAATAAGTAATAACAGATAACCATATTTAAAATATGTGGGGCATGAACTAATTGTTTGCATTATTTTGGTAACAAAAGCTAATGTATGAAAGCTACCAGCCTTTAGAATGTACACTCTGTTGGAAGGGTCTGTTCAAAGTCAAAGTTACAATAACTCTTCCAGGGAGTAACTCCACAATGTTGTATGTTTGTGTTTATTTTTGTATTATGTAACGGATGTAACTTCTCTGGTGTAGAATACGATACTTGCTTATTTTTATGGAGATTATGGTTCCTGGTTTACCTAGAAAGTTCCAACGTGTGGAATTATTATTATTATTTAAATTCTAATGCTAAAAACAACCGTGGAAAAACATGCATTCCCGGGTTGCCTCTCCACAGACCTGACTTGTCCTGATAAGTTTGTCCGTCATGCTCTCTTTGTTTGAGCTGGGCACCTTTGGTCAACGAGCAATATACTTTTTCTTATTTTACATTTTAATAACTTTGCATAAATTGTATGTTGAGTGATGTTTGGACCACATGAAGGTTTTATAGTGATTTAAAAAAAATAATTTAATAAAAAATCTAACCTAACAATAACATGAGAACTGTGTCCATGTCAAACGTTTCAGGCAAAGCAACAGCCTCTCAGTTGAGTCATGCAGGGGTGACGGACCCTGCAGTAAAAAAGTGGACTTGTAACATAAGATTCTATTTTTTCTTTTGATGTATACAGTTTTTGTTTGAAAAGGTTTTCTAGAAAAAAGCTATTTTTTACATTCTGTGTAATAAAGAGGCAAACTTACTGACCCTTGTACACCAGAAACTCATAATTGTTTCTCATTTTGACTTAAAGTGGGTATGACAGGTTTTTATGATTTTCTAATTTTGACTTTTTTCAGCGTATTAATACTTTCTTTAATTATAATTTTACACCAATCAGGTCACTGTTTGTGCAGAAAAGTTGAAAAATATGTTGAAAATTACAGGAAGTAAACAAACTGATGGTTATGGAACAAAGGTTATGCATAATTTACACAAAATAAACAACTTTTTTTGACCCTTTAAACGTTGATTGAACAAAATAAAGGTGTTCACGTGTATTTTTCTTTGTCAAATAGAAAAATCTTTAACACTAGAGGAGTTTTGGTGCACCGTACAGGATGGTTTCTTATTGCTTACTTTCCTAGTGTGATGTCATCATTTACAACAAGGAAGTAAAATTAAAAACCTAAAAAATAGCTAAACTGGGGTAAAATGTTTAAAGGTCCCATATTCTGCTATTTTGCCCTTTACACAGTCTATTCTAAGGGCTTTGTTGATAAAATTTTGCGTTGTACAATATTCATAACATAACAGTTTCCAAAAAACAACTATTTCTTGGACTGGCCCCCCTCCTTGCAAAAGCTACCGGCTCCCTCTGAGATCTGACCCCCGAACAGAGAGCAGGCTGCTCCCGCCCAACTTCGCTCGCCTCCTCGCCCAACTTTCGTGCCGAAGCCTAGGCGGAGATAGTGCGCATGCGCTGTAAGCTCCGCTAAACAGCGATACACAAACACGGGAATAAACCTTTTATCCGCCCTGACGGTGCGTCGTGCTGAGTCCTACGTCCTGGATCTGACCTGGAGTTTGACGATCATGCAGTACCTCGACGACGCACGTTGCTGTTTGGTAAATAACAAGCTAACTCTTCGATCTGTCGTATCCATCGTGTAATTACTGTGTAGCATTAGCATTAGCTGTTTTTATTCTGCGGCTGCGCGCTTCCCGGAGGCGTGGCTTAAACACCGCGTCATCCATGGGAAGCCGCGTCATCCATGGGATGAGCCCCCGTCTGCCTGCTCAGCCGAGGGGGACGGAAAAGACAGTTCTCTAGCGAAAGCATGCGGGAATCAATCAAAAAAACACTTTGGGCACACATACGAGGCCCAAATAGCACTGTAGGAAGGTTAAAACCTCTGAAAAGTCGATTTTGCATGTTATGGGAGCTTTAAAGATTTTAGCATAATTTGAAATATATTTATCTTAACTGCATTTTAGTGAAAGGAGTAGTCCGATCTGTCATAGGCAAACAATCGGTATTAAGATCTTCAGTTAATCCTTGAAAATATGTGACGGTCTACTTCATTTTGCCTTAACTTAACTTGACTTAAAGGGTCTACAAAGCTTTGAACAGATGAACAAAACCGAGTTACCAGAACCACCTTTGAATTCACACTTTTGCTTCACTTCTGTTTTCCCTTTCCGTGTGAGAGTAAAAACAGTAGCCATAGTTTCCCGCGCGCTCGTCTGTCTTCCTCGCGGCCTTCCTCACTGGACACTTTGATGAATCGCGCTGCAGTTTCATGGATGGAACATAAATCCAGGGGGCGACCAGTGTGGGAGACAGTGAGAGATGTGGGTCAGAACTCAGAGGGGGGTGTGGCTCATAAATATACAAGGCGTGGATGATGAAGAGCAGAGGTGGCACGTTACTGTACTCATTGTTCTTTTTTAGTATCCTTTTAATATGAAATTTAGTGGAATAAATTGTTAAAATATGTGTATGTAGTTTCAGCTCCTACTGTTAAAGTAAAACGGTACACATTATGCTTAATTTACTCTCATGGCCGTTTAACCGTGTGCTTCCGTTGTTTGCCTCATCAAAACATAAGTGTGTATTGTAAAGCTGCTTGTTTCATTCATCTTGTTTACAGGCTTGTCTTCTCTGCGCCTTCTCTGAGCCTCACAAAATGAGTCAAATGCAGAGAACAAATGTCCTCACTGGATCAATAAAGTGTACCTTAACCTTTACCTTAAAAACACTCCCTTTCAAATTTCCTGGAATTGTGATGTCATTGATAGAGCTCCGTAGTTTTGAGCTGTTTTTCTGCTGTTCTGCTACAGTGACTTTTTTGAGCTTTAAACCATGTTCTAACAATGTTCCATCATCAAAAACATACCTGAAGTAGCATTCAGTTGCATTCACGCTGTTTTGAGGAATGTTTATCTGAAAATCCTCCCCCTCTAAGCGTCAAACACACTTCCTGCTGAACTTGGATTGGGATTTTTGGACGTATTTTCAGGTTTCAGATCTTCCACTGTTTTTAGTCCTTAAATTATCGCTAAACTTGTTCTGAGCATTTCTGTCTCTAAACACGGTAACGGCTGCAGAAAATCTGGACAATGACATCTCTTCACTAGATTGTATATTGCGCTGGTGCCATCTGCTGGCTGGAGTGACACAGGTCATAGAATGAATAGGATTTTTTTTTTAAACATGAAATGGCAAATTTAAGGCACTCAAGAGCATGTTTAAAGGCTACAGCAATATGAAAAATGCAGAATATGATTCCTTTAAGTCAACTGTATGCTTTTATTAGCATAGTTTTTCTACGGTAATTCCATCTGCTGTCAGTAGATGGCGTGCTAACACCCTATCGGTAGGAACACAATGTCTGTTTGCTGTAGACATTAGAAGTTTTACAACATGAAATGCCAAAGCAAAGATACTCAAGAGAAAGTTTTGAATGTTTGCTGAATAATAATGATAAAAAGTGTCCGTCATGATTTTTAACTTATGAAAAAATCTATGTGAAATTTATTCCGGAAACCAGAGTATGCTTCAACGTGAATGGGACAACTTAGTTTAAGGCGTTGCACATATGTTGTTGTTATCGCCTCGGAGTTGTTGGTTTTATTCAATCAATAATTTACTGAATTTATTTACCCTGTCTCTACCCATTTACAGCTGTCCTGTCGAAAGAAAGCTTGGAAACGTTCTCCCAGTGTGCTTCTACTGCACAACGGCTGATCTGAGCTCTACGTATGAGACACATACGGATACACATTGAGGCTTCTGTACGTCATGGTCTGCTCAGAGCTTGTGGATGTGTAGCAATAGAACTGTACACTGGGGACAGTAGTGAGCGCAGCGGTTAGCAAACGTCACACAACAGGCGAGGCTCTAGCTTTTTTATCTTTGAAGGACACATATTCTACTACAGTGACTTTTTTGAGCTTTAAACTATGTTCTAACAATGTACCGTCTTCAAAAACATACCTGAAGTAGCATTCAGTTGCATTCACTCTGTTTTCAAACACACTTCCTGCGGAACTCTCTGGATCAGGGATGTATTTTCGGATCATCTACGTCACTTATCAGACAATCTTACGCCGGTTTAAGTCCTTAAATCATCGCTAAACTCAAAAATCCTTAAGTCATCGCTAAGCATTTCTGCCTCTAAACACGATAATGGCTGCAGCAAATCCGCTTCATAACGTCTTTTCAGCGCTAACTTCACTAGATTGTATATTGTGCTGACGCCATCTGCTGCCTGGATGCACTCAGTAAGTGTAATTTCATACTGACACAAGTATGAAAAAAGTAATTGGATGAATAAGAACTTTTTTTGTTTTAAAACATGAGATGGCAAATTGAAGGTACTCAAGAGCAATGTTTAAATGCCAATAACAATATGAAAAAGGCAGAATATTTTTACTTTAATTGACTAGAGCAAGGCTAGTGCTCCGTGGATTTGCAGAGATTGGATGCTAAATCGTCCTTTTGGTGCTCTTCAGTTAAGGGAAATTGAAGATGAAAAAAACTCTCATAAAGATCCAAATTATTTAAAAGCCTTTGCATAATACGACAAAATGACGCCAACGTACTTCAACACTTCAGCCTTCATCAGGGCTAAATAAACACCAATTTCAAGCGGTTTTCTTGGCTCTTTTCAAACAAATGCAATCTAAAAGCTGTCGTTTGTGTCTCCGTGTTTGTTTCCCTTATTATTTTTTTCTGAAAATGGAGTATATACATATGGCGTTAGTCTTATCTCTGATTAATGATTGGTTGCAGGCTTTGGTATTGAACATTCAGAGAAAAGTCCTTTTAGGCAGAAAAAAAAAAAAAAAATCAAAAACAAACACCCAAGAGTGGTAGAAGCAAAGATTGGGAGAATGATGCAGTCTGCACAAATGGCCAGGAAAAACGGGCAGGAAAAAACCCGTCTTATCTCAACTTGGAGCTCCTTTTCCAGGTCAGTGACGCTAGCGCCGCCTGAAACTCCACTCATGTGTCTGGTAATGAGCGTCTGACCACCGGAGCGGCAGCAGAGGAGCGGCCTGGCAGAGAGCGCACGACTCAAGGTCAACGTGAAGCCCCGGTAAAGATTTTGGTGGATGTTACGAGAGATTTCATCACACTCTGCAGGTCAAGGAGAAGTCCTGGATTAAGTTCTCTCCTGGGACCCGAGTGCAACGCCTGTGACCTCCGCGGAAACACAACGGTCGAGATGACAGTGAGCTAAAGCAACTGTCGATGGAGGGTTTTTTGACTGACAGAAATGTGTTTATATTTTGTTCTTTAAATGTTCCATAGATGTTTAAAGCCTTCATTTGTGCCTTGTGTGTGCCTTGAAAAAATGTCCAACTCAAGTCAAGAGATTCACAAATGTGGATATAATTGACTAATGTAGCATTTTGGAGCGTCCTGAGCAACTTCTGCACCAAAAAACCCCACAAAACCATCACTGTTTCCAATTTTAAAGAACTAGACAGCCACAACTCAAAAAGGGTTGAAAACACTGGACTAATTTGACATTTTGGAGTGTCCTGAGCAACTTCTGCACCAAAAAACCCCCCACAAAACCATCACTGTTTCCAGTTTTAAAGAACCAGACAGCGGCACAAACATTATTTATCATATTTTTTAACTAAATGGTCTGATTTGGTCATGTTATAAGCAGAAGGTGGTGTGCCGTGCTGGGTTTTAAACCCAAAATGTTCACCACAACTCAAAAAACACTGGGTTACAGCATCAACAGTGTCATTTAGGAATAACAGCTGCATAGACGTTCGGTTGGTACGGAAGCCCTAAGACGCAATCAGAAAAAAAAAAAAAAAAAAGTGCTCCATTTTCTAAGTTCTAAATATTTATCTTTTATTTGGCTTGAATTGCGGGCAAAAACAAAAACAACAGCAACACTCACACTGTGCACCATTTTCTTAGTCCAATTTTCCCCCCTCGCGGAAAACTAGCTGCAGACAAAAACAACGTTAATATGCTTCTATATTATTGATCAATGACTGTTTCATTGTTTGATTTTCAATCTTTCTGTTGGTTAAATCAACGATTTGAGGAGCCCTGTGAGGCAGCTGCTGGTGTGATAATTGGGCGCTACAAAATTAATTGTTGTTTTTAAAAATCATACACAAACAGAGTGTCTTTTTTTTTTTCTTCCACTTCTTTTTTGCCTGCCACTCAGCGCGGAGTAAAAAAAATGACATGTTAAACTATTATTTTAATACGCTTGTCTCTCAGGGCTTCTGTAGTTTGAAGACAATATTACCATACAGCACTTTCTCTTTTTTGTCTCTCTACCTCCTCTCTCTCGTTCCTCGTGTCTCAGTTCTGTTTCTTTCTCTCTGTATTTTATTTTTCTCCCTCCTTTGCTCACTCACCTCCTCTCTCCCTCTGCTCCTCACTTTGTCCTACCTCTCCTTTCTCTCCGTTTTTGCTTTCTTTCTCCCTGCTCTCAGTTTTCTTTCTCTTCTTTTGCTCCCTCCTTTAGTCTGTCTCTCTCCCTGTTTTGCTTTCTTTCTTTTCTTTCTTTCCCCTCCCTTTTCCCATCTTTCTCTCTCCTCTGCCCTCTTTCTCTCTCTCTTTCCCCTTTCTCCTTCCTTTTTTCGCTCTCTCTCATGTCGCCCTCGTTAAACCTCTCTCCCCATTCCTTTCTCCCCTTTCTTTGCTTTTTTTTCTCTTGCCTCTTTTCTCCCTGTTTTTCTCTCTCCTTTTTTCTCACTCACTTTTTTCTCTCTCCTTTTTCCCGTGCCTCTGTCTCTCTCTCACCTTCTTTCTCCCTCTCCTTTCCTCCTTCCTTTTCTCTTTCTGTCTCCCTCTTCTTCTTTCCCTAACTCTTTTCATCCTTCTCTTTCCTCTACCTCTTTCCCTTTTCTCCTTTCTTTTCTTCTCTCTCCCCCCTCTCATTAAACCTCTCTCTCTCTTAATTTGTATCTCCAGCGCCTTTATCCCTCTCATTTCTCTCTTTTCTTTTCTCTGTCTCTCTCCCCTTACTTTTTCCACCCTTCTCTCTTCTCTGCATCTTCCTCTCTTTCTCTATCTCCTCTTTTTCTTACCTATTCTCTCTCTCTCCTTCTTCTTTTCTTTCTCTTACTATTTCTCCACCCATCTCTTTCCTCTGCCTCTTTCTCTCTTTCCCCTCTCTCCTTTCTTTTCTTCTCTCTCTCTCTGTCTCTCTTATTAAAGATAGAAAGAGTGTGCTCTTTCTATCTTCTATCTCCTTTTTCTGTCTCTCTTTTCTTGTCTCTTCCTCATTCCCCTTCGTTCTTCCCCCCTTCTCTCTCTCTCTCTCTCTCTCTTCTCTCTCTCTCCCCTTCCTTCTTCCCCCCTTCTCTCTCTCTCCTTTCTCTCTCTTTTCTTGTCTCTTCCTATCCCCTTCCTTCTTCCCCCCTTCTCTCTCTCTCTCTCCCTCTCCTTTCTCTTCTCTGCCTCACTCCCCTTCCTTCTTCCCCCCCTTCTCTCTCTCTCCCTCTTCTTTCTCTCTCTTCTCTTCTCTTCCTCTCCCCCCCCTCTCTCTCTCTGCTCGAGACAGTAATGGCGGCCTCCGGGGCGTCTGGCCGTGCACGTCCACTCTCCAAACACAAACAACAATCAGTCAAATCAGCTGCACCTCGGTCATTATGAAAAATAATAATCAGCCGCATTTCTTTATTTTCTGCACCTGTTTGTCTGAGAATTCTGATTTTGGCGGCTCGTTATCTCCGGAGACCATCAACAGCGCCGCAGGAACCTGTTTTATGAAGATTTGTTTACGTATTCCGGAACAAATTTGGGATAATTTTGTTCTGCGGTGATTTAAACAGAAAGAGAGATGTAAACAGACAATTGAATGAGGTGTAATGAATTGTTTATTGAATGGATAAACTTTGACACTTCCTAAAGTACTAAAGTTTCAAAATGCATTCTGACACTGAGGAAAAGATTGATACTCTATAATCATCTCCAAACTGCATTGATCATAAGAAAACACTTTTCATTTCATTTCATTTGTGTTTCTTTAAAGGAGACATATTATATCAAACTGTAATAGTTAAGTAGATCATGATTTTATATTGTGTTCATTGTAAAACTCAATATTAATCAACATGTATCACCCGGAGTGTTCATTTTTTCAAATAATTACAACCAACGCTGCGTTCATGTGGTCATTGGGAATTCAGGAACATTTTTTTCTGAGTTGAAAAGTGCACAAGTCAGGACAAGAACACATTCTTTTTGGGCGCTGCACAGCAGTGACCAGAGCTCCTGAGGAGATGCCCCAGCCGCAGTGAAGGATGGGTCAAACGCAGAGGACACATTTCCCCATGGGGACAATAAAGGCTAGTCTACTCTACCGATGTAACGACTGCTAGCTGAAGTAAGTGGGGTCTTTTTCAATTTTGAGGAGGCTAAAAATACCAAATCTCACTGGTTAGCTCTATTAAAGGCAGGTAAAGAGTGGACTCAGTGGCTTTCAGAGATAATAATGACATGAATGCAAACCCAGACTTCTCCGCTCACAAACACGAGCACACAAAGACCACATGAACGCTGTCTAAGTACAGGGATGTGGGCGGATTATTCAAAAATCAAACTAGAACTTTGAGGAAACTAATGAAGAGGAAACTCTACTGTAATGAAGTTAAAAGTTCAAGCTGATTTAGCATCGTATGTCTCCTTTAATAGTTGCATGAGGTTTTATATATACAAATTTTATATATACTAGTCAGAAAATAGCAAAATGTTTGTCAGAAATTGTTTATCAGCAAATCCTTTTTTCTTTTTTTTTTTTTTTACAATCCCAAAGGTAATTTAAATTTTTATTTTGATTCAAACATTATCATAATCTTTGTTCTTATTCAAATTTGCCAGACTTTGCTATTTCAATATGAGAATAGAAAAGTTCCAAAGTCTTAAAGTGGCATTTTAATAAAAGATAAGAGAACTTTTACTCGTCCTACAGTGAAATTCTAGTGTTGCAAGACAAAGTTCAAAATAAAAATAAAGATCTATTAAAAAGAGACTGTATAGTATAAGCCTGCAATACATTTCTGTACAATAAGTGACTAGGTTTAAGCCAAAGTGCCCAACATTTATCGTGTAAAAGAGTGAATCATTGTGCGTGTTCTGCTTCTGTAACAGTTTCTGAATCAGATCATTTTTCCTAATAAGCCTCCTTTTGAAACTGCGCTGTTTCCTTGCGTCGGCAGCAGTGTGAGCAAATGTACAGGGAATTCCTCTGCGTAGGCTTTGCTCGGTATGTTACAGGCAATCAATGAGACAATGAGCGCGCTAATTGTTTGTTTTGTTCATAGGTGACGGATAAATTATAGTTTAACAGTAGGATTCTGAAGACTAAAACAAGAAACCCATGCATTTTCATGTTCGTAGAGGTCTAAACTACTGGTAAATCAAGTGTTTTTTGTGCAGAAAAGAAAAGATATTTAGTTTTTTGCAGAGAACACACTCATCTAAATCAGTTTTTCAACCTTTTTGGAGTTTTTTAATTAGCTTTTATTTAACCAGGTAAGAACCCATTGAGATCGAAACCTCTTTTTCAAGGGTGATCTGGAAAAAGTCACCACGGCACACCACCTTCTACTTAACCATTACCAAATAACCAAAAAATGTGGCATTTCATACGCCAAATAATGTCTGTGCCAAAGTTTTTTGATTGCAAATGTGATGTTTTTTCTTTCTTTTTTGGGTAACAAGTTGCTCCATAATGGTCGATTCGTCAATAACATCTTCTTGTGTGAATCTGGACATCAAATTGGACATTTTGTCAAGTCACATTGGTGGAAAATGAAGTATCTAAATAACTGCGGCCTTTCCGATTTGATAATAGCGCCGACCCAAATTGCGTTTTTTCAGTTCGATTATGATATTCATCTTATTCCGGAAGTTGGCGTGGACGCCGCCATCTTTTTTCAGTTGTATTCGTTTACATGGGTCAGATGCAAAGGACAGATTTCCTTTTAAGCTGCAAGACTTCTCATTTTGTTCGTTGTTTGGGTTAACGGGGTTCTCATCAAACCGTCAGTGCGTTTACTACAGGATCTGCGGTAGAAAGAGGCAAAAGTGGGCGGGGCAGAATAACGTGTATATCGTGCTGCTGTAGTTTGTCAAAAACACATGAAAATGAGTTGTGATAATGTGAACGTAACATGCCGTGTCACGTGCAGTCACAATACATCGAGTAGAGGTTGTGATGAGTATATTTTTGTACAAACTGCATTGCATTTGTGAAATAGACTCGTTTGTTTACGTCACTGATAAGCAATCTCTCATTCATGATCGACTTGGACCTTCAGGAAAGAATTAAAATACTTAAACAGGGCTTTGACAAAGCTAGAAACTGAAATTGTGTGGATTGAATGCAAAACACAGCGACTGTTATGACTCAAACCACGCAGCTATTCAGCGCGCTCTGTCCTTGTCCATTGTGTTGAGTTTTTCCATCCCTTTATTGCTCCGTCCCCTGTGTCTCTTTTATAAGGACGAGACAAACAAAAAGTCACCCTGGCCTTTAAAATGTCCTTAACTTCAAGGATATTAAAGGTATTTCGTTAAGCAAAACTGACTTTTCAGCTTTAGATAAGATTTTTTTAAAACTGTATTGATACCACTGTGGAGAAATGAACTTATTATGGCAGTTTTTATACTAATACAAAGTGCAGATAGAAAAAAAAATGGTGTGTGTGGAATACAAACAGTAAGAATAGTGTAAAAAAATGTGATGAACCAATTTGAAAGTTCTACATCACAAGAATGTGGCATTGTATGGTAACTTTTTTTGTTTTGAAACCGTTTAAATCTGTATCTGGTGTAAACAATAGTGGCCCTAAAACGAACACTTGGAGCACTCCAGTGTAATCTGCTTGTTAGGAGTAAAGTGACAATTCAAGATTACAAATCACTCAAAATATAACTTTTAGTATGATAATAATGAGGGAGTAACCAAGAACAAAACCCTCCTATTCTCTGATAGCCAACAAAGAAAGTTTAGCTGGTATGAATCATCTAGATAACAGAGACATTTATATTTATTTTACTTTATCTCTATGCTATGGTTTTATGAGTTTGCTTGGATTTGACTGGTTTTACTGTCAGATTGAGCAGTCTGTGCATGTTCTGTTGATAAATGTCTTACATATATAAATGGATATGGATAAAGTCTCTTGGCGTATTTGTCCCACTTATACAAGTGATTAGTATTGACCATTTTCAACTGCAAAAGTATTTTTCCCATGTCATAAATATATATATTATTTGAGACCATTATTGGACATTTGGTTCATTCTGTGACATAAATTTCTTTTATATATCTTTTTTCCCCTCTATCAAAAGTACAAAAGTGTGCATCTAGTGTTTGCATTGCAGGAGTTTTATGTCCCATACACATAGTTTTAAGTCAATTGGGATGTTAATGAAGTTGAATGTTCAGCGCTTTATTAACGTCAGTCCAATATTATGAACAATCTGGGGCTGTAATCCTCAAGCCGTTGATTAATCGGTTGAAGGTGTCTTAGTCGAACAAAGGTTTTTATTGCAATTAAAAGATTTATATGGCAAAACTGAGAAAATATGGTAAATTAGCTGAAAATGTCCAACATATAAATGCACTGTTTCCAAACCTTTTATGTATAAAACTGTTGTTTTTGCATGAACTCATTCAGTTGTGGTCTTGTGAGTGCAGTTTGGGTCAGATACACGGAGACACTTCATAGTTTTGACATATTTTTGCCACACCCACTTTTAGTCGTCTAATCAGTCGATAAAAAGTCTTTAGTTGACCAAGAATTGATAATGATGTGGCCAATGCTTCCAAATACAAAGCAAAGAAAAAGAGAGACCAGGCACAGCCCTGTCTTACTCCTCTTTCTCGAGTCATAGATCTGACAGATATAACCGTTGATCTTTATTCTTGATGTTGGATTATAATAAAGAGCCCTAATGTGATTTATTATTAATTCACATATTTGAAATGTATTTAGTACTTTATTTTATAGGGCCAGCTTCCTTGGCATTTAAACTAATTATTACCTGCAGAGATATGATGCACATTCAAGTCGATCTTTCCCTTCTTCAGCATTAAATAATGAATGACTTCCTTTCAACTCGGAGGAATGAGCTCTTTTGAGTGTCCAGTTGAATGTTGATGAAAGCAGAGGAGTAAGTGTCTCTTTTTAAGCTTCGGATCACTCTCCGGAGACGCTTTGTTCTTTGGTCTCGTTATTGCGTTTTGTATTTCCGGTTATTTCAGCTCGTCCTTTTTTATTTCGCTCCTCAGTCGTGATGGGTGGATTGAGTGTACCAAGAAAATAACAGATTTTGCCTTTTTTATCTCCTGACATTTATTGGGGACAAACAATTTTAGTAAAAAGATTCAAATGAAGGTTGTTTTTGAGCGTGTGATTCTATTCTGCCTGTCTTACTTTTTCCGCTTGTTGTTGAGTGTCCGAGCTAATCATTTAGAACATTTGAATGCGCTTTTGTCAAATCGTACCCCCCAACAGTCTAATGTCTAATAACTGCATCTCAAAAAAACAATAATGACTTTTTCTGCGGACACAGGAGGTGGCACTTATCAGCCGCAGACCAGGCCCTCCATTAACCCGGGTTCATTCTGTTGGTTTTCTTTGTGTTCTGAAGCTGATTGAAATTTCTCATATTGTGCAAAGTCGCATAGTTCAAGTAGAGAAGCAGATTAGACATGGATTACACTCTTAATATGCTAATGAGCGTAATTATGAGTGTGATATGGATTAAATGAGATGCTGATGATCTGCACTAAGAATATACAGAAATGAGTCATAGCATTGTGGGTACGATCTGCAGAGAAATGAGCTGTTCACAATGTTATAGTCACTCTCAGGAGCCTGGTTCTTGTGGAAGGGTTCTAGGCCAGTGGTTCTCAAACTTTTTACCCCAAGTACCTCCAAAGAAAAGATTTGGCTTCCTGAGTCCCACCAAATCTAAATGGGGTCTATAACATGACTATTTCAGGTCTAAATTAGGGATAAATCAGCTCTTTATTAAGAATACACCATTACCACAGTATAGTTTTAACTAAAGGACGACTAAAAAATGACATGAATGAATGAACATGTGCTCTTAATCAGTGGTTCCCAAAGTGGGGGTCGGGATCCCTCTGGGGGTCGCAAGGGGTGAGCTGGGTGTCGCGAGATGATTCCAAGATCACATTTTAATTAATATGACATTGTATTTGCTTCTATTTCACAGTGTCTTTTAGAGAATTAAGAGAGAGAGAATTGTCCATTAAGACAATAAACTATTCAATGAACCAATATTAAACCTGATTTCACACTTAAAATTATTACTACTGTCATTTTCATTTAGCTTTTTTTCTTAAAGAAGTATACATTACAATTGAAGACATGTCCATGTACCACCAGATGAAGTACCACCAGTGGTACATGCACCACAGTTTGAAAACACTGTTCTATGCCATTCATGCTCTGCTCTGGTGTTACTCACATGTGCTCGAGTGGTCAACAGCCCTGGATTTTCATACTTGTGATGTTTGGAGGCTAACGCTAACTCTCCCATTGAAAATACAATACATGGACTAGTACCAAGTAATGGAACACAGCGCTGGAAGAGGCTGTAATAAAGTCTTTACTTGTCAGGGAACATGTACAAATGCATTCATCTCACAAAAGACAAGATGGTCTACACCAGATTTAGCTCCTGCTACCTCCCGTCTGCAGGTGCACACGACAATGAAAAGTATACAATACATTACCATTACAACTTACAGTAGAATACACAATAAAATGTTACCATTTCAAATGTATTAGATGTGTCCTAAAATGACCAAAATAGTTCATTCCAATCTTTTAAACCTCTTTTAAATCTTTTAAAATATATGCAATATTTTTTACATTACAGTTATGGCTGTGTGATATTGTGGTCTTAGCTTGGAAGATATTGGTCATCAACAACAAATCAGCAACTTGCAAGATATATTACAGGCTCTTTACAAAAAAGTATACATTCTAAGGTAGTCCTAGTAGATAAAAGTAAAGGGTAGATACTAAAATATAATGAATGTTTGCAGATTGCTTCTATTCATGCATGAATTTTTCGGACGACACAGTGAAGCAGGTCACCAGCACATATCAGTCAGCTGTCATCCCAGTGCGTCATACAGCGACGCACAGGGCTCCTCCTCATGAGTTTACAATCAATAAAAAGTTTCACAATTATATGCGCCAACTTGCAGCAGTGTGTAGTACTGCTTTTACTCAATTTACTAATGTACAAGAGAAAAGTTGGGCAACGAAGCTTTAACACTTTCCTTTTTCTCTTTGTCATTCATCAACATGAGGCAGAGCGAAGCCTCCATGAGTCTGAGTACGTAGTGTAGGTATAAATGAGGCTTCAACGTAAAACTGTAGCGGCTGGTGTCTAACCTACATCTGAATGTGACTGTTTTCTTCTGTGGACTGTATCCAGTAAGATTATCCATGCAGAGGACTGTGAGGGGCTTAACTCCAGCAGAAAATCACAAATCCAGCCAGGATCCACACAGTCAGTACAAATAAAAACACAGCTCAAGAAATGATATGCTTCTCAGTCAGAATTCCCGGCTGGTTAAGGAGGTATGTTGCATAAACAGCTGTACGTTATTGTATGGACTGTATCGCTCTGCTGTTTGTGCTGCTGCCTCCACCTGCCGGGACGAATGGTTAAAGAGATAAATGCATTTTTTATTTTCATGTTTTTTGTATATTCAGTTTGTATGTAGACATTGCATCGCATTAGGTATGGAGGTTTCTGATTTAGTCAAAGATAATAGAAGAACATCATCTGCGTTGGAGGGAATTTTATGTTCCGTCCCATCAATTGTAACATCACAGATTGTTTTTGACTGTCTAATAAATTGGGCCAAAGATTCCAAGTTCAAAGCAAATAAAAAAGAGACTAAGCACAACCCTGTCTCACTCCTCTTTCCAAAGTCAATGGGTCTATTTGATGTTTGGACTATTGTAAAGATCCCCAATGGTCTTCATTCTTTAAGTGCCTATGACATGTTGAACTACTCATTTTACTGAACACAGTTAAGATCATTATATTTAACATTTTACATTTAAAAAATCCCAATTTTCCAATATTTTAGGTTCAAAAATGTACTTCCTGCTTGTAAATCATGACATCAAACTTGGAAACTCTGTAGCTGTTACCTAGCAACCATGCCGAAATTCCTCTAATGTCACAGAAATGATTATTTGACAAATACAAATATATGAGAACATCTTTATTTTGTTGAATTAATGTTTATAAGATCCAAAAAATGTGTTGTGTTGTGTGTACAAATCTTCCAAACCTTACGGGAGTCTCCCTGGTGTGAACTTGAATTTCTTCATAAACTAGTACTTGATTGGTGTAAAAGTATCATTTATATTTACAGTGATCCCTCGCTATATCGCGTTTCATCTTTCACGGCTTCGCTGCTTCACGGATTTTTTTTTACAGTGCGGATATTTTTACAGTGCATTGTGCTCTGAATCCTGATTGGCTCAGGGGCTTTACTGTTGTCTAGTTCTCAAATATAATCGAAGGTGGCATATCCGTTTATAAAGCGCCAACAACTACCCCTAACAATGTTCTTCCCTCGGAGAAAGACTCGTGCGCCTTCAGTAGAAACAGACGCTACAGCGGAGCGGAGTCAGGACGAAGAGGCACAGACTGTGAAATATGCGAGTGACAATGATTCCAACCTTGTATTACTATATTAAAATTATTGTTTTAAACAAATTTTGGGCTTTAAAACAGGTTTTGATTTTTGGTTTCATTCCATAGTTCAGTATTGCATTGTAAAATAATAAAAAATAAAGCTGTGACTACTTCACGGATTTCACTTTTCGCGTGTTATTTTTGGAACGCAACTCCCGCGATAAACGAGGGATCACTGTACAGGTTTTCTTCTACCAAATTAATTCAAAACTAGAAAAACATACAGTAAAAACCGGTCAAACAAACATTAAGTCATCTATTTGAAATTTGTTCAGCCCTTTAAATAAATAAGACCAGCTAACAGAGTCAAAAGTTATGAAAAAACCTGTCTGCTTTGGCAATTGATAACCATTCATCCGCACAGGAATAACACTAGATTCTCAGCACTGCCACCTTTCTCACTGTTTAAAAGTGTTTATTGTGTCCCATTAAAATGAATGTAATAGACTGCATCAGTACACAGCACTATGGTCTCATTTTCACCCGAATCTATGCTTTCTACACTCCGTACTGGGGCAAAACCGATTTTTACTTTATTACGTGCAAAAAGCGGATGCAGCTCCTTTAAATTTATAGGACCCAATTACGCTACAAAATGTAAAACAAAATTGATTCATAAATAAGAGCAGATGCAGAGCTTATAGGCTAGCGTAGTAATAGCGTGTCATCTGCCATACTTTATGATTAATAGAGGGTGAAATTGAAACGTGAACCAGTGTAATCTGCATGACGACAAATGGGGTGTGCACGAGGAGCCGGCCGTTCCAGGGATCCTCTTCGTCATGTTTATGTGCAGGTGTTAATGTGGCAGTGTGTTAACAGAACCAGGCTGGGATGAAGAATGGGATATTGTGTGCAGTGCATTTTCAGATAAACTTGTCGCACAGTAATTATGATCAGAGAGCTGCGTGTTGGTATTTAAAATAATAATAAAAATGCCGTACACTTAAATCGTGCTTTACAGACTTTACAGACCTCTCAAAGCGACACACTGTAGTCATTCTTTCACAATTACTGTAACCGAAAGCGAGGCTGTTGTTCTGTGCTTTCATACAAGGCATTGTGGGTGGGTCTTGGCCAGTGTTGGGCAAGGTCCTTAAGGCGAGACACTGCAGGAATTTTTTTTTTTTTTTTCAATTTTTTGTTTTTTGGTCAGTTTGCTCTCTCTACATATCGGCTTTCATGTGGAAACAACAAACTTGTCCAATCTGCTCCAAAAGATGTTTTATTGTTCCATTTAATCCACTTCATCCATGGAGTTCTCTGGGACATTGTAAATTCAAAGGCCATTTTCTTAAAGTGCATTTTTCTCCCCTCGGGACATAAAGATCAGCCTTAAAGTAGCTCCTACACACACCAAACTTTACGATCTGGGACTCAACAAGATTTCCTGAAATATATAGAAGGATTTTTTAATATCTAATTCTAAAACTGATTTATTGAAGTTTTAATTAAAAAAATTTGGTGAATTTTTTTTTGGGACAATTTTCAGTCAGATCTAGTTTACTTAAAAACTAAATAAGAAATCCAAGATCCACTTTGTACATTTTTTGTAACTAATGTGTGTACAAAATGAACCAAGAAATTTAAACCTGGTTCTGTCCATTTTTCAGGTTTATATGTCCCAGATATGTGTATTTTTGGCCATTTTTACACATAAAATGCCTTATTCCTACATGAAAACATGTCACGATGAAAAGCTTGTGATAGATTTTTTTATTACATTCATGTGAGAAAACTACAGGAGAAGTTTCCATGTTTTCCTATTCACCTGCAGAGTCTCACCTTAACAAAGAAAAAACACTGCTAAAGTGTATTGGTTTACAAAAAAAAAAAAATTGCGGTAAATTGGAGAATATCATAAGCAAAATATCGATTATCGCATGTATCCCAATATCATGATATCGTACTGTGAGGAGTGTAGCTTGAGTATCGTATTAAATCGTGAACGACCTTGTGATTATCAGCCCTAATACGGATAAAAATATCAGATATCATGATCTCAGTCCAATATCGATACTAATGTAGTGTCGTGTCTTAAATCACAACCTGCACAGAGGACTCAGACGCCCACAATATCGATACTGTATCACCAAATTGAGTATCACGATATATCAATATTTTGGCACACCCCTGATCAGCATCGGATGGAATGAAAAGAATCTGTGGTATCGCCCATCAATGTTTTTGATCACAGTTTATATTAGAGCTTATTCTCTGTTTTATGTTGCACAATAACGCAGACGCAAATGACTATTTTGTGCATTTTTGTCACTGAAAAGGGCAATAAAACTTTCTTCTGATCCTTTAAGCAGACTTGGTAAACATTATTACACCAAAAATTTACATTGTATTGCTTTTCTTGGAATGTTCAACTTTGGCATTCAACTTATCTTTCCTAGAGATGTTTTTATTGCTAAAAATACGGGCTTGTCTCCATGGAGATAGCAGCTACTTGAGCTTTCATTAATTTCAGGATTTTTTTTTTTTTTAAGTGAAGTGTTTAAATTCAATTAAGTCTGATTTCTTGGCTGACTAATGTGTGACTTAATGAGGTGAATCAGTGCCTTCATTTACAGACAGTATTTCATTAGCTTAAGCGTAACAAACATGACCGTACCTTCTGATCTGAGCAAATGTGACTGGATTCTATTAGACGTTTTAACTAGTTCGAATGCGATTGCCGAGCAGACCTTTATCAAGACGTTTCCGAGTGGTCTGCCTTCATTACTTTTTGCTTTTCTGTCTGATTCAAGCTCAATTTGTTTGGTATCGTTTAATGCTGAAATACATAACTACATTTGTCTTCTCCCGTGTTGCAAGTATTCCTTTCCCGGGACTTTTTTCTGGCCTATCACCTCAAGTGTTGCAAAAAAACGATGGGAATGGGAAGACATCACTTCACAGCGCTCTCGACCAGATGGCGTTTGGTTATTTAATAATGCGATTTAAATGCTTCACTGTGGGCTGTGGATGCTCTTTTGACATTCATTAAAATCGTGTTGCTCTCAGGATATCGTGAGTGGAATATTTTAATGTGTTTATGACCTTTATAGTTAAACCTCCCACACCGCGTTACTGCTCTGATCCTTTTAACGCTGCGCTTTACTGTAGGGCACTTGTCTAAACATATTCATTTGGATTTATATTAACATTGATCAGATGATGGCGGTATTTTATGTCCTGAGATAGAGTTATAGATTTGATATAGTTATGTTAGTTATAGAGCCTAACCCTATGTAAGGATGACAGCACCAGGTTGAGGTACAGGTCAGCTCTTTGGAGAGGCGACCCCGCTCACAGTAAGAATGTGTGATTTTCAACGCAAATGTTGAAAAAAAAAAAAAAAAAGTCATACAGTGAAAGAATCCAGGAAAAAGTGATAACATTTTAATGGAGATGGCAGGTCCCACCACCAGAAAAGTTACATAGTGCACCTTTAAAGGACATATATTATGCTACTTTGACTTATTTGAGATTTCGTGCTCATATTCTAACATTGCGCCTCCATATAAACATATTTGTAGTTGTATTTAGCTTCATTAACACTTGTTTAGTGAATCCTGTTTAGTAAGTCCTCTCCCTCTGAGGCTCAGAAAACACTTGGTTCCAAAGTTCTCAGATTTGTAGAGCTCCGAGTCCAAAAATTCTCGCCAGACTTGTCTTCATTTCTACCACAAAGCACGTGCATTACAACTGTGTTCTTACATTAGCATGTCGGGAGCAAGCTAACTTTTGTTTATTTCACTATTGAAATTCCCTCTGCTGCCAGTAGATGGAGTGCTGACATAAACTTTTAATACTGATACTTCAACCATGTTTCAATGTTGTTTCGTTCAAAACAAATTGTGTTTTGTTTGAGTAATGATGCATTTTAGGCTCCTTTGTGTAAAGTGTGAATACATTTTTGGTTGATTTTGATAATTTTGCTTGTCAATTCGGTAGCCCCAACTCAGGAAGAGAAATAATTCTTGGCATTGAAAACATCACATTGCCATCTTGGATTCATCCTCCAGATCTTATTACACTTCCATGGTTTATGAAGGCATGGAACTCTGGTCAATTAAATGTATGATTCAGGTAGGATTCAGATTTTTTTCAAGTACAATTTAGATTTAGACGTTGTTGTGATGGTGTTGGGTGTTAGTTGCTCACGTAGCAAGCACAACTGGCAGGCCCTAGACATGAAGACACATTCCGCCATTAAAGTAATTGCGTCAAAGCGCTCTGAAGCCAACCGGCCAGTCCAACGTGGCCGAAGAAAGAAACGTCAGGGAGTTGGACGTGGTGACACAAAGCTGTAACGCACAGAATTATAGCTTGACAAAAGAGGAGCTGTAGACTCTTTACTTGCAGCAGCAGGAGACGTGTGAGATGTAGACAAGTCACCGAGAAAAAGTTTCATTTATGGGTTGACTTTGGCGCTTAGACCGCGGGAGGTTGAGACAGTCAGTCAGAAATGCAATGAAGAGAGAAAGTGATGGATGGTTAGAGAAAATACCTCCTCCCCTCATTTCCTCAACCACTTCCGCGAGAGAAGACTCAGCAGCCATATTGGTTCCGCAGTAAATCCTGGGTGGCCGGTATGACAGGTGGCCAAGTTTATTTATCTCGCTGCTGGAGCTTTTCTGTCTGAGATTTATGAATTTGAGTGTGTGATTAGAGGCTTGGTCTGTGACACTTTTGGAGCATGGCCCAGACTGAAAGTGAGCTGTAGATTCTGATTATTGCAGAGCTGCACCTGGGAAAGGATCAACATTTAAATCTACACCCAGGACGCAACCGGAGCTGTTTCTGAAGTGGTCCTGGTTTGAACCTTGGAGATTAGTTCTATTGTTGTCCTGGTCTTTTAGTTTAGTCCCAGTTTTTGTATGCCGAGTGTGCAAGTGATCGCGACATATATATTCAATGTGCAATAATCAGACTGTTGGAATGACTCGATTTAAAAGTGAATATTTTGTTGCGAACCAAGCGTTTTCATCAAGGGCTCATTTTTTGTTGATTGTGACTCCCATCAGAAGTGTTCATGCCAAACTCTGATTCAAATACATGATGAAGTTTGTAAAGCATCCAGGAACGAAATACATCCAGAAAGAATCAGACTATTACTGCTGGACTGACTCAATTTAAAAGCCAATGTTTCGTTGCTAACCAAGTAAGTTTGACAGTCAAGCAATGCATGAATCAATCAATCAAACGTGTTTTACAACAGAAACAACGGAACCAAAGTACTTTCCATTAGTGCCTTTAAAAAAAACTCTCTTAGGGCGGTAATCTTTTACTCGTTTAGTCAATTAATCGGTCCATGATGTCTTAGTCGACCAACATTTTTATTAGTCGACTAATTATTTAATCTAGATTAAAAGGATTTATATGGAACAACAGCAAAAAAAAAAAAAGAAGATAAAGAGAGAGTTTGCTGAACATTTTGGAGTGAATAATGATCTCTAACATATAAATACACTGTTTCCTAGGACTTTTCTGTAGAGTTAGTTGTGCGATTGTGGTCTTTCAAGAGCAGTTTAGGTCAGATACATGGAGATACTAAATAGTTTTTACTGCTTTTGCCACATACCCTTTAAGTCGACTAATCGGTTGATAGGGCCTGCATTTAGTCGACCAGAATTGTCTTTAGTCGACTACAGCCCTGCACACTCTACAGTGCGATGGTGTGTTTGTATCCAGTTATCCTACATACCTCTCTCTAATGCTCTTGTAGTTAAGCCGGCTTCCAACGACTAAATTATAAATGTGAGTAATGTAGTCGTGTGGATTGAACAGACGTCTGTGTAAAGATGTTACTCATTCATTAGCTTGGATGAAGTTAATGGAGTCTGCACCAGGATCTGAGCACACACCACCTCCCACACCTATTATGGGTCGCTCCTCATTATTGGACAGAGCCAGCCCCTCTTCACATGTTATTCACAGGGCTGAACTATATTTGTGAGCCTCATTATGATTTGTTGTCGCTTTCCCGTTTGGATTGCACCTGCATGAGAAAAGGCTATTTGACTGGAATGAAAACACATCGAGATCACACATTCAAACACATAAAATGACTCATTTGAAATGGGATTCATGTCCTACATCGGAAAGACCCCCTACTTAAGAGAAGTGGGTCAATAGAGTGCGTAGGTGCACCGCATCCTGACTTCATCCATATAAAAAATTACATAAATTCATAATTGTATTTTTGGCCATATGGTTCATATATTGTGTAAAAATGTAATATGGGATGTGTAAAGTAATAATGTTATTGTATAATGGCATGTGTTTGCCTTTGTGTTGGGTCTGTGTGCACTGGATGCGTGAATGTGAGAGCCAAATCTGCCGTCACTCTGGAGCCTCTCTCCTTTACACTACAGCAAGCATGTCCAAAGTAAGGCCCGGGGGCCAAAAGCGGCCCGCAAACCAATTTTTCTTGGCCCTCAAGCTTCCTGGTGAATTGGCCCACATTGTCCTAAGACATACTTTTTACAGCAAATTTCAGATTTTCTACTACTATAACCTAAATAACTAACATTTTGGAGTGAGACAGACCTGACATTAAGGCATTGAGACTGAATTTAGGTGTGGTGTCACTTTAAAAATCAGATGAATGCAACTTTTTTGAACGTTTCACGATTTATTTGTGGCCCTCCCCTTGGTCTACATTTCAGTATGTGGCCCTCGATGGAAAAAGTTTGGACACCCTTGCACTACAGTCTGCACTCACCCGCCGCACTTGAGTCACTGATAGGATTCACGTCCTTCTTTTCTGACCTTTGATTGTGATTCAGCTGCGAGCTTTCTCCCGCCTTTAGTCACAGACTCTGAATTTGGGCATTAAAACTACAATCAGTGATGACTATTTCAGCTTCAAATCGAATCTTTAACCTCATGTGTAAAAATGTAAAACACAGCTATAGAGCTCATTTGTGGAGGACCTGGTTTGAGCAGTGAAGTAATAACACTGGAGTCCATCTGTGGAAGTATGGCACGATAGGATGAGAGTTCATTTTGTACGCAGGGGTCCTGGGTTTGAAGCCTGCTCATGTACTTTTTTTTCCCCCTGAATTGCTTTATTATTATGATGAAACAATTAGAATAAATATACCACCAGCCGCCACTGCATAAGAGCATTCACACAGTCTATTATTTTCTTCTTCACATGCTTTGGCTGCATTGCTTCTTACTGTGAGGATAAGTATTTATGATATATATTTTTTGTCTAATTAATGCTTGCCCTGTGGCAAAGAAATATGGGCACTATGATTTGTCCATGATTGTGATTGGCTGTATGTTGTCAGACTTTTATGTGTGCACGTACACAATGTGTTGAGTGAGGAATGGACTGTACTTTACTTTAGTAAATTACAGTCTGTGGTCCGTATTTGACGAAAGTCACGCAGATTCTTGTGGTTTTGCGCAAAAACATTCATCTGATGAAAACTGCACCAGATGCAAAATAGAGTTCTTGCTTCCTCGCAGACTGCATTGATTATAAATACTTTTCTTTTCCGTTTGAAAGTGCCTGAAATGACTGAGGAGTTTCTTTTTAACACTTTGATAGTTAGATACGTGGATGATAAAACTATACATATAAAAACAGCTATAAGAATTAGGAAAAAGATTCACTTGTTTATGTTCCTGTATCTATACTTTTACTTAAGTAATAAAAATGAGTACGTCTTCCACCACTGCTTTCAATTTAATCCATGCAATATAACTAAACTCCTTGACTGCTAAAATTCAGAAAAACAGCAACAGTAGTTTAAAAACAAACCTCAAAAACAAAGGATCTACTTTGCCACTCTGCCGTCATGTGTGTTGGACGTGGATAAAACATTACGAATGATAATAAAGAGTGAGTTTAGTGATTAACATCATTTAATTTAAAACAGCAGCTGCTCTGGCATGGTGGATGTGGTTTAGTGACGGTTACTGCTGGGGACACACTACACAACTTTCACAGTTGTGAGAGATATAGAACGTTAAAGATTTATCAGAGGAAAACTGTCATGTGGATCATTTATATAATATATTATAAACGGAGGGGGCTAGCGTTTGTTTATTATCCCTTCAGCTCTGGTGTTAAAGTAGTACATGTGCTCTTTCTGTATTATCAATCTGATGTTCAGGCAGGGACAATTAGTCATAAGTGTTGTTGTGATTATTTGTGCGTTGTTCTTTCTGAAAAGACGAAAATCTAAAGTTTCAGTACGTGGTCCCCAGTGTCTCGTCTGCCTCTTTTCGTTACAGCTGGACTCCGTGCGCTGTCAGCAGGGCCGCTGCTAGCTTTTTTGGTGCCCTATGCAAAATGTCTTCATGGTGCCCCCCCCGCCCCGCATTAAATGACCAAACCCACAATTACTTTCATTTCTTACCATGTTCATTTTATTATCTTAAATTAAATACACAATATATAGTACTATAAACACAAGATGGAAATGTAAGTTGCCAACAAAAAAATATTAATAAATATCTTAAATAACTAAATAAAACTTAAATATTCAAGTGTAAAACAAATACCACCCAATAAAAGTACAAATACGAATATAGATAGAATCATCCAACAAGTGAAGTATATGTAAACATTAACAGGCAACTGAACAAAAATTACTGCTCCTACAAATGTGTACGTCTACATTTTCTAGCTGCAAAGTTGTTTATCAAGTCATCATATGAGAGCTTCTGTGCCAATTGGTGGTGAGTTCAAGGGGTAAAAGAAACGAAATATTCGTAACTGTAAATGATTACTACTACTACAATTTATTTATTTATTTTTTGCAAAAAATGAATAAAAATAGTTTATTCAGCTTTAAGAAATGCACAGGAACTGTTGTCATTGTGAATGTATCATTGGCATCATATTTATTCACGGATTAAGTGCAGTAAAAGCCCACGCACCAAATGTCCCCTAAACGCCTCAGAGTCAGACGTTAGCTGCAGAGTGGCAGGTAATAGGCTCCTCCGCTGACTCTCTCTCGTCTTCATCATTCTCTCAAACTTTGCCTGGGGTCTTGGCCATCCCTGTTCTCTGAGGGAGGAGCCGAGGAGGAAAGAGAGAGAGCCCTTGGCGTCGCGGTTTTATTAAATTACGTGCATGCGCTTCACTTTGGCGAGCGCCGGAATGCGGCATTCCGGGCGCATCGGGCGCGCATGCGCCGCGTGGGCACCGCTCGTTTTCGCCACGGCCAGGCGGCCACGGCACAGCCGATGTGGTGCCCCCTCAGAGCACTTGGTGCCCTACGCGCTGTGCGTTACGTGCTTTATGGAAGCGGCGGCCCTGGCTGTCAGTAAACCATACACTGCAAGAGCGTCTAAAATTGGGCTTAAAACTAAAACATGTTGGAGTGACTATGACTGGGGTCGTTGTGTCTTGGGTCAGGAAACAGTTTAGATAAGTTGAAATGCTGGGAGTAAAATCACACAGAAAAGTTTAGCTCGCTAACATGGGATTTACACCATGAGCTGCAGCAACAGGTAACGTAGGCAAAGATGCATACACAGAGACGTAAAAGCTGCCCCTGCAATGCGAGTCTCTGTATCTACATGATGTTTTATATTGCTTACATATTTAATGTAGGTTTCAGAACTTTATTAAAGTTGAGTTACTGTGCTTTAAACAGCAATAACAAGCCATGGGGGCATGAATCAGGCTGCTTACCTTCAAAGTGTTGGCTGTTGCACATTGTGTTTTCTCCTGTCTTGAGTTGTCCTTGTGAAACTGAGGTTTGACATCGTAAAGCATGTTATATTTCTCCAAATTGATGATGAACTCATCCCAGTCCACTGTGAATCAATCCCCTGGGTCCTGGACGGATGCAGTGCTCATTTCGTTTTCGTCACTCACATGTTTTGAACGTATTTTGAAAGGGCATCGGCAGTTGTTTTTTTTTACACTACACGCCTCTTTCCTGTGTTTCTCCTGCTAAAAAGCCTGGAAACACGCCGTTCACACGAAAATTAAAACTCCAAACTAATTTGAGCGGCGCGTAGCGTAATTACCCCCATCGGACGTGCGTATGACATCGCTGGTGTCGATTGCCTGACAGGTTATTATTAGAAGCGCTTCCTGCCCATAGGCTGGACTGCCGCGCTGTTACCGCTTTGGTGGAAATTGGGTGTAACAAAAACAAAAAGATGGCTGTGGTCTGTTTCATAGCATCAACAAATATTTGGAACCATTTGATATTGCACATTTTTCACACATTACCATGACAACCAGCAGGGATGGCAAAATGGTGATGAGAGTTGGTAGCGTTAGACAGTTCAATAGACACTGCCTAAACTATTATCACTTAGCAAATATGTTTAGACCCATACAGTATTGTTCCCTAATTTAAATATATGTCCAGAAAGTGTGCTTTCATTCTTACCTTCTTGTCCTCTTCGTCTGCACCGAGGCACCTCTGCCTTTGTGTCCATCTTTACACTATTGACCTCCGAATTCTCCTTTGTCCAAAGCCTGGAGGACGTCCTGTGGCATGGGCTTTTCTATCTGCTCTACTGTCAGTTGTTTTACTTTCTTTGCACTCAGGCTTGCGTAAATAACACCATTGGTTTTCTCTGAAGATTAACTCACTTTTTATGGTAAGACAGAACTCATGATGATTAAACCCAACATTTGCTCTTGACGAGAAACTTCTTTAAGCCTCCCGAATTGGGCCTATTTCCTTAATTCTTCTCTCTCTGAAGTGTCCGTCCCTCTCTGTCTTCATCCTCACACTGTTGTCTCACTCTCTGCTCTCCGATTCATTTGACCCACGCTGCCCTCTTCTTCCCTCTTGATGGACTTTATGACGAAGCCTAAAACAGGAGAGCATTCAATCTGCCAGTTACACCTGTTCTGATCAACAAGTGTCTGCAGTGTCAGATTTTCGATTAGATCTTCTTCATAGTGTTTGTCCTGTTTGTTGGCCTCTGATCGTTTTCTCACCTCGCAGGTCTGGGCTGATCTCGACTTCGCCCAGCGTCAAGTCAACTGTTGAAAATGCCCATGTGGGTGCCTTGTCTGGGGTGGGGTCCTTGAAGCCCTTGGACAATGGCTAATTTCCCAACACCGTCCAGGCCCAGCAGAAGCGAAGTCACCTTCCGCTCTGGTTTTTCCAAACCCTTCACCAAATTATTGCACATCCTCACTGTTTGATGTTTCTGCTAACCTTAGTTAAATTTGTGCTGCCTTTTCAGCTGTTCTAAAGTGACGTTCTAGATTAGTATGTCTCTACATCATTGATGCTGTGGACACCAATGGAATATGCAAATAATACAAAAGAAATATTTCAAGCATTAGAAAAGATGTTTATGCTTCGTTCAAGGCTATTTCTAGTCATTTTTTCACAAGGGACGATCCTATAGTGTTACCGTTGAGCTCTGGAGTGCTCTGGAATGTTGTCGGATTTAACCTGTAACAGATGTTTACATCACTCACTCAGATAAGATCTAATTATTATCAAGACCTGCCTTTGATTTATTTAACAGGGACAACATACATCAGGGATCATCAGTTTCTTTTGGGGGAGGGCCAGAAATGTTCTCAAAAGACATTACGAGGGCCAGATGCCAAATTAATTTTATATGGTTTACCGTAAATAATATATACTATATGACTAATAATGAATACATCATTTGTTATTAATGACATAACTAATAAAATACATCATGTGTTATTAATGAAATAACTTTGTGTATTTATGAATTTTATTAGTAGCTATTAAAATATATATGTCTATTGTTGAGAGTTATGACTGTTGTTAAGCACATTTGCATGTGAGAGAAGGAAGGAAGGAAGTTATTAAACAAGAACAGGGAGTGTTGTTGTTACAAGGTGAATTACACAGCATGGTTCTATGGGAGATGAGGTTAATATAAGTTGACCTACTTTTTAAATGTATTCTTTAGTCATGAAACTTAGGCGGGCCTTACATAAACTTCGCAGGGCCGGATTCGGCCCCTGGGCCGCAAAATGATGTTCACTGCTCTAGAATCAACACCAGTTGATTGTATTATATTATAAACACATCACTCACATCACTTCACTGGTGCTTTTAGAATCAAACTAAAAACTGTGTTGCTTATTTGCAAATGCAATGATGTTAGATTCAATGTATTCACTTTGCTTTAGCTAGGATTGAGTTTTAACATCTTCTGTGATATTTATTTGGTCTATGACTGTGGTACAGAAGCTCCTCTGCAGAGTTACTATTAGACTATTTTATCCACATTTTCTTCATACTTTGTGTTAGACTTTATCTGCTGTGGCATTGTTGTAGTCCTGAAATATTCCTAGTTTAGACTGAAAATAGTCCTGTAATTGAGTTGATTTAAAATCAATTACAGGACTCAGAAAACCAGCTATTTTCTCAAATGACAAATGGTGCGATATGTTTGAATGTCTGTGACATTCTATACCCTTGTGTCTGATGGACTCTTGGGCGGTCATCTTTGACCTATTATGAGCAAAGTTGAATATGTTTTCTTGAGTAAATAAAGGACTTTTCTCATCTGTCGTGACTATAATTTCCACGTGTTTCTGAACTGTAAAAGTAATGGATATCCTGTTTTTGTGCTCCACAGACAGAGCTCTGAAGACCTGGAGAAGAAGCTGAAGGAGGTGTTCAGTGAAAGGACCAGCCTCCTGCATCAGCTCTCCAAGACCTCCAAAGAACTGGACAGCCTCAAGGGGAACCTGCAGGTCTGTGCGCACCGCCAACTACACGCATAGGGTTACAAACAGACACACAGGATTAGAGAACTGAATTGAGTTATAGAGTTTGCCTAATCTTAAACCTTTGGAGATTTTAAGATTCTTAATACTAGCGTTCATGCAAAAATATTCTGCTATAATAGAGCGATAAATGTATTCACCAACAGTGGCCAAGCAGTTTATCAGTTGTTTCATCTGACTTTAGTTTACTTTTTAATGTTGCTTTGGTTCTTGTATCTCTACAGACGATTTGCACTGCTGCATAAATATTATCGCAGATTTTGTCAATAATGGTTGTTTTTTGGCGTTCGATCCCAAGCTCTATTCACCTTATTCCACAGAAATTCTGATTATTTAAATGGAGAAGGAGAAAACAGTCTTGCCGCTAAAATATTATGTTCAGTCTTCAAGGGCATCAACCCTTTACCTTTTCTCTGAGGGGCTTTAAAATGGCTTTGTTTTCTGCAATCCTGAATGACTTTTTTAGTAATAGTTGCGCACATACTCATATAAACACTCTATCCCATTCATTTCAATGAGGCAGCAAAATCAAAACATGAACTTTGTTGTTTGTAGGCAGATAATAGAATATATTCTGTCTCCACTGTTTTTTCTGTTCAATAAGCATTCATGTCTTTCACCTTCCTGTTTACTCAATTTGTCCTTTACGCGGGACATTGTTGTAACATTTGAGCAAAGGAAAAGCTGACTCCGTGTTCGTCAAGCTTCTCCCTTGAGCGTTACCTTTGAGCTCCTGTCACCTGTTTGACTGGAATGTAAAATAACCGCAGCGAGGGAAGCTTCGAAAAACTCTGCTGCATTTTGCACTTATATTTTCAAGTCTATCAATAATTATGACCCCCTTAAACACCCAGCCCAGGGCCCATAATGCAAACCTACTAATGGATGTCCAGACCTCGCTCACAGGAGAAAATGGTTGTTCACCCCTTGATTATTGACTGGATACATTTCTAAATTGCAGCAAAGAGCAAGCAATGATTGGAGGACTGGCAGTTTGACCTCTAGGATTGCCCTCTGCTGATGTGTCCCACTTAAAGGTGCTGTTTCTACCTGATTTCCATTTAAGTGCCAGGCCAATAGTCTTTTTCGTGTAGTTGAAAGCTCTCCACCGAGGGACGGACCTCAGGGAATCTCTATAGATTTGTCTTGCATGTTTTTTTGTTGACCATGTCTTTTATCAGAGTCTTTTTTAGAGAATAACTGACCGCTTGTGTGTGGATCGGTGATGTTCAGTGAGGTTTACAGCTAGAGAGGTTCAAATGTACCTGTTGTTGATCACTTAAATGTTCTCAGTAAATAAGGCATCTAACTTTTAGCAGTTATGTTTGTCTGTAAAAAAAAACACTGAACTTCAATTTAGCATTTTGTGTTTACGGTTAGGATAAAATAAAATAAAAATGTAACCAGACAGGTGGATGGCTGACCCGAGTCCAATACTCCAAGTGAGCTAAACCATTTACCGTTTGTCGGACGCACGTTAACTTAAGCTGTCTTAACACGGGTCTGGGCCTAATGTCAATAAAATATTTCTAATATTTGTGTTGCTGAATTATTTGTTGTAAAAAGGTTCTGTTAAACTGTGCAGTGAAATTTGTCACTATCTGGTTTAAACTTACATATTTGCTTCAGTAAATGTGGCCACAGCCCTGCCCCCTCACATAGCCCCGCCCCCGCGCTGAGGCAGAGCGTGAGGCGAGTGTTATCTCAAAGTCAGAATCGGTTTGTTGCCATTGTCAGTGATCAACATTCACAAACATAGGAACTTGCAACATAAAACAATGAATAAAATATAATAAAATATATAAAAAAGGCACGCATAAGATTAAGAATAAAATAAAATAAAATAGACTAAGATAGACTATATACAGAAATGTACAGTTGGCATCTCGTCTGACTGATTAACTCGCTAAAAGTGCACATTCCTGCACATTTCTTTTCCTGATGATAAGATGACAAAGCACTCAAAAAAGTCGAGAATGAGCAGAGTGAACGCTCCTGTTGATTGTGTATGTGGCCGCGCCGTCAAAATGCGGCGAGCCTCACCTCATATTTCTTTACATTATATTGACAAACACTGGAAGATTTCACAATTCGAAACCACAAAACTCATCACAAATCACAAGAAATCACCCGAAAAGAATACATAAACTATATTAATTATGTATTTAGTCTTTTAGACAATGAGACTTTTCTTTCTTCCCAAGATGACTGTGAGGCCCTGACCGCATGTCCCTGGTGTGGATGTATCTTGTTGTAAGACTGTCTGCACAATCGTGTTAGGAAATCTTCATGAATAAAACAGCTGCGTGGTGGCAGAGGATTACAGCTTTATGGCGTTTGTTGTTTGTAAAATATCTTGAAAGAAAATGTTCACCATGCTTATGATAGGAAGATATGCAAGTGCTGTGATCAGGCTCGTTTGTGTTGTGATTGATCTGCTGTGATGCTGCTCTCTGATCAAAATTTCAGGCATACTACTGGTACAGAGCCGTAACGTTTACCTTAAAAAGTTGACAAGATAAAAGTCTGAATTTTGTGAAACGTGTAAGAATCTGGAGTGGCGACAAAGCAGACGATACAGAGAAAAATATATTCTACTAATAAATTGAATTCTGTGTCCTTCCTCGATGGACACAGACAGACACTAACAAAATCAGATAGAAGCCCTCGATCCACTGCCTAACTGTGCAAAACAGAACAACAGAAGTGTGTTTTAGCTTTCAATTCAGTAACTTTTTATTTTACGTTAATAGACCCAGGAATGACAAAAAGATGAACTTTTAAATAAAGTAATAAAACCACTTTTGGCTTTATGTGTCATTAAATGATGGCGCTCGTAATTCACCCACAACTCATGATAAAACGGGTTTGTTTTTTTAAAGTTTTACTCAGAAAACGGTCCATTAAGACATTTCAGTCATCTGAAAGAAGACAGGAGAGCGCTGCGTGTTAGGAGCTGTACCTCATTAAATCAAATAACACTCATGACTCATGTCGTATAGACTCATTTCCGGCTGTCATGGAGGCATTTATTGAAACTAAATGTTCCAAATTTCACAATTACAGATGTTTATATATATTTTTATAGAGCCAAAATGTATCGAAATCAAATCAATATTGTGACCCATGTGTCAATCGAATCGTGACAAAACTGTCGTTGCATCCCTACTTTTCACAACTTTCAAATGGAGTGAGCAGGTTTAGTTGTCAACAAACATTGTCAACAAACATTAGCATGCTAATAATGCACCTCCTGCTTTTCGGAGAACAAAACACACACTAATCAGATGCAAACTGCACACAGCGTTCTCATTTTGACTCTGAGCTGCCTTTACTGTATATCTGTACTGGGGCTGCAGACGTCAAACACAACCAAAGTAAATTATGTCTTGAGATATCTTATTGTATAATTGTATTTTGTCTTTTTCTCTCTGTTTACAGTCTCTGAAAAATGATGATTCTGTGGCGAAGAAGGACGTGCAGCGGATCCTGGAGCTGAGCCACAAGCAGAGGTAAACACCAGACCTGAGTGTACCTCTGCACACAGAGCAGAACATAAACCAGGGCAAAGATCAGTCTAAACAAACCAGGATTAAACTAGGACCAGGACAAAGCTATGACTAGGGCTGCAGCTATCCCGTATTTTAGTAATCGAGTTCTCTGTCAGTTATTACTTTGATTAATTGAGTAATCTTTTAATTGTTGAACATACCATCAAACATTTTTAAAGCCTATTAAATAATTTTTCAAAATATTATATAATATATCATGGTTCATAGTAATAAATAAATGACAAATAAGCAGTTTCTGCTTAAAAGAACACATTTTATTCTTAAATGCACTTCAGTATGTCCCCAAAACAACATTTCACTTCAGTGACAAGAACACAAATGTCTCTTTCATATTGTTTACTTGTCTTTTAAAAGATGTTGTGAATGTGTGTTGAAGCCGTGGAAAGGAATGTCTCCGTCTTCCTCAGAAACTCGTTCGTGCACAGTTAGAAAGGAAACCAGCTCCACAAGTCGTTCTGTGTGCTCCGCCCGCCACAGATTCACACAGTTTTAATTAAATATAAATAAATATAATCGAGGCAGTAGAATAATAATCAAAGCTTTGTTGTAATCGAATTACTCGATTTACTCGATGAATCGTTTCAGCTCTAGACTAAACCATGTTGATCCTGTAACTAAATCTGTAACTTTTTCACCGTTTTCAGGTTCCTGTTTCAAGCATCATTTTGAGGACTTTTCTCTGTTCAACAATATAACATTTAGTTATATTGTATCAACTACGGATGTAAAAATAACTGAAAAATTATGATAATCATCATATGTCTCACAATAATATGGCGGGGGTCACAATATATGAAATTACATGCTCCTTTGTTCCTTATGCATTGTTTTGTTGCAACAGCTGCTAAAAACCTGGTCTAAATTCTCTGGGTGGGTTTCCTCTAGAGTTTAGATCGGACCCAAAAATCCAGCCTGACCCGGCCCGTTTTAATGGGAGAATAAGCACACATGAAAGAACTTTGTGTGTTTACTTCATGTGTTAATGTTCTATCTGCGTGTCTCCAGTACCAGAATCTCCCCAGGCGCTGGCCCAAATTATCTCTCTGCCTCGTTCCTTTCTTTTGCTCTTTGGGGGGGTCATCCATGTGCGTTGTCTCCTCTTCTTGCTCATTCACGCACTTTCTTCCCACATGTTGCAAAAATCGCCACTTTATCTACTCAGAAGTCAAACACTTTGTATAGAGAGGACTGAGAAAACACCGCAGTCGCTGAGCTCAGCACACTGGGGCAACTGTCACTCATCCCCAGAGAGAGTGTGAGGCAGCGGAGGAACACTAGTGCTCAGGGCTGCTCTGCCCACGTCTGACCCAAATCCGGCCCAACACAACAGAGGAGGGAAATGTGGTCTAATTTGGGTCAGCAGGATTCAGGCTCGGGCCAAGAATCTAAACTTTAGTTTCCTCTACATCCACAGTAGCGAGTCTTCCAGCTGAGTACATGGTCAAATCATGGCCTCAGATGCTGTGAAGAAATGTTTGTTCACGTGAATATGTGTGTTGCTGCAGGGATGAGATGAAGTCCCTCCAGGTGGCGCTGCAGAAACAGCTGGACGAGGCCAATGAAAGAGCGGACAAACAGCAGGACACAGTAAGAACCTCTGTGAACAAAATGATGTCTTTGTGTTAATGGTGAGCTCTATGTCGACGATAGGTGTCTATGAACCAGTGGACTCACTCCGTCACTGCATCCAACAGACCAGCGTGTGGATGCAAAACAACTTTCTCCTGCTGAACTCAGACAAGACTGAAATCATTGTTTTTGGCAGAGACAAAGAGAAAGTGTCAGCAGTCACCTCCAGTCTCTCGCTCTAAAACCGACAAATCAAGTTAGAAATCTGGGGGTAATAATGGACTCAGACTTGAACTTTGACCGCCACATCAAATCAATAACATCAACAGTCTTTTACCATCTAAAAAACATTGCCAAAATCAAAGGTATAGTGTCTAAACCAGACTTGGAGAGACTTATCCATGCATTTGTCTCCAGTAGGTTAGAACGCTGCTGCTCGAGTCCTGACTAGAACCAGGAAGTACGAGCACATTAGTCTGTGCTCAGGTCTGCACTGGCTTCAGGCTCAGAGAATAGACTTTAAAGCAGCTCTGCTTGTGTTCAAGGCCAAGCACCAAAACTACATCTCTAACATGTTAGTGCCATATGAACCATCTCGGACCTCAGAGATTGGCCCCCTGCTGGTGCCAGAGCCAGGACTAAACATGGACCGGCCTCCTGCTGGTGCCAGAGTCAGGACTAAACATGGACCGGCCTCCTGCTGGTGCCAGAGTCAGGACTAAATATGGACCGGCCTCCTGCTGGTGCCAGAGCCAGGACTAAACATGGACCGGCCTCCTGCTGGTGCCAGAGTCAGGACTAAACATGGACCGGCCTCCTGCTGGTGCCAGAGTCAGGACTAAATATGGACCGGCCTCCTGCTGGTGCCAGAGTCAGGACTAAACATGGACCGGCCTCCTGCTGGTGCCAGAGTCAGGACTAAACATGGACCGGCCTCCAATGTTCAAATCCAGACTAAAAACCGTTGTGTTTAGATGTTTGTATGACTGAAAGATTTTATCTGCACTCTTATCTTTTAAAGTATTTTTTATGATGACTATATGTCTTAAGCTGTTTTGTGATTTTAATGCAGTTTTATTCTGTTTTGTAAAGCACTTTGAATAACAACTCAACAATAATCTGATTGGGCCATGACACAGAATATGTTACAAAATACATTTTAATGCGGGGATTCAGTGACTAAATACATTTCCAAGTATTCTTCCCCACACTGTCTGCCCGTGCCTTCCATCTCAAGCGTTCACATCTCCTGAATCTACAATGTGAAAGCAACCATTCCAATACACACAATTCTACAGCATTTTTTCCCGTTAAACCTCAGCTCTGTGTCAGTCCGGTGCAGCATGGACAGAATCCTAATGGCCGGCTTCTCTGTATTTCACATTTCCATTAACAGCCATAGGGTTTCACGCGCACGCTCGCAGACCCTGAGCACAGACGCATCTGAAGCGACATTTACCGTTTTGCTAATGCGTGCACAGAGCCCGCTGTAGTGTCATGCACCAGCAGTTTGACATTTGTGTTCTTTTAAATGCTATTTATCAGCTCAGCCGAGGCAGAAACAACCGGCCCCTGAAGCACGCAAATGTCAGCCGTGTTCAGGAGAAAGTCAAATATCTGAGTTTTAAAAGGAACCATCAAACTGACTGTAAAGAGCCGATGGAATCAATTATTCCTTTTGAATTATAGGGTTCAATCTGTTGAGAGATAGTTACTATAATCTGTGAAGGTTTGATTAATCGTGAAAATGAAATGAGAACATAGTTTTGGTGTTTTTTTTGGTGTGTTTACATGCTCAAGAGAATCTGATCATCACAAATAAATATCTCTTTAATTTTTATTATTTTTTTTTATTATTTTTCACAATTTAATAGTACATGACATTGTAGGTTATCAATACAATAACATTAAAACATTTGACATAAAAGATACATTATAGTGTAAATGTGAAATTTAAAAACTAATGTGAAATTACAGTATAATACCATAATTATAAAATTTAGGAAATAAAGTAATATGACATAAAGGGGGCAAAAAAATCCTTCAAAAAATGTTTGATTTAATTATTCATAGACTGACTAATTAGATTTTTCTACAGATTTAAAATAATATTTACATTGGTAGATATGAGGGCTAGTGTGATACCATTAGCAATAATGTTGAAATTATTCCCCGTGTAACATTAGAACATCATTTTGATCACACCACACTCACTTTTGTCTTTTTCCACACTTGTTTGTCCTTTTTGCGTCATAATGTTCCTCCTGCACAGATCTAAAATCTAAAAGAAACTGCACATGGGACCTGTCAGTTTACATGACATTTCAGTTATGTAAGTAATCCAGTTCGGTGCATGAGCTGTGTTTACATGCACTGAGGACTTCGAATCCTCTAAACAACCCAACTCAATTCATCTCTGGCCCCAAACCTGTCAGAACACTCTCGTCTCAGTCCACAGCAGCAAAGAACTGAACAGGTGTCAGCGGTGTTCAGGTGCATCTCGTAATTCACCATTAGCTCCAAAACTTTGACACTATAATTGCCAATGAAATACTGGGTTAGGGTTTGGTTTAGGGGTTTGGGTTAGGTTTAGGGGAGTTCAGGGAAAGGCTATATATGTATGTATCGAAAAAATATTGTTATCGCAAATGTTATTACCGCGATATGCATATCGCAAAGATGTGCTATTATTTTGAATAGTTAAATGCATTAATCTTGTGTTTCTTGTGTGGCTAAGCTTATATTTACTTTTGACCAATCAGACGCACCCTCAAATGTTCACCCATTTGTTCACCCTCAAATGTTCACCCATTTGAGGGTGCGTCCATTTTGCTAAATACAAACACGGCTAGTGAATGTTTAAGTGTTTTTCTGTTGAAGCTCTTACTCATAACTTTTTTTCATTATTCCATACACACATAAATGAATGTGAATAAAATGTCGGAAATGTTTAAAATGCCGAATGTATTAACACTCCAAAAGTCTCTAATGTGTGTATATTTGTACCTAAGCTACTATATTTTAAATTAAGAGCTGAGTATTTAATTGTTACCCTTTTATACCTGGAAATATATGCACATGAGGAAAACATATCGCGAGGATATAGGTTATTGCAATACTTGACATCCATATCGCACTAATTTCCAATATCGTGCAGCCCTAGTTGGGGGTCGGGTTAGGGGCTTAGAATTTCACGATGACCCTCTCCCCGCTCAGTCTGGTCGAATCTTGCAGTTTGTAGAACGGTAATGCACTGGCCCCTGTACGTCTGTAGGAGATTTCCTGCCCCCTTAGATGTCCTTGCCTCACCCCCTTAATAAAACAGAGTGTAGGGAAAGTATTTTATGTATCTGTACTATTACTTGAATAACAAAAATTTGAGTACTTGTTTTCCAGACTAACCATTCATTTCTCTGCATGTCAATCATGACCCGTTGAACTCTGGGAAATAAGTCAGTGTCTCAGTCTACAGCAGGTCAAAGAACCGAAAAGGTGTGAGCGGGGGATGAGAGTTTAGGTACATCTGGGAATTTAGCGTTATAGCAGCAAAACTTTGCCACTATTTACTTAATTCCAGAAATTGCCGTGGGCGCCGCCATCTTGTTCCCGTTGTATTAGTTTACATGGAGCAGACTACGCATCAGACTACGCACCAGACTACACACCAGACTACACATCAGACTTCGCACCAGACTACACACCAGACTACACATCAGACTACACACCAGACTACACATCAGACTACACATACTACACATCAGACTACACATCAGACTACACACCAGACTACACATCAGACTACACACCAGACTACACATCAGACTACACATCAGACTACACATCAGACTACACATCAGACTACACACCAGACTACACATCAGACTACACATCAGACTACACATCAGACTACACATCAGACTACACATCAGACTACACATCAGACTACACACCAGACTACACATCAGACTACACATCAGACTACACACCAGACTACACATCAGACTACACCTCAGACTACACATCAGACTACACATCAGACTACACACCAGACTACACACCAGACTACACACCAGACTACACACCAGACTACACACCAGACTACACATCAGACTACACACCATCAGACTACGCACCAGACTACACACCAGACTACACATCAGACTACGCACCAGACTACACCTCAGACTACACATCAGACTACACATCAGACTACACACCAGACTACACCTCAGACTACACATCAGACTACACCTCAGACTACACATCAGACTACACATCAGACTACACATCAGACTACGCACCAGACTACACATCAGACTACACATCAGACTACACACCAGACTACACATCAGACTACGCATCAGACTACGCACCAGACTACACATCAGACTACAAATCGGACTACACACCAGACTACACACCAGACTACACATCAGACTACACACCAGACTACACATCAGACTACACATCAGACTACACCTCAGACTACACACCAGACTACGCACCAGACTACACACCAGACTACACACCAGACTACACACCAGACTACACCTCAGACTACACACCAGACTACACACCAGACTACACACCAGACTACACACCAGACTACACACCAGACTACACCTCAGACTACACCTCAGACTACACCTCAGACTACACATCAGACTACGCACCAGACTACACATCAGACTACACATCAGACTACACCTCAGACTACACCTCAGACTACACCTCAGACTACACATCAGACTACACATCAGACTACACATCAGACTACACCTCAGACTACACATCAGACTACACATCAGACTACACATCAGACTACACCTCAGACTACACCTCAGACTACACATCAGACTACACATCAGACTACACATCAGACTACACCTCAGACTACACACCAGACTACACACCAGACTACACACCAGACTACACATCAGACTACACATCAGACTACACACCAGACTACACATCAGACTACACACCAGTCTACACACCAGACTACACACCAGACTACACACCAGACTACACCTCAGACTACACATCAGACTACACATCAGACTACACACCAGACTACACACCAGACTACACATCAGACTACACATCAGACTACACACCAGACTACACATCAGACTACACACCAGACTACACACCAGACTACACACCAGACTACACCTCAGACTACACCTCAGACTACACACCAGACTACACATCAGACTACACATCAGACTACACACCAGACTACACACCAGACTACACATCAGACTACACACCAGACTACACACCAGACTACACATCAGACTACACACCAGACTACACACCAGACTACACACCAGACTACACACCAGACTACACATCAGACTACACACCAGACTACACACCAGACTACACATCAGACTACACCTCAGACTACACATCAGACTACACATCAGACTACACACCAGACTACACACCAGACTACACATCAGACTACACACCAGACTACACACCAGACTACACATCAGACTACACACCAGACTACACACCAGACTACACACCAGACTACACACCAGACTACACCTCAGACTACACATCAGACTACACATCAGACTACACATCAGACTACACACCAGACTACACACCAGACTACACACCAGACTACACACCAGACTACACCTCAGACTACACATCAGACTACACATCAGACTACACACCAGACTACACACCAGACTACACATCAGACTACACATCAGACTACACACCAGACTACACATCAGACTACACATCAGACTACACACCAGACTACACACCAGACTACACACCAGACTACACCTCAGACTACACATCAGACTACACATCAGACTACACATCAGACTACACACCAGACTACACACCAGACTACACATCAGACTACACATCAGACTACACACCAGACTACACACCAGACTACACACCAGACTACACCAGACTACACATCAGACTACACATCAGACTACACATCAGACTACACACCAGACTACACACCAGACTACACATCAGACTACACATCAGACTACACACCAGACTACACACCAGACTACACACCAGACTACACACCAGACTACACCTCAGACTACACATCAGACTACACACCAGACTACACATCAGACTACACCTCAGACTACACCTCAGACTACACCTCAGACTACACATCAGACTACACACCAGACTACACACCAGACTACACACCAGACTACACACCAGACTACACCTCAGACTACACATCAGACTACACACCAGACTACACATCAGACTACACCTCAGACTACACCTCAGACTACACCTCAGACTACACATCAGACTACACACCAGACTACACACCAGACTACACATCTTTGTATAGCACAGGAAAGGCGTGCAGTCTTGGCTGAGCGGGCAGAGTTCCCCTCGGGCGTGTTCCCCTGAGGAGGATAAGAGCCCGGCTTACACCCAGCTGACTCACGGTTCACCGACATGATGGAGGTCGTGTGTACGGCCGGATCGCACACTGGCCTTAGGAAAAAGTCAGACAGTGAAGAGGAGGAATCCAAGACAACACTCCTCCTCTGCTCCAGCTGTAGGCATAGGTCGTGCATTTGAAGGGAAAGTAGATGTCTCCATGCACTGTTACTTCATAATAGTAATTCTCAAGTAGTGGGCCAAGAAATTTGTCCAAGAAAAAGAAAACTGTCTGGATGTAACGATCTATTTGAAGGAAAAACATGCACAAAATTGGTGGACTAAGTGTTGTGTTCGGAAGAAAAAGTGGAATGAATTTTTAAATAAATGAATTCCACTTTTAATAACAATCTTTCAGTTTTTTACATTTCCCCTTTTATTTGTCTTTGCCACATTAGTTTGCCTGCTTTTGTGTAATTTTCCTCGTCAAAACCTGCGCAAGAGTGAAAAATCAGAAAGGAATCAGATTACTCATATCAGATGTAACGGTTCACGTGACACTTCAACAGAAATCCGATAACGATCGTATTTTTGCACCTTGAAATGGTTTGTGTGCAGTGATTGTAGATTGTTGGGTGTAATGCTGTTTGTATTTGTGTATTCTTCAGATCAAATTCCTCAAAGTGGAGATGGAGAAGAAAACGAAAATTATCAAAGATCTACAGCAAGAGGTGAGCGCCATTTCAACTTGTACTAAATTAATTGAAATAAGCAAAGGAACTAGTTGAAATGACTCAAATCAAGTCCCGTTTTTAGTTTTTAGCAATCATTTTTCCAGGGTTTAATTGTGGGTTGCATAGTTTTGAAAAAAAAACAACAACAAAAAACAACACAACAAACTACATTTTTTCTCTATTGCAATTAGATATATATGATACAATATATGTTTAAAAATAAGGATTCTGTCCAGAGTACACATTTTAACAACTAAAACACAACTAAAGGCGAGCTAACATTTGAAAGAAGTCTGAAACATAGATAAAGCTGGAATCTGTGGAAACGCCCACTAACTAATGCAGAAGAGCTGCTCTGTCACCACCGACTTTAGGAGTTACATTGTGCCAAATACAGACAGAAACATCGAGAATAATAAAGCGGTCAAACGGCCCAAATATCCCAGAATGCTAATGGCAGCAGTGGGCTAAAACAAGCTGTTTTCGGGGTTAACGCCATGTCACCAACTTTCACTAAAGTTGAAAAAAATGTTTACCTTATTATACGTCTTTGTAAGTCCGTGCGGTGGTTGTAAATATATTTTCGAGGCGTTTAAAGCCCCCTCTGTCTCCCCCTGCTGTCTCTACACGGAAAACCAGCCTTGAAACATTCCTGACGCCGACCTGAAGACAACTCTCCAGAGAAACCTTGACTTTTTTTTTATGTTTGGCGACATGAAATGTTTTTGTATGTGATTGTACTTTCTTATATCAACAGAAAGGAAGGGGAACAAAAAAAAGTCACTGAAGTTACTTAGCTCCGCTTCAAGATTCAGTTGTGACTCGACGTGAATTAGTTGTGCTCAAAATACAGATGATTTGACACGAAACATCTTATAAAAAGGGAAAAAGTTGCATTTCCTTTCGAATCAACGCAGTTTTCACCCATGCCAGACCACGCCCCCTAATGTGACGCATTGCATTTCCAACTGCTTCTATGAACTGTTAAACGAATACAAGAATCCCTTGTGTTTCAGAACATGTATGTAGAGGTTTGAACTACAGTTACAGCCAGATTTTTCTATAAAAAGACCGAATATTTTGTTCTCTGCAAAGGACATTCTATTATCTAAACAACTGCAGCGCTGCCATGGTGCAGAATAACTTTGACTCCTCTATAGCTGGATTTGCCATCTCAAAATAACCAAATGAAATACACGAATGAGGCACAACAACAGAACAGAATACGATTATAAAACTGGAATACATGACGTTTGTGTTGAAAGTCTTGTTGTCTCAGCCGAGCGGCAGAAGAATAGAAGAAAACAGGCTGGAATATAGACGAGCGTGGGAGGAATAAAAGTCGCTCACAGACAGTCGAACAAGTAAACATCTTCTGATCATCTCCTCACACTGGGTTCGGTTTGGGACACAAAGAAATGTCAGCGGTTAGAGATGTCACAGTATCAAATGAGCGTAGCCTTTATGAGGATCGTGAGAAGAAATGAATGGCACTATTAGAAATTACTATATTAATGATAAATAATATACGTTTTGACACGACGTCTCCTTAGAATTATAGGGTTCAATCTGACTTTTTGTTATAATTGAGTTATTTTTGTTCTGTAAAGTTTTATCAGGGTTCTGTTGGGTTTGGAACATTTTGTGAAAGTTCCCTGTTTTATTGTGCTCTACGCGTGGTCAGAACTTTAAAGGAGACATACTGCACTTTTTCCAGTACTTAAAGTGCATATGACATGTTTTTATGATTTTCTAAGACTTTATTTGATGTATTAATACCTGATGTAAACATAAATTATAGTTTTACACCAATCTGGTAGCTGTAGAAAAGTTGAAAAATGTGTTGAAAATTACAGGAAGTAAACAAATTGATGACATCACACTGAGTTTATGCATAATTTACACAATAAGCTTCTTTTTTGACCCTTTAAACATTAATTAAACAAAATAAAGGTGTTCACATGTATTTTTCTTTGTCAAATAAAACATCTGTGACATTAGGAGGCACTGTACAGGATGGTTTCTTCGTAATTTGGTAGAATTACCTTCCTAATATTACAACAAAGCAGTGCAATTATAAACATTACAAAAACTGTCAAACTGGACACAAAAAGGATTTGTGTCACACTCAGAGTACCTCTGGAAAATAAATGGGTTTACTAGTCATATATTGTCACTTATTTTGTTTTAATTGTATTTATGATCCAAGATACTCCAAAAAAATGCTAACACTTTATTTTTTTTAAATTTAGATAAATATATATTTCATCTTCTTTTAAAGCCTGAAACCATTCTAAGTACCCCCTGGTAGTTGTTCAAGTACCGCTTGGGGTACTTGGTTGGCAAACACTGACAGACAGAGATCATTATTTCACATTTTGTTCATTGTAAACTGCAATATTGATCTAATACGGTTTAGTAACAGAAATGAGACGGCTGACTTCCTGTTCAAAATACAGCACTGTTTCATAGTGACATTTCATCGTAGCAAGCAGCGGATATTCATGTAGGTGTTTTTTGTTTGCTTGTATATTTATTTGTTCGCTTGTATTTATTTTTATCTATGTATTTATTTATTTTAATAAAAGCAAGTTAGTATAGGGAAGTGGGCGGAGACAGGGGGTAGGTGAAAAAGAAAATTTCCTAACATCAATTGCAGCACTTTCCAGGGTTGGTGGTAACAACATACATGTACAGTGTGGAGTCACCTGCTTGTCTCCATGGAGATGTATACCATGTGTGGAACATTCTTTGTTCTTATTCTGTGGCCAGTGTATGTTAATGACCATACATGATACACATGCTGTAAACACGGGTGATTGTAGCCATGGACTAATAAAGGAACAGAAAATATTCCCTTTAAAGATAACAGATTACGTTTGAATTTGATACAATGTTGTTCTGAATAATGGACAGCACTAGGGGTCGTGTGTATGTGTTCTCATTGCGGCCTGTCTTAACATTAGTGTGAGCTAATGGAAACACTGTTATCACTTCTAAATGTACTCTTCTGTCCTTATACATTTTTATGACTAATTAAAACTGTGTGCCATGGCGCTGTAGAGTTATTAACTATGCATTATACAAGCTTCACCAGTCGCCAAAGACAGAGAGCATGAGCATGATCAGCCTGTGTGGAGCCACAGCGTGATCAATGTGTGGCACCAGGCCAAGTCATGAACAGACATACACCCCTGAAGCGACGCCACGGACCTGCAGCCGCCTCCATCACAGAGGGTGAGGGCGGGCACACAGTCGTACATGGCAGTGGCTCAGTTGCTTGTCCTCCGAAATAGGCCTACTGCTGTTGTGTCCATGGGCAAGACACTTTCCCTGTGAATGTGTGTGTGAATGGGTGATTGGTTCCTTGATGTAAAGGGCTTTGAGTGCATTGGAGGTGGAAAAACACAACTCACCTTATATGAAGTTGCCGTGGGCGCTGCTATCTTTTTTTCTGGTTGTATTATTTTACACGGGGCAGGTGGCTCAACAGAAAATAAGTTCTACGGAATAAAAAGCTGTTTTCAAGCCCCAGGAAATCAGTTGTTGCATTGTTGACTTTGATTTTACACAAATCAATCTTCTTTATATAATATTTTACTGTCCAGACTTCTCGTTCGCCACTTGCGTGACTGGAGTTCCAAACTGGAAGTGTTATTACATGTGAAGTACGGTAGTGATGCGCGGGTTGTGTTTGACCTGCAGGTCAGGCTGGGGCGGGCCAAGAAATGATCATTTCATTGTTGTGTGGGTTGAGGCGGGTTGTAAAATGTCGACCGCTGTCTCGTATTCTCGTGCTACAGTGTATCTTTAAATTTTAGCGCGGCTGTTTACAGTTACTCATTTGGCTCGTTTAGAACATTCTGGAAATTTTTTGAATCAAAGCCATGATAAAAAAAAAAACCCATTGTAGTTCAATATGAAGCTTTTTTTAATAGACAATGTGCTACACGCAGTTATGAAGACAGCAGCAACAGTGGTCGTGTTTAGATGGAGGAAATGCTCAGAACGAGTCTGCTGATGATTCAAGGACTTGAAACAGCGGAAGATTCTCGGATAAGTGACGTATGAAATCTGAAAATACATCCCTGATCCATGAAGTTCAGCAGGAATTGTGTTTGACACTCGGAGGAGGGAGGATTTTCTAATGAACATTCCTCGTGAATGCAACTGAATGCTACTTCAGGTATGTTTCTGATGATGGAACATTGTTAGAACATGGTTAAAGCTCAAAAAAGTCACTGTAGCAGAAATATCCTTGTGTTAAACTGTCCTTTAACCATCCCGTTATCTTCAGGTCCTTTTGACCCCATCTAGATTTTTTTTTTCTTTTTTCATTGCATATGAAACTTTCATGGGTGGTCTAAAACATCACTGAACATACAATTTATGCAATGTTTTAAAATAAAATGAGTATTTTTTTTCCTGATATGAAAAAGTATATTGCTCTTTGACCAAATATACGTAGCTCAGTTGAAAGTTTCTGATGGCGCCCTTCTTCCATGGTAATATGTATTTTAATGTTAGGTTGCTAAGACTTTAAAATGGTTCCATTTATATTGTGCTTTCCTTCCTTCAATGCACTCAGAGCACTTTCCATTCATTTCCATTCACGCACAGTCTACGCAGACACGGGGGGCGAGTGATTGCACTATTCACCAGAGGGAGCTGGAATCACACTGCCAACCTGTGGGCCGGTGAATCTGACCACTCCACCGCTGTCAGAGAACTATGATTGGCAGGAGCCAACTGAGCTCCTGCCGATCATAGTCCATGCATCGAGGGTCCCTGAAGCAGGTGTTTAGGGGGTATAGGGGTGTATTAAATCAACAAATGTAAGTAAGTCTGCTATTGATACATTATCATTGTGGGCTAATTCTCAACAAGACTCAAATGGAGGTATCATCTATTATATATTATAACAACACCTGTGGCATTGCTGGGGTTAACCTCACATCAAATTCCTGAACGTTAATGAAACCAATTGCTTTAAAATGCTCCAGCTGCTTTTGAAACCACCAGCTGTTTTCCATTCATAGCCGGCGCTTTATTGTAAGCTACAAAACGTGAATTCTAAAGCATCTAAAAAGTAGTCCAAAAAGACTGAACAATGTATAAGACCGGACCATTAAGCAACCCAATCCTTCGCCGTGTGGAGAAGAGGGTCATTTCTTCAGAATGGGAACTACTCACCCCAACAGTCCCCCGCTGCAGATCTGGTTAGCTGGATAAATGACCCACAAACCCGCTGCCATTTGACTTGGTAATGAACTATTAGAGACTGGCTTTTAACACGGGAGCTCCACTTGTTTTTACAATGGGCACTTAGGACGCACTGAGGGGAGAACACGCTCACTGTTCCATATTCCGCTAAGGTCCCGGGCTAAAGCTCATTACTATAAGCCACACTGTAATGTACACACTAATGCTGCCAAAACAAAGAGATAATAAATAGAGCTGGCTGAACAATAGTCTACAGCCCTGTGAGTTGGGATAACAAAGGGAATCCGTCGCTGTTGGGAGCTCCATCAGCCAGACTCGTGCTGTTTCACACAATTGGTTTGGTAGAAATCTTGTTCGACAAATTGTGAACGTTGGCTGTTTTTTGCAATTAATGTTGAAGCTGTGAAAAAAGACAAGACTTTTGTGAGCTCTCAGATCAGAATTAGAATCAGAATTTTACCGACAATGACAATAAAAACCTTTCTGATTCTTTTAACCTGGTTGTTTTGTTCTCCCCTCACCAAAAACACACCCGGAGTTGCGTTTTGCTTCACTCATGCTTTTTTCGTCAATCCTGCTTACAAGCTTCTCTGAGTGCTCACAAAATACTCCGTTTGAATTTTCGTCACGCCCCAGAAAAGACGCCGTTGAAGTAATGTGTCTCGATGCGCTTTTGCGGGTTTCTACTGTTTAACATTTCCAGCAGCACACTTGCAGACTGTCGTGCATCCTACGCTTCAACTTAAGACTGCCCGCTAGCCAAATAGCGGCATCAAATCTGTGAAAATGGATTGGTTTCTAAAAAAAAAAAGTGGACAGGCGAGTAGACAGGGCAAGAGAAGGACAACTAAGGATACGAACTCAGATGAATGCAGCGCTCTTTGGCTCTCTGGCTCAGTTTACACGATGTTCTTAAGATTGGTGTTAGAACTCCATCTCATGGCAGCAAAGGGAATGAACATGGAGAAATTAACAAAAGCTAGCTCACCCCCGACATGCTAATTAAAGCACCCAGTTGTAATGAATGTGATTTGACGGCAGAAATGCTCAGAACGATTCCGGTGATGATTTACGGACTTAAAAACAACACAGTTGTGCCTCTTACGTCATACATCCAGGAAATTTGGAGCTGAGTGTTTTCTGAGGCCCAGAGGGGAGAGGACTTACTAAACAAGAGTGAACGAAGCTAAATACAACTCCAGGTATGTTTTCGATGAAGGAACAATGATTAAAAGCTCAAAAAAGTCAATTTTGCATAATACATGTCCTCTAAATACTCCTCCGCGATTTGAAAACCAAGTACCCCAGCTTTAATGAGGTCGCCACAGAAAGTTGAGCACAAGTGTGACCTAATTTTCTTTTTAATTCTGCTTTAATTATCCAATTCATTTACATCCCAACTCTGATGTCTCCTGCCCTTTTCATCTCAAATGCCTTCCCTCCTCTTCACGACGTCGCCCAGTCTTGTCCAAATCCTAAAATGTCATCCCACACAAATTGCTGATTTATTTGACTGTGCTGAATTTAATGGATCAGAAACTCTGGCCCGGGTAATGTGTTCTGACTGATGAGTTTGATGGACTGTAATGAAAGCTTGTGATGCTAAAAGTGTGGGTGACTGACTGTGAAAGTGCGAAAGTTGATGGACAGTAAATAATTCGGAGACGGACACGTTGAAAAGTGTGAACATCGCTCTGCTCCGACAAATGTTTGAGAGTTCATTATAGACTGTAGGACTCCTGTCACTTGAACTGTCTGTCATCGCTTCTTAAATGACCTATATTATGCATTTTTCAACTTTTTCCAAGCCAGGCAAGACTGTGGCTGAAGTCGAATGTCTGTCTTAGTCTATTATACGTTAGTCACCATATTTATGCACTCTTTAGCGGACTTTATAGTGCACTCATTCACAGAGCGATTCACTACTGTCTCCTCGCCGCGGGCTTTGTGACTCTGGTGTCTGGGTGACAATAAAGTCGGCTAAAACTGGATGGCTGTAATAAATATTGATCATATCCATCTGGCAGGCACGTATTAATGGACACAAATTAATCTGAGGTTTGTGTCTTAATACAGGGTTTCCGCTGGGCATTAAGAAGCATTAAACGTTTTTAATTCAGAACAATAAATATAAACGTGAAAAAATTGCAGTCCAAGTCTCCCCAGAGTCAGAATCAGAAGTGTGTGTCCAGGACAGTAGTTTTTACTTTAAAATTTTACACTGAAATATATTTTGAGTACTGGATTTATTGAATCTAGATGAGAATGGCTTTTATTAAATCATCTAAAAAGTAAACGTTTGGGTTCATGTGCATGGTTTAAATTTCATGTAAATTTGCTTTTTGAATATTATAAAGTAGTTTATTATATTCTGGCCGTTCTGCTGCTCAATAGAATGGTTAGAAGCCAGTAGTTTTGACATGATAAAAGCATAAATATCTTGTTTTGACGTTGATTATGGTATCAAACATATTGAAATGTGACAACAACAAAAAAAACATTACATTTGATTTGCTAAAACCTGCAGAAACCCTGAAATGGATCTCATATTAAATATCAAAATAGACAGGTTTTTCAGGTGTGAAACTATCAATATTTTACAGCTCAAGCTAACGGAAGTAGTTAATGCTTGTGCTTTTACACCATAAATTATTAATTCAAAAGGTATTTAATTTTTACTCTTGAAAATCTGAAAAAATAGAACTAGTTCATTTAAACTCTTTGCAGTGGTCCATTACGCTAACTTTTCAGGCCCCGGCTCAGCTTTAAAACAGCTTTTTCAGACGGCAAAGTGAAACTCATACTGTCTCATCAGTATTGATCAGGATTGATGTGACATAAAATACTTCATTATTTGATGCAGACAGCACAAAGTGGTCTCATTTTGTCACAAAGTGCTGCTTTTACAAGATACTCTTTGGGGGGAGACAAAACAAATTCATGCAGTACCTAATTTACAAAATTAGGTTAAATTAAACACAACTGATTAAAGTTGTGGCTTTATCCCAGAAAAGTAAATGTATTGTTCTATAGACTAAAATACAGCAGGTGGTACTAGCATAGCGGTAGCATCTTGCCCACAGCTACGATGAGCATTCTTTATATTTATACATATTTGGGTTGTTTGACACTTCATTCTTCTCCTCGTCTTTGTGTCTGTGTATGGCACAGTATAACTCTCAAAGTCCACATTTGCTCTTGTAGTTGTTGAACAGTGGGTGATAAAGCAGCTCTTCTACATTAAAATGAATGGATTGCTTCCCTCACAGAAGTTCATTAGTTCAATTCAATTCGATGTATTATTGTAATGCCTAAAGTCACAACAGCAGATGCCTTGGAGGGCGACAGTAAAATGGTCATTGGACAATAATAGAGAAGGGGCTTAAATAAACAAAGCAATTAAAAGGAATTAGCTCATGGATAACTATTTATAATCCCAGAGCATCCGTTGTCCTTGACCCTCCTTCTTGGTAACAACAACAACAACAGAAAAACAAAAAAAACTTCAGGGGGGGCGTTCCCTTGTACAATAGATCTGTTGTGTGGACATTCGGACATACCATCCTGGATTGTTAAAGTGCGTATGGCAGGTTTTTATGATTTTCCAATTTTGACTTTATTCAGTGCATTAACACCTCTTGCAAATCTAAATTATAGTTTTACACAAATCAGGTCGCCGTTTGTGGAGAAAAGTTGAAAAATCTGTTGAAAATGATAGGAAGTAAACGATCACACAGGGAGTCGCTGGTTATGCATAATTTACACAAAATAAACTACTTTTTTGACCCTTTAAACATTGATTCAACCAAATAAAGGTGTTCACGTGTATTTTTCTTTGTCAAATGAAATAAATCTGTGACATTAGATGAGTTTTGGCGCAGTGTATGGGATGGTTTCTTGGTAATTTCCCAGTGTGATGTCATCATTTACACCCAGGAAGTTAAATTGGAGTAAAATTTGTAAAGATTTTAGCAGAATTTGAAATACATTTATCTTAACTGCATTTTATTTGAATGAGTCCAACCTGCTGTCAGAGGCACTTTAAGTACAGGTGTTTGGGTCCTTAAAATCTTTAAACAACAACTTTACTTCATCGCAGCCACAAAAAAAAAAAAAAAAAACATCAACCTCCACCACCTCTCCATCCTTTCATCGCCCCGATTTCATTTACAACGCCAAACCTTTGACATGGACATTTGTGAAAGCCAAACTCCATAAACGCTTCGGTCGAAAAGTCCAAGACCTCATTCTCTCGCTGTTTTCAGTCTTCTGTTGTAAGAAAAGATTTTACAACTTCAATTTCAAGGTTGCGATGTTTTACTACACCCATTGAACATACCATCAGAGCCTATAAGTCTCACGCTGGGTTCACGGTCTTTATAAATTGAGCCGCAAATGGCTTCATCGTCTTTGCTATAAAACATTTTTCTCGGTCAGCGCAGCAATGTCCTTCTATAAAGATCGCGTTATTATAGAATCCGTACTAACCTGGACACTTGGAACAGGATTTTAACATAGTTTCAAAATGACCAACCACTTGCGCATCACATCAGAAACTATTAAACTCTTATTAAACTCGCAAAAATGCCCTGTGGAAGACTCGGATTCTCAAGAAGTCAATAAGTCTCATTCCGTCTGCCGTAAGGACAAGGTGCAATCTTTGGACAAAATAACACAATTTTCTACACCATTGATGTGTTTTTTTTTAGCTTTTTACCGTTTTATAATCGTGTTCCTTCATCCAAAACCTACCTGGAGTTGTATTTTGCTTCATTCACGCTTTTCTCGTGAATCCTGTTTACGAGTTCATGTCTAAAGGTTCACAAATCACTTCGTTATGATTGTCCACAGATTTTACGCAACAAATCGGAAGCTCGGGAGTATCCTGCGTAGTTTTTAAGTCTATAGAACAGGCATGTCTAAACTACGGCCAGGGGGCCAAATGTGGCACTTGGACCAATTTTTCTTGGCCCTCAGGCTTCCTGGTGAATTGGCCCACATTGCCCTGAGAAGTACTTTTTACAAATTTTCTACAGCTGTAACCTAAATAACTAACATTCCGCTGCGAGGCAGACCTGATATTAAGGCATCGAGACTGAATTTAAGTGTGGTGGTACTTAAAACATCAGCTAAATGTAACCTTTTTGAGTGTTTCACAGCTGATATTGTGGCCCTCCGCTTGGTCTATTTTTCAATATGTGGCCCTTGATGGAAAAAGTATGGACACACCTGCTATAGAACATCACTGGACTTGTTCTGAGCATTTTTGCATTCAAATTGTGTTCACTGCAACCACATGGGGTGAATTCGTCCGACGGCATTGTTACTAAATGGCTGCTGATGGCTGCGTTTATGATTCATGCCAATTGGTGTCAGAAGGGGGAGCTCTAATGCAAATTTAAACGCTTGGAAATAAGGACTTTGCTTTTAAAGTGTGCTTTTCAAACACACAAACAAGTTCTAAAACATGAACTACAATTAACAAGGCGACCAAAAGCGTGTAGGACAATAAAGGATAAAGGAACCCATTTGTCCACTTTCAGAGGAGACGCTGCAGGCATTTGTTTCAATGCTCTCTCTTAGTTTGCTCGCTCCGCATCATTTAAGCTTTTGCATGGACGACAAAAACAACAACAACAACAACAACAGCATTATCCAATTTTCACTTAAAGGAGTTTTTTATTTTTATTTTTTTTATTTTATTAATCCACTTGCATTCATAGATTCATGTGACCAAATGCATTTTTGTCCCATAGACACATTAAAATCAGCGCTAAAATAGCACCTAAACACACAAAACTGTGTTAACTGTGTAAATTATTTTGTCAGATCATTCAAAAGGATTTGTTGATATCTCATTCTAATCTTAATTTATTAAAGTTTAATTCTAAAAAATGTGGCAAAATGTTTTTGTCAAACAAAAATGTGGCAAAATGTTTTTGTCAAATCTAGTTTCAGATACTCAATAAGATATCAAACATACCTTCTGTAAATGTTTTTGTGTCTAACATGTCGCAAAACTAAGCAAGAAATGTATTCAAGTTTCAGATTTACACAGCCCTATTATGTCAAATTTTTTACTAATGTCTTGATTTTCTATGAAAACATGACATGATGAAATACGTGTAACATTTTTTACATTTATGTGAGTAAACTAAAGGAGAAGTTTCAAATTGATATCCCAAAATGTAATTACTTTTTTTTTTCCTATCCACCAGCAGTGTCTCATCTTAAAGGAGCTCTACCTGATTTTTTTTTATGGTTTTGAAACATAACAGAACAAGTCTATGTTCCCAAATTTTTTTTTTTTTTTTTTTTTCATGTAATAACGTAAAATCTGTCGTCCCAGTACAGATCATCTATTCAGGGGAAAATGAGACCACAGCACTTTCTCTGCATCTATTTATAGAGCCTTTTATTGTACGAAAAACACGCAGTGGTCCTGTTTTTTACATTTCAAGACAGTAAAAATCAGGTGCAGCCCCTTTAAACAAATATATCTTTGAAAAAATATCATTGTGATAGGGCTGCAGCGATTAATTGACTAATTGTGACTTGTCAACTATAAAAAACATAATCGACTTTAAAAAATGATAATCGACTAATCATTAACTGAACTACACATACACAAAATACTTTATACTATTATAACAAAGACCACAACATTAATGCATCAAAATGTCCAAAAATAATAGATTATTGCTGTTTTTCATCAATAACACACTTCATTCATACATATTTGGTATCTAGAAGTCTTCAGTCTTCATATTTCAACCTTTTTTTAGGCTGATAACGTATTAAAGGTGAGACAGTACAGGTGAACAGGAAAAAAATATTACATTTAAAGATATCAATTGTAAACTTCCCCTGTAGTTTACTCACATAAATGTAAGAAAAAAACATTTAACAAGTTTTTCATCATGTCATGTTTTGATGTGGAAATAAGGCATTTTATGTGTAAAAATGACAAAAAATACACATATTTGGGACATTTAAATCTGAAAAATGGACAGAACCAAGTTTCAAATTGTACACATATTAGTTACAAAAAATGTACAGAGTGGATTTTGAATTTCTTATTTAGTTTTTTAAGTAAACTAGATTGGACTGAAAATTGTCATAAAAATTCCAATTTTGTCTTGATTTTTTAAACTTAAAACTCCATTAAATTGTTTTAGAATTAGATGAAAAAAATCCTTCTGTACATTTCGCCAAAATCTTGTTGAATCCAAGATTGTACAATGTGGTGTAGGATCTACTTTAAGGTTGATCTTTATGTCCCGAGGGGAGAAAAATGCATTTTAAGAAAACGTCCTTTGAAGTCACAATGTCCCAGAGAAATCTATGGATGAAATGGAAAAATAAAACATTTTTAAGACCAGATTGGACAAGTTTGAAAGCCGAGCAAACTGACCAAAGAACAAAAAAGTTTAAATATACAATAGAAATAATAGTTTCACTAGTCGACTAATCAAAAAGATAATCGCAGACAAGTCGACTCCTAAATCAATCGTTAGTGACAGCCCTGCCTAATAAGCCGTCAATTATGTGAAATCTACTCTAAATAAAGTATCACGACTTATTGAAAAATCCATATCTTGCCTCTGCTCTACTTCCAGTTCCCGATCAGAGGTTTGCTTTAGAACTGCGGTCTTGTGGACAGAGCAGCTCGTCTGTCTGTCCGCGACCCTTACCGCACCGACTCTAACCTGATCTGTGTGTGCTTTTCAGAACAAGAGCCTGAAGAACAAGCTCCTCTCCGGGAACAAGCTCTGTGACGCCTACGCTGAAGAGGTGAGCTCAAGGGGTTCACAGCAAAGCCAACAGGGTAAAACTCGGATTATACTCCCCGCATGTAAATTCCGCTCGAGAATGAGACGCGCGGAGGGAAGCCGAGAAAGCGCTGGTCGTATTTATAGTCTGCGCGGCTCATCCTGCTGCAGAGGGAAGAAATCGGACCCTCGCTGAAGCACAAACGGAGCTTAAAGTGCATCTGACGGGGTAGACTACTCACTGAGAAGTTGTGAACATGATTATAGTTAACATTTTACGAACAATTTTGTATCTTTTTCTCCAGTTTGGCCTTTTAATATGGAACCAAGGGCTGAAATCCATTTAAAGTCTGTTTTAGAACTTGTTGCTATTTCTTGTAATTTTCAACTTTCATTTTTCAATTCTTGCAACTAAACTGATGCAAAACTATGATAAATATTCATCACAGACACTATCCCTCCAAACTAAGTAATAATATTTTTTATAGCAATTTCGTATGCCTTTATATGTTTTCTGATTTTAATTATTGTTTTTCCCTGTTGTGTAAAATGCCTAACATTGCCTTGTGTGCTCTATAAATAAACTTGCCTTGACTAATTAGGAAAAAAAGCATGAGAACCTGTCATATGCACTTTAACAGAGCTCCAGTGTGAGCTAAAGTTTATCATATTGTGCAAACTTGACTTTAAGACGGTGTTTCCTCATCCTTAGTTTACTCAAAGTTGTATTTCAGTTGATTCCTGCATGTTTGAGTAATCCTGTCTTGCAAAGATTCCATAGCTCACCTGCTGTTACATGGTCAGATTGTGTCAGATTAAAGTCTGACTTGAGTAACAGAGCTTCACACAGAGCAGTGCCTCTAATGGGCATCACAACTCCAGCTAATGCTGATCACATCAGGTGAAGGGTCTCAATTATTGAGCCGTTAGAACAATTATGCTTTTTCAAATTAGTTTGATTACAAAGTACCAGAGGAAAGCTTGTTTTTTTTTTTTTTTTTGACACATTTTTAGAAAACCCGAAATCTGTTTTTGTAAATGATTGTTAAATTTTTCAATCTGTGCAGTGCTTTACAGACGAGTTTAAGAGACTGCTGTCTCTCTTCTCTCTGGTGGTCTCTCTTCTCTGTCCTCTGACCACTGCTGCTCTGGTCCGTCTGGACCACCTCACGAGCCAATCAGAAGCCCCCGCTGTGTAATCAAAGGGGAGTGAGCCTTGTCCTGTAGCCCCAGCCCTACAAAATACAGACTGGTTTGAAGACTTCATCAGAAGCAAGAAGTTTGTTCTTGCACCTAGAGCTGCTAGAACTAGAAGAAACTTCTTTTGGTCTCAGACATTTCATACTTCATCAGAGGTTCTGCAGCTAACCCATGCAAAAGGTCAATTCATATGAAGTGTGTTCTTGCACCTACAGCTGTAAGAACAGAACGATGCCATTTTGTTATTGCATCAGCAGAACTTCTGAGCAAGTATGAAATGTCTGAGCCAAAAATAACTTTGTTCTTGTTCTTACAGCTCCTTGTGCAAGAACAAACTTCTTGCTTCTTATGAAGTATGAATTGGCCTTGAGTTCCTCCTGTGAACTCAGATAGCTGTTGCTTTGGAGTTGTTTGTCTGTTCTATGTTCATTATGGATGAATAAGTATTTTTAAAGGAAAAATATTATGCATTTTTCATATCGTTATAAGCCATTAAACATGCTCTTAAGTACCTAACTTAATTTGCCATCTCATGTTTTGAAAGGAACAACAAAAGAATTGTTATTGTTAGGACATGGTTAAAAGCCCAAAAAAGTCACTGTAGCAGAATACGTGTCCTTTAAATATACATTTCACAAAAACCAAATACATTTACAGGCAAACACTGCACACCCACCTGACCCTGCAAGAACAAAGCTCTGCTCGGCCGATGAGGAGATGTTTTGTTCTTGCAGCTCTTAACCTGCACAAACCACCTCTTCTCCTGCTCCTCTGTCCAGCTTTCCTGTTGCAGTGCCTAAACTCACTTATTACAGGACAATGCTCTAACTAATAAAAGTATGATAACACAGAAAAAATAGTTCTATACCTATTCCATGGTCACATTCTATGTTAAATTCCAGTTAATGCTTCACTTAAGTGTTCAAACAAAGCACATTGTGTATCTCCTTTAGTCTGATTTTTTTGTCCCAAACACAAAATTCAGCTTATTCTTGAAGCCCTGTATGCAAAAAAAATGCAATTATCGGTCTGTCTCCACTGATATTGCACCATGACAGACAAACAACTGTCTGGAAAAGAACAGACAATTGCTTCCACGTGGTTCTCCTTCGACAATGTTCCTGAATCGACAATTGCCTCTGTACGATTCTCAGCAAACAGAATGCTTTTTAGAATGCATAACTGATGGATTTCAGTCTCTTTTGTTGGTTTTAATTCTCAGTAAGCCAAATCAAATAGAATTGCATTGTTCAATAGACTCAATGGCTTGTCTTTTATATTCTGTATTGAATATGCAAACTGATGTTACTGACTCTAAAGACAGTGACATTCGCCCATTGTTCCTTTGTAAAAAACAGCTCTCCCACAATGACACAAATGCTATTTAAATGATCTACAAGCACATTCAGATGGAGTTTTTATACAGAGAGTTTCTGCACTGAATGACCTTGTGTAATTAAATCAGGCAGGCGTTTGAATGCAGTAACATGGCAGCAGCGCCACACTGCATTTTAGTAATGAATGATCCTGAACAAGCCACTCTAATCTCTGTTAATTGGACATCTGTTAATTCTAAAAGGCCACTTTGCATTTTTGGAGCGGCCGGCATGCATTTGGAGAGCTCTTTGTCTAAGGTTATTGAGACCAGAACGTGGCTCCACAAAAGCTACAATTAACTGTTTAGGATCAGTGCAAAAGCAAACTTTACACTTAGACTTAGACTTAAAGGTCCCATATTCTGCTATTTTCCCCTTCACACAGTCTATTCTAAGGGCTTTGTTGATAAAATTTTTGCGTTGTGCAATATCCATAACATAACAGTTTCCAAAAAACACCCATTTCTTGGACTGGCCCCCCTCCTTGCAAAAGCAAACAGCTCACTCTGACCCCCCCGAACAGAGAGCAGTCTGCCTCCCCCGCCCAACCCGCGCGCCTCCCCCGCCCAACCCGTGCCGAAGCCTAGAGCGGAGATAGTGCATGCGCCGTGTGCTCCGGTAAACAGCGATACACAAACGAGGGAATAAACATTTTATCCGTCCTGGCGGTGCGTCGTGCTGAGTCCTACGTCCTGGATCTGACCTGGAGTTTGACGTGCTCCAGTACCTCGACGACGGACGTTGCCGTTTGGTAAATAACAAGCTAACTCTTCTATCTGTCGCATCCATCGTGTAATTACTGTGTAGCTTCCTGGAGGCGTGGCTTAAACACCGCGTCATCCTTGTGAAGTGCGTCATCCTTGTGAGGAGCCCCCGTCTGCTGCTCAGCCGAGGGGGACGGAAAAGACGGTTCTCTAGCGAAAACATGCGGGAATCAATCAAAAAACCACTTTGGGCACACATACGAGGCCCAAATAGCACTGTAGGAAGGTTAAAACCTCTGAAAAGTCGATTTTGCATGTTATGGGACCTTTAAAGATCAAAAACGTAAGCATATTGTAAAGTGTACACATATTATGCATTATATAAAAGACCGTTACTGGCCTTTAAACTTTCTGTTGAGTACCTTTACTTTGACATCTCATGTTTTAGAACTTAAAGGAAAAACATTATGCATTTTTGTTTTATTATTAGCCTTTAAACATGCTCCTGAATACCTTAAGTGTGTCATTTTTAAAACAACAAAAAAGTTTATTATGAACTAAATGAACATCTGTTTCTCTGCTGTTTGCCCTGGCACTTACTGAGTTTATGCAGCCAGTAGATGGCGCCTAGCACTTACACAATTTAGCTATGCTAATAAAAGGGACTGTGTGAGATGCTAATGTGGCCCAGCAGTAGCAGTGATCACATTTAGACGGCAGAAAGGACTTAAAACAGCAGCAGATTCTCAGATAAGTGACGTCTGAAATCGGAAAAACGTCACTGATCGAGATTTGTTGATATCTTATTCAAGGCTTGATTTATTGAAGTCTTTCTTGTTAGCTCAAATACTCAATAAGTTATCTATCTGTAAATATTTTATATCTAGTATGTCAAGAAAATTAAACGTATTCCTAGATGTAGCCATTATTCCGATTTCTGTACTGGAAATGCATGCAATTTTGAGCATTTTACATTTACACTTTTCATATGTTAACAGTTATAACCTTGCATTATATATATGTTATTTTATACACAGACAATTTTAGTTGCAACATGATATCTCTATTTCCCCTCTATTCACCTGCAGCATTTTGCCTTAAATCCGTACTAAGTGGCAGATGGCTGTGTTTGATGTGGCAGTCAGGCTGAGCTCATAAAAGTGTGAGTGATGGTGTCAGAGTGTCCTCGGGCCCCGTCACATGGCCGGGTCCCTGGGCTCTGCAGTCAAAGTGCATTCTCGTGTTTGGGCTCAGAGCACGGAGCAGGAAGCAAATCAGCTCCGCAAATCAAAGCTGCGCGCACACAAATGTTTTATATCTGCTCTTGGAAATCTCGTGTCCTCCCTCTGAAGTGGAATTAGCTCTGTGCGCCGAAAAAGACAACGGCAGAGTCCCGAAAAGAAGAAAATAATGAGTTCAAAGTTTCGTAAGTGTAGCCTAAAGTGCGTTGAGTAAGTGATTTCCAGCTTGAGAATTGGGGTTTTCAGTTGGCGCCACATAAAGTTAACATGAAGCAGATGTTCGGTTAAAGCCGCTCAAATGAATGCTAATTTGCAGCGTTTAATGACTTTCTTAGTGGGTTTAGAATGGGTTTTCTCTGCAGGAAGGGCAAGGAGCTCGGAGTACAGCCGCTGCTCCTCCACACCAGGGCATCCCATCTGTTCAGGATGCCTTGTAGATATATTCAAATTAAGTCGAGACACTGCAACTGAAGAGGAAAAAAATCTTAGTACCATAGTAGTTATTTGACATTTCTTCATATATAAATAGGGCATTTGATGTGTAAATGTCAAAATATGCACATGTTAGGGACAAATGTATTTATGTGTTTTGCATTTTGTTGACATTCTAGATACAAAAAAAAATTATAGAATGGATTTTGAATCTTATTTGGTGTTCGAGTAAACTAGATCTTTCTAGAAATCGTAAAATTTCAAGTTAAGAGTTGAAACTTGAATAAATCTGAATTAGATATAAAAAAAAAAAAATCCTTCTGTACAATCTCTCAAAATCTGGTTAATCAGAATCAGTCCAAGTTTGTTAAGTCTGAGGTGTGGAGGTGCTACTTTAAGGGCTGGTTTTTATAGCCACATTTCGACTGGCCGCTACATGAGCAGCTGACACATAAACTAATGTTTTCTTAAAAACATAAAATCTAAATTGCACCTGACTCATATGTTGTAATCATAAAGCCCATTTCATCGTTTAACAAAAAGACGTGCAGTAATTGCAAGTTTGTGATAGTGTGAGATGTGGCAAGAGTAAACAAGGTTCCATTTGTCAGTTTTATGTGCATTTGTTTCACTTCTCTGCACATGTACGCCGTGTTTTAACACCTCTTTATGAAATGTGTTAGGCTTGAATAATGTTACATGCTTTATGCACTGGTCTTGACATGAACAACAACAACAAGCAAACAACAAGAACCAGCAGATGCTAACGTGTGTTAAAGCTAAAGTTATCACCAGTGGAAATACAGCAGTTTATCACCAGATCAAGTCAGCATTTGGTGAGGAAGGACTTTTTTTTTTATGTATTCCTGCTTTTTGCCATTTCCTTTTCACCTGAGTGTGTTCCCTCTTATTCACTCTTGTCAAATCATGTCGCACTAAAGAGTTCCGGGGTCCAAAACGAGCCAGCACAGTCTGGGAGCTGGTTCCTTCATCTTTAGGTGCTGACTGGACAGTTTTTTGTTGTTTCCATGTGTGTATGGTGATAGAGAAAAAAATCTAACTATTTAAAAAGACAAATAAACTGTCTAACACAGACTGTTACTGAAAATCACTATGGCTGAGATTTGACATCTTGACTTTATCAACTATAGCTGCAAAATCCTCTATAGTTTTGTATTTGAATGAGAGCATATCTCACAAATGAAGTCTCCACAGAACTAAACTAACAAAGACAGTCTGTGCAGCTGCTCTTAGTTTGAAGTGGTCATTAATAAATCATGCAAAAGGAGCTAGGAGAGCGTTCTAATGAGCAGCTTCTGTCCTTGAGGGAGACCACAAAGACACTAGAACAGGGGTGTCCAAACTTTTCTCACCAAGGACCCCATGTTGAAGCACAGACGGTGCAAAGTTTCATAGACTGGCTGTCAATAAAGTGAAACATCCAGGCTTAAAATCCGGCCTGTCTCACACAAAAACAGGTTTATGATCGAGCCTGTTTTTGTTGAAGATTTCAAAATTTCACCAGGAAGACAAGAAAAAAATGTTCTGACACACTTGACCCCTGGACCTTTGTTTAGACACAACCATGCAGGCCCAGAGGAAGACTGCTGTGAGAGTAGGTCCAGAGGAAGACCGTTGTGAGAGTAGGTCCAGAGGAAGACCGCTGTGAGAGTAGGTCCAGAGGAAGACCGCTGTGAGAGTAGGTCCAGAGGAAGACCGCTGAGAGAGTAGGCCCAGAGGAAGACCACTGTGAGGGAAGAATAGGTCCAGAGGGAGACCGCTGTGAGAGTAGGCCCAGAGGAAGACCGCTGTGAGGGAAGAATAGGTCCAGAGGGAGACCGCTGTGAGAGTAGGCCCAGAGGAAGACCGCTGTGAGGGAAGAATAGGTCCAGAGGAAGACCGCTGTGAGAGTAGGTCCAGAGGAAGACCGCTGTGAGAGTAGGTCCAGAGGAAGACCGCTGTGAGAGTAGGTCCAGAGGAAGACCGCTGTGAGAGTAGGTCCAGAGGAAGACCGCTGAGAAGTAAACTCTGAGCAGACCTGGGACACAGTTACTGTCTGCTGTAGAATGTATTGTAGATCTGTGCTGCTTCTTTTTAGGTTCAACTGAAAAGGAACAAATATGGCCTCACTGCATACAGAGGTCCTAGTTTCTCATTTATAGACTTACATCATTCTAACTGAATGTTGTTTCTCAGGTTTCTGTTAAGTTTGACTCATATTTGAGTGAACCTGGCTTCATACAAGAGGATGTTAAGCCTGATTCTTTGAGTTTGTAGAAAGGCAAATCAGAGCCTCCTTTGCGAGCAGGATTAACCAAAGTAATTGCTTCCTTTTTTTCATTTTTGCTGTAAATAAGAACACATAGAAAGCCAGCTCGTGCCATGTCGTGTATTTGTTTTTATTAGACACCCCTTCTCAAACGCTTGATTCCACCTTGTTATGCCATTAGTTGGAAGTGCTTATCTTATCCTTTTATCTTTCCTACCCACCTCTGCTTTTACATGTTTGTGACTGATAATGAGCTGCACATAAGTAGTGGGTTGAAAGGGTTTGCCGTGCAGATTAGTTGTAAATGGCATATTCATTTCTTCATCGACTGAGCCCTTAATGAGTAAATCCCTTTTGTTTAGAGTTTAATCAATCACACTCTGACTGAGAGGCAGTTTTAGCTCTCACACCAGAAGCAGCTCTCTTTTGAAGATCCTCACACTCCTCTGGTCGCGCCTCTCTATGAGAAGGTTTCCTCCTCACAGTCTTCCTCATTAACCAGCTAATCCTCCAGCGAGGTGCTCCTGACTTTCAGCTTTTGGTCGTACATATTTTCCAGACATGCAATTCCTGCTTTGTCTTGAGTCATGTCATGTGTTTTAGCACATGACATGTTCATGTTCAAGTCTGTTCATAAACCACAGCATTTCAATAATTGATACTTCAACACCTCTGTCAATAATGATGTAACTATATATAGTGAAGATATGCCTGATACTAAATAAGTACTTAAGTGTTTCATTCTGCAGTTTATTTATTGAGACGTGTTGTGCTTCTTCATGTTGTGCAGAACTCAGGACTGTTCAATGTGAATTCAAACACTGTGTTCCATTTCCCTGATTTAGCGAGGAGTTAGCGCTTATGCATTTTCAATGGAGGAGTTAGCATTAGCCTCCAAATATTGCAAATATGAAAAAAACATTGTTTTGGCGACTGAAACTGAACAGTAAGAAAACTTTACCACATTTAGAAGTGTTTTGTAGATTGTTACTGCTGAAACGAGCATGCACGATAACAACTTTGTAATAACCATTTATTAATTGTAACATTTCTCTAAACAATAACGCACCAGAAATGAACCAGGGAAGACTTTGAGATTTTTGCTTTGTCTCACCAAGCGCCACACTTCAGACAGTTAGACCTTAGAGACTAGAGGCTGAAGTTAGATACAGTATTGATAGTTTTCACTCGTTGGAAAATGTGATGAACATATACATCACTGTGTCTGCGCTGTCTACAAATGATACAATTACACTTTTTTTCTTTTGCTTCTCAGTTAAAATGAATTAATAGAATGTTTACGCATGTACATCCTGGTACTTTCGTCACTCCTGGAAGGGTCTGTAGAGCTACAACCAGTGGGCGAGGCTACCGCGCTCAAATTGAGCCGCCGACTGTAGGCTGCCATGTTTGCAATCTGCTGCTGACCACTAGGGGCTGGCTGCGGAAGTAGAATTATTCAATGCAAGTCAATGGGGAGTTAGACGTCTCAAAACCTACTTTAGAGCCTGGCTCAAAATACGGCTTTGGTCTCAAACGTTAGCTTACGGCTCTGTGACAACGCTGAGGGGGGTGAATTTTTTTGAACCAGGCTGGTTTAGCCGCTGTGATTTTTTAAAGTTCTTGTAGAAGGCGGCTTACGCGCTGAAATGTCAGGCTCAGCCATTCACCTACGAGTGGGCGGTAAAGATAGGGGCAATGACAGCAGTACGTGTCCAGCAAAAGGTCGCCCCCAAAGTCGCCTCTCCCGCCTCCCCACCGAGGGGGGAGTGGTGGGGGCTAACCCGCGGCCATTTTGAATTCTCCATGACTGAGCCGCATTTTCATGAATGGGGCGGAGCGACGATCGTCTGTCCACTATTTTTTATGTCTATGGCTACAACAGCTTGATAATAGAAAATGGTTCATTCACTTCCTGTTCAAAACTGCAGAACTGATAAGCCCCGCCTCTTCTCAGTGACATTTCCCTGTAACAAGCAGCAGATTGTCATTTGTGTTTTTACTTTTGTGGGGACATGACATTTTATAAGCACACATGTTTCACTCGGAGTATTCATTTTTCAAATAATCACAACTAAGTACTGGCATGTGGGCAGGGATAGGTGGTAGGTGAAAACAGGATTTTTCTTAGCACTCGAGCCTCAGTTGCAGGACAATACGGGAAGAACTCAAACAAAATACAACTTTGAGTAAACTAATGATGAGTAAACACTGATGTAACAAGATTAAAAGCTGATTTTGCATAATATATACTGTATATTCAGGAAAAGGTTGACTGGGACCAACCGGTTTTTGGATTAACGTATCAGTGACATAAAGTTTCAATATTACCGTTCATCGTGATCTTTTTCTGCAGCGATACATCGAAGTTTGTCTGCTCACACTGCCAGTCCAGATGCAGATTCAGGCTCGGCGAGGGCTGAAGTTAATATTCTCTTCCTCTCTGCAGGCCTTTCTTTCAGCCGAGCTTTGCCTGAGGAACATCCACAAAGCCGTCTCCTGCTGCAGCGGCCAGAGTCCTGCTACGTGATCTAAAACCAATTTCACTATTTGAATACGCTAACATTTATTTCCTTATCTTTCCCTTGCAGTCCAAAAAAATCCAGGCTCAGCTGAAAGAACTGCGCTACGGGAAAAAGGATTTAATTTTTAAGGTGAGTTTAGACCAAAGGCATGCGGGCTGTGGGAGCATGAGTCCACGTTAAGTCGTTGGACCTCTGTTTGAATTGCACATAAGAAATATTACAAGCCAGCACTGTTCAATCACGCAGAATATACAGAACGCTCTATAGAAAATTGGCAGCCTTGAGAACTTTGGGAAAAGGCAATTTATGAAGTGGTTTCTCATTGTTTTAAAAATTTGTCAGGACAAAAAAAGTTCTCGAGTTTTAAACGTTACACCTCAGAATTGAAGGGATGCTACGATTGGGATTTTGTTTTTTTTTCTGCCAAAATTAATTCCTTTTTTTAAAATTACAACCGTGACTTTCCAATAACAGCGAAAACGCAAATAAAAATGTGATGTAAAGTGGACTATTCAACTGACCAAAACATTACGTGAATTTCTGATGTCTTGGGTAAGTCCTGGTTTAGATTTTAAATTTGATTTTTTTTTTAATTTAACCAGGAGAGTCTCATTGAGATTAAAACCCTCTTTTCCAAGGGAGTCCTGGCCAAGAGGCAGCAAAGTAAAAACAGTTACAACAAACAACATTAAAATTGCATTAAATGGCATCAACATTAAAAGTTATGTAAAACAGTTACACATTACTGAGGCAGTCTTTAATGCTTTCAACTTAGTTTTAAACTCATTTAAGGACAAGAGCTCAGTCAGTTTCCAGTCTTTCTGCAACATGTTCCAAGTAAAAGGAGCAGAGTGGACAAAGGCTTTCTTCTCCAGCTCTGAGCGAGCGAAAGGAGCAGAGAGCAACAGCTGATCGTAGAAGTCAACACTTGTACAAATGTAGGAGGCAGTAATCCAAGCATTGCCTTGTAAATAAAGTGTATGTTTGTCCTGCCTCCTAGTGGCCAGAGAAGGCCGTCCCACTGTGAATACAAGTCACAGTGATGTGTCAGGGCTCTGCAGTTATAATGAACCTCAGAGAAGCAGATAAACAGAGTCCAACATTTGAAGACAAGTGGAAGAAGCATTCTTATGAAAAAGATCACCATAGTCACCACAGATAGAAGAGTTGGAGTGACAAGGCACTTTTATTTTTTTTGTAACTCAAAAGAAAACCACAATTTATCACGGAAGAAAAAACCCAGTTTAAGTTTTAGTTTCTTCACAAGTTTATCGATATGTGGTTTATCCCTCGTGCTCGCTTCATTTGAACGATGCACATTTGGTCAAACAGCAACATCTGTGTTTGCATAAATAGTATGTTAAGATGTTTTGGACCCATGAAGGTTTCACAGCGATGAAATAAAAAATGAAATAAAAACTCTTGATGGGATCAAATAGACCCCAAGATAGTGGGAGGGTTCAAAGTGAGGGAGTCGTCAATCAAGACACCAAGATGTTTATATTCATGAACCACCTCTATGACACTTCCTTCAAAAGTACACACGGCCAGGAGACACCTTCTTGGTTTGAATCACTCACCAGGTTTACAAGCATGACAAAAAACCTTGATAGCTCACCTAGTCCAATGTAGAATTTAGTCTTTGATAATATTTATAGAAAACTAAAAACATTAAAAATATTAGCCCAATAGAAGTTACAGTCAATCCCATATAACAATGATCATTTAGATTAGTAACAGTGCAATTGTGTATGGATGGTCACTCTCTATGGTGACGCTAATATTGGTACTGATAAAATGTATGTATATTAAGCCAAGTATTTTTCTGACAATTTTTTCTATTACTAATGGAAACAGAAAAGCAATGAAGCTACAATACACCATATTGTACTGTATCTGAGAAATACATTTTGCAATAATTTCTACTAAAGAGAAAATTACTTATTACTTATATTTGTGGGGCATGGGCTAAAAAATATCGTTGTTATATTCAGCAGCGCGTCATGGCGCGCTGTGATGTGTGAAACCTCTCCTCGATTCAAGTGGAAGCATTACTTTTGCCCTCTTTCCAGGCTAATAATATGTATTTTAAAAACAACTCATTCAAGTCAAGTCAAGCGTTTAGTCTCAAAAGACCTGGCATTAGAAAAAAAAGTACTGTTCTGCAAAAGTTAGAATACAGCAGGCGGCACTAGCATAGCAATTGCATTTAGCCCACACTACTGTTAACGTTCTGCGACATTTGGGCCGTTGAACCACTTTCTTCTCCATGTCTTAGTGTCTGTATTAAGCACAATATAACTCCTAAAGTCTGCATTTGCTCTTGTAGTTGTTGAACATTGGGTGACAGAGCAGCTCATCTACATTATAATGAATGGATTGTTGATTAGTGGGCGTTCCCTCGGATGCTGACTCTACCTATCTATGTATTGGACCATCCCAAAAAATGTTGTGCAAGCTCTATAAGAACATTTGATGTGAGGTTGATTGAAATATAAACTGCAGAATATTCAACTAAAGTGACTGAAACCAGCAAGTTAGGGTTCAATAAATTGATTGTGCATTTACATTCAAATTGCATTTCATTTATTCACTGACTAAAGTCCCATTTGTTTAGAGTTTAATCAGTCACAGTCTGAGAGCCGGTTTCGCACACACTGTTTCAGAACACAGCCAAAGCAGCTCAATCTCTGAGCCTCTGTTTGTTCATAATTTATCAAATCAAGATCAAAATTCAACGTCTTTTTCAGTGAAAGCAATTTCTTTTAAGACACATCACATTTTGTTTTATGATTACCCGCCACTTCAATGATTACTCCATATTACAGCTTGTTTGTGTCATTGTGATTATGAATGTATTCAGAAAGCATGTGTCTCCAACCAGAATTCCAAATGATTTATTTTCATGTATTTTTGAAAATATCTTATTATTTTAGACAACATACAAGTTCTTTGCCAAATTTTGATTTAATTTATTTTACAGCACGTGGCACATATGTAAAAGTGTGATTGTCTCTATTGACTCAATTATATTTTTGTTTATTACGACTAGTTTATGTGTCAAACAAACAACTTTTACAACTTTTTACAAATTTACAAAGTAAGGACTGACTTGCAAATTATCGTAAAATATGGGTTATAAGCCGCTACTTTTGTCTCATGATTTCATCCCTGCGGCTTATACAGCGATGTGGCTAATTTATGTATTTTTCTGGGAACAGCCTCTAGGGTAGAGTTTAGATCGGGCACAAAAATCCAAGCCTGACCCGCCCGAGCCCACGCGGGTACTGTCCGACCAGACTCGGAGTCATTTGCATGATTCGACCGGCCGCGTACGTGTGTCCGAACCCGAACCGAGCCTGTTCCTCCGCTGACACTGGCCCACATGATCTCTCTCCCTCGCTGCTTTCTTCAGATTTTTGGGAAGGCTCTCTCTCTCCTCCGCTGCTCTCTCTCCTCCGTTGCGCTCTTTTTCTCTCCTCTGCTCCGTGTAGCAGCCACGCACTTTCATTAAGGTGTCTTTCCTCACGTAACATATTTGGACCACTTTATTCGAGGATGAGGAGGAAAACGACACAGCACTGGCTGCTCACCGCGCTCTTTCGCCGTGGAGCGCATGTTACAAAACACGTGTGCGCTTCTTCCCGAACCGGCACGGCCCGGCAATGTAAATGTCTCATGGTACAACATGGACACCCGCGGCTTATAGTCAGGTGCGGCTTATATATGTACAAAGTTGTTTTTCTTTGTAAATATGGCTGGTGGGGCTTATACTCAGGAGCGCTCAATAGTCCGCATTTTACGGTAATTAATAAGAAGTGTGAAGATGAACTTATCATACTGTACACCCAACCCTGTCTTTGCTCAGGGGCAGCAGCTCATGGACCTGGAACAGAAACTGACAGCAGCCAAAGAAGAACTGGAGAAGACGGCTCTGGATAAGGTTAGACGGGAAGAAAATTCAATATGTCTTATAATTAAACAGGACACAGACAAATGGAGGTAGCATAATTGTTTATTTAAAGCTCATTCATGCTCCGTTTCATACATAAACAGCTGTGTAGTTACCGTCCATGAAAATATACTTCAAACTGTTTTTAATGTCATGTTATGTACAGCTCCAGTGTTACGCATCCATAAGCTGTGAGGAGACAGACTACATGACAGCCAGAAAAACTCACTGGACGGACAGAACCCTGCATTCCTATCTATAAATATGTTTTTGTACATCAGCGTAATATTATAACTCCAAAAACCACAGCCTGTGAACATGACATTTCAATAATAATCTCCATAACTCTACAAGTCAGATAATGATCAGATTTTTATCGAGCATGGAAACATAACCATTGACTGACGTGACAGGAAGACGAAATACATTCTTCCTGGGTTGAATTTATCTTTCAGTTTCCATAAAACAGGACAGTAAAATACAAAGACGTTTTGGTCTGGAATCATATTTTCCAATGGGCGTGATTGACAGACAAATTATCCAATCAGAGAGTTTGTGTCTAAACAAATATGGAGGCCAAAAGATTGAGAAACAGCACAGATTTCTGCAGAAGTGAAGCCCTAAACTCAATAAATCTGAGGTAAAAGAAGTTATATATTTTATTCTGAATTTTATGAGAATATTTGAGCTATGTCTTTCATGTTTGAGAGACCCCTGATACAAATTAGCAGCTGTCCCAAGTTTGAAGAGTTTTTGACCCCCCATTATGAGCCGATTCCAGACCCTTCTGCATATGAATAGAATGAAGAAAGAACTGGCTGGTCAAGCAATTATATGTTTTTACTTTATTACAAATACCTAAAACCCATTTTTTGTGAAATTAGCGTCATCTTAAAAAAAAAAAAAATCTCCAAACAGCAACTTTTTTCTACCTACCCAAATAAATCTTGGCTGGTTTTGAAATCTGATATTCCTCTGTGCAGAGCTTGTTCCGATTATAATTAGGGTAAATCAAACATCAGAGGCCAAAACTACAGAGTCTCAGCTTCACAAAGAGTCCAGCCAATAGTTTGTGCTCCAAAGGGTTCAGGAACAGCTTGAGTTTTTTTCGTCAGCCGTTTTGGAAAATATGATAACATCCATGACACTGACACATACGACTGTCAGGTCGCAGCCATCCGAAGTGCACGCGGTGACAGGCTTGACGTGTTTCTGTGGCAGGAGTCCCAGCTAAAGGCCTTGAAGGACACGGTTCACATCTGTTTCTCCGCCGTCCTCCACAACAACAACCAGGCCAGCAGCGCACGCTTCCCCAGCCACCCCAGCGCTCTGTTCAGATACTCACCCCTCCTCAACAGCTCCAGGGTCACCTTCCAGCAGCCACACGCAAAGGTAACACACACACACATGCAAACACACACACACACACACACACACACATGCAAACACATGCACGCACACACACACACACACACATGCACGCACACACACAAATACGCACACACACACACACATATGCAAACAAATGCACACACACACACACTTATACACACATGCACACACACACACATATATGCACACACACACACATATGCACACACACACACATATGCACACATGCACACACATATGCTTACATGCACACACATATGCTTACATGCACACACACACATGCAAACAAATGAACACACATATGCACACACACATGCACACACGCACACATGCAAACAAATGCACACACACACACACATATGCACGCACACACACACACATATGCACACACACACACACACACACACACACACACACATATGCACACACACACATATGCAAACAAATGCACACCTGTGCACACACCTGCACACCTGACACTGTCCTGCAAACAAATGCACACACACACATGCACACACACATGCAAACAAATGCACACACACACACACACACACACACACACACATGCAAACAAATGCACACACATATACACACATATGCACACACCCACTCACACATGCACACACATATGCACACACACACACACATGCACACACACACACATATGCACACACCCACATACACATTCACACACATATGCACACACACACACATGCACACACACACACATATGCACACACACATGCGCACACACATGTATGCACACATGCACACAGACACACACAGCTACCAGGGTTGACAGATTTTCAGAGAGAAACAAGCAAAAAGCCTTAAAAAAAAACAAAAAAAAAACCAAAATAGAAACTTGTTTTTAAGATTGTTTTTAATCATGAGCATCAATATTTTTAAAACATTAAAGGCACTGAACCTGTTTTTTGCTGTAATAAAAACATGAAAAACAGAATTTGTTTATTTTAAACGGTGCAAAAGAATTCCTTATATTACTAATGCATTCCAAGCATCCTAAAGGGCTGTAGTCGTGGTCCAATAAAAGCACTTTTCACAACTCTCTGGAGCCAGAGCAGAGTTTTGTCGTCATGGTAAAGCTAACAAACCCTAGCATGCTAACGGCATTTCCTACTTCATGGAAGATAAAACACTTTATAATTAGATACAGACAGCACGCATCAGTCTCATTTTCACCCAAGAGCTGATAGATACAATAAATCTGTACTGCAGCATGACAGACTTTACTTAATTACACGACTACAGCCCTTTTAAGTTTGTATTTCAGTGATCACAGGGCGTTTCAGACGTTTTCACTGGGGTGACCCAAGGATGGCACCAGGGCCGCCAAAGTCTTTAAGGAGATATTTTTGGAGAATTTAACACTTAAACGTTATAGGTTTTTGCTGAATACAATTCAAACAATAAGACTTATACATATTATATGTATATATGCATTGCTTTTTTTTGCTATAATTTGGTGCAGTATTACAAATGAAATTATATATTTACCCCTCACTCAGTGGCCAATCAAATTTCAGGATTGACCTGAGCCAAACAGAATTATTAACAGCAGTAGCTCAGTTGGTGCCCGTCCTCTGAGCCGAATGTCCCTCCCAGCATAAATACATGGTTGATAGATCGGCCCACAGGCTGGTGGACCAGTCCCAGCGTCCACTGTCATGTGTGAATCAATGTCTACGTGTACTGGTGTGTGTGTGCGTGTGTGTGTGTGTGTGTGTGTGTGTGTGTGTGTGTGTGTGTGTGTGTGTGTGTGTGTGCGTGTGTACAGGTTTGCGTGTGTGTACAGGTGTGTGTGCGTTTGTGTGTGTGTCTGTGTGTGTGTGTGCGTGTGTGTGTCAATGAGAGAGTGTTCTCTTGATGTAAAGCATTTTTAAAAAAAAGCGTAACCACCATTCTCATCATTTTGTCTCATAAAAAAGAAAAAAAAAAAAACTTGAGTCACTGCAACACAGCAGGCTTTGTAACTATGAAAGCCACACTACAGGCAAAAAAACAAAGAGCAGACATCTGTAAGGTTAAAGGCATACTACAAACTTTCTGGGGGTGCGTTGAATGCAAACCTTACTTAAAAGTGTGTTTTCCAGGCAGGTATTATTTTTAGTTCTAAACCGTGCTAGACAAACACCAATTTGACAAAAGTGATATTTAAAAGCTAATAAAAACAAAGTAATGCACGGTATGTCAACTTTCACAGGTGTTCCACGCGTGACAACATAGACTCCATAAGAACTGAATCTTGATATTTTCCCTCCCTAACCTAATCCCAATGGCAAAACGTGACGTAAATGTTGCATTACATCTGTATTAGACCTAATCCAGTTCCACCTCTGGTCCATTGGCCTCAGACTGGCCTGTGTTGTGTTCACTTGTGTTTAGTATGGAGTTGATAATAGCATGTGACCGAGCCCTGTCTGAGCCTCCGCACTCGCAGTCACAGCAGAACGGATCAGAGCCTAATCCCTTTAGCAGGAGAAGAGCTGTCTGAGGAGGCAGCCAAGAGGATTCCAGTCAGTCAGAGTGCGGCGCAAGTCAACCAATCCTAATTAAAACACTTTGGATGTTTGGATAGCAACATGGTCAGATACAAAGCCAGATAATACTTGAATCTGAAGATGTCCAAACTTCAGATGACGCCTGATGCTTCTATTTTGACACATTTTTAAACGAAATATCCAAATAGAGATTCATTTCTCTAACCAAGTCCCTTCTACATTCTGTTTGAACGCAGAAGGGTCTGGAATTGGACCAAAAAGGGCATCAATAAACCCTTTCCTAACTTGGGATGGACCAACCAAGGCCATCATTTTGCACGTGTCTTTCGAATGTATTGGACATCATCTCTGAATATTCTCATAACATTTAGAACAAAAGATAGAACTTCTTTTACCTCAAATGTCCGAGAGTTTAGAGCTTCGTTTGTTGACTCTGCAGAAATCCATTCTGTATCTCAGTCCTCTGTTATTTTTGTGTACATGTAAACCGCCATGTTTGTTTAGACTTGAACAAAGCATGCACACTCTGATTGGTTAATCTGCCTGTCAATCACACATTTAAAATCACTGAAACCGGATGATTTCAGATCAAAACATATTTGTAAAGTATTGTCAAAGCGTGTGGTCTTGGCGTGTGGTCAGTAAAGAAAATCTATGTATTTTGAAGCTTATTTTTGTTGTAGGAATTGGGTCTACAAACTTGCTATTTTCTTGTTCAACATCATTGTGCACGTTGTGACTTTTATGGTTTCTGTGCTGGGGGTGTTGCAGTATGGCATTAAACTTATCTTTATTCATGGAGAAAAGCAGGATATTGCACTAAACACAGTCAATTTTCAAAGGATTTTAGAGCAATAGAAACACCCAGATGAATAAAATGCTAGATGGTAACATTTAATGCCATACTGTGGAATAATCCAGGTTAAGAAATGACATCTCCACAGAGACAAATAGGTGGCGAGTGTGTAGAGCTGCCAAAAAAATTATACTTAAGTAAAAGTGATGGTTCTTAAAAATAAAATTACTCAAGTAAAAGTACAATGTCGTGGTCCAATAAAATACTCAAGTAAGAAAAAAAATTGTATTTGGGAAATTTACTACTCAAGTAAGAAACATTGTAAGAGTAACTGTCAGTAACAGCCAATTCAATTTTAAAGTAAAGACTGTTTTTGTGTGTTTAAAAAAATTGTTTCAGTTTGTTACATTCTTTTTTATTTTTTTATTTTATTATTTTATTTTTTAAGCCTCAACAGTAGAATTAGCATTAGCATGAAGACACAAACACATCCCCTTATAAACACAACAAACAAGTGTTCTTTGGTGATGTATTCACCTATTTTGAAAACATGTCGTCAGAGACATCAACCACAACTTACTTCACTGCCTGATTTTACAGTATTTTGGCCGTTACAGTTTTTTATTTTTATTTTTTTTTACATGTTATAAAGTAAAACATGTTTTTCCCCAGCACAGATATATTGTAAAAGCATCTATTCAGGTGAAAATGAGACCACAGCGCTATCTCTGCATCTGTTTATAGATCCTTTTGTTCGCCTCGAAGCAGTGAGTGTGTCATTATGCTAATGTTTGTTAGCTTGACCGTGAAACTCACTCTGGGCTCAAAGAGTTGTGAAAAGTGCTTTTACAGTCGTGGTGAATATTTAGGATGTTGGTAATGCATAAGATGAATAAAAAATACAGTGATTGGTGTAAAGCGCTAGTTTTTTGTTTTGTTTTTTCTTGTTTTCGTACAGTAAAAATCAGATACAGTGCCTTTGGTTGGTAGACAGGAAGTAGTGACGCTAACACTGAGCGAGGCCATGGTTCTATTAAGCTTGCCAGGTGCTGTTGTGCACAGAGCTCATTTTAGAAAAGCTGTTTTGACAAAATGAAATCCTGTCTCCAGTTGCATGTTGCGTAACGCTGAGTTTATTTGAAGTAAGAGTATGTCAAATGTCCAAAAATAACCTCCATTCAGCCCAAAGTGTCCACTGAGAAGCAGCGGCCAGGAGAGGACAGTGAAGAGAAATCCATCTCCCCAGGAGGCCCATTTGACCCAGTTAAAGAGAGCGCCCCCTTCTGCGAGGCTGAAGACCAAACATCCCAGAAGAATAGCAGTTCAGGCTGTCAAAATGGGAATATTCAATTCTTCTTGTTCCCGGATAACATATCTACACAATTTATATATTTTTCTGTTTTATCTACCTTGATCCATAGTCCTACTATTCATTATTGATAGCAAAAGAACAACAGACAACTGGAAAAATGTTTAAGATTCTTTAGTTCCTCTGACAGAAAACTGAGTCACTGCCTTGTATCAGCTAACAACACTGAAAATAACACAAGCTAGTGGTTTACAGTCAGGAGTATCTGTTGTTAGTTACTGCCATGGCCGAAAGTCTTCACACACTTGACATTTTTGAAAGTATTTCTCCCCAAAAAGTACTGCAATTCCCCATTTTTGCTATACATTTTATGTTTATTTCCTTTCAGAACCACTCTTTGCAAACTGCTCCAGGTCTTTCATATTGGAGGGCACCTTTTCCCAACAGCAATTTTAAGATCTATCCAGGTGTTGAATGGGATTGAGGTCTGGACTCATTGCTGGCCACTTCAGAGCTCTCCGGTGCTTTGTTGCCATCCATTGCTGGGCTTTTGAAGTATGTTTGGGTCATTGTTCTGCTGAAGACCCATGATCCTGGACGCAAACCCAGCTCTCTGACACTGGGCCTTACATTAGGTCCTAAAATCCTGGTAATGGTCTGATTTCATGATGCCTGGCACACAGTCAAGAAATCCAGTGCCAGAGGCAGCAAAACAACATCAAAACATCTTTGAACCTCCACCATATTTGACTGTAGGTACTGTGTTCTTTTCTTTGTAGGCCTCATTCTGTTTTCGGTAAACAGTAGAATGATGTGCTTTACCAAAAAGCTCTATCTTGGTCTCATCAGTCCACAAGTAGTTTTCCCAGAATGATTTTGGCTTACTCACATACATTTTGGCAAACTGCTTGCGTGCTGCTTGTCTTGCTTTTTTATGTCTCTGTGTCAGTAATGGGGTCTGCCTGGGTCTCCTGCCATAGCATTTCATTTCATTCAAATTTCGACGGATAGTTCGCGCTGACACTGATGCACTCTGAGCCTGCGGGACAGCTTGAGTTTCTTTCAGCTGTTTGGGGCTGCTTATCCACCATGTGGACTATCCTGCTTTGCAACATTTCATCATTTTTTCTCTTCTGTTCACGTCCAGGGAGATTAGGTACAGTGCTATGGGTTGCACACTGTGGACAAAGGACATTCAATATCTCTGGAGATGTAACTTTTTGAGATTGTTGATAGTTTTCCACATTTTTGGTTCTCCAGTTCTCCTCTCCTCTTTCTGTTCTCCGTGCTTAGTGTAGGGTGTGATTTTTTTATTGCCCACACCTGTCACTCTCCAGGTGGGTTTAAACGAGCATCACATGCTTGAAACCAAGTTTTATCCACAATTTTGAAAGGGTGTGAATCATTTTGTCCGGCCCATTTTTTGATTTTTTTGTGAAATTATGTCAAAAATCACTTTTTTTTCTCAGTTTATTAATTGTTCCAATACACACAAGAAATAAACAAGTGTGTAGCAAAAAAAATGGAATTGATTTTTGGGGAGAAATAAATTTCAGGAGTGTGAAGACTTTCGGTCATGACTGCAAGTCTAAGACTACTCTGTGTTACTGTGTTACAGCAGTGTTTTTAGCTCCTCCCTTCAGACAGTTAACTGAACTGAAGAAGCTACTTGGATGAGTGGTGAAACATCCTCACTCTTCAAGGAAAAATATCATGCATTTTTTGTATTGTTATTGGCCTTTAAACATGCTCTTGAGTACTTTACGTTTGGCATTTCATGTTTTGGAACAAAAAAAAAAAGTTCTGTTGAAGAGAGGATTTTCTAACCAGAATCCATCAAACTAGCTGTTAGAACATGGTTAAAAGCTCAAAAAAGTCACTATAGCGTAACATGTGTCCCTTAAAACATTTGTCCAGTTGACAGAATTCAGTTTTCTTTTTACCATGTAACCCACTTGGACGACTGTGGGACTTCACAGATTATTATTAATAATTAACTCTTTTTTCCTTCCTCTGTGCCTCTCTCTGCAGGACATGTCCAAAGTTCAGAGAATTGTCACAGGTTCAAAATCAGCGGCGAACACGACGCGGCGAGATGAGGCGGCGGTGCCACAGTGTCCCCAGCAGGACGGCAGTGAGTGCGGCCACAACCAGACGGAGCAGTCGGCTGGAGAGAGGAAAAAGCAGACGGACACAGAGGAGGTCAGACGGGGAGGGGCACATTTTATTTATTTTTTTAAAAACTCAAAAACAGTGCAAAAGATCTCGGCGCTCTGTCCATGACCTTGCAAAACTGGTAAATTCAGAACCAAGTGTAATTTGAAGCTCAGAGAAGAGGGAATTTACTAAACAGGATTTTGTGAGGCTCAGCGAAAAAGCAGAGAATCTGACCTCGTGAACAGGATTAAATAAACAAGCGTGGATGAAGCAAAATACAACTCGAGGTCTGTTTTTGACGAGGGAACAATGTTAAAAGCTGAAAAAGGGGCATTTTACATGTCCAACTTCTTAGTGATAGAGGTAACCTGAAGGTCGGCTCTTCAATCCCATCAGTGCCGGCTGCAAATTGGAAGTGTTGCATCCATCAGTCTTCCCCGAGGCATATCAGACTGTCAGGGCACTACTCACATTTGACTTTGTTAGTGAGGTAATTGTCAAACTCTAAGTATAATCTTACATCTTCATTCCATCTGCAAACCCTTGTATTCCAAGTCGTTTGTTCTGCATGGGATTAACTGCTAACTGTGTCGAGTCCGTCCCTCCACAGAAAGTCAGATGAAAGCCAACTGTTTTGTTCGATACGAGTGTGGAACGTGGGCCCGATCAGCTGCACGCTCTTCATTCCACTGCATAAAATCATCAGCGTCCTGCCAAATCTTCTCCTCTTATTACGGGATGAAGTCACACCTGTCGAGAGGTGGCAGATGGCACAGTAAACAATCTCATTTCACCTGACTGGGTCTGAACCTCAGTCGTGCATTCCAATCGGTTCGGCTCTAAATTTAGACCTGATTTGCACAAGAATCCATCCATATTTCAAAAGATGTCACGCTGCATGAGGGGTATGAAGTCACTGTTTGGAAAAGAAGAGTGCCATTGTGATTAGCAAGAAACTTTTTAATATCATATATACTATAGAATTTTAGATTTGTTACATTTTGTCAAAGTGCACAATGCAATTTCTCTGGTGAGGTTCCACTACCTGCTTTTCTCCATGGAGATGTTTACTTTTTATATTCCACTTGCAAAAATGGCATAGAAGAAGAATATGATCCAAACCAACTGAAAAAAAAAAAAGTCTGCATCCAATCTGGATCAAACCCACTTTTCTGTATACGTCCTTATGAATGCCTTGTCACACAAAAAATGTCAGCTTTTTATTTTAAGATTTATTAAAATAGCAGGAATATTATTAAAATAGCAGGAATATTATTTGTACTTACAACTTATGTTTATTCATCATTTAGATATTATCAATATTATACGAGATCCCCATTAGCTGTACCCAAAGCCATACCATGAAATTTCATTTCATTTCATGTCATAAAAAAACAAAATAATAAAAAAATAACTACTGCTGCCTACTTAAAATTAATTAATTTACATCATTAAAGCTTTTGAACTTGTGTATGCAGTTCATATGGATATGAATAACAACATTTCATATCTCATTCACATATGGAAGAAAGAGAAAGAGAAAAAAGAGAAAGGACGGAATTTAATTTATAAAAATTATAATTTATAAAAGTCCTGTCAAAGCACTCAACAGGTACAGTCTACCCAGAAGTATGGCCGAAGCTATAGTTACTGGAAGAGTGTTCCACGCTTTTGTGGGGCTTTGAAAAAGTTTGTTTAGGCTTTTAGAATGAGAAACTGGCTTGTAGTATATCTATGCAACTTCGAGCTTTGTTTTAGTTGGTCATGCATGAATACAGGGTATCCTTGATGTAAGATTTTCCATGTAAAAAGAACTTTTTGAGCTTTGAACCATGTTCAAACAATGTTCCATCATCAAAAACATACCTGGAGTTGCAGTTAGTTTCATTCACACTATTTTGAGGAATGAGGGTTAGAAATTTCACTCCTCTCCGTCCGTCAAAAACAATTACTGCTGAACTCCCTCAATCAATGACGATGTTTCTGATTTTAGACGATAATCTTTTTAAGATGTTTTAAGTTCTTAAATCCTCGGCAGACTCATTATGAGAATTTCTGTCAGGGCAAATAGCCCAGACATAGATGTTCATTTTGTTTTTACAAATGTTTTGTTTGTTTTTGTTTTCAGTTCTATGCCAAAGTTAAGGTACTCAAGAGCATGTTTAAAAGCTAATAACAATATATAAATGCATCGATCTTGACCTGGATCAAGAACAACTTTTGATTACCAATCAAAGTAGTGGATTGTAAAATGAAAAATATTGCGACACCCACTAGTGATCAGGCTTTTGTCTCCATAGATCTGAACAGTAACTTGGCATCACCTGCTAGTCTCCATAGAGGTATAATTTTACAGTCATAAAGTGGCTGTTAAAATCTATATAGTCATGTGGCATTCACATGTTTAATCCTTTTTATTCCCACATGGCATAATTACATACAATTTCCGTTATTGTTTGTTTTTTCCTCTGCGGTCTGTAAGGCTTCGTCCCAAGAGAACTGACTTGTTTACCGTATGTTTATGTATTTGTCCCAAGTGTTTTCGACATATCAGTCTTGCACTCATTCTGCATCTCTCTCTTTTTCAGCAGAGGAGCGCAGAGCCGAGAGGAACGACCTCAGCGAAGCATTCAGATGTGGATTTGGAGGCGCAGACAGGAGTCAAAAACACAAAGACACACAAATACAACTGAGAAGGACCAACAAACCCACGCACAACTCCGGCCCCGGCTGAAGATGTTCCAAGAGCACACCACACACTGACACACACACGTACACACACCTGCTCTGTCAGGCCAGGGGAGGGCATCCGGGTTTGGTCTACAGCTCTGGTCAAAGATTATTCCTAATGGTGCTGCCTCAATACAAAAAAAAAATCAGACTCGATTTCTATAATGGTGAAGAGGTTTTATACGTCATATACCAGTTTGAATACCACAGCGACAAAAATACACCCCTTATGAACAAAACAATGATCATTGCCAAAGTAATAAGTAACAATTGAAGATAATATACTGTATCTTCTGAATGTAAAGTCTCCAAAATGGCATCTATAAACATACACAGAACCCCAACATGAATTCCAGTCTTCTTAACTGTATTATAATATTAATAGGTTGTGTTCATTTGAAATAGTTTAAAATAGTTTATGCACTGACAAAATTTCTTTCAAAAAATGCTTCTCAACATTTTGCCTAATTTTAGTCCATGGAGTTATTGTTTTTCTCAAATTTACTTTATACAGTACAATGCAAACAGAAAGTAGTTTCTTCATTATTGCTCCGACTGCAGAGCTTACCTAGCTCGTTAGCGAACTGCAGATTTTGAACACTTGCAACTTACAACGTTTAATTTCCTCACTAAACAGACTCAGAAACATCTTATTTAAGGAGAGAAAGACAATCAGTTGAACTGCGCACGATCCCAAAGTCTGTATCAATGATAAATGTGAGCGTAGCTGCAGTGTTTCTGTTGGTTTTCTACAACTGTATTTTCTTCTTTTAGATGTCAGTTACAAACTAAATATTTGGCAGAGTTACAGACTTTTATATTTGTTGTGAGACTTTTGCAGCTCTTTCACATTCTAGTTGCGTTTTGAGCTCCTACAGGAGAAAATGTCATCACTCACCACTGACACTCATCTCAAAAATTTCAAATGTTGTTGAAAAACCGCAAAACCTATATTGAGCTACAGAACAGGTCAGACTTCCTGTCTGTCTCTGAACTTTCTGCTTGTGAGATTGCAGATTAGTTAACATGATTTATGGTTGATATCCCTGGAATTGTGTGTATCCACAATAATTACATTTAACCTCCTGTATTTCAGCAAAATCAGAGATCCTGGGGTTATTTTAGTCCCGTGCAAATGCTTAGGATATTTCAAGTCTTTACATTGAAGCAAATATCAACTTCAAATGTCTTTACAGTCTATATTTGAAGTTAATATTATTATTTTAACATGGCTCCACCAATTAGAATAATATTTTTTTTTACAAAATTTAAAAGTAAAAAAACTAAACAAATGGCAATAGAGACTTGATCCAGAAGTAGAACCCTGTTATCGTGCCATCAAATTACCAAGCAGCATGGAAGCTCTTTGGGAAAGTTTGGACACTTTTGGTGCAATGTGTAGATGGAGGGTTTGTGTCAGCGTGATTGGATTACAAGAGAGAGGCTTCGGCTGTTGTATAATGGGATTCAGGATGAGGCACTGGGGAAAACCTGGGAACCCCTGGAGGAATTATTGTCTCTCTGTGACCTGGGAAGACTTCGAGATTTTGGTTTGTAAGGAAAGTCTGTGAAGAATGTTTCTGCTAAGGCATTGTCTGGTAATCTTCGCCAACCAATCCCAACCAGGGGATGTAGTTTTGACATGTCATTTGAAGCACCAAGATTTCTCTGAACCAAAACAATCAAGATGTCAGCAACAAACTATTTCTATCTGAAATTGTACGCCTTGTTTTTTGTTCTATCTGAAGTACAGACGGTGTTGCTTTGATTGGTTACATCTTTCAATCTTCTGTCCATCAAAGTTCAGTTTCAAGCTACATTTTGAAAGCAATAGATCTGTCCATTGATGTTGGCAACTGTTTCCACTATAACATCCTGAATACCTCTTATCAGTACCACACTAAATCCACCCAAACAAACCCGAGCTGTTGACCAAACCTGGGAGCACCTGACCCTGAGCTGGCAGCACGCACACACTGACACACGGAGCACTGTCTGAAATGACTGGATTCAACCTGTTCACAGTAAAAAAGGCATGCGTTCTAGAAGTTCTTTTTAAGGTAGCTCTGGTCTCCTGTTTGAACATTGATTTGTTGTTGAGTTTTTCTTCTACGTGAGGACACTGCTTTCTAAATGTGTGATCTTTCTAGAAAACCCCTTTGCACTGGTGAGCCCTGACTCTGTATCTGTGACGAGTGTATGAACTGACTATGTAAAATATTCTTATTAATACTACTACTCCCCCTACTTAGACGGTTGTTTATCACTCATCCTAGCCTGGTTGATTTACCCCACATTTTTAATATAGAGGCTCAAGTTGGCTGGCCAACTCACGCTTACACTTTTCCTCTTTGGTATTGGCTCAGGTTCTCTAAATCAAAAACACATTGTTAACTGGGTAAAGCTTTGTGGATTATGGAATTGTAATTGTTTGTCTAATGTTGGTCAAACTGTAAATAATGCATTTTTTGTAATAGTCACTGGAGGGAACTAGAAGGTTATGCTTTTAAGGGTTAAGGTTAAGATAATTGCAAAGTTCACGTTTCAGTTTTAGGAAAGAAATGCACTATACCAGAATTCCTTCTGTTATCTTGATTATATCTCTTCTCTCAGAGAACCAAGGTTACAAACTGTAACTGTTGCAACTAACTGCAATGCATGAAGGGAATATCTACATTAGTTAAAGGTCCTCCATTGTACCACAGCCTGACGAGCGACTGGTCGACAAAACATAAGTGCAGCACTTAGGGTGTCTGCACTTAAAACACCTAAAAGTGGGTCACCTACAATTCGAATATTAAATACAGCCTCACATTACTCCAACTGCTAGAGCCGATGGCCATTAGTATTTATTATTTTTAACTTTAACTTTGCGGACCCTGGAATTATATGAAAATAAAGTAGTCACACACAGCGTAACTGGTTAGCTATCAGTTAGCCACCACCAGCCATTATACAAGACAGTGCTTCGGTGTCTCCCACTTAATGAGGAATATTTTTCAGTTATGATTGCACAGAACGATAGAAACTGATGTGACTGCTTTGCTAGCTGGTGACTAACTTATTATTGTTAAAAATTCCCTAAATCTTTATAAGACTTTTAACCAACTCTCCACTGTCTTTCGGCCCAACCACTTTTTAGAAAAAGTTTGCTCGCAGCGACAAATCTGGCAATTTGACTGTTTTAGAGCGATATTCTCAGGCATTGTATCCGTTCAGAGTATTGTCCTTTTTTCCCTACCACAAGGCTACCACAGCTGACGTAAAGTGTAAATAATGTGCAGTCCTTATTTAACTATAGAAAACACCACTGTTCTCAGCAGAGGGCTCAAGTGCCTGCTGGACTGAAGCCCTTTAGATTAGCCTAAAAAAATTTCTGCAAACATAAAAGTTGGTTTGCTGTGTAGTGAATGCAGTTCTGCCGCTGAAATGATTCAGATCTAGTGAAAGTGAAGAGCACCCTGGAGTTCTGTTACATCACAGAGTTAACTGAACTTTGGAGAGCGAGAGAGAATAAATGTGCAGGAGTAAGTTAATCTAGGAGTGAAACAAAACCCAACTGCAGGTTTGCTTTGGACAAGAAAACAATTTTATAGGCTCGATTCTCAATAAAGACAGTTTTATGGAATGTAGAGTATTTCAAATGACTGGTTCATGAAAGAAGTCAAATCATGGGCCTTTTACCTCATGTAGACATCCCTTTTGCAGTGTGTTGTGAGGTGCACGCGCTCTCTCCTCCTCCAGGATCTGAGCCAAAGCCTGGGGTAAAGGTGTGTTAGTTGCATCCCTCTGCCTGTGCACAGAGGCACAGAGCCCAGACTCACAGTGGGTCGTCTCCTGAGAACGTGCCATGCACTGAGTAGTCCCTCCTGCTACATGTCCTCTGTCCTCCGCCCGTCTGTGTCCTTTCAATAAAGATGACTTTTCAGGGACTCTCTCAGAATACAGCTTTCTTTGTGTGAAATGCATGAATGAGATCGTTGATTGAAACATGTTTGCTTGTTGGGGGGGTCGTTGTGTACACTTAAATGCACACTATGATGAATATGTTATTGCTTTGCCTGGAATGTTCCACAGAATGATATTACAGATGTTTATATTGCAAGAAATACCTTGAAAATATGCATGCTTCCAGTGAGAAGGGTTGCATCTTCACAGATCAGGGTTTTTACATAGGAATTTATTTTTTCAGTTTTTCAATAAGCATATAAACAGAACACAAAACAGCAAACAAATAAAAAGGTTGACAAAATACATCCAAAAAAGATACACCACATACTGTACAACAAAATGTCCCATATAGTCCAAAGTTTGTCAAATTTTTCCAATTTCAAATTGAGTCAGAAGGTCATTGTTTCCATTTTTGATGTCTACTGCTACGTTAGTCTAGTCTTTAATCAGCAGTTTGTTTTTTTCATCCATTTTTTGGTGATGGCCTTCCCTGTCGCCAGGAGGTATCCATTGATTGTGTCCGTGGTAGGTGCTTTGAGGCCCAAATGCATAGTTCTGAAATCCAGTGGGATGATGGGAATGCAAAAGCAGTGTGAAAGAGTGCTTTGTTAAACACAGTCCAATATTTCTTGAGCAGTGGGACAGTCCCGTAACACATGGTAACGGTGGGCCACCTGGCAACCACTGTTTCTCCAGCAGTTTGCATTTCCCTGTGAATAGTGCACACTTTAAAATGATGTTAAAAAAAGTGATACATTTTTCCAACATTTTTTTTTTCTCTCTGAATGACAAAATAAAATCTAGAATAGAATCTTACAAAAACAGTAAAATAAATAGTTCTAGTTACATAGATACATTTGGACCATAGATTGAATTAAACAAATATTTTATCTTGCTTCCGAAATGGTCACAATTATTATGTTTTAGTTCTTATATATAGTTTTATATTAACTGAGTCATCTTTAATCTTATAAACCGTGAGCTCATATCGAAATGTTGCATTCGTAACTTTCCACGTTAAGTTTGTGGTCTAGTAAAAAGACAACTTTGCAATCCGGCCCCAAAACTTCAAACTTTTCCTGTGTAGACTTTTAGATATGAAAGATATCTGAGCTCAAAGAGGACGGGACGTTTGAGGGAATTTGTGTTTTGTCATTACGTACACTTTTGAGGTTTTATAAATAAAACCACTGATCTGTAACTTGTTCAGGCTGTTTAACTCCATGAAAACAGTACACCAAACTCTGCCACCATCATCAGTGTTGGGCAAGTTCCTTCAAAAAAGTAATTCATTATAGTTACTTATTTCTTCCCAACTTAGTTAGTAATTCTGTTATTAAATTAGGTAAATTGATTATTAGTTCACAAAAACAAAACTCCAAAAATGACTCCGTTCTGCCTTATTTAGCCTGCAAATGACTAAATTCAGCAACAACCAGCGTTAGGTATAATTAATTCTCTTCCACACACACGATCTGTACAGTCAGGGGTCGAGCGGCGCATACCAAATACACGCTGATACATAAACATATGCACGCTTCATGACAGCGCTTGTAAAACCAAAGGTGAACCACGGCCAAATAGATATAAAACATAGCTGGACTGACGAGAAAGCAGACGCCTGGCTCGTAACACTCCTTTTGTTGTCGTCTGTTTTTTACTTCCATCACAAAGAGTCGCCAAATAACAATAAACAGCCTTAAAATCCACATGTGCTGTCTATTTTCAGTAGTACAAAGCGCTGTGTGCATAAATACCAATGAAATGTCAGAAAAGTCTGTATACCCGCCTAACGCTGCTTCTGAGTCGTCACAACTACGGTCAATCTCTTTATTTTTAATCAGTCGCCGTCTCCAATTCCTCATCTCGTGTACACTTCCACAAACAAACAACACATAAAACTTAGCTGCTTCTCTGAATGAGACGAGAGAGAATAACGAGTTGCGTTACACGGACAACTCTAACTGTCCTGGCCTCACTGAGCACTGACGTTTTTGACACTAACTCAGCAATACAGGGAGCTAAACACTCTCCCATCCGTCCACTAAGAAGCACTTCATTTGGTTCTTTAGTAGGTTTTAATGAGATATGTGTAACACTCTAAATACAGCAAAATTAATGCTAAGCAAAGTTCACAATTATCATCTTTGCACATAACATGTCAACAACCCTGAAAATATTATATACAAGTCAAAAAATTGGATTATTACTTACAGATGATGCGGTTCTAAGTTTAAAGCAGTGTTTCCCAACCAGGGGGTACTTGGAATTGTTTCAGGTTTTATCCCTCCTGCTATCCTTGGGTCATTTTGATCCCATCTAGATTTTTAATTTTATTTTTTATTTCATCGCTATGAAACTTTCATGGGTGGTCCAAAATGCAATAAATAAAATCAGTAAAATCAGAATCAGAAATGGTTTATTGCCATTGTCAGTTATCAAAATTCACAAACATAGGAACTTGCTTCGGCGTAAGGTGCAGCATAAAACAATGAATAAAATGTAATAATGTGCTCAGTTGGAGAGAGCACAAGGGTTAAATTAAGATTAAATTTACTTTTATCTATAAGTGTCATTAGTTGTACAATTAGCATCTTTTTAGACCATAAATCTAATTAAAACAAAAAATATAATTGTAGAAAGTGACAATATGCAACTAGAAAACCCATTTATTTGCGTGACACTCAAGTTAAGGGGTGCTCTCAGTGTGAGACAAAGCTTAGGGGTACTCCAGACAAAAAAGGTTGGGAATTACTGGTTTAAATCAAAGAAATTACCACCATGGGACCTTGGTGAGTTAAATGAAGGTTTGCATTAAGATGCCTTCAGTAGATGAAACTAAATAACTTAAAACAGCTGCTACTAGATGGCCTCTGTAAACTAAAACAAAGCTATGAAAATAATCTTTTACCATTACAATAACAATGTATGGCAGAAGAAAGAGTAATTAGTTAGATTTACTCGTTACTCAAAACTTAAATGTTGTTCTTAAACATGTCAGTTTAGCCTCTTTATCATTTATCATTTTGTGCATGTTTTTTATTTAGTCATGTCTAGACTACTGCAATGCACTTTACGGAATTAACCAAAATGACACCTAGAGATGCAGAAAAGTCTGGAGAGTAGAGCGGGACAAAAAAACCTCCATTTGGCCAGAAAAATGACTTGATGGCGACAATATGTTCCTAGCTGCTCAAACTGGCTAAAGCTTCCAACTGTAGTCACTGCCCACTGTAGCTTCTGTTCTCAGGCTGGATCCATCTGTTTCCGGAGCATTCAAGAAACTCCCCGAAACAAGACCCAGCAACAGGACCTATGCCAGTGTTTGGTGATTAGTGCACAGACTGTGAGAGAGACGCTCAGACCTCTCTGATGGCACCGGGTCAAACTCCACGGTGGTCATTTGTGTGTTGTCTTCATTTACTGCCGCCATGGATCAACTGAGGCTCGAGAATTTTCACCAAAGTCATGTTAAACTGTAAAAAATGTGAGGAGAGTACTGTGCATACCATGGAGCCGTTCCAAATCACACTGTTGAGTTCTGACAAAAAGTATACAAAATGTCAACCAAATTTAGCTTAATCTACAGTATTTAGTCAACCAAGAATTCACTTTTTTGCACTCCAATCATATCAACCTTTTACAAAGTTTTAGATAAAGCCACGCATAATGACAGTGGCAGAAAAGTCTATAATGTGACGCGAACAAAGACATATAACGCACACAGCTGGTACCAAAGAAGAAAAGGTGATCTGTGCTGTTTAAAGGCAGCGGACTACCTTCTCTTCTTCCAATGCCTCCTTCTGTTGTAAGGATTTTAAACCAGAACTAAGTAACTTCAGCGACAGAGCTCCCCCTGCAGCTCTCTTGTGAAAATACACTGCTAGTGAGAAGACGCAAAGTTTTTTTTTCTTCTTTTTATTGAAATGAGGAAGTCCAATTGCATACAAAAACATTTCACGTTTTAAAAAAGAGTCTCAGGAGAGTTGTCTTCAGTTCCATGTCGGCAAATGTTACAGCTGGTTTTCTTTCCAGAGACAACAGGGGGCGACAACATACACCTGAAAATACATTTACAACCACCACACAGACTTACAGAGACATTTAAAAATTTGAAAATGTCACTTAGTTCTGCTTTAAAGACAAGAGACAGATAAGTGAAAGCCCAGTTTTATGGCCGGGAGAGATGCTGTAACGTCCGTCCCTTTTGTGGACTAGGTCTTTTTGTGGTCCCAGGCTGCCTTTCGAAACGCCGCACCAGATAAACAATTTCAACTGCACTTTCTCCATCTTCTTTTTAGCACATTTTGGAAAAAGCACACCGTTTTGCATCCTAATTTGGTCCCAGGAGCAAAATCTGCGCCGCTTCCTTTCATCTCAACTGTGTACACTTTGTCTCATTTAGTGTGTCTTAAGCATTCCGCAACTGCTTGATAAATATACCCGTATATGTGGGAGTGCTGGAGAGAAGCATAGCACGCACTGTGGAGCCCTTAGTGACGAGGAGAATTGCCTGACTTTTTTTCATATTCCAAAGTATAATTTGTTTTGCCCCAGTACAGCTGTATTGTTAAAGTGGCTCATAAGGTAAAATAGGACCGCTGTGTACTGTCTGCATCCAATTATAAAGTACTCAATTAGAAGTCTGGCAGCCATTTGTCTAAAAGTGACCTGTACCTCCAGCCAGAGGTGCAGTGTGCTGGTGGGAACAGTCTCTCATGATGTTGTGAGTCTAGCGCAGGCAGCAGGAGTACAAATATACAGGAGGTTGGGCCAAATTATTATCCTAGCCGTTTTCCTCACCCTCGGGTTGCCTGCTTTAGTGCAGCTGTACCACACTAGCGAACAGCGCGTCAACACACTCTGGGGTAATTTGGCTCTCTTCAGCTTCCTCGGGTAAAAGAGCAGCTGCTGTGCTTTTCCCACAACCGAGGTGATGTTTTGGCCCCAAGACAGCACAGGAATTTAAAGGAGGCACTTCTCCACTGCCTCCCCATTGATCTGCAGTGATGCTTGACTTGTAGATTTACTGAAGTCCACAATCATTCTTTCGGGCCAGTAGTTTGACCTCATTCAAGTTGGAGGCAGGGCGGCGGTGAGTGTAGAGGGTGTACAGTAGTGGACTTAGCACGCACCCCTGGGGAGAACCAGTGTTATGGTGGTTGAGATGTGCACACTTGCTGTCACACTGAGAGCCAATGGTTAAGAAGTCCAGTTGCACAATGAGCAGTTAAGTCAAATAGTTTAGTTTCAGCAGAAGTGTGTTCGGCAGGATGATGTTAAAGGCCAAAATAAAATAAATGAAAAGCAGCGACGGGTCTGTGTTTTTGTGTTCTAAAGCAGATGCTGTATCCACACTCGCCTGTTGTCGGCAGTTTTTTACTCCCATCACAAATAGTCGCCAAATAACAATAAATATCCTTAAAATCCACACGTATGCTGTATATTTCCAATTGTACAAAGTCGCGTGTGCCAAAATACCAATCAAATGTCAGAAAAGTCCTAACGCTGTGTCTGATTGGTCACAAATATGTTCAATTTTTTTTTTTTTTTTGCCAATCACTGTCTCCAATTCCTTGCTCGTGTTCACTTCTCTAAACAAATAAAACGTACCTGAGACGAGAGAGAATAACGAGTTGTGTGACACGGACAGCAAAAAAAACTGTGTATGGCAGATGAAAGGGTAATTACTTAGATTACTCGTAGTCCAATATTGCACAATTTTAGCAGGATTGTGTTCGGCAGGAAGGTGTTAAAGGCCAAAATTAAATAAATGAAAAACAGCCACGCGTCTGTTTTTGTGTTCTAGATGTTCTCTCAGCGCGTAACCATTGTTGAGCTGGTGAAATGGCCTTTTTGATGTATTTTAACATCAGACGATTTCACCTAATGTGGGTGAGTCCTGTGAAGTTGACCTATTCAGCAACAGGTATTATTCTATTTAGGTGGGAAATATGGACACAAAAAAAAAAAAAAAAATGATCACAACTGTTTGCAAAATATTAAAATCACGTCGGACCAAAACTATTAAATATCACATCGTAAAGAGACATAGTTATCTTTTTAAACAAGGGTATAAAATGATATTTGTGCCCTTTTGTGGTTAATTACATGGTCCATTCACGATTTGTGCGAAACTTGAACCTCAACCAATTTACATTTACACATTTTAACACATTCTTGACACATTGTTCGAATATTGTCTGAAAAACGTTATCAAGATTTTTATTTTTTGTCAGTATGGCCAATGGTGGTTGGCTGAAAAAGACACAAATCTATTGCATAACTGTCAAACTTTCACAACTGGACCGCAGGAATCCTTGGCATCTACTTTTATCTAATTATACATCAACTTCAGCACACCATTGCTTAATTCTCAATTTCTAGCCCACATATTCATTGTTTTTGTTCAAAGCCTGCCTCTAATGCAGCTGCTCCCTCGTCGCCCTGACAAGAGACACACGAGTGCAGAGCTGGGAGCAGGGAAAGAGGGAAGATTTAAAATGAGATTCCCAGTGATGTGTCGGAGTGATTGCATCAGTGTGTCAGGGTTTTCTTGGGGTTTCTGATAAGGAGGACTTTGCTGTTTTGTAAAGACCCTCAGGGGTTTTATAGTCTTCACATAGTGTTTACCTTCGAGAGTGTTTTTGTTTGTAGTTACACCTGCAAGATCCAAGTTGACCTTTCCGGAGCCTAAATATGGATGATTCAAAAAACAAGCACAGGAAAGTCTGTATGTAAGTAGTTCATTAATCAGATACAGAAGTTGTGAACAGTAGAGCTCTCCAAGGTGCTGAAAGTTTGCTCTAAGTGAGTCTAGATTGACTTTACTGATAACAATGAAGAAATATTTAACCGAGGGGTGGCTCTATTGAAATTTGTTATTGATGTGGATGATCACCACCAACACCCTCCCGCTATGAAGTAGAGAAATGCATAAGTTACGCAGATTCGTCAACTGAAATGGCATGAGACATTGATCAGGGTGCTCATTTATTAGGTCCCTCTATTTGTTCACATGATTGAATACAGTTCCTACAACACAGCAGGCTGAGGCATGTGAAGCAGTCAGAGCAGGCGACACCTGTGACGCTCAAACACTTATGGGAAAAGAGAAGGAGCCAGCAGGAGCCTATATAAAAATACAACAGTCTAAGGCTTGCAAAGATTACGTGAATAAATAAAAGCACACACATATCAAGAACATACCGTGGACAGTGGTTCATGCACCAGCGGCTGCCCAAAACACCCAAAACAGCAAGAGGAGAGCTCCGACGCCAGGCTATAGCGAGCTAAAACAACCGCTCAAACAATTCGCTTTTTGGATAAGGAGTAATAACATTTACAAGAAAGTACTACAACCTACTCTCTGATGTCTGCACCCTTTTCTTAGCCGCTGCACTTTACACCCTCAAATGACTCAAGTGTAGGTTATGGTGTATGTCCTCTCACCTCTCAATCATGATCGGCTCCACCGTGTCTGACGTCAAGGTGGGAGGAGTGGCGTCGAGGTGGGAGGAGTGACGTGGAGGTGGGAGGAGTGACGTCAAAGTGGGAGGAGTGACGTCGAGGTGGGAGGAGTGGCGTTGAGATGAGAGGAATGATGTCAAGGTGGGACGAGTGACGTCAAGGTGGGAGGAGTGACGTCGAGGTGGTAGGGGTGGCGTCGAGGTGGGAGTAGTGACGTCGAGGTGGGAGGAGTGACGTCAAGGTTGGATGAGTGAGGTGGGATGAGTGACGTCAAGGTGGGAGGAGGAGCAGCCCCTTTCATGGGTGTGTCTGTGAATGGCCAGGTGAACAGATCCCAGACTACTACATGTGGTAAAAGAAGAATAAAGTATTTCAGAATGAAGTTTCGCCACGCATCTACTTTGGTCCAATTGACAAAATTCAATCATGTTTAGCAATGGATTACACAGATATAACAATGGTTATATTGATGATTGTTAGGATTATGATTATACTTATTCTACATCCATGAGCTTCCCTGATTCAGTAACTGCCTGTGGCCTGCACGCTTCACTGGTTTAAAATGAAAAAAGTAACCACAATCACAACTGTGTCTTAACCTGCATAGACAGGTTTTGCTCACCCTCTCTTTTTGCTCCAGAATTCCAGTCTCACTGAGCTGCAGAGGCCAAACTAGCTCTGATTCATGATTGGTACTGGTGCAGGGCTTTACACAGGGATCATTCAGTTCAGAGTGGACTTTTAGTTATTTTTTTCCGTCTGGTTTTAGTTGTATTAACCCGAATGTGGGTAAATCAATATTAATCTTCCTCCATATTTAGGGACACAGACAGGCCATGTTTTAGTGAAATTAGATTTTCTCTTTTTGCCGTAGACTTTATTGACCGGACATTGTGACATGAGGACAAGTGAGAGGGAAGGACATTCAACCAGTTTTCAGAGCCCGAATTGAACTCACGACACCAGCTGCAAACATGCTCCACACAGAAACAAAAATTCTACATACCATTCTTTTAAACACTGCTCTAACGTGAGTTCTTTTTAAACTTCTTTTTCCAGCATACTATGACGCGTACCAGCGTGATAAACCAGACTCCAAAATGATTTCAATCTATCTGTCGTGACTAATTATTCATTACCTGCTGCAGCCCTAATTCAAATGCAAGCGCTCAACCCAAACTTGTATTTTCTACGACTGCCCAGCGCTGACATGAGGAGCAGCAGTGAAGCCCGCAGCAGTCTCGGCGGAGTGGGTTACCTCCTTGTTAAACCTGCTCACCTGAACTGTCTGTGCTCCCACGCTCTGCCCTCAGGCCGGCCTCTGACTGTTTAATGTGCTGTGAAAGAGCCCAATCTCCTTCTCCTGATCAATGCCCGTCCTCCGCGCGGACCATGTCTAAAGGCTCCTGACTATTTTATCATAAAGACATTCTTATCCTAAAGACAAGTAGAGGAAGTAAAATCTGAAGACAAGAGTAAGTACGTGACCTGCAAGTGGGACCATTCAGGTGAACTATGCCATCCAGAAATTTTGACAGTTAAGCTTGAAAAATACTGGAGGCGATGTGCTGGAAGCAGTTTTTTCAATCAAACGTTTTCTCCAATAAGTTTTACTGGAATGTGTGTGTGAATAGCAGCCCAGTCTCCAGAAAAAATAAGCACACATTTTACGTTTTTGGAAATTATGCTGCATGAGCTCGTCAACAGAAAATGTACATATTTCACGTTTTGAAAATGATGTTACTTAAGAATGTCAATCAAAAACGTACACATTACAGTTTAGCAATAATAAACCTAATCCCAAGGCTAACGCTAATTTACAAAATGTAAAATGTGTATGTTTTCCACAAACATACTTATTGACAACAAAAACTTACAATAGCTACGTAAATCTATCCATCCATCTTCTTCCGCTTATCCGGGGCCGGGTCGCGGGGGCAGCAGTCTAAGCAGGGACTCCCAGACTTCCTTCACCCCAGACACTTCCTCCAGCTCCTCCGAGGGGATCCCGAGGCGTTCCCAGGCCAGCCGAGAGACATGGTCCCTCCAGCGTGTCCTGGGTCTACCCCGGGGCCGCCTCCCGGTGGGACATGCCCAGAACACCTCCCGAGGGAGGCGTCCAGGAGGCATCCGGAACAGATGCCCGAGCCACCTCAGCTGGCTCCTCTCGACGTGGAGGAGCAGTGGCTCTACTCCGAGCTCCTCCCGTGTGACTGAGCTCCTCACCCTATCTCTAAGGGAGCGCCCAGCCACCCGGCGGAGGAAGCTCATTTCGACCGCTTGTATCCGCGATCTCGTTCTTTCGGTCATTACCCAGAGCTCATGACCATAGGTGAGGGTAGGAACGTAGATTGACCGGTAAATCGAGAGCTTTGTCTTTCGACTCAGCTCTTTCTTCACCACAACGGTCCGATACAGCGCCCGCATCACTGCAGACGTTGCAGTGATTTATTTTTTTTTAACGTAAATGCAAAAACTTAAATTATGTACGTATTTTGCTGGAGACTAGATTGCAAAATAGGGACATTTTGGTTGTTAAAGGTCCGGCATGTATGGATTTTATTTAAAAGTTATGAAATATTACCTATCTGTGTCCCCAGATTTGAAGTCCATATGTTCAAATCAAATATTACTTTTGATAACAATTGCAATGTTGTTGTAGAAAGGGTTTCAGGGGTCCGGATGACAACCCCTGAAACCCTTTCTACGAAACCCTGGACGAATGAGGGATTACATCAACGAATTGCAATGTTGATTTAGTCTTAATTACAAAAAAATTGGACGTGATATAAAAGTTGTTTTGGTTCATTCAAAAACAGACAAAATTACACCTTCTGAGTTGCCAGATCCTACAATTGAAACTCGATGTAAACAGACTTCCCTCTGACCTGCCCGAAGCCTTCAGTGAGAATGAAACATGGCTTGTCCAGTCCTGAGTAATGTTAGCAATATTGCATTTGATTTATTCAGTGCTTTTTTTGGACGCTCAGAGATGCTTCATTCACTCCACACCTGGTGATGTAAGCTACTATTATATTATATACAGCTCCTCCCAGCAAGATACTAACAAGCAGGTGAGACTAAACACACAGGTGCAGGTTAAGACACTGGAATCCATTGAATCCATTCAACCTCAGTCACTGCAGAGGGAAATGAGCTTTGAGAGCTGTGGTCTGGGACAAAGCATCTATTCAATGTTCCCTTTGATTCATGCTCCTGTACACGGTCCCTGTAAACTAAACTAAAGTAAACTGCCATGTGCCTGGTTCAGAGGTCAGGAGGCCATCGAACCTAGAGTCCTGTGAACATGACACATACGCATACACTTTCTCTCATGTGTTGTTTTCAATGTGTATTTACTGAACGTGCTTTTATTGTGTGCACAGCTTTCAATTAAAAAGATCCAAACTGATTATTAATGAGTCTAACTGACTGAAAAAAAATCCTAAAATTCCTTTAATTGCACAGTGGCTCTTCCTTTTGTCTGTTGACAGTTGGCTTTCTCCAGAGTGACAGGGTCTTCTAGAAGTTAACAGCAGTCTGTGTTCACACTGGTTCAAATGCTTGTGTGAAACAGACCTTAGAGATTCACTTTTTCTTAAAAGCAAAAATAGACTTGCGAATTCGGTGCATTTCTCCTACAAAAGACTCAGGCAGTGGCACCACATCAAACATGGTGGAGTAAAACAGTGCAAACTAAAGGTCACATTTTGAGCCAGTTTCATCATGTCTCACTGAGGAGCAGAGGACACGGCTCTCAAACAGAATAATAAATCACAGTGTGAATAATTGAGTCCAACGAGGGAACATATTAAATGTATTTGCAGTTTCAGCACATCATTTGTAAATGAATGGAAATGTAGGCTATGATTCTTTTACATGAGGGGAATGCAAGCAGTAGCCCAAGATTACTTGGACTGACTTCAGATTTAAAGATGTTATTGAATAGTATTTGAATGTAAAATGTTCTTTAAATTACATTTGCATCCTTAATAATATTTCCGTACTTTTGGCATAAATCATTAAAATAAGAAAACATAATAGTTAAAATTGGCAATACCCTAGTAAACAGACTTAGAAGATCCACAGAATAGAAGGCTTAAGGCTCTTTCACACTAAAGACATTATCCCCATCTGAGCGGATCAGGCAAGTTTTGGTGACAGCCGGTGTCCATGTTTTTAGTGTGAATGACGCTGTCAGAACTCAGAGGAGTACGGAGGAGGTCGAGGGGGAAGCTTTTTGGAGGATTTGTTCATAAAACAGTCACCACAAGAGGAGCACTCTTGACTCCAGTTCATTCATAAAATTCTCTTTTCACTTATATTTTGCTTAACTTTAAATCAAACACTCTCAGCATGTCCTCCTTCTGTGACGATAACACATTGCTGTTAACTGACCTTTATTTTAGCCTTGTCTAAATCCAAACATAGATGATTCCTTCTTTTGCCAAAAACTGTAATAATCCAGTCTGTTTGGTCCATGTATGTGATCCCAGCGCTCACTGTAGCTTAGGTCTAGAGTTTATTGATTACTCTGTTGTTAAAGCATGTGTCTTTAACTAGTTTGTCCGCTCCACACAGTTTTAACCACTTGCGCCGTCTGCTGTTGTATTAGGGTATTGTGTTGTTGGTATTTGTCGCTGCATTTACGTAGTGAAAGTGTGAGGACATGTGAGGAGACATGGAGTAGGGACCGACTGAGTCACTTGGACTGGGAGGTCGGACTGGTGAGAAATAGCCTTTAGGGTCCTCAAGACTTTGCGTACATTCTTAAAAACATTATACAGTAACTTTAATACAAGGGGGAAACATCCATTTTCTGATCACGAACATCAGGACTCTGTGTGTGGGCTGAGAGGGTCAAAGGGGTGTAGGTAAAAGAACACGGCACAGCTTGAATGCAAAGTTACGTCTAGTTCTCAAAGTTGTTCAGCATTCTCCTTGGGAGTTGATTACATTTCAACAGAATCAATCAGCGAAGCACAAAACACTGACAATCTGAGGTGAGAGAAGTTTGATTTTGTTCCAAATGGTAGCTGACCAATAACCTCCTCTGTTTCACTTTCATTATGGAAATAAACTAAGTACTGACCAGACTTACTCTTTGAAGAGAAATGAAGAAGTCTATATTCTCAGTCCCAGCCAAGCACACCAATATCCTTTTGTCATCTCAAGTCGACGCAAAAAAAGCACATTCAAGCCCTCTCTTCAGCTGCCTCAGTGGTTTCCCAGCTTGTGCTTCACCCCCACACCTTCACTTCCTCTGCGTCATTTTATTCCGCATCATCCTGCTCCTCGTGACCTCATCGACCAGCCTCAAACGTCTTCAACATCGCCCGTGCTCATCATTGCACTGTCTCCAACTGCAGTATGCGTGCCAAAGAAATATTGACGTGCTATAAAGCTCCTCGAATGGTTCTATTTGCATGTGTCTGAGTCTCTCCAAAAGTAATCACAATCACTATAAATCCAGTTAGCTTGTATTATTCTCAAATGTTTGCTGAGGCTCTTCCTGTTTCGGTGGATGGATCGCAACATCGACACTGTCTAAACTGTTCCATTTACTGTACTTACTTAGTGTATATTCACTTTCAACAATAAATTCTGAGTCATTTCAACATGCTAAAGACTTATATAACCCCAAAACTCCTGAAGTGTCTCAGCTTTTTTTTTTTTTTGTTCTCAGTGTAACAATGAGCATGACATGACTACAATAGAATAATAGGAGGTGTCTTTTAAGCCCACCTCAAAATGGAAAAGTTTGTCGACAGTTCTAAATGAGCGAGGCAGGGGTCCTGTCTGCTTCACGTCTGCTGTTCTCTGACGAGCACAATGTTCAGGGCTGATAATGCTGCAGAGGCCAGAGGAGACAAAGACTAATGGCGCAGTAGAAAATATGGCAAAAATTTTTATTTCATTTTATGCATCTGACACACTGTAAGCGGAAAAAACAAAAGCAAATACATATTGCTCTACTTCTGCTCATGGGAAATTATGCGTTAGATTAAAACTGGGCAGCACGGAAGCTGAGGGTATCGGCCTCAGCTTCCGTATCTTTCTTTTTTTAACAATAAAACACAATACTATACTAGGGCTATTCAACTTAAGGCCCGGGATTGTCAAACGTATTGATTCTGCCCAATTTTGCCTTGTCTTCCTTTATATAATTTGGATATTATTCCGCTCAAAAGTTCTGATTTCTATGCCTTAATAAAAAATTCAGTCAGAGGGTTATGATTGCTTTGTTGAGTTTCTTGGTTGTAATAACTCCTTATGTGAAAGTACTTGTAAAAGTCAAAGGATGCAGCATAACAAAGCTTTTAGCATACGTGTCTCACTGCAAGAGGCTGTGCACAGGAGGATGCATTTGTACACCTTGCATTTTTAATGACAAAAAAAGTACTTAACCGTCTACCTAAAACCTGATTTTGAGAATGCATGAATGTTGTGCCAGTCTTTGCCCTCAGAATATTATAATTTTCTGTGAGCAGGAGAATTGAACTCTACTTATCAGCATTGGAGACTACAAATGGTGTGAAGATCTGAAGAGAGGAAAACTCGTGCAACAATTACTACTTTACAGATCTTTGACAAAACTATTGCGTCAAGGTTTGAAGCTTGTGTTTCCATGGACTGAAGTATGAGTGTGGGACAGGGAGCAGTTCTTGTCTTGTCTGCAAATAAACCATCAAGGCTGTGGTGTCCAGAGAGAGTCTTCTCTGCTCACACACATACGGACAGATGAATGAAACAAATGTTTGTCACGTCTAGCTCTCTCAGCTCCACGTGCCTGACTCCATCTGCAGGTGGATCACTGACTTCCTGACGGACCGGAGGCAGTGCGTGCGGCTAGGGAAGAATGTCTCAGAGACTCGGACTATCAACACAGGAACTCCACAGGGCTGTGTACTTTCTCCTCTGCTCTTCTCCCTGTACACCAACTGCTGCAACTCCAGCCACAACTCTGTAAAACTGATCAAGTTTGCAGACGACACCACCCTCATCGGACTCATCTCGGACGGCGATGAGTCTGTCTACAGGAGGGAGGTGGACCGGCTGGTGTCCTGGTGCAGCGATAACAACCTGGAGCTCAACACCCAGAAGACAGTGGAGATGATCGTGGACTTCAGGAAAGTCTCAGCCCCCCTGCCCCCCCTCGCCCTGACAGACTCTCCCATCACCACCGTGGACTCTTTCCGCTTCCTTGGCACCACCATCACTCAGGACCTCAAGTGGGAGCCGACCATCAGCTCCATCATCAAGAAGGCCCAGCAGAGGCTGTACTTCCTGCGGCAGCTGAGGAAAGCCAAGCTGCCGGCGCAGATGATGGTGCAGTTCTACACGGCCATCATCGAGTCCATCCTCACCTCCTCCATCACCGTGTGGTACGCTGGAGCCACAGCCAGGGACAAACAGAGACTACAGCGCATTGTGCGCTCTGCTGAGAAGGTGATCGGCTGCAGCCTTCCATCTGTCCAGGACCTGTACGTCTCCAGGACTCGGGGACGAGCCGGTCGGATCACAGCTGACCCTTCTCACCCTGGACACGGACTATTTGAGCCACTCCCCTCGGGCAGGAGGCTACGGTCCATCCGGACCAGAACCTCCCGCCACAAGAACAGTTTCTTTCCCTCTGCCGTTGGACTCATGAACACTCTGTAACACCCGTCACTTTAACTATATATTATATAAGGACAATCTATTTGCACTACACATTTGCACATGGCACTGTCTGCCAACTGTACATTCTGTATATAGTCTATCTTAGTCTATTTTATTCTTAATTTTTATGCATGCCTTTTTATATATTTTTTATATTTTACTCATTGCTTTATGTTTGCACCTTCGCCGAAGCAAATTCCTATGTTTGTGAATTTCACTGACAATGGCAATAAACCGCTTCTGATTCTGATTCTGATTCTGATTCTAATGGAGAGTGAGATCGTTTCACTCTGAATTATGAAGACTGTCGGCTGCAAGAAAACAAAGGAACAGACAGAAAAGATCAACTCCATTCAACTACATTTTCTCACTTTTAGTTTGTTATACAGTCAAACAAATTATGCAGCTTTTACTGTAGAACTAAAATCTTTTTCCAGCACTGACAACATGGAAAAGTGAAAACATGTAGGCTGGTAAAATACAAATGACCCAAAAACACCAAGCTCCACAAGGGTTCGTTCATTCTTGTCTACGCTCTGTGATTTGAGATGAAGAGCAGCGTTAATAATTGGAGTGATATGATGAGTAAACAAAAGCAGCTGTTTACAATGTTTACAGTCCTCACTGGAATTAAACAAGGTGGAGCTCAGAGATGGGTGAAGTGAATCTTACCAAATACTCTGGTATAACACGAGTCACACCTCCCATAACTCACAAACACCTGCTACTTAATGTAAACCATCGTGTGTCATTTAGATGTCACAAACTTAGCGAAAATCAACAGCCAGCCAGAGAGACAACTTCCTCTAAGCCAGGGGTTCCCAAACTTTTCTGGCTGGAACCCCCAAAGTGAAATAAAAAATAATTTTAAGTATCAAAGTATGTTAAATCTGGTTTAATATTGATCATTTGAATAGTTTATTGTTTATTCGAGCAAATACAGCATCATATTTATTCAAACTAGATATTGAAATCATCTCGCGACCCCCCGCTCATCCCTCGTGACTCCCCAGGGAGGACCACTACTCTAAGCAACCTACCAGAACCTCTGTGTTTAGTGCGCCCTCTAGTGGTGTGACGGAATAAGAGACCACCTTTTCCACGGGGCCACACATACAGTATGTACTCTATGTTTGTGTATTTTGGCATTAGGGATCATTCAGTGGAGTTCTTTTTTTCATTTTCTACAGCTTGTGCCTGTTAGGGGTCGCGGGTGACTGGAGCCTATCCCAGTGGCATCCTGGACAGTGGCCAACTGGTCGCAGGGTTAACACAGAGACAGACATGGACTTTCACATTCACTCCCACGTTCTCACTGCAATTTTTAGAGATGCCAGTTAACCTACACATGCATGTGTTTGGACGGTGGGAGGAAGCCAGACCCAGAGAGAACATGCAGACTCCACCCAGAGAGTGTGATGTTGGTCTGGTCTGGGATTTGAACCTCCTTATTGGGAGGCAGGAGCTCTAACCGCTGTGCCACCATGCACCTGTCTTTTTCTTTCTTTTCTTTAACCAAGAAAGTTCCATTGAGATAATAGTAAGTAAATATGCATTTTATAAAATGAGGCTAATCCATGCTTTTGTAAATGCTCATGGATTTGCCCGTAAAATACTGCAACTCATGATCTGTACACTTGTGATGTTTGCTTCAAAGTAGTACATTTTCTTCACATTATTCCCATTTATAGCGCACATTCTCTCATCTTCCTTATGTTTTCCAAAGCCACATTTCACTTTCACTCATCGTATGTATGGATGTATAAGTATGGTGCGCTAGACAGAAATGAGGAGATAGAAGAGAAGACAGAGAAGAACGGAGCAGGCAGCCGCTGCGGCAAAGCAGCAAGGAACTCCTAAATCTAAAAACTCTATATATAATCAATTGAAATGGAAGATGGGTGCGCAGTGGCACCTCCTGCCACCCAATAAGAAGATCGTGGGTTTGAATCCCGGACCAGACCAACATCACATGATCTCTCTGGGTGGTCTGCATGTTCTACCTGTGTTACTATGGGTTCTCTGGCTTCCTCCCACCGTCCAAACACATGCACGTGTAGGTTAACTGGCAACACTAAATTGCCCCGAGTGAATGAATGTGAGAGTGAATGGTTGTCTGTCAATGTCTGTGTTAAGCGAGAAGTTGACCACTGTCCAGTGTGTACTCCGCCTAATGCCCAAAGTCACTGGGATAGGCTCCAGTCACCAACGACCCCTAACGGGAACAAGCGGTAGAAAATGAATGAATGAAATGGAAAATGTTGTGTGCACAGATTAAAGTGTCTGACGGACCAGATTTGCCGTGCAGCTGCATCTCTGACACTTTAATGTTGTTGTACAGTCTCTTTAAATAAAGGCTAAACTACAGTTACCGGTAAAACCTTATGCTCTCTCAGCAATTTTGTTCTTGAATTACCACAAATAATGACAAATACAAGCAAGGCACAAAAACAAAACAAAATGGTTTAGGTTAAACAAGAAAGAAATGAACCTTTTTTGGACTTTACGGAAACGTGTTCAGTGGCACTCTCGGCAGCTGTGATTGTTAAGAGTATTCGGCTCATGCTTCACTGATAAGCCCCATCAGCGCTCTCAGCTTGTCAACGCCTCTCGTTTTGAGGCACTCAAAAACATACTACTGCTGTGCCTCTCTGCTTCTGTTTACACGTTTGGTAAAATCATAAAAACGCAGAAAATAAAAATGTAGAAGTTAGGCAAGTAGAGTTTAAAGTTAAAGTGCCCAACTTTTTTGCAACTTTAATTTGGGAATCATTGTACCAATAATAAGTGAACTGTGGAACAGCTGGTGACTGAAAGGGGCTGTACCTGATTTTTATTTACTCTAATAAAGATATGTTCTCTTTACATTACACATTGTTTGATAGAAGCAACTTCATGGAATTACATCGGGTTTGTAATGTATAATCTGTGCATATTATAAACGCACTTTTTTGGAAAAAAATAGTGCAGAAGTGTTTACTTCTTTTCAGCCAATCAGGCATATTGTACACTATGAATCATGGGAAAATAACTGCTTGACACTATCCCAGATATGTGATTCTCTGTCTTGGCGCAGTCTCAAAAGTGCTAAACACTAATTGTAAACAAAATTAGAGGAACTTTATGGAAATGACAGCATAAGACTATTCAAGGCAGTCATTTCTGAGTCATGGTGCAATACTGAGTGAAAGGAAGGACTATGTGGGCGGAGCTAACGGTTCAAACAAAATCATGTTCCTGTCTCACGGCTCAAAATTCAGTACAGGCCCTTTAAAAAGAAGAATCCCATGCAGGCCCTGTACATCTTAACATCAGTCACATGTATCCCTCACTTACCTAATGCAGTTCCAAAATCCTAAATATTCAACACTTTGCACAAGTCCCTGAGCCCAGAGCCGTCACGGTAAAGCTAACCAATGTTGCTGCATGCACGCTAACGGCGCACTTCCCGATCTCTCCTGGGCAGTGTTCAAAAACGATCCGAATCCTCTTTACAAATCGTGGTACACTGACACGCCTTTTGCACAGTGAAACGCCCAGAAGCCTACGAAATCAGGAAGTGTCTGCAACGCGCTCCAGCCCCTCCCTTCAAGCGTTCTGCTCCCCCCTCAAAGAACAGAGCGGCAGACGCAGGTTAGCCGATAGCGGTACACAGCAACACCGAGTTATTTACGCTAGCGTTGCATTTGTTCTCGGTTTCTTTTTGAAAATGTGTCAGGCAGAAAGTGCATGTTTGAATGCCCAGGATGAACACCTTTTTTTTTGACACTTCCCAGGGATGTCACAAGTCAGGAAAAGTGGCTACAGTTTGTGTCTGACAGCCCACCATCGAAGAAAGTGTGCTATGTTTGTTCATGCCATTTTACCAAGGACTGCTTATTCATCTGGTAGAAAAACTGACTATAAAGACGGATGCCATTCCAACGATAAAGAGCAGTCCAGTGAGTAAGTCTGAAACTTGCTTTGGGTAATAGATTTGGCTGTGATTCTACATCTGTGATCAGAACATTTTTGGTGGAAAATGGGGCTAATACCATGTACGCGATCGCTTAGCATGATGGGGTCGCACCAGACCAATGCATCTTGTGACAGCCTCCGTACTGTCTCCAGTTCCTGCAAAAAGTCCATCTCAATGTCAGATCAAACGTTTAAAGTTTTAATTTTAATAAGTAACAGTGCAAACACGGAATACATAAACGGTATACTGAACTTTATGTGATGTGAAGTTGTTTTTAGTGGACGTTTTGGACCCTGGAGGACACACGTGGATTCTGTTGTGATGACGAGCTGAAGGGGGAGCAGGAGGAGGGGGAGACTAAGAGCGTCAGATATAGCATTTTCATAAAAGATTACACTTTTAATGTACCGTCAAAGTGTAATACCCCCTCTTTAACTGTGTCCTCTGTACTTGTCCAGCTGTTAATACAGGTATTTGGCCTAATATTGGCCCTCAAACAGCCATCTAGCTGTACATGTATGGGCCTGTATGTATGTATGCATGTATGTGACTTGTATATTTTACTATGGAGATCTGAGTTATGGAGCTTAAGTGCACTGTCGCTGCCTTGACTTGGCGTTATTGTTTACCGGAGAGCCAATCATCTGAATCTGCGTTGTCTATCTCGAAATTAATTGTTATGGGAACCAACTTCCATCCAATAAACTGTCTAATGGAGCTTGTCCAACTAAACCTACTTCCAACTGAAACGTTAAACTGAACAAGCTATGTGCCTTACGTTGCCATTTTTTTGTCGTTTAAATGATGCTTTATATTCTAATTCTTGGTTTAGCCACTACATCAAAGCTAAGCTACAAACCCTTGGAATACCACACGCAATTCTATTCCATGACTTTTACCATTGTACTGATGAAATTGTATTCAAAATATACCAGGAACCTCTTCCCCACAGGCCAGTAGCACTCTCCCATCTGCGGTCAAAAAGTCATGCAGGTGCAGACCGTCGGCTTCTTCACAGGCATTTCCAGGTCTTACTCCTGTCAGTAGCCTGTGGCCATTTTCTTTCAGCCCACTGGCCTCCTCTTCTGCTCTTGACCTCTCCCTCTCAGCCTGTAGCTATGTTGTTGTAGACTGGTGATGTCAAAGTATATGTGGAATGGCAGACACTATATTTTTAAACTTGTGTGTGTGGTCATCATCCCAGAGCAAGAGCTTCTCTATAACTCTGCCTTAATGGTCCATACAAGTCTCCACTGGACTTCAGAGCTATTCCTATGTTTTATGGTCTTCATTAGCTGTAACTGCGTTGGCTGCAGAATCATTCCCTTTGTCCTCTGAAGTAGTTTGGTTCTAAGCTACCAGCAGCAGAAGTGGGCAGCACATATTAAAGGCACTGTATCAGATTTTTAAAAATATTTGTAGTATTGATGAAAACCAAAACTAGTTCCTTTTAATCCGTTTGCAGCAGTACAAGGGCATTCTTCATTTTGTCACATTAATCCTAATAGACCCCTCCAGGAGTGATGTATTCAGAACAGCTATGCACACAGCCTGGTACTAATGTAAACATTGTCCCCCGTTTTAATGTGGCAGCAAAAAAAAAAAAAAAAGGGTAATTTTGTAATTTGTAGACGGTGTAGACACATGGTTGTTGTTTATATGTTCATCACATTTGCCAACGAGTAATAACTATCAATATCTTCAACCTCTAGTTTCTTAAGTTCACTTATTCCTGTAGAATTTCTGGCACAAATGTTTTTCAATCAAACTGTATATTAGATTAAGTAATGTTTATTAACAGGATTTTAGCATGTAGGCTAATTTTGTGTGCCAGTGGGTGATGGTAACACTCAATAAAAACACTTATAGATGTGATAATATTGACTAACCCTGCTCTAGTTTTACTCGTGTGTGGTTGAGTGGTTGGTAGTTGCCAAAACAGCCCTAGTTTCATAGTTTGTGATGTTTGGAGGCTAAGGCTAATGGGCTATTTCCTGAGATGAGTTTATAAATACTTTTCACAACTTTCAGAAGCCTGAGCAAGTTTTGCTATCACAATAAAGCTAACCACAACTATGCTGCGCGTCAGCTTCCTTAAACCTTCTACAGGATGTGATGACAACTATGTAGAAACTCTTATCATTGCACGGCTTCCTTCACTCAAGAATGCCCTGAATGCCACTTCAGGGAAGATCAGCTGAGGAAGGAGAATGCTACTACCTACTTTGGCTTATAAACGAACAAACAAAGCATGTGAAAAGAAGACATGAAGAATTTCATTTAGGGATTCTTTGACTATTATTTTTTCGGTTTTGATGAGTCATAAAATATGACACATAAACTATACACACTTTATGCATATTGATGAATCAGAATTGATAGATACTTTGGTAATTCCAGGCACACTCTGTTTCCAAAAAGAATAAACTTGTCACTTTTTAAAGACACAGTTGTTTAAAGTGGCCTTTTATGTTTGACAGAATGGGTGCTTAAAGCCACAGTGCTGCCCTCTACTGTCATGACAAATTCTGCCAATGTTGACCAGTATGGACATTAAAATAAACTGACATCCAGGCAGCAATGCAGCCTCATTAATGTACATGATGCTTGTATTAACTTGCGTGACTAAAAATCTTTGGCGCACAATCATCCCTATTGTTTGTTGTGCATGTTAATTGTTCCTGTCAGAGTGTTCTCTAGTGGGCTGTGTAACAGAGTTTAAAGTCCGACTCAGTGAAAGTATAGATCTGTAACAATGAAGTGTAAGGCATGCCTTACATTTTCTAATCCTTCATCCTATTGTCCTTTATTATATGGTTATTCACAAACCTCAACTCTAACCAGTATAATGCTAGGCTATGACATGGCATAATGCTCCAGTGCAGCTCGGTAAGCAAGAAGTGGAGAAGTGGCCTGTATATTTTCATTATAGACTCGGGGTATTGTGGAGATAAATGCACTAACTTTTAAAGTAGACACTTTCAGGTCATTTCCCACAAAGTGCCTCAGAATGAGCTTGTTTACAGAGTCTGAATGTCCAGCCAAAGCGTACGTGGCTGCTGCTTCTTCATCCTGTCTCATTCTGGCTGTGTTCTCTCTAACAGGCCACTTTCCCGAGAGCATTAGACACTGACACTAACTTCATCTGAGCTTTATTCCATCTCACATAATGATATCAGAAAGACCTCGGAGTTTGTACTTTCTGGAAAATCTAAAAATGTCCTTCTATCACAGTATTTTCTAAGGCTCTGTATACAAAAGATGGCAATAATCAGATACATTTACTTGTACGCCATACTTTTACTTCTACTTGAGTAACTGTATTCTTACATTTGTAAAAGTGTTGGTTACTCTCCTCACTATGAGTAAGTCTTTAAATCAGTTTGAACATACATTTCCAACATGAAACCTTCTGAATTATTATTTAAGTTGTTTGTCAGATTGCGATGTTAATATTCGTTACTTGAATAGGGTAATATTTTTGCCAAATTTAGTAATTATTCTGACCACTACTTTGACTTCTTCTTGAGTAATAATATTTCAAGGCAACGATACACTTAATGGAAAAATATGATGCATTTTTGTATTGTTATTAGTCTATAAACGTCTCATAAAAATAAATTAATAAATATTATGAAGTATATGAACATGTTTCTCAGTGGTCTGCCCTGGCACTGAGTGTATGCAGCCAGTAGATAGTGCCTAGCGTTTACACAATTTAGTTATGTGAGCACTTGAAGGGACTATGTGACGTGATGATCAAACTAGTACCAGCCATTGTGTTAAGTGTTTAGACAGCAGAAATGCACAGAATAAGTCTGGCAATGATTTGAGGACTTAAAACTGTTTCTTGAATAAGAGACGTCTAAAATCGGAAAAAAACTTCATCATTCAAGGGAGTTCAGCAGGAAGTGTTGTTGACAGTCGAATGGGAGAGGATTTTCTAACCAGCCCTAAAATAGCGAGAATGCAGATAATTGCAAATCCAGGTATGTTTTTCATGACAAGACATCGTTATAATATGGTTAAAAGCTCAAAAAAAGTCACTGTAGCAGAATATGTCCTTTAACATTTTTGTCAACTTGTCGATATAAGACAAAATTGCATGTGCACGTTTTCCCGGTTGATGTAAAAAGTTGTGACCTGTTATCAATCCGAGCATGGCACACCATTTCTAGTCATAGAAAGCAGCAGCCCACAGAGAAAGTGATGGATGCTGCTCCAACACAATGACAGATTATAGTGGGCAGAGATTTTCGGAGATTGTATTTTCGGACACACTGCTTCAGAGGAGACTCTCTGAGGAGCCCCGCAGAAGAGCAGGACACTGAGAGGGGATCGTACAAACTAATAGAGAGTCATTTCATGGACGATGTGTGAAAGAAATGACAAATGACTCAAAGATTTCCAACGCTGACTCCTCTCAGCTTAACAAGAAAAAGAACAGCCAAGCTTTTATGAGTGAGTAAGCAACATGAAACACAGCAGGGAGAGTGTTCTGGTGATGCGATGCCAACCGTTTCATTTTCAAACTGAAACTAAGGCTACTATTGACTGTACCAGGATAACTCAAAGGGGAACCGCAAGAGAATTGGGCCTCCTCTCGTATTTTGACTTGCTTGTTTGCCTTTCGCCCATCAGGGAACGAACTCACAGTCTCATGTTCAAAATCTTTTGTGTTTTGCTTTTAGCATTGGCTGACTTTTTTAATGTCACATGAAAGTCCCCAGTGTTTCAGATGTTCTTTTAGTCAGACAGTAATTATTTAACTACGATACATGTTTTAGCTACTAGCTAGGTAGATGCAGAAGAATGAATTAAACTAAGAAAAGCTAGCTGCACAATATATTGCAAACTGGAAACAAAAAAAGTTCCATTGGCGCAAGTATCAAACCATAAAGGTTGCAATAATTTAAATAAAATAATAATAGAATGTCCACTTCAATTTTTTTTACTAGAACAATGTTATTGTGCATGTAGACCTCTACAAACATTCGGAATGTTCTGAAATCCATGGTATTATCAGTCCAGTCTTCTCTCAAGTGTTAAACCATCTGGAATTACTCTGAACTCAACCTACTTGATCAACATTTACCACAAATCTAATTTCAATAACAAAAGTCACAATTACCTTCCTTCAGAGCCAAATCAAGAGTCAGTTAAAGTTATATTTGCCCCAAAGTGCACTGACAAGAAGAATACTCCTGCTTTAAAATACTTTCTGCTTTAAAGAATAGACTTTAAAGCAGCTCTGCTTGTGTTCAAGTCTCTCCACGGCCAAGCACCATAGTACATCTGTGACATGTTAGGGCCATATGAACCATCTCACACTCTGAGGACCTCAGGGACCGGCCTCCTGCTGGTGCCAGAGTCAGGACTAAACATGGACCGACCTCCTGCTGGTGCTAGAGTCAGGACTAAAGGCCAATTCATACTTCATAAGAAGTACGAACTTTGTTCGTGCGCCTCAGGCTGTAAGAACAAGAACAAACGTTTCGGCTCTGGCATTCATACTTCAGCTCAAGCGCCGCAGCCGAACTCATTCAGACCCCGCCCCCCCGTGATCCCAACAACTGTTTCCACGCTGTTTCTATGGAGATTACCATCGCTATCAGCTCAGTTGATATCGTTTTAGCAATGGCAGATGTAGTTTTTGAGTGGATGAGAGAGGAGGAGGAAGAAGAGAGGATGATGTTTGAAGATGAAGAGGATGACGACCTGCTTCTTTTACATGCGCTGGCCGAGGAGACAGAACGAAATGAGTGAAGATGGCATGTTCGGCCGCTAAATACGACGTGGGTAGTACAGGGCGAATACAGTCTGCTCGTTCAACAAATGCGGGAGATAGATGAGGAGAGGCACTTTTCGTACTTCCGGATGTCAGCCCGTCGGTTTGACCACCTTGTCCTTAGGATAACACTATTTCTCCAACATGCGACCAAGGAAATTTATCCCGCCCCTTTTGAAAAACTGGCCAATCAGAGCCTAGTTGACGCACAGCTCTGCCGAACAAAGTTCTGCTCAGCCGAAGTGCCAAGAACAGGCTGCGAGAACAGCCGAACAGAGGCTGTAAGAACAAAATGACGTAATTTTGTTCTTCCAGCCTGAGGCGCACGAACAAAGTTCGTACTTCTTATGAAGTATGAATTGGCCTTAAACATGGACCGGCCTCCTGCTGGTGCCAGAGTCAGGACTAAACATGGACCGGCCTCCTGCTGGTGTCAGAGTCAGGACTAAACATGGACCGGCCTCCTGCTGGTGCCAGAGTCAGGACTAAACATGGACCGGCTATAGATGTGCAGACCAGGACTAAACATGGACCGGCCTCCTGCTGGTGCCAGAGTCAGGACTAAACATGGACCGACCTCCTGCTGGTGCCAGAGTCAGGACTAAACATGGACCGGCCTCCTGCTGGTGCCAGAGTCAGGACTAAACATGGACCGGCCTCCTGCTGGTGCCAGAGTCAGGACTAAACATGGACCGGCCTCCTGCTGGTGCCAGAGTCAGGACTAAACATGGGCAGGCCTCCTGCTGGTGCCAGAGTCAGGACTAAACATGGACCGGCCTCCTGCTGGTGTCAGAGTCAGGACTAAACATGGACCGGCCTCCTGCTGGTGCCAGAGTCAGGACTAAACATGGCCCGGCCTCCTGCTGGTGTCAGAGTCAGGACTAAACATGGACCGGCTATAGATGTGCAGACCAGGACTAAACATGGACCGGCCTCCTGCTGGTGCCAGAGTCAGGACTAAACATGGACCGGCCTCCTGCTGGTGCCAGAGTCAGGACTAAACATGGACCGGCCTCCTGCTGGTGCCAGAGTCAGGACTAAAAATGGACCGGCTATAGATGTGCAGACGACTGTCTTAAGTCTGTTTTGTGATTTTAATGCAATTTTATTGTGTTGTGTAAAGCACTTTGTCTTGTGTACAAATTGTGTTCTACAAATAAACTTGCCTTGCCTTTATAATCCTACAAAAAAAAAATTATCAACTAATCAACAGTTTGGAATACTAAGACACAATTGACCTATAAAGGAACTACATGACTACAGGCCTACAGCCTTACATTGCTCCTGTGGTTTTCATGTGGACTGTATCACTACTGGTCTCATGTCCACATCCCACCCATCCTCCCCCACCCAGCCTCCCCCATCAATAAATCTGCAAAAAAAATACACAACATGGCCTTAGTTTTGCTTGAACCTTCATGTCATTTCACAAGATTTGGCTCAAGAAGTCGACTTCTCTGAAAAAGTTGCACTTTACGTCACTCAAGCCTACTTCTTTCACCGAGGCTTTCGGCGATGGAAGAGACAAAAAAACACACCAAAATGCTTCCTCAAAGTATATTTTCTGTGAACACTGGTGTAAGTTTGTCACTGGTATTTATGGTTATAGTTAAGGTGCACTTTTTTTTGTTCCTGGTGGGAAATGTGTCCTCTACATTACAACTGTTCTTCAATGCCACTGAGGCAGTATATAAGAGAAGATAATCCTTTATCATATTTACACTGTTTCTTATTATAGCCAGAGATTGTTTAACATAAAAACGTTTTATTGTGCTTTTTAACAATTGCACACATGATTAGCGGAATTGAACTTCACAACTCTGAGTCTGGGACTGACAACTAACCCCTACATGTCAGTGCCCTGGAGGAGAATAACTTTTTGTTTCTATGTCATGTCCATTCTTATTTTTCTATGTTTGTCTGTACAATACGTGAGACTCTGTACTCTGTAAAATGTAAAGTTCAGTAATGCCAGGTATGTAAACACAAAAGGAATAGCTCATTTTAAAATGTATTTCAATCACAACTTATTCTGTGATGCTACTGTACCATAATGAGGACACAAACACACAACAGAGAAAAGTAGACAAATAAGTACAAAGCTGGCACAAAGGTTTTGTGGTGCAAACTGTAATGTAGTGCCCAACTGATCATTTGGTTTTGGTGTTATTTTCTAAATGCATTACTTTTAATTCTCCATTTTGCATGGCCCTTCAGGTCCACTGTGACCTTGTCCAAAGTGCCAGATTGGGTGTGAAGGGTACAGAACACATTACATACAATTAGATTCCATCTGTTGTTCTAAACCTGGCAACCCACAGCTGCTCTCTGCAGACTGAGGCTGGTTGATTCAATTGTACAAATACATGCAGCATGTGTAAGAGGTCCCTCGTGTGGTTTCTCTGAAGGGTTGTTCTTTATACATTGGCCCATTTTGAAATGATAAAACAGTATCTTTAATATCCCAGTAGAGCTAAATTGCATTTAAGTCATTATGGTTATTGTTCTCCTGTGGCCTTGCCTCCAGGAACAGAGTGGTGGCCGAGGATGTAAATAATATACCAAAGATGGTGTCATAACTCTGGGTGGGTAGATTAAACTGGTTAGCAGGCGTATCTACTGTACTCTGTGTAGGCTCCAAACAATGGTAGTAGCAGAAATGATACATGTTGGTGGTATCCCCCCATCCCAGTCGATTTCAGATTTTCACTTTTTCCCAAATGTATTTGGGCCTCAAAACTGAACGGATCCCTTTAGCATACTTTTGGTGACAGGAAAAAATGCCATCACAAAAAACTGGATGACACAAACTGCACCAACAATTAAGGACTGAACTGATGGAAACAAGAATATAATCACATTTAGACTTAATTTGAAAGTAGATCAATTTGGCAGACTTTGGACCAAATGAGACGTTTGCTTTGGATTGTGTGGCAGGAGAAGACCTGGCATTTCCACGATCACATTGCTTTATCCCTTCAATTAAAAATTGCATAAATTGTATGTTAAGTGATGTTTTGGACCACCCATGAAAAAATAAATATAAAAAACAGCTGATGCTAATGTGTGCTAGCTTTGATTTGTGTCAGCTCAACAAATAATGTTATCATCACTGGAAACATGGCATAGCATTTGGTGAGGAATGAATATTTTCTGTTTATGTCTATATTGTTCTCACCTGAATCTTTGATCTCTCTTGTTCTCTCTTGTCCAATCATCATGTGCTACAACGTTCCGGAGGCCGAAGGTGAGCTACAGTGCATGAGTTTGATTCCCAGACCAGACCAACATCACATGATCTCTCTGAGTCTGCATGTCCTCCCGTGTTACTGTGGGTTCTCTCTGGGTCCGGCTTCCAAAGACATGCATGTGTTCAGGTCAAATGGCAACTCTAAAATTGCCCCGAGTGATTGAATGTGAGAGTGAAAGGTTGCCAGTCTTTGTCTATGTCTAGGGAGAACCCCTCCAGTCACCCGCGACCTCTAATAGTAACAAATAGTAGAAGATTAATAAATGAACAATTTAGCTAATTGTCCAAGGCTTGGAAAGACCTGGGAAAAAATGGCAGCTCAAATCTCTATTTACTGCAGGCTCAATCAGTCACATACAAGCCTCTTACCCACATACATCACTGTCATATAATATAGCTCTGTAATATACAGTAAGTCCATTATGTTTATCACAGGTAGAAAGAGCCCATACAGATGAAAGATCGCTGCCTGTCACATTAAACAGCTTGACAAACTGTATGTTGCTTATCAAGAGATTGCATTCATTACTTTATAACGCCAGACGTAAATCTAGAATTAAAAAAACATATACTTGTTGTGAACCTTCAAGCTACACTCCTTCAGGGTTCCCACACGTCCTGGAAATTCTGGAACACCTGGAAAATAATTGGCCTGTTTTTCAGATGGAAAACATATGGAAAATGAGAAAAAGGCTAGATATCCTGGAATTATGTTGGATTATTATATGAACATAATAAACAGTGACTGGCAGGGGCGTTTCCAAGATTTGCTGAGACCAGGGCTGAGCCCAGATGTGTTCGTAAAGTCATCCACAATTTCTTGACGGGGCGTCGGGGGAAAGCGGAGGATTTTTTTTTTAAAGGGAGACTATATTTCTTGTATTCTGGTACATTTTTAAGAGGTTTTGAGCAACTAAAGAAGAAACATTTTTAGTAGGCACACATGGGTCTTTAGGCCATAGCATTGGCGTATTAAATTGACTTTATAAGTCTAATTTGTATTCACTAAAGTTAGGCTATAACCAGTGTTGCTAAAAGTCTGATATTGTATTACAATGTCACTGTCCCAAAAATGTAACACTCACGTTAGTGTTGAGTTACGCTGTCCATTCAGCCAGCTACAGTTTTGTAGTTCCCAATTTTCTTCATAATATTGTAATTGATATTGATTAATAATGTAATTCCAATCATCATGGATTTAGTCGCCCACTGCATTATAAAATTATGAAGCAATTTGTTGACGGTCCCTAATGAAGAATGGATACCACTGCTGTAAAGAGTAAACTAACTTTCACTTGCACTTCACCTATACCTGCATTTGACAGATTTCAATGTGAAAACTATATAAAACACAGTACAGTCATAAAACTAGAGTTCCAGGTCAGTATCGCAGGTTATGAAAAAAACTAATAACAGACACATCTCGGTCCTTGTCCAAGACTAGTTAGTCAAGATGAGTTAGAGGTTGAGCTCCGTTCGCTTTTCCCGTCGCCGCAATGAGCCAGAGCACTGTGCGCTTTTGTGATGAGAGAGAGAGTAAAAGGCGTGGACCAACATGAGGCGCCAGCCTTCAGGTAGGACTTTTCTCCATAATCTGAGCGGAACTGTCTGGAGGATATGGGCAGGAAGCGCACGTAAAAGGTGCTGTGAGGAGCAGAAGAGCTGAAGCGCTGTGGCGGGTATGAATGACGAGCCGTCACCTTTTTTCAACAAAATTTCTTGGGGGAGGACCCTCAAACCCCCTTCATCTCTGTATCGTACCTGCTGGACATGAGCTTGATGTCACTGTACCATTCGAATGAGTAAATAAGTCAGTATTTTTGAGCTCACAAACATTCTCTAATTTGAGTTAAATTTTTTTTGGTGATCTATAGTGCTTTTGCCTTGTTGAGTCATTAAGGTGAAACACTACAGGTGAATAGGAAAAAATCTTAAATTTAAAGATATCAATCAAGTCCCGGAAAATGATTTCCATTAAAGAGTGGGAACCCTGTCCATTCTTAACTGAGGGACACTGAAATCCACTGAGCATCGTTACTCCACCCACCTCCACCACTACTTCAAACAAGCTTATGCGCTACAGAGTAAAAAAATAAGTACAAAATTGTTCGAAAATTGAATCTACCTGGCCATGATTAGGTTAGTGTATAAGGCATTTGGCTTCATAGTATTTCTATTTCTATTTAAGATCAAACATATATTTATTTATATATTGAGACTTTTAGCACTAAATCCACATTTATATAACAGCATTCCTCATTTCTGACAGAAAATAACTTGATCTGATCATTCTTCTCATTCTCAGGAGGAGAACAACGACAACTACAAAAACAGAGATGAGGAGCCTGAGGGGCTGGCTGAGGCATAGCTTAAAGGGGCTGTACCTGATTTTTACTGTTTTGAAACAAGAAAAACAGAAGAAGTTAATGTAGTAGAAGTTTTTGATGTAATAAAGTTGAATCTGTGTTGTCTCGTACAGACATAAAGGCATCTATTCAGTTGAAAATGAGATTACAGCACTTTTTCTGCATCTATCTATAGAGCATTTTATTCTACAAGAAGGAGTAAGGGCCCTGTTGCATGCTAAAGTTTGTTAGCTTTACCCGGGACGGCAAAACTCACTGGGCTTTTGTGAAACGTGCTTAAAAACTCATTTAAGGAAATCAAGGATGCTGGGACTGCATTAGGAAAGTGACAGATACATGTGACTGATGTAAAGACATTAACATGAGCTAGTTATGTTTTCCCCTTTCAAAACAGGAAAAAAACAGGTACAGCCCCTTTAAAAAACAGTACACAATTAAACAGAAGTATGTGGCTGCATTTTGCACATAACCAAAAGAATAGATTTAATTGGATGTTTCAGTCTATTTGTTTAGCCTATTTGATTGTTAATTTATTGTTTTAATGCTATAAATAATGATGTAAATAACTGAAATATATGAATCATATTTCAAGTGTGTGGCTTGTGAGAGGAGGGGACAGACCGATCCAGACAAGTGCTCTGTTACCAATTAATATGCATGTGCTCACAGTCACACAAACTCGGTGTAAGGTGAAGTGGGTCTAGAAGCAGGTGCATAATCTGACCCTACCCCGTTATAAAGACGCTCATAAACTTTAAAATACTACCATGCTGGCTTCTAGTACAGGCACTGTCCAAGAAATGCACACATTAATAATTCAGGAATAACCCTCAACGTAAACCATGTCTCTCTGATCTCATATACTGAAGATATTAGAAGAGAAATTATGACCCGCGGCATGAAGAGAATTAATGTTATGGAACATTAAGTGGCTGTAAAAATGCATGGCTTGACACTGATAAAGATGAGGAGCAGATGTCCTTTAGTTTAAGAGTAGAAAGTCAGAGGAGAAAATGACTTTTCAAACTGCAATCACTGACACACACACCTGGAGTTCTTACACTGACAGCTCGAGGCGCTGTCAAGTTGTCTTTACAAAGATCTTACAGCCAGGTGCACGAGTTGTCGTTTTTGCGATGGCTATTATCATGCACCTTTAACAACACAAGCTTGTGTTGGAACGGAATTAAGCTGTCTGTGGCAACTGTTTTGGTTCTGATACCTCATTAACTGGTGTCATATTTAACAAATTAATTAAAGAATGAAGCTGGCGTACAGTATATTGCTTAGCAGTAACCTCTGGATGATTGTCTGATAACTCATTTATAAATTACTGAATATGAATGTCTAAAATGTTTGTTATTGTTGAATAATATAAAAAAGTACATTCCGTTTTCAGTTTTGAGCTTGCCAAACTATTTTCCACGTGTGTTTCCATTGTTGATTATTGAAATATAAAATCAATACAATATAACGTGTAATTTTATTAGAAAAGGCAATACGTTATATAATACATCTTCACCATGTCATCAACATGGTTTTCTTTGATTTTATGTCACGTTTGTTTAAATGTTACAACCTAGCCTTTTCAGTCCAACGCTAACATCTCTCCCTGGTCCATTTCAAACCATTTTGGCAGCTCAAAATCACTAAGGTGTGTCCTTTTTTTTTCTCTCTGGGGCCTGTATTAGGGTTCTTATTTATATATTCTGATTCTTATTACAACAATAATGGATTATCCTCACGTGTGGGTTTAGTAGGAACAGTTGAAGATTTGGCTCTCATCTAATGGGAATTTATTCTTCTGATTCACAACAAATAAATCCAATGTTTGTAATGTTCTTGCAAACAGAACTAGGATCTGAGCCGAAAAGCCCAAACGTGTGACTGTGAAGAGGCCAATGGATGATGTCATGAATAGCTTTGGGAATCAAGTGGGTTCCTCTAAAAATCCAGTGCACTATTGTATAGTTGCTCTTCTTCCCTCAAAGCAACAGTTTTATTCATGTCCAGTTATCTCAATTAAAACATGTTCCACATATATCTGCTTCTGACTGTTCTTCTTCAAGTCCTCTTTCTTTTTTGTCATGTTGCCAGTTAATTACAGTTCACGTTTTACTCCTCAGGCTCACTGTACACGGGCTGCGCCTAAATGACGCTGATTTTACCTCCCAAATGCTCACTTACTGTCAGCTCTAGACTGTGTTTTAACAAAGAGAGTCTAATGTAGGACTGTAAGCCAATAGTCTGGCAACGCTCTTAAGCTATTATTACGTTTACTCCACAGTGTAGGAGTTGAATGAGAATGTAATTAAATATATTTGTGTAGTACACAAAAGTAGCTGAAACTTTTATCGACAGACATTTGTAGCCAATTGAGGGCTGCATAAACTAGGGTTGAACAACTAATAAACTGCAATTAAGGCTAAGGCACATCAAGGGGCGGGTCTGCTGGTGTTGCCATGTGACAATCTGGAGTTAAAGGGCATTTCTAGCCTCTGCAGAGTATGCACAATCTGTGTTTAAAGGACAAATCTTATGCAAAATTTACCTTTTTGGGCATTTAACCCTGTTCTACCAATTTTCTATCATCAAAAATATACATGGAGTTGCATTTAGCTTCATTCATGCTAGTTTGAGGAATGCTAGTTAGAAAAGGTTAAGGTCTCAGGCTCTGAGAATCTTCTTTTCTTTCTATGTCCATAAATAAATAATGTGAATATACACATTTGTGTAATTGCCTCTGCAGCAAAAAAATGGAGCCACAGCTAAGTTGCTCAGGCATCTCCCAAGGCAGTGATTAAGTTATAGTGTTCTTTGTAAAGTGTCCTTTAGGTCGCCTCAGGCTTTAGCGATAGCAAACAATCTGCCTTTCCTAACTGAAAGAAGAATCTCCTGCAGTGCATGCACAATTATATCACAATATTCCGTACTCGTTCCAATGTGGATCCAGTCCAGTAAGAGAGGAGAGGAGTGAAACCAGGGCTCAGCACAGCGGACCGGTCCAGGCAGGTTCACCAGATAGACTCCCTGTCTTCCGTGCTCGCAAGGTCCTGCGTGAACTCGGACCGCGGCTGGTTCCGTGATAAAGCAAACACTTGTGCAGAGCCTCTGCCCAGTTTGACAGATCTTGTTTGGAGCAGCTCGTCTTCTGCGCTTGTTCCTTCCCGAAGAGAAGAGCAGCTCATGCTGCTCCCCGCTCCTTTTTCTGGGCCTGAACTAGAGCTGTCCCGCTGGTTCATGGGGTTGATTGTTTGAATAAACTTTTAAACATTAATTACTTAATTAATAGCAAATGTTTTTTTTAGATAAATTATTTTTATCAGACCTACAATTTTTTCAAATTCATTTTCTGTGTTTCCCAATGAGCCACAACAACATAATTCTTCATAATTTCCTGTTCAAATAAACGCTACTTGTTGATGTATTCCATGCATTTATACTGTAAACCCTGTGGGTGAGCCCACTTGAAACATGAATATTTCGGGGCGTTTCATGCAAATAACACTGGTTTTCATCCGCCGCATTCGTCACCATCTTCTCGGCAGTATTTCCAATGTACACCCAAAATGTGCACCCTTTTCTGTGCAATGTTGATGAATGAGGGTCAAAGTGTGTTAAAAACAACACAGGAGCACCCAAGACGTACTGTTTGGAGCCCCCGTACGAGAATCAAATCTGAAGGACATTTAGACATGGGTTGTCAGAATACAAACAGAGAAGATTCAGAATCTTCACAGGCGCTTTGAAACTTTGAAAGACTAGTGCGTAAAACGAGCTGCTGTTGTTTTACTTGAGGGAAGTCTGGGGGTTCCTGCCCCCACGACCTGGCCCCCAGATAAGAGGAAGAAGAAGATGGATGGGGCTGAATGTCCAACGCTGTTGGTTTGTGGTGCGCTTTTTTGCTGCATTTTTTGCTGTATTTTACTATTAGGTTACTTAGGTTAATTTCCCACAATGCATCTTGAAAAGTAGTGTCCAGCGATGGTCACTGGACCGGTCAATATTGACCACAATACATCTTGGGATAAACTACAACTGAATGAAGCAGAAAGAGGAGCTGTGTAAACGAACTGTTGAACCAAAATTATGAACAAAACCAACCGTTAGCGGCAGAGTTGCTGGCATTAGCCACTTACCTATGAAAGAACCGCAGTTCTTTCATTTCCATGCCCTGGGTTACTTTTGTTATAAAAGCTGCCTTGGGGCTGACCAGTGTAAATGTGCCGGCCAAAATTAGGTGGTGGCTCAAGGGCATCTATCTGCTCTCGTTAGAGAAAACATAAGTGTCCATCGAGGGATGACACACAATTTAACAAATAAGTAGAACATACTGTTGCCATTTGAGTATCTTGTGTTTTTACAAAAATCATAAGAATTAAATAAAACAACACATCCACCATAGACTGTACATGAAATCCACACATTCACTTTTCATTATTCTGTTAAACCAGCCCTCCTCTTTTGGTTTTGTGTTGTGAAACTGATGGACAGTTAACCTATAGTTGTTGTCAGGTTCATAAAATACATATTTCTGGGCATTATTTGGGCGGAACACTGTACAAACACACACATTGTAATAGTCCAAAAACAGTAACACATAAGTGGAAAAAAATGTTCTTGAATTTTTAGGGGCCCACACTGAGCACAGGTGGAAGGGTTTTTTGAGAATATTTCCCAGTGTGCTATTGGCAAAGAGTAGGGGACACGTGTGGTGATAGCTGTCTCATGTTTTCACTTTAAAAAGTGGCAAAAAACGTATTTCGATTCCATGACGGTAGAACAGGCTCCTCCCTCGGTGGAGATCTATGAACTGCATGAAAAAGGCCATTCGCCCATCGTTTATAAGTGTCAAGGGCCTCGAACCACCAATCACTCACACTGTGTTTATCCACAGAGTCATAAGATCCTCCCAGCCAGAAGGGGCCAGATGCAGCATAAACCCTGTGCCATGGACAGTTCTCCTCACACTCTACTCCACACATGTGTTATTCTGCTCTGGGCAGCTCTGGTCTAGTCAAAAGGTCAGAACTCCTCCTGCTACAGCTGTTTACAGATAAACTCCTATCAAAGCTCTCCAAATACAGCCATCACACCAGAGACTCACATGAGCAGAGAAAAAACAAACAAATGTAAACAGAAGGCTTGCCCTTCAGCCCACTGTAGCCCTCTGTGGTCCCGAGGAGGCTGAGGGTCAGAGCAGCTCTGGCAGATGGTGTACCCGAGGGCACAGAGTGTGACATTCATGAACACATACATACATACAAATAAGCTATCATTGTTGTATATCTGAAGTAGAGAAATGAGATTAGCCATGCTAACCAATTATGTCCACCAATTACACAGTAAAATACATTCACACATGCAAAGTGTCAACAACAACAGTATGCAATGCCAAAACTGAACTGCCAAAGGCTTCAGCTGTTCCTCATTTTAATAGAACGTAGGCTCCATGACTTTGCAAGTGAAGCCCCATGTGAGGTATTTATGGGATAAGGTTACTGTCAATAAAGACGTGCATATCAAATTAAAATGCGTGCGTATTTATCTATATTTGTGCATAAAATCAATTTTGTAAATTCTTAATCAAGAGAATACGAATTTAAAAAACATAGAATTTCATATTTACAAATACAAACATTTCATACTTACAAATACAAACATACAAAAATGTGTGTGTGATTTCCTAATTGTGAATACACCTTTTTTGTCTGTGCGTGTGGTTTCTTTCTTGAGAATACGAATTTCAGCAGTGATCAAACTGTCAATATGACGTCACCGACTCACAGACATTAACAATCGAGCAGATAGACATGGATTGCGCATGTGCAGTTCCGTTCAACTTCATTACCGCTAACGCAACCTGCGAGGGAGAAGAAACATGGCGGAGGACGTAAACAGCGCGGCACAAAACCAGGTATAGTTTTATCTACCCTACAGTAAAATTTTTTACACGTCAGGCATTTTAACAGCATAAATTTCGTATTTTTGTGTTATTGATTTGTAAGATCTAGGTTAACATTTAACTTTTCTGTGTGCTAGGTCCCGTTAGCGTATATAATTAATACAGCGCAAAACCTGGTCTCCATGCTAAACGACAGATTAGGCTATCTCGTTAGACCTAAAGATAACAGGGAAAATGAGGAAAGAGGAGGACAGTCATCTCAGGGACAGAGAGGCCGGGAGACAACAGCAGCACAGGACAACCCAGGGACAAGAGGGTCTCAGCGAAATGCCCTTTCTGCGGGGCATTCCGTTCATCAAGAGATGGCTAGGTATGCATGTATCTTGCTCCAGCTACAGGGCTGCCCACAATGGGTTTGAAAAGGATGGATATAGCGGATGTTGAAGTATTGATATACTGATAGTGACTCATAATACATTTGTGTACTGATACTGTTATGCAAATATCCATACTAATCAACCTATACATTGTACATGTAGGCATCCATATTTTGTAATTTCTTCCTTCTTTTGCGTCAGACTCCTTCACCAACAGCAGATTGGACAGATCCATCATGTTCAAGTGTTTTGTTTAAACATTTACAATGGATTTTGAACCCTTTTTAATACAATACATTTCAATACATATGGAAATGCTTCTGAGTATTGGTATCTACATTGGTAACAGCATTCATATAATTTTTTTTGCTGGACATAGTGCCTCATGACCATATTGAATCCAGAGAAGCGTTGCCATATGAATTTGAGCACAGAATATTGCAATAATGATTCTGAGGATACAGGTCAAACATAATGGACTCAAAGAAATGCAATGTTACCTTGTATGTTTTAGAACTTTGCATGTGGTTTTAATGCTGCACAAAACATTTTAGTTTTTTGGTCATTTGGACTTATTTTAATTACTGTCTAAGCCATTTTCTTGTATATTAATAATTGTGCTGTGTTTTCTACATTTTCAGATCTTTTCCAGGGCTTTTCCGAAGAGAAACGAGGGGGAAAAAGCGCTTTGCCCCTTATCGTAAACCCCCCAAAACCTTTTCTGTAAACTTTGTCCTCTTAGACAAACAACTTTCAAAGACCCCTAAAGGAGACTATGAGCTTAAACTACTTCTTGCAGGACTTGGAAAGCGTTCATTGGCTGTAGGGGAAATTATGTCACATTCAGAGGTAGGTGGAAGAGCTGTTATTTTCGTAAATATCAAGGAGATTTATTTATTTAAAGGACAATGTGCAGTTACATTAAAAGATGGCTGCACCAGATTTAGCAACATGCTAATATCCATCCATAGTCTTTGACAAAGTAAAAACAACCAATAACATTAAAAAAAAACATATTTACAAGGAAACCAAGTAGAAAGTGCATACATTATAGGTTAAATAAGGTGCAAAGGACAATAGTAGTTAAAGTGCAAAAGAAAAAAAGCAGGTACCAGATGACACCTATGAGGGTAAAATCTGGTAACTGTCTGTTTATATTACAGTACCTGGTATAATGTTTAAAGTGCAGAGAACAGTAGTATTTAAAGTGCAGAAATACAGCTATCAGATGATACCCACGAGGGTAACATCTGATAGCTCTGTACCTGATGGTATTGTCAATGAACGAGGTAATATTGTTACATTATTGGTCTGGTGATCTGGTGCCATCAGGTGATACCCACAAGGGTACATTAACCCAATAATGTTTTTAATTGTTGGGTGTGTTTTCCAGTTGGGTGAGATGCTAGAAAAAGCCTACCCTAAGTTGGATGGAGTGAAAGGATGCTGGCTGTTACATAAGTCCACAGGCAAGATATGAATTTGTCATACAAGAATATGCATAAGAGTACGTTGTGTATCTTAAGTTTCAACTTTTATATTCAAGTGTTTCTCTACTTGTAGGTGGAGGCGGACAAAGAAAGCTTACTATAATCCCACCAGATGCAGAGGGTTACAGCGGTCAGCAGTTAAAGTCAGCCACTGGGAATGGGAAATACACTTTGTATATTGTCCCTGTCCAAGATGCCATTGATGCTACACCGTTGCCTCCTGATGCACCAGAGTTTAAACATATGCCTAAAGCTCCATGTTCCACCTGTAGTATGTTGGTCCCACTACAATCTCTGCCACTGCATGTCAAGATGTGCAAAAACAATCTCGTAGACTTGCGCAGTTCTGATGATGTGTGTGAAATATTTTATTTTAATATCATATATATAATAAAAATTAGCTTAATCAGATACTATTTTATGTCTCTACAGGACCCCTATACTGACTGTGAAATGCCTCCATTGTCCCCAGAAAGCAAACCAGCAATGGTGAACTACTTAAAATGTTTATTTGTATAATGTACGAACACTATCGATACATAAAAAACATGTAACTATTTCTAGACGGAGTGCCCTGTATGTAAAAGAGAATTCTGCACAGATGTCATAGAAATCCATGCATCCGACTGTGGATTGAGGTACTCTCCAATCAAGTATTTTTGAAATGCATTTCTGCGGCTCACATTGCTGAAGAACAGACTTTCCATTTTAGTAACAGCAGAATGCAGGTGCAGGATGATACTGAAGACATTGGTTGTGTCTCAAGTAAGAAAAACTATGGAAGTGTTGAAGCAGTACATTCTTTTCAAAGGTTTGTTTTTTTAGTATTATTATTTTCTCATTTGACACATTTGATTATTTTTTGAATTACTTTGTATTACTTTCTTTATACAGTTTAGATCAGATCTTGAACTGGGTCAGTGGCAAAGTTGATGACAGCGGCACCTTCGAAATATGTGTCTCAAGGAGTGATCTGTATGGTCGAGGTATGCAACAATGGCAGCGACAAAAGAAATCCTCACCCAAATACCAGCTAAGAGTTTCTTTTATGGAAGAAAATGGGCTAGATACAGGTGCCCTCAGAAAAGAATTCTTTACAGGTATTTTATTGATTGTCATTTCTGTGATGGTCACAAATGCTTTACATCATCAGTCTTTCTAATCTGTCTTTAAAGAAATGGTTGCAGAGATTGAAAAAAAACTTTTTGTTGGTGGTGAAGATAAAAAGGGGAAAAATCCAATTTACTGTCTTGGAAGCCTAGACAAAAACTACTTCAGGTACCCTATACAAGTGTTTTCCTTTTTAAGTTACAAATTACTTAATTTTTCTGATCATTAGGGCTGCTGGGGAAATAATGGCAGCTAGTATCGCACAAGGCGGACCACTTCCCTGCTTTATGCGGGACTGGTGCTACAAATACTTGTGCTCAGGTGATGCTGATGACATACGAGTGACGTCAGATGATGTTACAGATGTGGAACTGGCTGAACTTATTACAAAGGTTTTTTTTTTTAAGTTTTTTTTTTAAATATTTTTTATGAAAACAAATAAATAATTGATCATAATGCCACTGCTTTAGATAAACGAAGCAACTAATGAAACAATAACTGAACTGATTGATGGGTTGATGAACTGTGGGTACACTGGGATTGTTTCAGAAAATAAAAAAGATGCCATGATCAGGTAAGTTTTACAGGTATAGTTGTGACCTAACTACAGCAAAATGTTAAGACTAATTGTGTTTCAGAGCTGTTGTACTGCACTCCACCATGAGGCTTGTCCCTATGTTAGATCAGCTTCGAAAAGGTCTACAGCTGTATGACTTGTTGAGGGTTTTAAATATGAACTCTGACATTTGTCTTCCTCTTTTTGTTTCTGGAGAGGATGATGGGGTATCACTTTTGTTTTAAACACTATCTTTTTTTCTGTACTATAATACATACATTTGTGTATTGTGTAATATTTACCCTTTCTCCAGGTAGATGCAGCCTTTCTCCTTCAAAAGTGTCGTCCAGAGTACAGCGAAAAGGGCTCTGTTAAATATACCAGAGAAGTAAATGTGATGAACTTCTTCCAAGACTACCTACAGGAAATAGAGGATCACGGTAGGTTAATACATCAGGCAAAAAGTTGTATTCTGATTGAAACAGGCCTAAAAAAAATAACATGGCCCAAGCCTGTACATATACTGCATCATCCAAAGCCATCCCAAACAAGTCATTCTACAAATAACCCAAGCTTGCTCAGTTTTTCCAAATAATCAGGTTTACAGTGACACAATATTTCGATGCATGTTATTAGTAGATTAACTGCGCCTTATGTGTTTGTATGTTTAAGTATTCAACATGCAGACAGCAGCTGTCTTTGGCACCAAAAGCACTTGTCCCTCACCGCTCCATGCTTTCCTTCACATTTCTGCCATTTTAGGCTTACTGTTACTTACTCTCTGCTCCTCTTCATTTTATTCTTTCATACATGTACCTTTTGCCCTCACATCTTTTTTACTTGGAAGTTTACAGTTTAGACTTGACAAAACATTGGTGGGACACAGGCACAATGTGAGGCCACAAAAGGGAAATCAATACCTGTGCAAGGTTTGGATATAGAATCCAACCTCAATGGCAATTCATGTATTGTGTTATAATGACATTTCTGTTTTAATTGTAGAGGATGAAGAGGAAGGTGGTCAGCAGATGACAGTTGGAAGAGTCATGCAATGGATCACTGGCCAGGGACACAAACCACTTCTGCCAAGTGAGAAGGCAGATTTCCAAATTTCTATCAGATTCTACCATGATTGCGACTCCCATACTATTTGCTTTCCAACTGTTAGTGCATGTATTCGCACCATTACATTTCCTGTAGCACACTTAACAACATCCAGCGAATTCAAACATGTTATGGATACAGCCCTGCTTCATGGGCAATCCTTTTATATAATATGAGTTTCTTCTGCTTAAATGTATGATCTATGCAGCTTTATAGTTCAACTGTATTTTCACTTCTGTAATTTCTAAAATTTGTAATTGATCAAATTTTGTATTTGAATTTTGGCATGCTTAAGAGCCTTTTAATCATTCTAGCTTCCTTTCGAAAAAGTCCTGGAAAATGAAAAGTACCAAATAATTCTTAAACTACTTATATACAGTAAATTTCAGCTGGTACTATTTTATAACCTTTACCTGGGCCAGTTTCTCTTACTTTGCTTTGAAGCAACATATTTCCACATTGTGGTAAAACAAGGTTCACTTGTCTTTTAGCCATTGTTATTTACAGAAGAGAGTTGTTTACAAGAGGAGGCATAGACCATGTTCTCTATTTGTGTACAAGTTAAACACGTTTTTAAAAATAAAAGCATTTTGATTTATACCTCATTGTTATATTCATATAAAGCACAAATATGTAGAAGTCCTTTAATGTCTGTCAAAACCCTCAATGTACTGAACCAATGATACATACAGATCTCTACCATAACAATCAGACGGTGCAAGTGGATTAATAAAAGATGTTACAGCATCCATAATAGTTGAAGGTAGAGGACAGTCAGTTTCTGGGACCTGGACTCCAAAAGGTTCATCACTGACACCATCAAATGTCTCCCAGTCTGTTCCAAACAACTCAAAGTTCTGCTGGGGAAAAAAAAACATTGCACTTTTAAAACTTGACAAAGGAGCGCATTTGGTGACTGTTGCGCATCAGGAAAAATTAGCTTGGGGTGACACTGAAAATCATAATGGGAAAGGCAGTTGCTCATGATATATATACATTTCCCATCCAAAAATAGGTCACACATGCACATTTTTATCAGAGTGCCTTTAACTTTAATTACACCACACATTCACTGTGCCATTGTTTCAATATGCTTCTGCAATGTCAGATTAATTTCCACCCAGGTGCATTTTCCCTCAAGATCTTGTACTGATATGTGACAATGCACAAAACCTTCTACAGAACAAAGATTCTCAAAGGGGTCCCGATCTGGGCTCTGGAGGTTGATCTATGTATGAAAATGATGTCTCATGCTCCTGAACTCAGATAATGTGATGAATCCTGAACCACTCTGTCACAATGTGAGCCATGAAACCTTAACCACTTTGTCACATTGTCAACTTGGAATCAGAGGAAGAAAACCATGGATGAAATAACCTATTGGCTCAGGATGTTCTGGTTAATATCATTCGTTGGGCACAAAGTGTTGATCAACCTGTACCTGACCAACTGCAGCTCCAGATCATAACACTGCCCCCTACAGGCTACAGGAGGCACTAAGCATGATGGGAGCATAATTAACAATGGTTCCCCACTTTTCTTCCAGTTTTTAATAATGTGTTGGACAGTTCTTCAACCAATTTCAGCAGTTTTTTCTTCTCCTTAGATATTTTCTCTGCTTGACGTCAAACAGACATATTTTCCATGACTATAGGATTTGTCTTTCCACATTTCTTACAGACATGAGAAGCCACTCACAGCATCACTTGGGTTTAAGTACTGTATTGCAGCGGAAAGACCCAAGCAGCAATTATCTAAAAGGAGGCTCATACTTATTTGCTTAGTTTTATCCAAGTGGCGACTTTTTTTTGGACAGGCAGTGTACATATGTTATTGACCAAAAAAGAGGGTAAAGTGAAATTTTGTTCAGAGCTAAATCTTGGGAACATGTCTGAGGAATGAACAATTGACAGCACATCAATTGGAGATGTGCTGGCAAAAAGGGATACACAAACACCTCATGAACCTGAGAGAAAATGACAAAGGATAGCCAGAGGAATATGGGGAAAAGAATGGCACGTGTCATGATTGTACAGAATATTAACAAACCTGCAAATCCTCTTCTGCATCATTATGGGTGGTCTGCATGTGACCCAAAACCCACAGTTGATTGGGGCTGAGTCCACCTTCTGATCTAAGAGGATGGTTGTCCCACCCTTCACTGAAGGTATGAAGTGCATTAGCCAATCGAGGGAGAAACACGTAATGTGCACAAAATAAATGCACAGTGTCAGACAAGTCCAGAAGGCAGTCTTCCTCAAGGTTATGAAGCACATCATAGAACAGTTGCGTCACACTGGTCCAGACATCACGCCATAGCCGTTCAATCCTTAAGGAAAAAACAGCAGTCACAATAAACAAAGGAAATGTATGGTTTAAAATGTGTCAATAACTAAACTCTGGATCCACATTTCAGCATTATCTGATTGGTCAGCTTTATCAACATGATTACACATAATGTCTGTAAAATGATTGGATTTAAATTGAGAAATTTTTGAAGGGCAAACACTATTTTGCTACAAAGATGTAATAACACATATACACATAGAAAACATCTCAGGATTCAAAGAGGGTTTCATTTATGTTGGTCTGTCTGGATAATGATTTTATACACCATAGAGACAGCAAATTCTTGCAAACTGAAATAAAGTCTTATAAAACAAAAGAAAAAAAAAAACCTTTGATTGTGAACACTTTTTCCAGCTATGAAGCTACCTCTCCCAGTCCCTTTGACACTGAACATTGCTTCTGCTATAGCCACATTTTCCACACCTTCATCACCCCGGACCCTACAAAAGCAGAAGTAGTAGGTGGGATTTGTAAAAAAAATTAACATAATACCATATACAAAAAATATACCTGGAAGGCCACCCAAATTTTGACACTGCCTGCTGGAAAAATGTAAGAGCAGTACTTGATCGGTTGTTTGTGGCTGGCTCCAAATACATGATCTGTAAAACATTTACCTATGTATACAAAATGTGTCCACAAAATACATACACAAAGCAAAGTGAAAGACCTAACCTTTCTGGAGAACCCGTCGATTGCACCAAATATTACAATGTTGTATCTAAAAAGATCAATACAAAAATGTGTACATGTATATATGTATACCTAACTATAATGTTTATTATAAAAAAAGAGTTACCGTATAAGCTTGTGGTTAGTGTCCACATGAACAAGGGACAAAGGGCGTTTTACATTGTATGTTCTTCTGACAATGCATCCAAGTTGCAACGTTCGCTCCAATATTCCTGGGGCATCAACTCTATGCATGGATTCTTTAATGCGTTCCCACTGAACTCTGTGTCCTTCAGCCTGCAGACAACCCTTTACCATTCTATATCCTGCATTGGGTAGTCTGCTTTTAATTGACAGAACTACATTATCAAGTTCTATGTCTGTTAAGTTGCTGTAGGTTTTCTTGTTGATAACCCAAATTCACGCATCCGTCTGAAAATGGTTGATTCACTGACTCCAAGCAAGTGTGCTATACACACTACTGGGAGGGGCATCTCAATCAGGTGGGCCAGGAGATCTTCAGAAACCATTAACTTTGATTTTCCTCGTCCACTACTTACTTTTGTAATCAAAACACATGGGGTTTCATGATGGAGAGCTGCATTAATTTGTCCTTGCAGGGTTATCAGACAGTCTAAAACATCTGTTGGTATGTTAATAACAGTTGCAGCGGATGAAAATATGAAAACCTCCTGGTTTATTACATATTGGAAGTAATCCAAATTCAAAAGTGGCTGATCTAAAACCTCACAAATCCTTGATGCCAGACGTCCTATTAATTGTATCAACAGGTCCTCCTGTAATAAAATTAAAACAGAAAAAGTGGTTAGAATTAGAACTAGTGTCACACACAAGAAATATTATAATGATCATAATACGGTGCCACCAGTAGGTGGCACTGTTGAATAATTTATGGAGAACGCTAAAAACATTCATCTTAATTATTTCGATTAATTTATTTTTAATGTATTCAATTTCGTTTTTATCAACAAGACAAAAATAAGCAAATGTTTTGGTTATTTTTTTCTATTTTGAGCCCGACTATGGCCCGGATCTTACGTGAACTTTGTGGACGATCTGCTCCCGCTACTATTAGCATTAGCCCACAAAAATGCTAATTATAAATAATCCAGTGGATTTGGGCTGGTACCAATCCATTGACCATATTTAATAAAGTTCAAGCATCGTTAAAAATCACTGTTAAGTATGTAAACGTTTTAGCGTTTTATTTTAGCTGACAATTGAGTATGAAACTGGCATTGGAGCTAAAGGATAGGTTAAGTGGTATTTCTGATGAGGTGCTTCCGTAAGAATCTAACTTTAGTAACACTAAACGTCCTCCTTTACATGTTACTGGTGAGGAGAGCAGATAATTTGTATAAATATCATGACATACACCCCTGTGTACTGCATACTTTGATGTAAGGATTGGCTTCACCATTTTCTTGTAACTTACTGTGAAGAAAGGTTTAATTTAACGTTAACTACTTCAGTTTCCTTCGGCTAACCACGTAAACGAAACTGATGACACAGGTAGAGAAATTCATGTATGAATTGTCAATAATCTCTATACAATAACCAGAACCAAGCTAAACCATTGCCAAATCTCAAATCAACTATGTAATGCAGCCTTTACAAAAAATACCAGTTTTACACACTGACTATCTTAGATATTATCAACAACAAACAAAAAAGTTTGAAACACTCAATAGTCAATAGCATTCCATCAAACTCCGTCAAGTCAACTAATGAAATATATATTATATTCACATATTATTATGTTTATAGTAATACCTGGTTTTGTGCCGCGCTGTTTACGTCCTCCGCCATGTTTCTTCTCCCTCGCAGGTTGCGTTAGCGGTAATGAAGTTGAACGGAACTGCACATGCGCAATCCATGTCTATCTGCTCGATTGTTAATGTCTGTGAGTCGGTGACGTCATATTGACAGTTTGATCACTGCTGAAATTCGTATTCTCAAGAAAGAAACCACACGCACAGACAAAAAAGGTGTATTCACAATTAGGAAATCACACACACATTTTTGTATGTTTGTATTTGTAAGTATGAAATGTTTGTATTTGTAAATATGAAATTCTATGTTTTTTAAATTCGTATTCTCTTGATTAAGAATTTACAAAATTGATTTTATGCACAAATATAGATAAATACGCACGCATTTTAATTTGATATGCACGTCTTTATTGACAGTAACCTTATCCCATAGGTATTGATTTATTGTTACCCAAGTACATCCAATATGGACATGTGCTGGCCTCATCTCTGTGTAAGATCATAAGAACAGATACACTCTGATATAACAGTCCCCATGGTATTGTGATGCCTCTTGTCCAATGATCTGTGGCTCTGTGTATTATAAGTTCTACTCCTTTGCAACTAAATGTGTTGGTTTCAACAAAGGCCACTGGGTCTAATTGAGTCGTCTGTGGAGTGTAAATGTGTTAATAGACTCATGCTTTCAGAGATCATAGTTCCCAAGGCCACCATAAGCACCGAAATGCTCCTGATTAAAAATATGAGAATGGAAAATTGAGTTGATGTTCATTTGGCCTCTGTGCCGAGAGATTTAATGAAAGAATCACAATCTCAACATGAAGCTCGAGAAATATTGAGAGTATGAAGTACATTAAGCCCAAAATTACTAATCATTTTATTTTTTAACCCAAGTTATTATTTATTTATTTACTCAGTAGAGGCAGTGTACAATTGATAGCAAACAAAAGGCTATTTTTCATCTTCAGTCTCTGAACAGATGTTAAAAATGTCTCCCTACAAAATAACATTAAGAATTATGCAAAAGGGTGCAATTAAAATACAATACAGTGGACTTGGTTTGATTGGGGACCAAAGTTACAACATTGTATAATTATCTGAGCTGGTGTGGTTTGAGCAAAAAAAAAAAAAAAATACTTTTATTATCGAGCTGGACCAGTTCGATTGGGTAACTGTGAATACGCAATCGTCAGTCCTATTGGAACTGACCCCTGACACTTTCATTAGCCTGGGCTTTTCAGGCGATTCAGGGCATTCAGCCCGGCACATACTTCTCTTGTCTCCTCAAAATGAAACCACATCGCCTCACACATGTGAGCGGGTTGTGCATGTGTGGAGCGGGTTGTGCACATGTGGAGTGTGTTGTGCACATGTGGAGCGGGTTATGCACATGTGGAGCGGGTTGTGCACATGTGAGCGGGTTGTGCATGTGTGGAGCGTGTTGTGCACATGTGGAGCGGGTTATGCACATGTGGAGCGGGTTATGCACATGTGGAGCGGGTTAGGCACATGTGGGGCGGGTTGTGCACATATGGGGTGGGGCGGGTTGTGCGCATGTGGAGCGGGTTGTGCACATGTGGAGCGGGTTATGCACATGTGGAGCGGGTTGTGCACATGTGGAGCGGGTTGTGCACATGTGGAGCGGGTTATGCACATGTGGGGCAGGTTGTGCACATGTGGGGTGGGTTGTGCACATGTGGGCCAGGTTGTTGGGCAGGTTGAGGGTTAGATCCAAATAAACCAAAGAATGAATCCAAATGACATTCCATGGTGTGATTCTTGACAAGATCTGCTGGAAATCCCATAGAAATGACCCTGTGTTAAAGCTGCTTCAGTGTCTGTGTGCCAGGCTTAGACCAACTCTAAAGACCCGACAAACTTCATTTGTGCCATATTTAAGCTCCTGCGTGGAGGTGTGGGGTAACACCTACAAAACAAATATCCAGCCTATAACTATTTTGGTATTCAGAATAGTAAATGTCAAAGGTTTGTTCTATTCCTACAGGTGTGAGTGCTAACTGCGCTGATCTGATCAGTTTTAAAACATTCCAGGTATTGTATGAAGCCAGACTAAAATGACTTCCTTGTCACCTTCAAAATTTGTTTTCAGACAGAGAGGGAAAATATAACCTTAGATGAAAACTACATTTCAAAATGCAACGTGCAAGAACCACAATGAAAGGCTTTATTGTGTCAGTCAGTGGTGTTTAGCTTTGGAATAGTTTCCCAAGAACATTAAGCAATGAAGTAACATTCAGTAATTTACAAAAACACATAACATCGTGGTTTCGAATTCTGAACCACCCTAATATCACACGATCTCTCTGGGTGGAGTCTGCATGTCCTCCCCGTGTTACCGTGGGTTCTCTCCGGGTTCTCCGGCTTCCTCCCACCGTCCAAAGACATGACTGTGTAGGTTAATTGAGAACTCTAAATTGCCCCTAGTGTGTGAATGTGAGAGTGAATGGTTGTCTGTCCTTGTCTGTCTCTCTGTGTCAGCCCTGCGACGAGTTGGCCACTGTCCAGGGTGTACCCTGCCTAAGGCCCAAAGTCACTGGGATAGGCTCCAGTCACCCGTGACCCCTAACGGGAATAAGCGGTAGAAAATGAATGAATGAACATATTGCTTTGAGGAATATAGCAAAGAAGAACGGCGATTTTGCCCATGATCTGTTGAAGCATATGAAAAGACTTTTTTTTTTGTTGTTGTGTATAATAGTTGGACTTCAGTGACAAGCCTGTGTTTACCAGACACACATGGTTTGTGAGTGTGGGGTTGGTCTGGATAAGCTTGTCCTTTTGTGCCGCTTTGTTGTGTGTTACTCATTGTGCGGCTCGCGAGCCTTAATTGGCGGCTCGTGTAATCATATATTATTTTATAATAATGTACAAAATTAATTGATAAATCGTCTTCCTAAATATGGCGAAAATAACACTTATAAATGCACATTTCAATCCTATTTCTGTTATTTCGTGCCGGCGAATGTTGTGTACCGAGCGTAAATCTGTGTTACAACAGAGGCACACTTTTGACTGCTGTGCATCCAAAGCTTCAACTTAAGTTAGCGCACTAGCCAAATAACGGCATCAAGCCGAAAAAGTGGATCGATTTCTAATCAATGGACGACAAAATAGAGGTGGACGGACACAGAGTGCGGGAAGGACAACTGAGGAAACAAAGCAGAAGCTCGACGAGTCTGCACCAGGATGAGCCGGGGGAAACGGAACACGCAAATGAAAGATACTCAGAGCAAAAATCGAAAAGAACGGGGAATACAAGCAGGAAGAGGATGTTTTGCGGCTCACTCCTTATCTTTGGTTTGGCCAGTGTGGCTCTCCATTAGAAAATAGTGAGGGCCACTGATGTACATGGACGTTGTTGCTGTGCAGCAACTGGATTCATTTCAGTTTAAAAATTGAGTCACTAAAGTCAACAATGACACATGTTCCAAAATGAGACTCCGTTGGTCAATGGAGATTCTGCAGATCCATCTCATGTAAACTAACATGGAGAGGCTCTAGCGGTGTTACATTTGGATTTTATGGATCTACCCCACATCCTGCCCCGTTTGTGGGCTCAGTGTGAGTGGCAGCCGAGGTGTCGGAACATGGCAATTAGAAGAATACGTAACAATAATCTCTGAGTTCTCCTGGCTTTGAAAGGTATCGCCTCATCACATTTGACTGTACAGCTTAATACTGGATGAATATAGGTCACTTTTTCACATTAAAAAGTGTTCATCACTGAAAACGCTGATATATCTTCGCATGATAATTGAGTCAGACTTTGACCTGCTCCGGCTTTTTAGGTCATTAGTCCTGTTATCGAGCTCAGCACAGGAGTTTGGTTTGATTTTGAGCCTCACGTGTCTCTCAGCAAGGGACACTTCTTGTTTTGTTTTTTTCTGCTCTCTGGTCCGTCAGCGTTCACAAATCGAACGAACTGTGACAGAGTACAATTCAATCAGACCAAGACCCACCTCATCAATCGGACCAGAGTTCACTTTTTTGGCCCGGACCAGAGTTCGATACCGCATTTGCAATTACCCAAACAAACCTTACTATCAAATAATGATTCAAATCCAAAGTATGCTGTGTATGCATCTTAAGACATTCAAGACGGCAGAGACAGGTCAGGTAAGAAGGAAGTATACTCCAAGAATTACAATTTTGCATTTACATTTGAATAAAGTTACACAATTGCCATTTGGAATTGAATGATTGATCCAGAAAACCTCTTTTGCTAGCAGAAGGTAGCGGCCCACACACCGTTCGACCTCCACAGAGCATTTGACATCCATACAGCTGGTAATAGAGCCACCGCAGATTTTTCATAATTCATCACATCTGAGAATATTGCCCATGCTATTTCCATAAACCTATTAATGTCAGAATTGGATAGCACATTTGCCTAATATGCCATTTAAATACCTCCAGACAAATTTGCACTGTCAACGTCTTGAGCTAAGAAGAGTCGGAATAAGATCACGGTTTGGACGTATTGCGTTGGTGTTTCCGGCGTGAGGTCTACGGCGCGCAGCAAGCAGAGGTTTATGAAAGCAGTTTGTCAGCTACGGCTGTGGCGCTTGTTTTGAGGCAAACTTGTTCAGCGCTTTGCAACGTCTGCCCAAAATGAGCCCCAATTCAAACTGTTTCTGAACCCTTTGGAGCATAAACTATTGGCTGGACTCTTTGTGAAGCTGAGACTCTGTAGTTTTGTAGATTTACTCTAAATTCCGTCTAGATTTTCTTTGTGAAATACTGTATATGAAGAGGTAAAGCCGGGGTCTGTAGTAGGGCCTGATTGACATTAGAGATAGGTAATTTGTTGGGCTTTGACAATTCTTCTTTCAGGCTAAAGGCTGAAAGAGGCTAATTTAATTAAAATGAGTTTTAGGGACTTGTAAAGTAAATAAAGTAAAAAAGTCCAGGTGGAATAGCACACAAAATGACACTAAAAATCAGGAAAAATTTAATAAGACTCTTATACGGCATAACAGTCCTTTTACATGTTTCTGTGTAATTGTTTTAAAGATAAGATCCAACCATGCAAAATGTGACTTTTGCCATTTATTCAACTGGTCTTAAACTTTTGACTCTACGGGACTTCTGTAACTCTTGAACAGTAAGTTGATATTCACCTTATTCCGCCCCGCCCACTTTTGCGTCTTTATGCCACAGATACGCGCTTCTGTTGTAAACGCACTTCCGTTTGGCGAGAACTCTTTTTAAAGCTAATGTCGAACGAGGGAAAAGTCTCGGCGCTAAAATGTTATCTAAAGTAGACTGATTTGTGTAAAATGTTTAATGTACATGTGCAACAACAAGTCAGCAATGCACCAATTTCCAGAGCGGTCTGAAAACGGCTATTTAGTCCGTGTAGAACTTATTTTCTGTTGGGCTCATCTGCCCCGTGTAAACTACAATGTAAACAAGATGATGGCGCCCACGACGACTTACGGAATAAGGTGAATATGAAGAGATAAAGCTGGTGTCTGTAGGATGGTCTGAATTACACTAGTTTGGTAATTTGTTGGGTTTTAACAATTCCTCTTTCAAAGTTGAATCTAATTTACGAACAATTTGTTTTAGGGACTTGTAAGGTAAATAAAGTAAAAAGGTCCAGGTGGATCCATATAAAAGTACTATATTTTTTTTTTTCCTGTGGTTGTGGCCGATTCTCTGCTCCTGGTACAGACGGCTCTTCCGATGGTGCCTCCTCAACAGGTTTATCTGTACTTAGCCTCCCGTATCTTAGTGTGCATGTGTGTGTGTGCGGCGTGCGTGTGCAGGTGTGTGTGGGAGTGTGTGTGCATATGTGTGTGTGCGGTGTGCGTGTGCAGGTGTGTGTGGGAGTGTGTGTGCATATGTGTGTGTGCGGCGTGCGTGTGCATGTGTGTGTGGGCGTATGCGTGCATGTGTGTGTGTGTGTGAAGTGTTTGGTGGGTGGGGTCTGGTGGTTGTAGGGTGTTTGGGTGGGATGTGGGCGTGTGTGGGAATGTTTTTAAGTCACTGTAAGGCACTTTGTGTTACATTTCTGTATGAAAATGGGGTGCACGGTGGCAGAGCAGCTAGAGCTTCTGCCTCTCAATAAGGAGATTGTGGGTTCGAATCCCGGACCACCCCAACATCACACGATCTCTCTGGGTGGAGTCTGCATGTTCTCCCCGTGTTACCGTGGGTTCTCTCTGGGTTCTCCGGCTTCCTCCCACCGTCCAAAGACATGACTGTGTCGGTTAATTGGTAACTCTAAATTGCCCATAGTGTAAGTGGTAGAGAATGAATGAATGAATGAATGAATGAATGAATGAATGAATGAATGAATGAATGATTGATTGATTGATTGATTGATTGATTGATTGATTGATTGATTGATTTTCATTTTAGCGTCATTTAAAAAAAAGATAAGCTCCATTTATTCAAGTGGTCTTTTGATCGGGACTGCATATTGAACAATAAGTTGATATAGTAATTATCATGACAGGCCTAGTCTGGCGCCCCTGCTGGCCGGAGGAAGAGACAGACAGACACATCCGCCCTACACTATACATTATTTGTTTAAAAACAGCCCACATTAGCAATTTTTTTCAACTTTTTCCCCCCATGCATGTATAATATACTTGCATTTCCAAACACAGAATTTCTGCTACAGTCCATGGACATTATTACTATTTATTTAGTCAATTGTCATTTTATCAACTTAACTACTTTGCACAAATCCGAAAAGGATCCAAATTGTGTAATGGAACAAGATGTGCTGAAGGAGGTGAGGACTGAGCTGTGGCTGTTTGAAGCACAAGGAGCTTTGATGCTGCAGTGTTGATCCTGTCGAGGGGCTGTAGAGGAGAGAGAGCTGCAGGAGGTCCACACAGCGAGCACCATCACTAACATGGATTATATCAAAGTGGAGCCGATAATGGAGCAGATATGCCATGTTATAAATGTGCTGTGCTGCCGGAAAGTGTTGCAGGGGAACAGATTGGCTCACCTGTCGATCTGTTATTGAGGCTCTGAGCAGGTCCTCTTTTGATGTACGGCACACACTTTAGATAATGTCGCTTGTTTTATTGCAAATAATTGGAGGTGTCCTATCGCGTGACCGAAAAATCATGATCGACAGCAGCACTTCCCACATCCGTGACGCCGTTAGACCTTTTCAGCGTTCTGGAAAGCCCATAGTTTAAAATAGAGCTGACGGCAAGTAGAATTGACCTTTTAACTGTCAAATTGCAGATGTTTTGATCGAGTTTATGGTTCAGATCACTGTAATTACAGGGCCTATTCACATGAAACAAAAACTGGCACAAAGTTCAATGTCGTCTCGGTATAAATAAACAAAAATTAAATTATCTTTTCACAGAAATCTTGGAAAGTGGTTCCATTATTCAACTCCAGATGGGATTGTAGTCATTGATCGTCGCTGATTATTAATTTTATTTGGCCCCGCCCACTTTTACTCTTTTTGCCACAGATCTGCACTCCTGTAGTAAAGGCGCTTCCAGTTTGACGAAAAACTCTCGTCTCGCCGCTAAAATATTACAGAAAGTAGATTGATTTGTGCAAAATGTTCATTGTACACGTGCAACAACAAGTCAGAAGATTTTTTTTTTTGCCTATGTAGACCTTATTTTCTGTTGCGCTCGTCCGCCTCATGCAAACTAATGCAACGGAAAAAAGATGGCAGGACCCATGGCAATTTCCGGAATAAGATGAGTAACAATCAATGATAGGGTTCAACATTTGCAGCATTTTATTGGCCCCTCCCCTCCATCATTAAATTCTGTGACGTGAACACATCAAGAACATACAAAAAAGGAAACAAAGAATGGACATTTTTATTCAATAGTCATTTTCTATAGATTTTTCCTGAGGTCCTGCTCATAAATAGTGTATTTATTTTACTTATTAACTAATCAGTCTTGGACCAAAGCTGGCGAGCGGGTTGATAAATGAGAGGGCCCTGCGCGCTTTATGTCTGGAACATGGGCCGGAGTGGAGTTGGTCTTTTCAAAGTGTTGCCATGGAGACAGAGTACGAAGGTCAACTGATGTCAGAATGAAATATCTCCTGATTGTATTTCTGTGAGTACTATGACCATGTAGGCAAAGTGGTGTGGCAGAATTTACAGTGTGTTATAGTCACAACATTCACAGCATTTACTCTGGTCCTAGTTTAGCCTTGGTTTAGTCCAGGTTTGATTCCAGATTTAATACTTGTGTTAAGTGCTAATTTTGGTGAAATGTGCGTGCAGGTTAATGCAGCCGTATGTTTTGTTAACTTAATTGATTGAGGGCGCCATTACGGCAGGGAAGAAAGGCAAGGCAAGGCAAGTTTATTTGTAGAGCACAATTCATACACAAGGCAATTCAAAGTGCTTTACATAACAGGAAAAGTTGCATTAAAATCACAAATACAAAAAGACACACAGAATCATTTTAAAATAAAGCACTTTAAAAGAGAAGAGTGCAGATAGATCTTTCAGTTGTATGCACATCTAAACAGAACTGTTTTTAGCCTGGATTTAAACATAGTCAGAGTGGAGGCCTGTCTCACAACAAGAAATAGCAGTAATGAACAAGCCTGAAATGTAGCTTTATGAGTTTATCTTTGTCAAGCTGTAAATAATAATACAACTTAAAAACGCATCATGCTACACAAGAAAAAAGGATTGGACGAGACATCTGATTCACTGTCCACCTTTTAATATCATCCAAAAGTGTCACTGGAGAGGTTAGTGAGAAATAAACGCCCTGTACCTAAAACGTTTTTGGATATTGACAGTCACATTGATGTGATCTTGATAAAATAGTGAAAAAACGCTGTATTTTTGACTAATGTGAAGCTGTTGTACATGACAGAGGCTGATTCTCTCATGTCACGGTATTAAACACTCAAAAGTCATTGGTTTAACTTTAATGATGTTTATGAACATTAATTTATGCAAATTACTGCTTTGAAAAGGCATTTGTGATTGTTTTTTGTCTTCAAACTCTTCTCTGTCTTGCTTAATTAACAGATTAATAATTTAATAGAATTGCCATCACACAATCTAAAAAAATATTTGGATTTGTTATGAGGCAATGGTTAAATCATTCCCTAAATGAAAACCCAAATCAACGAGAAAATACATATGAAGCTGTATTTATGGGAGGCTTTGCTCACATTCTTCTTTCTTCTATTACTATTCTTACTTCTCTCCTTGATCTGGAACTTTGTAAATCTGGTAAAACATGACCTCAATCATTTGTAAATCCTGGTGTGCAAATAATCCACAATGTCTGAAACTCCAATAAAGTTTGTTAATTGTGACTGATGTTACGGGATCAGGCCAGGCTTGTCTTGCCCTCTCCCCCTGTCCATGTGTGTTTCTTTATGGGTCATCCTGCTTGTGTTTGGGTTCTGGCTCCTGATTGGTGGATCCTGCCACATCGCTGGATTGGTGCTGGGCTGGCTGTCGTCCTCCACCTGCCTGCGCTCCACCCAATAAAAGTGCCACCCCCCTGCTGGTCGAGGCGGTGTGGACTCCGTGTTCGGCTCGCCTCTGGGTGATTGTGTATGTGGCCAATGTACGTGACATTGTAGCCTTATTGTAGCCTCTGTGTGTGTGTGTGATTTGTTGCCTTTATTTTGTTTAATCTATGCTCTGGTAGAACCCTTTTTGTGTTTTGTAAACTTTATTATTATTTATCTACATATTTTTTTTAAACCACTTAATTTACCATTTCACATCAAGGTTGTGTTGCCTTCCCTCTCCCTAGCTGAGCTGGGTTTGTAACAACTGAAGCCGTTAGTTTTAATCTGAATTCCCGCCGCCGCCCCTGCCACTGCGGTGCATTCTCAGGATAGCGTGACGACAACCGCAGTAGCTCTTTCACAAGTAATATGCATATAAAATGTGACTAGCGCCGTGATTTATGTAGGCCATCCATGTCATTACGTGAGGCAGAAGGTGAACAAAATACGCCCAACGTCCATAAATTGTGTCCGAATTTGTTGGTGTATTTTGACGTGTTTTTTGAGCTGGGTTATATTATGGAACCGGGAACCTTTGGCTACTACTATGCATGCACGCCTTGTGTCCTTGGGCAAGACGCCTCATCCATCTATACCAAGGAGGTGTCTAAAGTTTGATCACATCAGTTGTTCCTTAATAAATCTGCCCTGTCCTCGATGTGTGAGACTCATGTTGGCATTTGTCCTTCTCACACTTCACGTACTTTCACTGATGAACCTTGTTGTCTCAAGCTGTCTGTCAACAATTTAAAATGACCTATGTGGTAGTAATAAAGCGGGGTACCTCATTTTCACACCGCAAAAAGAGAAGGTATGTTTTTAAAGAGGGTACCACACTTCTACAGTGCATTAATTGTCTCCACATTAAAATGGCTGTTCCCATTTTTAAACCTCACACGAAACGTTACGATCCAACGCCCGACACTGAGACTGAATTTTTACAGGAACCAGAGAGAGTACGGAGGCTATATATAGCAAGATGCATTGGTTTGGTACGACCCCATCATGCTAAGCGCTCGTGTGCATGGGATTCACAGGTCTCACAGGTGTAGAATGCAGTAGATGCAGATGTGCAATGGTCTCCTTCTGTCAAAAAGTGATGTGTTTACATAAACTCTATGATGGGAACCACAACATTCACCCAATTTTATCTTTTTTCTGTCTAAAAGCTGCTAACTCTGTAGTTTAGACCTCTACATATTCTGCAACGCATGGGATTCTTTTAATAGTTTAGCAGTTCATGTTTCAGTCTTCTCAAATGTTTACGCTCCTGGATGCATTTAAAATATGAATGTTGAACACAATTCTCCAATGAAAACATTCATCTCAAATCTTACTATAATTGCAATGCTTGTCTGAAGTATTGCAATTAGATAGTTTGCCAAAATCGTTCAGCCTTACTGCCTAACTTTAAACAAAAAGTGCAGCAGTTTAATCCTCCTCTGGCTATCTAAAGACTGACTAAATACAGCGTTCGTATGGGTGCTTAAAATCCTTGAAAATGCTGGATTAAAAAAAAAAATACTGGAAAACGCTGGAATTTTGGAAAAAGGGTTGGAAAATACTTGAAATTTAAATGTTCTAAACTGTATCCTACACATTTTGACACTGAAGAGCGCTAATGGTCTTTATTTTGTTGTTGGAACTATTCTCAAGATATGACTGCTTTGTTCCCGAAAATACAGGAAATTACTTCTGATTGGCCAAAACAAAGCACATTTCACCAACTCCATTTATTGCGATACTCAAGATGCATATTGGGAGAGGAACGTACCACATTATTTTGTTAATTTGAGATACTACAGTTGAGACTTATAAGTTTGTTACAGTTATGAAAATCAAATCAAACTTTTCACTTTTCATACATAAAATTTCATTTATTCGTTTATTAGGACAATGTACAATTACATTAAGCACAATAGCAGAGATGCTTGTACCAGACTCTAGCTTCACGGCTAATTTCCATCTGTAGTCCTCAGGGGGAGGGGTCAACAAGAATTATTTACATATTTACAACAAATGTAATACAAAGTGCTTTACAGTGCATTAAAAACATTCCCACATGCCGTTTCCCATCCGACCTTCCCCACAGCAACCCGACCCACTCAACCAAACCCCCCCATAGACAGTCACATTTACATACCCGTACATTTGCGAGCGCACACACACGCACGCACGCACACACACACACACACACACACACACACACACACACACACACACACACACACACACACACACACACACACACACACACACACACACACACACACACACACACACACACACACACCCACCTTCTAAGATACATGAGGCTGAGTACCAACGCACTGGATACAACCTGCGAGTCTAACTTGAAGGTGCTTGAAAACTGCTTGAACTTTATCTGTAAAAAGGAGTACGAACCCTGAAAATAATCCAAAAAAGTGGTGCACTGCTTTGGGCCCCTAGCAGACAAAAGACAGTAAATGTTTGAGGTCAATTTTACATATATAAATACTGTCTTTAGTATATAAGTGCACTGTATAACTTTTCTGGTGGAGAGTCCATCATTTGTTCGCTTAATGAAAATGACATTGCTTTGCCTTAAATGTTCCATATTTTGGATCTTTTTTATGTATTTTATCTATCTTTTTTCAAGATTTTATTGGCCTGTAAGCTTCACTGGACAGGACAGCATAGCATGAAATGAGGAGAGAACTCACCCTGCAGCAGCCGACTGCACATGGAGCCTACATACGTGCCATCCACTCAGCCACAGAATGGCATAAATGTCCAAATCCATCTTTTATTTATTCAATTACAGGTTTGTATTGAAAAAAAACTAAAACCTGTTTTTGCTTGAGTCATCTGGTTGTTTGATGCCATTCTGTGAAACTTTCCAGGCAAAACAACATCGAACAAGACGAAGAAGAAAGTACTACTTAAATGTATAGCTGTATATTTATATTTTTACATGTATAGCCAAGAGGAAAACTTGGTAAGGTAATGCCTTCCGTTGGTAAATGGCGCACAGTTTAAACTTCTGCTTGTTTATTTTACATATTAACGCGTTGTGTCCCAGTTCCCCATAAATATTAATAGAACACAGTTCGTACAAAAGGGCGCGCTAATTCAGTCTGTTTACTAATGATGGCAGTGTAATTACATTTGACTGAAACGTTTACAGTACATTAAAGAGAGTGTTCTCGTGAGACCAGGTGCAGTGAAGAGGCACAAGGGCTGTTAACCTGGAATTGTTTTTGCAGAATTATGTTTCCCATTGAACACCTCAGGAGGAGGGAGAGTGAAAGCATTTGGAGCGGTGCAATCACAGAGGGAGGGACCGGGACAGATGCAGTGATAATCCTTAGTCTAAAGTGGTGCTCTCATGAGGCAGTCGACCCAGCCCTTATACTAAGATGGTCTACTCTGATCAATCCATGTGCAGTGTGCTGAAAAACCAACTATTTTAATGCCTGAGAATGATTCTGTGTTTGCAATAAGTCCGATTTGAGTCCCACACACACACACTAGCTCACATAAATTACCAAGGAAGAGGTTCTAACGTTGTTCAGTGCGTCACTAAGGGACTCACCTTGGGCTTGACCGTTGTTGTGGAATTTCTTAATACACTGTGAAGAATAAAGACTGAAATGGAGCTTTGTCTCTTTCAAATGAAAAGAGTTTATTTTACATGTGCACAGTAAAATTGATCTGTGTGACAAAAATGATCTCTCCCTACACGAGTCCAAAAAGAAGAGCCTGTACGATGATAAAACATATCCTTATAAAAGCCAGAGGTGCAGACATAGGAAGCCAGTAAGAGTTAGTTTAGTGAGCACAAAAACAGCACAAGGTCGAGGGGATGGAGACTATCAGAAAGATTAGCCCCGGAGATGTCACTTTAGGCCAAGGTCTGTCTTAAAAAGATTAGCAAGAGACATAATATTCACATTTATCTGGGACACGGTGACCTGTTACATTCAAATCCCAAAAAAAGAATGAAACCATATAGCATGACCTTTTTTTTTCCATAACACCATCCAGGCCCAAGGCAAGTGAAACATCTGATTCTGTTATTATAGAACCAGGGTTATGTTAAGTAAATGTGTGTTTTGCACTCTGCTACATGCGGCGGACAGTGCTGCTACACTTAAAGGAGCTGTACCTGATTTTTACTGTTTGGAGAAAAGTGAAAAACAGAACTAGTTGAAGTCTTCACATCAGTCCCATGTATCTCTCACTCACCTAATGCAGTCCCAGCATCATAAATATGCACTGCCATGAGCCCAGAGCACAAGCGCTTTTACAATATATCTGTGCTGGACTTTATTACATGAAACACGTCAGGAACATGGACTAGTTTTTCCTTTTTCACAACAGTAAAAATCAATTTAACGAAGCTACTTACTGCAACTACAAGCCTGCAGTTGGATATTTTTGAATGAAATCTCGGACAATACTAAGTACTTTAAGACAGCGGGCGTGCCTGTGCTCCTGTAGTCAGTGTTGTCCATAATAGTCATTGTGTGAAGAATAAACTTCTGATAGCAAGTCTTAATGTCTTCTCACTTACATAGTTTTAATAGATCCAAAGACATGCACATTCTCCATTGAAGTGATCTGATGCGCTGCGTTTGTGTAGTATGTCACATAGAGACACAAATGGGCCACATTTACACACAAAGGCCAGTCTCTTTAGAAATATGATTAGCCTGTAAAATCCAGGTCACTCCACTTCCTCTGAGTCCTGAGTTAAAGGAGTCCCATTGTGCAGCTGCCCTCACAGATATTCACTGTAAGTGAACACATTTGTAAAGATTATAAAGTAACTGCTTTACAGTACTTCACAAAGATCTATGGACTAGAACCATATCCAGTCTCTAAACTTTCTGATTTCTATTTGTGATGGACAGAATAATCAGTAGGAGGAATGTCCATTTGTGCCAGAAAAAAAAAATAAAAAAAAAATCATCATCATCATCAAATCATATCCGCTTACAAATAGAAATTGAAAAAATAAATATATAACACTGTGGGCTGAGAAATAAGGCATGAATGTTTGCAGAATCAACAAGCAAAGCACTTAAACTCTGAATAAGAGCCAAAAGAAGTTATACATTTTGTTATTAATAATTAATAAGGAGATGTTTTTTTGCATTTGAGAGATCCGTGCCACCATATGGCATATGGTTGTCTGGTACAGTCTATGGCCTGGTCCCAGACACTTGTGCATTACAACAGAAAGTACTGGCTCGCCAAGCAAGAGCGATATATCAGCAGTTTAGAGTCTTAATTGATTTTCATAGCTGTGGTCTTTGGTAGGTAAGTAAAAGATGATGGAAACATAATGGTGATTGGTTAAAACCATTTGTCGGGGCAAGACAGAGGCTGATCAATAGGAGTTGTGGGCAGGGATAAATGTCAGTGTTTGAACCTGTGCTCACCAAAATACCAGATTGTCTCAGGGATCAAATCATACTAAAAACTGTAATCCCCATAACCACACTCATACAATACAAAGATGTCAAAAATATATCTCAATACCTCTTCTTAGACCCGATGTTCTGTAGACATGTCTTTAAACTGCCTGGAATTGACAGATGCAGTTACAGCTGTGTTGTACCAATTCTCATGGTGCATTTCTTTGGATTTTGCATCCATCTGCTGGGGAGATGGTGTGTGGACGTCCAGCGGATATCCACAGGACAGGGGACTCAATAGAAAAAGAACTCAGCAGCACCCGTAACTGTAAAATCGATACAAGCCTTCACAGAGCCTGCGTGAAATCTCTTCTGTTCCACTGCAGGGTTTTCATGGATCATAGGAGAGATGGACCACAGAGCATACGGACCAAGCGCTCCACTGTGTTCTTATCTTTATTTTGAACTGAATTTGGGGCAACAGTTGCTCAGTTTGTCGAAATACCGCACTAGCCTGAAGGGCAGTGGCTCAGTCCTTGCTCCAGGCGCTGCATACTGTCTTTGTGTCCTTAAGCAAGAAATATAATGAAGAATGTAAGAATCTAAGAATAGCGCGCTTGGAGGTATATGCGGCTGCAGGGAATAAATTATGCACCAAATTGTATTCAGAATCTTTATCAGTGGCCACACAAACAGTTTGGTGGAATTCAAAGCAGAACTAAGTAACTACAGCGACAGAGCTCCCCCTGCAGTGAAAATGCACTGCCAGTGAAAAGATGCAAAACTTTTTTTTTTCCTGTTTTTTCACCTTCCTTTTTATTGAAATAAGGAAGTACAATCACATACAAAAACATTTCATGTCGCCAAATATAAAAAAGAGAGCCAAGGTTTCTCAGGAGAGTTCTTCGGGTCAATGTCAGGAAATGTTGCAAGGCTGTTTTTCTGTGCTGGTTTTCCAATGCCCTGAAAATACATTTGCAAAACCACACAGACTTACAAAGACATTTAATAGGGTAAAAATGTTACTTAGTTCTACTTTAAAAAAAGGATGCCCACATCAATTGTGTCATTGTATCAAGAAACAAAACATTAAAGAAGACAAAATACTTTCGTCTCTCCCACATGATTATAACCTATGGTGTTTGTGGATTATTGTTTTAAATCTGGGACATATCAAATTGTAATATTCATCTAAAACTACTTAAGAAACTTCTGAAATTGGTGGAAAATTCCATCTGCTCCTTTATGGTACATTACCGTTTCTCGTGCCTGACCTTGCTGACATCCCCGACAACAGAGAACAATAATTAGCAGCAGATTTTGTATTAAATTGGAGACAAATGGCTTCACAACAGCACCGAATCCTCCATGTAGAGCACAATTCATAAACAAAGTAACTCAAAGTTCTTTACACAACAGGAAAGGATGCTTTAAAAATAGATACGAACATAATCAGTAGAAAAACTTTATAAAAGAGGAGTGCAGATACAATCTTTTCAGTCATATGAAGAGCTGTTTTTAGCCTAGATTTGAATATTGTCACCAATTAAAACACAAAGACCCAAAAAGTATGAGAACAAGCAGTGAGTCTATGATGGGTGACAATCTTTTCCACAGGAGAATAAATATTACTCCAACAAGCACATATCTCCAACAAGTACGTATCTCCAACAAGCACGTATCTCTCAAATTACAAGAAGGTAAATGAGAACAGATAACAATCATGCAATGGTTAAGATGGAATGTCGATTACGTATAATATGTCAACAACAGTATAACAAACCGATCTATTCAGTTTTGTAGCACCTACACACCAAACTTTACTGTTTTGTACGAAACAAGGTTTTGACGGAATGTACAGAAGGATTTGTTGATATTTAATTTTAAGTCTGATTTATTATAGTTTTAAGTAAAAAAAAAAAAAAAATAGACAAAATCTAGATCTAGATCTAGTTTACTTAAACTAAACAAGAAATCCAAAATCCCCTCTGTGTATTTCTGTGAAACTAATATGTGTAACAAGCAAGAAAGGTAAACCTGGTTCTGTCCTTTTTTCAGACGTCAACATCCCAAATATGTGCAATTTTGTGAGTTTTTACACATAAATTGTCTTATTTCTATAGGAAAACATCTTACAAAAGAAATTTCTCATACATTTACAGGAGAAGTTTCAAATGTATATCTTTTAATTGAAGATTTTTCCTATTCACTTGCAGAGTCTTTGTGTGTAGAATGTATCTATGAATGGGAGCCTGTTTTTGTGTGAGTCTAAATAACCTTACCTGAACATTATTGAGAAGTTAAGCTCATGTGTGATTGATGGGAATCCAGCCATATTTCTGTTAGTGTTTCATCAGATAAAAGCAGCTGAAGATTTTTCTCTCATAATAAGAATCTTCTGTCTCAATTTACAACAAAGAATCAGTTCTTAAAGGACACATACAATGCTAAATTAACTTGTTTGAGCTTTTGACCATGTTCTAACAATGTTCCGTCATCAAAAACATACCTGCGGTTGCATTTGGCTTCATTCACGCTGGTTTGATGAATCCTGGTTAGAAAATCGCCTCCCCTCTGATGGTCAGAAACGCACAGTTCTGGATTTCCCCGATCATTTCTCGTGTGTGGCTCCGAGAATCTTCTACGCTGTTATTGAGTCCATAAATCAGGGCTATTCAACTTACATTAACATTTTTACCTCATGTTTACTGTCTTGGTAAGCCTGTGTGGTGGTTGTGAATGTATTCTTGGGGTGTTTGAAGCCCCTATCGTCGCCCCCTGCTGTCTCTAGGTGGAGAACAGTCTTGCAACGTTACTGATGCCGACCCGAAGACAACTCTCCTGAAAAACCCTGGCTCTCTTTTTATATTTGATGACATTAAATGTTTTGTATGTGATTGTACTTCCTTATTTCAATAAAAGGAAGTGGAAATAATAAAGCTTTTGGCATCACCCAGGTCCTCCAAAGCATCCGGCCCTTAACGCATCCTCCAAAAATAAAGAAAATATTGTATCTTTTGTAATTACTGGTCAGGACAAAACCGTCCGAAAAATCTGGCCCTCGGTGAAATCCAGTTGAATAGCCATGTCATAAATCATCGTCAGATTCGTTCTGAGCGTTGCTGCCGTCAAACCACGATCATTACAACTGCTCGGTTCCATTTGTAACCTAAATCTACAAGTAAATGCACGGTTGGAAGGAGTTAATTAACACTGTACAGATTGTGGACAGGTAATACTTTTCCAGTTTGTTTTTTATAGTATATTTTCTAGCTCGGATCCCACAGAGGGTTATTAGGAGCTAAAGCTTGTCCCAGCTTCTTTGGCCTAAGGCACAGCTCACCCTGGACAATGACCTGGCAAACATTTAGAGAGGCGTTATAGGAACAATAACTCTCTCCGACTTTCATTCATTATCTGCAATTAAAATCAATCGCGCACGGAAAGGTCACCACTGACACTTAGTTCCATCAACTGTAGCTCTGCAGGCTGGTTAAAACTCTATATATATATTTTTTGTGCTGACGGAATTAATATTGCACACATAGAAATAAAAATGTATGTACTTCTCCAGCCGACAGTGAACTTTCCATTTCGACTTTGCTCTTGTCGCCTTCTTGCCGTTTCTTCTGTCACACTGTTTCCACAGCCTCAAGTATTGACTTTCAACTGTTCAAATGAGAGCAATAGCTTAAAAGTTGAGTGTGAGGTTAAGAATGAACTTTAAAACTTTCCATGAATTTATAACGGTCTCAAAAACAGGATTTATGGCGTGGCTGTTTCGACTTTGACGTCCCAAATAATCTGCTAAGTGTTCTCCCCATGACATTCTACTTTCATGGAGGATATCAAGGAGATGTCGGCATGTTTAAACTCAATGGGATCATTTCTACTGAAGACATGAACGCAGTGGGTAAAATGGTTCTAAATGGAAAAATATGCTAATTTTGTGAAACCTGTTTAAACTTCTTTGAATGACGTGCTTGTAAAAGTACAGCTAGCGTTTACTCCTAAGGGAAGGTTTAGCTTATGTTTTTACTTTAGAGTGGACCAATCATCATTTGCTGTTTACAAGCGCAAGAATAACCTGATTATTGAGCCGTATCCCGGTAATGACAGTATTCTGAATGTGGCGTTTACATGCACTCAGAGAAACCAGGATACTCATATTCCTGTTTACTTAGAGTATACAGGATATTCAGAGTGGTAACTATGGCAACTCTGGCACTAGAGTTGGGTAAGTTCCTTAAGAGAAGTAATTAGTTCAAGTTACCAGTTATTTCTCTCCAAAAGTAATCCCGCTAGTAACTTTGTTATTGAATGATGAATGTGAAAAAAACAAATTACTAATTAGAATAACCTACCACATTTATTGATGATTGATTGATTGATTGATTTAGCAGCAAAATTAGCAGCCCTCCTGCTGAATTGTCTCAAGGCTTGCAAAGACCCTTTTATCACTGCTTGCAGTTCTAACTGACTTTTGTTTTTATTTAGATTCATCAAGATATCACAGTGCTATTTGGTGGAGAAGTGTGGCACACATACTTCAAACCAAGAATCCTTGGAGAGTGCAAAAATCTGAATACAATTGTCAGTGAGCAACTTTTGCCTGCACAGGATTCCAACAATGGTGGTAGGTGAAAAGCAGATGTTACACGTCAACATTAAAATTGATTGGTCTTGTAACCAAAAGCAATTGCTCTTGTCTTTCACTGCTTTAGATTGGGACTCTGAGGTTTCTGCTATCCTCCTGCTGATTCACCTTTTGCTCCAACAACTAAGGGCCGGAAAGTATCAAAGATGAGTGCTTTTGATGCTGCTAATCTCTTTATCAGGTTTGTTAATGTATGTTAAGCCAACAATGTCTATTTTGTGTATTTTGAGTTTGTTTTTGTTTTTTTAGATGTGGCAGAGCATGGAGACTTCCCTTAAGGACACTGGACCTGTTCAACTCTCCAAAATTTCTACATTGCCCTGTTCAATGCAGACTGGTGTGGCGGCGTTTGACGAGCTCTTCAAGGCTATTTTGTGTTCTCTGTGTCCTACAATGAGGCTCTGCGCAACTTCTTCACATTCATCCAGACCACAGTGTACGGCATTGACAGCGGCAGAGGGAAAGACATTAGAGCAAGACTTCTTCATAGCAACTTTGAGAAACACGTCTTTGCCTTGAGACATATCTGCAAACAAGTGTTTCATTTGCAAGGTACACCACACTAGTTGTTCCTTGAGCCAGGAAGTTCGTACGTGTTTAGGTCACTAGAGGCACTTATCTCGCAAAGACAGAGCTTATTCAGCTGGTGACACTAACCCTGTAGCTTTGGCTGGACGGATGGATATGGACCCCTTTAATGTTTGGAGATTTATTGAGCAGAGGGGATGACTGTTGAAACTTGCTGCTACTTTTGACAGATTGTTAACTTTGTGTTTGCGCCTATTGTAACCCATGGCATGATTTGCAATTTGAAAAATCTGATTTTGGATCATCACCACCTAATGATCCATTACACTCGTATTTTGATGGGCACCTAAATGCATTTGCAATCGAGGAAAACTGAAATGTTTTCATCCTGGTATGTATAGATGACCTTATGTACTACAGACCTTACGATTGACAATTTGACTCTGAACAAATCTACATTGTGCCATACAGTGTTATAATCCCATGCTAAAATGTCATTTGTATTGGTGTTCCAGAGCAAATTAAAGTTTAAAGTAAATGCTTAGTGTTTTTTGCAGGTACATGGGGAATGGGCATAAAAGGGAATACAGTTTACTTACATTTTTAACACTTGAGAGTGAATTATATTACATCTGTGAGTGAAAATTCTGTGTTATATTACAGTGTACATTCCATAACAATAACTCTAGTGTAAAATCCTACAACACTACTTGGTGTAAGAGCAGTGTCAAATTTTATCAACACCAGATAGTGATGTTTTTAACACCATGGTTGTTAAAAGTAACTATAGGTGGGTGTTAAATACTTAACACTTTCAAAAGTGCTAATTTAACACTGAAAATAGTGGATGCATATACACGCTTTTAGAGTGTTAAAATTAACAATATCAGTGTTAATTTAACACTGGAAAATTTGCTGTGCAATATGAAATTTTGCATTTATACGTTTGTGCGTTTGTGCTGATCATGGTCTAGAACTTTATGAAGACCAGTTGTTGTGGAGCATGAATTTAATTTAATATCCTTGCGTTCCTCTTGGAAGGCGTGCACATGTTCAGAAGAAATTTCACAGTGGCTTCAACCCTTTTAAACACCTCGCTGCAAATTTTGACACTCGGGCTCAGATTGTTTCCTTGTCCCTTCTCTGTTCTGTTAAACCGTAAAAATACATTAGCAATGGGTATCAAAACTTATACTCTGCAACAAAATAACTAAGCCAGACATAATAACTTTTTTATTTTAACTGCAGTCAACTTAAGTTCAAGAGGGAGGACTTGGAAAGGTTATTATTTCTAACTTCAAGGACCAATCTACTGTCTACTGTCTTGGCTAAAAGCTTTTGTGTTTTCTCCTCCATCAGACCTCGGTGCTGTCAGTTAACTGTTCCAGCGCCATTTGTACATGAGCGCAGTGTGAAGCTCTGTAAAGTGCTCGGATAAATATTTCATTAAAGCTCTCAGCTCGAAGAAAAAATGACAGGACTGAAACAAAGCTGACACTGTGTGGACCAACTTTACTCCTTATGAAAAGTGAACTAAAGGAGCTGCAGGTTTCTTGAAAGATTGCATATTTTTCAAAAACTGTATATTTGACTATTTAACCTTGTTATTTCGTTGCATCCCCTTCAAAAACGTACGGATTCTAAGGGAAATACAAGAAGAAGAAATGGAGCTAAGCGGAAATTCAGCCTGGACGACCCAACAACTCACACACGTCACTGCTTCAGCAGAGCTCACCTGCTCTCCGGCCTTCATCATCACCGCACTCCAGAAGGGGGAAGTCAGCTAAACTGGGCCATCACGTAAATTGGGCCAACCAAGGTTTAAAGGAAAAATATTCAGCATTTTTCATATTGTTATTAGCCTTTAAACATGCTTGAGTTCATTAAATTTGCCATCTTGTGCTTAAAAAAAAAAAGGAAAAGTTTCTTATTCATCCAATTACTTTTTTTTACCAGCCAGTATGAAATGACACTTACTGAGTGCATCCAGCCATGAGATGGTGCCAGCGCAATATAGAATTTAGTGAAGCTAGTGCTGAAAAGACATTGTGATGTGGATTTGCTGAAGCAGTTATCATGTTTAGAGGAAGAAATGCTCAGAACGAGTTTAGAAAAGATTTACGGACTTAAAACAGCAGGAAATTCTCGGATGAGTGCCGTATATGATCCTAAAATATGCCCCGGATTGAAGGAATTCAGCAGAAATTGTGTTTCATACGCAGAGGGAGAGGATTTTCTAATGAACATTCCTCAAAATACAATGAATGACACTGAATGTTACTTCTGGTATGTTTTTGATGATGGAACATTGTTAGAACATGGTTAAAGACTTAAAACAGCAGAAGATTCTTTCGATCAAAAAAGTCATTGTAGCAGAATCTGTGTCCTTTAAGGGGCACATCTCTTGTGTCCATGACTGGTGTTCACATTAAATGAATTAAAACTGTAGCCTCAACATCACATGATCTCTTGCAGCTGTTCTGATTGGTCTAATGATGATCATTTTCGCAGGACAATCATTTGTTTGGACAGTGGCACCAAAACATGTAAAACGTTTACAATGGCATGAGAAGTCTGACTTCTGTAAAGTAAGGTTCATTTGATTGTCTGTGGTGAAGAACATGAGCTGCACATGTTGTTGTGAACTGTGTCCTTATTCGGAGAAACATAGTTTTACAATACTTTACTTACAAAATAAACATAAATAAAGTTTCCAAAACTTAATGTACACCCCGGCCCATTTTAGCTGAAGTTGTGAAGGTAAAATGTGCCACACTATTTTTGAACATTTATCAATATACATGACGCAGAAGCACAAAGGACTGGAGGACACCGGCTTCAACTGCGACACATGAAAACTCGGGTGGATTCACAAAGAGGCCAGCAACTTCAATCACACCACAGAGGGGTTGATTATCCGGTCGATCTCGAAGGGTCCAATGTAGCGCAGCGACAACTTCCTGGAATCAGTTTTTAACGGAATATCCTTTGAAGAAAGCCAGACTTTCTGACCTGGCAGATATTCCGGAGCAGGGACCCGATGCTGATCAGTGAACAGGTGCTTTCGCTCGGAGGTCCTCAGTAAGGCAGTCCGGGCGGTCATTCACACGTCACGGCACCGCTGGCAATGGTCCGCCACGGACAGAACCGTGATGTCCCTCTCCTGCACAGGAAACATAGGGGGCAAATACCCGAGGGCACATTCAAAAGGAGACATCCCAGTGGCCGACGATGAGAGGGAGTTGTGTGCGTACTCCCCCCAGGCCAGGTATGCGCTCCAGCTTGACGGGTCCTTGGCAGTGATCCAACGCAGGGAAGCCTCCAGGTCCTGGTTGGCCCTCTCGCACTGCCCGTTGGTTTGGGGGTGAAAGCCAGATGAGAGGCTCACCTTGGCACCCAGTGCATCACAGAAGCTCTTCCAGACGCGGGACACGAATAGGGGGCCCCGATTGGAAACTATGTCCACACGTGCTGGAGCAGGAGGTTGGCTGTCTCTAAGGTTGTTGGCAGTATGGGGAGAGCGACGAAATGGACCGACTTGGAGAAACGGTCAACGATAGTGAGTAACAGTAAAAGCGGAGACGTATTTCTTGACGTCTTTCTCCATACGGGGCCACCAAAAATGTCTTCGGAGGAGAATGAGAGTCCTTCCGACGCCAGGGTGGCAAGCGAAGCAGGAAGCGTGCCCCCATTGCAGCAGTTGCGCACGGACAGACTGGGGTACAAACAAATGATTAGGTGGTCCGTTACATGGGTCCAGTTCCGTTCTCTGCGCGTCCCTCACCACGGACTCGATCTCCCAGGTTAGCGATGCGATGACGCAGGGTGACGGTAGGATGGACTCTGCCTCATCAAGTGTGTCTGAGGAAAGAAACTGTCGGGAGAGTGCATCCGCCTTAGTGTTACGGGACCCTGGTCGGTAGGTGAGTGTGAAATGGAAGCAGTCAAAAAACAGGGAATTAAATTCCCTGTTTTTGACTGCTTCCATTTCACACTCTGGTTTGGTTGACCAGATGTATGACAGATGTATGATCTTATGGTCTGTCCAAACCACAAATGGCTGCTCAGCTCCTTCCAGATAATGCTGCCATTCCTCCAAGGCCAGTTTAACAGCTAGGAGCTCCCGATCTCCAATTGAATAATTGCATTCAGCAGGGGAAAGGTCGACGTGAAAAATAGCACAGGGATGGACCTTTTGGTCCACAGGTGAACGTTGGGAGAGCACCGCACCACCGCCGCCATCAGAGGCATCCACCTCAACAATGAACTGGCGTGCGAGGCGAGGTGAACCGCCTCTTCAAGTCAAGGAATGCTTTCCCTGCCTTTGCGGACCAAACGAAACAGGTCTCGGAAGATGTTAAACAAGTTAAAGGTGCTGCGACCTGACTGTAATTTCGAATAAAACGACGGTTGAAATTAGAAAACCCCAGGAACCATTGTAGCTCTTTAAGATTGGTTGGTTGGGGCCATTCTGTCACAGCTTGTATCTTAGCAGGGTCCGGCTTCACCTGCCCACTGCCAATGATGTACCCCAGAAAACTGACCGACTGCTGGTGAAAGTTACACTTCTCGGCCTTAACAGTTTATTTTCGAGGAGCCTCTGAAGCACTTGTCTGACATGTTGTGTGTGTTCCTCGGGAGAGCGGGAAAAAAATCAAAATGTCGTCTATGTACACAAAAACAAATCTATCCAGGAAATCTTTGAGTACATCATTAACGAGGACCTGAAATACAGCGGGGGCATTAGTAAGGCCAAAGGGCATCACCAAGTACTCGTAATGTCCAATAGGGGTGTTGAATGCAGTTTTCCATTCATCCCCCTCACGAATACAAGGTGGTAAGCATTTCTCAGGTCTAGTTTGGTAAAAATGGTTGCCTGGTGTAATGGTTGGAACGCAGAGTCAATTAAGGGAAGTGGATATTTGTTCTTTATCATGATATCATTCAACCCTCGATAGTCAATACACGGATGAAGGGACTTGTCCTTCTTATCCACGAAAAAGAAGCCAGCACCGACAGGGGAAGATGACAGTCGAATAATACCTGCTGCCACTGACTCCTTGACATAGCGTTCCATGGCCTCTCGCTCTGGACGGGACAGATTGTACAGGCGACTGGACAATAGTGTGGCACCTGGGAAGAGGTCTATGGCGCAGTCGTAAGGTTTGTGAGGGGGAAGGGACATGGCACGCTCCTTGCAGAAGACCTCCCATAAATCGTGGTAATCACTGGGCACTCTGACAGATCTGGGGGCTCGGAGACGGAGGAGGGGGTCTCCGCAGGAGAGAGACTGCAAACAAAGAGAATGACATGATGAGCTCCAACTAGATATCTTTCCCCCTGCCCAATCGAACTGGGGATTATGGTGCCTTTGTCAGGGATATCCAAGAATCAGAGGAGACTGCGGCGAAGAAATAAGATTGAAACGTATAGTCTCTTTATGATTTCCGGACAAAACTAGCGTAACAGGAACCGTACGATCTGCAACCCTCGCTTGTAGCCGTCCATCTAACGCATTGGCCACAAGCGGGGTCTCCAGTGGCTCTGTTTCTATGTCTACTTGGCAGGCCAAATTATAGTCCAGGAAAATCTGCTCGGGAATCGATTAAGGCAGAGAGCAGGAGAGTCAGATTCTCAGAACAAAGAGTAGCAGGAACAAGCATTCTTTTTGTGGGGCTTGAGGACATAGCAGCATGGCTCACCAGCATCCAAAATGGGTGAGCCCCCATTTTGGCCGACTTGGGCAGGCCGCTAAAAAATGTCCAACCTGGTCACAGTAAACACATTCCTCAGCCTGGATCATATGTGAGCGCGCCAAGGGGGTTAGTTTAGCGCAACCTAGTTGCATAGGTTCCTCAGAGGTTTGGGAAACCTGACCTGCTGAGGCGTTACTCTGGGAGGCATGCCCAGAGGGTTGTACGGGAACTCGGGTAAAAACAAGGTTCGGACCGGTGAGAAGGGTTGTAGGCCAGTTCTGTCTCTCCCTCTTCCGTTCTCTCAGTCTGTTGTCTAACCGGATGGCTGTCGTAATAAGAGAATCAAGATTCTCTGGGTCATCTCTTAGCACCAACTCATCCTTTAATTGTTCTGACAACCTGTTGAGGAATACGGTTTGGAGGGCAGGATCATGCCGCTCAGCCGCTAGATTTCTGAAGTCTACGGAGAAATCAGCCACACTACGTGTCCCCTGATGAATGGCTAGGAGACGCTTGGAGCCTCTCTACCCTTGACAGGGTTATCAAAAACTCTTCTCAACTCCTCTTCAAACATGACAAAATTACTGCGTATTACTGGTTTGCTCTGCCACATAGCTGAGGCCCAGTCCAATGCTTTTCCATGCAAGAGTCCCATGACAAAAGCTATTTTAGCAGAGTCAGAAGCATAGGTATGGGGTTTCTGACTAAACACCAAGGAACACTGAAGAAGAAAACCCCTGCACTTCACCATATCACCTGAGTAACGGTCGGGATCAGGTACATGTGGCTCCCAAGGGGGACGGCTGTGGTCAACAGGAGGTGGCGTAGACGAGGCTTGGTGCTGGGAGAGTGCAGAATAGGCTGGAGCGGCTTGAAGAGAGAGGTTAGGGCCTGGAGCATGGTGCCGAGCTGAGAAATCTGGTCGTTGGTGGTTTGCTGACCCTCCAAAAGGGTGTGAAGAGTCTGGTCATGATGTCCAATCTGTGCTCCCTGGATCTGGAGGGCACGAACCACGGGATCTGGATCCGCTGGGTCCATCGTGGCCAGTTCGTACTGTCAAGGGTTAGACTTCGGACCCTTGAGCAGTACACAGGTAAAAACACGGTTTATTTTTAACAACAGGTAAGTGGTTACGGGGCTGGGGGGTGTCCAGGGTAGGGTAGGCCAGAGAAAGGCGGCAGGGACACCTGGACACAGGACAAGATGAGGAAAAAATCCAAAAATGCACAAAAGTAAGCTTAGTTTTCAGGAGCCAAAATGCTGTACTAACTGGTGTAATTATATGACGAACTGGCGATGAGTGGACGACAGACCAGACTTCTTATGCTGCAGGTAACGATGTAAGTGGATGCAGGTGTGTTTGCTGCCAGACCCAGAAGGCCACACCCAGGGAGGAGGAGAGACAGGAAGCTCAGGAAGGGGGGGGCAGACAGGAGGGAGCACAATCCTGAGGAGGATCCTGACAGTCAGTGCTGCCACATTATCTCATGTATTCCAGCTTTCATTGGATTATGGTTGCTAAGAGGAGCAATCAATTACATTTGTCTTGATAACAATAATATTACTTATTAACAATATTATTATTTATTAAAGAGTAAAAGTACTAATTTTGAGAAACCTATAGAGAACTATTTTGAATGGTATTTTAATCTGAATATTACAGATACAAAGGCCAGATGAAAAGTATTCCTACAGCAAAGGAGAGAGAGAGAGAGAGAGGAGGAAAAACGATCACTGAGTGAAAGCAGGATGAAGGCTTAAAAGACAAATGTTTGCCTCAAGGTTCAAGGTCACTTTGTATGATGTTTTTCACTAAGATTCAATATGAAGTTATGTTTTTAATTAAATTGTTATATACCAGGCAAATTCATTTAATAATGAATACATTTTCTTGATGAAAACCAAGACTTTTATGAATTTAACCTCGTGCTCTCTTCATTTGAGCTATGCACATTTGATCAAAGAGCAATATTTCCATATCAGGAAAAAACACACTTATTTTATTTAAAACATTTGCATAAATTGTATGTTAGGTGATGTTTTGGACCACCCATTAAAGTTTCATAACGATGAAATAAAAAATAAAACAAGAAATCTAGATGGGTCAAATGGACCTGAAGACAGCGGGAGGGATAATTGGGTGGTAACATGTGGCCCAGTTTACTTGAACAATTTCTGTTTGGTCAAGAAAGTAGCATCTGGAATTCAAACCTTAAAGAAAAACATATTTTGAAATCTGAAGTACCATTGTTGCATTTTATTTTTATTCAAAACTAGTGACTTAAAGGTAGGAAAAAAAGTTTGGGGGAGTTGTATTAGTATTAATGCACATTTATAAGGTGCTTTCAAGAGTTTGTCAAAAAGCGGCCCAATTTAGTTGACTTCACCCTACTCCTCCCCACTGCTCGGTGCATCTCTTCCATAGTCAATCAGATGGATCGTCTTTCAGTCCATACTGTGCCCCATCGTATCCTCGGAACCTCTCCTTCATCGTCCTTCTGTTCTCCTCAGCATCCTCTACCTTCACCAGTGTCAGGCCACTGGGGGGAAGACATCTCCTAAACTTTAACCTGTCACGCCCATCATCGCAACGTCCTCTGCCGGGGTCTGAGCGCCAGATAATAATCGCATTCAATAATTCGCATTTGTTTCTGTCTTGATCTCTCCAGGCTTAAATTGTGGTTTTCAGGTGGCCCACCATTATCGTGTGTCTTGGGACTGTCCTACTGTTCTTAAATAATATATATAACATATATAGATAAATGATGCACTGCACATATTGAAATGTTATATATGTATATATATATATATATATATATATATATATATATATATATATATATATATATATATATATATATATATATACATACATAATTGATTTCCAAAAGCAGCATTTTTTATTCAAAGTCAGAAAAAAACTCTTATTGCAAAACAAGTTTCATGAGAAAAATTCAGTGTGTAAGTAAGGGCTGCAACAAGTTAATCAATTAATTGCAATAAATTGATAATAGAAATGATTGTCAACTAATTAAATAATCGAGTAACCATTAACTGGTCTATACATCTATACACAGACTCCAAAACATTGTATGTGCTGAAACAAGAAGTTTTATCACACAGACAGAGCAGCAATGACAAAAAACGTAAAAACTCAATATTGTTTTTTTGATTAAAATACTTCTTCATCTATAAATATTCTTCTCCAGGATGTCGTTAAACGCCTTCAGCTTTTTCTGGGTACAATTTTAAGTAAGTTAGTAATTGATTAATAGACTACCAAAATAATCGTTAGTTGTGGCCCAAGTATAAATTAAGATAAGGGTTAACTTTCCAAATCCCAAGGCACTGAACCACATTGAGAAGCTTCTGTACTACAGGTTATGGAGTGAAACTATGGAATAAAATAGATGCGGAGCAGAGACAATGTCAGGACATCGGCCAATTTAAAATCAAACCTCAGCAAATGCTGTTTCCAAGATATAGAGGAGGAATAAAAGAGCCAAACAGAAAAGGGACTTAAGAATTCACCAAGCTTTGTCTGATTATCATATGTTATACAGTTGTCTATGGCTTAATGAACACTGGGGAAAACAACATCGTTCAAGGCAATGTATTTACACATTTTGTTATACTATTGATTGTGATATACTACTGGCTTGTTAGACATTTAATATTATTTTTAAACATTTAATTGTGCGACAAATATGTGGCATAGACGTACAACGTGAATAAGAACTTTGCTGAGGGCTAGGATTGAAAAAGTTGCAACTTCTTCCCACTCCCTTTTGAACATATATTGTGTTCCTTGGTTGTCGTCCTTGTTGTATCGTGTTTAAATGCATATTTTAAAACATATATAAAAAATGTTATATATGTTTGAAATCGTACTGTATGTATCTAGGACACAAAACACCAACAATAGAAATGATTGTTGGATCCCTTTTGGCCGCATCAAAAGAGCAATGACAAGGAAACAGATGGCAGGGATGGAGTCAACTATCAAGGACTGGACTGAGATAACTTTGGACATTTGCAAAATGGAAAAACTGACCTTCACTTTGAGCTTGAAAATGAATAAATCTGCACTGATACAGACGTACTGAATTCCTGCTTGTTCTTCTTGGCTTCTCTATTTCTTTTGTATCTGCCTTGTCTAAAGGTAGATATTTCTGGCACGTCACCTCTACTGTTCATGTACCCTACGTAAAACTAAAGTAGGGCTGGGAGATACGGCAAAAAATTCTTATCACAATTTTCTTGGGGCCAGATCATGATTTCGATTTTATCACGATTCATTTTCACTTTGCCTTTAATAGAGCTAGGAAAAATATGTGATTTGGGATTTTTCTAAACACAATTTTGTCGCGTTTTTGTCACGTTCAGTTGTGTTTTTCATATTTAAATGTGTCTTTATCACTTTAAGTTGCGTCTTTCTCATTTTTAGTCGCGTTTTTGTCGCTTTTAGTCACATTTTGTAAACATAGTCATGTTTGTTGTTTGTAAGTGTGTTTTCGTCGCTTTTGAACGTAGCGCTTTTAGTCGCGCTTTTATGGCTTCAGAACATGTTTGTACAAACCAAAACTAGAGGGTTAGCAGTTTTTATTCAAATCAAAGCAAGACATTTTGTTGTTTTTGGGACAAATTATTGCACTTAAAAAATTGCAGCCTTTGCGATTTGCTAATTGCATCCATTACAATTGTGATTTTGTAATGTAATTGTAATTGTATTGTATTTGTAATTGTATAAAATCATCTGAGGCTAAAATCAGGCGAAAAAGTGTGTTTGAACAGACAGCTGCATTAAAGAAAGAAACAGTGAATCAAGATGCAACAATTTCACAAAAACAGCAGATTGTCAGGGGCGGGCTCACGATTCAAAGCCCTAAACTAAACAGACCAGGTCCTTGCCACCAACTGGAACATTCATATAAGTGACCCAAGCAGGATATTGTTAACGACTCTATGAAAGGTACAGTATTTCAGCCTTCACCGCCTGCAACCGTTAAATGACAGTTTATGTGTGCAGTTTATTGCAGAGATTTTAACATTTAAACAAGCAAGAACACAATTAACTGGAGTCATGTCACTTGTCAGAAAACCTTTTCTTGGATCTGGGTGTCCTAATGGAAAAATATTCAGCATTTTTCATATTGCTGTTAGCCTTTAAACATGCTCTTGAGTGCCTTAAATTTGTCATGTTAAACAAAACAAAAAAATCCTATTCATTCTATGACCTGTGTTATCAGTCACTATGAAATTACTCTTACTGCGTGCATCCAGCCAGCAGACGGTGCCAGTGCAATATACAATCTAGTAAAGTTAGCGGTAATAAAAAGTTATGAAATGCTCAGTATGAGTTTAGCGATGATTTAAGGGCTTAAAATGGCAGAATAGTCTTGGATAAATGACGCAGATGATCCGAAATTACGTCCCTGATAGAAGGAGTTCGCAGGAAGTGTGTTTGATGCTCAGAGGGGGGAGGATTTTCTGATAAATATTCCTCAAAACAGCGTGAATGCTACTTCAGGCATGTTTTTGATGACAGAACATTGTTAGAACGTGGTTTAAAGCTAAAATAAGTCCCTGTAGCAGAATATGTGTCCTTTAAACCATATAACTAAACCTTTGAAAACATGGGTTAGATTCTGGGGTATGCTGTCCCCATCTATTCTGTGTCTGTTCACTTGAGCTAATTTTTTTTTTTTTTTTTTTTCAAAGGAAGTAGTTATGACAGCCTATGGCCTTAGTTCGTGTAGATTTGAAAATGTCTGTATGCTGGTAATTAGAATCTCTTTCCCCAGTCAATGATGTGAGGGCAGCCACCATTATTACTCATGCTGTTCCTGCTAACAAGCCTCAGTGCCACATGAATCCCATTTGTATTCACACAAGCTTTCATCTCCCATTTATTCTGCGGCTCTGACCAGTGTGAGGCCGGAGCAGCTGAAGTGCCCACATGTAGAGGAGCTGTCACAATTTCAAGGTTAATGAAGAATCCAGCTGAAGGATTTGGGTGAAAGTGAGTCATATGACCGCGACGAAAACACAAATACGCACTCTGCGGGTCCGGGACAATGCCATAAGACAGACTATTCAACTGCGTTTCACAGAGGGCTAGCTTTTTCAGATGGTTTTGTCCTCGGTCCCAGAAATGTGTCCAATGCTTTTGAAATACATGAAAGACAAAAGGATTTAACAACATCTGCAGAACTGAACCAGGATTAAACCAGGACCAAAATAGGTCTAAACCAAGTCTAAACCACGACTAAACCAGATCTATACCATTTACAAACTCAGGACTAAACCAGGTCTACAACAGGTCTACACCAGGAGTACACCAGGACTAAACCAGGACTAACATGACAGAAAATATTTTCTATACTTTTAGAAGATGGGTTGTGAGCCGGATCATATCTGTTGGAGGACCAGATTTGGCCCCCAGGCCTTAACTTGAATAGCCCTGTCATAAGATTACATTGAATTATAGGGATTTTTCTTTATTTCTGATACCAATAATCTGTTGAAAATCATATAGACTTCAAACTCTAGCAATCTCACAAAGATTTTCATGTTAGCATACAGCCACATATTTATCTTCACCGTTCTTCTGTTTACTTTAGAACTCACCAGTCTAATGCACTGAGGGCAACCAATCAATAAGACCAATCAGCACCGACAAACTTCAGAAATGTATTTTTTTACTCACCCAGCAGCAAAACCAATTTATGTCTGTAATAGTTCACCTCACGTGGTTCCATCTTGGCCAAACCTTGGAACACAACTGTTAAAGCAATTACATCCCACTTATAACTTGTAATTTCCTTTATATTGCTTTCCTTGAACCAATCATCGCTATTCATCTGCAGAGCACTGATCAGATGGAAGACGGAACAGGTAGTAGTATCTGTGATTATACTCCACAGACAATAGCACAAGAAGGTTATGCGTTTGCAAGCAACTGTGGGGAGCAAAGAACAGTTTAAGGAAACATGTTATGCAAAATCTACGTTTTACCAACACAGGGTTAGGGTTATAGCAAAAATATACCCAGAGTTCTATTTAGCTTTTTTCACGCTTTTCATTATATTGTTTTGTAAGTCCTCTCTCCTGAGCCTCAGAACACAACCACACGCATTTTTTTTTTTTTTTTGTTTATTTCCCCATGGTAATTCACTCTGCTGTCAGTGGATGAAGTGCTAACACAAATCCTGGTGAGGTAATGCAGTAGATACATTTATGTTCTCAAATGATACTGAAGAGCATAGGGGCTGATTTTAGTTTTTTTGGATGGGTGCTGAGAACATTTGGCACACACAGCTCACTCACGCAGCTCACTCTCACAGACTCTGAGTTCATGTGCCCACACTAACAGACCTCTCTCTCTCTCTTTTTTTCAGTGTTTCTCAGTGCTATTTCCCGCAAAACTGACATCTGATTTCCTGCTTTGTGCACAGACAGTCATGGATTAAACCATAATCAGACAGAGCAGGGGCAGCGCCTGTGCAGTGAGATCGGCCCTGGACCTAAAATGACTGACAGGTGAGTGCAGCGCTGAGAGAGAGGAGGGAGTGACAGGCACGGTGATCTATTGAACACACGCACTAGGCTTATTAAGAGATCACCGAAAATTTGCCTGGGTATTCAGAGATTGGGTGAGTGCTCAGGCCCCCTCAGCACCCACGGGATTGGCAGACATTATCTTTAAAGGCCCATAACAATGCAAACTAGATGCTGTTGCAATAGCTGAAGCTATTGCGAGTGACTGCGCAATAGAATTTGTGTGCTGTTGGTCTGGTCCGGGATTCGAACCCACGACCTCCTCATTGGGAGGCAGAAGCTCTAGCCACTCTGCCACTGTGCTCCCGCCAAAAACAGTTTAAACAGCAAACTTTCCTGAGGACCAACAGAAAGGCTCCCACTGTAAAAGATAGGGAAAAGTGCTCCGAAAATTCAAAATTGTGAAAAAACTACAAAAGGTACCTTTACCAAAAGTAATAGCAGACATTAGAAGGCTAGGAACTATTGAAAAATCAAAAAAAATTTGAAAGAATTTAAAAACTGTGACCTGTGAAAAGTGCCGAAAAACAGGAAAAAAAGGGAAAATACTATAATAAATATAGGCAGTCACTCAATAATGCATAAATAAGGTTATATATATAAGCCCTATATATATTCATATATGTACATATCTACTGTATACTCGCTAACACCCGGTGTACACCGAGGAGTCAATTTGTGTAAGAAAGTAAATAGGTCAGCATTTAGATAGATGTCTTCTCATCATGTGATGACATGACCTACATTAACCTTTGTTCATTTTGTCATTTTCTCGGTCTTTTGAAGCTGATTTCTCCTGGTGAATGAATGTAAGAGTGACAGAACTTTGAATTGTATCAAACAGGTCACAACTGGTACTCTTATGAAAGACTTTTATCGCAGATTCCCACCAGCATTTGTCAAAGCCCAGTGCCAGCACATGCTCCCAGGCCTCTTTTGTTTTGGTGATCAAATAATTATCATACGACTGAATTTTGTGAGGGGCTCAATTGAGGACGCTCAACCCAAGCCCGCTCAGGTGAGGCTGAGGACGGACTGATGTGACATGCAGTGTGTGCATAACTTGAAAGAACCACATCCTCTCTCAGTTTGATTTGCTACACCTTTAGCCCTGTATAATGCAAAATTGGCCTTTCTACTTCTTCTACTACTATCTCCCCATCAAAGCCCTACCTGGAGCTGTGTTTTGCCTCATTTGCACACGTTTCAGTGATCCTGCAGTCAGCAGCAGCAGAGTTCAGCAGACTTCAGAGTCCTTCAAGTCCTAATCCACAAAACTCTTTTGACATTTTAGATTCCAGAGATCTTCACCAGACAGGTTCTGATCGTTTCAATGTTTTGTTCTGTATTTGGACCTAATGGCACCACCTGGTTATCTTTATGAAGACAGATATGTTTAATGCCATACAGTGTAACATTCCAGGCAAAGCAGCAACATCTCCAAGAAGACAAGCAGTATGATTGTATAATATAATTTTCAGTCCAGCAAAACCAGGCCTACTTTGTCCTGCAGTATTTGTGAAGTGCCTGCAGTGAAGACTACACATTTCACAGCTGCTGAATATGCAATAGCTGTATGGAGGCCAATATAATCTCACTAATGACTATAACCATAATCTTATAAATAAAATCCCCTTGCATAAACATGACTGATGCCTGTATCCTTAGTCTGTTTATGGGAGCAGACTCAGAATGCATTTCATCAGCACTTAGCCTGGAGATACGACAGCTTTATGCTATTAATATTCATTGGAAAAGAGAAAAGAATTAGGAAAAGTGAGATAAACCTATTCCACACTGCCCCCTGCCCAAGGCCAAAGTTGTTTAGTCGGTGAAAAAATAGGAGTTGATTTTTCAGACTGCTAATTTGACAAACATCCAAAACGTGTTTACTCAAGTTGAAAATTGACTTGAATGTATTTAGTGAGCTTTTGTGATGGTGACGTGTTCGCACAGAAGAACAAAAATGGGAAGTAGAGACATATCATCTTATCCTGAGAGCTTTTATACATCACATAGCCTATTATACTTTATTTATTTATTTTTAAATGGGATCAGAAAACATGGAGCTGGATGATGACACAAAAAAATTATAATAATGTTTTTTTTCCCCTTATATTGACCAATGACAAGTTTCAAGAGTTTTCACACCTCTAGTTAGTTCGAAGGATCTTTCGCCCCAACCCACCGCAGTCTGGAGTGTAAAGTAATAGCAATTTTCTGGTCATTCCACATGTGTTCTTGTAGAAAGCCGTGTGAATCTGTGCGACATACGTTAAATACAGACCCCGGCATCAAGTGTAAAGTGTAAAGACGTCTAACTAGAGGTGTTTGACATGCTTGACGCTACGGTCTGAATGTACCATTAGGCCTGCATTTTGTCAGACGTGTGGTATTTTCACACATGACCAGGAGATAAGGTGCGGAGAATCCAACCAGGATCATGTACATATATCGTCCTCGCAGGCTTTTGGGCGCATACTGATTCACACACCTGAGGAAATGAGCCGTGTGAGGTGAAAAGACTTTCACAAATACAACATATAGATATAGGTGGGCAAGGCTGTTATTGATCTGATTTGTGACAAGAAGGAGGGCTAAAAATGCGTATGAAATGTGAAAAAATAAATCTACGTTGAAAGGCAGGTATAAACTTTTTGCAACTGATAGACATAATGAGTTGTTTTTAAAGCACCGTGGATAAAATGAAATTACACGCTTTAACCTACCTTCGGCCATGACTCTCGTATTCCGCAGAACCAGAGCATTTCACAGCAACTACCCATCCACGTATCTCCGAGTCTCAAGTTCTTAAAAAAGTCCTGACAGCAGAAACCGAGGGTTCCACACACTCCTTAAAGGAAGAGGTCTTCCACGGGCCGCGGATTACCTTTCCCAGTGCACCATCCGTACACGTGCTGTGTCTTCGTTTGTGCCCTGTTATCCCTCTTGAAATTGCAGATGGTTTTATTGGCCTAATAAAAGTTCAAAGGAAAGGCTACCGACCCATATTTAACAGTGAACAAAGTCTATTTGTCAAAGTCATCATATATCTGCGCACAAGGGACTCAAATGATAGTTATAGACCAGTGCTGTCCATTTGCTCAGATGCTACATTCTCATTTACATAGGCCTTTTGGAATTGCTGTTGATATCAAAATTATATATATATATATATATATATATATATATATATATATATATATATATATATATATATATATATATATATATATATATATATATATATTTGTTTTTTTTTTTTTTTTCATGGCAACAAAGTAATTTATAAATCAGGGCACTAGTCACATTTTTAAAATAACCTATTATATATAATATACTGAAATGATTGTGGTCTAGTAATAAATAGGCCTAAGTAAAACATGTGAATCACACATTCTTTCATATGCCTGATTAAATCACAGACCACAGCATTATGCACTAATGGATTCCATTATGGGTCACACCATCAGCTCCAGTGTGGATGTGTCCACTTAGTTGGTAAGGCATCTTGGTTGCCTTTGGTCTCTGTATGTGTCCTGTGTGTCACGCCTTTTTAGCTGATGAGAGCACCTGGTGCACACTGCAGCTGAGCCTCCATAATGTTCAGAGAAGACGAGACATTCACACACACTTGCCATCAGTACAGTCTCCTGGCAAGAGCAGGCATTCTGCAGTTGATGCTCATAGCATTAATTTAATTTGACAATGAGCATAGGGTGTCCAGACAATGACAAGTGTACCAAAAGGACCACCAATGCAAATGCTGACCGACTTCCCAACCAGCGATTTAATAGTACTCATTATTACACGCTGATGAAAAATGGGGAGAAGGTAAGAAGGATCTGGTCTGTATACAGCAAAGCAAATGATGCGGTTGTATGCTTTTGTTGTAAACTGTTAGGGGATGGGAAGTCACAGTTGTGTTCAGGCAGGTTAATAATTGGAAAAATATGCATTTCCATTTGAAACAACACAAGAGATCAAATGATCACTCCTTATGCATGAATAGACACAGCTTGGATGAAATTCTTCTTACTAGACCAAACAAGATTCTATAAACTCAGACACTGCTCGATGGAAAGATATTTTGAGAATAAAAATGTGCTAATATGGTAAATTTAGCATTTAGAGAACGTCGATAAAATGTGTTTGATGATGGTAATGGCAAGCTCCTGGGCCAGGTGGAACCTATGGCACGGTTTGACCAGTTCTGATACTTATCTCAGTGAAAACATCCAGAATGAGATAATAACATGACACGCTACTAATGCCATAATAGAGATTCAAAGGGGCTTTTTTCTCTCTTTTTTTTTGGGGGGGGGGGATTTTTCTGGTCTCCGTGGTCAATGATATGATACTGGACACAAACTGCTGGGGGAGAAGCAGGGGGTGCACAAAAGAGTCCCGGAGGTCAACTCCAAAGCTCTTTGTGCTCCCTGTACAGCTAGCCCTAAAGTTGGTAGTGATACTGCAAAGTCTTCTGTGGTGTCACTAAACTACCTGACCGAAATCATGGGCACTTTAACAGCCCTGAAGACCTACGCAAATGAGAAGAAGGATGCAGAGTGTTCCTCAAGTGCTGAAAGCACCCACAAGGACATTCATTATTTGCGGGTACCATCATTTGGTACAATGTGCTGTTTCACATTATTAGAGTGTGTAAAATCTTGCAAAGCCCCAGTGTCTCGATTAACTCTTTATACTTGTTATGCACTTTACAAGCTTGTTGAAGCCTCTTAAAGCGTTACACTGTTGTCATTGTTGACGCACTGCACATTCTGTGCTGGAAAGCTACTATTATAGCATGATTCAAAGTTTGTTTGTTAACTTCAGTTTAAACTTGTCTGGTGGGTTGGAGTCAGAAAGTGGTTAAAAAAATTAAATATTTACAAATACACAAATATGTTGCTTTTTAATAGCTCTAAAATACCAAATGTTTAATAACTGCACCCATGGAGTAGGGCCCCTTCACAAAGGTTTATCTTGGGCCCCAAAATTGCTGCTCTGTTGCTCTGTGCTCTGTCTGGGCTGCTCACACTGTCTTTGTGTTGTCTCCATCATTTGTGAGAGGTTGGAACCATTGATCTGATTATGTTCAATGTTGCCCAAGTCTCTTCTATCAATTGACATCCAAGCAAAATGAGAAAGCCTCCCCTGACCCATGGTTTGTACATGTGTGCTGAAGGCGAAGAGCAGTTAATGATCTTTCACCGCTACAGCTGCTTACAGGAATTGTAAAAGCTGTTTGAAGGATTGCATTCCTGACCAGGAAACATGTCATCTTGCATTTTGTACATCAAGCAATTTGCAACTCATGTACATTCTGTAGGGCTGCATCAATAGCCTGCATCAAACTAGCACCATACAACATGCACTGGGATAGTTTGCAACCGAGTATGAATGGCTGGGATGAGAATCACCGCCTCCAAATCCAAGCCATGGTTCTCAACCGGAAAAGGGTGGCTTGCCCTCTTGGGGTGGGTGGAGAGTCCTTGCCTCAAGTGGAGGAGTTCAAGTATCTCGGGGTCTTGTTCATGAGTGAGAGAAGGATGGAGCATGAGATTGACAGGTGGATCGGTGCAGCGTCTGCACTGATGCGGGCGCTGTATCAAAAGGCTAAGCTCTTGATTTACCGGGCAAGCTACGTTCCTACCCTCACCTATGGTCATGAGCTTTGGATAATGACCGAAAGGACAGGATCGTGGCTACAAGCGGTCAAAATGAGCTAAGGGCACTCCCTTAGAACGGCTGCTCCTCCACGTCGAGATGAAGGCATGTCCCACCAGGAGGCGGCTCCGGAGAAGACCCAGGACACGCTGGAGCTGGCCTGGGAACACCTCAGGATCCCCCCGGAGGAGCTCGAGGAAGTGTCAGGGGTTAGGGAAGTCTAGGAGTCCCTGCTTAGAGTGCTGTCCCCACAACCTATCTCCCAGATGGATGGATGGATGGATGGATGGATGGATGATACGTTCTTGGACCATTTAGTCTAGGGCCACATATTGGTCACAGCCAGCTTGCTTCTCCCTGAAACTTTGTCAGCCATAATTGCAAACATATCTGCTTCTTTCATATTATGGAACAATACTGGATGTTATTGTGCCAACAGGTAGAATGAGAAGGGGGTTATAATTGGAGTAATGGGTCAAATTCCTTTTAGAAGATTCGGTCCAGCAAAATGTCCATGGTTATCACTTGATGCTTTTGCATCATGTCCACAATTGGCAGTCTTCAATTTCCCCAAAAACATTTTCATGGCAACAACATAACGCACATATTCCCTCCTCTCAATAATTTTGTCAATATTGGCAATTTTCATTTGATCATTTGCATCCCTTATAGATTGACTGGCCTTAAAGCTTTCCCACATTATGTTTGTTTTAGTGCCCTACAGTTTTCTCATCTTTCCTAAAACTGTCCAGAGCTTGTTTCCTTTTTTAAATCCTGTACACCTGCTCCTTGTTTATTCAGCACATTAGTTAATCAAAAACTCTACAGGAAAAGCAGAATGCAGCATCCTGGCTTGAGAGTATTTCAGCCACTTGAAACATCTCACACCATTTATATATTGAAAAGACCTCTGCAAGTAAAAGCTTATGAAGGCTTTCTCTTTCAGCACCTTCAACACGTCCTCCTCATCTGTAACAAAAAAAGCTAAATGCAATTGCTGATTCACACTGACATTCACTTGCCTGAACTTCCGGACCTTGCAAATTCATTTGGACTTGAACTTAAAGCAGTTTCAGTTTTACATATTAGACTTCAACAGAATAAGATTTGACCTCTCCTTTTGCACCTATTGAGTTCTAACACACACGGCAAACAAACAGAAGCTACAAAAATCTGTTTTACAATTTCCAAAGAGGCTCATAAAAATGCCAGCTTCCAACATAAGTCCAAAAACATACTTCTTTATATCCTAATCATAAATGTAAAAAATAAACGTGTAACAGCAAATATATTGGACTCAGTGGTTATGGAAAGGTACTAGAAGGATTGGTAATTTATTTAAGGGGGATCACTTTAGAGGGGCATGTTCACTTTTGGAAATAAGAGATTGTTTAAAGGAACATGTATAGTTGTCAAATGACAGAAACGTGCGTTAAACATTTTATTCTTCTATTTTTTTAAAGATGTGAACGCAAAAAAAAAAACACAGAACACGGCACAGAGTAAGTAAATAACACAAAAACATTAAATGAAATAAAATTAGGACACATCTTGTCCAGCCTCTCATTTAGTTCAAGGTCTGGGTCCGTTTTCATATTAAATCTGAATGTAATGTTGGATCCAGTCTTTGATTGTTGGTGCAGTTTGAGTCAGCCTTTTTTTTTTCATAATGGTATTATTTCCTGCTGCCGAAAGTATGCTCCAGAGGTATCCATCTATTGTGTCCAAGGCAGGGTTTTTGAAGCCCAAATACATAGTTCTGAAATTGAGTGGGATGGGGATGTCTATGAATCAGAATCAGAATCTGAAGCGCTTTGTTCATCTCAGTCTAGTATTTACGAATCGGACTGTCCCAAAACACATAGTAATGGTGGCCCACTTGGCAACGACACTTTCTCCAACAACCAGCATTTACTTGTGAATAATGTGCACTTTGACAAGGTGTTGTGAAAAAAAATAAATGCAGTAGCTTAAACACTGAGATGCTATTTGACTTCTATTAACCCTGGTTCATTCTGCCTCTTTTCTCTATGTTTGAAGCTAAAAGAGATTTATCATACTACGAAATGTGATATAGAGCAGAAGATTAGACATGGATTAGACCATTAATATGCTAATGACTATCATTATGACTGAGATATGGATTTAATGAGATGCTGATGATCTGTCCCTCAAGTTGGTCTATGGAAGTGGAACCAACCCAGATTAGCTTGACTATTCCACCATATGTATTTTTTTCCCGTACACATTAGTTCAAATAGTGAGAAAAAAGACTGAACATTTTTTTCAAATGTAACAGCAGACGCATAACCTGCTCACCGTGTGTGAATGGTTTAATGTGAGACACTGCAGGTGATTAGGAAAATCCTGTAGTTTACTCACATAAATGTAAGAAAAAATATATTACAAGTTTTCATGTCCAAGTAAGGCATTTTATGTGTAAAAAAATGTGAAAAACACATATTTGGAACATATAAACCTGGAAAAATGAACAGAATAGGAGGAACAGGATTTTGGATTTCTTATTTAGTTTTTGAGTAAACTAGATTGGACTGAAAAGAAATTCAAATTTTGCCAAATTTTTTCACTTCAATAAATCAGTTTTAGAATTAGATATTTTTAAAAAAAAAAATCCTTCTGTACATTTGGACAACATCTTGCTGAGACCAAGATTGTACAGTTTGGTGTGTGTGGGATATACTTTAAGTGGTGATCTTTAAGTCCCGAGGGGAGGAAAAATACATTTTAAGAAAACGGCCTTTGAAGTTACAATGTCCCAGAGAAATCTATAGATGAAGTGGATTAAATTGAAGAATAAAACACATTTAGGAGCAGATTGGACAAGGTTGTTATTTCCACATGATGAGAAAAAAAAAGGAAAAATAAAGGACTTACAGGACCAAGTGCTCAAATGACTTCATGACCATAGACGTCAGCACCACAGGCTTGTAGTCATTAAGTCCAATCATCTAGGGCTTTTTGGGAACAGAAAAAATGACGAATGCCTTGAAGCAGACTGGGACATGGCACTGAGTCCAGAGACAGCCCAGGACCTTTGTGCCCCTCACCTCCAGCATTGAGTCCAGTCCAGGATGGAGCGTCTTGATGACCTTGCCCAGCTTCTTCCCCTCTATCTTTGTGACACTACTGTTCTAGCAGACCACACCGTGCAGAAGGCTGATGGCGATATTTGGCAACCCATAATTACGACAATGTGCCCCTCCCTCAACATAACAGACAGGAGAAGGTAATCAGCTGGTACATTTTAGGACATTATGTTTTTTTTTACATCCAATACAGACGTAAAACTACAAAAAGTTTCACATTTACCACGTCAAGGCCTTTGAAAAGCCTTTTCCATTCTCCTTTCATTCATATTATCCAGATAAAGTGTGCAGAAATACTATTTTGAACTCCCCCACTCCAATGCACCTTCATCTCGGGGTCTTGTTCACGAGCGAGGGAGGGATGGCGCGTGAGATTGACAGGTGGGAACGCCTCGGGATCCCCCTGGAGGTGCTGGAGGAACTGTCAGGGGTGATGGAAGTCTGAGAGTCTCTGTTTAGACTGCTGCCTCTGCGACCCGTATGAATGGGGGGATTACTATTTGCAAGAAATTTCCCCATTGCTTACTAAACATATTTGAACATATCACAGCGATAAAGCCTCAGGACTTCTTTTCATTTCACTTTGGTCATCAGTTCTCCTTGCTTGGGTAGTACCTGTCCTGCAAGCGCCTTGTAGCAGTGAAAACCATTAGAGAGGGACTGTCGATGTCTTGTCTAACTTGCTCTGATTGGCTGACAAACAGACAATCGTACTGACTGAACAAACAAACGGGGTGGGAATCATCTGCACCTCATTAATCAATTGAGAAAATAAACTTAGAACATGTACCGGCAATGGGCATAAAAAAACACTGCTTTATTTTAAAAAAGACGTGGAAAAGTCAGAAAATGTGACACAAAAGGACTGTGACTAGGTCGGTGTTGTAGCTGTGTAACGCTTTCTGCCGCTTTGTTGTCGGGGGCAGGGTGCTGCAGTAACTTCCTTGTTGCATAGGCGTGTGGGCTGTCCCGTAAAGATGATTCGAGTAATTTTTGAATAGTGCTCAGGAGAGATCCAAGAACTTCAGGCATGTTTTTGATGAAGGTATAACGCGATATCACGGTAGAAAATTTCCAATAAGTTGATTTTACATAACACCCCCTCTTTAGGACAGGACCAAATGTGTTTTAGGCTCGGGAACATCCCGAGTGCACTGGCCCCACGACAGAGACAGAGTACACAGTGTTCGTGGCAGAACGGTATAGAATTGGCAGCTATAGACCGATACATCATCATTACATTTGAACAGAGATGTAAATGCCACGACGTCTGACAGCAGCACTGGCAGCTGCTTGTCCGTGCGCGAGTTATTATGAATTATGCTATGGACTGACAGTTATGCTGATGGATCGGCCACAGCATGTATCTGGGACCATTAACAGCCGCTTTGGGCACGGTTCCATTTGCCGGCGTCTGGACCATTTTTACACTATTCTATGGTACTATACAAAACAAACCTCTGACATTCGAAGCGTAACTATGCCATCCAGCCAATAAGAAATGCTAGATCATATTTAAGATGAATTTGGCTTTTTCTTAACATTTCTCTTTTGTAATAACTATTCACCTTATTCCGGAAGTTGCCTTACGCGTCACCGTCTTGTTTCCGTTGTATTAGTTTACACGGAGCAGACGGGCTCAACAGAAAATAAGTTCTACATGGACTAAAAAGCCGTTTTCAGACTGACCAGGAAATCGTTGCGTTGTTGACTTGTTGTTGATCGTGTTCATTAAACATTTTACACAAATCAACCTACTTTATGTAACATTTTAGCGGCAAGACTTTTCCCTCGTTCGTCATTAGCTTTAACGGAGTTATCGTAAAACGAAAGTGCGTTTACAAACGGAAGTGCAAAAAACGGCAAAAGTGGGCGGGGCAGAATAAGGTCAATAGACTATATAATATTTCCCATTGCAGTAGAGAATGTTCAATACAGACGCATCATGTAAGTTCAGTTTATGCAATTTCCAGTTTGTTGGCATGTGCTTATTTTTTCATATTATTATATTAGGTTATTTTTACATCCGTAGCTGTGATTAATTACCAACTCCCATGTGACAATCCTATCTCCTCGATTATTATGCATGCTGTATATGTCTTCCCTGTTCTGAAGCTACCTCCCACCAGGGTCACAGCACTGGCACGCACAGAACACAGAAAGCAGGATTATAGGCAGTATTTATTTACATTTAATTAATAATAACCAATTGCTAGAGCGAATATACAGTACATACAGTCCTGTTGGAGACCTCCTCTGCCCTGCTGTGGGAGTTATAGATTAAGATATAAAGTTCTGCAGGATAATATTGATTCTGACGCCAGTGAGTCTGTGCACGCCTGAAAACCATAGGAACACTACTGAACTAAACACAGCAAGTGGAATTTGGTGAATGGTTTAAGTTTCTTTAGTATTAGGGCTGGGCGATATGACAAAAACATGACTATCCTGATTTTCTTAGGGCCACATCATGATTTTTATTTTATTACGATTCGTGTTCAGTTTGTATTTTTCTGTTGCCTGATTGCTGCATGATTTAGGAAAAATATTTAATTGATTTTTCTGACTAGTGCGATTGTGATTTACGATTTATGTTAAGTTAATGGTAAGATTCTGTTTAAATTCATGTTTTTTCATACAATTTTGTCGTTTTTAGTCCCTTTTTTGTCACGTTCAGTTGTGTTTGTCGTATTTAAATGTGTCTTTGTCGTTTCTAGTTGCATTTAGTTGTATTTTGGTGCACCGAGCCGCATTTTTATCGCTTTCGAACATATTTTTGTTGCTTATTATCGCGCTTTTGTTGTCAGTGTTAGCAGTTTTCATTAAAATCAAAGTAAGACATATTGTTGTTTGAAGAGGAAATTATTGCACTTAAAAACTAGCATCCTTTGCAATTTGCTAATAGCATCCATTAAAATTGCGTTTTTCTGTGGATTTGGTTTAATTGTGCAGCTCTGGTCTATAAGAGGTAAATAAAGTCTTCTGCTCAGAGGCTTCAGAGGCTAAACAACAGGAGAAAAAGTGTGTTTGAACAGCTGCATTAAAGAGACAAACAGTGAATCAAAAGTTCCCAAAAATAGCAGATTGTTGTCCCTGTGACAAGTGACACAAGTAAACCCCCTCTTAATTTTTCATTATAAAACACAATATTGATCTAGAACAGCTTATTTGACAGTCTATATAACAGGTTCACATGATATTCTAATTATGACTTTGTCTAATGGGAGGGCACCTGTGGTAAATATCTAGCATATTTTTACATTTGTGAACTTGACGTTTGTGAAGACATTTTGAAAAATAAAAGTTGACAAGTACAGGAAGTAGTGATGAGTTCTAAAACAGAATTCCTCTGTGATGTCATCAAAAAGCGACGCACCATTGAAAACATGACTTTCAACAAAAGAAGGGTGTTATCAGGTATTATTATTTTTTAATTTATAAGGCTTTTGGCCCTTGTTTTCAAAATGGTTGCTAGGTAACAGTTGTGGAAATACCTCTAACTATTTGCTGCCCATTTCCAACCAGGAACTAATATGTCGATGTAATCCCTCAATTGTCCAGGAGTGTTCCATCGTAGAAAAGGTTTCAGGGTTTGTCAGAAGTCATTTTCAATCAGTGAAGGAAGTAACATGATAAAAACTGAGGACAAATGATCAAAATGTTTAGTAAAAATCACAATGTTACTAAAGCCGGGAGTCCACTGTAAAAAAAAATTTCATGTTACGATAATGATTTATGGGTGTCACACTGCAAGACGTGATGAATTAAAAGTCGTTAAACAGAACACAGTCAAATTGTGCAATGGTTCACATGATCAGTCATAGCTACCACAAAAGTCTGGGTGACTGGAGCCTATCCCAGTGACTTTGGGCTGTAGGCGGGGCACACCCTGGACAGTGGCCAAGGACAGACATGGACAGACAACCATCCATTCACTCGGGGCAATTTAGAGTTGCCAATTAACCTCCACAAGCATGTGTTTGGACGGTGGGAGGAAGCTGGAGAACCCGGAGAGAACCCACGGTAACACGGGGAGGACATACAGACTCCACCCAGAGAAATCGCGTGATGGTAGTCCGGGAATCGAACCCACAATCTCCTTATTGGAGGCAGGAGATGCTATTGCTATGCCTGTAATGTAGCACAGTGTGGCATTAGAGGCGAGGCTGCACAGTAAGAATGCATGTTTTTCAACTCCATGAAAATGCCATGCTGTGGAATATTCCAAGCAAAATAATAGAATTCCCAGATTTGCAACTAGTTTATTTTAATTATTTCCTGTTTGGTGAGTTTTTCTCCTGAACACACTCAAGTGCTTAGTTCCGTGGAAAAGGAATTTACAGCACCGTTAGCAAATATTACTTTTATCACGTTTTATTTATTTAGGCTGTCTCCCTCTCAAAAGTTGCACCTCAAACTGTCATCCATTGACAATCCAAGAAGTGCTCCTCCGTCAGAGCTGTTTTCAAGACACCCAGAGAAAGGCTGCATTGTTGACTTGTTGGTGCGTATGAACATTTTACCCAAATCAACCTACTTTATACGGTATTATACAATATATCTGAATAAATGAGAGAGGTGTCAAAGCACGCACGAACAACACGGAACACAGAAGTTGTCAGTTCATTCTGATCAGAGGGGAAATACCTGACTCACCCCTCATCTCCCGCTCGCTCCACCCTCCGAGATGAAGCTTGTTGCATAGTTAGTGCAGAGGATGAAGTTGCCGATACTTTTTTTTCCCCCAAAGTGCAGTAACTTAAAAGCCATTACGGAAGCCTCTCATGAGCTGTGTGTTAAAGAACACATATTCTGCTACATTTACTTTTTTGAGCTTTTAACCAAGTTCTAACAAAACAAAAACACTCCTGAAGTAGCATTCAGGTGCATTCATGCTGTTTTGAGGAATGTTTATTAAAAAATCCTCCTCCCACCGTGAAAAACACTTCCGTCTGTACTGTACGTTGTTCTGGGACGTAATTTCAGACTACATACGTCACTTATCTGAGACTCTTCTGCTGTTTTAAGTCCTTATATAATCGCCAGACTCATTCTGAGCATTTCTGCCTCTAAACACGATCACTGCTGCTGCTGACCCGCATCGTAATGTTGGTTGACGTCTACCTTAACTAGATTGTGTGAGTGCTAGGCGCCATCACTCAGTAAGTGTCTTTTGGCTGATAAAGCCTATAATTTAAAGAATCAATCAATTCAAAACATGAGATGGCAAGTTTAAGGTCCTTAATAGCACCTTTAAAGGCTAATAACAATATGAAAAATGCTGAATATTTTCCTTTAATGTGTAGAGAGGAAGACCTGTAGAACAGGGGTGGGCAATTATTTTCTTTTAGGACTATATTCTAATCCCAGTAACTGGCGGAGGGCATTGGTGTAACAAATTCTCATCATTATAAGCAGATCTCTGTAAAATATATGCTTTTTAATCTATTATCTCCTCAAGTGTTCTCTGTTGTGGTGGGACGGATTAAAAAGGCAGCATAATGCCCAGGTCTGCCTTAGAAGGGGATGTATTACAAGCTTAAAAACAAAAACCAAACCAGGCAGAAACAATGCCCAAAAATTCCTGTTGCTCTTGAAGGGTTATAGGACAAATATTATGCAAACCCTTTTGAGCTTTTAACCATGTTCTAATATTGTTCTGTCATCTACTGGAGTTGCATTCATGTTCATTCACGCCATTTTGGTAAATCCTGGTTTGAAAATCCTCTCCCCGTGCGACCGTCAAAAACACTCCACAACTCCTTCAATGTGTCACGTGGCATCGTGAATCTTCTGTTCTGTTTTTAAGTTCCATAAATCATCATCAGACTCACTTTGAGCATTTCTGCCGTCCACGATCATTACAACTGCGCTACTGCTCGACAAAACTCATAGCATTAGAGGCAAAGTGGTATTTATGTGCGTATTTGCCTCTGCAGCCAGATGAAGCAAAAGCTAATTTACTCTGGCGTCTCCCAAGGCAGTGACAAAGTTATATTGCTCTTTGTAAAAAACATTTCATTTTTAGTTCTAAAACATAAAAGGGAGATTTTCTAATAAACATTCCTCAAAACACCGTGAATGCAGTGGAATGCTACTGCAGGTGTATTTTTGATGACGGAGCATTGTTAGAACATGGTTAAAAGCTCAAAAAAGTCACTGTAGCAGAATGTGTGTCCTTTTAAAATGAAGAAAATTGTTGTTTCGTAGCTAAAAATGATAATATCACCATAATTATTAACACATCTAACCTGTAAAACATTATTAAAACATCATTAAACCACCCCCAAAGTTGTATTTGCATGAAAAATTGCTCCGTCAGTCCAGGTTCCACTGCTTCCCAGATTCCTCCCCTCTCCACCGATCGTTACTTCTGCCATTCAGCTCTCCAAAGGCTGACGTCATGTAAATGGCCTGGTGCAGATCACTGCCGCAGTTTTCAACACAGAAGAGGACTTTTTTTTTTAGATCAATATTGCAATTTAAGGTGAGACACTACAGGCACTTTTTTTTTCTCCATTTTTTATTTTTTGGTCATTTTGCTCTCTCAACATATCGGCTTTCATGTGGAAACAACAAACTGTTCCAATCTGCTCTTAAAAATGTTTTATTCTTCTATTTAATCCACTTCATTCATAGATTTCTCTGGGACATTGTAATTTCAAAGGCTGTTTACTTAAAATGCATTTTTCTCCCTCGGGACATAAAGATCACCACTAAAGTAGATCCCACACCAAACTGTACAATCTTGGACTCTTGGACCTTGATGAAATGTACAAAAGTATTTTTTAACATTTAATTCTAAAGCTGATGTGGTCAAGTTTTAGTAAAAAAAAAAAAAAAAAAAAAGAGGCAAAATTTAAATTTTTATGACAATTATCAGTCCAATCTAGTTTCCTTAAAAACTAAATGAAAAATCCAAAATCCCCTCTGTAAATTTTTTTTGTAACTAATATGTGTACAAAATGAACAAAGACATTTAACCCTGTTTCTGTCCATTTTTCACTTTTATATGACCCAATATGTGTATTTTTGGCCATTTTTACACATAAAATGCCTTACTTCTACATGAAAACATGACATGATGAAAACCTGTAATATTTTTTCCTTACATTTATATGAGAAAATTTTTCAAAAGTTTCAAATTAAATTAAAAGTTTCAAGATCATCAAGAAGGCTGGACATGTTGTGGGAGAGGAGCTGGACTCTCTGACTGTTGTGTCGGAGAGGAGGATGTTGTCCAAAATCAGGACTATTCTGGACTTTCCCTCCCACCCGCTCCACAAAGTGCTGGTCAAGAGCTCATTTAGCAACAGACTGTTACTGCCACGATGCTCCACCGAGAGACACAGGAAATCATTCCTGCCTGTCGCCATCAAACTACTGAACTCTGTGCTGTAAATCCTCTTGTGAAGTCATTGTGCAATATTAAGCCCACTGTGCAATATGAAGTCCACTTATATACATAAACTGTACATGATCATGTGAATATGTAAATAGACAAGGATAGTAGAGTTAAGCTTATTGTAAAATTGTTCATATCAGGGGTTTAGTTGATTATTGTTCATATCGGGGGTTTAGTTGATTAATAAAGATACTTTATAAGTTAAGTTAAATGGGGTTGACCATTATAGAGCTATTGTATTTTATTCTTATTTTGTTTATAATACTTTACTGTCACTACTGGTCGGTTGCACATGTAACAAAAAGAATTTCCCCTTGGGGATAAATAAACGTAATTCTGATTCTGAAATTATATCTTTAAATGTAAGATTTTTTCCTATTCACCTGTAATGTCTCACCTTAAATTGCCAAACATAGTAATGATCCTTGAGTGCCGTAGATTTGCACTTGATAGAAGACAAATGCACAAAAGATCTTCTTTAAAGCTCCGATTTGAAGTGCTTTTTCACCACTCCAATACTTGTCCATAATGGGTAGATGCCAATGAGACAGAACTCCAAGGCACTCATAATGGTAACGATTAAAAAGCCTTTATTTGTACTAGTTTTAAAAGTTTTTAAAAAGCACCAACATATCACGCGGCGCAGAAACCTGTTGGTGTGATTTTTCCATCACCTCTAATGGGCACCTGACTGTTTCACGCACACAGATCCGTGAAGCGCATCCCACTGCTTCTTCGTTTGTCCGTACAAACCACTAATGTTAACAGGGATTACTCACTCACTTTTTCTTTTTTGAAGTACACTTAGCCCCAGAGTACTTCTTCTCACAGAGCTGACAGAGTGAAGTGAGCTGAAGGAGTAAGGCGGGAACTGTTCAGCCATCTGACATTTGGGAACTTAAAGAGTGTCATTTTCAACACTTTTCAACTCTTAAATCTCAGCGTCAAAGAAAAGCTTTGCACTGCATGCGCTCTATGATTAAACGCTATGTCTGCATTTTCCACTTACTATTTCCAAAGCGCTATACTGTTTGTGAGAAGAATAAAATCACATCTCATGCAACAATAAAACGGTGTCACGGGTATGAAATTAAATCTTTGTCAACAATAAATTCCTCACTGCTAGTAATATAGTTGAAAATGAGTTTTTATGTTAACAGACTTCAAAACATCAGTTCAAAACAGTTTGGCTTCTTGTTAAACAAACTTTAAGCTTGTTGAGGTCTTCCATCAAGTTGCATCTAAACTTTGAACAGCATACCAGCCCCTACACTCTTCCATATTTATTTTCGTATTTATATATTTTTTTTTCTAAGACACAGAGTGTCTACCTAATTGTCTATTGTCTATATTGTAATTGTACATTGCTGACATTGCAGCACATTGTTATACTGTGATGTAAGGACTAAGTATGGTACGATGCAGAGAAAACTTTGAAATCAACTCAAACTGAGTTTACACAGTCAGCTGCAGTCTGGTGAGTGCACCACTCTGGGGAGCGTGTCGTTGCACATTGCTTGGGTAGCTGGCAGTCTTGAGGAGCCAGGACATTTGTTGAAGCCGGCCGTTCAGGGAGTCAGAGTCCCGGTTGAAGTCCTTCTGAGCTGGTTTATGGGCCTATGCGTGTCGAGGTCAGTGGAGTGGCAGCATGGTAGAGCAGCTTCACAACAAGAAGGTTCTGGGTTGGACTCCCAGGCGGTGCGGGGCCTTTTGTGTGGAGTTTGCATGTTCTCCCCATGTCTGCTTCGGTTTCCTCTGGCTGTTCCAGTTTCCCCTACCACTAAAAACATGTACAATGGAGCTCACCAGTGACTGGAAGTTCATTTTCCATTTATTTTTCCCATAGGCATTAAATAAATAATAATAATATACAATGTCTGAAAGCTTGCTCAAAGCTATGTGGTGAGTAATAAACATAAGACCTATCATGTTATTTAAAATATGGTTCTGAGACTAAAGCACAAAATTATTAATTTTTTAAATCAAATTTTCAGTTTTACGTCGTTTTTTGTCAGGAAACAACCGCATGATGGACATTAGTTACCACAGAGCTGGTTAGCCTCTGTTATGCCGTTAAACTCGTTACATTTGAATCTTTCTAAATCTTTATGGCAAAAATGAATGAGAAATTTGCTTCTGTAACCACGGCTCACATGTGGGCGGGACTGACTTGAGAGCTCCATTGGTGTGTGAGAGTGTTTGAGAGTGAATGCAGGACAACAGGTGAAAACAATGTTCCTTTACATGTACTGTCCTGACCAAATAAACAAATGAAAAATAAATAAATCATTAATTTAATTGTGTTGTGAGCGCGTGTCAATCATAAAGTGGTTGGTCTCTAACATGATAATATGGTAACACAATGTTTTTTCTTCTAAAAAACCAAAACCCAAAAACTTCTGGGGCTGGCCCCTCTCTGTCTTGTTCCTTGTTCCTCTTTCTTCCTGTTTCACTTCCCTGGCTATGTCCTGAAGGTGGACAATGGACATTTAAAGACGCCCATGGGAACTATAGTGAACATCGACTGTGGAATTAGAACTGTGAACAAATATGATTTGAACTAAAGGAACTGGTACAAAGTGCACTGTGAACATGGAACTCGCAACTTAAGCAAATGAAACGATTGTGAAAACTGAATGTCAAGTGACTTAAATAATATTAATGGAGCATGCCTCAATAATGCGTGTTCTTTGTATATTATTTTCTAGGTTAAACTCCGGTGGTGTGGAGTGTTTTTGTTTATTTCATTTCAGCTGATGTTAATTTCTTTATTTTACGATAATTAAATAGACCCCACTTGTCACACTATCATTGACAACCTTTAGAGAGCCACGAGAGTCTTTAGCATCCGGAAAATCTACATCAAATTCTGCAAAATAAATGATAAAATGCAGGTTGATGAGCTTGTCAAACTCATATTTTGTCTGGTCTTTGTTGAACCATTATATTCAACATTAACCTGCCTCACGTCAGATTGACATCTAACTCTGATTTGAGTTCAACACATTTATTCTCCAGAATACTAACTTTTGTAAAAATCCACAAATGCAGAAAACCTTATGTGCAAGTTTATTTTTAAACAAAATAGTTATTCTCCTTCTGTGCTGCCGTGTTAGTTTTGGTTCATTTGGCCACTTCACCTTTGGCTTCCACCCAAACAACAAGCTGCCCTGTGATTGGCCCGGTCTCCGCACCACGATCACATCAGCAGGAGCTGCGAAAGATGGATTTTTGTGCGATTGTGAACTCACAAATATGAGAATTCATCTTGGTGGCAAGATGAATCTAACATATTAAACACTCACATCTGAGTATCCTGGTGCAGGGTCCACCACCTGCTTGTCGTATACTGTATTAGGGCTGGGCATAACATGTCATTGTCAGTGTTAGGCCTGGCTCATGGACAGAGCTGAGAGATGAACTGGAGGTAACTTGCTATATTGTGCATGTGAGATCATCATCATGTTGCATCTCTGCTGCAATTTTACCAATAGATTTACTTAATAGAACAGAAACCTGGAAGTCTTCAGCACTGTTCTGAGCCTCTGCCCTCAAGTTATGATCCTAACGTACAAAGATATATATTAGCATGTTGATACATGGATTCCAAGAGTGTTTTTCATGCTTCATGCCTATTGCAGTCAGCTGTGGGGTCAATGCTGTTATTGAATCTATATCGTCCCACGCAAAGAAAACTTTCTCCCCGTCTTCTCTCGTATTGTTTAATAACTCACAACCTACAGCTAATATGATGTGCTTTGATTTACCAACACAGTGTCCTCTGTAAGCGAGGGGATAATTAGAAGTTGTTCTGAAATGTTCAATGTCTGTTGCTTTGAGGCTTTTTATTTCCCACACTGCTGTCTGCTTTTTCTTGGCTATAGCTATGCACAGCACAAGACACATGCAAGCTTAACAACCATGTCCTGTCTGATGTTTTAGCAATTCTGCGGTTTCTGTTTTTTCATTTATGTCACACAATGAGTAAAATGCTTTTTCTTTGAATTGTAAATGCCTGGCAGAGCTTTACTTGCATTGACATTCTAACATGATAAAAGGAAAGGGAAGAAAGAGCTAAAAAACAAGCAGTATACTAAACAGTGTGGGCTTTACAAAGACATGCACAATGAAAAACATAGCCCTGTAATTTGTGCATGGCATGTGTGCATGTAGTTTTTCCAATAAAGAACCAAACAGCGTGTCAGTCTCCAGGGAGTGAGCAAACATCAGTGATGTGAGTGGAAATGTGCAGTGCTTGTGAGACTAACAAAACCGTGTCAGTTAAACTCTCCTCTCTTTGTCTTGGATGATTTAGGCCCAGTTCTTGAAGGTGCTGTACCTGATTTTTTCTGTTGTAAAATGTGAAACAACATCTGCTACAGTAAATGTTTACTGTGATGGGCTTAAATGCTCCTTTCACAAGTCTCTCAGCCCAGAGCGAGTTTGCCCATAATGGTAAAGTTAGCAAACATTAGCATGCTAACGGCGCACTTCCTGCTTCATATAGAATAAATTGTTCTATAAATAGATGTGCAGAAAGCAATGTGGTCTCATTGTATAATACATATAGCAACTATGTATAAGTAAGTATAAGTATGAGCCTCCTGGATAGCCCTGATTGGATAATTGCTGCATGGGTGATTGTCTTTCAGCTGCAACACTGAGCTTAAACCTAACTGATGCAGTGAGTGGCTTCTCATTTCTGTAACAACCATGTGGAAAGACAAATCCTGTAGTCGTAGAAAAGGTGTCAGTGTGTTTGCGAAGGGTTAAATGATTGGCGTCAAGCAGAGAAAACAAGGAGAAATTTGGCATTGGATGGAGAAAAAACATGGTCTTGGAGGAGGAACTGTGGTCGAAGAGGCAGGTGAAGTGATGCTCCCATCATGCCCATTGCCTACTGTACAAGCCTGTGGAGGCGGGGCTATGACATTTTGGGCATCTTGAATGACCAAGCTATCTCATCAATGTATTTCTTCTTCCCTGATTCCAAGATGACAATGCTAGGATTCATGGCTCACATTGTGAGTGGTTCAGGAGCGTTCTCACATATTCTCACACATGGATTGACAGATTCCAGATCTGAACCACTTTGACAATATTTGGGATGTACTGGAGAAGGTTTTGGCAGTGGTCACGCATCAATACAAGCTTTTGGTGAAGAACTAATGAAACACTGTGTTTAAATACATTTTTGACATTGCAGAAGCCTATGGAAACCAAGGCATAGAGAATGTGTGATGTCAAAGCCAAACGTGGTCTAACCAAATATTAGAGCATGTGACCTTTTTTTTTCTTTCTTTTTTTGGCCGGGCAGTGTATTACCAGTTGAATGTATTTTCCATAAACAATGTTGCCGCTAAAGAAATGTATTTGTATCTCTTCTTACACAGTTTGAACATTCTTTTAAATCTAAAGTCATTCCATACTTTGACCTCCATCGTGTCTCTCAAGCACCAGTTTGTATGCTTAACTCCTTCCTATGAAAATCTGCTCTTCTGGCTGCCTTGAACTGGGAACACTGCCCAACACTGAAAGGATGTGTGAATAAAATGTGTGAATAGTCAAGGCATTAATCGTTAGCAGCAGTAAAATACTTTCATCCGTCCACATATTCACCTTTACAATATGGATCCTTATTGGCTTTAACGGTCCTTGTTTGATTGTTTCTTTGAAAATGTTAGTGTTTAAGATGTTTGACTTTCTCCTGAACACGGCTGACATTTGCGTGCTTCAGGGGCCGGTTCTTTCTGTCTCGCCAGAGTAGATAAATAGCATTTAAGAGAACACACATTTGTGACTGCTGGTGCATGACACTACAGCGGGCTCTGTGCACGTATTAGCAAAATAGTAGATGTCGTTTCGTCTATGGTGTCTCATACCCAACTGATGCAGTGAGTGGCTTCTCATTTATGTAACAAATGTGGAAAGACAAATCCTGTGGTCGTAGAGGTCGTATTTGAGTGTGTTTGAGAAGGGTCAAATCATTGGCATGAAGCAGAGAAAACATCTAAGGCAGGGGTCTCCAACCTATAGCTCGACCCCATTTTGAGTAGCTTGCGAAGGGATTTCCAAAACCTAATCCAAAATTAATTTTAGTAGTCTAGTTTATTCGTAACTTTCTTTTAACACATTGCAACCATTTGGCCTATCAAAGTCATTGTTGGCCCGCCCCCTTCATTCATTATTTGTCAATTAGCCGTCAATGAAATGGTAGCGCTGCTGTCTTAGTCAAGCTTGCTTATCGCTTACTTGGCACAGTGACATCATGAGCGCTGCTAAGAAACCAAAAACATAGTTCTCATGAAGAATGGGAATCATAATTTTTATTCACAAATGTAAACGACAAGTGCGTGTGTCTGATCTGCAGATCCAGCCTGGCTGTTGATCAGCGATGCAACGTGGAGCTCCATTTTACTAAAGTACACAGCAGCTTTTCACAAGACTTTCCCACCGGTAGTAATTTACGAAAAGAAAAGGTGAAGGAGCTCAAATCAGTCCTTCAGAAACGACAATCTTTTATCACCAAGCTCAGATGGTGCTGCTGTAAAAAGGCTTTGCTGCGGTGGCTGAAACATTAATTGAGGATCATAAAAGTAAAACAGAGATTTTGTCTGCCATCTCTATTGTGCAACTTGGTGCAAATACTGTGGCCAGGAGAATAGCTGCTCTGTCCACGGATGCCACAAAACAGCTGGAGACAAATATTCAGAGGTGCAAATGGTTTTCTTTTCAATGTGGTAAGTCAGTGGATGCAAGCGATACAGCCCAGCCTGCTGTTTTAATTCGTATGGTGTTCAAGGACTTCTCCACCAAAGAGTATTTGACGCTGCTTCCCTTCAAATTGACCACCACAGGAATTAATATTTACAACGTACTGAAGGGGTATCTGGTGGATAAAAAGGTGCCCATTGAGAAGCTGGTGTTCATGACAAGTGACGAAGCTCCCGCTATGACTCTGGATTTATTGTGCACTGCAAAGCGGACCCGGACTTTCCTAAGTTTCTGAACTATCATTGCATCATAGAGCAGCAAGCCATATGTGCAAAAGTTCTGGATTTTGATCATGTTATGAGACCTGTTGTTAAGATCATCAACTCCATTAGAGCAAAAAAAAAAAAAGCAGCACTAGAGCTTCAAGTTCTTCCTAGAGGAATGCATTGCGAATGACGGGGATCTCCTCCTTCGTGGTTAAGTCACGGTAAATTACTGCAGTGCTGTCTTTCTTTGCTGGGTGAAATTAAGACGTTTATAGAAAACAGGAGCGACGATACCACCCTATTAACTGATGCAGAGTGGCTTCTTGATCTCGCTTTACTGACTGATGTAACAGATAAAATCAACCAACCGAACATGCAATTACAAGGCAAAGATAAACATGTGTCTGCTATGATTAGTGCTGTCAAAGCATCCAATGCTAAGCTCTCACTGTACGTTTAGCAAGTGAAAAACAAAACGTTAGCATTTTCCATCTGTCTTAAAGATGTGTGAGAGTAACTCGTGTGCAGCTAGTGCTTTAAATGTTGCCAAATACTGTGAGCTTCTGGCAAAGCTTGGACAAGAGATTTAGTGACTTTGACAACTTCAGCCCTGTGTGATATTTATGGCAAACCCATTCATGAATGTGGATATAAGTGACGTTTCAGGTCAGATGGCTGAACTTGTCTGTATTGATCGTGTGGAAATGGAGATTATAAACATTTAAACTAATGTTCAGCTTAAGTCTTAGTAGAGGTCTGCTCATTTCTGGAGTCTTGTAGAGCCAAATGACTATAAGAATGTTAATGAGGCTGCACTGAAAATGTCTGCTTTGTTTGGGTCTACTTACCATACTACCACACTGAAAGACGATTCACAAAAACATCTGAATCAACAACAGAATGTTAACAACATAGCACAACATTGTACATTCAATGAGAGTCAGTTTATGAATTAGATTAGATTAGGTTATTCAGTCAAACAGATAAGTCTTTTATCTGTGTTTAGATTTATTTTTTGTTGACAATGTCTAATGGCTCATCCAAGTTCATTTCAATCAATTTTCAGAAGTAGAAGCAGTTAATTAGGTGCTTTAATCCAGCTTCCAAAGTAGCCTTGTTTTGGCTGTTTAGCAGAGCTGGAATTTGGATTGATGGCCACGGTCTGGGGCAAAGGTTATAGCTCTGGTTCATCTGCAGTGCATCCTGGCCTGTCCTGCATAGGCAAGATTTCTTGAGGTCAGCGATAGTTGTCATGAATGTCAAAAAACCAAAGTACAGGACAAGACTGAATGATGAACACTTGAATGATCAGAGTAAACCTGAGTGGGGACACTCCATGTTACTCCTCTCTTGTTGACACCATGCAGTGCCAGCCATCTCACTGAGTATGGTTACTTGTAAGAATGATATTCTGTGCTAATGGTGTATATAGTTATTTAAAAAACATGAGGCACGGGTCGGAGACCCCCTAATCTAAGGACATTGCAGAAACTAATCTACTACAGATCTCAAAAGGGCTGCAGCTATCGATTACTTTAGTAATTGAGTAATTTATCAATTATTTACTTTGATTAATCGAGTAATCAGATAACACGTACTTTATAGCTGAATTGGCCATTTCTTGAAAATCAGAAACATTATTTAAAATTTGTACTTGAAATCACTTTTATTATAAATTGCACAACCGGAATCAACATTGAAATGGCACTTTAAAATGCCTGAGGTCTTACCATAGTATAGTGATAGAAGTTACAATTACACTGACCAGTAGTGTGTGTGTGTATATATATATATATAAATAAAACACGTCACTGTTGCTGTGCAGAAGTGTGAGCATGTCAACATGGCCTGCGCTTTGACACTATAATTCCTGCAGCAGAAAACAAGCACTCTGATGGTGTGGACATGGCTGCAGTGCACAGAAAGGATTTTGCTAGGACTGACAAGAGTTGGAAAACGTGGATCATTTGTTTTCTACCATGCCAGTGGCTTCTCCTGTTTGGGTAGAGGGTGCTCACCAAAATACATTTCTATTTCTCTTTGCACAGACTAACTTGTTCATCTGCATTTTCTTCATCACTTGCAGTGGATTCTGAGAATGATCCCAGTACCTTGTCCAGGAACTTTGTTTTTTGTTTGGTGACACTGGGTTGTTTGGAGTGCTACTTTTAGACAGTGACATATTGTTGGCCACTTAGAACACCTGTTGCACTCTCAAATGGGGACAAGGGCCTGGTTTAGCTCCTCCATGAGGATCCATTGTTCAGCCTCGAGGTTGCAGTTCGACCAAGTACTGACATCCTGAATCAACATGTGCTCTGGTGTACCCATCAGAAGTGGCTTATCCTTGAGCTTGGTGCAGGCTAATTCATTTTTCTTAAACTGTTCCACTAGACATCTAGCAGCAGACACATAACTTGACAAAGGAGGGAAATTTGTGCAACTGAAGTGCCTGTGACAGGTTGGACTACTCAACTAAAATGCAGTTAAAGATAAATACCATATATTCTGAGTTTGTTGAAATCTTTCCAAAATTTAGTTTAGTACTTTTTTTTAGGTTATAATTTTACTTCCTGGTTGTAAATGATTACATGCCACTAGAAAATTACTTGAAGATTGCTTGGTTGCAGCATTCATAGTGGCACTGTTATCATTCACAACCGCTTTCACTTTTTCAAGGGGAATGTTGTGGCCATTCTGCGATATTTGCAGCTGTGGGTCTGTCTTCCAGGGGAAGTGTGGTCAAATTGAAGGACTGCATTTCCCAATTGTCCCCAACGGTGACAGGTCGCATTCATGAATGCTTGTATAGCTACACTTGTCAGTAGTGAGTGCAACTGAGTGCTATTTTTTAATAGCATCAATCAACTTGTCCTTGATCTCATTGTATGGTAGGTACACTCTCTCTCTCTTTTTTTTTTATTTTTTTTTATGTAAAGTAGGTCCTGGATAGCATTTCATATTGAGGACTAAACTTAAATAATAAATAATACAATAGTCCTTGCTTTATAAGGACTCAAGGGCTTTAATGGACGTCAGTCACTAACATGTTCAGACTGTGCTGTCAGTGAACGCTGCTGCTTACTGCATTGAACATGATGCGGTTGTTCTCAGGAAGGTGTCAATGCGGGGCTGGGATGAACTGAAATGGAAGAAAAAAAATCATTTTTGTTTATCATATTTTGGTAATAATTCTCCAGATTAAATGCCTGCCCTACACATTATATAAATGTTCTGAATATTCAACTCATGTTTTTTGTTTTAAAGCCATACTGTACATGTTCCAGGTCACGCATCATCTACTGGTCACTAAGGAAACTGCACTGTCGCAAAACCGTTGGCATTATTGTGTGTTGTTTTAGTGGCTTTGCTGAGCCTTTTTCAGGGCTTTTAATTCATCAGAGCGGATGATTTACCCACCTACCTGCATGCCACACCACACCATTCCTTCATTGCCCCATGTTGTCTTCACCTTACAATATAAACAGCTGACAAATGTCACACACATATCCCAGGTCTGCGTTGTCTCTTGTTATATCGCTTCACAGTTAGCCATGCGTAAAAATGCACAGACATATTGCTGTATCCAAAATGCTCCCTACTGGACAGAACGCGGTTACTCCACAACAGCAAAAATGTGCTTTATGAGCAGTTTGGTGCGAGCAGAAAGTTGCCAAAAAAAGACCCAGACAGGCTCTCCTAGAAACTCCCTTAAACATCAAGAAGAGCTCAAGTTAAACTTAGCTCGCACAGGTTATACAGTAGTTTATATATTAATACAACTCTTAACACATGCTTTATAAGAGGTAAACATACCTGTAGGCATGTTAGAACTTCTCACTGGAACTGCCGCAAACCTGTAGCAACGTTACCTAGATCGCAGGTGGAGAGCTGCAGGACCTGCAAAGTTGCAAGTCAGCTTTTCAAAGAGAGAAGAGCCCGGAAGAATACTACAGCGCGTTTTGGTCCTGGTTTCTGCTAACTTAGCCCCTCGAGACAAAGCTATTATTGTTAGAAATGTTACACAGAATTGATATTAGTACAGAACAAAACAAAAGAGACATTAATTATGAGTAAATGCATGAGCATTTACTAATATCTTATTATGATATCTTCTGCACATACATGATCCATTTTATGTTTATTAAGCTGGTTTTGACACATAGATTTTAAAGATTTGGATAACATGAATCAGTTGCAGTTGGCAGTGCTGACACAGATAACTGGCCATTTATCAGGCAAAATACAACATGTGTTTTAAAAACATCCTAAGTGGGGTTAGCACTAAGCTAATTTACCTGTAGGGGCTTTTGGCACTTGATGTAAAATATGTTGTGTGTTTTCTGTTCATATGCTGGATCATTGATGTTGTGCTGTGGTCTGTTTGGCAGCGCAAACATTGCATCGTGTTGTCTGCTTTTTTTAATCTAAAATAGTCAGTAATTTAGACAACTTCTGTCTTTTTCTTTGACCCCCTTGTTCCATTTCTCTGTCGTTGTCCTCACTTTCTATGCTCGAGCGTCTTTCGACATTTGCCCCACATGCACCACCGCTACATAAACATGCTCCGCTCTGGCTTCGCTCCTCTAGAAATGAGGTGCAAAAACATTCTTCGTGTGTACTAAGTTCCTGGTCAGACGTATCTCAAAGCTGCGTGTAGTTGACAAAAATAAAACGAATCATCGAAGCAGAATAAAAATAATTGATGCATTTTGTAATCAAATTGTTCTATTTCCTCTGGGAATGATTTCAATCCTAGATCTGAACCCCATTGAGAATCTTGGTGAAGTGATCACACTCTCCAGCATCAACAGAACATTTCTGTGAAAATGTAATGCAACACTGGATGGAAATAAATGTTTTAACACTGCAGAAGCTTATGGAAGCAATGGCACAATGAATGTGTGCTGTTCTGAAAGTTAAACGAAAAATATTATGCTTTTTATATTTTTCATTTTTATATTACATTTATTATATACATGCTACCTTAAGTTTGGCATTTCATGTTTTAGAACAAAAAAGAAAAATGTTTGTAAAAACACAATTAAAATCTGTGTCTGAGCTGTTTGCCCTGGCACTTACTGAGTTTGGGTGCCATCTAAGCATAGGCATACGTAAATGATACATTTGAGTGAGCTAGTTTGTAGTGATTAGACGGCAGAAATGCTCAGAACGAGTCTGGCGATGATTTAAGGACTTAAAACAGCAAAAGATAAGTGATGTCTAAAATCGGAATAAATGTCTCTCATCGAGGGAGTTCAACAGGGAGTGTTTTTGATGATCAGTGGGAGAGAATTCTCAAACTGCATTCCTCAGTATAGCGTGAATGCAGCTCAGTGCAACTCCACGTATGTTTTTGATGATGGAACATTGTCAGAACAGGGTTAAAAGCTCAAAAAACTCACTGTAACAGAATATGTTCCCTTTAAAAGTGCTCCATCCAAACATTGGAGCAAAGTTTGTCACGATAATTACTATATCAGTTGTTCCGCATATGACAGATGGAACAGTATTTTTGGGGCTCAATATTGTGAGGGGAACTTTTTCTTTATTTTTTGTCTGTATGAACATTTATGCTTATTAGGGTTGAATAATTCATAACTTGGTAACTTCTGTTTTTGTGTTTTTTTAGGATGTGTTCATTTAGAAAAGGGTTTACCGCAAATTTCCCACAATAGTGTTATTGTGTAGGTGGCATAAAGTAGTTTCAATATTATCATTTATCGCAATATTTTCATTTGCCCTTCAAATTTTTTTTATCATGACAGGCCTAATTAGAGCAAGTGACCTTTTTTCTGTGTTTTTATGTAAATCTGATTAAAACAGCTTGGTGTTTATAAGGAAATCTGATAAAAAACAACAACTTGGAACTGCTAAAGTTTGGCAAATAAATGTTTGCATATGAGCTTAAGATGTCCTAGGGAAAAAAAAAAAACTCAAATAAATAATTTGGATGATGCACTTGACCCTGATTAGCTCAGTAGATGCTCAAATGGTTCAGGTTTGCGTCAGGACGAAAGCACGTGACTGAATGGCGCTTGATGCAGTCTTTAGTTTGCACACCAGTTTGACTCATTGAAGCGTTCTCCTCTAAAAGGATTTGTGCTTGAAAAGAACGCTTAGATTCCCAAACAGGTAACAGCAAAGCACAAAACTCCAAGGCTGTTCGACAGAAAGTACAGCCATGCACAGAGTCCAACATAAATATGCCTCTGATGTCATTTTCAAAACAAGTGACTACATTTCTTTTGGGAATGTGCGACACCAAGAGCAAATAATAATGAGAATCTTAAGCCCAGAGCGTTGGAAAGGCTCTCTGCTGACTCTGTGGATAAATAGGAGAGAAAATCACATGTGCGTTTCAATCAGCCGGTTTAGAGAGTCTCGCTTTACAGAAACGCCATTTGTACCGGAGGTGAGAACTGCACTTCCACTGGAAAATGAATGTGACCCATCCAATTATGAAAGGACAGATACGACGGAATGATTTTCTCTTTAAGGCATAGCATATTTTATTATTACACTATCCAAAACCATTTCAAATTTTAAACCGTCTGAATTAAACGAGAAAATGGTTCAAAGGTCAGATGAAACCAATTTAGTTGTTTGTTTTTTTTTTATTGAAAAATGGTGCAGCCATGAAAACGTTAAAATCCACTTCACCAATTATAACATAGAAGGCAGTTCGGATACAAAAAATGCCACGCTCTCCAACTGCAAAATTGGATGGGAATTCTTAAGAGTGTCCAGTGTATCGATTTACATAAATGTTGATCCTTTCCCAGGTGCTGCTCTGCAATAGTCAAATTCTGCGGCTGGGTTTCAGTCTGGGCCATGCTCCAGAAGTGTCACCCAGCCTCTAATCACACACTCAAATTCATAAATCTCCAACAGAAAAGCTCCAGCGGTGAGATAAATAAACTTAGCCACCTGTCATATCGGTCACCCAGGATTTACTGCAGAACCAATATGGCTGCTGAGTCTTCTAAGAGGGTAAGTGAATACTGTAGATTCTTCCACTTGTACAGGACAGGGACAGACAAACCCTAATTTCTGTGAGTTCACTGGCACAGGTGAACTCTTCTGGCCTCGCTCTCACTCCGCTCTGTCGTTCTGGTTAGTGATGGGACAGACCTTTTGTTCAAAGTATTAAGTCTTCCTGAAAGTAGCGTTTCTAAGGTCCATAGCTAGCTCTTTGCGCACACTCCTCGGATACAAGAAAACACAAACTGCACAAGCTGGACTTTCTGTGTTCTAGTTGTCAAGTCAGAGTAAACAGTGAGCGGTAAATTACAGTTTTATGTAAATAAATGTAAAAACAAGTGTTAAAACCTAAGAATCAACCAAAGGGGATCCAATGTATTTAATTTATCAAAATTGTCATTACATTGACATAAGCATAACAGAGGAACCTGAGGATGGGTCTAATGTGGAGGACAAATTGCCCTACAGGGACATTAACATGGCAGACAGACAGCCACAGTAGAGGGACACTAATGATAAAATAATAAATATTTTAACAGTTGGATAATCAAACATTTGGGATTTTCTAGCTCAGATAAACTCAGGGTTCTGAAATGTTGCCTGGGGTTCCAGTGTGATTTTACAAGTCAGAACTGGGAAAAGCCGACCTATAAAGACAACTTGAACGCAGCATTAGTTGGTTAAAATCCCAATATATCGTGTTAAAAACTGAGCTCAAATATCGGATACGTTTCTAAAACTGCTCATTGTGCCGTATTTCTAAACAATGCTTCATACAAATATACAGTGTACAATGAACATGCAGTGTAACGGCTGTTTCTAATTAGAACTGGAAAGGTTTGGTATGTGTTCATTTAGTAATGTACTGCATACAATGTCCCCTTCTTTATCACAGCTGTTAATTAGGAGCATGCAGTCCATAAACATGATGGAGTGGATAGGCTGTAATTACCAGCTCCTCAGTACATGCGACACAGCCTTGTCCATTTGTCGTCATGCAGATTATAGTTTCATATTTCCAATTTCACCCTGGAGTAATTATGAAGTATGTTTGGTGAATAAATAGCTGTAATGAGGGGCTGTGCAGGGAATGTCAGAGACTGTGTGTATCGAAGACAGCAAGTAAACACCGAGGACAAGGGGATCATAACAAGGGCTGTATACGATCGGAATGTGATGTCTTTTAAACACACAATTACAGAAAGAGGAGAGCGACATTACAGACGTGATATGGCCCTGGCAGGACTCGTGTTTGCAGCAGAATTCGGGGCAGCACTATGTTCGCACTTACCTCGGGTTGTTTTCTCACATGTTGGAATGCCCCCTGGAGCGCACTCAGGGTTGCCACGGGACATTGAAAAGCGTTAAAAGTAAATGATTTCTGCCAAAAATTAGGCCTTAAAATGCATTAAAAAGCATAAAATTCAATCCCCACTGGCATTAAATCTGAAAACCAGTTTGACCAAAATATTTACTATCAGAACAATAAATATCTATGAGAAAAGAAAAAAAAAGCAAACAATGAATCGCAGCCTGTCTCCCCAGAGCCGCTGTATCAGCCAATCAGAAGTGTGCGTCCTTGAGGTGAAAAAAATTCTGGATAAATTGAAATGTCTTGAATTCAGAATTGTAATGTTAATCTCAGACATTTTGACTAGTTGAAATTAGTTTAAACTATTTACTTGATTAAACTAGATATATTTTTTTAACATGTTTCAAACTGCTTTCGAACTTCTTTCAACACATTGTTTTTTACTTCAAGCCAAATTATATGCCTATGGGTTAAGATCATGTTACTTAACCCATTGGCAAATTCATTTTCTTATTTTGAGATAAATTATCGCATGATCTATCAGAAACACCTTGAAACTAGTGAAATATTCTGCATCACATGAACAAATCTCAAGTCAAAATTACTCAAATCTAGATCAAAATTGCAAATTCAAGACGTTTTAAGGGAGGCTAGATTACAATTTTTTGCTTTATAGTTTTTAAATTTAACATTCAAATATATTTTAAATCCCAGGTGTACTGGATTTATTGAATCTAGATGTTAATAGTAGATTAAATCATCTACCAAGGAAAAAATAATGTGCATGGTTTAACTTTCATGTAAATTAGCTTTTAGAATATTATAAAGTATTGTAAAATTCAGACTATAAGCCGATACTTTTTTCTCAAGATTTCAACCCTGCGGCTTATACAGCGATAAGGCTAAATTATTTATTTTTGAACGGCCTCTAGGGGCGCTCTAGCAGGAAGCACAAGAGTTGGACAGACCGGTGAAAGAGAGAGGAATACGCTAATTTGACTTTGTTTTGAACAGTCAGTTTGCATTACGCGCACACCATCATCACAGAAAACACACAAAGAAATACATATGATGCAGCTTTTAAGTTAAAAGCAATCTATGTTGAGCCAAAGAAGGAAACAGAGCTGTTTCACGTGAGCTCGTCGTCAACGAATCGATGGTGAGACGTCGGAGGCGCCGAGTGAAGAGCGACTCAATGCAGCGCTGTGTTACAGGTGCTGTTTGGAAAAAGGCATGTGTTCAATTAAAACTTTCTGTATTCTATCCTTCTGTGTAAATGTCTCATGTTAAACGTGGACAGCTGTGGTTTATAGACCGGTCCGGCCTGTATATAGACAAATGTGTTTTTCTTTGTAAATTTGGCTGGTGCGCTCAATAGTCTGCATTTTACGGTACTTTATAATATTTTCATCATTCTGCTGCCCGATGGAATGGTTACAATCCAGTAGTTTTAACATAATAAAAGCATAAATGCCTTGTTTTGATGGCATTAGATTTACTTCAGTCCTAGTCCACACATACTACTGTTTATGAACCCTAACGCCGCATCTTGAGAATAGGACGATCAGCTGACAAAAGAAAATATTTCTATAACAACAAGCTTCAAGGAAAAAAACGGCGAGGATGTACATATGCTCGTTTTTCCCCGGCGCTATACGCGGTGGTCTTTTTCCCACCTGTGGCGACATACTGTGTGTGAGGGTGATAGTGCTGGTGGAGGCAGAGAAAAAGCTCTCTGAACAGACAGTCAAAGGCTCCACAGTGCAGACAGAGGCACAGGAGGAGCGGGTAATAATGTACACTAGGGATGCAACCAACGATTATTTTGGTAATCAAATAGTCTAGCGATTATTCTGTCAATTAATCAATTTGTTGTTTAGAACGTAATGTGTCCATGTTTGTTTAGTATTATATTTATGGACAAAATAGGCTCTATAGTTCTTCTTTATAGTGACTTTGGGCTTCTTTTTTGGAATGTCACTTGCTCATTTTGATAGAATTTTGGGCTTGCGTCAGAGTAGCACTTTCATGTCATAAAAAGAGCATATATTTCACCTTTTTTCAGTTCTGTTTCATGTTAATAGATGCAACGATGAGAGGAAAAGAGACATTTTTATGGATCTTGGGTCAGTTGTTTTAGGCTGCTTTTCAAAGGCATGTTTTCTTTGTCATTTTGATGTAATTCCTGATCTGTCTGAGTGGCAAAACTTTATTTTCTGAGCACATGACATGCTTCGAGGTTTGTGTATAATCCAGATTGTAGAAAAGGTTTCAGGGGTTGTCATCCAGACGCTAAAGTCATTGTCAATCGATTGACAATGACTTTTGGATAAAAGTCGAAACGTCTCGATCTTCAAACAGCGTCCGGATGACAACCCCTGAAACCTTTTCTACGATGGAGCACACCTGGACGAATGAGGGATTACATCGACGATATAATCCAGATTGACAATTATCTCAATAATTGATTAGTTGCCATTAATCGATTCACTTGTTTCAACCTTAATGTACACTGAGTTGATCCAAATTGCCTTGAGATTGCAAATGGCCTGCTCTGTAGCGCTGATTCACACACAGGCTGTCACTGTAGGCCATGATTCGTGCACTTTTTTGGATCAAATTCACAGCACTTTTGCACCGTGAGGTCGAATCCAGCTCTGACAATTTATTTGTGTTTGCTTCTCTCGCTCCAATTTCACCCTACACTGTCTTGTCTAATGGAGCTTACCAGCCTAAAAAAAAAAATCCAAGCACTTTTCATCCCATCAGGGTGAAAGTTATTTATCGACGTGCTTCAGAATGTGGCTGTTGTGTTCACACCGGCCCACGCACAACGCTCTCCGATTGGAAGTTCTTTTACTTTGCTATCTCAGGAGACAGTGTGAAAACTTTGATTTATTGTTTGAAAATTAGGTTCTGTTTCATTATTAGATTATTTCCTACCCAAATATGTATTATTTTTGACAAAACTGGGTAATGGTAAGGGGCTTGTTGTAATGCTACCAGCCAAGAGCACTTCTCCAAAACTTTATTAAGATCTTTTCTTCTTGAGGTAACATACTGTAGGCATGATTGACAGATAAGCCAATCAGGGACATGCATAAACCGTTCGTTACGTATTTCTGCAAAATCAGTGAATGACACACAAAACACTGTTCATCTGAGGTGAGAGAAGTGTACACTTTGTCTTTTGACATATGTGGGTCTATGTAGTTTACCTGCATTATAGATTGAGTGAATATTATCCTTAAACTATCTGATCGATTTAACCGTAAGTTTGTGTTGCAAGTGCAGTCATACACACATAATCCATCCAGTTTCTACTCCCTGTGTTGTGTTACACTTTTCTCTCTTCTCAAACAAATAGTGATAAATGTTTTTACAATGTGTTTTGCCCAGAGTCTCACGTCTCTGGAGTAGATCTGTTAAAAGCAGCTCTCTGAAGCTTTCTATGAATCGTCCTCAGGCGTAAAAGCGCCGCCTACACGCTCAACCACAAACATTCATAAACTAGGGCATTGACCTGCACATGGCATTTCATCTTTCCACTACAAGTAATAGCGCGGCTGCACTTTAAAGCTTCATCATCCAATACCTTTGGGACAAGGGGCGTATGGTATTTATATCAATATTATACCATATTGATGGGTTAAAGGGCATATTATTCTGCAGTATTTGTAGTATTATTGACCTTAAAAGATGCTCTTGAGTACATTTGTTAAGGCAGTTTTAGAACTTGACAAATATATATCCACTGACAGCACTCCTTTATCTGTAATTCAGTAGCGTGCAGTGACTTTTACGAGCAGGTGAGCAGACTTGAGGCGTTCATCAGTATTTAGTCAAAAACAATTATTGTTTGTGCACCAAAACATCTGAAGAGGTGACACATGACAGCTCTACTACAGGTGTGTAATGCTTTCACAACACAAAACGCATATTTATGCAGAGATACCCTAGTCAAAAAATAGAAGAATTAATAATAGTAGAATTCTTATTTGATTTTGTAATAAATGGGATTTTAGTCCGATAGGATTAATAGACCTGTGATCATCCACCTGACGCTCAGAGCTCCTCTCGTCTCCTCCTGCTCTGCTCCTCACACACACACACACACACACACACACATGCGCTCACACACACACGCGCTCACACACACGCTCACACACACACGCGCTCACACACACGCGCTCACACACACGCGCTCACACACACACACACACACACACACGCACACAGATACATACACACACACATACACACACGCACACAGATACATACACACACACATAGATACATACACACACACATACACACACATGCGCTCACACACTCTCACCCCTCCCTTGTTGTTTTAATTGTTTTTACAACTCCTGGCGATCATTTTTGACAAAGAACATATAGTATATATCGTTTATTAATATAAGGGGGGGGGGGGGGATACTAGATCTAAATAATGGGGGGTTATAGCCCCTATCCCCCCACATAACTTACGTCCGTGCTCGGGTGAAGCTTTATGTCACACTGAGTTCATGGGGAACAACAGTAGTGAGGGGTGCACACAGACCACACAGCATGCTGCGATCAGAGCTCAGCAGAGGTAAGAGACCCACAGGATCGACCCCTTTATACGAATAACAACAGGACAAGTGTGAAAAGCAGGGACGGAGAAAGAAATGAGCCAGACGACAGAAAAGCCCTGACTCCCTCCTGGTTTGATCCGGGATTGTAGTTACATTGTAGTTTTAATCTTAATGTAGCCAACACTTCTGTCTACATTTTTAAGACGCATATTCTTTTATAAGCTATATATAGGAACTGATAAGAGAATTGTTAAGGAATCGAATCGATAAGCAAAATGATCAGTGGTATTGATAAAATCTTATCAATATATTGATAAGGCCCATGAAGGCAACTGACTTTGGGCACTACAAAAATCTGAAATGAACACTGGAAAATAATGACAACTGCTATTAACTAATCCTACTCTGCTGTTAGCCTTTTTAATGCATGTGATTGTTGTTTTCTCTCAAACATCAAAGCACCTGGATGAGTTTAAAATCGCGTGCCGTGAACTTGAACATCATTTTAAATCATAAACTGCAAATCGAATCACAGTGCATGCCAGAAAATCACAATTAGATTTGTTTTATTTATTTTACTCTTCAGCCCCAATCTGAGGCAGCTTAATAAGATTACAACTAGTACTGAAAAACCAGGACAAATATGAATCAATTTCCCTTTGGAACTAATGGCAGACTGATAGAGTGACAGACCTCCATAATGAACTGTCAACCATGTGCCATTTCTCCGTCAGGAAGAGAGGGAGACGATCGCACTTCTAACTTCTGTCCCTCTGACAATTTACTGCCCGCCGACTTTCACACTTCGCCACAGTCTCCTCAACTTCAAGCATTATAACTTTCCATTATCGCCTATCAAATTCATCAGTCAGAACATATTACCCGGCATGAGTTTCCGTTCCATTAAATACCGCACTGCCAAATAAATCAACAACTTGTGTCGGAGGAAATGATAGTAGAAGGGGAGCCGGGTTGGGGGGGCTTCTGTCAGAACATATTTGAGATAAAAGGGTCAACAGGCGTAGTGGAAATACGAGTAATGGCCGATGATTCTTTGTCAAAGCATTAAAAGACCACCTCAAGTTTATTACATGATCAACAAGACAAGACAAACTTAAAGGACACATATTCTTTAACCCTGTTCTAACAATGTTCTGTCATCAAAAACATACCTGGAGTAGCATTTAGCTGCATTGACAATATTTTGTGGAGTGCTGGTTAGAAAATCCTTCTTGAAGTGGCTGGACCTGATGACGCTTGGAAATGTGAAAAACGGAGCTAGTTCATGTTAAAGTCTTTATCAGAATCAGAATTACTTTTATTTATCCCCAAGGGGAAATTCTTTTCGTTACATGTGCAACCGACCAGTAGTGACAGTAAGTATTATAAACAAAATAAGATATATATAAAATAAAAATAAAATACAATAGCTCTATATAATGTCTACCCCATTTAACTTAACTTATAAAGTATCTTTATTAATCAACTAAACCCCCCGATATGAACAATAATCAACTAAACCCCAGATATGAACAATAATCAACTAAACCCCCGATATGAACAATAATCAACTAAACCCCCGATATGAACAATTTTACAATAAGCTTAACTCTACTATCCTTGTCTATTTACATATTCACATGATCATGTACAGTTTATAAGTGGACTTAATATTGCACAGTGGGCTTAATATTGCACAATGACTTCACAAGAGGATGTTTACAGCACAGAGTTCAGTAGTTTGATGGCGACAGGCAGGAATGATTTCCTGTGTCTCTCGGTGGAGCATCGTGGCAGTAACAGTCTGTTGCTAAATGAGCTCTTGACCAGCACTTTGTGGAGCGGGTGGGAGGGAAAGTCCAGAATAGTCCTGATTTTGGACAACATCCTCCTCTCCAACACAACAGTCAGAGAGTCCAGCTCCCCCCCCCACAACATGTCCGGCCTTCTTGATGATCTTGTTGAGTCTATTAGTGTCCCTCACGCGCAGACTGCTGCCCCAGCAGGCCACAGCATACGTGATGGCACTTGCCACCATAGACTCGTAGAACATCCTGAGCATCGTCCTGCAGATGTCAAAGGACCTCAGCCGCCTCAGAAAGTAGAGACGGCTCTGGCCCTTTTTGTAGACAGTGTCTACGTTCTTGCCCCAGTCCAGTTTATTGTCCAAATACACCCCCAAGTACTTGTACTCCTCCACAATGTCCACACTGTGGAGGAGTACATCAGTCATACATCAGTCTCGTGCATCGCTCACTTTCCTAATGCTTCCTAAATATTCACCTCCACGAATTTATCAGCACATGTCACGTGTCGCTGAGCTCAAAGCCAGTTTTACCATCCCAGGTAAAGCAAACAATTATTAGCTACTTATACGCTAACGGCGCAATTCCTCCTTCTATGAAAATAAAACGCTTTATGAAATAGATGCAGAGAAAACATTGTGGTCTCATTTTCCCCCGAGTAAATCTTTCTCAAGCGTTAAGAGGTTAAAGCAGTAGCCTGATATTAAATAATGTTCACCTTAACCCTGCTGCAGATGTTTTGTCCCAGGACAGACTGTGTGAGCAGAGGTTCATCTGGACTGAGCTGAAGCTAAAAGAGCTTCTGGAGAGGACAAGCAGGGCTATGTTCAGTCAGTGTAGCAATGTGCCTTCTAAATGTAAAACTTTTTTATTGTCCGTGAGACAGGCACATGATTAAAAAGCCTATGTTACACATGGTTTGAAGCAAGAACCTAAACTATTACCTTAGGCTATAATAAAAGTTAAAGGTAAGATGCTTATGGGAATACTGTTTTGGCCAGTCACTGGTTGTCAAGAATTTTTTAACAAAGGAACAACTTTTGATATTTTCCACATGTCTGGGTACACACATTCATCAGAGCATAAATTGAAAATATGACTTAGAGGCGTGGCAATTGATTTAGCTGCAATCTGTAGGAGTTTTGCATCCATATTATCTATTCCACAAGGTTTGTCACAGTTTAAATTGTCAAGCAGCTTTAACATTTCCACATTTTCAATTTGCTAGAAGTCAAAATAGCAATTCTTCCCATCCATTATTTGTACCAACTAGAATTAATTTCCGTACTTTATGTGCAGGACAAAAGTTCTGCAAAATGCAAACATAAATTTGAAGAACACTGAAATAAAATGTAATTCACCAGTGACTAGCAGGGACTACACATACAATACAAAATGTAGATCATTGAGCTCCAAAAATGTTGTGTGTTGCTTTTGCTGTCTCTTTGTTTTGGCAGCATTAGTGTGCATAACTGTGGCTTTTTGGTAATGAGCTTTAGCCACAGAACGTAATGGAATATGGCTTAATTCCATAGACAGAACGTTGACCCTTTTAATTCCTGTGTGGGCTCCAAGCACGTATTATCAAAATCCGTTGATAAATGACACCGCCATTCACTAATTGTTCAGTCAAACCACAGCGGGCATAAGGGTCACTTATTACTGTAATAAGATCTGTGGCTGGGGACCGTCGATGAGAGCAGCTCTATATTGTCATTAACACAGAAAACATGCATAATTTATTTCATCCCATTCAACATGTGTCCTTACTGTCTTTACTCGTCTCTCCATAGAGTCATTTTTTGTTTAGTTTATTTGAATAGGGACAGATTCAAAAACATAGACAAGTTGTATCTTATAGTGGGAGCTAATTCGCAGTTCCCAGATGGGCTTTTAACTCGTAATAAGTTGGCCTCGAGATGGTACACGGTCTGCTTGGCGGCGGCCTGCTTGAGATGCTGCGGCTTTGCTTCAGCATTGTGTGTTTGTTCTTTTACATGAACATCATTTGCGACAATTCTGTTTTGGCCTGGATTATTTCATATTCCCAGCAGCAACAGTGGATCAGTTGAGCAATGCGCTTTTGCATAAAATTGGTGCATTATTAGTCTGTGATCACATGCATTTGTTTACCAGTCAGTCCAATCATAAGTCGCACTGCTGCCTTGACACAAACAATGTCAGCATGAAAAGGACCTTGTGGTGTCATTTATAAAGCTTTGTATTTTTTTGTCTAAAAGTGTATGTACTGGCAAAACATAAACCTGCTCTAACTTCTCTCCCCTGAGCGCAGATTGGCTTTTTATTCATCTCTGAATGCTCCAACAGTCTCAGGTTGGGAGCCGGACCACACATTTCTACCTCAAATTGTCTTAACATAACTATATAACATGATAAGTGTGCATGATTTATAAATGAGGGCCATTAAGGCGTAGATGGGGACTTTTAATGGGGTAGACTCACTCATTTAAGTCACTGTACCTGATTTTTACCACTTATAAAACTGTTGGTTCAAATGTATTGCTCACTTACCTATGGCATTCTAAGCATTGTAAATATCCACTTCGATAAATATAACGGCTTTTCTCAATTCTCTGTGGCCAGGGCAGAGTTTACGGTCACAGTAAAGCTAAAAAACACTAGCATGCTAACAGCGCACTCTGCTTTGTGGAGAATCAAATGCTCTACAGATGCTTACGACGCATGTCTCATTTTGACTAAGAGCTGCTACAGTTTATCTGTGCTGGAGAAAAACTGATTTTACTTAATTTTTTTTACTTCTCTGGCAGTCATTTTTCCCCCAGAGTGGCTGTTTTAATGTACAAAAATGTTCCCAGACTGAGCAGAGGGGTCTTGGGGTTGTCCCATAGAAAATAGTTTTACACAAAAAAAAAAAAGAATCACACAAATTATACTCTGCTTTAAAATAAATTCAATAATAATTGAATATTACAAGAAGTTGGTGAGACCTCATCTGTCATACCTGAGTACCGTCAGTGTGCCTCAGGGCAGCTGTGGCTAAAATAGTAGTTTACCACCATCAAGTGTTCAGTCAATGAAAAATGCAATGTGAAACGTCTTTGTCCAGAAAAGCACTGTATATTATTCTTCATATTATCTTCTTTAGACGGCCGAGTCTGGGGGATGACTGAAGGACTTAAAATCAGCGGAAGATTCTCGGAAGAGTGACGTCAATTATCGGAAAATTTTCATTCATTAAGGGAGCTCAGCAGGGAGTGTTTTGGACGGTTGGAGGGAGAGGATTTTCTAACCAGAATCCATCAAACTAATTAAGCTAAATGCAACTCCAGGTATGTTTTTTTTTTTTTTTTTTTTATATTTTAGTTTTCGTTGCAGACAGTAGACAAGACATACACTACCAAACGAAACAAAAATACATGGCACAAACTAAACGCACAAAAAGCATAAAATACCTGTTATGTTACCAGGTATGTTTTTGATGACGGAACAATAGGACAGGGTTAAAAGCACAAAAAGTCACTATCCAAGTTCCAGAACCACTGGCCTATTCACCTTATTCCGGGAGTTCCCTTACGCACCGCCGTCTTGTTTCTGTTGTATTAGTTCACATGGAGCAGACGAGCTCAACAGAAAATAAGTTCTACACGGACTAAAAAGCCGTTTTCAGGCTGACCAGGAAATTGGTGCGTTGTTGACTTGTTGTTGCTCGTGTTCATTAAACATTTTACACAAATCAATCTACTTTATGTAACATTTTAGCGGCAAGACTTTTCCCTCGTTCATCATTAGCTTTAACGGAAGTGCGTTTACAACAAAAGTGCGTATCTGGCAAAAAGTGGGCGGGGCAGAATAAGGTGAATATATTGACAACTCTCCAATCCCACATAACCAAGCATTTATTGGTGCCCCGCCATGTCATCTCCATCATCAGCAAAAGCAATGTTCAGTCAGAGAACAAAAAGTCATTATAGGCCTATGAGTGAATATGAGTTGTGACAGCTTTTTCTCCGTCAGTTCAGAGTCACAATAATGCTATGATTACACTGCTGGTTCTTCATTTAGAACTGTTGATTGTGTTTCCACTGCTGCGTTTGGTCATAATTGGAACCAAATTAATCTGAACATCTGCTAAAATGAGTTTCCCCAGCAGCACAGAACAATATGAATGGTGAGGTTACAGAACTGTCTGCGGGGAGTCTCCATCATGTGATTAAATCCTTAGTGCAGGGAGATGAGCTCTGGGCACAAACATACATACATAAACCCTTTGAAACTGTGTAAACAAAACATTCAAAATACCAGAATAGAGCGGTGAAGCGGAACATAACGGGATTTCAATTGAGAAACGGGGATTACCTTCAGAATGTCACAAATTATGTAAAATCTAGTGTTTCTTGTCAAATACAAACCAGTCAAATACCTATATGAGTGATATCAGCGCTTGGGTTGAACACATTTACTTTTGTAATTTACATATTTGTTTATTTAATAGGAGATTTTGACAAGCTACTAAGCATTTTGATATACATACTGAAATGTTGAACCCAAATCTACAGTTATCTACAGTTTATCTACAGTTATATTACATATTTTAGAATTTTCAATTTTTTTGTAATAGAAAAGTAAAGTACTAAACTGTTATTTTTATTCTGCAATACCAGCTTATTTGTAGTTAAATAAACCATTTACATTTTGATCTGACGTCAGTTAATCATTGAAAAGAAAAAAAAAAAAAAACCAGCAACATAAAAATAATATGTTTTTGCTTTTATTCAAACAGTGGGTACATCTAGTTCCCCCAAAAAAAAAAAAAAACAAAACAAAACAAAACATATGAATATTTAAAAATTCAGATAAAGAGAGCAAGAATTCTTCCAACAATATAAGACTAGATCCCTTGGTATCTCTCCTTGTTCTCTTCAAAATGAGCCCATTGTCATCCATCTCTGACCTTGCAGTGTGAATAGGCCCTTTTCACAATGGCGCTCGGCTAGTTCCGGTTGACGTAAAAGTGCAGATCCTCTCTTACCACTCCATTCATTCTCATTGTGGATTAGCCGAGTCTTAAAATAAGAGTAAGAGAGTAAATCCCAGATGGATAATCACTGGCAGCCGTTAAAACCTTGACGTATGATGCAAATATGTCATAGAGCAAACCTATGCGTTTATAAAAGTGTAAAGGTGTTTTAGTCTCAAATCTAAAGGCTAGCATTAATTAACTTAAATGCAACACAGACAAGCACGATAAAACTACATAGAATGCCAAGTCAATTTTTTTTTGTAAACAGGTTAGTTTAGTTTGTGGTGTTATTGTAACATTATTGATTAAATTAAATTTAGGTTAGCGTTAGCTTTGAGACAGAAACCTTTTATAAAACACAAGTTTCCCCCCAGTGAAGTATTCATACCGTACGTGTAGGTCCTAACTCAGCTAATTCTCAATAAGGAATGAATGGAGCAGGAAGTGAAGCCCCGCAGTTTCATGGCCACTGGAACTAGCTGCTCCGGGTTTGTGAAAAGGGCCTATGGGATCGTTAAGTGATGACTAGCATGCTAGCCACCGCGTTCCAAATAGGAAGCAGCTATGGAGGCGGTCCTGGCTCCATAAAGCCGAGCAGCCATTCACTTTCTATTGTGACACTGGTGTCCTTTACTCAGCAACTGTTTCTGTCAAGCTCACCATCATTTTCGTTAGGTTGTTCATAAATCAAGTTATTAGCAATAATAACTGACCAATCAGATGCTTCCTTTTCCAGGGGTCGTTTTCGCTCGAGTTAGCAACAGGTTTCATTGACAGCTAGCGCCGCACGTTGCCGTGTCTATGGTTGCCGCAGTCTCCTCTCGCCGAGGGGCGGATACCGTTAGTAACCGCGCTCCTGATTAGTCCGTGTGGTTGCCACGATACGCACTCAGATTTCCAAATATGGAGTCTGGCTCCGCTTTAGCCGCTATAACTGCTAGCCGCGATGGGCTTCATTTGGCTGTAGCCAAACGCTATGGGTGATGTCACAATCCCATAGTCCACTGATATGTACGGTCTATGCGTCACGCACAGCGTATTTCTCACTTCCGGGTTCTTTGCCTCTGTCATGTAAAAAAGTAAAATCCGTGTTGTCCCAGGACAGCTATATTGTATCTCTGTGAGACCGCTGTGTCGCCTGCATCTAATTATAGAGCGTTTTATTGTCTGAAAAAAACAAAAAGAAGGAAGTGCAGCGTTAGCATGCCAGTTGATGTTAGCTTTACTATAATGGCAAACTCTGCTCTGAAAGTTGTGGAAAGCGCTTCAACTTACAACAAAAGTGGAGTGAATAATTTGGATGGTTAGACTGAAGTTAGGTCAGTGACTTTAAGGTGAGTGATTTATAACTTTGGAGCACTGCAAACAGTTTGTGATGAGCTAGCTCGGGTTTTCAAGTGTTTTAGTAATTAAACAGTAGCTAATTACATCATAATACACCTTTTCGATAACAGCTGTTAGCCTAACATAAACTCACTTTATCAATTCAAGCCACTTCTTTTTTAGTCTTATTCAACAGAAATCAATGAAAGGAAAGCTTCTCTGTCCTGTTCGTATTGATTGCTGATATATTTGAACAAAACTGAGCCCAGACTGTGGTGTAAAACAAAATCAGCGGTGAAATTGTCGCGACAGCTCAGACCCGGAAGTGAGGAATATGCCGTGTCCCATAGGTACGGAAGCGTAGAACTGTCAATGTTGTGTGTTGTTTTTTTTTTCGATAGTTATTCTGATTTTTTTTTTTTTTTGGGATAGTTATTCTGACTTTTTTTTTGGGGGGGTAGTTATTCTGACTTTTTTTTTTGGATAGTTATTCTGACTTTTTTTTTTTTTTTGTTAGTTATTCTGACTTTTTTTTTGTTAGTTATTCTGACTTCTTTTTTTTTTTTTGGAGTTATTCTGACTTTTTTTTTTTTTTTTTGCAAAGCTTTATCTTAAAGCTTGAACAGGAAATGACTACTTTACAACACCAGGAGGAATCATGCATGGCGTCGCTGGAAGAGGATCTGATCAAGTTTTACTTCAGCCTTGGTCTCAGACATGGCGAGATATTATTACTGCTGAACACTGTAGACAATATTGTCATGAGTATGCTCATACTCATTTCCTGTTCAAGCTTTAAGATAAAGCTTCAGTCAGAATAACTATCCAAAAAAAAAAAAAGTCAGAATAACTATCCAAAAAAAAAAAAATTCAGAATAACTATAAAAAAAAAGTCAGAATAATTATCCCCCCAAAAAAAAAGTCAGAATAACTATCCCCAACAAAAAAAAGTCAGAATAACTATCAAAAAAAAAAAAAAAGTCAGAATAACTATCCAAAAAAAAAAAAAAACACAACACAACATTGACAGTTCTACGCTTCCGTACATAGGGCCCAAAGAGCTAACTCTAATCTCAAAAGTCGCTAATTAGCATTACCACTTTATAGCACAGCTAATAACATCCACAGTGCTCCTCTAAGCTTCACAAAGATGTGTCACACTCCCAGGTAAAGCCTCCAGGGGGCGCAGGTGAAGCTGTGCACAATAGAGCAGCTAATTCATACTAATTAGCCTCAATTACATTGTAGCGCCTGGAGGGGAAATGGAGGAATAAGATGGTAACCAAGTCATATTTCATCATTTTTAGGTAGAATTAATGTAAATTTGTACACTTTATTTGACATGTTTGAAAAAAAAAAAGTATTAATTAATTTGAGCACTATTACTCAATTATAAGCACAAATAAATTTTAATAAGCACAACTGTAATATACTTTAATATACTTGGACTCAGAACTCTTTCACACCAGTAGTTAACCAGTGCAATAATTGTAGTGAATTTTAAGTTCCTACTATGAAATATGTCTTTGATAGAGCTATTTGAAATCAAGCATCATTTTTTAAAGTCAAATACATCAAAACTGTATTAATTATATATATATATATATATATATATATATATATATATATATATATATATATATATATATATATATTAGAAACTTAAGCCCTTCTAGAGGCCTTGGCTGGAGTATGACAGCAACAGTTTCTCGTAGCCCTGTATTCAACTTTTATATATAGCTTTTCCAAAAACTAAATACAAAGCAGTATCTTCTTTCACATTAAAACAATATTATAGACCCAAGGAAAAATAAAAATGGATTACTCATCTGAGACTTGGTTGAATACTGAAGAAAATCAACTGATTAATTATAAACATCCATAGCTTACATAATATTCATTTCCCAATATAGTTGCTGGCCAAGGTAGCATCAAATTGTGTATGATAATCTGTGTAAGATCAATAAGTGCAGTGATGTTCAAGGTATGGGTGCTCAGCAGGTGCCTGGAAAGTCCACAATGACCTCTCTCTGCATTTTTATACAGATCATTATCAGGTTTTTGGTTTTTGTTCATCTGTGTACATTCAGATGGGCATGATTGACAGGTGGATTAGCCAATGAGGGAGACATCATAACAAATATGGCTGCTTACGATGAAAAAAGAAGAACTCTTTAATGTACGGTGACACAAGTTCGATGTTGTTAAAAATGACAGATGACCAATGACCTCCTTTGCTTCACAGGCGTCACCGAAATGCTAACTGATTTGTGAGGGTTAAACTCATCGATAATATACTACGTTGGAGAGACAAATGCAACCTTTTTGCACGGGTTAGCTGCAACAATTTTTGCACTTTGTGATCGTTAATAATTTAGAAGGACTCACTTTCAAAGAAAATTAGAACGTGTTTTAACACCAGCGGTAATAACAATGTCTTGAAGTCCTACAAAAAGCGGAGACTGCAGGTCCCAGGATCCTGGATGAGGCGCAGTGTTTTCCCGTTGAGTGTCTCAGAGAGAGTCACTACAGGTTCAGAGCTCAGCAGACAGCAACACACACTTAATCCAACTGTTCTCTGCATCACTGAACATGAAATGCAATTGCAAAAGTTGTTCCAAAGGCTTGAAATAAGGCATAATAAGGGATCGTTATATGCCATTTTAGCGTAAATCTATAACAGCAGACCAGAACTATTGTTTAAATGGAGGAGGCCCAGACACTGTTTTCTCAAATTGAATCCAAACTGCTTACATTAACTTCACTACGACGGCTTCATATAGTTATTTCTCTAGTGCTCAAACATATACACAGTATTTATTTGTGTTGTTCACGCCTTGATGCACAGAGTTTATGAGAAAATATAGAATAGTAATGTGTTATTGATTTGGAGCCACAGCAGAGCAAAAAGGCAAAACTTAGTTTTAAACGGATAAACAACAGCTCCCGCGGTCTGTGCAGTGCTGCCCGCTCAGTTTAGGTTGGATAAGGTACTGAGAGCTCAGTCTGAGGATTTGAAGGATATAAAGTTTGGGATGAAATGTCAAAACAATATTGTTACCATGGAAATCTGCAGTGTTTATGGTTGTTTTACAAGCTTACAACATAGATATATTTGTAAAAACAATATAAAAAAGAAAACAAACCAATAAACACAATTAACCTTATTCCAGAAGTTGTCGTGGGCGCCTCCATCTTTTTCCGTTTCCATCTTTTTCTTTTTCGTTATATGAGTTTACACAGGGAAGACGAGCTAAACAGAAAATAAGTTCTACACGGACTAAAAAGCTGTTTTCAGGCCGCCCAGGAAATCGGTGCATTGTGAGTTGTTTTTGCACGTGTTCATTAAACATTTTACACAAATCTACTTTAAATAATGTTTTGACAGTGAGATTTTTCCCGCGTTTGCCACTTGTGTGAACAGGGTTTCTCGTCAAACCGGAAGTGTGTTTACTACAAGAGTGCTGATCTGAGGCAAAAAGAGGCAAAAGTGGGCGAGGCAGAATAAGGTGAATAGAGCTCGGGATAGAACGTCAGAAAACATGGAAATCTGTCATGTTTGCTGTTGGTTGCTAAACTTACATAGAAAAACATTAGCTGAAAAAATGTAAAAGAGTGAACAAAAATCCATGGAAGAGCCTGATAAACTGCTGGGCCACTTCTAGTAAATACATTTATCAATATATAGTGTTACAATGCTTTTGAATTAACGCTAAGTTTAGTATTTAGCATCTTAAAATCTCCATTGAGTTAAAATTGGGCTAACTGAAAATGTGTAACGTCACAATCCCGAGCTCAATTAGTATTTGTAATGTGTATGTGTAATGATAAGATGATGAGCAATCGACCAAATGTGTTATTTTTGTTTTGGATTAATGGAAAATGTAGAACTTTGAACAATAAGAAGCAACATCTGCAAGTAAATGTAAAATGAAAACGACTGTATTCCTGAAATGTACAACATGGTTATTGATTATTAATGCAGAATAAACCCCGCAGTCGAATGATGTACAAAACTCATCTGTCTGTCTCGTGTATTCCTTCCCAGGGTGTACCTTCTCACCCCTCCCGGGCACAGGAGGGGTTATACTTACAGTACTGTTATTTGTTGTATAAGCCCCTTGGGAAACATATCTTGATCTTAACTATAGTTGTTGATATTACTTTAGCTTGAAAAGCATTCTTTACAGACAAACTTTAAATTAAAAGAGCTACTTTTGTTGGACTCTTTCAAATTACTTTTAAACAAACAGGATATAAAGATATCAACCTGCAAATGCGTTATTTAAGATTGTCACTTTATGCTGTTTGACTGTGAGTCCAGGACGCTACTGCAAAACACATTTTTAATCTCAATGCGTCTTTATCCTATTATTAAAAATAAACGTTTAAAAAAACGAATCTCTACACAGATATGAAATTTAACTTGGCCTGGATGTGTCGCTTGCTTGTCTCCATGGAGATAGGTTTAATAATACTGTGGAACATTCTATGCTAAGTAATAACATAACAGTAACATACATTCACACTGCAGGTTTTGACAGTCAATTCATTCAATTCATTGTTTCCCAAAGCAGATTTATTTTTATTTTTTTTGGATATCAGTTCACATTGCAAATAAAATGTGACTCAAATCAGTTTCAGTGTGAGAACAAAAAGCTCTAAAGTGTCTAGTGTGGAGAAGAGAACCGGACAAGACCAGGAGTCGTGCTGTTCACATTATGACACCGACTATAATGAGGCAGCACCATTTAGTCAGCCTACAGTCATCTTTATCTTTTGTCTTAAATAGGCAAAAGTTGATATTTTATCTTTGTCACAATTTACAAAACCAGTTCAGAAAAATATTATGCATTATTTTGTATTTTAGCCTTTATACCTGCTTTTGAGTGTCTTCAGTTTGACATGTCATGTTTAGAACTTACAATAAAATGCTATTACACATTATTATTAATATTATTATTATTAAAACTTTACTTTGACTTATGTGTGGCTCCATCTACTGGCTGTAGAGGCAGTTACACACATGAAAATATATAGTCTGTTGATGATTTAAGGACTTAAAACGACAAAAGATTCTGAGATAAATTACGTCACCATCATCTACGTCACACAGGTTCAGTCTGTTTAACGTCCATATTTTCAAATTTTAAAAAAAAGTGTCAACTGTTTCATTCAACACAGCAGAAGTCAGATTATGTGACCTGCGTGTTCAGACTGCAGTCACTTTGCTGAAGATCTGAAAATCAGATTTGGGCCGTTATTGTTATGAAAAAAATCAGATCCAGGTCACATTTGGATCAAAAGTCGCAGTGTGCAGGGTTCGTACAGTCATGGAAAAAAGTAATGGAAAATCAAATTCTAATTTCCAGGTCCTTGAAAAGTTCTGGAATTCTGATGGATTTGGAAAAGTCTCAGTAAACAGCACAATACGCCTGCCTTTTCTCACCCATAAAATAAAAATGTATACATCCTGGTAAACGTATTAATTTGTAGCTGATAACTTCGGCCCTCGTTAGAGCTTTTGTTTGAAACTGGAATTAACTGCACTAAGTAATTGAGTGTACTAAAACTACATTTGAAACCATCCATCCATCCATCATTTTCCGTTTATCTGGGGCCGGGTCGCGGGGGAAGCCTCAGCGACATGGAAGAGCTCTACTGTGAGCTCCTCCCGTGTGACTGAGCTCTTCTCTATCTCTAAGGGAGCGCCCAGCCGCCTTACAGAGGAAACTCATTTCGACGGCTTGTATCCATTTATTGTCCTTTCAGTCATTACCCAGAGCTCATGACCATAGGTGAGGGTCGGAACGTAGGTTGACCGGTAAATCGAGAGCTTTGTCTTTCAACTCAGCTCTCTTTTTTTACCGGTCTGATACGGTGCCCGCATCACTGCAGACGCTGCACCAATCCGCACTCGGCTGCTAACTATGTTCTATCTACATGGGTTGAAATCGGACATTTGGAGTTTGTTCTATGTTTACAAAACTGTAAAAAATATCTACAGCTAATAAAAGCCAATAATTTATTCAAAATATGGGAATAACTTCATCGATGTCATGGAAATTTGAGAAACATAGCGCAGAAACAAACAGGTGTCGGACCCTCCACCTGAAAATTTACATAGCGTACCTTTAATTTGTAACAGTTTTGCCATCTGTGTACTGCGTCATAGGCTTTATACCCTCTAAGCAAGTGTCCAATCACCACAGGGCAACACTTGTACACGACATGACACACATTCACTCTGCCATGTTTCACACAGTTAATTATCACGACAAACAAAGTAAATGGCAGGCTATAAAGTTGTTTGATTAGCTTGATTAGCGGCGATCGGATTCTTCTGTATTTTCGCATATACTTTTGAAACATTTCTTGAAATCCTCTAAGTTGTGCTTGCCAGTGTTGCAGCAGTTTAGGGCATTGCATGTGTGGTTGCAACCAACGTGGTGTTTTGTGTTTGATTAACCATTCCCTCTCACAGATTTCATATATAACAGTATGCAACAGTATATAACAGGAATAACCAAATTTGTGGGGAATAATAAATCATACACAAAATGATGTCTTAGGGGTCCACTGAGAGGGTTTGTACCTGGGGCGCAGAATTTGGTGCTACGCCCCTATTAGCCAGCTCCAAAGTGACATCTGTCCATTGGATTGAACATTCTAGGTCAGGCATGTCCAAAGTAAGGCCCGGGGGCCAAAAGCAGCCCGCAGACCAATTTTTCTTGGCCCTCAAGCTTCCTGGTGAATTGGCCCACCTTGTCCTAAGACATACTTTTTACAGCAAATTTCAGATTTTCTACAATTATAACCTAAATAACTAACATTTTGGAGTGAGGAAGACCTTATATTAAGGCATTGAGACTGAATTTAGGTGTGGTGGCACTTTAAAAATCAGATGAATGCAACTTTTTTGAACGTTTCACGATTTATTTGTGGCCCTCCCCTTGGTCTACATTTCATTATGTGGACCTCGGTGGAAAAAGTTTGGACACCCCTGTTCTAGGTACTTCTGGGTCTCTTTAAAACTCGTGGGACGTTTTTCACCCTGCTGCTCGTGCCAGGCCTGTGCTGTATTGCCGAGCTGTGGACGTTGACTGTTTTCAAATGTAAACCTCTCCCTCTGTTTGTCAGCGGCTGGTTCGGTCAGAGCCCCGTGGCGGCGTGCAGCTCTCTGTGATATGATTGTGTATGCTTGCTCCACTCAAGTGGAGCAAGCATGAATGTCAGGACACACTGGTCACCATTACTCCAGGACCAACAGAGCAAAGAGGCACGCTCCCAGCCCACGTGCACGCTCCCAGCCCACGTTCACACTCCCAGCCCACGTGCACGCTCCCAGCCCACGTGCACGCTCCCAGCCCACGTTCACACTCCCAGCCCACGTGTACACTCCCAGCCCACGTGCACGCTCCCAGCCCACGTGCACGCTCCCAGCCCACGTTCACGCTCACAGCACAGGCAGTGGTGGCTCCAGCAGACTGTTCACTGCATCATTGCGTGGCTCACTGAAGAAGAGAAGTGACGTTTTCTTCCTCTCTGCAGGCCTTTCTTTCAGGAACATCCACAAAGCCGTCTCCTGCTGCGGCGGCCAGAGTCCTGCTACGTGATCTAAAACCAATTCCTCTATTTGAATATGCTAACATTTATTTCCTTATCTTTCCCTTGCAGTTACAAAACCATTGAAGCTCGACTTAAAGAAGGAAATTGCAATACTAAAGTACATTTGAAGGTGCACAATGTAACTTTTCCAGTGAGAAGTCCACCGCCTTATTGTCTCCATGGACATGTTATTGCTTTGCTGGATTGCATCAATATATAGCATTTGTTCCGTCAATTAATATAGGTGCTTTTATTGCTACATATATTGCAATGAAAAACATGTATTCTTAAAGTGGGTGGGCTCGCCTCTCCACAGATCTGACCTGTCACTTGGCCTGGTGGTGTCTCCATGGCAAAAGATAAGTTAAATGTCATATTGTGGAACATTGTGGGGAAAGCTATTCACCTTATTCCGGAAGTTGGTGTACCAGCCGCCATCTTTTTTCCGTTGTAGTGTACATGGGGCAGACGAGCGCAACAGAAAACAAGTTTTACACAGATTAAAAAGCCTTGACTTGTTTTTGCACGTGTAAATTAAACATTTTAGACAAATCAATCGACTTTATATAATGTTTCAGCGAGAGACTTTTCCCTCTTTGGCCGCGAGCACCGTTAGCATCAATCCGGAAGTCCCTTTAATACAAGAGTGCGGCTCATAGACATAAAAAGATGCGGGGCGGAATAAAGTGAATAACACCTGAAAAGTGACATAAGCCATGTTTCAAACATGTTCTTAATAAATAAAATCTAACTTATACCTGAATTACAATTTTTCTTAGTAATTCCAACTTTGTGTCGCTGTGAGACGTGGCTAAAGAGACACAACTTGCAGTTTTATTGTCAGCTTTTTCTGCATTTACTTCACTTTTCTGTGCCTGTACACCTTTTAACCTCTCTTTCTGAAATATGTGGGGTTTGGATATGTTAGATAAGATAAGATAAGATAAGATAAGAGATCCTTTATTTGTCCCACAATGGGGAAATTCCACTGTTGCAACACACAGTTTAGGACAGGAATGAAAGAAATAGGTGCATGCAATAAAAATAGGATAAATAAACATGGTCATAAAAAATACAATATAAAGTATAAGGTATAAAGTGCACACTCTTATTTACAGTAAAAATGGTAACTAAAGTGGCTTAAGTGTATGTTATATACAGTAAGTGACTATGGTGAGGTAAGAGTCTATTAATAGTATGTTAAATTATATTGCACATGATTATAACAGGTGACTGACACATGTTACAGTATTGCACATGATTATAGCGGGTGAATGGCACATGTTCAGGGCTAACAGTGTTCATTGTAAAGTCTGACAGCAGCAGGAAGGAAAGACCTGCGAAACCTCTCCTTCACACAGCGAGGGTGAATCAGTCTTTCACTGAAGCTGCTCTCCAGGGCAGACAGAGCGTCCTGCAGGGGGTGGGACTCATGGTCCAGCATAGACGTGAGTTTAGCCAGGACCCTTCTGTCCCCCACCTTGCGCACTGAGTCCAGAGTACAGCCCAGGACGGAGCTGGACTTCTTGATGACCTTGTCCAGCTTCTTCCTCTCCCTCTCTGTGATGCTGCTGCTCAGCAGACCACACCCCGTACAGGGCGGCTGATGCCACCACAGAGTCGTAGAAGGTCCTCAGGAGCTGCCCTGACACTCCAAAGACCTGAGTCTCCTCAGGAGGTAGAGCCGACTCTGACTCTTCCTGTACAGTGCGTCTGTGTTATGAGTCCAGTCCAGTTTGTGGTTCAGATGAACACCCAGGTACTTGTATGAGTCCACTCTCTCAATGTCCCTTCCTGGATGTTCACTGGTGAGGGGGCAGTGGAGTGGCGTCTGCGGAGTCCACCAGCATCTCCTTGGTCTTTCCAGCGTTGATGAGAAGGTGGTTCTGCTGACACCAGTCCACAAAGTCCTGCGTTAGTCCTCTGTACTCTGCATCATCGTCGTCCGTGATGAGTCCGATGATGGCAGAGTGGTCAGAGAGAACTTCTGCAGAACACAGCTGTCCGTGTTGAGTCTGAAGTCCGAGGTGTAGAGGGTGAAGAGGAAGGGCGCGGGGACAGTGCCCTGCGGCGCCCCCACACTGCAGGTCAGAGTGTCAGACACACAATCCCGGGCTCTCTGCCAAACTGGGGTCGGTTCGTGAGGTAGTCCAGGATCCACTCTGCCAGGCCACAGTCCACACCAGCCGTCTCCAGCTTGTCCCTCAGCAGCAGCGGCTGGATGGTGTTGAAGGCGCTGGAGAAATCAAAGAACAGAATTCTCACAGCTGCCAGGGTTCGAGGTGAGAGAGCGGTGCAGCAGGAAGATGACGGCATCCTCCACTCCAATGCCAGGCCGGTACGCAAACTGCAGCGGATCCATGGCTGAGCTCACGGGCGGAGCGGAGGTGGTCCAGGACCAGCCTCTCCAGTGTCTTCATCAGATGGGACGTGAGAGCCACCGGCCTGAAGCTGCTGAGGTCTTTAGCGTGGCGGTGTCTTTGGCACTGGTACACACAGGAGGTCTTCCAGACCTGTGGTACCACCCTCAGCTTTAGGCTCATGTTGAAGACATGCTCCATAACTCCACACAGTTCATCTGCGCAGGACTTAAGGAGCCTGGAGCTGATGCCGTCTGGTCCTGCTGCCTTCCTGGTTTTAATCCTCCTCAGCTCTCTCCTCACCTGTGCTGCAGTGAAGGACAGGGGTGGGGTGACTGTGCTCTGGGGGGATTCGTGGCGGGGGGATGAGTGGTGAGCTGATGGACCGAAGCAGAGGTGTGAAGAGGATCGGGTGTGGGCCATTGTCCAGCCGTGGGGGTGTGGGTTTGCAGCTGTGCAGGGGAGGGTGGGTGATTGATCAAATCTCAGAAAGTGAGAATTCAGATCGTTAACCCACTGAAAGGTCCCCTCTGCCTGGACAGGGGGACTTGAAACCTGAGATGGTTTTCAGGCTCCTCCACACTCCCTGGATGTTCTGCTGCTGCAGCTGCTCTTCCATCTTCCTCCTGTAGCTGGCTTCCTTGCCTGATCTTCCTCCTCAGCTTCTTCTGCACAGTCCTCAGCTCCTCCTTGTTCCCTGACCTGAATGCTCTCTTCTTCTCCTTCAGCAGAGCCTTAATGTCACGGTTAATCCACGGCTTGTTGTTTGGAAAACACCGCACCGTCCGGGAGGGTACAGTGGTTTCATAACAGAAGTTGATGTAGTCCGTGATGCACTCTGTGATGGAGTTGATGTCCTCCCCATGTGGGTCATAAAGTTCTGCCCACACAGTGGTGCTGAAGCAGTCCCTCAGAGCCTCTCGCTCTCAGCAGACCACCTCCTCACCACGGGGCACCACTGGCTGCCTGTGCACGATGGGTTCATACACAGGCCGCAGATGTACAAGGTTGTGCTCCGATTTGCCCAGGGGGAAGAGGAGAAGAAGAATAAGCGTCCTTGGTGTTTGCAAAGAACAAGTCCAGGGTTTTCTTGTCTCTGGTGGGGCAGGTGACATACTGGGTGTATGTTGGCAGAACAGATGAGGGAGAAGCGTGGTTGAAGTCACCAGAGATGAGGAAGAGGGCCTGTGGGTGCTGTGTTTGTAACCTGCTGGTGCAGGAGAGCAGAGCTTCACAAGCATTGTCAGCATTAGCAGAGGGGGCCACATACACTGCTATCACAATAATATGTGAAAACTCCCGGGGCAGATAATATGGCCTCATGCTAACAGCTAACAGTTCAATGTCTTTGTTACACAGCTGCTGTTTCACTGTACAGTGTCCAGACTTGCACCACTTTTCATTCACAAACACAGCCAGGCCTCCTCCTTTCCTCTTACCGCTCTCCTCTGTTCTGTCCGCACGCAGTAGGTGAAAATGGTCCAGAGTGACAGTTGAGTCCGGGATTTCGGGGGTTAACCACGTCTCCGTGAAAAGCATGATGCTGCTGTCTCTGTACTCCCGCTGGTACCGCGTAGATCCCGCCAGCTCGTCCATCCCGTTCTTGGAGAGATCTCACGTTTCCGTGATGATGACGGGAGAACAGGTCGGAAGCATCTCTTCTTTCCTCGGAGTTTACGTCCAGCGCCGGCCTCTGCGTGTCTTCCGCAGCACCTCCGCTGGGATCTCGTGCCGGTCGGGGAGACGCGCTCACGTCAGCAGCATCTCCCTGGAGTAAACACGCGAGGGCGGGGAGGGGGCCAACACACATCGCGGCAAAAACACGCAATAAAACAACGAAAATAAAGTTGAATCAACGCGGAGTCAACGCGTGTGTGTTAACCCTCACTTCACAGAAGAGGTGTGCAAAAGTTAAAGTATTTACAATAGAAAGAGAGCGAAAAAAAGTTGGAAAAAGACGGAGCGTGTTGCAACCAGCAGCCGGCTCTCACCAGCGCCGGAAGAAAGTCCGGCGCATAATGCGCATAATAATATAATGCACTGCACATATAATATTCTGGATCTTGAGGCGAGTGCTGTACAATGATAAACAGGACACAGTTGATGCTAATGTGCGCTAGCTTTGTTTTGCTAAGTTTGTCGCCTCAACAAATAAAGTTATAATCACTGGAAATGCGGTGGTTTATCACAAGATCAAGTCAGCGTTTGGTGAGAATGTTTTATTTGTAATCTGCTTTTTGTCGTTTGGTTTTCATCTGAGTCCAATCATCTTGTGCTAAAGCATTCTGGGAGCTGAAAGGGAGCCAGCACCCTCTGGGAGTTGGCACCTCTTGTGGCCCCCTTCAATCCCATCAAACGGGGTTCCAAAGTGAACCAGTTGAAACATGGCTATTGTGCACCTTTAATCTACACTGCTTTATTGTGTATTGTGTGCATGTAAGGGACTGAAGTCTAAATAGATCTAGCAGTCCTAAGGCTATGTTCACACTGAAGGCTTTGATGCTCAATTTTGGAGAGGCAGTTCACATTGCAAAAAAAATAATAAAAAATGGGACTCAAATCAGATTTCATGTGTCGGATGTGAAGAAGAGCCATGCTGTTGTCACATTATGACACAAAATATTAGTGAGAGAGCATCATTTGGCAATATACTTATCACACATTTGTCATCTTTTTTTCAATTTTGTCTTTCATCTTTGTCACAATTTCTTTCCCAAAGTCAAGTTTAAAACCTTGTTTAATTGTGTTTCAGTCCTATGGAAGCCCAATTCCCCCTGTAAACAAAAAAATAAAAGCCTCAAAGGAAGTCATAATTGAGTTTAAAAGCCAAATTTCATAATATGAAGTCATTAAAAGTTTAAAGGCATAAATATGAGTTTAAAAGGCATAATTAATTTAAAGTTTTAAAACAAAGTTTAGAGTATAATCATTATTACTTTTAAACTCATAATTATGACTTTAAATCTCAAAATGATAATTGAAACTATACAATTTGATTTGTAAACTCAAAATCATGACTTTAACTTAAAATTATGACTTTTAAACTCAAAATTGCACCATTTAAAGTCATAATTATGACAAAAACTCAAAATTTGGCTTTTAAACTCAAAATTCAATTCTAAATAAAGGGTATTATCTTTTATTTACTGGCTGAAATGGGCTTCCATACATTCCTCACCTGTGAAATTTCAGCGTCGTTCAAGTCAACAATTTATGTAACCAGTGTGTTCAGACTGCAGGCACTTTGCAAAAGATCAGTTTTGAATTTGATCCTCTTTGAGTGCCTATTAGATGGAAAAGTGCTCTATAAATACAAATCATCATCATCATTTAGTACCACAAATGAAAGTGTCACAATAGTCAAATGCCATCGTAGACCGTGAGAGTAGGCTTGAGCCATTTTGGTAGCTGTCTTGGACTAAAAAAAGAAAACAAAAAACAATCCCCAACACTATACCTATTATACTTGGAGAGATGATCTTGGAATTTAAGATGACCAAAACATCCTCCCAGAAAATCCTTTTAGTCTATTAATATTCCTAACACTGAACTCAAAGTGAACTGCTCCTCAGAGATAAGCAGGTATTTAGCCGTGTGGAAATATTTCCCCTCAACCACAGCGATGAATATTAAAGAACATCTAAAATATAGTCTGCTTTTATAAAGGCCAATACCCAACACTCAACGGTGAATGCTAAAGCTGTTTTCATTGGATTTCAACCCTACAAGGAAGAAGGCTCTGTCACGCTTTTGTTATTCTGCAGTTTACATGCATCACAAGAGTATGGAAGCACAAGGGATACATTTATCTATGTACCTTTTCTGGTCCGGGAGACAAGCAGGATTGTCTCCAAGGAGATGTGATTGCTTTGCCTAGAATGTTCCACAGTATGGCATTTGGCTCATCTGTCTATATCACTTTGAACTCTAATGCAGTGGTCCCCAACCTTTTTATCACCGCGGACCGGTCAACGCTTGACAATGTTACTGCGGCCCGGTAGGGGAGGGGGCGTTTGTCATAATAAACGTGAATCCACTGTGTACCTGTTATTTTTCTTTCAAAATAGTCCAGGGGCTTGTCTTTTAATCCAGGGTGCTTGGTCTCTAAGTGGCAAAGCAGCTTTGAAGGCTTCATTGCCTCATTAGAGCCGTAGGATTCTAATGTAGGATTCTGGTATTGTCTTGTTTCTGACTCATGTTGTTGATTGTGGCTTAAATTTTAGCTCAAACGACCGAGATGTGACCATCATCGGCCCAAAAGTCAAGCCCGACCCACGAGCCGCACGTACTGTCCGAGCCCGAGTCATTTACTGCAAGATTCAACCCGAACCTGACCCGGGACCGAGCGGGTACTGTCCGAACCCGACCCAGGTCCACGTGGATACTGTCCGAACCCACCTGGACCGCGCTGGATACTGTCTGAACCGACCCGGGACCGCGCGGATACTGTCGAACCCACCCGACCGCGCGGCGGATACTGTCTGAACCGACCGGGACCGCGCGGGATACTGTCCGAACCAACCGGGACCGCGGATACTGTCCGAACCCGACCCGGGACCGCGCGGATACTGTCCGAACCCGACCTGGGTCCGCGCACGTGTAGAACCGGAGTTACGTAAACTGAGTTCGTGCAGAGTTTTATTGGCAGAATAAGCGCCTGACAGGGCTTCAAGTGTTTAGTGTTCTACCTGCACCAGCGGACGCCTCTCTGTCCCTCCGCTGACGCCGGCCCACATGAGCTCTCTCCTTCACTCCTTTCGTCTCTCTCTCTCTCCTCCTGCTCCTCCTCTGCTGCTCTTTCTCTCTTTTTCTCTCCTCCGCTCGTGTAGCAGCCGCGCTTTCATTAACATCTTTTCTCACGTCACATATTTTAACCACTTTATTCGAGGATGAGGAGGAAAACAATACAGCACTGGCTGCTCACGCTCTTTCGCCGTGGAGCGCATGTTACACACGCGCGCGCCTCTGCTCCCTGGGCCGCCCAACTCAGCGCGACAGAAGAGCGGAAAACGGGGACCCGAACCCGGCCCGAATTGCGGGTCGGGTTCTGGCCAAGAATCTAAGCTCTTATGTATCCTAGACTAGAGAATCCGGTCCTTTTTCAAAATAAATGATCGCTCAGACTCTGACAATAAATTCATTATTTGTTGTGCGGCCCGGTCCCAATTGATCCACGGCCCGGTACCGGTCCGCGGCCCGGGGGTTGGGGACCACTGCTCTAATGGACTGAGATTAATAAGGCACTGCAAACTGTCTTCAACAGTGACGTTCCATGTGATTTTAAAACTATGTATCTGGGGCATAAAACACCAATAATGGAAACAACAGATGGATATCTGTGAAATGTACTGTGGCCTTTGGGGCCACTTATGTTATGTCTTATGTTATAAGATTTATGGATGTCACACTGCTAGACGTGATAAATTAAAAGTTGCGATGGTTCACATGATCAGTCGTAGCTACGACAAAAGTTTATCTGAGCGAATAGCAATATAAAGTCATCACAGTTGTACCTGTTAGCGGGGGCTAGCACGACATGCGGTCTTTTTGTGTTTGTAAATGTTGCTTAATTAAAGAGAAATGGGAAGATAAGTTCCCGTTTGTGACAGTCGCTCCTCTGGAGTTACTTTGCGACGTTCTTGTGTTTATGTTGTTTGACAAAGACTGATTGTAGATACAGCGACAGGAGGCGCACTCTGCGACCAAGAGTCCAAAATATCAATCAAATCACAGCTCGTCTTTGGTCGTACGAAAGTTCTAAGTTTGATTTTTGTTCCCATCTCACTCTTCAACGAGGTCAACGAGCCACGATTTTGAGCTGCGACGCAAGATTTCTGATCGTGGGAAAAATCTTGCGTCGCAGCTCAAAATCGTGGCTCACAAACGACAGTGCAGTGGACACCCGCCTTAAGTCTTTTAGTCAGACAAGTGAGTGAGATGTCATTACTTTGACATGTTTCGTCTGCGAGCCATCTTCAGAACTGTCTCCGGTCTTGGTTTTTGGCAGGTCACTCACACTAACCACGCCTCCTCACACTGACCACGCCTCCTCAAGCTGACCACAGCCTCCTCACGCTGACCACAGCCTCCTCACACTGACCACGCCTCCCCACACTGACTGACACGCCTCCTCACACTGACTGACCATGCCTCCTCACACTGACCACGCCTCCTCACACTGACTAACCACGCCTCCTCACACTGACCAACCATGCCTCCTCACACTAACCACGCCTCCTCACACTAACCACGCCTCCTCACACTGACCACGCCTCCTCACACTGACTGACCACGCCTCCTCACACTGACCACGCCTCCTCACACTGACCACGCCTCCTGTGGCCCATCTCTGGAGATCTTGTCCCATGTTTGTGAGAAGAGGAAAGCTCCTTTATCTTGGTTCTTGATTTCAATGGCCTCCTTTATCCAGCCTATCTAGAACCTGTTGGTTTCAAGTCATGTGACCGAGTCCTGTCCCAGTCCATAATATGATAATTCATGGACTGGGAGTGGTTTGAAATGGCAGATTTTGTTTCTGTTAGGCTTTGTTATTCTTTGTCCTTGAGAGTTTTCCATTTTTCTACTGAACTAATGAACATCTTGTTTGTCCTATGTTCTATTGCATCTTACTACATGGTTTACGTACATGGTATTTTGTATTAGCTCAGAAGTAACAGCAGCTGAGATGGGACAAGTCACCACCAACACAGTGACAGTTCTGAAGAGGCTCGCAGATGAGCAAAATGAATAAGATATTGAACTTGGAACTTTTACAAAATGGAAACTTTTACTTTGAAACTGAAAGTGGATATACTGCATATGCCAGACTCACTTTATAGTTTTTAGATAGATTAGATCAGCCTTTATTGTCCCCCATAGGAAAATGTGTTTGCGTTTGACTCGTTTCTTTTGTTTTTTTTACTCTCTGGTCTTTTTTTGTATTACAGCACAGCTTTTACCTGTAATTTGACTTTGTGGACTTTACCAGTATCGTCCTGGAAACGCTCACACCTAACTAACTTTGTTGCTAACTTCTTTTTACACCTGATTCCACTGAATTTTCTATTAACACACAGCCTTAGCTGTGTGTTAATAGAAAATTGCCCCACGCACTGCACTGCCATGAGAACTCATTTATAATTGTCTGATATTGACAGTCTAAGTGGTTGTTATTAATGAGCCCTAATGATTCTCTCATATGTGATATTGATGTGCTGTCAGGAGGGAATGAAGGTGGTTAAAATTGCAAAGGCACAAAATGATGATTCTGAAACTCTTACAGCTCAAGGGCGTATCGATACTCACTATGAAATTATTTAACCAATCATTCTGTCTGCTCATATCGATTCAATATGAAAAATCTGTACAATATTTTCCCCTTCATGACTCCAGTGAGAGAAATTATAACATGGTAAAAATCCAAAATGTTATGTTACAAAACACTTACTGTTACCACAGCAACAGTTGTGTGAGTTTGCACGGAGAGAATAACCATAATTTGACAGAGACCTGAACGTTGTACAATGTGTTTTACAGGGAGGCCCCGTCTCAGCACTCACACTTGTGCACTTCAAAAGCACGTTCACGGTGAGGAGCTGAAGTGCACCGTGTCCCAGTTCTTTAGGCGGTTTTGATCCGCACTTCACCGCGCGATTCTCGCCGCATTTACAGCCCGTGTGGAGCGATGCGGACTTCTGTCAAGTCAATTTCCCACAATTCACTGGAACGTTTTGGAACGGCACAGCTTTCACATTAGACACGGCAGCGAGCTCTAACTGGATCATAGAAATAATAGGATGTTCAGGTGTTCTGTCCTGATGTCTGTTCTTTCATAACGAGCTCCAAAGGCCGAGAAGGAGTGTATGGTATCAAGGATATCTAGTAGCTGGATACAATTATTTGTTTTTTGGTCAACAAACTTGTCAAATCTCTTTCTAAAAATGTTTTACTTTATTTGATCCACTTCATCCATAGATTTTTCTGTCACATTGTAACTTCAAAGGCCGTTTTCTTAAAATGCATTTTTCTCCCATAGACATAAAGATCAGCTTTAAAGACTGTAACCCCTCCACACAGAAACGTGTTCTTACAGGATTTTTACACGCTGAAGGATTTGTTGATATCTTATTCTAAGCCCTATTTATTTAAATTTTGATGTAAAAAATTTTAGGCCAACTTTCAGTCAGACTTAGTTTACGTATCTAATTTACTTAATTAGTAACTAATGTGTGTACAAAATGAACCAAGAATTTTAAACCTGGTCCTGTTAATTTTCTAGATTTAAATGCCCCAAATAATTTTTACACATAAAATGCCTTCTTTTGAAACCTTACATAATGAAAAATGGAATACATTTTTCTCAAATCTATATGAAACTACACAGAAAGTTTCAATTCAGAAGTTCTTCCTATTCAGCTGCAGTGTCTCGCCTTAACTGTCAAACATTTTAAATAAATCTGTGAAAAAGAGACTTTCACAGATTTATGTTTGAGAACTGTTCACACTAACATCTTCGAGAACTACAAAAGTCATAAAAGCACAGGCCTGTCACGATAACAGAACTTGAAGGTCGAAATATTGCAAATGAAAATTGCGATGAAGGATAGTATTAAAACTATATTAAAACTACTACGTCATATGTGGTAATTATTCAACCCTTAAAAGAAGTTCATGCAAGACAAAAAAGAAAGAAAAAGTTCCCCACTAGTGCACAGAAAAAGTGCATGTGATAAATATTGAGCTCTAAAAATATTGTTCCATCTGTCATGTATTGAACGATAAGTCAATATCGTAATTATCGTCACAGGCATAAAAATTGATAGTTCAAAGTAAAAGAACCCCAAAGAACCTTCAGACAGTGATGCAAGGGATCTTTCAGACATGGAAAGATATAATGACTGCAATGAATTTAAGAATGTTCCATATTCTGCAGTGTTCTTAAACATGCCGTCTCACTCAAAAAAGAAGGTCGTCCTCTTCAGTCAGAGTTTCAGAACGGTGATCAATCTACCCAAAACCACTCTATTCAGCAGGTACCATTATCACGCAACATTTCTTTTCTTTTACATGTAGTGTTTTTGAAGCATGTTTGTGGGTGTAGCATGCTTAGTTCACATCACTGAACACTTCAATCACACGTTTCGTAGCTTTCTACAAGTTTGGTATGAGTTGTTTGAGGGAAAAGAATGTACACTCACAATGTCCCCCAACACACTTCGAGCCACGGGGTTGAATGTTCGTTTGACTTTGTAGGAACTGTATATCCAGTCATGGAGACTTGCTTTATGGGGATATAAAAGCCTTCAAAACGACATGATCTGAAGTAAAGATATGTGAACATTTATGATTAGGTTCGAGTTCGGGTTAAGGTTGGGATCAGTCTCCAGGGAATTCATGGAAGTCAAGGTAATGTCTTCACAAAGTAAGGAAGCAGTGTGTGTGTGTGAAAAGTGTGAACCACAGAAGGTCAGCCCAGATTTGATGGAGCAGATTCATTTCACAGCTTCTCCCCAGAGCAGGATCACAGTCAATAAACAAACAGGATTTACTGTCCTGCCCCTTCTCCTTCAGCACAGCTTAAGTCCTTGATTCTGCTGTTTTTGACATAGTTTTATCAACAAGTTGTGGAGATGGGTCCTCGGGCGATTGTGGAGCCCGGTGGCATTAAAGGATGGGTCATATGCAGAGGACAAATTTCCCTTTGCCACAATAAAGTGTATCTTAAAGGTCACATATTACGCATTATATATTGGCTGTTATTTAAACCTGCGTGAGTACCTTTACTTTGCCATCTCATGTTTAAGAACAGTCTTTCTGTACATACATTATATCAGACAGGCCCCTCACCTGGATTTGGTGCTCGCACTCCTAAATAAGGTGTGGCACCCATGGGTGACATGTCACATTTTTTGCAATACAGTTTTACATTTTTACATCATTATTACAATAATCATACTTCCATGTAGTAGGCCCAGTTAAATAAGAATAAAATACATAATATAATTCATCCTCAAACTACAAGTGACTTCTGTATGCAAGAAAGTCAGCACCTTTTCATTCAGTTGGAAGAAGTGGAGACATGTCTGCACAGTCACACATGGAGCTGATGACAGAGTCAGCAACTACATACAAGTAGGTCAAAATGCCCATGATTTCCTTCCACTTGTGGGCACTCTAGCACTTCCAGGCAAACACTGTAAATACCAACTGGTTCTTAATGTTTTTCCTGGTAAAATAAATCAATGAAGAATTCTCAAAGCGTACAAACATTTGATCCTTTTCATGGCAAGACCTTGATGTGGAGGACTCATTGAAGAAGGCCCTGTGACCACTTCACAGATCAGAATCAGAATCAGAATCAGAATCAGAAGCGGTTTATTGCCATTGTCAGTGAAATTCACAAACATAGGAATTTGCTTCGGCGAAGGTGCAAACATAAAACAATGAGTAAAATATAAAAAATATATAAAAAGGCATGCATAAAAATTAAGAATAAAATAGACTAAGATAGACTATATACAGAATGTACAGTTGGCAGACAGTGCCATGTGCAAATGTGGTATTGCAAATAGATTGTCCTTATATAATATATAGTTAAAGTGACGGGTGTTATAAAGTGTTCATGAGTCCAACGGCAGAGGGAAAGAAACTGTTCTTGTGGCGGGAGGTTCTGGTCTGGATGGACCGTAGCCTCCTGCCCGAGGGAGTAGCTCAAATAGTCCGTGTCCAGGGTGAGAAGGGTCAGCTGTGATCCGACCTGCTCGTCCCGAGTCCTGGAGGCGTGCAGGTCCTGGACAGATGGAAGGCTGCAGCCGATCACCTTCTCAGCGCACAAGCGCTGCGCTGTAGTCTCTGTTTGTCCTGGCTGTGGCTCCAGCGTACCACTACGGTGATGGAGGAGGTGAGGATGGACTCGATGATGGCCGTGTAGAACTGCACCATCATCTGCGCCCGGCAGCTTGGCTTTCCTCAGCTGCCGCAGGGAAGTACATCCTCTGCTGGGCCTTCTTGATGATGGAGCTGATGGTCGGCTCCCACTTGAGGTCCTGGTGATGGTGGTGCCGAGGAAGCGGAAATAGTCCACGGTGGTGATGGGAGAGTCTGTCAGGGCCAGGGGGCAGGGCTGAGACTTTCCTGAAGTCCACGATCATCTCCACTGTCTTCTGTGTGTTGAGCTCCAGGTTGTTATCGCTGCACCAGGACACCAGCCGGTCCGCACCTCCCTCCTGTAAACAGACTCATCGCCGTCCGAGATGAGTCCGATGAGGGTGGTGTCGTCTGCAAACTTGATCAGTTTTACAGAGTCGTTGCTGGAGTTGCAGCAGTTGGTGTACAGGGAGAAGAGCAGAGGAGAAAGTACACAGCCCTGTGGAGTTCCTGTGTTGATAGTCCGAGTCTCTGAGACATTCTTCCCCAACCGCACACACTGCCTCCGGTCCGTCAGGAAGTCAGTGATCCACCTGCAGATGGAGTCAGGCCGCGTGGAGCTGAGAGAGCTTGTCCTGGAGCAGAGCAGGGATGATGGTGTTAAATGCAGAGCTGAAGTCCACAAACAGGACCCTGGCGTAGGTTCCCGGGGAGTCCAGATGCTGCAGGATGAAGTGGAGGGCCAGGTTGATGGCGTGCGTCCAACAGATCTGTTGGCTCTGTAGGCGAACTGCAGTGGGTCCAGGGCGGAGGAGGTGAAGGACTTGAGATGGGGCAGGACCAGGCGCTCAAAGGACTTCATGACGACAGGCGTCAGCGCCACAGGCCTGAAGTCATTAAGTCCAGTGATCCGGGGCTTCTTGGGGACAGGGACGATGATGGACGATTTGAAGCAGGCTGGGACATGGCATGACTCAGGGAGGTGTTGAAAATGTCTGTGAAGACAGGAGTCAGCTCATCTGCACACAGTGTCTCAGGGTGGCGGGAGACACCGTCTGGTCCAGCAGCTTTCCAGGGTTGGACTTCGAAACTGTTTCCCTTACATTGTCCCTGTGTAGTGAAAGGCCAGTGGGGAGGTGGGGGGACCAGGGTGTGAGAGATGTCCATTGTAGTGAGATGGGTGGGGGTGTGGGTTGAGGTTTCGAACCGAGAATAGAAGGAAGGCGAGCTGTTCAGCCAGTTTCTGGTCGTCAGCAGCATGGGGGCTTTGGGCTTGTAGTTGGTGATCTGCCTAAGTCCCCGCCAGACCGCCAAGCATTGTTTGCAGAGAAAGACTGCTTTAGGCGGCGTGTTGTACAGAGATCTAGCTCTTGACACCTCCTGCTAAATCTGTACTTAGCACCTTTGTAGCTCTCTCTGTCCCGGCTCTGAAAGCTTCCTCCTTCTGCTGCCTGAGCTGCCTCAGTTTGGGTGTGAACCAGGGCTTGTCGTTGTTATAGATCACCCCAGTGCGTGTGGGAATGATACTGTCCTCACAGGGTGGATGTATGACGTCACAGTGTCCGTGTGCTCATCAAACCATCCGTGGCAGTTTTGAACACATCCCAGTCTGTAATGTCCAAACAGCGTAGCTCCTCCACTGCCTCGCTGGTCCACTTCTTAGAAGTCCTCACTACAGGTTTGAGAGCTTCAGCCTCTGTCTGTGCGTGGGGATCAGGTGGATCATGGCGTGATCTGAGAGCCCTAGGGCAGCCACGAGGAACCGCACGGAAGGACCCACTCACTGTAGTGTAACAGGTGATCAGCGTGTTCTGCTCTCTGGTCGGGCATTTAATAAACTGTCTGTATTTTGGTAGTTCCTGGCTGAGATTCCCCTTGTTAAAATCCGAGGATGATCAACAAGGAGTCGGAAGAATCCTGCTCCGTATTCAAAACCCGCTCCGCTAACCGCGGCTGTGCCTCGTGTCGTTCGGCTGGCGGGGATGTAAACAGCGGCGAGAATGAATGAAGCAAACTCACGTGGAGAGTAGAAAGGTTTACAGTTAATGAAGAGATATTCCAGATCAGGAGAGCAGAGTTTGGAGATCACAGTCACATCGGAGCACCAAGCGTTGTTGATGAAGAAACAGACTCCACCGCCTTTTGTTTTTCCCGGAGAGATCCCTTTGTCTGTCGGCGCGGAGGAGCTGGAATCCCTCAAATGGAAGCGCAGTCCGGGATCGACTTCGCTGAGCCACGTCTCCGTGAAACACAAAACAGAAGGCGAAGAAAAAGTCTCTGTTCCTCTTCATCAGCAAGCGCCAGTTCGTCCATCTTGTTGCTGAGTGGCGGGCGTTGGAGAGGAAAATCCCAGGTAAGAGCGTCTGGCGCGCGTTTCAGGCGCCACGAAGCCAGCGCTTTCCTCTCTTCTCTGGCGTCTCACTCTTTTTGGCCAAAACTAGCGCCAAAGTCTGCAGCAGACGCTAAAAAACTGGAAATAGGTCCGTGGGGTAGAAGTTCTGATGTTTAAGAGCTCTTCACGGGTGTAAGAGCACGCGGACACACGATTAACGCACAAAAACAGACAACATAAAGCGCACCAAAACGCCAGGGCATCCGTCAGCGGCGCCATCTTGGATCATCAATCCAAGAGATGCACTCTCTGGGGGGGTCTATGTGGTCTATGTGAGTGTGTCATACGTGAAGCCTGTCCTGCAGCTGCTTAAAACTCTGTACTAAAGCCAGAAGAAGATGACAGAGTTGACAGCAAAAAGAAAACCCACAGACAACGACAAAGAGAAGCCCAGGGTCCTCCCACTGATGCCCTGTTGGACATGGCATGTGGAGCCCAGATTTAAAACAGTGCTGGTAAGAAAACGCTGTCACCGTGTCCCTGCTGTCTCCAGCTCTTCAATAGCTCACTCCTGGACGAACGAGGGATTACCAATGTTCTATGTATTTTGTAATATATAAACAGTATTCTGGCAGGAGGGTGAAGAGGGGTCGATGGGACCAAGTTTGTGTATTGTGAACTGTGTACGATTTGTATAATGTCAGTGGTATGTATAATGAACTGTTATCTGTGTTTTGTGTATTGGACGTCCTTGAAAATGAGAACGCACATCTCAAGGAGTATTCCAACAATACATTTCAAAGTCTCTATCCGTCTCATGTCCCTCGTCACTTGCCGTCTGGAACATGCCCACCCTCATAAAAGACGCAGAGCTTTGCTGGACACGCGTCTGGAGTCAGGTCCTCATTTCCTCCTGACGATGATAAGTCTTTTTAAAACATTTTCAATAATCTAAAATGTTTGTTCTCAAAAGCAGGACATCACATTATAATTCATCACTATAGATAAATACATCAAACTACTACTACTACTACTACGAATAATAATAATAATTCAAACTAATATGAAGTAATTTAGATATCAACCGAGGAAGCAAGCTGGACACTATGTAGACAATCCCATTGCTTTATTGCCTGCCACAGTGGCTGAAAAGAGAGAAGAGTGGAAGCACAATGAACGTATGGTATAACTAAGGCCTGATGAAGCTGTAACGAACAGATTCATTTGAGGAGCCTTTCATACTTGGCCCACCAGAGCCATCTCAGCCATCTTAAACGACCACAACAATCACCACCCAAGCTGTCTCCAAAGTCATCTAATTTTTCGCATTACTCCACAGTTTTGGAGCCACCTTTAACATTGGAAAAAAGCCTGTCATCATCAACAGCTGAGAAAGATTCACAAACAAGCAAGACATTGAGAAAACAAAGCCGCTGTCATCACAAACGAACGCAGAAACTGACAGAGGTGAAAAAGAGCTTTTGAGAAAATATTGCAGATAAAACTTGCCAAAAAAGAGAGCGCCTTACGACAATGATTCACTTTTTTATGAACTCAAAATGATAACGCTACCTCACTAGTTTGAGCTCAGCTTAATAAGTGACATTCCATTCTCTTGCAGTATGTTAAGCAAATGGCATCTCCATTATCTTATTATATTTGTTATCGATGCTTACAACTTACATCTTCTTCCACAAACAGAACATCCATAGTGATATCTTTGAAATAAGTTGTTTATAACCAGACCCTGCCACACACTACCAACACGCTCAAGAAGTACGAGCACCAATTTGCTGTTGCCACGCTGCTGCCCGCCGGCTGCTTAGAAACAGCATGTGGATTGATTGGCCCCAAAAACAATCCAGCTTGACCTGGCTTGAGCCTGCGCTGGTACACTCTGAACCGGGGCCAGGCCCGAACCTTGCATTTTAGGTCTGGCCCAGTTCAGACGCTCAAAGAACTGGGGTTATATAAAACAGTAATATGAGAAACTTGTTTTTAAACATTCAGTGCACAGTTTTAGTGGCAGAATAGCTCACTTGATAGTTAATAATGTGTTCCAGTGCTTTAGTGTTATACCTGCCTTGCCTTGTACCAGAAGTGCTTGTTCCTCGGCTTCTGTGCCACATTACCCCTAAGCAGTCGCTTGCCCTTTCACAGGTACCCGCCTACTTTTCTCATCTCTTCTGCTTCTTTAAGTGCTGAGCATCAGTCATGCATTTTCATGAATGCGTCTTCTACCTTCACAACACGTAATTGGCCACTTTACTTACTTGGAAGTTTGTCTTATCTTGAGTGAGGAAGTGAACTGTGCAGTCAGTGGTTGAGCTCAGCATGCTGGGGCTGCTCCCTGAACCCAAACCGTCCGGGCAAAGAATCAAAAGAATATAATAATATATTAGATATTTAACAGCACATTGTGGCTTGACGGACATGTTTCCCAATTTCACCTCAACTGGTGGAAATCTTTCACTGCAACAAAAAACCCTATTCAGCCTGTGGGTTAGGTCTGTTTTGGTTTCAATGCAGCAACAGATTATGTTTTTTTACCTCTCATGATTTACTGGGACCGACAGATACTCAATATATACACACACACTACGTAATACTGCAGGAAATACAAAGGCTATGAGTCCAAGGTAGTTTGAAAACACGTGACACAGGCCCTTCTTCTTATGAACAGTCATAGGACTTCGCCTCTGCTCCTCAGTCAAATAATCATTACTCATATAGTAACACTCCCCCTGCAGCAGACTGTAGTGTGTGTCTTCTTTGGCAGTATCCATCTGTTTTCTGTTACAACAGTGTCTATGCCACTCAGAGGGCCAAACCAGGGCCCTGTGCCAGCGTTTGGACAGCCTGCACACTGCCTGCAGCTCTGGAGCCCTGGTATGGGAGAAATGCTCTGGCCTCAGAAGAGCGGATGGCATTGGATGAAACTCATCGCGTCTCTATGTGTCATCTTCATTTTTCCGCCACTACTGATTGACTGAGGCTCTTAATGTGCAGAGAAAATGTGTGTTCAAGGACAGGAGCCTGGACTTCCCCTGGGCTGGGCTTTTCAAATGCTTTCGACACCAAAGAGTTGCTCATTATAAGTGGATACACACTGAGAAGCATCTGCTGTGGAAAACGTTTATTCAAAGAGCCAGCTCTTTCTTGTTCTGATAAGATTTTATATTTCCATCAACACACGTCTTAATATACGCTGTAACTCTGCAGCTAATTTAAAGGAAAAGACGTGTGGATACAAAAGGTCAATTTTAGACTTTTATTTACTTTTTAATCATAAAGAGGCATACATTTCCACTTATTTTTCATGAAATGTTTGCTATTCTACCATCTTCCTCCAACCCTCGCTCCAAACCAATGGTTTTGTCTTTGGATCCTCGCTCAGTTCAGTGCTTATTGTCCATGGGCAAGGCACTTCAAACACTTTGACTATTATAACAGAGGTGTGTGGGTGATTGGTGGTCAGAGGGGTCAAAGGCACAGATTGGTAGTTACTATCACCAGGTGTGGAGCAAATGAATACTCAATAGTACTTTGAGAGGCTTTCATGCCCCACTTGATTTTCATCTTCATCTTTCAGATTTTTCATCCACTGTGTAATCTAACGGTCGGTACTCTGCAGTATTTTAGAGTCTTAAACAATTGAAACAATGTTTAATAGATGGGACAAAGATGCATTTTGATATTTCTTGTGTTTGTACACTGCTCCTCTGTGTCCGTCATTCCGTCGGCCCCTGAAGCTCTTGCACGTTTATCGATTACAAATCTGGAACTAGTGCTAATCTATCGTTAGCAGGCTAGAGGTTGTCAAAGATTACCCATGACAATCCAATTCCAACGTTACCTGAAGTTGTGCGAACATGCTTCTAATCTAAACCATTTTTAAACCGTACCAGCTTTTTGTCAAGGGTCCTTAATTCATTGCTGACGTGTCCACGCACCAGGGCTTAGATCGATTCAATCAGCTGGCCATTGCCACTCACTCATTTCTCTGCGTCTGTTTATTTCTCTCCTGTTTTAAACTTTATGAATAGTGCTCAGAAATTGAATTCTAATTTATCTCTGCCATGGTTTAATGCACTGTGATGATGTTTTGATTTATTCATTACTCAGCCCTGAACACAGTGACATCTTCCTGAATCCGACACTTCATCAGAACGGAGACGAGAAGTGCCGAGTGGATGCGTTCGGTTCATTTGTTTAACTGTATCACATTGATTCATAATACACACCTGCAGAGAAAGGACGTGGGCTTAAAAGCTGTTGAAAATTCTATTGTGCCAAGCTAAACAATTATGACAACAGTTTCACATGAGTCATCAAATTAGAATAAAACACCATGACAGACTGACGCAAACATCTCAAGGTCTTTCAGAAACTGTCTGTGGAAGATAAGCCATAGATCAATAATGTATTTCAGATGAAGATGATTTATGGAGAAAAAGAGTGACTGAAAGTTTAGTCATGAAGGACTTTCTGTCTTCTATATGGGAGATAAACAGCCATGAAGAACTCTGCTGACATTTTTGAAATATTTTACACAGCAAAATAGCCTAAAGTAGGGGGGCCTGAGAAGAAACTGACATATTGAAGAAGAAAATAACATATCGTACATATTGTTTGTTTCATAATGTACAGTGGTGAACAGGAGTTTAAAGTCTATATGGCAGGTTCTCATGATATTCTAATTAGGGCTGCAACGATTGTTTTGATAATTGATTAGTCTTGTAATTATTCCCCAAATTAATTAGTTGTTTAGAGTGTGAAAAGCTTGTGAATATGAGATTTTTGCAAGTTTTCCCAAGTTCCCATACCAGCTCTCTGATTGACAATGACTTTTGGATAAAAGTCGAAATGTCTCGGTCTTCAAACAGCGTCCAGATCACAACCCCTGAAACCCTTTCTACGATGAACCACACCTGGACGAATGAGGGTTTACATCGACGAATTTTTGAGGATGTTTGAGCACGTCCTGGTGGAGAATATTTACAAACAAAAGGGTGTTTTCATCAAAAGTACAAAATGTACACATTTTCTGTATACTGCCCATACAGGCCTACTACTGCTGCATAAGTTTTGATTTCCCAGGTAATCTGATTTTTTTAGTTAAGACCCAGCTGGTCAGAGCCTGTCCTGCTCCTGTTTCCAAAGAGTGAACAGTGACAGGAGCCAGAGCGTGTGGGGCGGCACATCCTCCCCTGGCACATCCTCCTCTGCCCACGCTGAGTCTTACCCCTGGTTCATGCAGTTCAGGTTCTGTCCAGTGACCGCAGCCTTTCCGTAGCTTTAAAAGTGCGAGAGGGGCACACCGTGCAGTGCGGTGGCGCCGCCAGAGGTGCTACTGCGCTCCGGATTCTTTCTGTTGGATTGAATTTTCGCAGGACTGCCACAGCCCACTGCACGCCTTGTCTGTGAAGTTGTCAAAATGAGACAAGACGAACAGGAAATCGTACCAGTGCCAGTGAAATGGATTTGGTGTTTTTTTCTAAATCAAACCATTGATTTCACTTTACAACAATTGATGACCTCTGCACAAGTAAATATTATGCTATAACTGGTGATACGGGGGTCACGTGTGCTGTGCCTCATCAGATCTATTATTCAAGACCATCATGAGGATAACGGGAGGATAACATCAAAAAGGTATAGCCCTCCAAAACTGAGTGTGAAGTCCGTGAACTTGTGTTTGTGGGCAGTCACAGCAACAGCACGGTGCTTCACTCTCCATGTGAGTGACACACTGCAACCAGAGCGCTCCGACACAGCACCTGGAGCTGGACCGCATGCTGTGTCACGCCTGAATTCCACATCATGCGTCTCCGCTCCGCTCCGCTGCGCCGCAGACCGCCTCCGATTTAGAGCGCAGGCCCTCGCCTACTGGATGCAATTTGTCTCCGCCAGTCCGCGAGCGCAGGGCTGCGAAGTCGAGGAGCGGGACCGCGGGACCCGCGAGAACTCGCGATCAGAAAGCGCTCCAAAAGTATCGGAAAGAAAACAAATGCAGATTAACTGAAAGTCTGTCGTTTGTGCAACTGCAATCACTTTTTCACCGTGTCAACACAGCGCATGAATAGAGCATTAATAAAAGTGACAGCCTAAAACTGTATTTAAGACATTTACAACCATTTACATGTATCGGGTGGAATTGATTGTAAACATTTGCCTTCTGGGTAACAAAAAGTTTAATGCACGTCATTAGGTCTGAGTTAAAAGTTTTTGTTTTGGAAACCCAGATGTAGTTCGTGTTCTCTTTCCTGTTTGGTGCGATCTAAACTGCGTGGCTTGATCCGGTCGGACTCTGGCGCAGAAGAAAATAGACTTGATCCGCAATTCTGTCGGAGAGCGGCGGAGTGGCGGAGCTGAGGCGCAGACTCGCGCGAGCGCTTACGCCGATGTGAACGGGCTTCATTCTTTCAGATGGCTGCGTAAGTTCTGCGCATTGCGTGGCGCAGCGGAGCGGAGACGCACGATGTGGAATTTGCCTGTAAGCCTGGCCTTACCTCCTTCCAAACCGTCTCTACCTCTATTCATTTCAGCTCCCTCTATAGCTTTCTTAAGAAAATACACTGCAAGTAAAAAGACACAAAAGTATTTTTCTTTTCTTTTTTCCCTCTCTTTTTATTAAAATAAGCATTTTTTGTCCCCACATATAAAAATGAGAGCCGGTGTTTCTCAGGAGAGTTGTCTTCAGGTCGGTGTCAGGAAATGTTGGAGCTGGTTTTCAATGCAGAGAGAGCAGGGGGAAACGCCGGGGGCTTTAATTGCCCTGAAAATACATTTACAAACACCACACGGACTTACAAAGATGTTTAATGAGGTAAAAACGTTGCTTAGTTCGGCTTTAACGGCGATAGGAGTTTGGGCAGACTCACGTGAGGAGGTGCTGATGTGTGCGCTCACGCCTCGCTCAGACCAGCGAGACGGCATCCTCACACGGGGAAAGGTCAATGGATGGCTCTGGCAAAAAGAATCCGGTGTGCTGTGGCAACTACGTCGACACCACAGCACTCTGAGCTCCTCGCATTACTTTAATTATTTGGATGCCTGCGGTCGCTGCACCGAAGCTGCACCGCATGCAGTCTGAGCTCGAGGTCAGTGTGCTCTTTTCCACTTTAACTTTGCTCCTTTCCCCATGCTCCTGTATGACTTATTAAAATTATTAATTAATTAATTTTTTTTTTTCTGCAGTTTGCTCTCTCAGCATATAGGCTTTCATATGGAGACAACAAATGTGCAAAGTCTGCTCCTAAAGAGGTTTTATTGTTTCATTTAATCCACTTCATCCATAGATTTCTCGGGGACATTGTAACTTCAAAGGTCGTTTACTTAAAATGGGGGACATAAGATCAGCCTTAAAGTAGCTCCTACAACAACTTTACAATTTTGCATGAAACAAGATTTTTGACATAACATACAGCATAAGCCTCATTTATTAAAAAGAGATGACGCGAATGATGTATATGGTTCAAAAAATCTTCAACATTCATCCGTGTCTGAATAAAGGATTTTTAACCCTCCCAGTATGTTCAGGTCCATTTGACCCCATCTTGAGTTTTTGTTTTATCTTTTTATGTCATCTCTATGAAACTTTCATGACATCAAAACATCAAACCAAAACATACAAGTATTTTTTCCTGATATGAAAACATGACAAAATGTGCATTGCTCAAATGAAGGGAGCACGAGAGTTAAACTTAAATACACCGGAGGGCCAAAGATCTTCTTTTAACTTCAACACTCTTATGTGTTCAGCTATCTACTTTTATTTCCTGATTTATTAAAGTTTTACGTCTAAACAATGAGGTGAAATTAGAATTTTTAGGTAAATTTTCAGTCATATATAGTTTACTCAAAAACTACATAAGAAATCCACAATCCACACAGTTAAGTTTTTATGTACAAAGTGAATCAAGAAATGTAAGCCGGGCTCTGTCCAGTTTTCAAAATGAAAAATATGTGGAATTCTGGCTGTTTTTACTCATAAAATATTTTATTTCTATATTAAAACATTACATGATGAAAAACTTACAAACATACATACATTTTGTCTTACATTTATGTGAGTAAACTACAGGAGAAGTCTCATATTGATATATTTTAATTTGATATTTTTTCCTATTCATCTGCAATGTCTCGCCTTAAAAGGAGCCTTCAGCGTCGCAAAACAAATCACAAGTAGCTGCAATGTTGGCATTAAATATCATGTCACTTATAAACTCAAAAATGTAATGCTACCAAAATCTGGTTGTATGTACAATTGCAATACTAATGCTGCCTTACGTACTAAACGTACGTTTAGTTAGTAGATTGATATCAAATCTGAAGCATATTTAAGCTGGCAGATACACAGCATATCTGGGGCATTGGCATTGGATTGGCACGACACACCCACATTTATATTGTGATTATGTTTTATCTATAGAAATCCACAAAATGCTGGATCTCTCATTTGCTGAACTGAATGTGAACCATGTGACCTTAACTATTCCTTAATTTAACATAGCTGTCCTTTGTTGTTGTGCTTTGTATTATTCCTAATGACATATCTTATATTTAGCAGTGTGAGTACCGCCTGCCTCACTGTAGACTGCTGTTTAAAGTTAATCCCCATTTCGCAGAACATTTCTCTGCAAAACAAAACAAACAGAACACCAGCCGACTAATCCTGTTAGCTTTGCACCAGGACAGATTGTTGACAAATATATGCTTTATTTAAGAAGCTTTGAATCTTTAATCCATCTGAAAATAAGAATGTCTGTGAAACATGTCATCTCATGTTTGGAAACGATTATGACTTCTTAAGAACATCATAAAGTCTCCAGAATGAATGTAAAGCCTTCATGCAGTCTTCCTTTGACTGTTCTACACTGTAAATGCCACATCACACTGAAATGTTTGTTGACCGCTTAATCTTCTGTCAATCCAACTGCTTCAGAAAACTGAAGACACTTGTGGAAGTGTACTTTCCCTGGGACTTTACACAGTAACAGATAAAAGTATTAGCTCGTGAAAGTTATGCAGCTTTACTATGACCACATGGTCAAGTTGTGGGATACTTAAACATTTATAAAGTAGGGCTGGTGATAAATCAAATACATTTGATTAATTTGTGTTTTTTACAATACGACCATATGAAAAATGGCTTAATCATCAGTAGAGTGCCCCTCATGCACAGAACTTTAGCAGGTTTTCACCCTCACCCTCACAACTATTTCAAAGAAAAGACCAATTAAAGCCTTGTACTATTTAGTCACCCTTTATTACTTTATCAAGACCCACCAGTTGTGTCTTAAATAGAGTTTAAACTGCAAAAGTTACAAGGTCAAGCTTATCCTCCGCAGACGTAGCGGGACTTTGACGAGCCTTGACTAAATTACAACAGACATTTTTCTCTGCTTAAGTTACTGTTCCCCTCCTCTGAAGAGAGATGAAATATCAGTCATGCTCCGCCCCTATTCCCTCAGTATCCATGGTGACGCTGTCACTCACAGCGCTATGTGTGAAACAAGTTTACTCCGGACTTTCTTTCAGCAGAGTCTGCTTATTGTACAGTACAGGACACAGGGGCGTGGCCTATAGAGGATTTACATAAAGACAAAAGCTATTGAATCAAGATGAAAATAATAGAAACAAATGATACATGGAGTGGAATGGCAAGGTAAAAGGCTTCAGCCTATACTCAACTAATTCAAAAACTAAACTATGCTTATGCTTTATAAATTGTAGGCATTTTAAGCTTCCTGAAGTGCAGCAGACGCCAGTGTTGGCAGCAGAGGCCCAGAGTCCAGGACCCGTGTCTCCAGCGTCTGCCCTCAAAAGCAGAGTCCAACTGGAGGCAATAAGCGCCATTTTGACGCCGCGGTCTTAACGTAGCATAACTGTCCGTGCTGCTCAGTGGTCGAGTGAATAGCACGCATACCTGCCATGAGGGCATCATGCTTCCTTAATCTCATCCATATTTCATGCAGCACTGTCCTGTCTAATGAAGTCTGCCGCCAAAAAGAATCATAACCGTCTAATGTGTGCAAAAGGATGTATTTATTTTGCCTTGCTATTTTAGATTTAGAAGATACTCTGAATGTTCATCTTAATAAATAGATGCAATTGTACGCTATGTCACTTTTCTAGTAGAAGGTATGCCATGTTCTTGTCTCCATGGAGATGTCATTGCTTTGGCTAGTATATTAAACCACCATACCATGTATCTTTTGAGATTATTGTTCATTCCTTGTAATAAATATACACAATGATTATTAGTGGCTTTCAGATTTTTGAATGTGACAATGTCAAAAGGAATATACCATGGCAATACCTATAAATGTGAGTAAAATGTAATAATTTGATCCCCATCTGCAATAAATAGGACCTTACGCCTCGTGTACACTGAGTCCGGTCCCGTCGCGGACTGGGACCCGCGCGGGTCACTTGCAGATTGCCTGTCACACCAGCTCCGGTTAACTGCGGTCCGTTTTTTGACGAAAGCCACATAGATTCACGTGGTTTCGCGCAAGAACACTCATCAAATGACATGAAAGCCGCGGCAGACTGCTGCGGTGTCTGGCAAAAATAGACTTCTTGCGGACCCGCGGCAGCAGTGCTCCGAGGTCAGTGTGACAGCAAGCATTGATTTTAGGCACTTTCTAAGTCTTGCGGTACCAACCGGAGCCAGACCGGAGTCAGTGTGCATCAGGCGTTAGGATGTTTACATGAAACCCAGCATGACAGTACGTCGAGAGAGAACTTCCAAAAACAAGTAAACTGACCATAAACACACACAGATTTGAAGACGCCTCATTTGGGCCCATAATGGTGACTTCTTCCAGAACACAGAAGCGTCCTGTCCCTAATGGCCTGGACGGAGGAGGCAGAAGAATCTGATAAATCGATCCACATGAAAGACCACAGAGCTGCACTGTCATCACACTGAGAGGAATATGAGAATGTCAGAGCACGTTATCGTTATAGAATATTGAAATGACTGCCGAGGTCAAATAGAGGTTGTGTTCACATGGTGTCAGAACATGATACAGAGCCTACAGATGATCAGAGGGCATGTGTAAGGTGGACCCAGGTGGAAACTGTCATCATTTACATATAGGCCTGTCACGATAATTACGAATCAGCCAATCACCTCACTGCATTCAGTCACAGAGTCCAGTGTGCGATGTTCAAAGCAAGAGCAGAATTCTCCTTCACAGCACATCAGCTTTATTTTATAGACCCTTTAAAAGTTTGGAAACAAAAACTTGTGGAACATAATGTGATTTCACTGGAGAAAATGGGATTTAACCTCAGAATATCACAAAATATTTAAAAAAAAATGAGAGGATTTTGGAAAATGAAAAGCACTCAGACACATGTGAATGACATCAGAGCTGCTTTAAACACATTTGTTATTGTACTTGTACTACATTATGTTTAAGTAAATTATGATAAACTCGCGTTTTTGATGAAGGAACAATCCAGATTTATGGGTTTTACTGGAAAAACACTCACAGAAAGATTTACACACAAAATGTAAATCTAGACTATCTTAAACTGACTTGAATCTATCATTTTGATCTGGATTTGAGCGCTTTTGACTCAATTAGATTTAATTGCTTAAATGATGCAGAATATTTAACTGGTTTCAAGGTATTTCTGACAGATTATGCGATAATTTATCAGAAAATAAGAAAATAAATTTTCCAATGGGGTAAAGTAATATTATCTTAACCCAGTGGCAGATAATTTGGCTTGAGGTAAAAAGTGACGTATTGAAACAGGTCAGAAACTATTTGAAACAAGTAAAATAAACTAGTTCCATCAAAAAAAAAAAATAAATTAAAAAAAGTATTGACTAAACTTAACTGGTCTAAACATCTGACATTAATATCCTGAAATCAAGACATTTTAACTCATCTGGAAATTCCTTTTTGCAGTGTGCACAATCATTTTTCATTTTATCTGTAGATATATTAGATACTATACCATGTATTTGATTCTTTTGACGCTAAAATACAATTTTAAGGCTTGAAAATGTTATTATGTCCATCATTTCTTGGAGTAAAGCAAACTAACTGACCTTACTACCCTGGAAATTCAAATTTGTTTTGTTTTTTTTCGACACGAACTGTTAAAACCAGTAGAATTTAGATCTAATGTGAACGAATTATTGAAAAAATGTACAGTCAGCTTCACTTTTCCTCCATCACATTTTAAAGGGTCTATTCTATCTCAACGTTTGAAAAACAATACATCAATTAATTTAAAAAACATTATTCTTCCATGTTGGATAGAATTCTTCAACTATGCTGTGAAAAAATCAACAATGTATAAATTATAATACAGAAAAAAGACACCCTGTGAAGACATTGGCTTGAAGAAGTTTTCTCCAACTGGACCTGATACACCAGTTTGTTAAATTTCTGCCTCTGACATGTCACTAGAGATCTGTGCATTAGCTGTACAAAACGCCATGCTCAATAATATTATTTATCAAGATATTTTCATATTTTCAATACATGAAAAAAAAAACAAGCCTATTTACATAGAATATTGTCTGTCTGTGTTTTAACCTCTTGACTTTACATGTTGCACATTCACATATGTAGAGATACATGTAAATCAATTTAGAATTCAATTTAGACTTGTTTCTAAGAATTATGGGGAGAAAGCCTGAAAACTGGAGAGCGCTGCCAGGAAACAGAGCAGTATAAAGTCTCAAGCCAGTTCCTGCAGATTGAAAATGACTTTTAGATGGAAATTGAAACATCTTGATTTTGAAAACATTGCCCAGATGACCCAATCTGTAACTTTTTCTACCATGGATCACTCCAAGACGATTGAGGAATTACATCGACTTTTAGCCGTTTAAAGTTGCGTGATTGATGCACACTGTCTGACCAAAACAAAAGTCGCCAAAGAAAATAAAGGTCAGGCTCTAACATTCGGTTGGACTGCCTTTAGCTTTGATTACAGCATGCACTCACTGTGCCATTGTTTCAATAAACTTCTGAAATGTCAAAAGAAGATTTATTTCCTTCCAGTGTTGCATTAATTCATCACAAAGATCTTGCATTGATGATGGGAAAATGTGTCCACAGCACAAAGCCTCCAGCACATCCCAGAGATTCTCAATGGGGTTCAGATCTGTAGTAGATTAGTTTGTGTTTCGCCTTAGTTGTTTTCTCTTCTTGACGACAATGATTTGACACTTCTCAAACACACTGACCTCTTTTCCCCGAATGCAGGATTAATTGTTTCACATGGTTTTTACAAAAATGAGAAGCCACTGTTGTTGAAAATTGTCTTATAAGTATATGTTTTATGAATTTGAATGATTGTTTATATTATGTCAAGCCCCTTAAAAAAGGAAATTACCCGTTACTTCTCCCCAAAAAATTGTGTCAGTAACTGCGTTTTCACTAGGACCACAACCTCAGATGCAAAGTTTATTAAGAAACAAACAAAACGAAAAACACATTTACGATAGAGGATGCAGTTTTGGGGCTTCTGGCGGTGAGGGTTGCAGACTCCCGGACCTCGATACCCCCAAAAGAAGCCTTACTGAAGAAGTGCCAACTGAGCAGACTGGAGTTCGCGGAAGTTATGGCGGGTGTAGGCTTCGAAAGCTGTCGAGGACTAACTTATTTTGATTAGGCGGTCGGGAACTCCTCGGCTGGAGGCGGAAGTGGCGTCACCAATTCAGAGGGAATGACCGGAGAAGAAGTCCGGGCAGATGTTAGGCCGGGCAAAGATTGTCTTGAAGTATGGACTGAACCAAAACCTAGAAGCGACCTGGCCACGATCGTTGGTGAAGAGCGGGTCGTGGGGGGAAGCGTTGCATGACAGATGGTACAGGACGAATTCCTGGAGGGTTTCGAAGGGACTCAAAATGGAATCCAGCTTAAAACGGAAGATTGGTGTCGAAAAGCCGCTGCGGTTGTTCTTGCTCTGTTTGAAGTGGAAAACTAGGCAATCGCTGGACACCACTTGAAGGTCATTGGTGCAAGGGTGACGAGAAGGGTCGTGGATAGACAAGGGAGGGGCGAACTCGCAGCAGCGAAAGAATCCGAAGAAAGCAAGAAGCAACATAGCTTCTAGGGTCGAGTAACGTGAGGGGGCAATAAGTTGGATCGGATGGTGGCAAGGCATCGGAGGAAGAGTTCTGATGTCAGGGGGAGTCTCCGCCATATCACGGGGGAGCTCTGCCGTTGCAAGCCTTTGATGACCATCGTTGTATGGATGAGGACCGGAGCTGGGAGTGCTGAGCCTGAGAGCAGTCTAGAGAAGAAATTTATGCTGCTCAGGTAGGCCTTGACGATTGCGAGTAGGAGAAGGCGAACGAGAAGTAATTCGTCACGGTGAGTACTCTGTTTAGCACCCTGGAACATAACAGGACGGCCCTTCTCATTGACACCCTGGGGAAGGGGGAGTTTAGCTGACATCACGGGGTTCAGGACCACCGGGGTGACTGGGCGAACCGGAGCCTGCATGGGTTGTTTCTTACCCGGAGCAATGCACGGAGTAGCCGGAGGAGATGGGGCGCCAGACGAACTACAGGGAACTGCGGCTCGAGAGGCAAAAACGCGGCAGTAGAGCTCCTGGTCGAGACACCCCCAGTAGGTGTCTTGGTTGAACTGTTCCAGTGCACTGTTACTGGTAGAAGCTTGGACTACCAAATCTAATGGCGAGATCAAGAATGAGGGTTAGGTACGAGTCAAGCTCTTCGCGGTCACAAGGGAAGGCTGAGTAGATGGTATCCCTAAATAAGCTGAAGGCAAAGGCGAATTCCAGAGGGGTAAGGTCCTTTGAATGAGATGGGACCGGGTCACGCAAGATGTAAACCCTGTCTTGGCTGTCGATAACAATCGATTGGAGCTTGAAAGGGATAGCTGAGGATTGGAAACTGTTGGGACGCCAGGGAGAGTGCATGGGAGCTGAACTGAGACGTAAAATGTCCGCTGGGATGTTATGGGCGTGAGGCTGGTGGCCGGTGCCAGCAAGTCGAAATGCTGTGAAGTAGAGCCTAGGGATGACTCTGGAGTGCCAGCGGTAGATGACTCGACAACCAGAGGATCTTGGTTCTAAAGGAGAAAAGAAAAAAAAAAAACTGGCAACCTGGTGCTAGGGGAGAAAGGTTAGGACCTGGCAACCTGGTGCTAGGAGAGAATTAAGCCTGGTAATGCTGTGCTAGGGGAAAAGGTATGGTAAAATCAGAAGGTCTGATTCTGGTTTAAAAGTGGAACCTGGCAACCTGGTGCTTGGAGACAAAGAGAGGAGATATGCAGGGAGAGTGAAGAAAGACAATCCAGAGAGAGGAGGGAAAAGAGGGACAAAGAGGGAGAGAAAAGAGAAGAGAGAGAGGAGAGATAGAGAAAAGATAGAGAAAGAGGGAGAAGAAAATAGGGAAAGAGAGAGAGAGGAGTGGGGAGTGAGGGAGTTGGGAGCAGTGTTGGAGAGAAAACATACATGAATCTACTTGAATACTTGTTGCTCCATTGCTGTGATCTGGAAAATAAAGATAAGGCGCAGCCCAGTGCGATAGTAACCTAAAACACTGGAGAACTTACACTTCTGGGAGGAGCTGCAACGGGCCGCCATGAGCTGGAACGGGCGGGGGCGGGACAAAGCATGCACCGCTGCCGTGCTGCTGTGAACGGCCGCGGGACGAGGTGGGGACAGGTGAATCCCGTCGATCGAAAAGTAGATTAAACAACGTGATCTTGTTGTCAGCACGATGAAATCTAATGCCTTTCTTCCTGAGGGCTCTCTGGAGACCAGCTATAGTCCACTCCGATGGTCTAGGCATCATCAAATGCCATCAAATATCAATCATCATGCAGCAGAAAAACAGCACATTTACAAAACACACGCAGATATCAGAACAGAACACACATATTCACTTGCACTTTTAAAACCGGAGCTGAACCGCGGCCCAGTGGATATTAAAAATCTGTATTTAGGAGAAATCAGACAGCTGTATCCACACTGTCCTGGTGCATGTGTATTTAGCGTTCTGTAAACTCCAAACAAGCTGTTTTTACTGCCATTATAAAAAGTCGCAGAGTAATGGCATAAAATCCTTAAAATCCACTTGTTTATTGTTTTGGAAAGACTGAGGATAGAGCCAATTAAACATGCGGTGTTGCACTGACAGTAACTAAAACAGTGTCATGGCACAGGAAAGAGTAATTAATTACATTACTCATTACTGATTAAAAATAATATAACAAATAATATTTAAATGCCTTTATTCCCAACACTGATGCTTTGATCTTGTGCTGTTTTCCTGATGATTGAAACTAGTTCTTACAGGCCTAAATAGTCCTCACCTTTAGGGTCTATAAGGATGTGTTTCATTTTTGCCTGTGCACACCATGGATGTAATGAATTAACTGGATCTGGCACGCCCCCTCTGTCCGTGAGCCAGATTGATTAGTGGCCGCGTGAAGTATTGCAGCCCTTGGACCCAACCGTTTTTGTATAATTGCAGACAGTACTCAATTATTTTTAGTATTTAAATGAAATAGAAGGAAATGTTCTTTTTAACCGTTTCTAAAGTCACATTTTTATATTAAGTCACGTCACGTTACACATGTGCGAGCCTCGTGAACGAGCGTTGGACGATACAAACAGAAGCACGTGGACATGGTTCGACTAGAGACACCTGTGAGTTGTATTTTATTTCATTGCAGACACTTTCACATATGATCTAATATGAAGACTACATTTACTATCACACAAGTTAACGTTGACATAAAAACTGGCAAGCTGCGTGATCGCTCCCGTCGCTCAAAGCATCATGGGGGATTGTCGTCACAAACTGGGAGGTGCTAGCCCCTATTCATATATCTAGTTATATCTATCTATAACGGTCCAAAGCCCAAAGTGCTTCAGAGGTAAAGTAAAAACAAGGATAAAGTAATACAAACAATGATAAAAACAAGAACATTTAGTCCATAGAGTGCTCAGCTTCTATTAAAGGCCAGTGCAAAGAGGTAGGTCTTCAGTGAAGATTTAAAATTGTCAAGAGACTGTGCCATTGTAATATTCAGGGGCAGACTGTTCCACAACTTGGGAGCAGCCATAGAAAAAGCTCGGTCACCTCGGGTCTTGAGGCGAGTTCTTGGGACATTTATACAGATTTGTGGAGCTCATCACTGGAGCCTGAGCTTAAGGAGAGATAAGGCAGGGCAAGGCCATTTAGATATTTGAAAACGAACAACAATTTAAAATCATTTCTATATCTGACAGAAGCCAGTGCAGGGAGTTCTGTACAAGCTGTAGACGGTTGAGTGACGTTTGATCGAGGCCATAGTGCAATAAATTACTGTAATCAAGGCGTGATGTGATCAAAGTGTGGACAACACGCTCAAACGCTTTTGGAGGAAGGTAGGCTTTGACCTTGCAAAGAACATGCAGTTAAAAGAAACTAGCCTTGACAACAGAACTTATCTTTCGTCTGATTTAAAGGAATTGTCCAGGATCACGCCTAGATCTTTAACTGCAGGCTTAACACAGGACTTTAGAGGGCCAAGCCAATCTGTAGAAGTTCAGGAAGTAATGTGAAAGAAAAAAACTTTTTTGGCTTCATGCACCAATGAGCACATACCATAGGGATCAACAGAGCACCATTTCAACTTCCAGGTTTTGTTATAGTTCTATGGTGCACATTTGTAAAATAAATTATTTTCCATTGAAAGAGACAGAGCTCTGTGTCAGTTCTTTATTTTTGATGGTGTTTTATGAAAATCCACAACACTTCTCCGTTGGGGTTAAATATCATGCTGCAGCTGAGACACAATTTCCCATGGAGCAATCATCCAATAGGACGGGGTTTCCCAAACTGTGGTACATGTACTACTGGTGCTACTCAAACGTCTTCTAGTGATACATGGACTCCTGTCTCAATTGTAATGTTTACTTCATTTAGATTACATTTTATTCACAACTTTTACTCTTCCTTTAGTAAATTTCTAGTTAAAAATAATTTGGCAGTGGTGTATTCCTAACTAAGACCGTATCCCTAAGTTAGACCTAAAGTAGTCCTGTTATAGACCCAATTTAGATTTGGTGATACTCAGAAAGCTAAATGTTTTCTCTGGTGGTACGTGGGGTAAAAAGTTTGAGAACCAGTGCAGGAGATTTATACTATTTGCTCAGTTGAATCCAAGTGGCGACTTCAAGCAGTGTAGATACAATGCTGCCACTACTTATATACCACATTTTGGAGAATGTTGGACGCCCCCTCCGTCCTGGTCGCTCTGTGTTTACACCGCGCTAAACGTCCTTCCCACTGTTCGCACATGTTGTTTGCCTCAGCGCTTTAGTCGTGCAGCGTGCCTCTACACTGGATTAACATGTAAATCGCCCGCATCAGATGCCCAATCCGCATTCGGTCTGCATGCTCTATTATGCAAAGGGCGCCCTCCTCCATTTTTTGAGCTGGAATTACCCGGTCTTTCTGTGTCTTATAGCTCTCAAAACGAGTCATAAGCTCCTACATATTCCCATTACCACACTCTTCATGAGATGTGAATGTATAATGCGGTGATGTGATTGACAGAAAGGGCCCAATTAAAACTGTATAATGATGCTCCTGAAACATGTTCCTGTTGCAGAGAGTATTGTTCAAATCCCAGAATAATTCAAAACATTTCCATATCTGCATTTATACATCATCTTTGTGCAGTCCCATCACACACCTCGGGCCTTCATGACGACAGAGCGCTGGCCCAATTTTAGTCACAAATCAATACGGCTATAGGCAGGCAGCATGCAGTTTACCGCAGCAGTCAAACAGTGCTGTATGTCTGGTGCTAATGATCTAAAGAAAATTCTCTAACAAGAAGAAAGGAAAAAATAAATAAACAAGTATGATTTTCGGTGATTTATTGAGACCTTTAAAAGATAAATATTATGCACTTTTGTATTGTTATTAGCCTTTAAACCTGCTCTTGAGCGTTTTCAGTTTGACATGTCATGTTTTAGTACTAAAAATAAAACGCTTTTACATAAAAAAACATTACTTTATAACTGCATTTGGGAGATGCCATTTTGACTTAGCTGTGGCTCCATCTACTGGCTGTAGAGGCAACTACACACATGTAAATATATACCCAAAATGCATTGCAGTAAGAGTGGATCTTACAAAGTTGTAGCTATCGTGATTAGACAGATGAAATGTTCAGAGCGAATCTGGTGAAGATTTAAGGACTTAAAACATCAAAAGATTGTGGGATAAGTGACGTCAGCATCATCTACGTCACACGTCGAAGGAGTTCAGAACACAGTGTCGGAGGGAGGAGCATTCATCAAACAAACGTGAATCAAGCTAAATGCTGCTCCGGGTATGTTTTTGATGACAGAGCAATGTTAGAACATGGTTAAAAACTCAACAAAGGTAATTTTGCATAATATTTGTCCTTTAAGTAAATTTTGGCATTTATGTCAGAAGGAAGCAGATTTGGTACTCTACTGAGGCGTAGAGTTCAAAGTGCGTACGGAAATGGAGGGAGGCTTCTGTCTGTCAGTTCGTCCGTCCCCTGCCTAGCGATGGTGCTGTACATGTGCTGACCACTAGGGACAGTAGTGAACACATTTCAAAAGTAAAAGATGGACTTTTAAAATATGACTAGAACAAGCTGCAAACCATTTTGGTGAATGATTTAGGTGTTTTTACCCCTCAACATGTCATTAGAAACCTGGGAGTTAAGTTTGATGAGTGCTTCAATTTGATAAACAAATTGACTCTCATAGTAAAAGCCAGCATGTCTTTTTTCAGTTCCAGAATTGACAACTACAGTGCACTTCTGACTTCCTTCTGACTAACACTCGCAAACACAGTCACATCCCCCAGTTCTGTACACGCTCCACTGGCTCCCAGTACACTTCAGAATTGATTTTAGACCACTTAATGTTTGCTTTTAAAGCCATACACGGACTTGTTCATGCTTTTGATTGCACACACGTCCAACAGAGCAGTGTGCTCTACTGGTCAACACCTGCTTTTTTAACTTTCTGGCCCAAATGCTTTATTTTACAGGACAGTTGTAGGGTGAAAGAGAGCAAGGGAGAGGGGATAGACATTCAGCAAATGACAAGGGTTGGACTCAAACACTGCAGTGGCAGAAAACACACACATGCAACGCCCTTATCCACTGCACCACCGGCCAAGCACGAAAAATGCTTTTAATACATACCTGTACTTGCATTTTGACCTGTTTTTTTTTACATTTTTAAAAAAATCTTTAATGCTTTTATTAATGCTTTTATTTGTATAGTGCTCTATACAAATAACATTTGCATGTGGTGTGGAGTCTTCCTGTGAGGATTATTTTACAGAACACAGACCTGACATTAGAAATGGTTGAAGGCAAAAAAGCTGTTCTTAGAATTTACGGTATGTTTTGTTTAGAAATTAACTGGACCTTTTGCCGAGTTACCATAATGTTGCTGGTTCTAACTGTTTTTTGAGACTGTCCTACTGTTCATTTGCCTGACCTCCATTCTAATCTCCATGTATTATTCCATACTGTTGATTGGTCTGGACATGCCGCCACACAGTTTGACTTCAGCAAGGTGGGACAAGCATGTGTCAATCAGACGAACAGTGGACGTGACGACAGCACGATGACGAGCAGCACAGAGCTGTGGCTATCCGTCCAAAATGGCATGTAGCTGTAAAGCTTCCTTTCACTGTGGTTTTAACGACACGTCCTGGTCTTTTAAAACCAGAGAGCAGCCGCAAACAATTTATCTGTCGTGGACGCCATCTTGCTTGTTATTGCTTGTAATCACACACAGATGTGACGTTCTCCTCTCACGGCTCTGATAGGCTCAGTTGCCGCAGAATAGAGGAAGCAGGGGGTTTACCCATCATGCCCATACCAATGTTCTTTCAAAACTGAAAGATAGCGGGAATGGCTGGTCAGACTACTGCTCATAAATGCTGGACTAAAATTAACCGAGTACTGCAAAGTGTTTTAATGAAGTTATGTGTATGAAACACTAATGTGCCGTCCATTATTTTGGCACTATAGTGTGATGACCTGACCTGTCTGTGTCCATCTGTGGAAGAGGAACCAGATAAAGTTCATAATCAGATCAGCTGAACTGACACGTGTGGAAGACTGCTGCGGGTGCACTTTGACCCGTTCGCTTCACGAGCCAACAAGCGATAACAGCCAGAGGAGGCTCTTTACTCTCTGCACTGCACAAAGCTGTCTCATTATCCGCATGTCAGTGTGTGTCTGCTGACCGCCCACATAACTCACCTCTGACCACTGAGGTTCCATTGTTTTAGTCCGCTCTGACAACCTGTAGATGTGCAGTAACAGATGAGGAGGAGTGGCAGTTTAGATGTCAACTCATGGCTTTCAAATGACAGAAAATCAGGATGTTGCCATAGATATTAACCATTAAAACATTATATAGTAAACTCTGTATTTACAGAACAGATCCTGTTTGAGAGTTGCATATCTAGCGCTGTTTTGAAAGTTACCAAGATTAGGCTAGCACCCCATGTGACAATTCTCCTCCAAGCCTCCTTCTTCACATCGGGAGGATCAAGGAGTGGAGGCTTCAAGAAGGAAAGTCATCAGACATGGGATAAGCCCCTTGTAGTATTCTTGAGCCACACAGATAATCTCTTAAGAACTCTCTGCTGGGTTTCTAAAATCGAAACAAAACTGTCATGTCAGGGAAAGGCCAAAACACCATTAGTCCTCCTGGGTGTTTTTGTCTCTTGTTTCCTTTGTTTTTATATCGCCACACTAATCTCTCATCGACTCTCTTCTGTTACTTCCATGTTTTTGTGGTGTAGCTGTGGAGCGCCATGTCTGATGAGTAACATGTTATTCCTTTAATTGTCCTCTGGTGTTGTCCTTCCCGTTAAAAAAAACCCACAAGACATTTACAATGTTCTTAGGAGATGTTATAGAGTGACTAAACACCAAAACCACTTAGATTAACGGATGGAAATGATCCCCTTGGCTAATGACATTGTGTTTACAGCATGTATGCCATATGTTTTATCTTTCCTGACCAAATAGTAATAATATTTTTTACAAATATTGACTTTGCAATATGCTTGAGCATCATAAAGACAGCCTGGGTCAGTGTTCAGGGGTCTTAAGTACTCAGCAGCAGAGTTACATTTATGCTCAAGAACAGACGTAATTACACTATATTTACACCATGTGAGGCCCTTTTTGGTTTATTGTCAAAGGATTTGCTGTTGCAGAGTTACTGTATATGGTTTACAAAATTTAAAGTAAATTATAACAATTTTACATAGTTTTTATTTATATATTATTAATTAACATCAGAATCAGTATTGGCTCAAACAAATCCACATCAGTTATTGATCATAAAATCATAAACAGAAGCCGAATTAGGCCTTCCAAGTAATTAAATTGGATTGAAAATGTTCAAAGAGACCCTTCTGAAATAAAAAGAATCTGTGACCCAGAAGAAAGTTTGCCAGTGGCCCAGACCATCAGTTACAATGTACTGCAGGATGTGAGAACTAAAGAAACATTTTACCAATGAAGCAGAGAAGTTGCTGACACCATTATTTAACCTTTGAAGAAACTAGTTGACGTGACAGCCAACTCTGGAGTGCTTCTCAATTTACAAAGACTCGACGACGTGACACTGTGGAACCCGTGAGACAACGTCCGTGGGACACGAGCCACTGGAGTTTAAAGTGACATTGATGAAAAGTCGCTGGCTGTGGACACAAAAACACAACAACATCCAAGCTAGCCCTCTCCCAATATACTAGACTGTGATTCTGTAAAAATCCCATACACCCTTCCAGCGGCTCTTGGAGTCACCAGCGTCATGCATGAGACAGGACTGCCATTGGTCGTGCCAAGAGGAGGGAAAATACAGACCTAATTAAAAGTTTAAGACCAGTTGAAGAAATGACAAAAGTCACATTTTGCATGGTTGGATCTTAACAAGGTTCCAAGTAGTCTGAGTAAACATTTTATTGAAAACAACAAAACAACAATTAAACCGAAACAGGCCGTTCTGCAGCTGATCGAAAGTTTAGGATCACACCTCAAAACAACCACAGACCCCCTTAAAACAGAAATCAAAGTCCCAAACATAAACTCAGTGATGAGTAGTGCCACCGTTACCGTTATTGCGCTTGATGTAAGAGTTTCCTGGAGGGGAGTGGGAACATTTCTCCAAGTGGTGAAGAAGGCTTCACAAAGGGCCTCTACTGTCTGGAACTGATGTCCATTTTTGTGAACTTCCCTTTTCATCCTTCCTCAAAGGTTCTCAGTTGGATTTAGATCAGAGGAACACACAGGATGGTCCAAAAGAGTGATTTTACTCTCCTGGAGAAGTCCTTTGTCCTGGAGCTTTGTGAACTGTAGTGTTGTCCTGTTGAAAAACCCAGTGGTTCCACAGACGAGGCCCTCAGTCATGAGGGATGTTGATTGTTTGTTTTTTTCAATAACAACTTTTTTTTTGTCTCACTCCCATTTCTTGTTGCTTATTGTAGCTCTACTGGGAACCTTGTTAAGATCCAACCATGCAAAATCTGACTTTTGCCATTTATTCAACTGGTCTTAAACTTTTGATTGGGACTGTATGTCTAAATGTATGGTAAGTGTTGTGGTCAAGTGGAAAATTAGAATGTTGCATCTGTTATAACTATTCATAAAAGTCACTACAGACAGGTGTTTTGGCCAGTTTGCTTTCTAAACATTACCCAAATATTTTCCATTATATTAGTTTACACGGGGCAGACGAGCTCAACAGAAAATAATCCTACATGGACTACAAAGCCGTTTTCAGACCGCCCAGGAAATCAGTGCATTGTTGACCTGTTGTTGCATGTGTACATTCAACATTTTACAAAACTCAATCTACTTTAAATAATATTTTAGACTTTTCCCTTGTTCGCCACTTGGATGAAGTTCCCACCAAACTGGAAGTGCCATTGGAAGTGTGGATCTGTGGCTAAAAAGAGGCAAAAGTGGGCGGTAAGGTGAACAGACGCAAAAGCCAAACATAAAAACTAAAATGAATGTAATGAGAGACTTTTTACTGTAGACTGTACATGATCCCAACATGTACCCTGGTCTGTAACAGCCGCAGCAGCACGAGGAGTGAAAGTGATGAATGCGGCTAGAACACAGTCATTGATTACAGTTGACATTGACTTGAGGAGATTGTATTTTTGGACACACTGCTTCAGAGGAGACTCTCTTGAGGGGCCCCACAGAGGAGCAGGAGATTGAGAAGGGATCTTACACCCTGATATGAGTTTTTAAATTGGAAATGTGTGAATAGAATGACAAATGACTTTGCGATATATTTTGGAAAAGAAAAGAAAAGCTGGTGGTGTTCATGGGTATGGTCTCTTGCTGAAAGTTTGCGTTGATGATGTTTGATTCTTAATATCTGATCTCTCGTATATTAAACTTTGGGGCATTTTAGTGTTGGTATGTGCTTTTTTTTATATTTATGGGGCTACAAGTGGGGCTTTTAGTCCCAGAAAACTCCACTCAACCACTTTTCAGCCGCTAAACTGGATCGTACCTAGATCTAATGCAAGGTGGGTTCTGCGCGTGTTTTGAGCGGGTTAGTTGTAGACTGCCTCTGAACTGTGGTCCATATCTGATGAAAGCAGCACAGATTCACATGGATGTGCACAGGAACAGAAACGGCTCCAGACCGCTGCAGTGTCTGGGAAAAATACACTTCAACAGATTCTTTTTTCTTCACTTCTCTTTTCTCATTTTTTTGTTGCTTAAAATTTCAATAAATCAATTTAAGAAAACAGCCTTTAAAGTTACAATGTCCTACAGAGATCTATGGATGAAGTGGGTTAAATGGAAGAATAAAACATCTTTAGGAGCAGATTGGACAAGTTCGTTGTTTCCACATGAAAGCCGATTTGATGAGAGAGCAAACTGAAAAAAATGAGTTTTGCCTGTAGTGTCTCGCCAACTAGTTTGCACTAAAATTCACCAGACGGACCAGAAACAGTGAACAGTTTAGTAGCAATAAAAAGCTGATTTACTGTTTAGTTCCACTTGAATATTTTAATGGAAATAGTTTGTTGCTTGTATAACTAATGGAAGTGGAAGTAAAACGTCACTTTAGCACATTTCATTTTTCCGTTGTTCTGAGCTTTTGCCACGCTCTCATCCGGAAAAAGTGTTTATTTTGAAACTGGGAGCAGATTAATGAAAACCCTTTTAATAGGCTCATTCTGCATTTACCGCTCGCTCTCCTGGGGCCATGTACACTGTAATTGTGGTTGTTATTTCTGTCAGAGCATGTTGATGACTGTGGCCTGTGATCATTTGCATCATTTTCGAGTGTAAACAATATTAGTCCAAATGAGAGAAAGAAAAAACAACTGACAACATTTTCTCAAACCTCTCTTTCAATATAATCACTTTGTTGTTTATTTTCCACTTCCTCTCCTTTTATTTTTTAAATTGAATCGGCCTCAAGCTCCTCTGTGACCTTGCCCACACTGCCAGATTGGATGTGAAGGGTAAAGTACACACTACACACAATTAGAATCCATCTGTCGCTCCAAACCTGGCAACCCACAGCTGCTGAGTGTGGGCACAGCTGCTCTCTGTGCTGCGGCGTAGACACTATTTAGTATTCAGCTTTTTATTATGTATCTGAATGAAAAGTATGCTTGCAATCACATATTTAAGTAAATGTAACTTTTTAAAGAGTATGGCCATATTCACAGTGTTTTAAAGGGAACGTATTCTGCTACAATGACATTTTGAGCTTTAAACCATGTTCTAACAATGTTCCATCATCAAAAACATACCTGGAGTAGCTGTAGATGCTGTACATTTTAACCACAGACCAATTAAAAGCGCTTGATTTTGTGTCTAAAATAGTCACAGTTATAATTTATCAGGTTCTTACAATTATATAATAACGATTATTGATTAACCAAACAATCTTGACATTACTTTAGAGGTGGCATCACATAGAACCCATTAAAACTACAACTACCATAATGCACTGCAGCATTAGCGCCTACACTCTGCTCCTGGAGCGTGGTGCCAACAGATAAACACAGCATGGATACTCTGCACTTCTCCACTGACTTTTCAACTTTCCTTGACAAATAAATGGACAGAACAGGTGGGATGTGAGCGCAGGAGCCTCAGGAGCAGGTCAAACAGAAGGTCAAAGTGGGAGAAGCATAACTTTGTTTATTTGGTGCTAATTTGCTCTCCAAGTAAAGTTAGGCTTCGCTGCATTGTGTTATGAAGCGAACATCGCAAATACGTGCTCTGTATAAATAAAACTAAAGCCACCAGCACCAGCTGCGTTTACAAAGAGTCACAGCAGTGAGTGAGAATTATCCGTGAGCAGGAGGTGAATCACACACGGGGAGGGCATCTGACACTCTCACTTTCTCCTTGTCTCTTTCAGCCGTCTCTCCTCAATAACACGACAAAGCGCTGCAGTAATACTTTGCTCACAGACAATAACAAACAACACTCGTCCTGAAGCTGCAGATACTTGGACTCATGACTCCTGCAGCTGAAGGTTTGATCATTCACAAGAGCCAGAGTCAAACCACTGTCTCAGACAAAGAGGAGCTGCTTCAAATCCCAGACTTGTGCAGATCACTGCATCAGTAATTATTGGGGCTAATAATACATGACTTCATTAATATCAACATGAGTTTATTACTAAAACACATAGTTTGAAGATAGTTTGTCTAAAATATACCAAATATGCCTTAAAAATGTAAAACTTCTGGCAACTAAAATCTCTTCTGTATAAATGTTGTGGGTGAGGGTATTTTAGTGCTTTTCAAGTCTCTGTTGGGGCTCCCGACAGGCTCTGATTTTCTAAATCCGGCCCCCTCTAATATGAGACTGAGACCCCTGCTTTAGAGTTCCATTATAGGAGAACCTGGAATGAGGATAGCTCTCACTGCTGTCCAAACATTTCTTCTTACAGGAGTTAAGGGGGTGCATTGGGGTTCTCACTCAACACTGTTGTTGGAGCATTTAAATGTAGTTAGTACCTTGTAATGATTTATTAACTCTAGTCTGTGTCAAATTTATTTATAAAGCGCATTTAAAACAACGTGAGGTGACCAAAGAGTTGTGCAGGCAATGAAGAAACATTATAATAGATAAACAAACACAAAGATAAACACAAAGATACAAGTTAATAGTTATAGCACAAGATTATCTGATTATCTGATCTGATCTACGCTCAATTAATGGCCAAAGCAAAACAGGTGTTTGAGTTCAGTTTAAACTCCTCCACACTCTGAGCGGAGCAGACATGACGGGCTGTTTCTTACTTTGGGAAAACAAGCCTGTGTTGTGCTCTTGCTCATCATGAATAAATCACGTCCATGTTGTCATTTATTGCATGCCTCATCACCAGCACATCAGCACTTTTTTCCGTGCTACCAAGTTAATGTTACAGACAAACATGTTCCAGTATGTACTTCTGGTCATTTCAAAATAAGAATAAGTCTAGTTATAATAATGTAAAAATGTTACAGCCTGGACTTAGAAACAAGTCAGGAGGAGAGTACAGCTGAGCAGTGCGAGTGCTGCTAATGGAGTCAAACCTTTAAAAACTTTTGAATTTAATGTGAATTCTAAAAGCATCATTATTGTTGTGGTTGGCATCTGATTTTTATTTATTCTTTATGAGATTGGATTTCCTAAGAAATAGAGGCAAAAATTCTTGGTGGGCTCAACAGCTACCCTGTGGGACAATTATTACACACTGTATATCTATTCATATACTCGAGTAAATAATGTTAAGTAATGCTCTAAATCGATATTTAGAACTGAATTTCAACATCTTTTCCTGATTTTATTTTGTTTTACTTCATACTTGCTGTCCTCAGCTCTTTCCAGGAGCACTGATAACAAAGAGGCCTATTGTCTGGTCATGTAAGAAATCCCTGGTGTGTTTTCACCAATTAACCGTTGTCTGTCTCTGATGGGACATTAAAATGAATAATATAACATCTTTAATATCCCGATAGAGCCATTCCTATTGTACTGTCTGCATTAAAGTCATTATGTTTATTGTCCTCCTGTGGCCTTCTCTCAGGAGCAGCTGCTGAGGTCGTGAGCTCTCAATGAACCGTTCACCTGAACAACAATTACACATGCATTTGCATATCACCAACTCACACTGTTTTTCATTTAAACTGTGTTGTATTTTTATTACCAGTGAAAAAACTAGCTTTAGCCTCCGTGGTTGATCTTTATCCAGCTGTGCAAATTACAGCTCTATTCTCCAAACAATCAACATCAAATTATGAGGGAGCATTTTTCATGGTGTGAATTGTTAAAGCTCCCTGGATAACATACTCATTATTGACTGGAATCATTAGTTCTTTCAGCTCAGTATTTACCAGAAATTGAAGATGTTTAATCCACACTATCCTCCTTGATATCGTGTTGTTGTGTTATTATGTTATTATTTTGGAAATAAAAACAGAAAACCATTTTATTTAGTCAAACATGCATTATTTTAAACATTATGAGAATATATATATTTTAAGTTTTCAACCGATATAAACGTTTTTGAGTTGTGTTTTGTTAGGTCCTCTCTTGAGCCCTCAGAATGAACCCTGTTTCAATTTTTCCCCAGTTACAGAACAGATGGGAGACTCCTGTATCTGTGATTTTTTAAGTTCATAAATCTTGTTCTGAGGTCTTAAATTGCATTCACTGTCATTGCATGGAAGAATAATGTTCTCAAACAAGGCATTAATACAAGTTTTACAACATGAAATTCCAATGCGATGGCACTTAAAACCAAAGGCACGCCTTGTTGGGTTTGCTGGGCAGATCAGGGTCCGCCACCGAGAGTGAACTGCACCTGAGGGGTCCGAAGGTGGGCCGTGAGAGGTACTGTTTCTCAGGGAAGGCTGGCTCGCTTTAGGCCCATTGGATCATTTTAGCACAAGACGATCGGACAAGAACGAACGCAGACGAAACAGCAAAAAGCAGATATAAACAGAAAATAATCATTATTCACCAAATGCTGACTTGAAATTGTGATAGACTGCGGCATTTCCAGTAACAATAACATTATTTGTTGAGCCGTCAGTCTTGGCAAAACAAAGCCGTTAGCATTAGCTGTTTTCTGTTTGTCGTTGCACAGCAATTGGATCAAGCCCCAAAATATTATATTACTACTAACATTATCCAAACCCAATGCATTACAGAAAGAGAGGTTAAAATGCAGCATTGAGGCTATGCAGAGAAGGGAAATAAATGTAGTAAAAGCTGGCGATGAACTGGAAGCTGTGTCTTTTTACTTCAGCCACGTGAAAGTAGAAATAATGCATATAACCTCAAGGCCACTTTGAGGCCGTACATGTACCTCATGATTCATTAGAGCGGAGCGAGACTAAACAACAACAGAATCTTTTTTTTTCTTTCCTAAATTGCACTTATTGAAAGTCCGTTCTGGGCCAGACTGCAGAACTGCTTGAGTGAACACTCAACAAACCAGCATCAGATTGAAGAATGGGCACTATCAAGTTCTTTTAATTCATCCTTGGTTGCGAGACAAAGTTGGCAAGCAGTAATTATGTATGTTATTATAAAGTATTAACCGTAATATGCACTTGTTATCTGCTGGGGCTGGACATGTCTCTTCACATCACTCATAAAAGAACTCTCCAATACTCTGAATATCTATGAACATCTGGCCTGATTATTCCCTTTGTGCTGTCAGGAACAATGTGGCGACAGTGAAAGGGGGTAAAGAGAATTCTAAAGAAGTCATATGAGCACAAGTCTGACATGAAACAGAATGAAATGTCTATTTGACCCGTCTAGTGTTGATAAAAATAGACAAATTAATAATGCGAAGGTATTTGTTTGTCTTTAACTGAGAAGAGGCTGGAAAAGCTGCATATTTACACAGTGTAAGTTGTAGTACTTTAAAGAACACAAATTGAAATGTTCTTTTAACAAAATGTGTGTGTGTGTGTGTGTTCACCCAGTTGTAAAGAGACTGGAAGAGACCGTGAATAACCTGGAGGCACATTGTCCATTCAAGTCTGCCCATGGGAAATTGTACCTGAAATTAAATTACGCAGGTCATAGATTATCCACAAAGAATTGTCAACAAGGATCAAAGGACAAGTGTCTTTTGTTGGCCATAACAATGGTTTATTTCTCACATAATCTGTCCATGAGCAAGATTAGGTTTTACATCAGATCTCAATTTGACATGTTCTAAAATGAAAATGCCCATGGATGATAAAATCAGCACCATCAAATATGTCACTACTCATGAGATCTACATGAGTTATAATAATCTTTATGTATGAAGCGCCTTTTAAAAAAAAGAGTGTTTGACAACATTTAGGGCCGTCCATGCCTTTTTTCGCCTCCAGGTTGGATGACTGTAACACACTCCTCATTGGGATCCCCTGAAGGGTCCAAAAGCTGCATGCAGAACTGCACAGGGTCCTGGTGAGGGTGCAGAAACATCACCCCCCTCTGCCTTTGAGACCGCTGCTCCCCGTCAGTGGGACGCCCCCTCAGGGCTCCACAGATGGTGAATACTTTTACTTTGAGATTTCCTTTCAAATGTAAAGTGCATTATTTTATTATTATTGGCCCGAGCCAGTAAACTGGCGAGGGACATTGTTCTTCGTCGGTTTCTTGATTATTCTTTTTTTTTTCTTACAATTGGCGGGCCTTTTTGACCCACTGAACATGCACGAAAAGTCCCACATAGGGGTATTGTCGCGATCGGCCCGGCGAAAAATTTGATAATTTGCACGTCTCGAGAGCGTCCGACCCGACCCGAACGAACAGCACCGGCCCGAATCGGACCCTATGGGAAATGGGACGAGCAAAAAAAGCCCGACGCGCACGAAACTCGGAACAGTGATAGAGAACAGTGAACCGAGCAAAACATGACATTGAGCGCCGCCCTCGGACCAAGCGCCACGGCGCCATATTGGACCGAAGTCGCCACGCCAGTTTGACTTTTTTTTTTTTTTTGAGTCTGGCGAGTCCTAGGGTTTTGGTCCGACATGGGTCTGGCATACACGTAGTCGATCTACACGGATTGAAATTCAATAGTAATCCACTTTTTTTCGGATATCTCAAATGGTTTCGCCGCGGCTCGCCATCGAAGAACGCCTTCGTTTCCTGTTTTTCCGATCGCATGTCACGGCTACACGCTTGGACTGACAGAGCTGTAATTTCAGTCACGAGTGCGTAATTATGATCTGAATATAATGCATTAATAAAAATAAATAAAAAGTACTCGCTAGCGCCCCCTACCTATTAAGTGAAAAGTCAACATTGTCCGATTTTGACCAAACTTGGGGAATATGTCCAGTGTAGGGCGCCATGAAAAAAACTGAATTAGTGATATGGTGCATTTATCACCGTTGGCCACCAGGGGCGCAAAGAGTAATCACGAAATTGTTTAAATAGCTCCTGCACGCACATGCATACTCCGATCGACATGAAATTTGAAACACACGTAAACGTCAAGCAGCTGAATCCATTTATGTGCGCACAATAACAATCAACCCTACGGCGCCATCTGTAGGAGCGCACTACATTACAATGGGGAGAAAAACAATTACTTTGACTTTTATTAGTGAAAATTTGCACACCATTCCTACACGGCCTCCTGATCAGAAAAGCCAATGAGACCCATGGCCTATTTTTCACGCTTTTGCCTCTAGGGCCGTCCAGAGCTCCTATTCATTCTCTATGGGGGTCTGGCTCTTATCACACAAAGATGCAGCAAAAACCCACTAAGCAGTGAGGAATAGCCACCAAACTTAATACAGTGACTCCTTTCAAGGAAAATAAATGCCCCATAAAACCATTTTACATGCAACTCAAATACAGCCTCTACAGCGCCACCTGTTGGGTCAGGCCTATGGAAAGGGAGATGCATTTAGTTTGGAGGAGGCCTATGAAATTTGGCACGGTGATAGTACACATAAAGACGACCCTAAAACATAATTGGTGCACAGTGATCAGACAAACGACAAGGCGGCCATATTGATTTTATTTTTAGACGCCACTTTAAGTTTTTTTTTTCCATTGCAAAAGGGTCCTAGGTTTTTGGGCCTACATCAGTCTAACATACACGTTCCTGATCAGGACACATTGAAATTCAATTAAAAAAACAATTTTTGGAGATATCTCTTAGGGTTTGCGCGTGACTTCCTGTCAAATATCGCCATCATTTCCTGTTTTTGTGCTTATCCCTCAGAGGCACTTGGACTGTGCCTACAGAGCCCAAATTGCCACCAATGGTGGAAAATGGAATATTACACAAAATAGACCAGGGAGCACAGGACCACTAATAACTATAGCGCCTCCTACAGTTCACTTAAAAGTGTCCAGATTGTCCAATTGACACCAAATCTTGGGACATGATTCTTTGCTATATAAGATGCAAAAAAGTCAATGAGACCCATGGCCTATTTTTCACACTTTTGCCTCTAGGGCCCTCCAGAGCTCCCATGCATTCTCTATGGGAGTCAGACTGTCTTCACACTAAGAGGCAGCAAAAACCCACTAAGCAGTGAGTAACAGCCACCAAACTTAATACAATGTCTACATATAAGAGACATTAATGGTTCATAACCATATTTTTCATGCAAGTCAAATACAGCCTCTACAGTGCCACCTGTTGTGTCAGGCCTATGGAAAGGGAGATGCATTTAGTTTGGAGGAGGCCTATGAAATTTGGCACGGTGATAGTACACATAAAGACCCTAAAACATAATTGGTGCGCAGTGATCAGACAAACGGCAAGGCGGCCATATTGATTTTAATTTTAGACGCCACTTTAAGTTTTTTTTTTCCATTGCAAAAGGGTCCTAGGTTTTTGGGCTAAGATCAGTCTTACATACACGCTCCTGATCAGGACGCATTGAAATTTTATAATAAACCACATTTTTGGCCTGTCTCATTCGGTTTAGTCATGACTTCCTGTCAGAATTCGCCTTCACTTCCTGTATCTTAAACTTATTCTCCAAGCCACAGGCATTGCCGTACAGAGCACAAACTGTAACCACAGATGTGGAATCAAATATTAAACAGAACAGACTCAGGAGCACATGAGCACTTTTCACTATAGCGCCCCCTGCTGGTCATGTAAAAGTACCAAAATTATCGGATTTCCACGAAATCTTGGAATCTGATTTTAAGCGTCAACAGCTGCAAAAAAGTCAATTACACCAATGTCCTATTTTGGATCGTTTGGCCTGGGGGGGCCACGCATATTCCCCATACATTTCCTATGAGACATGTCATAAGTCTATGGAGAGGCCAAAATTATTTCCAGCAAAGTCAGTGAAACTCGGCAGATGCATTATTTAGAGTATTTTAATCGAAAAAGTAAATTACATCAAAGCCGTGTTTTGGACAGTTTCGCCACTTCTGGAGAGCAGCGCCCGCCAATGCACTTCTATAGGGACGCCACCCGGTGTGAGTGGGGGGTGGGGGGGGTCACGGGGGCCCGAGTGACGCTCAGAGGAGGAGGACGGTGCACCGGGCGGTTTGGGACTGGCCGAGGCCGGGTGGGGAGGCGGTCGCGCGCGGGGCGAGGGCCACCATCGCCGCTTTGCGGCTTTAATTATTATTATTTTATAAATAAAATGTATCAAAGGGAACATATAATGTTACTTAGGTTTTTTAGCTTTTAACCCTGTTCCCATCACAAACAAACCTGGAGTTGCATTTAATTTAATTCATGCTATTTTGAGGAATTCCGACTCTCCCTCCAACCGTCAAAAACACTTCCTGTTGAACTCCCTCGATGGATGACAATTTTCCAATTTTAGACGTCACTTATTTCAGATTCTTTGGCTGTTTATGTCCTTAAATCATCACTAAATGAGCATTTCTGCCGTCTAAACACGATTACTGCAACTACGAGCTTAACTAGCATTTATCATCAACACATATTTAGCTTGTGTAAGCGCTATGCAGCCTGTAGATGGTGCCTAAACTCAGTAAGTGCAAGTTTAAGGTACTTGAGAGCATGTTTTTCCTTTAATATTGGTATCGCCCGACTCGTTCTTAGCATTCTGCCGTCAAATTCCATTCATCAATAGATGCTTATATTAGTGTCAGTCACGTTGCTTAAATGGCTAGTGTTCTGTTTTTTTTGTTTTGTTTTTTTACCCCCTTTGTTTATTGCCACTGCTGTTAGTAGAACAGAAGAAGAAGTAAACAGAAGAAGCGCAGCTGATGCATGTATGTTCTCTAAACAAAGGCGCTGGTTTAAATTCTCCATGAAATACCAAAGCAAAGGTGCTATAGAGATGTGTGAGGCCGGTGTCAGTACAGGACATGTCTGTTTGTTTATTTGATGGGGACAGTGCATGTTAATGAACAGACATGATATACATGTTGTAAACACGCCATGTAGCCATGGCCTCATTTCCATCCCACATTCACTCTCAGAGCACCTGGAGGAAACTACACAGGCACAGGCAGAACATGCAAACTCTACACCAAGAGGCCCACACAGCGGTGGACCCAGGACCTTGTGGCTGTGAGGCAAGAGTGCTGATCGCTGCACTACTGTGCCACCGACTTCGATGTTCACTTTAAAACTGAATTTGGATGTTTTAAAAATCTTAAATGAACGCCACAAAATGAGTTTTTACCCATAGAAAGCATCAAATCCTGCTGTGAATTTTTGCCCCAGTGGTATATGCATTTACCTAATTAGAGATTAACTTTTTTGAAACCAGTCAACAGTTAAACTAGTTAAATCATCAATGCTGTATTGTAAATCAGATTTATGTGAGTAAATATTACTATATATTATTAGTTTGCAGTTTAATTGCATTCATATGTTTTAATAATCTTACACATATGCTGCTGTTAGTTTAGTTTACTAATACAATACAACATAGCTTTAAGTTTTCTTATGTTTGCCAGCCTCAACTCTGAGGTTATTTTTGTTTGTGACAGTCAGCTCTTGGTTGGATATGTGAGCCCTTGTGTTTTGGTTCACATTTTCAGAGTGTTGGTGATTCTGCCCACGTCTACTGTAGGAGACACTTCTGAGGTCTGTGTGCTCCTGTCATATCCAGCGCTTTTATCTGCTCCTGCAAATCTACAGCACGAAAACACAAGCTGCTCCTCTGTCTGCAAAATCAGATTTCTCTCATATTTGGACCTATTTTAGCCCATACAGAGGCAGCAAATCAAAAACATGAAACCAACATATTCCAGAGACATTATCTGGACTGTAAACTACTTTTAGTCACTTTCAGCATCGATATTACATGTTTTATCAATGTATGTGTTTATGAAAAATCCTATTTACACAGCAAAACCTATTTACACTGCATGCAACACACCACTGTCTTTTTTTCTGAAATGACATCACTGCCCCAAAGTTAACCACACTTTGTCCGGCTCATCAGCTTGGACCTGTTTGCCATGGGAGACCCCCAGGTGCCCCATCATCCGAGCACCCTTTAACGCATTAAGGTGGCTAAGGTTTTGGACATTTTATATTGCAATACTGATCTAAAACAAGTGAGTAAGAGACACAAGCACGGTGACTTCTGGTTGAAAACTGTGGTGCTGATTTAGGGGTAAGGAATATTTTATTAATCCCTTGTGAGGAAAATTCAATTCTCTGCATCTGACCCATCCGTCAGTGCTGCTGGGGCGACCTGTCAGGACCAGAGCGCTCAGGGACCCATCTCCAGATCCTGAGCTAGTCTTGGTCAGGACTACTGTAGCAGGAAGATTTTATCCAATAGTGCATGTTTTGATTTGATGGGGGAAACCAGAACCCGGAGAAAACCCACCCAGACACTAGGAGAACATTCAAACTTCACACTGCAATCCAACTCACGACCTTCTAGCTGCAGTGCGTCACTGTAAACATCAAAACGGCGTGCTGTAGGATCTTGCTGCCGCCTGCCTTCAGACTGCTACAGTTCACGGTAGAGGGACATGTTTGTTTTCCTCATTCATGCCAAAGGACTACACATTGCTGTTGAATCCAACGTGTATCACCAAATAAGAAAAATATGATGACGATGAAAAGAAGTGGACGTATGTGGAGTACGGGTAAACAGGAATTTTCTGAGCAATGGCATCTTGATTGCAGTGAATAAAGATTAGTCTAACCTACATGAATACAGATGAGAAGGGAAAACAATTGTAGCAGTAAACCTTGAAAAAGTCAATTTTGCATAATGTGTCTTCTTTAATACACGTCCACCTCGCTGAACATGGGTCATTTTTATGCTTTTTATGTTCTGCAATTTTAATTTTATGCTATTTGTTTTCTGAACATAAACCTTTATGTTTGTGCCTCCTGAGATTTGTAATTAATTACGCAGAGAAATACTCATTATTCCAAGCTCTTAAATCTGACAGTGTTTTGTTCTCACATTGAAGCTCAATGACCTTTAAGCACCAGTGCGCAGCGACAAAAATGCACCCAGCCTTGTACGCATGCTTAAAGTCACACCATCCTTGACACACACATACACTCAACACAAAAAGAAAACATGGCCCTTAATAACGCAATAAACAAAAACTTGACACTCCACTGCTTAATACTCATGTCTCTCATCTTTTTCGCAGGATAAAAATATATATCTTTGGTACAGTGAGGTGAGCTCTATTTTTTTTTTTTTTAAGATTTGAAGAAAATGTAATGATGTTCTCCTCTTTATATTCTAAAAGTGCTTTACAAATTGATGTTACATGAAGACTAAAAGACTGAAAAACAAGTCATCTTTGGAGCATACTTCTGGCTGCAGGGAAGAAGGCAATTACAAAACAATGGATGACAAAAACTGCACCAACAATCAAAGACTGGACCGAAATTATATCAGAAAAATGGAAATAATTGCATTCAGGCTTAATTTGAAAATGGACCTCTTTGACAGACTTGGACTAAATTGGACTCGTATGCTGGACAATTATGTGCCATCATTCATCCATCATTCATTGGATGTTATTTGCGTACTCTTTATGCCGTATTTCATGGTTTGTGTTTTATGGGTTAACATTTTGAAAACTTGAAAAAAAAGAATAAAACTTCATGAGATCTCAAGTACTTTTTTACGGACCCTAACATTCTCAAAGATGGAGTTGATGCCTCTGTTCAGTCTACACTAGCTTTACAGTCTGCACATGTATCGTAACCTCTTCATGTTTGAGCCATGGACTCGTAACTGCAGCAGATGGTGGTTTATTAGCCTTTAAGATAAAAGACAGTCCACACAGTGTCAGCTTCGTTCGAGTCCTGTCTTTTCTCTCTGAACCGAGGGTTTGAATTAAATATTTATCAGAGCACTTGTGCAAATGGAGCTGTATGTCGTGGTTGAACAGAATACTGGCTCCTGCAGCAAGTTTGAGTGGAGGGGAAAATACATTGGATTTTGTTGTTAATAAAATGGTTGTAAGAAAAGTAGTCGGGGTTATTAGATATTTGACCATCTACATTGCAATTAAAATCACCCATGGCTTTAAATAAATGCACAAGAACATCAAAGGTATCACTTACTCAGATGCACATAGGATTTCATGTTTTTGCGTCATTCTGTTGAATATATCATGATATATTATATATATGATATTACCAGCCTTTTCAGTGACTGTTACTACTATCACTGTGAAGAGGACATCTTATAATACCCTCATTAAGTTGAAATTCCCAGTATTGTTAGAGATTTCAGTTTGGATGCGTAGTTCTTTGACATTCTTAGAAAAACGCCTTGAGTCAATCAATCAATCATAAATTATTTATATAGCACATTCCAAGAGCCAAGGAGTGCACAAAGTGTTTCACAGACGTAATAAGAAACAGGCATTATACAAAACATCATTAAAAGACATGTATTAAAAGAGAAATATGTGTCAAAAGCCTGCCTCAAGAGGTGTATCTTTAGATGTGACCTGAAAAGTGACAGTTCAGTTATAGATCGCAGTTCAGGAGGAAGGCCGCTCCACAGCTCGGGACCAAACACTGAGAACGCACAGTCGCCCCACTTCTTATACCTGGACCTTGGGACCACCAGAGAGGTGTGGTCAGAGGAGCGCAGGGCTGGCTGGATGGTGGACAGTCAGTAGGTCTGAGAGGTAGGCTGGAGCTTGACCATTGAGGGCTTTATGCACAAACAGAAGCACTTTGAAATGTACCCTAAACTCCACTGGGAACCAGTGAAGAGAGCAGAGGACAGGAGTGATATGAGCATGTGTAGAGGTGTTGGAGAGGAACTGTGCTGCCGCATCTGAACCAGCTGAAGTCTGTGGAGCAGAGATTTTTTCAGTCCAGTATAAAGTGTCTCACAGTAATCAATACTCGAGCTGATGAAGGCATGAATGGCCTTCCCCAGGTTAGCACAGGACACAAAAGGCACTAACCTGCTTGTCAAATCTGAGATTGTAATCAAAGATGACCCCCAGGTTTCTCTCAGTAGGAGCAAATTGTGGTGCTGAGGGTCGATTCAGGGTTGAAGAAGATGTACTCAGTCTTTCCCTCATTCAAGAGAAGAAAGTTCTGAGAGAGACTCTTTTGGATTTACTTGAGGCAGCAGTAAAGACGATCCAGTGCCCTAGAATTGTTTGGAAAGTGTGGGATGTATAGTTGAATGTCATCGGCATACAGGTGGAAGTTGATGTTATGAGCAGAGATTATCTGACCTAAAGGCAGCATGTAGAGGAAGAATAGAATTGGTCCGCGGATGGATCCCTGAGGGAGACCGGAGGGGAGCTTGCATAGAGGGAAGATCGTTTAGCATTACTGAAAAAGTTCTATTAGAGAGATATGAGGAGAACCATTTCAACACAGCACCTTGAAGGCCAACACAGTGTTCAAGATGAGAGCGTGTCAAAGGCAGCTGTGAGGTCTAATGATATCAGCACTGCCAAGTTCTTGGTGTTGGTGTGAGAGCGGAGAAGATATAATTTTGCACTCTCAGAAGCGCAGCCTCAGTACTGTGTCTGGCTCTAAAACCCGACTGAAACTTTTCTGAGATGGCATGTAGGTGAAGATGTGACTGGAGTTGTAAAAGAACGGGTTTTTCCATGACTTTGGACTGATAGGGCAGATGTAAGATGGAAGGAAAGTTGGACAAAATGGTTGAGCTGGGTTTTTGAGGAGTAGTCTAACTACAGCATGTTTGAGGGCAAAGGGCACCATACCCAACCGGAGACAGTTATTAATAAAGGTGAGTAGGCAAGGGCCTATGGCATCAATGACCTTTTTCATTATTTTCATTGAATTTCCAAGGCTTAACACCTGGAGGGAGTTGTCTGCATAAGAACATTTCAATCTCCTCTTCCTTTAGCTGCCCGAGACCCTGTCCTAAACCTTGTCATTCTTGAAACATTCACACATAAAAGGAGTGCGCGCTGAAAATGAAATAAGAACATATAGAGAGTCAAAAGGAGACAGACCAGTAGAGATAAAAGTTTCATTTGACATAAGCTGGTAGCTGGAGAAACTCATTGTCAAATCAATACTTCATATTTTTTCAGTCTTTTTAGTGTTTTTATTGTCAAGCCAAGATTACAGCTTCTCCTTCAAAGTGTGTCGTCTGGAGCACTAACGGTCCGCCCAAATCACAACAAACATGGCTGCGAACGAGGATTAAAGAAAGGGGAAAAAAAAGAATCCACCAAACTGAAAAGAGCGTGGGACTGGAATAGAATCAGTGAGTGAAACACTAAAAGTTGTTTTGGCAGATTCCCAAAACAGCTATAGATACAGTTGGCAATGTGTCACATTAGGGGGTGTGGTCTGCCAAGGAGGAAACAATGAATGAAAATCTCAGATGATTCAAGGGTATGTTTCTTATACTGCTTTTTTTCCCATTTTCTAAAATGTTTTCTGGAAAATGATGTGTATTTCAAGAACAACTAATTCAAGTTGAGCCACAACTGAGCTTAAAGGACAAATATTCAGCATTTTTCATATTGTAATAAACATTAAACATACTCTTGAGTGCCTTAAATTTGCCATCTCAAAAAAAAAAAAAAAAAATTCTTTTTCATTCTATGACCTTTACAGCCAGCAGATGTTGGCAGCGCAATATACAATGTAGTGACGTTAGCATTGAAAATACATCATTGTACGGATTTGTTGCAGCAGTTATCATGTTTAGGCAGAAATGCTCAGAACGAGTTTAGCGATGACTTAAGGACTTAAAATAGCTAAAGATTCTCTGATAAGTGATGTATGAAGTCGGACAATACACCCGAAAATCCTGGAAGTTCAGCAGGACGTGTGTTTGACGCTCGGAGGGGGGACAAACATTCCTCAAAGCAGCGTGAATGCAACTCCAGGTATGTTTTTTTATGACGGAACATTGTTAGAACATGGTTTAAAGCTCAAAAGAGTCATTGTAGCAGAATATGTGTGCTTTAACAGATGTTGACCTGATCTTACCGCAGAAGAAAGTTAGTATTCTTGGATAACTCGACAAACTTAGGCCGTTCGACCACGTTATTCTTCTTCGTCTTTGGCTCCTTCGACTCCTAAAATCGACGCTTGTAGTTGTTGAACAGTGGGTGAAAGAGCAGCCCTGACACATTAAAATGAATGGATTGTTTCCCCTACCGAGGTCCGTTTTGTGGTCATCGGTTGCATACTGTATTCATCCCTATATTTTTACATATTAAAGTATACAACGTCCAATGAGAAGGCCTCAGTTTGGTGAAGGTTATCATTGTACAGTATGTAGACAACTTTTACTTTAGCGCTGCACTTCAGACTTTGGCCCCTCGTCACGCAGCAGCAGGTGGAACCATATGGTAAAAGCACATTGGTTTCCCCAGGACGACTTGCAACGATTTGCCGAACAAAGCCGAGAGGGGTAACATAAGGTGGTTGCTGCAGGGGAACACTGCATATCCTATGACGGATTCTGTCAGGGACTACAATAAATACATGGGCGGTGTAGATGCATCTTATGCCCTCATCCAATACTTTTGAGATGGCACTTGACTTTTCTGTACCATAAAGTCTGTTGCATTTCAGAGGTTCTTGGCTAGATCCATGCACCGTCCCCATTGAGAAGGAAAAAATAAGTAACGTGAGACACAAAAAAGCATGACGATAGGTTTCTGGCAGTGGGTTATGCATGTGACATTGAACCTTTGTCCCCCGAAGTCTCACTAGACTATTTAATTAACATCTATCTTAACATGGATTATAATGTAATAGCCGACTGTGAGTATGAACAGTAATTATGTGTTATCTCACCTCCAGCCTGGCCCCGTATCTCATCTTGTTAGGTGCACTGTGTTAATCCCATATTAATATTCATAATTCAATTGCCTCTGTTGTTCATGTTAATAGGTGCACAATCTTTAAAAAAAGAAAGAAAAAAAATGAAGCTGAGTAGACTTTATTTTTTCTCTAAAAAGTGGTGTCCCAGGCATAAAGAGGTCACATAAAGAAACCATATCGCAAAAGTAACAGTCATTAATACGTTTCTGGGTGGGGAAAATGTCTTAATGAGTAACAGGCCATGGTCACAATACACACACAAAACTATAATTAGATTAAAAAAAGACTGCCTTCTCACCCTCCGCAGGTGTCTCATCCTTTCTCTAAGCTCAGGTCTTCTATCAGAGGCCTGGGAGCTCGAGAATTCTGGTGGTGTTTTTGCTGTTCCAACCACTGTACCTTACTGGACTGGGATGTCTGAGGTTTCCTGGGATCTGTTTGTTTAGTGGTCACAGCCTGGTCACCTTCACCTTTCAATCCTGTTCCATTTCTTCTCTGAGCTCCCGGTATTTCTCTTGTTTCTCCTGTTTCTTTTTGCGTTGCCATCACATGGTATTGATTACCATACCAACTTTAATTTCCACTTTAGGAAAAGAAAAACACAACACCAGAGTTAAAGGTGAGTTAAAAAGGTGCATTTTTAGGAGGGAATCAAAACAGGCAGAGACTCAGCCTGTCTAATCTCTAACTGCAACTGGTTTCAGAGCCATGGGACAGCCACAGTGAAGGCACAGTCCCAACGAAGCTTGTGTTTTGTCTTAAGGAGCGTGGGAGGGAGCATATGTTTGGATCAGAGTGGTGGGCCATTCTAAAATTAGTAAGATGCTCTCATATTTTCAGGTTGTAGTTAAGAGTCGAGCTGCCAAGTTTTGGACACGCAGCAAACAAGAACATTTTGGCAGACATCAGCGTGAACTGCATTACAATAGTCCAGTCGGGTTAAAGGCGTATATTACAGTTTCAAAATGTTCTGGTGACAAAATGGGCTTAAAATTGGCTGGAAAAAAACTAGACTAGACTCAGGGTTTTTACTCTTTTTCAGCAATAAAATTCAAGCACTTTTCAAGCACCTTCAAGGTATACTCGCGGGTTATTTCCAGCACCTTCATACTTAACTTCGGCCAACACACACCATTAACAAACTGGTAAATGTATATCTCAACTGTGGTTTCTGAAATTGACAAAATAATGTTGAGATCACAGGAAATGGGTTTGTTGAAGTGTGCTCTATTGGAAATTTCCTGTATTTTAGGACATTTTAGAAAGTTGCATAAATTAGCATGCAACTCAGTATGAAAAAGCAAGCACATTCATGGCTCGTTCACAAGTATTTCACTCGATCGGAGTCAGCGACCAACCTTGAAGCGACAAACAAACATCGGTATTGTGAGAAAAAGCGCTGCCACTGTTAAAGTAAACATGCTGCGGAGAACACAGAAATGATTTAGAATTATTTGCATACAATGTTATAACAGAAGCACAAAGCAGTCACATCTCCAGACTTCCAAACACCAAATTACAGAAGAATTAGCACTTTTAAGTGTCAAAATTAGTTGGTACAAATTAGAAAGATTACATTTTAAACATTTTCAAGCCGTTTTTACAAATACAAGCACTTTCCCAACCTTGAAAACAATCAAGTAAAATGCAAGTGTTTTCAGGGATTTCAAGCATCCGTACTAGACTAGACTAGCAGACTAGACCCTTGATTTTCAACCAGCATGCTGGGGAACACTAGTGTGTCTTAAAGTTTTGCTAGGTGTGCCTTGAAAATTTGAGTTGACTGATTCACAAATATGGGTGCAATTGATTAATTTACCTTTTTGGAGTGTCCTGAGCAACTTTTGCACCCAAAAAGAACACAAATGTATCACTATTCCCAAATTTAAAATGACACAGAGATTATTTGCCTCAATATATACCATATTTTTTTTACCAAAGGGTCTGATTTGGTAATGTTTTAGTTGTAGGCGGTGTGCAAATATACAAATTTTAGTCTAAGCCAGTGTTTCCCAACCTTTTTGTCTCGAGTACCCCCTAAGACTTGACTCACACTCAGAGTTCCACTTAACTTGAGTTTTGTGCAAATAAATGGACTTACTAGTGGCATATTGTCACTTATTACATTATATTTTTTGTTTTATTATATTTACGGTCCAAGACACAGGCAACAATTACAAGTACCCCCTGGTAACTGCTGAAGTACCCCTAGGAGTCCCCGTACCCCTGGTTGGGAAACGCTGGTCTAAGCAACTTTCACTTAATGGCTGTTTTTTTCCACTGCACGTCCAAATACCTTGGAGCGGAAATGGCCAATAATTATGTCATATTAACATGCATACAGTTCTTATGTCTCCTTGCAATGTTTTTTTATTTTTTCCCCTCCGTTTTTCTTTTCCTAAAACACAGCTACCTTGCTACCTTTGAGCTTCCCTTTTCCCACCCTATCTGTGGTTTCCTGACAGAAGCAGCTCGTATTGAGTTGTGGAGAGAATGAAGAGTCCAGAGGGCCGTCTTTATCCACTTCACACAGACAGATTCAGTAAGTGGGGGTGACAGAGGGGAGCGGGCCAGAGCACACATCACACACTCTCGCACAGAATCACAGGTACTAGACCCACAAAGACCTGCTACAACCCTCAGACATCAGCACATTCAGAACTGGTCCAAATCTGCAAACGACTACACTTTCAGATGGAAGGTTTCACAAAGGACGGCAGATATGTACCAGTTAGAATCCCATAACCCATTGTTTTCAAGACTGCGATTGAGCCTTCGCTGAGTCTAAGAACTGCCAGGCACCGCCATCACATCAGCTTGTGTTCATGGATCAATTTTGGCCATCTGCAAAAAAGTATTACTGATAGTGTGGAGTCTTGTGTCGTAGCTCAAAAAATGTTGGTTGTACATTGCTATAGAACAGGGGCATCCAAACTTTTTCCATTGAGGGCCATCTATTGAAATATAGACCAAGCGGAGGGCCACAAATCAATCGCGAAACGTTAAAAAAAGCTGCATTTATCTGATGTTTTAAGCGCCACCACATCTACATTCAGTCTGTGCCTTAATATCAGGTCTGTATTGCACCAAAATGTTACTTATTTGGGTTGGAATTGTAGAAAATCTGAAATGTGCTGTCAATAGTACTTCAATACACGCCAATTCACCAGGAAGCCTAAGGGCCAAGAAAAATTGGTCTGAGGGCCGCATTTGGCCCCTGGGCCTGAGTTTTGACATGCCTGCTATAGAACAATCAGAAACGACTTAAGACGAGCTGCAATTGATAAGCAGTGTCTGACCAACAGTGAACACCTTTGTTATGGGGCATTTTTGCACATAATACAAGTAACTAAGTCCCTATAACCCCCCAGTCCCTATTTAGTCAGGAGACCACCCCTTTCCCCTTGCTCATGTTCACACAGCTACAGTGACTAGAAGTAACTTTATATTAGAACATTTACTGGAACTAATAACAGTACCACACACTGATGAAGGTTCCTACAGTGTGAAAAGGCTATAAGCGCTGATCCCTCCGCTGGGGGGCCAAAGCGCCCACACAGTTCTCTGAGTGCGCCCATGCAAGAGGCCATAATGTTTCTCTCTTCCTCTTCTCTCTATCTCAGCGCCGATCTGGACCCGCTCTGCAGGTGCTGCCTTCGCTTCGTGTGATAAAGTTTAAGCCACGACTGTGAGCAAAGCAGGCCATCAGGAACAAAACTTGAGGGATAACAGAAACATAACTATTCACGAAACTGTGGGAGAGATATTTTGGGCAATTAGATCAATGGCAGCGGGAATCAGAAAAGGGGAGACAAGGATGTGATCCAGTGGTTACGTCAAGACAGGCAACAAGAAGGTTAAGGTGAGACGCTGCAGGTGAACGAGAAAAAAATGTTAAATTTAAAGATATCAATTGTAAACTTCTCCTGTCATTTACTCACATAAATGTAAGAAAAAATATAATACAAGTTTTTCATCATGTCACATTTACATGTAGAAGTAAGGCATTTTATGTGTAAAAAAATTGCCAAAAATACACATATTGGGACATATAAACTTGAAAAATGGACAGAACCAGGTTTAAATTTCTTGGTTCATTTTGTACACATATTAGTTACAAAAAATGTGAGGGGATTTTGGATTTCTTATTTAGTTTTTAAGTAAAATTTAGTAATTTACGACAAAAAATTGTCCTAAATATTCAAATTTTGCCTCATTTTTTTTACTTACAACATAAATAAATCAGTTTTAGGATTAGATATCAAAAAATCCTTCTATATGTTTCGTCAAAATCTTGTTGAGTCCAAGATTCCGTGAACATGCTCTTCTCCTAGGTCAAAGGACGTTCAACATCTGGTTCACGTAAGACCTTATATGGTCTCCCGACAACCCATTTGTTACTTTAAGGCTCCTCTACACCCATTTACGTCCAGTCTTGGTATGCAAGGGCCTCTTTGATTAATATGTGTTCACACTTCTTTGTGTTCGTAGAAACATAAGCTCTGTACTTGGAACTCATTATGTACGCCCACTTTTACTCTGTTTTGCATAGACGTATAAACTGGTGGTCTCTTCTGTGCTTCTTCATCGCGGCGTCAGCAGATCCGCTGACAATGCGTCCTGGATCCAGTAAACTATTTTCACATCTACCTGGTCTGGCCTTCTTTGATTTGAATCACTTAATATCATACAGTTTGGTGTGTGTGGGATCTACTTTAAGTGGTGATCTTTATGTCCCGAGGGAGAATTTTTTTTTTTTTAAAGAAAACAGCCTCTGAATTTACAATGTCCCAGAGAAATCTGTGGATGAAGTTGATTAAATGTAACAATAAAACATTTAGTTTCCACATTAGAGTCAATATGTTGAGAGAGCAAATGGACCAAAAAAAAAAAAATTGCTTTGCTTGTATTGTCTTGTCTTGTATTGTATTGATAATGACATGAAAGTCAAGTGCTCTTGTTTTTAAGCTGTAAAACTGCTTTAAATGAGATGCACAGATCAGTGGAGAATGTGCCTCTGAAGAGAGTCATGAGAACAGAATAACACAGCAGGAGAGACCAAGGGGAGAGGAGAATTGTATATACAGTCAATTGGTCTGCTGCTGTGGGAGGAAAGCACGGAAGTTTGTTTTGTTGGATTGAAACCGAGGAACACAGAGAAAACAGGAAATGTGACATGGATATGTGTGCACAGGCACCAGGGACTGCTGTCTACTATGGCTATGACGCCCAGAGCCTGGTTTGCTCAGACAAACACTGGTCATAGCCATGATTGATTGAATGAATCATTGTGTGTTGTCTCACCATTTTAAATTACCTTTATATTGTTGTGGGACATCAAAAATCGTACTAGACTAATAAGTGCCCCTGCCGGCTTTAGAATGCTTTGGATCAATTCTTTTAATGGTGAAATGTATGTCCATGTCACCCATACACAACACAAGTAAAGAAACGTAACAATACTTCATAATTAGAGTGCACAATGGACTAATTTTCACACGAATACATGCTTTTGTAATATATCTCTATTGAGGTAAAACAGATTTGACTTCATCGAAAAGGCTCAGTCTAGACCAGGTCTGGGCAAACTTTTTGACTCAAGGGCCACATTGGATTTTTACACTTGCCCGAGGGCTGGACCGTTTACAGTTTGGATGTTGTTAGCTACAGTGTATTACACACATACTATACACATAGACTTAATGCCTAAAATACACAAAAACTACAAAAGAATTGCAAAAATCATTACCTTTATTTATTTTAGACGGAACAGTGCTGTTGCTCACTCTTTTTAGCCGATGCATCAAAGTTTGGTGGCTAGAGGTGGCTATTGTCAAAACTGATCTTAAATGAACAAGCAACTGCAGCCTCAGACAATTATAAAATGACAAATGTGCCATACTTAACTCATTGACATTTTTTTATTAAATGTTTTGCGGGCCGGATGAAAATGCCAAAAGGGCTGCATGTGACCAGAGGTGCCTTAGTTTGCACCCTTCTGGTCTAGACTGTTCTTTTAGAAGAAAGTTAGATCTATAACTATTTATAATCTATAATACATATATATATATATATATATATATATATATATATATATATATATGTATGTATGTATTATTTATACACAATATATCAGTCTGGTCACCCTGCCCTCAGCTGTGCCTTGAGTCAACTCCAAAACTTACCGAGCAAAGATTGGTTTATTTTAGTGATGCAAACGGCGTCACTCTAGAGCGGCGGAAATAGCAGAGTTGGCTACAACACACGTATTCTCAAAGGCTGTGTCTGAATGTTCACACTCTCTCTTCTTCTCTAACCCCTCAGTCACTGCACAGTCCTGCCCTGTTCAGTGACTAAATAGTGCACTCAGTCCTGGAGGGATTCGGACACACAGATCACTTCTGTCTCCTCGCTGCACGTCATGTGACTCTGGCGTCTGGGAAAAAAAAAATTTGTCAAAGCTCCGATAAAAATGTATTTCTGTAATGAATATGGATCTAATCCGCCTGACACGCACATATTTATAGACTAATAAACATCATACAAGTTTTATTAACCATAGATTGCACGTTAAACATCAAACTAACTGGATTATTCAATGTTTTCCCGGAGATTTGCGATCTATTCACAGCTCAAGCTAAGGTAAGTGGCTAACGCCAGCAACTCTGCCGATTTGTTCATCATTTGCTAAGTGCTTTGTTCATAATCTTGGCTCAACAGTTAGTTTAAACAGCTCCTCTTTCTGCTTTCATTCAGTTCGCTGTAGTTTTTCCGACTCTTGCAATGCATTGTGGTCAATATTGACCAGTCTAGTAACCAGTGCTGGACACTACTTTCAAGATGCGTTGTGGGAAATTTTGAGTGCACTACTCTTTGACCTGTTGGACATTCGGACAGACCACTATACAATGATACACTCCCGCTTCCTGTTTGCTCGGGTTTGCTCCGCCATAGAAATCGAATTGACTCAAATGCCGATTTGATTTTTCCAGGCAGTCACTGTGCAGGAAAAAAAAAATCTAATTAACAAGCTGATTAAAAAGGCTGGGTCAGTGGTGGGTTTGAGTTTGAAAATTATAATAAAAAAAAAACTCAGGTACCGACCCTTAAACTTGATTCACTCTCACTGTTCCCATCAGAAAGTGTCTGACATGAACTCATTGCCATCTTGTATTTTATGTGGATTTTTTGTAGTTATGAAGTCTTTTTCATTTATTTTTCTTGAGATGATTCTCCCTCTTTTCATCCCACTGAACACCACAGGGAGGGTGAACATGAGAACCTGCCTCCCCTTCAGCTCTGAGAGGGCTGACACTCTTAATTGTGATGGACGCACCAGGATTCCCCAAGCGCCTTCTGTTTACCGCACACTACCAAACTAACAGTGCAGAAGAGTTTGAAGACAACCCAAAGCACAGTCTCTAGAGTGAGCTGAGGAAAGTGCCAAGTGTGAGAGCAAGGATAATTAACTCCTCTTTCTAATTAGGAAAGAACATCCACAGAGGATACAGTAGCAAGCACAAATAAACATCTAGGAGAGCCATACCGCATAATGGTAACTCATAGTCGTAGTTTCATATTGTGTGAAAGGCAACACACAACCCTTAAACACACTAAATCCTATTCTTTTAGATTTAACACCAAAAAGTCCAGGATGATTGGTTCATCTGGCGAATTTAACATTGTAGCAGCAGCAGTTTCACGTCATGGTTATTTTTACTTATGGGAATTTGTAGTTTTTTCTGCAGTTCTAAGGCTACTTGTATTTTTTGTTTAAATCTAATTCCCTGCCCCAAGCAAACTTCTGAAACCAAAGCCACTACCATTGCTAAATCCGTACACAGTTACACAGTCAGGCCATGGAAGTGTAAGAAGATATGAAAGATGACTCAGAGGACGTCAAAATGGTTTCAATGGCCAGTAGTCAGTGGCGCATGCTGCCAAATAGATTTTTTACAGGCCAGCACTGCCCACGTTAGACAGAAACATGCAGCACGTGATTAGCACTGACCAATCAGCACGACGGCAGCCAGTGCGGAGCTGAAGTTCCCTGTCAGCACACACAAACAGTTTGATTTCACATTGGTGCATTATGGGAGAATTTGTTCAGGTCCTGGAAGAGCAGTATAAAGAGGCCACTAATCAAACTGGCTTAAGGACTGAGTGTCTTATCCAGTTCTTTTTATAGAGTCATGGGTCAGGCCTTTAAAAGGATTAAGTAAATTTGTCCTCTGCATTTGAGCCACATCTACTGTGGCTGGAGGATTCTACCTGCTGTGCATGTTTTTGGTTGATGGGGGAAACTTGTACGTGCAGGAACCTATATTCCCTGTAGAACTTATGTTTCTTACAGACTAAGAAGTGGGAAAAATATTCAGTATTGCACTGAAAAAAGTTAAACATTGCTGTTGTTCATTCAATATATATTTTTGCCATTGGTCTAACTAAAGAAAAAAAAAAAATACAGATTTTGATTTGTGTCTGTATGTATTTATTGTATGTTTATCTAATTGGCTAATGGAAATCAACAGTAATTTACAATACTTAATTGACCCAATGAACATTTAATCATTGAGGATCTCTTGTGTTAAGTCCACCCTCCAACACAGGGGGCAGCACTGGCAACAATTTCACCTGACTCTGCCAATAACACAGAAGAAAATGAGATGCGTGCCATGTGCTCTGGATTCTTAGCACCAGCACCGGACCGAGACCTCGCCACGCACTGCTCCCTCACAGTGGCTCCACGGTAAAAAAGTCCCTTTGACATAGTTACCTTAGCAAATTGTTTCCATTTCTTTGCAAAGAGGTACGTAAAGTAAGCAACTTGGACATATATATATATATTTAATAATCATGTATTTTAATATTGTTAATGTTGTTGTGATTATTAATTAATGATTTTGCACTGCTGCCATTTGTGTTGCTGTGCTTTCTTGTAGCGCAAGCTTTCTCAAAGGTACCACAGCACCCGTAAGCGCAGGGTGCTGTGAGGTTTGATGGATGTTTTGAATAAAGACAATTTAATGTTGGCAGTTATTGATTCATTAATTAAATGTTCGAAACACTTTAAGTAGAATACTATTATGTTGTTTTTGACAGAAAATGGTCATAATTCATGCAACAATTTGTTTAAAAATGCATTTTTACAGAAGGGGCGTGGCATGGAGTGGAGCTGCTCTCACTCTTGCTCTCTCTCTCTCTCTCTCCCGAGGCTCGTGATGAGTGAGGGGGAAAGATGGGGCGAGCACTCATATCAGGAGATTGAAACGTTGTTGACACTTTATTACATGAAAAACGGTCCAGGAATCACAGAGAAACGCCCCGCGGTAGTTTTAATCCAAGAGCGAGTCTTAATTATTATGCGCGCGAAAATCGATCAGCGGCAACGTAAGCGGTTTTAAACATGCGTCTAAGATATTTGCCTTGAAATATGAACAGATAAAGGCACTATCACAACTGATTGCAGGTCACTGAAAGAGAACAGGGCAGAGAGCAGGAAAGACAGAGTCACAGCAGCCCGCTTTGCTTTGCACTTTCATCAGCATTTAGCAATACAGGTAATGCTTCAAGGTTATTAAGGCTTCAGTTGTGTTTGGTATTGCCATTGTATTTTCAAATCATAGCCAAATAAAAAAAAGAAAAAAAAGAACAGTGTCTTAATTAAATTCTGATTCAATACTAATGCAAGATTTAAAATTTCAAATGAATCAACCTTTATTTATAAAGCCCTTTACAACACTCAAAGTGCTTTCCAACACATAAACATTTAAAACATTAAACCATAATACAGTACATTCAACAGAGCAATCAATAAAACTAAGTGAACAAAATAAAATGCCACTACATTAGCGTTAAAAGCCAGTCTGAATAAATAGGTTTAAAGACTCGATTTTAAAAGGTCAAAGCCTCTGATGGTTCATTCCAGGGGGCAGTTAAAATGAACTTAATTATCACATAGCAGGGAATGCTAAAATTAAAGTCTTTAAAACCTGAACTCAAAATAACCTTGCCTGCGTTATAATGTGTATTGTAACACAGGAGTTGTTGATGTAATCCCTCATTCGTCCAGGCATGTTCCATCGTAGAATAGGTTTCAGGGGCTGTCATCAGGACGCTGTTTGAAGATCGATCTTCAAACAGCGTCCGGATGACAACCCCTGAAACCTATTCTACGATTTAACACAGGAGGTTTATTTAAAATGAAATGTAACATAAAACATAGGGGTGCCTCTGCTTAGGAAAGGTGCATGTGGGGGTGCCTCAGGGCTAAAAGGTTTGAGAACCACTGCTGTAGAGCACTGGAGCTGGTCCGGCCCTCTGTGTGAGATCAGGCGGAGTTTAACTCGTCAAATGCACAGGGAGAGCTGTGTAACGTAGGCTAAATTGGCAGTATTTGTGTCTTCAGCGACGCTTCCCTTTGGTACAGTTGGGCACAAAAAAGAAGACTCTGCACACCACACTATGTGCTACATATTTAGTTTAGTACTTGTGTGCGGTGAAAATATCAGCGTGGTTTTTGCACCATGTGTGAAGAAGACTGCTTATCACTTATCTTACCTCTTCTCTCCACACATGGGCTACAGACCAAACGACACACGTGTGATTTCTGGCTGTATTCCACAGAGTGCTCATGGGTAAAAGCGTGCCACTCTTCTCTGTACACTTCATGTCCTGGTCCAAACATAGAGACAAACAAAAGGAGAGTCCGAGTTTGTCAACCGTCTCCCTTAAGCGTTACCACGAAGCTACTGACCATCACCAAATTATCAACCTTTATTTAAGAATTCATTGAGATCGAAACCTCTTTTTCAAGGGTGACCTGGCCCGAGAGGGGAGGAGCCTATTATACATGATTTTAGTGGTAGGGCAAACTGGAACACCCGGCGGAAACCTGACACAGGAAGAACATGTAAAAGGCCCCAGGGGGCTCAGGAATTGAATGATTTAAACGATCAAGTTGGTTATTAAATAAAGACTTTTCTGAATTTTTGTTCAATTTGCAAATTCCCATACAAATCACATGCAGAGATTAAAACTTCTTATTCAATTTGATTGAATTCTAAAAGCTGTCTATGAAGCTGTTGTCTGTCTGTTGTCTATTAATCACACATGCCTCTATCTAATTGTGAATCTGTTTTAAGTGATTTGGCTGCTCTTTGCACATTCAGTCCCATTCAAGCTGCTACAGAGAAAAATGGGCCTCTCTCAACTGGCTGGAAATGAAAAGCCTACTATAGAAAAAATGTCTTTGTAGTGGAACCTGTAGAATATATTTTGGACTAGAAAAATGGAAAGTCTTTTCAGTATGTGCCTTTGTTGAAAACACTGCAGTATTTGTTAGGTTGTGATTCTGTCTTACAAAAGAGACCACATTTGAAGGAAAAACACAAACCCACAATACGCTATATAAATCATTTTAAAGGATGGACTTGTGTTTCAACAAAACAAGATTCTCTCTGAGGACTGTGCAGTTTCATTGATTCTGTACATAGACGAATTTGAGATCTGTAATGCTCTCTGGACGTCGCGGAAAAAGCCTAAAGTTTGTGCACTGTGTTGGATTGTGGGAGATGCACTCATACAGTTCGCTGCATTAATCAACAGCAATGATGTTAAGACTTTTGGCTATAGCAAGGTATTGGAGCCCCTAATTAACGATTTAGTCATTTTAGAAGAGTCAAAGCTTTATTTGCACAAGTTAGAAAAAATACTCAAAGGTACGTTGTTGTGTGTTGTTGCTGACAGTCTTAGTGCACACAGTCAGTTTGTTGAAAACTGCAGACTACCTAATCTGCACTTAAACCCAAAACAAATATTGAAACTGAAAGTAGACATTTTTGTCACCTTTTGTCACATTTCTATTAGACTGACTTTAGAGCAGACACATTTTCAAATATACATTTTCTTTTATGTTGAAAACCATGTACTCCCATTTTCAACTTTTCTTAAAGGATAAATATTATGCATTGTTAATATAATTGTCTTTTAGTTGTCATCTAGTGACGCTTTAGGGAATCGCGGTAAGTTGAAAGTAAACCGCCCCTGTGCTTTTATTACCAAACTGGTAGAATGTGATTAGAAAACAGAAATGAACAGCAAGCAATTTAGCGATGATTTATAGACTTAAGAATGCTAAAAAAAAGTAGCTTTTGCATATAGTTTTCTTTTGCATTAACAAAAGTAGAGAGTGGTGTGCTTTTTGACTAGTCCTTTTGAGGATATTTTGACATTGATATGTTTACTAAAACATTGTTTCTAAAGTACCACAGTTTCAGTATCAATACAAAACGTAAGAACGTATGTTTTATATCATTTTATGTATTTGCAGGCTTCACTGGACACATTTGCACGGAGGCAATGTGTGCTGAAATTGCTGATGGTTTCCCTTGGAGACACAATTGATGAAATAATAAAGGAACATCAGGTATGATACCAGGGTTTATAAAGAATATAAAACCTATATTTGATCATATGAAATGCTCTTCACCATTTAGCAGTTCCTAACTGATGGTCCCTTGAGCCGTAGACCAGGGTGTGTCTGACCAAGTCTAGAATTAACATACTCTTGTGTCCTTAATTAAGATTACATGAAATAAAATGAAAAAAATCTAAATTTTAAGGAAGAGTGCTTATAATAACAATCCTCTGCCACTTATCTGGCCTTCATCTACAGCCTTCAGGAAATAATGATGCTGTCCTCTGCTGTATAGCAACCTTCCCTTGAAACCTACAGATTCTAAAAAGAGAAAAGAAAAAATTACAGTGAAGCTGTTGCTGAATCATTTAATTTAGCCACTAAGAATGTTGGGTATTTTTCAAATCAAATAATATAGTTGCATAGTACACAGACGAATGAGGGTTTACATCGACGAATAGTTGCATAGTCTCTATTCTGTGGTAGAATTGTCAAATTTGCTGGCCTTATATGACCTAATCACTGGGTCTGTCCTGTGGAAACAAGAACTGCTACAACATTTGAACGTGAAATTATCCCAAACATGTGTGTAAATGAGTAAAGAGATAACGCTTAATGTTTTATTCTTTATTGTATTTCTCTTGCGAGGCTCATGTCACAACAATGGAATACAAGGGTAATTATGATAATGAGATGATGGATGGGTAGACGCAGGATGGGGGCTTCGTCTCAGGTGGTCAGCCCGGGCGATTCTTGCATCATCCTCGATGCAGATGCCGTGAGCTGATGGGCAAAACAGACATCAGGTGGAAAATGAGACCAAGTGGGCAAAGACTGATGATGTATAAGCTTGGTAATAAAAGCTCAGGTTCTGGGCGATTCCCTAAAGTGCCAGTAGATGGACACCAACAACTAAAAGACAATAACAATATAAAAAAGAATGCATCATATTTCTCCTTTAAGAAAATGCTCTCCTAAACATTTGCAAAGTTTTAGTTTGTTATTATCATGTTTGGATTCATACTGAAAGTGTGGTACTTTAGAAATGTTTTAGTAGGTGAGGTGAGGTGAAGTGTGGTCATGATCCCGAGCCTCGATCATTAATTGTGACACAAAATACTAGAACTTAAATTATTTGACTGCTGTTTCTTTACAGCGTTGGATTATTGAATTATTTTTTGTCAATTTACTGTATGCTTGTCTAAGAGTCTGACTTGGAGGCGACTATTGCTGTCATTGTGACATCCACAGATGCCAGAGTCGTTCTAGAAGGTGAAGAGGTCATGATGGAGCTGCATTCTATGTTCAGGGTTTTGTCATGCTGTTTGGACTCATCTACACACAAAACATGAGGCACCCAAAGAAATGTGAACGCACTTTTGAGCTCATATACAAGGTTCTCATGGGACTGGATGAAAAGAAAATCACAAGCTGAGAGTCTACAAAGCAATTGTGTTGATTTGGAAGCCATCTCTTTTTAAAAATGTTACCCAACAGTTTTAGTCATACCAAAATGTTAAAGTAGCTGTCTGTTCAAAATGAACACAAATTCACAGGTTTATATTTGAATTTGATAGTTGTTGAGACGCTTATATGCCATTCGTATATGACTTCCATATACATTGTGAGTTAAGCCAATCTTTTAAGTACAGTTTGTGTCAATTTCTGATTTTACATTGGCCCAAAAATGCTAATGAAATGTATTAAATGGTCCTGTCCCTTTAGTAGAAAATGGAGAATATAGTAGATACCAGAAGACAGGCACACACACCCAGCACTGATATTAGAATGAACATTTCCCCCACACAGTTTTGTACCATCTTAGGTTTAAAAAAGCATAAACAAAAAACATTGAAAATGTCCTCGATTATGGCAAAAATGATATTCACGATCATTTGTTGCATAATTGAAATCACAATTAGAGAAAGTTTAGACAGAATATATTTGATTAGTAATGCTTTAGAAAAGTGCTTTTGCTCTAAGTTTTGAGTTTTCAATTACAACATTGTTGTAATTGAATGTGTGAATTACAACATTGTTGTAATTGAATGGAGTAATAATTGATACAAGCAACTGCACAGCAACTAAACCAAAACTGAACTAAGACTAAGCCAGAATTAAACCAGAATGGGACCAGAACTGAACCAGGACGCAACCGGGAGTGGACCAAGTGTGAACCTGGGACTAAACCGTGACTAAATTGGGAAATTAACCAGGACTAGAACAGAACTGAACTAGAACTGGACCAGAAATGAGACAAGACTGAACCAGGACTAAACCAGGACTGGGCCAGAATTAAACCAAGACAGAATAAGCAATGAACCAGGTTATACCTTTATGCTAATGAAGAAAAAGTAGGTGTGCATAATGAGTTGCAAGTACAGAACTTAGGTTTCTAAGAACATAACAGTACGACGACACATTAATCAAAGAGGCCCTTGCGTGCAAAGTTTGAATGTAAGATGGGTGTCGGGGCCAACTAAAGTAACTAAGGGGTGCCATAAGGTCACACCATACGTGAAGCCAGACGTTGGATGACCTTTGCTCCTGAAGAAGAGTGTTTTTCCCTGTAATGGAATAAAACATACTCTCAGCTCATAATTGAAATCACGATTATTTCAAACAATTACTTCTATATTGTCAACATTATCTGTAGAGAAAGTATCGACCAAATCTATATTATCAGTAATGTATTAGAAAAGTGCGCACTTGTAATTCTAAACAGCAGGCAATTCCGGTAACGCTTTAGATTAAGGTTCCTTAGTAAACGATTTATATTGCATTAATAAGCACTTGTTATGTGTTTATAAGCACTTCTAAGTCATTTACAAGCATTTATTAGCGTGATAATTGAAAATAATGTAATATGCAGCTCACTGATGCTCTGTACATGTGGTTTATTCACTCAAACATGTTTTGGCTGATGGATGTATAAGGCATTATAAGTGCATAAACAAACTATTAGTGCTTATTAACATCTTATAAATAGTTAACTAAGGAACCTTAATCTAAAGCGTTACCCAATTCCCGATTATAGCATTTTTGTAATAATTGAAATTGCGATCACATATACGAGTAATTGCACTGTGAGACACGTACATATGAAACGGTTTGGCAGATAGTTCCGGTGTTATGACTTTGCACCACCTGTGAACTGTAGACAGGTGAAGACTTAAGGTGACACCTGGACAGAAATCTACAGCCCCGCGGCCGACAGCCTGTCACTCTGTCTGAGCCGCTCGCCGGGATTTGGCAGAGCACACTTACCTTGTCACATCCAGCGCGTTATAGTCTGTCATTAGAATATGCAGGGTCTGATTCTGAAAGCACTCATCTCCACACTCTGAGCACGGTTTCAACTAAAGAGCAATTAAATGAAGGTGGAAAGTTTATAGTATTTATGAGCTGTGTTTTGTAATGCAACTGAAGGATGAATGCCAAAAGTGTCTGGCAAGAGAATAGTCGGTTTCAAACAGCACCGCAGGGGTTGAATGTAAATGTATATATTTTTCAGAACTGAGTGGTTGTTTTGAGGATAGAATGTGCTGAATCAGAATTACTTTTATTCATACCCCAAGGGGATTTTTTTTTTTTCTTTACAGACATGCAACTGATCAGAAAATAGAAGTTCTCAAAAAATAAGACTAAACATGTTAAAAAATAAGAAGCTAAATTAAAATATCAGTATCACAATAGATATAACAGATGTTTAACTAAATCCTTTGTATGAAAAAAAAATAATTTACACTTTAAAGGACAAATATTCAGCTACAGTTTTTGAGCTTTTAACCATGTTCTGACAATGTTCTGTCATCAAAAACACACCTGAAGTTGCATTCACGCTGTTTTGAGGAATGTTTATTTGAAAATCCTCCCCCTCCGAGTGTCAAACACACTCCCAGTGGAACTTCTTTGTTTCTGAGACATATTTTCAGATCATCTACGTCACTTATAATCTTTAGCTGTTTTAAGCCCTTAAATCATCGCCAGACTCATTCTGAGCATTTCTTCCGTTTAAACACAATTTTCTAATAATATACAAAAAGATTGATCAATCGTCGCGCAAATAACACTTGAACACACATTCCCGTCTTACTTTCTATTTTGCTCACTGAGTGCAAATGTTTACGACAGTGTTACAGCGGCACACTGTCGACTGCTGCGCATCCAACGCTTCAACTAAAGTCAGCGCACGCTAGCCAAATAATGGCATCGAGCCGAAAAAAGTGGATCCAGGTGGACGGACACAGAGCATGGAAAGGACAACTGAAGACACAAATGCACAAGCTCAACGAAAGTCTGCAGCAGTGGTGTAGTCTACGTGATTACCCTTGCGGTACTTTAGTGCTTTCTCTCCGTTTAGTGACCAGTACAAACTTTACATCCTCCTCTTTCTCTGCAGTCACTTCTGAGCTGCTTTGAGGTGTCACTCCTTTTTTCTCTTTACGCGGCGCAGACAGTGAGCGATGGAGTCTGGGTTTAGGAGCAGACTCGGACAGATGCACGGGCGGATCAGGTTTATTCGGGGGCCACTATATGACCACTAAACATTTTTATTTTGGTCTCAAGCTACAAAATGTTCTTTATTTGACGTTAATCTGCCTCTTATTTGCAGAGAAAGGAGGCAAAACGTTGAATGAATGAAAGAGCAAAAGACGCAAATGCAGCGCCACATTCGCACAGCTAAGCCAAACTCGCTCTTGCAAAAGACAAATGTCATAAATGTTCACACAAAAATATAGGTTTAGCAGTCCTGGAAAAACTGTTTGCAGTAAAGAAGAAGGGAAACTGCGTATGAGGACGAGGAATACAAGAGTGGATGATGATGCTTTGCAGCTCGCTCCTTATCTTTGGTTTGCCAATGTGGCTCTCCTTTCGAAAATAGTGAGGACCACTGCGATCGTTGGAGCCCTTTGCGGTCAATAGTCGGTTAGTTTTTTTCACTGTACGTAGAGTCATACCAGACCAGCAACCGGTGTTTGAACTGTCCACCAAGGGCTGAATGAAATCTCACATAAACGCTGTTTTGATGCACTGTTGTAGTGATTATGAACAAAGCACTCTTTGTTTAAGAGTCACGTTGTAAATCCGCTAAGGTTAGCCGCTTACTTATCTTGTGCAGAAATCGATAGTTTTTCATCTGAGGCAAAAAGCTGTCTGTTTTCTCCACCAAACGTGAAATCCAAGATAAATAAACCATGTTAGATTAATATTAGTTCATAAATACTACAGTTTCTCTCAGGATAAACCCATTATTTTGGAGTTTTAGCGAACTTGTTTTCACTCAGAGGCGTCACAGTAGCGTGATGGTGCTTGCTTGGGTGCACTCTGGTGGTGCAGTTGTGTATTAAAACATAGTAGAAAGGGTTTCAGGGGTTGTCATCCGGTAAAAGTCGAAACGTCTCGATCTTCAAACAACGCCCGGATGACAACCCCTGAAACCCTTTCTACGATGGACCACACCTGGACGAATGAGGGTTTACATCGATGTATTAAAACATAGTAAACAAAGCAAAACATGAATCGTGCCAACTGGGCAAGATGTCTTCATCCAATTAAGCATGAAGTCACAGTTAATCAGCTAATCAGTTAACCATGAAAAACTCTATCTGTAATTAAGTACAGGATAGGATGGCATTAAGACAAAATGATATGCTGATTCCATGTGAAAAACAGCAAAAATGCCATGCCAAAGTAAAACTAATTTCAGAAAGTTTCTCCGACCTTTTAATGACCTGAATCTTTTCTGTTTCAAAATGTTGCGACAGTTTAAGCAAGAGAATAAAATATTTAATTTCCTATAATCCTAAAAGTATTTTGGAGAGATACGATCGGTGTTTGCTTCCACTTCTGAGATGACAGTTCATTTTGCTGCAGCTGTAAATAATCTTTATCACAGATATTATCACTTGCCCATTAAGCAGCAAAGATTCAAATGTGCTGGATTATCGCAGTGGAGGAAAAACATGTCTTGTAATGTATTAGAAGTGTATTAATATGAGGATCTCTGGCATTAGCAGAGGTCAAAATGACTTTCTCATGTGCACTAGTTAATATTATGACAACATTAAAAAGCAACTTTGAATTAGCGATATATCATTAGTTATGATATATATTATTGTCTGAGATATTAGATTGTTCTATAGTATTCAACACAATCAATGGTTCATAATGTGTCAGATACAGAAAAATATATCTGCACAGGTTATTCCAATCAATTTGTTGTTATCAAGATGAACACTTCAAATCTTGATGTTAGGGTTTTAGGTTCATGAGACGTGAGGGTTGTATTCTTCAGGTTTTCATTTTCAAATTAAAAAAAATATATACATATTGTTATTAGCCTTTAAATATGCTCGTGAGTACCTTACGTTTGGCATCTCATGTTTAGAACTAAATAAAAAGATTTAAAAAGTATATAAAACAAAATGATTATTTCTATCTGGGTTGTATGTAGGAAAAAGCATTTTTCCTGTTTGACTATTTTCGTTGTTTATAATGTTACTTATTGGTTGGACATGGACAGCAAATATGACATATATAGAGATAATTCCACAACTGTTACCTGGCAACCATTTTGAAAACAAGGGCCAAAATCCATATAAATTACACAACAGTTATGATTTGACACATTATAATACTGGACACCACCTTTTTTGTTGAATGATGGTTTAAACTGTCAGAAATCTATTTATTTTCAATTGTATGTCGCTTTTTAATGACACAGGTGGAGGGATTACATTTTAGAACTCGGCACTACAGATGTCAACTATGATAAATATTTAACACAGGTGCCCTCCCACCAAACTAAGTCAGTATTAGAGAAAAATGAGAACCTGTCATATAGACTTGAAGGTCAAAGTACACTTTATTGTCCCCATAGGGAAATGTATCCTCTGCATTTATAATGTAGCCTAGCAGTTCCAGTGATCGTGTTTAGATGACACAAATGCTCTGAGAAAGTCTGGGGATGATTTAAGGACTTAAAAGAAGATTCTCAGATAAGTGATGTCAAGTATCAGAAAAACGTCATCCATCGAGGGAGTTCAGCAGTCAGAGGGAGAGGATTTAAACCGGATTCATCGAACTAGTGTGAATGAATCTAAATGCAACTCCAGGTTTCTTTTTGATCATGGAACATTAGAGCATGGTTAAAAGCTCAAAAAAGTCACTATAGCATGTGTCCTTTAACAAAATGATAAGAGATCAAATAATCGTTGACAATCGAGTTTGTATGATTATGACGTTAAATATTGATGCGTGTAATCGGATTATCTCTAATGTTCCGGCAGCTGACACAGTTAGCCTTCACTTCAGATTTGTCCAGACTGACATGTCTTTGACGAACTTTTGACATTGTGAGTAAATCCTATTATGTAAATACAATTGATCGGGGCAGATGCAGATTATTACCTGGGTCAATTTATGAACTCCATCAGACAGAGGGTTCATTCTGATGAGGTGAAGGTGACTATGTACAGTTTGACAACCTCAGAGGGGTCGGACAAAACAGGGACTTTAGCTTTTGCTGTAATATTGCACGGGAAAGTCAGGGGCAATGCAAATGTTTGGATCCGTTCAGTGTGATGACCCCTCAATTACTCTTCTAGCGGTACGAACTATATCATAATGCCCAAGTAGTTCACCCATTTCATCCATTGTGAGGACTATCCTTGTTCAGGTATTGTTTCTATGGACCTTTTGTGTGTATTTTCAAGCACTTTCTGAACCCTTTCTCCCTGTATCAAATGTGTCGCATCTCTTGGAATAAGTAAATGAATAAAGGGTTGCCTCTGCTAATTATGGATGTAAGCGCCAATTATTGTAATTGAAGAAGAGTGAGTTCAAGCTCACAATAATCACAGTACTCACAATACTGCAGTACAGAACCACCTGGAGACAACTCATCTGCTGTTTTAGCCCCTGACACAGATTTTATTGTAGGATGTTTTGGTGCTCTGTGTCAGCAAAAGGTGCAGCCCATAAAATAATGAATCCACATTTTACTATTGACACCGAAGAAATATCTCTGTAATTGTTTTACTTCAATCAAACTAGGACTTCCAAGAGTGCTGTGCTCAGCTGTAGACCTACTCAATAACAATTATATTAATACTTCTACTTACAGTATTTTAAAAGCTACACTAGTCATAACCTAATTGGTGGTAAGCTACTCTTGTAGCCACAGCTGCTCAGGGGCATATGACAAAAGCAGCCACAACCAATCAGTCACACATCACATTCACAACTAGGGAAGGTGGGTGAAGTGTCCTGCCCAGGGACACAATTAAAGTATGCAATGAGGAGTGGGATTCTCAAACAAACTATTCTGCAGCGTCCTCATTGTGTAAGTCTTAGCTATTATGCTGCAGATCATCTGCAGACTTACTTACCCGTCTTTCCTGACAAAAGTGGTGCTCTGCAATCTCTGACTGATTGCATTGCTGACATAAAGATGTGGTTAGGGCAACATTCTCTTCACTTGAATGATGACAAAACTATGTATATTTTATTTGATGACTCTGTGTTTTCTGATTGTTTGTCATCCAAGTAACAAAAAAAAAACACTGTAAAGAACCTCGGGGTCATTTTTGACTATTTCAAATTTGACAAACAGATCGACAATGTGGTGAGAGCAGGTTTTTATCAATTATGTCTTTTAGCTAAGGTAAAGCCTCTTTTAAATCACACCAACCTTGAAAGGACTATTTATGCTTTTAACAGCTCAAGAATAGACTAGCGTAATGCACTTTATGTGTCTCCGACTCTGCCCTCAGTCGCCTCCAACTCGTGCAAAATGCTGCTGCTTTCTCTTTGACCAACACATCCAGACATCAGCACATCGCCCCAGTTCTTTTTGCTCTTTACAATTTTGCTCTTTGTTTTTAAAGCACTTAATGGCCTTGCCCTCTTTATTTGACCAAGTTCTTGTCAGGAACCCAAGCTGGGCTTTAAGATCAACAAACCAACTTCTACTGGAAGTCCACACTGGGGCTTTCTCTGTCGCTGGCCCCAGACTCTGGAACAAACTTCCCCCTGATATGAGAATCATCACAGACTATCTTTATCTTTATTTTTTTTTTATATAGTGAGTGTATTGTATTATGGTTTTATGTATTTTACTGGAAATCTCTTAAGTTATCTTGACTGTTGTAAAGGGCTCTATAAATAAACGTTGTTTGATTGATGGATTATGTGGAAGCCATTCTCAGTCAATCTCATTCTGAGATTATCTGAGCAAACATTTCTTCAAACTATTAATTAAATCTCTGTCTGTACAGAGCATGCCTCACATAGGTTAACTGAAGTGATTGTCCAATCCAGCTCTTTTTGGTGTTTGAAATGTAATAACCCGGCCTGACATTAAAGTCCCATTAGTGCCACCTAATCATGCATCTATTCACGCTGCACCAGAACTCATCACTGACTCGCCCTCCTCTGCACGAGCTCCCACTCCTACAGCCAAGTTTATCATCAACATGAAGCGAGGACGACCAGACTAAAGACTGGCCTCTCTTGAACCGTTACACTATGGACTTTTACGAGCATTACAGAGATTAGAACTTTGATTGGGATTTAAAGGTCTGCGTTATAAAGACTGAGCATTTCATTTCAGTGGTTACAAAACAAGGCAGAGAAGTGTCCTCACCCTCCAAGAATTAGGCAACACTGGCAACAGTTCATCGGTTACTTTTAATTAATTTATAGTCTTATTGCCTCCATAAGAACTTTGTTTCGCCTTTAAAAAGATATAGTATTTTGATTTAAGTTGCTTGAACCCCATGGATAGCAGCTATTGTTGGTGCAAAGCGTATCTTTTTGGGGCAAGGTACCATAGCTTTTCTCTTTTATACAATACACTTGAGTCAGGACTATCAAGTCCTTGACTGGCTGGAAGTTTCCAAAGCCTGAGGTGCTGACTAGCTAAAAACCCTATGCACCAAGCAGCTTCGAGCTCGAAGCGGTTGAAAAAGGAAGGAGTTTGTTCGGAGTAGGATTGCTCTCTGAGCCGTAAAAGAGCTTGGACTTTTTGGCCAGTACCATCAGGCCAGTCCGCCACGTCCAAGTCCCAAGACGAGTCAGAAAGGAGGAACTGCACATGGCAGTTCCACAGGAGAGAACCATCCAAGCCCTCCTACAACCAAGGAACAGAGAAGACAGAGTCTGAGAGCACCTCGTGCTTATCAGCTCAGCTATGGGGAACAAAGGCCCAAGGAGCTGACTCCTCTGTCGTCCAAGATCTGCGGCCATCTTTTGACATGCTTTTGACTGCACATATGGACCTTTCTGCGATTCTTCAGTCTACAACAAGAACCTTCAGGTTTTCATCTGTGACCATTTGCTGCCGGACCCAGACGCTCAACAGTGAAGCGTCCCCTCTTCCTCCTTTCTTCACAGGAGACATCTTCAGGGAAACTCTTCAGCCACAGCCGTGTCCCAGACCCGACGCTCTGCAGCATCTGACCCTCAGGTCACGACATGGACACAAGGCTGGAGAAACTCTTGGGTCGCAAGCGCACAGATTTCACAGACACTAATTGGTTTAATACATTTTCATTGTTAAATTTAACTCCAACACATAACTAGATAGATCCACAACAACCTTGTCTAGTTTTATAATGATTAATTTGTGTATTTTATCACCATATTTATCTGTTTGTATGTTAATCAATAAATCTCGATAAAACACAGTTGGTAAAGTGTGATTTTATTTCCAGAAAGTCAATGTCACGGTTACGTTCTTACAACCTTCAGATTGAACGTTTAATTATTAGTAATAAAAATTGTACAATTGTTTATTGATAATTATTAATTTTGATATTTGATTTGGAAATTGGTAATTTGCTCAAAGAGGTGGTGCCCTGATAAAAATAAATAAATGAACTTACCACACACTCACCAAGGGCTGTGTGAAATGCTTTAAGTTCAATCCAATTCCTTAATCAGTCTCACTATTTCCTTTCATCCACCTTATGTTGGGAGGGCACAATAACACCACGTGTTTGGTGCGAGGAGAGAGTTATAATGCCAGCAATTCTGTGGGCGGACTGAAAACGGCTTTGTAATCTGTGTAGAACGTATTTGCTGTCGAGCTCTCCTGCCCCAGGTAAACAAATACAACCAAAAGGAACATTAACCCAACTACAAGGTTATTATTGTTGTTTAGGTCCAATGTATCAAGGACAGTGTGAGTAATGTGACAAAAACACACATACGTAATCATAGCCTTCATCAGAACAAGAGTCTTTCCCACACGTTTTCGTCACATTTCGAACAGCAGGGTTCTTGATCTTAACACTGAGGTTATTTCCAGTAACATAACACTCAAAGGATGCATGAATATTAAAGAAAAATATTTATAATTCAGTGTTGGCAGACAGTTTTCCTGCGGCACTTATGTGATAACAAAAGATGAATCAAACGCATACACAAAAAGAGTCTCTGTTGTACTGGAACATCACAAAGTTCGCCCACACAGCTCTGCCAGTCATAACCCACAGCACGACAATGTTTTCAGACAATCTCCGCACAATGTTAGATGTGTCAGATTATCCGGAGCCTCAGACGACGGTAGTGAAAAAATAATTATCTGCATCAAAGGAGACTCCATTCCAAATTAGCCTGTAAAAGGATCAAAAGTTGTGGTTCATGTTAGTGAATGTGACTATGCTTTTTGACACAAAAATGAATTCCTCTAACTTTATATTGATTTTTAATTTTTATTTTATTCATTTTTTTTTTAATTGGCTTGGTGACTTAAAGCCCTTGAAGTGGGCATGCAGTCTGCTTGTCTCCATAGAGATGGACAAGTTAAAGAGGTACTTTGGAACATTCTCGATAAAGTGATAACATCTCACCACCAGAGCAAGCTGCAAGACATCAATATACTGTATTTACATAGTTTTAGTCTAGTTATCAATTGATATGTTATGCAATAGGGCTTTAATGTGTGTGTATCAGACTTCTTTCAACTTTGGGGTTTTGGTTTAAGTCAGTCTAAAATGAAAAAAAAAAAAAATACTATGAGTTGTGGTGGATGTCTCTGACAACATATTAAAGACTTTACAAAAGGTCACTTGCGTGTTTCCACAGTAAAGGGACGTGTTCTGTGGAGGCATAAAAACAAAAAAAAATCTCCATTTAAACAATCTGAAGTAAACAAATGTACACTAATCAACAGTACTTTTATAGTTTATGTTAGTTATTTGAACCTTTTTACATGTATTTTGTCGTGATGCTATTCCACCTATGCCTGTCATATAAATACAGCTGAGGAAAAATTTCCTCCACAAATCAAGCGTTTTGCACGCACAATAAATCTTTGCACCCAGCCCGACCCTGGTGTTTCTTGTGTCACTTGTTTGCTTGAGTGGGTCAGAAGAGTAATCGCTTTTTTCCTACGCAGTTTGACAGCGTTGGTATTGATGTCCAAGCAAAAGCTGCCGCAACTGCCACAACACAGATTAATTATGGATATGCGATGGAGCAGCCTGCTGGATATGTTTCCGCCTCACCTGGAGCAGGAGGTTTGCATAAGTCTGGAGACAAAAATACACTCTAAACAAGAGGGATACTTTACTGATCTTGGGCAGGGAGAGGAGACCCATGAGAGTGTGCGAGTCTGAGTGTGCAACTAATACTATGTCTCAGTCACTATTTTGATGTGGCCAAAAATATTTGTTTTGTTATTAATAGATTAAACTTTGGGGCTGTGATACATGGTTGTCCAGGAATGTCGTTTGCCTGGAAAATCCAGAATGATATATCTCTGTACGTCCATACAGATCAATATCAGTCTGGTCACGACGTAATCTCTGAGAGTTCAGATGGGCGTGATTGACTGGGAGATTAGCCAATCAGGGACACGCACGATCCGTCTGTATCAAAACAAACATGGCTCCTCACGAGGAAAAAAGAAAGGAAAGAAATATCACAGGAATGGAAAAACATTGCGAATTTCTGCAGAATCTTAGAGTGAAGCACAAAACTCTTAATTTGAGGTGAGAGAAATTTTATTTAGTTCTAAAACATAGATGACCAATGAACTCTTTGGTTTCACACACGTCATAGAAATAAACACATCTGATTGCATGGTACATTTTGGAATTGACTTGACTCACTCTTCGTAAAGAATTGAAGAAGTGTGTATACTGGATCCCAGGCAAGAACGTTGTGTCCCTAATGAACTAAACCCAACTCTAAAAGCAATGTTTGTATTGGATTGCCCAGAACGTTCTGTATATGTTGTGTACATGTCTCTGAGGACATCACTAATGCTGCTGTGCAATGGACATAATGGCCCCTGTGCATGTACAGCCCTAAACCAACCAAACCCGGATCATAAACATTTAAGTGGCGAGGCAGTTCACATTGCAAATGAAAGGTGACTGATCAGTTTCATGTGTGAACCTAACTAGACCTGAGCTGAGCCTGAGCTTTAACCAGGCCCAAGTTTAGCTGAGCTGAGCATGTGTGATTGCATGTGTGGCCAAATATGTGACTCGAGAAGAGAAGGCACACAAATGAAAGTGTGTGGGCCACACATGGAGCGAGGAGAGGAGTGGAGGACCCAGTGGCAGGGGACAAGTGCTTCTAGTTCTGGACATGAAGGCCTCAGAATCTGCCTATCCTGCCATTTGCCTCCGCACAGGAGTTAGACATGGCGAGACACCACAAGCAAAACTGTTTTTTTAATTTATTTTTGTTTGCTCTCTCCCCATATCAGCTCTCATTTGGAAACAACAATCTTGTCCCATCTGCTCTTAAAAATGTTTTATTCTTAAACTTCATCGATAGATTTCTCTGGGACATTGTAACTTCAAGGCATGTTTTCCTAAAATGCATTTTTCTCCCTCGGGACATAAGGATCACCACTTAAAGTAGATCGCACACACACCAGACTAATATGTGTACAACTAATATGTGTACAAAAAGAACCAAGAAACTGAAACCTGGTTCTGTCAGTGTTTCAAGTCCCAAATATGTCTATTTTTGGTCGTTTTTACACATAAAATGCCTTATGAAAACATTACATGATGAAAAACTTGTAACTATTTCAGTCGCAGTCTAGATGAGTGGTTCTCAAACTTTTCTGCCCTGAGGCCCCCTACACGCACCTTTCTTAAGCTGAGGCACCCCTATGTTTTATGTTACATTTCATTTTAAATAAACCTCCCCTTTCGAGGTTTACCATAATAAAATACATATTTTAAAGCAGCTATTTTGAGTTCTGGTTTTAAAGCATTTAATTTTGGTCCGCCCTGCTGCAGGATAATTAAGTTCATTCTAACTGCCCCCTGAATGCACCATCACAGACTTTGTCCTTTTTAAATCAAGGCTTAAAACATATTTATTCGGACTGGCTTAGTATTGCAGTGACATTTTATTCTGTATACTGTACACAGTTGTACTGATTACTTTATGGTTTTATGTTTTTAAATGCATATTAGAAAGCACTTTGGTCACCTTGAGTGTTGTGAAGGGCTACATAAATTATGGATGATTGAGTTTAAATTAATTTATATCTTGTATAAGTTGTAAATCACATGGACAGAATTTAATTTAATTGTTTCTTTTATTTGGCAATGATTTGGAAATGCAATGGCAATACCAAACACTACTGAAGCCTAACCTATAAACATTACCTGTAGATGCTGATAAAACTGCTCCTGTGACTCTGTCCTGCTCTATCTTGTTCTCTCACTCTTTCAGGGGCCTACAATCCGTCATGGGAAGCAGGCTATGTGCATTTTTCTGTTCATATTTCAGGGCAAATATCACAGATGTATGTCTAAAACTGCGTGCATTGCTGCTGATCGATCAATTACCAGCATAGCACGCGCGTGTTAATTTAGACTCGCTCTGGGATTAAAACTACAGCGGGACGTTTCCCTGTGATTCTTGGGCCGTTATACATGAATCTCCTCTGATGTGAGGTTTGGCTCCCCCTTGGCCCTCGCCCATCTCACTGGAGAGAGAGAGAAAGAAAGAGAGAGAGTGGCCCCACGGTTCTGCGCTGTGTGTGTAACACCACGCCTCCTCTTTTTTAAACAAATTGTTGTATGAATTACGATTGTTTTCTGTCAAAAACAACATAAATAGCGTTCTACCGAAACGATTTGCAACGTTTATTTCCTGAATAAATAGTTTAATAAATTTAATTTGTCTTCATTCAAAAAATCCATCGAACGCCACAATTTTTCGCGGTACCCTTGCGTTCATACCACAGCACCCCAGGGTGCTGCGGCACCCCCTTTGAAAAAGCCTGGTCTAGATCCCATACATACAGAGATGGACTTGGATTTAAAAAAAGACACCTCTGAACTTTTTTGATGATTTTCTGTCCCATAGGTTTTTAGGACAGGACAGTTGAGAGAAAGACATTCAGCAAATAGTTAGGATCGGGACGAGAACCCACAGCGCAGAGTTGTCAGCAACAGTATGGACCACAGTGCGCCGCCCGGAGACCCCCCTCCAGATCTAGAGCCTGGGGCTTCCTTAGAGGACTTTATCTATTGTGCATGTTTTGAGTTGATGGGAAAAGTGCATGTTCTACTTTCTGTAGAACATGGGGAGAACTCTGCACAGAAAGCCCGGGCGTCGAACCCACAACCTTCTTCCTTTAAGGCTACCGTGCTGCCTGATATGGATTTCTTGAGGTCAGGCAGGTTTTATAGTTGCTCTGTACCTGAAAATCTATTTTCACTCATCAAACGCTGGGAAAATCCACATGAAAGGCTGTGTTTAAGCAGATCTGATGAGTCTGATGAAAGGAAACATTTGGGAAAGGCTTAAGGCTTTTACTGCTTTTATCTGACTTCTAGGTTCTTATCTGTGCAAATGTGTTGTTAGGGTCAGAGTGATTCATCAAACTGGTGGTTTAGTGACACAACCTAGTCTTCATCTTGTTTTGCAGCATCTTGGGTTCCAGTTTACACCTACTTATATGTCAGTTAGGAGGACTTGTTACACTTCTGCTTCATGCTGTTGGAAGGCTCATTGCTGTAAGGAGACACTGCAGGAGAAATGGACAAAAATCTTACATATAAAGCTATCAATTTGAAACTTCTCCTGTAGTTTACTCTCATAAATGTAAAAAAAAAAAAAAAAAAAAAATGGTTTATGTTTTATGTCTCGAGGGAGAAAAATGCATTTTAAGAAAAAGTCCCAGAGAAATCTATGGATGAAGTGGATTCAGTGAACTCATAAAACATGGGGAGGTTCCTGATATGAAAACTCTGCTTTTCAGTGCACACAGACACATCGGTAGCATAGTTTGCATACAAAAGGCTGCTCCTCTATGGGGCCAGGACTCCCCTTGCTACATGTAGCCTGGGACCTCATTTATAAAAGAGAAGGGGTGGGAATCTGTGGGTGTTTGATCTCAAATCTCTGATTTGTTTATTCTACACATATTTTATTTTGCATGCCCTAATTTGATCTTATTCTAGCATAGTCTATACTTTTTACCTTTCTATTATTACGTAGTATACATTGTTGTATGTTGCACCTTAAAGCCAAAGCAAGTTCCGAGTTTGTGAATTTTGTTCACCAAGAGTGGCAATAAAAACCTTTATGATTCGGATACTAATTCTGAATCTGATGACTCGATTCCCATTTAGAATACACTTTTATGTAAAATATGCAGAACTACATGGTGGAGCAATGATAATAGCATTGAAAATCACATTTTATGTAGAGGCTGGTTTGGGGCTTTTCTCTTGCTGGGATTTGTGTTTTTGTGACAGGGATTGTACTGTACATGTAGCTTTGTGGTAGCACTTCATCTATCTGTTGACTTTTAGGAAACATATTACACGCCCTCACACCCTACACTCACCCTCTGCAGAGACACAGTGTGGAGTCAGTTAACATCACTCCACCTGCATGTTTTGCACAAAAGCTGCTTTTCAAGTGCATAACCTGAGGCTGTCTCCTTCAGACACGACATGAAAAGCTAAGAACGCCTTTTCCGGAAAACCCAAACGTGAACAAAATTAAGCCTCCGATAAATCCTGTGCAACAAATATTCCCGTGGGTCACTCACAGTGGACAGCTCTAAGGACAGGGCAGCTGCAACAGTCTCCAGTGTCCCTCTGCTGCTGCTCTGAGGGGGAGGAGGCGGGGCACAGAGGGAGGGACAGGAGTGGAAGGCGTCAATCAAACTTAAAATTCAGATTATTGACATCTCTGCATCGATTCAGAAGAGTTTTGTCAGAATCGACGATACATCTTTTAAAAAAAAAACAATTCCCACCCGTATAAAAGAGTGTATAAAAATTCTACTTGAAAGAGTGTCTGGACAATACTCACTTCATGTGCGCCAACAGAACATTCGGACTTATGATACCCTCTTCCATACACACTCCTTGATGCACTTTCTTCTTCAAAGTTGTGTTTAGCAGCACAAACCCACGTCACATCACAAACAAAGACAACATAAAGTGAGTTATAATACAGATCAAGCTGATAATTAGTGATAATAAGAGAGGTGGGCTCAGGAAGACATGCTGCAGCGTATCATTATTATATATTATTTCATGAAGTGACACTGATTGAAACCATCCAACTTCAGAGTCAGCACCAATGCACCGCGCCGCACTGATGACTGTAGCGCTTCAAAATGATGAAACACAAATAAACGATGTATGTTTCACACATGCTTATGACCACATGCTCACAGTTTGCTTGCTCACACAGGAAAGAAAGAATGAGCAGGGTCCCAGACAAGTGCAAACTAGGACTTTGGAGGTGTGCACTGTTTCATTGTTCAGCTTTTGTTTTGATTTTCAAATATCACATTTGACGCAGAGAGCTGTGTTCATGTCTTGTGCGTACAGGAGTTTTACAAATGTGCCCCCAGTCCAAAACTCAGAGTTATGTTTGTGCAATTGTGAATATAAAGGTTCTAACTTTTCTTTTGTAATTTAGTATTTTCTTTTGTTTTCCTCCCAAAGAATATCTTGTAAAAGCAGTACTTTGTGACAAAAATGAAACCGCTGTGTGCTGTATATCTAATAATAAAGCATTTTATATCAATCAGGAAATAAGAGCGGAACTCAGCACTCTGATTGGCTGTGCTTGGGGCGGTAGCAGGAGTTACACTTTTCAGCTGCGTACGTCCCTGAAAATGAATGCATGTGGATATTTATAATGTGATGAGAGTGAGGGACTGTTAAGACATTTAAATACCTACTTCCTGTTTTGCTGTGAACATTAGATACCCCAGCTTTAAGGGTTAGGGTTACAGGGTGACATCATTGACAGTATAACACAGGGGTGTCAAACATGCGGCCTGCGGGCCAAATGCTGCCCTCAAGGCGAGTTCTGGTGGCCCTTGAGATGATTTTTAATTTGTATTATAAACAGCCTGCCAATAAAACGCATAGAACTCGTCAAAACTACAACTAACATAATGCACTGCAGCATTAGCACCTACATGGCCCCTCCCCCGCTGCTCCTGCAGGACAGCGCCGGGAGTTGAACCCATCATAGATACTCTGCACTTCTCCACGGACTTTTCAGCTTTCCTCAATAAATAAATGGACAGAGAACAGGGGGGATTTGAGCTCAGGAGCTTCAGGATCAGCTCAGAGAGAAGGTCAAAGTGGGAGAAGCATAACTTTGTTTATTTGGTGCTAATTTGCTCTCCAAGTAAAGTTAGGCTTCACTGCATTGTGTTATGAAGCGAACATGCAAATACACATAAAACTAAAGTCACCAGCACCAGCTGCGTTTACAAAGAGTCACAGCAGTGTGTGAGAATCCATGAGTTACAGGTGAACATCACACACGGGTTCTCATTCTCCCGTTTCTCTTTCGGCTTTCTCTCCTCAATAACGCTCAGTAATTGTGCTGCAGTAATACTTTGCTCACAGACAATAACAAACAGCACTCGTCCTGAAGCTGCAGATACTTGGACTCATGACTCCTGCAGCTGAAGGTTTGATCATTCACAAGAGCCAGAGTCAAACCACTGTCTCAGACAAAGAGGAGCTGCTTCAAATCCCAGACTTGTGCAGATCACTGCATCAGTAATTATTGGGGCTAATAATACATTACTTTATTAATATCAACATGAGATTGTTACTAAAACAAATCATGAAGCTAGTTTGTGAATTATAAGGTATTATCATTTTTAAATTCTAAAATATACCAAATATACCTTGTAAATGTAAAACTTCTGGTATCTAGAATCTCCTATACATAGATTTTGTGGGTGAGGAAAATGTATTTTAGTTTCAAGTCTGTCTCTGTTGCAGCCCCCGACAGGCTCTGATTTTCTAAATTCGGCCGCCTCTAAAATGAGTTTGACACCCCTGGTAGAACACATTGAAGAGTACAGAGGCCAAGAAGAGGCAAAGCTCAAGACTGACTCCCCCTCAGATTCCAGTGGATTAATTAAAATTTTGGGACATGAACATTGCCTGACTAGGGAGATCACATGATGCACAAGGAGCAAGGTCATTTGCTTATGACCAGGATTTTGCTCCAAACAGCTCCGACCTGAGATTTAAGATCTGGATAACAAAAGGTGTAAAGATTTTTTACCCGATTGTAAAAGAAAATCAAATGAAAAGCTTTGATATGTTGAAGGAATCTATCTGTGTCTTTTATATCAGAGAGAAGGTAAGAGAGATGATGTCATTAACTTCACATGTTCTGGTTGCGGTACATTATCTATTCGACCTGCTGTGTGCAAAACGTCGCATAGCAAAACATATTATCAGTTTTTCTGTTGTTTAGACATGTGTATTGTTTCTTATTATTCTGCTATACTTTTGTGATTATTGGTCAGTATTTACAACGAGGCAGAGCTGAATTTGGCTGATAAATTCACTTTTACTGAATATACTACTGTATTACAATAAACTTAAACTTGATTATTACAAAGGATTCATAAAAATATACATGGTTTGACTTATTATTAATCCTTTAATTTTAATAAATAGATCGATCGAATGAGTAAATTAGCAATGAACCTGTGATATCTATAAAACCTGAACTGATGAACTTCATGTGACAAAAATACAATTATTGCACTTATACAACTACATATACAATCACTAAATGGTCAGTAATATTATATTTTTATGTGAAATGATTCTAAATAGGTTTGTTTGGTCAGATCTGTTGGTGCGTGGGTAAAATCAGCTTGGATCGACACTTCCGCTTTGATGAGAGGAACAGCCAATCACGGCCCGAGGAGCGAGGCAAACCAAACTCTATTTGTCTATTTAACCAAATTTATATATGTATATTTTTTTGTGGTATATAATTCAAAGTGTTTGTAGTCGTCACAGTTAATAGTTGTAACAAAGTATAATCACAAAAAATAAAACAATTTTTATAACCTTACCGTCATAATCAACTTTTTGCTGAAGTTAGCGGAGTAGATAATGCTCCTACAGCGGCACACAATGGTCTGCGTGATGTGTCGTAAAAGCTGTTGTTTCTAGGTGTGGTCAACCTGACAGACATTAGGTTGACCCCCGCACGTTTTGAGGTCCGAGGGCCAGCTCCAGCTCGTGGGGCCTAAGACCAGACTTAGAACCAGGGGGGACAGGGCTTTCTCTGTGGTCGGCCCCAAACTGCCTCCCCACATCCGAACGGCCCCCACAGTGGAGTGTTTTAAGTCTCGTCTTAAGACCCACTTTTATATTCTGGCTTTTAACACCGCGTGAGTTGTGTGGTCCTCTGTGTTTTAGCATTTTTTAAATGTATTTATTCTATTAATTTATTTCTATTTTATGGTTTTATCATTTGGCTTGGATTTGATTTTACTGGTTTTACAAGCAGTAAGATCGAATTGAGTTGTTATTATATATTTTGTTTTGCCGTTTTTATGTTTGTGTGTGCAGCACTTTGGAAACAGGTCTGTTTATAAAATGTGCTATACAAATAGTGGATTTGGATTTGACCACACCCCCGCCGTCACTGTTTGTATTTGGAGGAGTGTGTCCCATGAGCAGTGTGTCCATCATGAAAAGAACCGCTCCAAAACTCTCTAAAACCTACCATTCTGGAAGGTCAGGGCCGGTCGAAACGTAGCTCTAACGTAGAAAGAAAAAACACAACAAACAACAAACCTTTTAGAGTTATAAAACGTGAAAGACGAATACAAAGATGTCCAAAAGCATTTTTTAAAAACACAATAAAGTAAAACATGTCTCCGTCTGTTTTCTGGACCATTACTCAGCCTCTCTCCAGGCCAGCAGTCGCACCAGTTGACCGCAGCCCAGTGACACCAGACGGGGATCACGTTTGTCACTCTGGTGCTCTGTGCGGAGGTAATGATTGGATGTGAGTGGGCCTTTGTCTGAGCCGCTCACAGTCAAGGTCACGGTAGACTTCAGAAATGGCTCAGAACGTAATCCGTTTAGCAGCAGCAGAGGAGGCAGAGGAGGCAGAGGAGGAGCTGCTCCAAACACGATTAGACAGAGCATCCTTCACTGGCCAGGGTCAAGGTGCTTTATCTGTGGAGTCGCAATAAATCAACACATTTTAGCAGACGGTGGAACAAAGTCGTGTTCAAGTGTTGCGATTTTGGTCTAACACAGTCATTTTCAAATTATGACAGAGAAATACATTGCTCTGTCTTTAATGTCTGTATTAAATTAAAATCTTAAAATCTTAAATTTATAGAAATCAATTTGAAACTACCTTACAAAAATGTACAAAAACAATGTATTGCAAGTTGCACATTGTTTTTTCCAACTCCTTTGTGCCCTCTGTGATTGAATTGTTGAATTTGACTTTATGCATTCATTGTTTGCTGATTTATTGTGTGGAATATTGTTGTGTATTGTTGGGATCAGCTCAGCGGTGTTCTGACAGTGAAATGGACTTACACAGTGTCTGTTGTGCGAACTGATAAGATAAGATAAGAGATCCTTTATTTGTCCCACAATGGGGAAATTCCACTGTTGCAACACACAGTTTAGGACAGGAATGAAAGAAATAGGCGCATGCAATAAAATAGGATAAATAAACATGGTCATAAAAAATACAATATAAAGTATAAAGTGCACACTCTCATTTACAGTAAAAATGGTAACTAAAGTGGCTTAAGTGTATTGTTAAGTGACTATAGTGAGGTAAAAGTGTATTAATAGTATGATAAATTATATTGCACATGATTGTAGCGGGTGAATGACACATGTTCAGGGCTAACAGTGTTCATTGTAAAGTCTGACAGCAGCAGGAAGGAAAGGCCTGCAAACCTCTCCTTCACACAGCGAGGGTGAATCAGTCTGTCACTGAAGCTGCTCTCAGGGCAGACAGAGCGTCCTGCAGGGGGTGGGACTCATGGTCCAGCATAGACGTGAGTTTAGCCAGGACCCTTCTGTCCCCCACCTCACGCACTGAGTCCAGAGCACAGCCCAGGACGGAGCTGGACTTCTTGATGACCTTGTCCAGCTTCTTCCTCTCCCTCTGTGATGCTGCTGCTCCAGCAGACCACACCGTACAGGACGGCTGATGCCACCACAGAATGTAGAAGGTCCTCAGGAGAGACCTGACACTCCAAAAGACCTGAGTCTCCTCAGGAGGTCGAGCCGACTCTGACTCTTCCTGTACAGTGCGTATGTGTTATGAGTCCAGTCTATTTAGGGCTACAGATGAACACCCAGGTACTTGTATGAGTCCACTCTCTCAATGTCCCTTCCCTGGATGTTCACTGGTGAGGGGGCAGTGGAGTGGCGTCTGCGGAAGTCCACCAGCATCTCCTTGGTCTTTCCCGCGTTGATGAGGAGGTGGTTCTGCTGGACACCCAGTCCACAAAGTCCTGCGTTACTCCTCTGTACTCTGCGTCATCGTCGTCCGTGATGAGTCCGATGATGGCAGAGTAGTCGAAGAACTTCTGCAGAACACAGCTGTCCGTGTTGTGTCTGAAGTCCGAGGTGTAGAGGGTGAAGAGGAAGGGCGAGGACAGTGCGGCGCCCCCACACTGCAGGTCAGGAGTGTCAGACACACAATCCCGGGCTCTCACAAACTGGGGTCTGTTCGTGAGGTAGTCCAGGATCCACTCTGCCAGGTCACAGTCCACACCAGCCGACTCCAGCTTGTCCCTCAGCAGCAGTGGCTGGATGGTGTTGAAGGCGCTGGAGAAATCAAAGAACAGAATTCTCACAGCGCTGCCAGGGTTCTCGAGGTGAGAGAGAGCGGTGCAGCAGGAAGATGACGGCGTCCTCCACTCCAATGCCAGGCCGGTACGCAAACTGCAGCGGATCCATGGCTGAGCTCACGGTGGAGCGGAGGTGGTCAAAACCAGCCTCTCCAGTGTCTTCATCAGATGGGACGTGAGTGCCACCGGCCTGAAGCTGCTGAGGTCTTTAGCGGTGGTGTCTTTGGCACTGGTACCACACAGGAGGTCTTCCAAATCTGTGGTACCACCCTCAGCTTTAGGCTCATGTTGAAGACATGCTCCATAACTCCACACAGTTCATCTGCAGGACTTAAGGAGCCTGGAGCTGATGCCGTCTGGTCCTGCTGCCTTCCTGGTTTTAATCCTCCTCAGCTCTCTCTCCTCACCTGTGCTGCTGTGAAGGACAGGGGTGGTGGGGTGACTGTGCGCTGGGGGTTGGTGGGGATGAATGGTGAGCTGATGGACCGAAGCAGAGGTGTGAAGAGGATCGGGTGTGGGCCATTGTCCAGCCGTGGGGGTGTGGGTTTGCAGCTGTGCAGGGGGAGGGGTGGGTGATTGATCAAATCTCAGAAAGTGAGAATTCAGATCGTTAACCCACTGAAGGTCCCCTCTGCCTGGACAGGGGAGCTTGAAACCTGAGATGGTTTTCAGGCTCCTCCACACTCCCTGGATGTTCTGCTGCTGCAGCTGCTCCTCCATCTTCCTCCTGTAGCTGGCTTCCCCTTGCCTGATCTTCCTCCTCAGCTTCTTCTGCACAGTCCTCAGCTCCTCCTTGTTCCCTAACCTGAACGCTCTCTTCATCTCTTCAGCAGAGCCTTAATGTCACGGTTAATCCACGGCTTGTTGTTTGGAAAACACCGCACCGTGCGGGAGGGTACAGTGTTTTCATAACAGAAGTTGATGTAGTCCGTGATGCACTCTGTGATGGAGTTGATGTCCTCCCCATGTGGGTCATAAAGTTCTGCCCACACAGTGGTGCTGAAGCAGTCCCTCAGAGCCTCCTCAGCAGACCACCGCCTCACCACACGGGGCACCACTGGCTGCCTGTGCACGATGGGTTCATACACAGGCCGCAGATGTACAAGGTTGTGGTCCGATTTGCCCAGGGGGGGAAGAGGAGAAGAAGAATAAGCGTCCTTGGTGTTTGCAAAGAACAAGTCCAGGGTTTTCTTGTCTCTGGTGGGGCAGGTGACATACTGGGTGTATGTTGGCAGAACAGATGAGGGAGAAGCGTGGTTGAAGTCACCAGAGATGAGGAAGAGAGCCTGTGGGTGCTGTGTTTGTAACCTGCTGGTGCAGGAGAGCAGAGCTTCACAAGCATTGTCAGCATTAGCAGAGGGCCACATACACTGCTATCACAATAATATGTGAAAACTCCCGGGGCAGATAATATGGCCTCATGCTAACAGCTAACAGTTCAATGTCTTTGTTACACAGCTGCTGTTTCACTGTACAGTGTCCAGACTTGCACCACTTTTCATTCACAAACACAGCCAGGCCTCCTCCTCTCTTCTTACCGCTCTCCTCTGTTCTGTCCGCACGCAGCAGATGAAAATGGTCCAGAGTGACAGTTGAGTCCGGGATTTCGGGGGTTAACCACGTCTCCGTGAAAAGCATGATGCTGCTGTCTCTGTACTCCCGCTGGTACCGCGTAGATCCCGCCAGCTCGTCCATCCCGTTGCGGAGAGATCTCACGTTTCCCGTGATGATGACGGGGAGAACAGGTCGGAAGCATCTCTTCTTTTCCCGGAGTTTACGTCCCGCGCGCCGGCCTCTGCGTGTCTTCCGCAGCACCTCCGCTGGGATCTCGTGCCGGTCCCGGGGGAGACGCACCGCGCTCCGCAGCTCCAGCAGCGTCTCCCTGGAGTAAACACGCGGGGGCCGGGGGGGAGGGGGGCCAACACACATCGCGGCAAAAACACGCAATAAAACAACGAAAATAAAGTTGAATCAACGCGGAGTCAACGCGTGTGTGTTAACCCTCACTTCACAGAAAAGGTGTGCAAAAGTTAAAGTATTTACAATAGAAAGAAAGCGAAAAAAGTTGGAAAAAGACGGAGCGTGTTGCAACCAGCAGCCGGCTCTCACCAGCGCCGGAAGTAAGTTTTTTTTTTCTCTGCTCTGAGAAATGCTGCAAATGAATTGCCCTCTGGGAAGTTTCTCTAAAGTTGACTCTAAATCTGAGCTTTCATCTAGACATGGGGGACCTGCTGTTGCTGCTGCTGTGCCTCAAACAGAAGGCCACGAGGAGGGTCACGTTAAGCCTTAATACCATACTTTGCATTACAGTAAGCAGTGTCATGTTCTAATAGGGCTGTGCGTTAATAATTTACGAGTCGTCGCTGCATTTGCATATGAACAAACCACTGGTGAAATAGTGCAATCAACCTGTAGCTTTTGTGAGTGTTTTTAACCCACACTGGGAGATATGTTCACTAATGTGAGGAGGAGTGTAAATGTGGAAGTTTAAAACCTTATTTTACAAAAACTTAAGCATGATAATCGTACTATTAGGAGATTTGTAGCTAGATTCAGAGCACACATGGATGGAGTGGAGTCCAGAACATCAAGGTGTAGATCCTCCAGAGGCTGCAGCTCTGCATAAACCTTCTATTGGGCCGCCCTTAACCAGTGCTCAGAAGCACAAACGGCCCAGTGGCCCAGAAATCCATGAAGACTCATGTTCAAACAGTCTTGTTCGCTGATGAGTGCCGTGCAGCCCTGGATGGTCCAGATGGATGGAGTGATGGACGGTTGGTGGACGGCCACCATTTCCCAATAAGGTGTCAGCAAGGAGGGGGCAGAGTCATGTTTTGGGCTAGAATCATGGGGAGAGAGCTGGTGGGCCCCTTTAGGGTCCCTGAAGGTGTGACCTCTGTAAAGTATGTGGAGTTTCTACTTTCTTCCATGGAACAAAAAGAACAAAATCCTCTTCATGCAGACACTGCTCATCTCCTGCTGCAGGAACACCTCAGCATCACTGTCTGCTCTGGACATAAAAGAAGAGAAACTCATGGTTTGTCCCCATCCTCCCCCGACCTCCCCCCTATTGAGAACCTTTGGAGCCTCAAGTCAAAGGTCTATGAGGGTTCACATCCAAACAGCAGCTCTGAGGCTGTTCTGATCCTGCAAAGAAATTAAGTGGATGCAAGAATTGTGAAGCTCCATCAAAGAAGGGTCCTATGATAAAATCTCACTCAACCTGTTCAGATGTTTTGATTGAAATAGCTTTTGATTTCAGTAAATATGACCTGCTAATGTTTCTAATTTAACACATTACCATTTTCAGTTCTTTACAACAATAACATGGTTTGAAACTCTAATGTGCAAAATAATTTGGAACAGTGGATTTTATGTTTTTATTTTTAAATACTGTTATCATTGGGAGGTTTGTTAAATAACATTTGACTTGTACTCTAAAGATTGATGACTTGAAAATGATTAAGACTGTCATTTATATTGATTATTTGGCAAAATCAGAGAAAAATATAATTAGCATAATAATTTGGACGGGAGCTTCCAGGACTCCGTGGCACGAAGAGGAGCAGAGGGACAGGCAGTTAAATATAATAAGAGTTTGAATAGTCCGACGCCCCTGCTACACTACAGCCTCTATGTAGAAAGGAGAGTATGAACATGAATGTGAAAGTATTTCAAACGATATCCAGGTTTCAAAAACAGAACATCTCCAACTCTAGCCATCGTGTGATTCTGCCATTCCAAACCTTATGTGGGCGTATATTTCAGTGCACCGATAATAATGTAATAAGTGCAAATGTTCCAAAGTAATTACATCAATGAATAATTCTAATTACTTGTGCTCACTAGATTTAATAAAAACGGGCCACCAGCGGAGAACTGTGTCAAAGCTCGTTACACTCTAGTCCCAAATCATACAATTTAATTAAAAGTCTTCTTTTAATCTCAGAGGAGCAATTAAAAAGTCTTGCTATGAAAAACTAACAATAGGCGAGATTTATGAAGCTAATTAACAAGCACTTTTACTCTATTTGAATTCATTCAGTTAACTCCACCATTCACATACAGCATCACAGCAGCGCCCTTTATTTACGCCTAGGCCACTTTTTGTTACAAGTCGTTGTTTACGTCTCCAAGGCAACCATGGCTTTTATGTAATGTACGTTATGTTCTGTATATTCAATACATCATATGGGATTCTTGGATTGACTTAACTCCAAATGTGGCCGAGAGAGGATAAAAACCCAATTTCATTTAGTCTAATTAACATCAGAAACACCAAAGAGAAGTAAGGGTCCAGGGCCCTAAACAAAACCACAGGTAAAAACCAAGGAGTGAGAGTAAATTAAAAACCAAGAGAATAGAATGTATGGTTATTTATTACCCTTAATTTATACAGGGAGGGCCCTAAACAGCAATCTTAAAGTCACAATAAAGCAACTTGCTATTAAAATGGAGGCATACAAAAGTCTATAAAAACAGGATTAAAATAGCTTGGCCGGGGGGCTAAGGCTCAGGAAGCCATGACGTGCATCAAATGGCTCCCTCTGCAGCTTTAGCTCCTGGCGCGAAGGACTTACCACGTCGGGACAGCTCTGCTGAGCCGCCCAGTTGTGGTAAAGTGCGACTGCAGAAATCGCTTGGCCGCCCGGTCCTCGGGCACTCGTCGCTCCGCCCTTCGTCACTCCTGAGGGCCTTTCATACTGAAGAGATTACACCCAGTCCCAACTGGTCAGGCGAGCTCGCGTGTCTTCAGCGTGAATAAAGCTGTCGGAACTCACAGAAGTACAGAGGAAGTCAGACGGCTGATCTTTGGAGGATTTGTTCATAGAATCTGCATCTCCAGTTGCCGCAAGAGGAACGTTCTGACAAAATTATCTTTTCACTTGTTCACTTAAACAACTCTCAGCTGTATAATTTCTGTGTTGACAAGATCACGGATACAAGCGGTCGAAATGAGCTTCCTCCGCCGGGTGGCTGGGCGCTCCCTTAGTGATAGGGTGAGGAGCTCAGTCACACGGGGGGAGCTCGGAGTAGAGCCGCTGCTCCTCCACGTCGAGAGGAGCCAGCTGAGGTGGCTCGGGCATCTGTTCACGATGCCTCCTGGACGCCTCCCTCGGGAGGTGTTCTGGGCATGTCCCACCGGGAGGCGGCCCGGGGGTAGACCCAGGACACGCTGGAGGGACTATGTCTCTCGGCTGGCCTGGGAACGCCTTGGGATCCCACCGGAAGAGCTGGAGGAAGTGTGCGTGGACAGGGAAGTCTGGGTCTCCTTGCTTAGACTGCTGCCTCCGCGACCCGGCCCCGGATAAGCGGAAGAAAATGGATGGATGGATGGATAATGCACTACTGTTAGCTGACCTTTATTTTAGCCTTGTCTAAATCTAAACATAAGTGCCTCCTTCTTTTGCAAAAAAACTGTAATAATCCAGTCTGTTTGGTCCATGTATGTGATCCTGGCGCACACTATGGTTCAGGTCTAGAGTTTATCGATAACTACGTTGTTAAAGCACGTGTTTTTAACTAGTTTGCATGCTCTACACAATTTGAATCATTTGTACTGCGTCATTGATAAATATGTTGCTGCAGTGGGAAAGATGTGAGGAGACGTGGAGAGACAAGTCGTCGGCCTGACTCAGTGATGGAGGTGGAGAGGTCAAACTGGTGAGACAGAACCGTAAAATAAAGGAGAGCTGCAAGTGAAGGAGGACGGGTGCCAATTTACTACAGACTTCTAAATGTGTTTTTGTTTTTTTCTAATTATTATTAATAACGTGGCTGTTTTAATCAGTCTGCAGTAAATTGGGGCCATTTTTCCTTCCTCAGTGAAAGACCGGTGAAAAATACGAGCTCGCAGTCCATGGTCAAATTAATTGTTGCACAGGAGTTTCAATGCATTTTAATTATTACATTGGCTGTGTGTATTAAGATTGTAAATGTGATACGAGCTCTAATCTTGTGTGTTTGATTGGGACAAACGGAGATACCATCATCTTGGAAATTAGGACTGGGTGATATGGCAAAAATGTATTATCACAATGTTCTTGAGGCCAGATCATGAGTTCGATTTCATCACGCTACATGTTCACTGTGTGTTTTTCTGTTGCCTATAAAAATCTAATTGTGATTTTTCTGACCAGTGCGATTATGATTAGATTTGCGATTTATGTTTTAATAATAGGATTCTGTTCAAATTCACATTTTAAACACATTTTTTTAGCTTTTAGTGGCGTTTTTGTCACGTTTTTAGTCGTATTTTTAGTCGCGTTTTTGTCACTTCTAGTCGCGTTTTGGTGCATTGAGTCACTTTTGTTGTTTGTTACGTGTTTTTGTCAATTTTGAACACATTTTTATCGCTTTTGGTTGCTCTTTTGTCGCTTGTTTCAGAACATGTTTATACAAATCCAAACTACAGTGTTTTCATTTAAATCAAAGGAAGACTTTTTATTGTCTGTGGAAGAAATTATTGCACTGCATGAATTGCAGCCTTTGCGATTTGCTAATTGCATCCATTAAAATTGCGATTTTGTGTGGACTTGGTTAAATTGTGCCGCCCTGCCCTTTAAGAGGTAAATAAAGTCATCTGCTCAGAGGCTTCAGAGGCTAAACAACAGGAGAAAAAGTGTGTTTGAACAGACAGCTGCATTAAAGAGACAAACAATGAATCATGATACAACAAAAATAGCAGATTGTCACAGGGACGAGCTCACTATTCGAGTTTTATCCTAGCCCTATTGGAAAAGTAAAAATTAAATTGGTGAATTCTGAGTGCATTTTTTTCCTAGTTTGAGAACATACCTACAATAGACACTCTTGTGTACTCTCATTCTGAACCGATTCTCCTGAATCCTCAAGCACAGTACCATAAGTGCTGTGTATTTTGGATAAACCTGAGTGGATAAGTGCAGGATGTTGTTGGAGCTCACTTTAGTTTGACTCAACAAAATCATTGTTGTGCTATTGCATGTGTACTGGATAAAACCGTGAGTAGCACAAAGACACCTGAACGTAGCATTCTTAGAGCCTATGCTAACAACAATGATATATTTTTTTAAATCAAATAATATGATTAAATACTGAGTAGAACATACCTGAATAGATTTGATCTTTTATGGTTCCCATGCTGCATTAAAATGCCTCTGAAAGGGTTGGACTGTTGCAGTTAAGATAAAAATATTTCAAATTCTATGTCATCAAAAAGCAACGTGCTGTTGAAAATACAGAGACAATTTACACAAAACTGACACAATTTTTTGACAGTTGAAACGGTCATTCAACAAAATAAAGTTGTTACCGGGTATTATTGTTTGTCAACTCATAACTATTGTGTAATTTAAATGGATTTTGGCTCTTACTTTTTGGTTTGCACACATTTTGATTTTGGTTTACTGTCTGGTTAACAGTTGTGGAAGTACAATTATAAACTTTACAAAAACTGTCAAATCGGGAATAAATGGGCAAAATGTTTCTAAAAAATCTTAAATATAATGATTTTAACTATGTTTTTGTGAAATGTGTCATCTAACCTTTCATATAGACTTTAATACAATGTATGCAAGCATTGATACTAATTAACATAAGTCAGTTAGGTTAAGCATTCATTTTAGACTTGTTAAGGCCATTTCTTCATTGTTTTGTGTCAAACACTCAACCAGCAGGTCATTACACTGATCCATGTGTGTCGGGTGTTTAGTTTTATTGTTGTTGTCCAGCACTTTGGGATAATGTCTTATTATTGTATAAGGTGCTTTATAAATAAAGATGACCTTGACCTTGACCTAGTTTGTCCTGTAGAGCCTACATGAAACCTTTTTGATGAGTATATTTGCTGAAATGCCTTCACCCTTAAGGTCAGACCAATATCTAGTATCAGTATTGAAAAAATGTACCCTTGGAAGAGAAATTTTGATATCTCCCAGCCCCACTACACAAATATCTATAACCATATTACACAGTACAATTCATAAATTAAATTAAATATTGTTTCTTTAAGCAAAACCAGTAGTTTAAAACATTTAAAACAACATTTTTTAAATCACATACAGTACCTGACTTTTACAGTTTTCAAACAGTGAAAAACAAATCCAATTCATTTTAAACAGTTAGCAGAAGTCAGAACATTTTTTTTTAACACATTACTATCTCCATTCTTCACTGTGATGAGTTTATAAGTGTGTTTCACAACTTTTAGGGGCCAAAGCTGAGTTTCAGCCTCAAGGCACTGTTAATAACATCTAACCTGCTATCAGCTGCATCGTCCAGCCTCACCAGTGTTACTTCTAGCTTTGCGATCGATACAAACACTTTCTGTTTCGTTTCAGACAGTGCACAGCAGACAGATTCTGATCCTGAGAGATCCTGAGTATGTTGACTACATACTATACTGAAACAACAACGGATGTTGTGCAGATACAGGAAAAAAAAAGTAATAGTGGAGCTCCAAGTAGTGCTGGGGCGTCAAATTGTCACTGGCTCTGTGCAGACGCTGCAGAGAGCATCCCTCATGACTGAGGCCCTCGTCTGTGGAACCACTGTTTTTTTCAACAGAACAACACTACAGTTCACAAAGCCCCAGGCCATTGTCCTGGGGCTTCTTCAGGAGAATAACATGACTCTTTTGGACCATCCTGCGTGTTCCTCTGATCTAAATCGAATAGAAAACCTTTGAGGATGGATGGCAAGGGAAGTTCACAAAAATGGACCACAGCTCCAAATAGTAAATGTCCTTCATGAAGCCGTCTTCACCACTTGGAGAAATGTTCCCACTCACCTCCTGGAAACTCATGCATCAAGTGCCAGAACCAATTTTTGAAGTGATCAACAATAACAGTGGCACTACTGATCACTGAGTTTATGTTTGATACTTTGATTTGAGTTCCGAGGGGGTTTGTGGTTGTTTTGTTGTTCAGCTGCAGAACAGACTATTCCGGTTTAATTACCAGTTAACTGACTATTGACCACGAAGGGCTCCAACGATCAGTTAAAGAAAAACTTTAAAGTAAGCATCCCTGTTTTCAATAAAATATTTAGCTAAACTTTTTTTTTTGTCTCACTCCCATTTCTTGTTGCTTATTGAAGCTCTACTTGGAACCTTGTTGAGATCTAACAATGAAAAAAGTGACATTTATTCAACTGGTCTTAAACCTTCGATTGGGATAGTAGTTTGTTACTAAGCATTTGAGAAAAAAAATAAAAAGCATAAAATGTCTCCTTTAACCTGTTTTGGGAACCTGTTTTTGACACCAGCATTTTGATCATTACCAGCAGTAGCCTACAGTCACATACTTTCTGCCATACCACAAAGAAATTCAACAACTTTAACACTTTCCCAATGACTGTCCGCCCCGGGTCTGAAGTATGATTGCATTGCTTGTATTGACAGGCAGTGGTGATGTTACAAAATTGTCCAAAATGGCTTCTCTTTCCTGGTTCCCTGACGAGCTGTATGAGGTGATATCTTCAGCTGACACGGGCTCAACAGGAGTGGATCGTGAGTGAAGGATGGCTCATGTTCCTCTGACAGCTATCAGGCTTTGAGCTCCCCGGAGACCACTTTGACCCAGTTAAAAGATGGGACTGGCTTATGCAACAGTGATGGCACATTCAGGAGCTCGCCAGATTGTACGAAATAAATGCTTTGACAACTGCAACGTAAAGTAAACAGTGAAACTAACTGACAAGACTGAACAATGTGGGTGAGTTTAATGAAGGTGGATCTGGGGAACTAGAAGAACGCATTAGTCAATAACTCCTCAGCCAAACGACGTTCTATCTACACTTGATTTTTATGATTTTGTTAAAGAACACACAGTGATTTTGCTGGATTTATTTGAATAATCGCAAGAAAGCACAAGTCAGAGGGCAGGGATAGCGGGTAATTTAGGGGACTCCAACGTTTTACGCCCTGAGAGCTACTTTTGCAACATGAAAAACGACTCCTTTTGGCGAGTGCAAGAAATTGAGTCTTTATAACGGCTACAGCAAACCTTAGATGGGATACCGTTATAAAAAAGCCTGTACAAAACAAACCGTCGTCTATTTATTATTATACAAAGTTAGGCTTCAAAAGAATACATTAACAAAGGTAATAGGCGGTGACAGACTACATTTTAATTATTCATGACTCTTATTTTGTACAAGTCAAGTAAAGTTTATTTATAAAGCACATTTTAAACAACCACAATAGCCTTTAGAGCTGTACAAAGGCAATATGAAGTGCAGTCAGATTAAACATACAAGGCATGCAAAAACAAAACAAAAAAAGAATACAATACAAATGTTCTGCCCAGCTTGTGTTAAAGGGGCTGTACCTGGTTTTTACTGTTTTGAAACATGAAATCCAGAACATCAAGTTCAAGTCTACATCAGTCATCCATCATGTATCGCTCACTTTCCTAATGCAGTCCCAGCATCATATATATTCACTGCCATGAGTTTATAAGCACTTTTCATGAGTCTCAAAGTCCAGAGCCAGTTTTGCTGTCACAGTAAAGCTAACAAACATTAGCATGCAAACAGCACGCTTCCTGCTTCTCGCAGAATAAACCGCTCTGTAAAGAGATGCAGAGAAAGCCCTGTCTCACTTTCACCTGAACAGATACTTTTACAATTTGTCTGTGCTGGGGATAAACAGATTTTACGTTATTATAGTAACAGTAAAAATCAGGTACAGCCCCTTTAAAAGCGAACAAGTGGATTTTCAACAGAGACTCAAATTCAGGACAGTGCAGATTTACTCAAAACATGCATGAATCAATCAGATGGACTGAAGAAACTACTTGGATGAGTGGCGAAATGTCTTCAAATTCAAAGATGTTTTGTTTTGATCATTTTATAAAGATTATGGATTTAAATTTGATTAATAAACATTAGCAGAATTGCACTCAGGTGTCCTCAGTGAGCTCACAGTCCCCCTCGGGGCAGTGGGCTCCATCACACAAGGAGCCTCTAATGGGCACGTAGAAAAACACAATTGGAGCTGTCCACTCTCTAAACTCTGGAACTCCTTAGATCCTAAACTAAATCTGGACCTGGACTTGGGTAGTTTTAAACATGAACTTTTAAAGAATTGTATAAAGAAGTCAGACATGTACTCGCTAAACCATTGTAATGACATAATGAGACTTTGTATTACTGTAAAAGATGTGTAAACGTTGTATCAAAAAGCCCTTCTATGGACAGACACAACCACAACCTTAGCTATAAATGTGTGTTGGATATTGTACATACTTCAAACATAAAACTGTCATGATCTGCTCCAGTCCTGCTGAGTTTTCTCCCCTCCCTTGTGTTCTCCTGGCTCCTCCCATCTGGGTATGGCTGTCCTCTGCACACCTGCCTTCCATTATTCAATCTCCTCCTGTATAAGAAGAGCAGCTCCACAGCCACTCCTCGCCAGTTTGTTTGTCTACCTACCCTGTTAGTAGTCCAGCGTTTGGCTTTGTTCCTGATTTTTGTGATTTTTGGCTTAAGATTTTTTGTATATCTCAGATCCTGTCTGTTCCCCTGCCTGCCTGCCTGCCTGCTCCAGATCCTGCCTGTTCCCCTGCCTGCCTGCCTGCCTGCTCCAGTGCCTGCCTGCTCCATTGCCTGCCTGCTCCATTGCCTGCCTGCTCCATTGCCTGCCTGCTCCAGTGCCTACCTGCCTGCCTCCACCCTGTCCAGTTTGTCCAAATTTTGTATTAAAATCATCTTCTACTTCGTTCGTGTGTTCTGCTTTTTGGGTCCAAACACTATCCGTGACAGTACAAACTGGCCACTATGGACCCAGCAGACACAGACCGTTTTGCCAGTGCCATCTCAAGTCAAGGAGCCATGTTGGGGAAACATGAAGATCTCCTTCAAGGTCTCGTGCAGGGCCAACAAGCCGCTGCTAATCAAATTGCACAACTCGGCTCCATGATGCAAGAGCTTGCTGCCAGCTTCTCAAGATCGACTTCAGCCCAACTCCCAGACCCCTCTCAGCCTCAACCTTCCAATGCACCGCCACCCTCTTCAGGCCAGTATTTCAGAGAAGCACATGTTCCAGATCCTGACCATTACCCGGTGATTTGGGGAAGTGTGGGGATTCCTGCTTCAATGTTCCCTAGTTTTCAGCCAAAAACCCATAACCTTTGCTACTGATAGTTCTAAGATTGCGTTTCTCATGGGTTTACTAAAAGGGAAGGCTTTAGATTGGGCAGCAGCCATGTGGCAAAATAATCCATCCATACGCAATGACTATGAAACCTTTGAAAAGGAACTCAAGAAGGTTTTTGACCACCCTGTCCAGGGAAAGGAGGCGTCTAAAAGACTACTTTCTACACAACAAGGTGCTCGTAGCGTGGCTGAGTACTCTATTGAATTTAGAACACTAGCTGCTGAAGCAGGGTGGGATGACGCAGCTCTCCAGAGTGTCTTTTTAAACGGACTGTCTGAACAAATAAAGGATGAACTAGCACTTAAAGATGACATGAATAATCTCGACTCCCTCATTTCAATAGCCATAAAACTAGATAACCGGCTACGCGAGCGCATCGTGAGCGGTCCTCTCGCCAAGCCCGACCATCTGTGTTTCCGGGGCCTACGCCTTCGACTGCCTCAGGTAACCCCTCCCCAGCAGGACAAGAGGAGCCTATGCAGCTGGGTCGGGCCAGATTGACTCCTACTGAGCGGCTGCGAAGGATTAGAGCGGGTGAGTGCATCTACTGCGGTCAAGTTGGCCACTTCCTTGTCACATGCCCATCACAACCAAATGACAGGGCTCACCAGTGAGTATGGGGGCACTGGTGAGCCACAATGTTTTTACCTCTGGCACCCATACAAAGATGTTATTACCTGCCTCAATCTGTTTCCAAGATGTCACCCTGCCTCTCACAGCTCGAGTTGATTCGGGCGCTGAAGATAACTTTCTGGATTCTCAATTGGCTATTCAGGCTGGCTTCAAAAGCATACCCTTAGATGCTCCACTAGTAGCCAAAGCCTTAGATGGGGGAATAATTGCTAAGGTAACTCACCGAACTGAACCTTTGACACTCATGATTTCCGGCAATCACCAGGAGCAGATACAATTTAACTTAATTTCAACTCCACATACTCCAGTTATACTTGGATATCCATGGCTAAGCATTCACAATCCACATTTTGACTGGACTAATGGGAAACTGTTGAGTTGGAGTATATTTTGCCATTCTACCTGTCTGAAATCTGCTGTTCCCCCAGCTGAAGTCTCCAATATCCCACTTGCACCACCAGACCTATCTTCAGTGCCAGCGGAGTATCATGATCTGGGGAGGTTTTCAGCAAAGAGCGGGCCCTGTCTCTTCCACCTCACAGACCATACGACTGCTCCATTGACCTCCTTCCAGGCGCTCCGCTGCCCTCCAGCCGGTTATATAACTTGTCCCGTCCAGAACATGAGGCTATGGAGAAGTATATCAAGGACTCCTTGGCTGCAGGTATTATCCGCCCTCTTCCTCTCCTGTGGGTGCTGGTTTTTTTCTTTGTCGATAAGAAAGATCACACACTTAGTCCTTGCATAGATTACGTGGGCTAAATAACATCACCATCAAAAACAAATATCCACTCCCTCTTATAAACTCTGCATTCCAGCCCTTGCTTAAAGCCACAGTATTTTCTAAACTAGACTTGAGAAATGCCTATCATCTCGTCCGGATCCGTGAGGGGGACAGTGGAAAACTGCGTTCAACACTCCACTTGGGCATTTTGAATATCTAGTAATGCCTTTGGACTCACAAATGCCCCTGCAGTTTTCCAAGCTCTCATCTACGACGTGCTCCGTGCTTTCCTTAACCGAGTTGTATGTGTATACCTGGATGGCATTTTGATTTTTGCTCGTTCCCAGAAGAACATGTCCTCCATGTCCGTCAAGTCCTTCAGAGGCTGCTGGAGAACAAACTCTTTGTTAAATCTGAAAAGTGTGAGGTTTCATGTCCAAACTGTGAGCTTCCTGGGCTATATCATAGGCAGTGGGCAGGTGAAGCCAGATGCAACCAAGATTCAAGCTGTAGCAGATTGGCCCCAACCTGAGAACCGTAAACAGCTGCAAAGATTCCTAGGGTTTGCTAACTTTTATAGGCGTTTTATAAGGAACTACAGTCAAGTCGCAGCCCTCTAACTCGCTTAACCACCTCAAAGCTGCATTTTGTTTGGTCTCCTGAGGCAGATAAGGCTTTCAATGACTTAAAACTGCTTTTCACTTCAGCCCTGTCCTCGTTCAGCCGGACCCGTCACTTCAGTTTGTAGTTGAAGTGGATGCCTCAGATGCTGGAGTGGGGGCCGTGCTATCCCAAAGATCTCCTTCTGATCATAAATTGCACCCATGTGCATTCTTTCTCGACGTTTGACTCCAGCTGAGCGTAACTACACTATTGGCGATCGTGAACTCCTTGCGGTGAAATTGGCTCTGGAGGAATGGAGACACTATTTGGAGGGCTCGGAACATCCTTTCGTAGTGTGGACAGATCATAAAAACCTTTCATACATACAGTCAGCTAAAGGTTGAATTCTCGCCAGGCTCGTTGGGCTATGTTTTTGGACGCTTCAATTTTACCTTAACTTACAGACCCGGATCAAGAAATGTCAAGCCCGACGCTCTCTCGACTACCCTCTCTTCCACAGACTTACCTGAACAAGATAACATTCTGCCTCCATCCTGTGTGGTCGCATCCATTACCTGGGAGATTGAATCCAAGGTTAAAGAGGCACAGGAATCTGAACCTGATCCAGGTAATGGACCCCCTAACTGTCTGTATGTTCCTCAGTCTGTCCGTCCACAGGTCCTGCAGTGGGTCCATACTTCTCGCTTTGCATGTCATCCTGGGATCGGCCGTACATCAGCACTCCTCGCCCAAGTTACTTCTGGTGGCCCACAATGTAGAGCGATACAAGGGCGTATGTTCAAGACTGTACAGTCTGTGCTAGGTAAAACATCCAACCAACGGCCGTCAGGACTGCTACGCCCCCTTCCTGTTCCCAGTCGACCATGGTCCCACATCGCCATTGATTTTGTCTCCGGTCTCCCTGCCTCTCAAGGTAATACAGTGATTCTAACCATCATTGACCGCTTCTCGAAATCTGTACATTTTGTGGCCCAAGCCAAGTTGCCCTCTGCCCAGGAGACCGCCGAGGCGTTGGTACAACATGTTTTCAGACTCCATGGAACCCCACTGGACATTGTCTCTGATCGGGGGCCACAATTCATTTCGCAAGTGTGGAGAAGTTTCTGTCAAGCCCTTGGAGCCAAGGTGAGCCTCTCATCGGGTTTTCATCCACAGACCAATGGACAGTGCGAAAGAGCCAACCAGGACCTCGAAGCAGCCCTTCGCCGTTGCGTTGCAGCCCAGAACCCCTCTAGTTGGAGCCAGTACCTTCCCTGGGTGGAATACGCACATAACTCCCTTCCGTCTGCTGCTACTGGTATGACACCGTTTGAATGTGCTCTTGGCTATCTGCCTCCTTTGTTTCCGGAGCGAGAGAGTGATATTGCAGTGCCATCAGTCAAAGACCACCTAAGCCGGTGCCGTCGCATCTGGAAGTGTGCCCGTGCCGCTCTTCTTCGTTCTTCGGCAAGAAACCGGGAAATTGCTGACAGGCATAGGAATCCTTCACCGCCGTACCAAGTAGGGCAGAAGGTTTGGCTTTCAACTAGAGACATTCCTTTGCAAGTGGAATCTAAGAAACTGGCTCCACGCTACATTGGGCCTTTTTGAGATTCGGGAGATTATCAACCCCACGGTTGCCAGGTTGCAGTTACCTGCGTCAATGAGGATTCATCCTAGCTTCCATGTCTCTCAACTGAAGCCTGTTTGTGAGAGTCCTCTCTGCCCACCCGGCCGAACCCCTCCTCCCGCCCGGATTATTGATGACCACCCGGCCTTCCAGGTTCGCCCGACTCTTGGATGTTCGCCGGCGTGGTCGCGGGTTACCAGTACCTTGTGGACTGGGAGGATACGGGCCGGAGGAACGTTCCTGGGTTTCTCAGTGCCCTCATCCTCGACCCTGATTTGATGGAGTTTCATCGTGCCCATCCTGACCGGCCTGGCCGTCCGCGAGTGGCGTCCCTTGAGGAGGGGTACTGTCATGATCTGCTCCAGTCCTGCTGAGTTTTCTCCCCTCCCTTGTGTTCTCCTGGCTCCTCCCATCTGGGTATGGCTGTCCTCTGCACACCTGCCTTCCATTATTCAAACTCCTCCTGTATAAGAAGAGCAGCTCCACAGCCACTCCGCCAGTTTGTTTGTCTACCTACCCTGTTAGTAGTCCAGCGTTTGGCTTTGTTTCCTGTTTTTGTGGATTTTTGGCTTAGATTTTTTGTATATCTCAGATCCTGTCTGTTCCCCTGCCTGCCTGCCTGCCTGCTCCAGATCCTGCCTGTTCCCCTGCCTGCCTGCCTGCTCCAGTGCCTGCCTGCTCCAGTGCCTGCCTGCTCCAGTGCCTGCCTGCTCCAGTGCCTGCCTGCTCCATTGCCTGCCTGCTCCAGTGCCTACCTGCCTGCCTCCACCCTGTCCAGTTTGTCCAAATTTTGTATTAAAATCATCTTCTACTTCGTTCGTGTGTTCTGCTTTTTGGGTCCAAACACTATCCGTGACAAAAACACACACGGAGGAGTCTAGAGGCCTTTCTGTATTCTATAAATAGATTTATTTCTTTAACTTTAAATGTATTAAAAAAAAAAAAAACCAAAAAGGGCCCAAAAAGAAAGGAATTTACAGACGCTGAACTAAATGGGACTCAAAGGTTGGACAATTTGTGCCTTAAGTCTTTGATTTTCCTGTCTTTTTCCTTGGATGTCTTGTTGTTTTTGCCCTGTATTACACTCTTTATGTCACGCTCTATGTTCCTGTTAAAAAATGTATAAACTGGAAAAAACCTATTGCCTGAAATGACCAGTGCATTGTTCCGCTGTTTAGCCGATGCTGTTTTACTGAGCTGTGCTGCAGTGAGTTGTCAGCATGTACACTTGGCCAGCCTGCAACCGATATATTATTTTTATTTTTTTGCAAGCATCTCCATTGTATTTTTCTCAGCAGACTAGCCCGTGGTTTCACATACTCGCTGTTTTTCTTCAGACGCACTGAGGAAATATTTGTATCCAACATGGTCAGCAGCACAGCCCAGCCATGCAGCTCCTCAGGTGTCCCTCCTGTTGCTGCCTCCTCCTCAGCGGCACAGCCCGGTCATCCCACAAAGAACAGAAGGCTTGTAAATGGGGAAAAAACAGGGGAAGCTGGGAGGGGGGGAGTGCATTGCAATACAGCTTGCATTGTTTCTGCAGCAAATTGTTCTTCCATAAAGAAAATAAACTGAATAAAGAGGGTTTACAGGGCTGGAAAGATGCAAGCCACTTAAGGCGAGATGCTACAGGCAAATTTTTTTTTCCCCTTTTTTTTTTTGGGTCAGTTTGCTCTCTCAACATATAGGCTTTCATGTGGAAACAACTAACTTGTCCAATCTGCTCCTAAAGATGTTTTATTCTTCCATTTAATACACGTCATACAGATTTCTACTTCAAAGGCTGTTTTCTTAAAATGCGTTTTTCTCCCTCGGGACATAAGGATCACCACTTAAAGTAGATCCCACACACACCAAACTTTACAGTCTTGGGCTCAACAAGATATCGACAAAACATACAGAAGGATTTTTTGATATCTAATTCTAAAACTGATTTATTGAAGTTTTAAGTAAAAAAAAGTGAGGCGAAATGTGAATTTTTAGGACAATTTTCAGTCCAATCTAGTTTACGAAACAAGAAATCCAAAATCCCCTCTGTAATTTTTTTGTAACTATGTGTACAAAATGAACAAAGAAATGTAAACATGGCTCTATTCTACAGATTTAAAATGTTCCAAATATGTGTATTTTTGGTCATTTTTAAACACCTTATTTCTACATGAAAACATGACATGATGAAAAACATGACATGATGTTTCTTACATTTATGTGAGTATGTGAGTAGAAGTTTCAAATCGATACATTTAAATTTCAGATTTTTTTGTATTCACCTGTAGTGTCTCACCTCAAATCCATGAATATCGCAAGGAACATAGCTGTAACATGACAACATGGAAGGATTTGGAAGGGTGCATTAGTAACAGGCTAACAAGAGATTAACAGCAAATAGCTCTAGCTGATGCTGCAAAAGTACTTTAACAAAACTCCACTTTTTTCAGCCTCCACTCAAAGATGGATGTACTTCAAAAACATGTGAACCCTCAGTTTTAAGTCATGGACTGAGACTATATGAGAAAGCAGAATAAAACATGAAGCTGTGAAGTATCAGACTGCAGAAGTTTAAGACGCTCTTGTGGAGGCGGAGGAAATTGGCTCCTTCCATTTTCATCACTGTTCGTCATATGGTATGTGTCTCACCATTTCAGTTTCATGGAGCAAAAATGTATAAAAGTCTTCCTGAGGCCCCTTCACTGGCCATGTTCAAATCTTAGCTCAATACATGTTTGTTAAGCTGTGCATATGAATGAGAGACCTGCATTTATTACACATTTAAAATATGATTATTTATGCTTTTATTGTTGTATATGTGTGTGACGACCTCAGTCCTGACCTTGGATAGAGAAGGGCCTCTAGTTTCTTGTTCCCTATGCTGCTGGCTCTTCTCCCTCCTTTGCAGGTTCCTGAAAGAAATATAAGATGACTGCCTGAGACACATGCTCTCTCTTGTCACCAGGAAGCAACAGCATTTGCACCTTTGTTCTTTGTTCTTAAATAAATGTCCTATTTTTGTAATTCTTTTAAACATGTGTGGACTCCCTCTTGTTCGAACCCTGAGCCAGTTCGTAACAACGTGTATATTGTTGTGATTTATATTGTACTGTGGTTTTAAAGTGTTTTGCTGGTTGTAAAGAACTTGAATGACCTTTGCATAAATTGTGCTCTACAATTAAACTTTGATTGTTTTGTTGACTGACATGGTGTGATATTCTCAGCACGATGCACATGTACGTACTGATGCAGTCACCCTCCGTGCAGACGGATGTGGCTGGAGACCTGCTGAGGAAAGTAAGGGATTCCCTGACTCCTACAGAACAACTGGGTTTGCAGATGCTCAGACATCTGCAAAGGAAATGTGTGAAAAAATGAATGTGGCGGCTGTGCTGAAACAAGAGAGGTTATGAACCACCCAACGGCAATTTGGATACAAGTCTCCAGGTGAGCCTGTGCAGCCTGCACTGAACAAATTGAAGTAACACTTTTTAACACTAGGACTACCAGAATTCTAAGAAACTAGAACTCCTAATTTGATGCTTAGCTCTCTGACTGACTCATAGGCCGACTCTTCTAACAAGCAAAAAAGGTTTCTATTAGCATGTGAAATTATTTAACATTGCAAGATTGATTTATTTAACAAAAATGAAGAAAAATCACAATAAATTGACTATAATGTGGGAATAATCAACACTGACAAACCCTCACATTTAAAAGGCAGCAGGTGCAATTTACATATGCATTCTGTATCAGCAAAGTGTGAAGTTTTGGATGGCTATACAGTAGGTGTAAATAAAATGTAAACATCTCAATACAACAGGCAAACTATAATAATTACATCAGACGGCAGCACGTTCATTTACAATTAACAGAGTTGAGGCTGACTCCTCCAGCTCATTCCTACACAGTTCTTTGACTTTGCTTTTTTTTTGGAGCCATTCTATCTAATCTAGCACTGCCTTTGTTCCAGTTCTATTGATTGCTCAAAAAGGACAGAATCCAGGGGCTGTTCTTTTGCACATCCAGCTTTGATAATAATAGTGACAAAAACCAAGGTGAAGAATGGTAAAACTAAAGTAACCATTTATTTAAAAAGGTAAATTTATTTATTTATTTAAAGGTAAAAAACATAATACTCAAGACAAAACAAAAAGGCTATTTATAAGGGTTAACAGAAAGCGGCTCGTCACAGTAATTAATAACAAAACCAAAATGTCCAAATAACACAATAAATAAAACCAGTCCACTATTAGTGTCTCACACAACTTAACACACCAAAGGCCCAAGAGACACAGGACAGCAGGGGCCTGCTGTGCACAGCAGCAGCAGGCCCCTGCTGCTGCTGTGCACAGCAGCTGCTGTCCTGCTGTGGACAGCAGGTCCTGCTGGGTTGGCCAGACCCTAGGACTCTGCACCACTCGGGACAGAGGCAGGAGGAGCGTCCACAGCACAAACACAAAGGCCCTTTCTGAAACCATTTCCTTCTCTCTTTACCCACACACTACTCCTCACTTTACATGTTCCTGTGAAGGAGCCGCTACATTAAGTGTGGTTCAAAATGGGGCGAGTCGTGAGGAGAAGCGTTTTATCAGCTCCTTCACAGTGAGTCAGCATCAGACCAGACTTATCAGGCGTGTGTTACACCAGAGAGCCGCCCGATGTGCAGGACACACTGCATGACTTTAGTTAAACATATATTTAGAGGCAAAAAACACATTATTTTGGCATTTATTAAAGATTGGGGTGCTTTGATAAACGAAAGAGAAAACCTCACTGAGACAAAATATGACTTTATTTGCTTTGGGAAACCACACAACATTCTTTTAAATTTAGAACAAGTGGCTTCTGACACTCAATTATCGTCCTCTGTGACATGCTTTTCTAATCATCTCCACGATGTGTAGACACAAGATACTGGTGTCTACACTAGTTTACACTAGAGGCCAATTCTGCACTTTTTGAGCACTGATTTTGAGCTTATCCAGGACTGCAGATGGAAATTAGCTTGCATAATGTAATTTGTACGTGGTACTGTACAAATAAATAAATACATTTTAATATTAGTCTGGGATATAAGATATTTTAACTTGTGGCACTTTATACTTTCTCTGCACTGTATATTGTTGTAATATAATATTGTAAAATAAGAACGAGTAAACTTCTTAACTGAGATCAAGAGGTTTTATCTGATTCTATCTTTATATCATACTACATCAGTTATGTGGTGCTTTCACGGTAAAGGGGCGTGCCTCTTGCCTCTTACCTCTGACTCTGACAGGATGTGTGCCTGAAAGCCAAAGCTCTGAGCGCTCTAGGAACCTTCGCTTAGCTGTGAAGGAGCCTTCATGAGGAGTGAGGAGAAGTGAGGAGGTGGATTTGGTTTCGGAAAGGGCCATAGAGAAGGTTTAGGGTGTACACAAATATTCACAGGTAAAGGAGCAGCTGGAGGCCAGGGGCTGTAGCAGGCTTGCAGTGCGTTCACCAGCTCTAAGGTGAAGTCACATCTGTATGTTCTTACCCGGACACTTTTTGTACAAAACCCAAGAAGCATTTCAATCCACACCTAATACTGGTAAGATACTACTGTGACTCTGAATTCTTAACCCCGACAAGCACATTTCCATTTTCCAAGAATTTTAGCAAACATAGCTCTAGTAACAGCTTCAGTGCCCAAGTAGGTCTGTAAGGATTTTTGTCAAGAACCTAACCTAGCCGGTGATATTAGCTCATGGAACATTAACAGCACACTGAGTGACAGCTGGCCACCCAGAGAGGAAATTAGCCTCAGTGGGGAATGTCAACATGATGGTTCCTTAATGAAACTGCCGTCCTGTATGATTGCATATTGAGACAGGGACAGGGACAGCGTTGTACCGATAAGAGCAGACAGATTTGAGATCCGCCTCGGAGGAAATGAGCTGCTCTGCCATATGTGTCAGAGCACGCTGGGGAAACACACATCTGCAGCTGCGAGACATATGCCTAAAATGTCATGGTGAAATATGGGCCTGTGAACATCTCACTAGCCATAGAACATTGATGCAAAGGCGGCGAGACGTGCAAGTCGACATTTGCGGAAGACGTGTGAGATTTATGTGAAAATGGATACGTTGTTGTTGCTATTAGAGGGAGGCCACGCACAATCAGAAAAACAAATGTTACAGCTAAGGACGTCCCATCTGGCTGTACAATATTCTCACCGTATTCACCTCGCAATACAACGTTCAGTTCAATTCAGTTTATTTTTGTAACGCCCAAAATCACAACAACAGTTACCACAGGTCACAGGTAGAAAGCAGTTGAAATATTTAGCAATTGACCCTCCTTCTCGGCAAGGAAAAAACACCCAAAAAAAAAAAAAAAAATTGCGGGAAAGAGTAAATTTATGCAGTGCAGAGAGAGTTCCTCAAGGCAAATGGGAACATCTATGTCAGTTGTGGGATGAGGGGGGGTCGTCGCTGGAGCAGCCGCCGCAATGTCTGAAACAGAGACAGAGAAAAAGCATGTGAACAGCAATGAACAGACTACATGTGAGCTAAAATAAGTAGAAGAACCAGAAGACAGTGTTCAAGCTCCATACTTCCCCCGACAGAGTTGCTCCAAGGGCAGTGTAGCTAAAACTGTAGGTTTTTATTTCTGTTCCCAACTGGCCTGACCATAAGCTGTTGTTATAAATTGGGCGAAGCAAATGGTAAGTCTTTTTTTGGTATTATCATTACCGGTCTATCATCAGGTATTTGAACGGCTGAATTAATATGTATTATTTAAAGCTGTAATTGACACGGGACCATTGAAGTGCCTTTTGAGCTCAGAGCCTGGCTTAAAGGACACACTATTCTGTTGTGTTTGTTTTAATACTTTTGGAGGTTTTTGTTTGGTTTTACAAATTGTATAACTTTATGCTCTTGCCTGTATCTGGGATCTTTTCCTTTTGGTCTTGACCTTGGTCAAGACTAAAACTAAACCAGTCATCCAAACTCTTTTTTTTTTCCAACAACACATAAGGAACAAACAAACACAACAAAAACAAGACACAGCGAGAGATTGTCCAGCATAATCAGGGTAAAATTTAGCAAAACCACCACCACTGGAGTCCTTCTGTGCACATAATTTGTACGCAGCCTATAGTAGCCTGGGAAAAGCACAAAAGCTAGCTCAACAGACAACAGCACATTTCTGTGTATTATTCTGTGTATAGAAGACTACAAAGAATATTGCTGCCGCTGCGCTCCTCGCTCTCCTCTGCTAGTTGCGTGTGCATCAGCGTCAGAGCAGACAAACACTGCTGCTGACCCAGAGCTGTGCAGTGTCCCAGACCAGCCACTGCTTTAACACAGGCCAAAAGTAAACTGCTGAAGGCTCAAAACATGTGATGCAGTCGCTGTCCCTGTGTGGAGCGTGTCCATGTGTCTGCCACATTGAACTATTACTCTGCTGATCCATTTGTCATGCGCGCACAGTCAGAGCAGAGTCATTATCTGACTTTTTCACAATAAGGCACTTTATACAGCGCATATATGAGGAGACTTTTATTCTGTAAGGGCCGCAGGAACTTCCTATGACACTGTCTGAAACACTGCAGCTGGAAGAACTTTGCAGAGGTTTTGAGTTCATTCATTCATTCATTCATTCATTTTCTACCGCTTATTCCCGTTTCCGGGGTCGCGGGTGACTGAAGCCTATCCCAGTGACTTTGGGCCTTAGGCGGGGTACACCCTAGACAGTGGCCAACTCGTCACAGGGCTGACACAGAGAGACAGACAAGGACAGACAACCTTTCACTCTCACATTCATACACTACGGGCAATTTAGAGTTGTCAATTAACCTACACAGTCATGTCTTTGGACAGTGGGAGGAGCCGGAGAACCAGGAGAGAACCCACAGTAACACAGGGAGGACATGCAGACTCCACCCAGAGAGAGTGTGCGCTGGGTGGCAGAAGCTCTAGCCGCTCTGCCACCATGTACACCAGGTTTCGAGTTATGGATTTGAATAAAGAAATGGTGCCGCTACACCTCGATAAATCCAAAGGGAGAATCAGCCACTGACTGCAGTTCCTAGAGAAGCCACAGCAGAGGCGAGTCTGTGCGGCTGCGAGTTCCCTCTCTGTCTGCGCAAACCTGTGTGTTTGCTGTGTGTGCAGCACGAGTGTCTGACAGATGTGGCTTTCAACGGGAGACGAGAACACGCTGACAATCATCAACGACTGTAGACAGTTTTAGCTGCTAATGGACTGTTATAACTCGGGTCACTGTCTGTCAGCCACTGTGTTTATTTTCCCCAAGAATAAGGAAGAGGGAGGGACAGAAAAAAACAGAAACAGAGAGGGGGACAGACAAACCAGAGCAAATCGCACCCTGAGCATAATCGTCCCATTTGGTCAAAGTCTATTCCATTTGTCCATTTTAAAACCAAATGTACTTTGTCTCAATGTTTCAAATGTTAATTATAAATTTTCCGCCCTTTGGAGTCCTTGATTGTTGTTTCTGTTTGTCTCATCCATTTTTATGTGTAATCAAACTTTATTTACAATGCGATTTTCATATTTAACACAACACAACAACTGCAACACAAGTGCTTTACAATGCATTAAAAAACAATCCCACATGCCCACATCCCACCCAACCGCCTGCCCCACAGTCACATGCTGCACCATACACAAACACACACACCAAAGTACACCAGCCTGAGTACAGATGAACTGATTGAGGAAACACCATCAGAAAAGCAGCCTTCACCAGGAGCAGAGAATCGCCTGCAGCCACACAGCACCGACACAGGGCCTAAAGAGGAGACACCGAACTTCCACCAGGGGCCCACACGACAGACCCCAGCAGCCACAGCCGACCACCGCTCCTGGTGCAGAGGACAACTTGTCCTTCAGCCAAGCTCCTTCTTTACCTCAGGAGTCTAATACAGCGACAGACACAAATATATGCTCAGAGAAGTTTAAATACAGACCGAAATTGGTTATTGCCTAGAGTGTCTATTAATTAGAAAGATCTGATGAAGTAGCATGAACTTTAGAACTGTGCAATGGAGCTTCACCTGCAGATACGTAATTAAATAATGGATACAGAACAGGTGAGTACTAGCTTGTTTGAACTATAACTACAAAACTATTTTAAAAAGTGCAACTTACTGTACATCCAGCTGCTCACACTCTTTATTTCCAGTAATTGGCTCATTACATAGGACCTAAAGTGAATCTTCAGTAAATTCAATCAGGGAAAATGATGACTAATCTTCAGTGTTTACCGCATTTAAGCCTTTGCTATTATCATCAACTTAATTGTTTGGCGACTCTCTTCGGTGGAGGATGCAGAGCCCTGTCAGACCCTGCAGCTGTTCAGACACAGAGTAAACAAGAATCTCACTTACCCGTTCCAGTGTTTATCTCGGCAGTGTGTCCTTCAGCACAGATCAATGAGAGCACAGTGGGCTGGACAGAATAACACTTTTAAGGGAAGCAAAATGTTACAAAACTCAATGCAGGAGAGAATGAGTCGAAGTCCAAAAGCACAAAAATGCAACTGTAGAGGTTATGCAGCGATGTCAGTTTGTTTGAAAAATGCTCCTCAACATTCCGACCGTGTGGCAGTGAGTGTTTATGGGCAGCAGAAATGATAAAATGTGTTTTGTTGTACTTATTTAGTCCTAGTTTTTGTCTGTGGAGCTTTTGTTTTGCTCAAATGAACTTGTTTATGGTAAAATGGAAACTGAAAGTAGTTTCGCGGTTGTTGCTCTGACTGTACAGAGCTTAAAGGTTCTGTACCTGATTTTTATTTACTCTAGTTAATATGCATTTTCTTTACATTACATATTGTTTGATAGTAGCAACTTCATAGAAAGATATCGGGTTTATAATGTAGAATCTGTGCACATTATAGACGCACTTTGTTTGGAAAGAACTAGTGCAGAAGTGTATACCCAGGGTCACCTCTTTTCAGCCAATCAGGCATATTGACACTATGAATCATGGGAAAATAACTGCTAACAAAAGTGCTAAAAGCTTATTGTAAGACGAGTTAGAGGAACTATATGGAAACAAGACAATTGCAGACAGTAGTTTCTGAGTCACGATGCAATATTGAGTGACAGAAAGGACTATGTGGGCGGGGCTAACGGTTCAAACAAAAACATGTTCCTGTCTCATGGTTCAAAATCAGGTACAGGCCCTTTAACTTTAACTAGTCTGTTAGCGACAGTTGGAGATTTAGGACTCTTTAACTGCCCCACAATAATAAATTTCATCAGCAGAGAGACTTGGAAATATCTTATTTGAGAGGAGAAAGGTGGTCAACAGTAGGAAACAGTCTGTATGTGATCTGTGTATCTGTTAGTGTAGCTGCAGTGTTTCCCTGGCTTTCTACTACTTGATTTTCCTCTTTTGATGGCAGACACAAACTAAATATTTAGCACAGTTGTAGACTTTTATATATGCTGTTACAGTCTGTTTTTCACATTGTATTTGTGTCTCGAGCTCTTACATGAGGACACCACCCACCACCAATGACTCTGCAATTATGCCACTCATCGTCAAAATTCTGAATGTTGTGATTCTGCATTACCTCTATGGGATTGTTAAATAATGATGTCACACACAACATATTTCTCGCTTCTGGGTTATATGCATCTTCAAGGAATGAAGTTAAATCTGTGTTGTCCCAGTGCAGATGTGTTGTAAAAGCATTTCTGTGAGACTGCTGCATGTCGTCTGTGTCTAGTTAGAGAGTGTTTAATTGTCAAAAAAGTGCACTGTTAGCATGGTGCTTTTTGTTACCTTTACTGTAACGGTAAACTCTGCTCTGAAAGTTGTGGAAAGCGCTTACAAACTCATGACAGTGAATAATTTGGATGATCGCACTGAAATGTTAATGGGTTCTATGCGTTTTATCGGTGGGCCATTATTATTATATTAAAAAAAAGAAAAAAAAATCAAGGTCCTGATAAAAATTTGACAAAATTTTAGTGCAAAGGCAAAAGCAATATAAATAAATGATGACTCAATCAGAACCATAGACTGTAGATATCAGTGGACTATGGGATTGTGACGTCACCCATAGCGTTTGCCTCCAGCCAAATGAAGCCCATCGTGGCTAGCAGTTATAAAGCGGAGCCAGACTCCATATTTGGAAATCCGAGTGCGTATCGTGGCAACCACACGGACTAATCAGGAGCGAGGTTGCTAACGGTATCCGCCCCTCGGCGAGAGGAGACGGCGGCAATGTGCGGCGCTAGCTGTCAATCAAACCTGTTGCTAACACGAGCGAAAACGGCCCCTGGAAAAGGAAGCACCTGATTGGTTAGTTATTATTGCTAATAACTTGACTTATGAACAACCTAACGAAAAAAAAACACCCGATTCATGTAGAGTGTGTCAAAACAGACGTTTTAGTTCCAAGATGGTGAGTCTGACAGAAACAGTTACAGAGTAAAGGGCACCAGTGTCCCAATAGAAAGTGAATGGCAGCTCGGCTTCATGGAGCCAGGAGCACCTCCATAGCTGCTTCCTATTTGGAACGCGGCGGCTAGCATGCTAACATGGTCCACTGATATCTACAGTCTATGATCAGAACATAAACTGGATTCAATTTCCCTCAGTGCAAATGTGTGTAGAAGAAACTAGGTCAACCTGACGGACCTTTCAGGTGTATCAGGCTGACCAGCGTTCCACATTTATTTTCTGTCACCTCTGCAACTTCTTCTGTGTCCCTCTGCCGGCGGCACACACCTCTGTCAACATGTCCTTTTATCTCTTCAACTCTCCCAAGGTTTTAGACTCAAACATGTGTTTGAATGCATGTGGCGTTTTAACTCCTAGACAAATCACAATTTTCACTGTGAACATGATATTCATTAATAATTGAATTGCAAATGCAAAGGCCTAGTACAGCTATTAAATACAACATGTTCTTTCATTACTGTTTAATGCAGTTTGTCCTTCCAACTTTCCAATCAGCTGAAAGCCCTCCTTATAACAGCTCGTCCAACAAGAAAGTCTGAACTAAAGCCTTCATCTTTCCCTTGCATCAGTCCTGGTATCTACATGTTTGTGGGGTGTCCAAGCATGCAATGCACTACCAGTAATCCAATACCAGAAAACTACTAAACTACTAAAGCAAGTATCATAATATCAATCCAATACCAATGTGTTTTGTTTCAAAATGCATTGAAACTCCTTAATTATAAAGAATGTAACATCTGCATCATTATCTTTGATCCACTCCAGCTTGAATTGATCTTTAAAATTTAATTTATTTGCAGATAAACTCAAATCAAATTCTCAAGTTTACAAAAACAGGTAATAATGTATGTATAATTTTTTTGGAATGGATACTTTTTGATATCTTAGTATCAATTTATCGAAAAGCTGCACATCTCGGCTGAGGCTCTACACGGGAGGCAGATAAGCAGAAGTGGTGCTCACACTCGTAGATGAGATCAGTGTCATTTTTGGCTCCATGACTGATAAAGTACTCATATTTACTTGCTGTCTTGAGGCTGTCGTAGCGTATGAAATTTGACACCGTTGAGCCTTTTCCCAGTCCCAACTCTTTCCTTCTCAGGTTTCAACCACAATTCTTCTAAATCAAGCCAGAATTGTTGAAATTTGCATTTTCCTTTTGTTAAATCAAAATTTTGCCGCCCTCTAATCCTACTCATGCAAACAAGCACCCCGGGGTCCAACCGCCGGAGGGAAATAAACATTTGGTTTTCTGTACTACTGGAAATGTTCCATGTCATGCGCGCAACACTCAACATTTACGATAACAAATCAAGCATAACTACAGATTTATGTAACTTGAAATTAAACCTAGTGCTTTTAAATGCTATTTTAGGCCTTATTTTTTCATAAGAAAACTGTATTTAATGGGGCTTGACCTGATTTTTACTGTTTTGAAAAGTGAAAAACAGAACTAGTTGGTGTTAAAGTCTTTACATGAGTCACATGTATCACTCACTTTCCTAATGCAGTCCCAGCATCATAAATATTCACCTTGACAACTTTATAAGCACTTGTCTCTGAGCCCAGAGCTGCACACACAGTCACGGTAAAGGTAACAAACATTAGCATGCTAACAGTGCAGCTTCTTGTAGAATAAAACGCTGTATAAATAGATGCAGAGAAAACATTGTGGTCTAATTTTTACCCGAATAGATGCTTTTACAAAAGATCTGTGCTGTGGCAAAATAGATGAAATTTATTACATGCAAAAATGTGGGTACTAGTTCTGTTTTTCACGTTTCAAAACAGTAAAAAATCAGGTAGAGCGACTTTAATTTTCAATGCTTTCTAATGTCCTAAGGAAACCCTGATTGTGGTCATGTTTATTATAAAATCTCTAGAATGGCTCAAAGATGATGGAGCGGATTGACCTGGCTGAGGTGTCAAAAAGTAAGCACGTGCATTTTTCTCCGATACTTGCCATGGTATTCTTTAGTTTTGGATCGAAAAAGAAGAATAACTGGTATTACCCATCACTGTCAATGAAGATATCTCTGAACGTTGTTGCAAAGGTAAAAAGTTGCACAGTTGACTTGGCTATTTAAAACCGTCCAGTCCAGTTATGTAGTATGAGTGGACCTAAAAGATAAGAAAGAGCACTTCATTTCAAAGTTCTATGTAGAGAACTGAATAATTTTGTTCAGGGTAAAGCCAAATACTCAACTAAAACTACCAATGGGAACGGGTCCACAGACTTCCTGCTCGAAAGTGCAGAACTGCTGCTGGTCCTGCCTTCTGCCATCACTGTAAAAGCAACAAAATGGCTAAAAGACTCTCAAGGACAGAGCTGCGGGTGGGAAAGCAACAGCAGACGTGTGCTCACGGCTCAAATACAGGACAAATCTAACATGCACTCCAAATATGAAGGACAAATATTGTTATTGGCCTTTACACCTGCTCTAGAGTATCTTTACTTTGACATCTCATGTTTTAGAACTAAAAATACATATGTTTTGAAGAAGAAGGAATATTACTGTCACTGCCATGGGAGACGCCAGAGTAACTTAGCTGTGGCTCCATCTACTGGGTGCAGAGGGAATTACACAAATAAAAAACATTGCTCGTTTTGCTAGCTGTGTTATTGAGCAGTGACGCAGTTGTAATGATCGTGAGTAGACGGCAGGAATGCTCTGAACGAGTTTGATGATGATTTATGGACTGAAAAACAGCAGAAGGTTCTCGGAGCCATGTCACAAATCGAAAGAAAAGTTGAGGAAATTCAGAATGGAGTGTTTTTAATGGTCGATGGGGAGAGGATTTTCTAACCAGGATTCATGAGCGTGAATGAAGGTAAATGCAACTTCAGGTATGTTTTGGATGACAAAACAATGTTAAAAGCTAAAAGAAAAGTCAATATTTGTCCTTTAAGTAAGTAAGACAATGAAAGATAAACCATCGTGTATTGTTCAAAGTTCATAAAAGTTGTGTGTGAGACAAAATATAGGTTACATCGTTAAATAAAACGTTGAATTTCCCCGGTGAATATGACATTTTTAAACACATTCGCAGAGATCCTTGGCATCTTATGTAAGAAGCAATCAGCAATACTCAAACACACACTAATGTCATAACATATATCCACCTGAGAAAGTCTCTGTTCACTCCCGATTATTGAAACGCATTACCGTGAAGAGACTGCACAAGCCCAGACCTCATTTGCAGTATAAACGCTGCCAGAGTCTTTCTGGTCGTATTATGGGATGGATTCACACCTGTTTGGAGGTGGCAGATGGCACCGTAACATTTCATCATTTCATTTCACTTCAGCGCTCCGGAGATGAGCTCTGCATTTTAACAGGTCCTGTTGTTCCATTTTTAGAGTTATATGCACAATGATACATCTCACAAACAGATTTATATACAGTGTGGGTCTTTTCTTCTTTCTTTCTGTGCTCATTCTGCGACAGAGTTGAGTTCAAGGCAGAGGTTACGCTACAGATAATTTGAGTCTGTCATTATAACAGACAGGGTCCCAAAAAATCTGTCATGAGCCATTTTTATCTGTCATTGTATTTTTACTGCACATGTGTGACAGCTGGTACACACAAGGCAATAGCAATAAACCCTCTCTTGCTATAAACTCATTTCTTTGTTACAGATGCAAGAATGTATTTGTATTTTCTTCTTAAAACTCAGTGGTTGTAGCTCAGTAACAGGCGTCTGTGTGTCAGCTCTTTGTGCTTCTGTGCGCCGCTCGTCCGTCTCCTCCTATGCCGCGCTCCTCAGTGTGTTTGGGTGGCTAACTTCACGGAGGTTATAATGAACTTAATGGTGAAGTAACATAATGCAGTAAAGCAGTTAAACCTCTACATTCATGTATCTGACCCCAGCTCACACCGACACGTGCACGACACATGAACGTGCCCAACCTGACAAAATGACGGAATGCCTTCAGAATTTTCCGTCAAAGCTAAAAATAATTCGTAAATGACGTAGAATTCTCAGTTAATGTAACCTCTGGTTCAAGGTATTTTCTCTTTCATACTTAAAGGCACTAAAGTTACTGTTACTGCGTAACATAGCCAAAATTAGAAAAATCCTGCCCAGAGATGATACCGAAAAACTCATCCATGCATTTGTCACATCCAGATTAGACTATTGTAACGCCCTGCTTACAGCGTGTCCTAAAAGCTCTATAAGAAGCTTTCAACTGGTTCAAAATGCAGCAGCAAGATTATTAACAAGTACTAGAAAAAGAGATCATATTTCACCAGTGTTGGAGTCTCTTCACTGGCTTCCTGTTGAGTTTAGAATCAAATTTAAAATCCTCCTCCTGACTTATAAAGCTATAAACAATATGGCCCCATCCTACCTCAAAGATGCAATAGTAACGTACCATCCAAACAGAGCTCTTCGTTCTCAAAATGCTGGACTATTGTTAGTCCCCAGAGTCTCTAAAAGCACAGTAGGAGGTCGAGCATTTAGCTACCAAGCTCCTATGTTATGGAACCAGCTCCCTGTTCATGTAAAAGAGGCCGACACAGTCTCTACATTTAAGACCAGGCTCAAAACGTTCCTCTTTGAAATAGCTTATGGTCAGGCCAGTTAGGAACAGAAATAAATACCTACAGTTTTAGCTATGCTGCCCTTGGAGCAACTATGCTGGGGGAAGTATGGCAGCTTGAACACTATCCTCTGGTTCTTCCTACTTTACCTATCGACAATATTTAATATTACTTCAACTGTAGTCTGTTCATTGCTGTTCACATGTTTCTCTTTCTCTCCACTTCCCCCGGGGAGTGGAGACTGTTTCAGACACTGCGGCGGCTGCTCCAGTGACGACCCCCCCACCCCCACCTGTCTGGAGGATCGATCTCTAAACTGGAGGATCTATGCGTCACCCGCCTGGACAGCTGGATTAGCCATACCTCGTCTGCCTGGACGAACTCCATCTACTTAGATGAACTGTTCCTCATCTCCTGCTGGAGGATCTCTCTACACTGGGTGGACTGCTCCTCGTCCGCCTGGAGGAACTCTTTAAAGCCACCTCCCTCTTGAGTGGTTCTGGCTCCACAGTCCAAGTGGATGTCAGTCCTAGTTCATCTGCAGCCTGTCCGTCCGTGGGAGTAGGATCTCTCCTTCACTGTGGTTCTCCCCGAGGTTTCTACTTTTTCCCATGGGGTTTTTTGTAGTTTTTCCTCGCCGCGAAGGAGGGTCAAAGGACAGGGGCATTCTGGGACAGTTATCTGAACTGCTTTTACCTGTGGCCCATCGAGGCAACTGTTGTTGTGATTTTGGGCATTATAAAAATAAATTTATTTGATTTGATTTAAAGTTCACTTAAAGTTTAATGGACACATATTCTGCTACAGTGATTTTTTTTTTTTTTTTAGGTTTAAACCAGGTTCTAACATTGTTCTGTCATCAAAAACATTTGCATACAGCTTCATTCACGTTATTTTGAGGAATGCTAGCTAGAAAATCCTCTGATCTCTATTATAACACATACAATCATGCCCACACTGTACTGAATAACATCTACAAAAGCAGTGGCTGCAGGAAGAACAGTGTAAGCCCAGGAAACGTTGACAGAAAATTGCACATTTTCTGGGTAAGACGATCATCATTGCTATTGTAACGTCACTCATGTATATTTAGCTGAACGATGGTTAAATATTAAAAGTCAAATTTTGGTATGGATTGTTGGCATTAGTTAAGGTGAGACGAATGAATGACGAGATGAATAGAAAAAAGTCTTCTCCGATAGCTTACTCACATAAATGTAAGAAAAACATGTATCACAACTTTTTCATGTAGAATAAGGCATTTTATGTGTCAAAATGGCCAATAATACACATATTTGGGAAATATAAAACTGAAAAATGGACAGAACCAGGTTTATATTTCTCATTCATTAATTTTGTACACATTTTAAGTAAACTCAATTGGCCTGAACATTTTCCTAAAACTTCCAATTTCACCTTGATTTTTTTGTTGTTTTTTTTTAACTTACAACACCAATAAATCTATTTTAGAATTAGATACTACAAAATCCTTCAGTACATTTCGTCAAAATCTTGTTGAGTCCCAGATTGTACAGTTTGGTGTGTGTGGGATCTACTTTAAGGCCGATCTTTATGTCTCTGTGGGACAAAAAATGCATTTTAAGTAAACGGAAATCTATGGATGAAGTGGATTAAATGGAACAATAAAACATTTTAAAGAGGATGTTTCCAGATGAAAGCCGATATGTTGAGAGAGAAAACTGACCAAAAAACAAAACATTTTTAAAAATTAGTTTTGCCTGTAGTGTCTCGCCTTAAATTGGGGCTGCATTCACACCTGTGCTTTTAGCCCTGGTTTGATCCCGGTTTAGTCTTGATATAGAGATAGCTCCTGTTTTACTTCTGGTTTGAATTGAGATGTTCTGTGCGCACAAGAATAAATGCAGTCTGGATACCTTACCAAGCGGTGCCTTTACTATTCAATCCATAAAAGCCGTGTCTCGTGTGGGAGTGCAGTGGTCAGTATTCACAGTGCGCGCCGGCCGGATCGCTCTGCATTGATTCGGGTTTTGTCGGGTCGTTTCAGTGCCTTCATTAAGTGTCCTTGTGTTCGATACCGCAGAGTGACGCCCGACACGCCTCCCCTCTGTCACCCACAACAACAGCCCATTACAGCCGCCCTGCTCCGGATCCATTCTGCTTCCACACAAAGAGGAAATAAACAGGTTTTATTCATTGAGACTGTCCAAGCCCATCCTCATACTGACACTCTCATTAATGCGGCATGAAAACGACCTCAGGGGTACCATGAAAAATGCAAGACTTTAACAACGATAGCTGCTGTATATTACTGTGTTTCGTGGTCAATAATGTATTTATTTTTTGAAACTTTAACTAGGAGGCTAAATTATAGACCCTTTCAGATGCAATGTCATCAGAATGTTAAAAAAGAAATGTGGACTGGAGGTGACTGAAGAGGATCGTGTAATATTTTCAAGGGTTAACATCAGATCTAAATGGTTTGAAATGTTAATAACACAAATTAGGCAATCATTTTGAATTCTCTTTGTAGAAATGTCAGTTAGATTGCATTTGAGTTTCATAAAAAGAATGGAAAAGTATTTAGAAGGGAAAAGGAGGGAAAAATAAAACAATTGTGTGGTCAACAGTTCATCTAGTGTAGAGAGAGTCCCTCCAGGCAGGAGAGGAACAGTTCATCTAGTGTCGAGAGAGTTCCTCCAGGCACACAAGGAACAGTTCATCTAGTGTCGAGAGAGTTCCTCCAGGCACACAAGGAACAGTTTATCTAGTGTAGAGAGAGTTCCTCCAGGCATAACAGGAACAGTTCATCTAGTGTAGAGAAAGTTCCTCCAGGCAGATGAGGAACAGTTCATCTAGTGTAGAGAGCGTTCCTCTAGGCAGATGACGAACAGTTCATCTAGTGTAGAGAGAGTTCCTCCAGGCACACAAGGAACAGTTCATCTAGTGTCGAGAGAGTTCCTCCAGGCACACAAGGAACAGTTTATCTAGTGTTGAGAGAGTTCCTCCAGGCATAAGAGGAACAGTTCATCTAGTGTAGAGAGAGTCCCTCCAGGCAGGAGAGGAACAGTTCATCTAGTGTCGAGAGAGTTCCTCCAGGCACACAAGGAACAGTTTATCTAGTGTAGAGAGAGTTCCTCCAGGCATAAGAGGAACAGTTCATCTAGTGTAGAGAAAGTTCCTCCAGGCAGATGAGGAACAGTTCATCTAGTGTAGAGAGAGTTCCTCCAGGCATAAGAGGAACAGTTCATCTAGTGTAGAGAGAGTTCCTCCAGGCACACAAGGAACAGTTAGTGTGCTTGAATGTGCTTGAATATTTTGTGTTATTCTGTGGTTAATCCCAGTTTCTTCTTTGGAATCGCATTATCTTCCACTTCACTTTTGCTTCGTTTCAGAATGTAGAATGTATATATTTTGACGTTTTTGTTAAATGGTGTATAATGATTACAGTTATTAGGGTTGGGACAATGATCTCTTTGGACAATGTTCAGAGTTTAACTCTCAGACTGCAGATTTGTTGACCTGGTTTGAGCTTCATATCTCTGTGCCAGTTCTTGTTTCATGTGGATGTGCCCAGTACTTACAAAGTTCACCGTCTTCTCGGGCAGAATAATGAAACAAAAGTCAAATCCCATTTTCTTACAATGGCCTCAGAAAGTGGTGCCAAAGACGTGATTGTCGTCAGTTGAAAGGACTTGGAGCCAAAAGTTTAATTATGGTAACGATAAGGTTCAGCGTTTGTGGATCGTAAGTGTCTGTCAAATCAGTGCATCTGCCGTGGCGTTATACAGACCCCTGCCCTGCTTGTGAAACGATGACATGATCAAATTCTAGACCATGGACCTGTCGAACGATTAAAGGAGACATTCTGCATTCTTCAGGTACTTAGCATTGAACTATAACGTGAGTAGATCATCATTTTACATTGTGTTCATCGTGATCTTTATCTAAAAAGGCTTGGTATAAGAAACAGGTCCATTAACTTCCTGTCCAAAACGGAAGAACTGATAAGCCCCGCCCCTTTGTACTGACATTTCACAGTAACAAACCACACTTTCATTTATGTTTTTATTTTTGAAAAGTGGCTATGTGACATTTTAGAACCCTACGTGTGACTCGGAGTCTTCATTTTCCAAATAATTGCTAAGTACAGGGATGTGGGCGGGGCTAGGGTGTAGGTGAAACTGGACTGGTCTGAATTCTAGAGCAGTGTTTCCCAACCAGGGGTACGGGGACCCCAGGGGGTACATGAGCAATTACCAGGGGGTACGTGGAATGATTTCAGGTTTTAAAAGAAGATGAAATGTACTTTTATCTGAATTAAAAAGTGTTATTAGTTGTCAATTTAGCATCATTTTGGAGTATCGGACCATGAATAAAAGAAAAATGTAGAGATAATGGTAATAATTGACAATATGTGACTATTTAACCCATTTATTTGCCTGAAACTCAACTGAAGGGGTACTCAGTGTGTGAGATAAAACTTAACGCACCGATTACTGGTCAGACAGAAAAGGTTTTAGTCCATGTAGAACCATTTTCTGTTGAGCCTCAGTTACAGAAAATACAAGATAACTCAAACATGCAGGAATCAATCTACATACAACGTTGAGTATATTTTGTTGTGACAAAGTTAAAAGCTCATTAAAGTTGATTTGCATAATAGGAAATATGCTGATATAAAAAGCACATTAAATAGAAAAATGTATGTCTAAATCTGGTCTGGAAAGCGAACTATCCATCCATGTAGAATTGAACTAGTGGTTTGTAGCTTTGACGCGTTTACTTCATGATCTGTGTAACAGCCTGATTTAGTTTGGTTAAACCTACACAGTTAAACAGCATTAACATGTTTTGTCTGTTGGATTGAGCAACACATTCAAGATTAATCAGTCAATTTACTACTCTCCCGCTCAAGGTCTGCCTAGTGCTGTGGCGCTGTGCATTGTGGGAAGAAGAAAGGCAGAAAGCAGCTAAAGAATGACAGCAGCAGCAACAGGAAGTACTACATATGAACATCATTTATTTTTGGATGCATTAGAGTAAAGAATGTTGAAGTAGAGAGTTACACAAGCTATCGAAAATATTTTGTGACTTTTAACATTAGGTTCACTATGTAACTTGTTGCTTTGGGAAAAAAGACGTCCCCCTTTTTAAATGCAGTGCGATGTATTGTTGCAGTGTCAGTTTTCTTCAATTAGCTCAAGGTAGTTGCAGTAGATGTGTCATTTGCATATTTGAATATTCATGCAGGCTTTTCAATTAGAACTCGTGGTTAATTGTATTATAAGGTGTTACGTTAAATGAACATGATTAAAGTTATGAAATGTAGTTATTTTACCATATTACGGTTCTGTTTGATCAACGCAATATAATTAAATCAATTTATCAGAAAGCTTTTGTGTTGAGACGACACAAAACAAGTAAACTCTACTCAAATAAACTGCGTGTGACAAGTATCCACTATTTGTTTGCGTTAATCCAACAAATCATTTTTTTCCCAGTGTATCTTGTATCATCTGTACTGTTCCGTATTAGGACCAATTTTTTTTTTTTTTTTTCATAAATAATATTTGTAAAGTATCACAGTCAATGAGTATGCTATTGTTTGCAGATGACACATATTTTTTGTTCTGGGAAACATTTTGATCAACTTGATGTTACAAAAGAAATGGGTAAGATAAAAACCTGGTTTGACATGAAAAGGTTAGCTCTAAACCGAGAAAAAACAAAATGTATGTTAAATGGAAACGTAAAAAAGACGTACAAAATGGGTGGAATTCAGATTGAGATGGTTCATGAAAACACATTTTAGGTGTTATAATAGATGACAAAATAAGTTGGAAACCACATATTACATACAAGGCAAGATATCAAGAAATCTATCAGTGTTAAATAAGGCAAAACATGTACTGGACTGTAGATCACTTCATATGCTACTGTTCATGAATCTTGCCTTATTTCAATTACTGTGCGGAGATCTGGGGAAATAACTGTATTACTTCATTAAAACCACTTATCACGCTACAAAAAAAGCCATACGAGTCACACATAAGGTGGGATATCGGAACATACACACCTTTTGTTTGTTCAATCAAAGTTATTCAAATTTACTGACACAGGCCACTTTTTGACAGCTCAAATCATGTACAAAGCAAGTAAAAACTGTTAATATACAAAAAATGTTAAGACCCGAGAGGGGAGGCATCTCTTAAGGGGGCAAAATAATGTCAAAACCAACAAGACTATAGATAATAATATAAGTGATGAAATAAAACACTCTATAAATCTAATACAGTTCAAACATAAAAACAAAAATGAACATTATCAATAGTTACAATGAGGAAATGAACGTGTATATTTAGCATTATTTGATAGTACATATGTAGCAGACTTTATTTATGACAGATAAATTATATCCAAATGGTGAAATTGTGTTGGATATGATGGGGGTGGGATTTAATAAGCTGTTAGACTTCTTCCCACTCCTTTTTGAACAAAACACTCTGTCCATGGTCGTGTATTCTGCATGTTTATTTGGTTCAAACAGTGTTCAAAATAAAAGATAAACTAACTAAAAAAAAATCTTTATGAGCTGTGTCGATCTCTCTGCTCGTCTTTTTCACACTTAAATGTAAAAAAAGGGTCAATTTTTTTCAGACCAAAACTTGAAAGTAATGAAGACAATACATCATGGGCCTCAGCCTGTAATATTTCAATTTGTCAGATTTAAAAAAGTAAAATGAGCAGTTTAAGAGGGTCCGTAGGAGCTGGACCCGGCGGTGTGGGGTTAAAAGACGAGCCTAATCAGAGCCGGTCTTATTACCATAGATCTCAGTGGGATCAGCTTCAAAACAACCAAGCAACATTAAAGCCTGGATATTTACTGTGTTTTGGCCAGTTTCCTCCAAAGGCTCATTGTAAAAACAGTCTCAGGCTAAAACAGCAGCAGCGTTTGAATAATTTACAAATAAGTCCATTGAAAATTGCAGACTTTAATCTTTAAAACAGTGGAAGCGGTCATTAAGCCCCCAGACCATTCGCACTTATTCTAAATGCCAGCCTCTCATTAGAGCGCTGCACAGGACACATCTATCACTGAAACCAAAGCATTAAAGGGGCTGTGTTATGCTTTTGTTTATCTCTGTGCCACGCAAACTTTTAAACTAAGAACCGCCGTAGGAAAAGTTTGATATCCAGTCTATCGTTCATCTAATCGGAACGCAACACACTAACCCGCTATCAAGAGTGGTCATCCAGCAGTAAGGATATAGCGCTTTCATTGTGTCCTTGGGCAAGACAATGTAAGATTCCTAGGCTCCATGTGCACCCGGCTGCTGAATGTCCGTACCTCTCTCGTCTTCCTTTTACACTACACTGTTCTGACAAAAATAAAGCCCCCAAAAAAATACCGCAAAGTCGATTAAAGGCATTAGTCAGTTACAGCATTAACATTTCAAACTCCATTTGAACTCGGCTCCTCTGATGGTGCTTCTTCAACTGGTTTATCTGTACTCACCCTCATGTATTTTAGAGTATGTGAGTGTGTGTGTGTGTGTGTATGTGACTATCTGTGGGTGGGTTGTGGGTGAGGTTGGGTGGCATTTGTGTAATACGGCAAGGGTTTTATTTTGTGCATGTTTTTATTTGTAGTGTGTTATGCTTTTATTTTGGATTGCTTGCCTTCCTGTTTTTATCTGTCACTGCCGCACTTTACCAGCACTCAGCACTTTAATGCAGTGGTTCTCAAACTAGGGGATGATTTCTGATACAATAGTGTTGAACAAGGCTTGACATCCTTCAAATGCTGTGGTAAATGTAGATTCCTATTTGTTGGCCTATTAAAGTTATTTTCTAGGTCTATATTCTCAAAATAAAATCAAACATTAGATATAAGGCTAATTTATCACTTTGTGTGTCTCCTATTTTTTGTGTTTGGGTGTCGCGAATGTGAACTATTGTTATTTTGGGGGTCACGACTGAAAAAGTTTAAGAACCACTGCTTTAATGCAGCGCACCTGTGGACGCCGACAGACTGCTTTTATTGGCTGCTGGATAAACAAAAGGGAAGCGCGTGATGCAGAGGACAGAGCAGAGGGAGCCAGAGCTGGAGCAGAAGAGACGAGTCACATGCACCGTGGACCATGAGCACACTGGAACCACAAGTGTTACGAGGCGACCGACACGCAGGGGGCAGGTCCATGTGAGTACCGTGAATTGTAGTAACACTTGTTGGAGAGAAATAGCTTAGGGCTAGCGGTGTTTTGGGACACACACTGCCGATTGTTTGTGTCCACGTAGGGTTCCAGTGTGCCAGGGGAGCCAGCCAGGACCTGAATCGGGACGAGTGAAAGAGTGTTGTGATGTGAAACATACGCAGGGGCAGAGGAGAAGCTCTGCCTGGCGGTGGAAGTATTGTAGCAACACTCTACTGTCGTAGCTCAGATGTCCCGTGCTCTCTCGCTGGCCTGTGTTCACACTTTCAGGTGACCCTTTTAGTATTTTATTCATGGACTTTTAGTTATTGTGGGCATTTTTATTCTGTTTTTAATTACAGTTTGTAGTAAACGCATTGTTACAAGACGCGTGTGTCCTCCTTGGCAAAGTTAAAGTGTGCTCCCACCCAACCATCATACATTTGGTTGCAGTAGCTCTTTTCTGGTCATTCATCCACATTTCCTCAACCTTGTCCATGAACCCCCTCACATTGGGACCCCTCACATGTGGACATGAGGGAATGTTTTTAATGCACTGTAAAGCACTTACTTATGTATGGAAAGCACTTTATAAATAAAGTTTGATCTGATTAACGTTATTACGGGTCTTTTGTTCGGTTATAGGTCCAGATCACTTCAAAACTATTCAAGAAACGTCAAATTTTTTACATTTTTCTTGTATCAACACTAGTTCAATTTAGTATCTAGTTTTGATACTGGTTTGAGTAACGATTAGTACATTTGAGCATGGACCATGGCGTTTAAAAAAAACAGGCTATCATGCTAATGTGCTCATATTACATGCACTTTTGAATAGAGTTTATACCGAGTCCATTGGTGATTTGTGAACTTTATAACAAAGCAGAAGACATTCTAATGGATTACAATCTGCTCAAAAGGATTACTGAAACAAGGGTGAAGGAGGCAAATACATTATAATCGTTGAAACTCAAAGACGTATTATAGTCATCGTGTTTAGACGGAAGAAATGCTCAAAACGAGTCTGGTAATTATTTAAGGACTTAAAACAGCAGAAGATTCTCGGATAAGTGATGTATAAAAGGACTTCAGCACATCAGTGTTTCTGACGCTCGGAGGGGGGAGGATTTTCTATTAAACATTCCTCAAAACAGCGTGAATGCAGCTGAATGCTACTTCAGGTGTGTTTTTGATGATGGAACATTGTTAGAACAGGGTTAAATGCTCCAAAAAGTATCTGGGCTGGAAAGCTTTAATCTTAGATTATTGCCAAATTAAATTCAACAGAGTGCCACATTTAGCTGATTATTTAGGTATAAGTATGCATTTATTTGTTAGATAGTTAGCCATAATTACTGCACTAATAGACTCTTCCGCGGCACACGGGGGTTATGTGAAGCTGTAACTTTAAATATTATGATCACAAAAAGATCATCATTAATTGATATTGTTAAACACTTTATTTTTATGAGCTTGGTATCTGTGCCTTCAATGCTCCGTGCACTTTGCTGTGCAGTGGAGCAAGCATTAGCATTTAGTTCATAAAAAGCAATTTGTTAGTGAAAATGTCTGGAGAGAAAACCAGGCCGGGAGCGCAAATTAATAGCTTCTTAAGAAGAGTGGGAATTGTGCTGACGCGAGTGTTACCATCTGAAGTTTGGCACGGAAACTAAACTTTACATAAAACCTACCATCAGCAGTAACTTAGATTAATCTGAACTTCAGTACACTTTACTGTCGGGGAGGTAAAGACAGGAAAGCAGTAGACAACCTGAGTCTGCTCCTTGAACTGCAGTCCAGTGAAAACAGCATTCTGGCTTTGTGTTCCAAATGCGACTAATGTTTGAGACAGTTGAGGTGAGGTGTTTTGAAGTGACTTTTCCCGTGCATTTGACCCATCATTCAATCCTGCTGGGGTAACGTAGTGACTTTTTCTTGTAGATGTCTTGTAAATCAATTATTAATCATCAACAATCTTCACTACGAAACCTATTTGACCCTTGAAATGCATGCATATAGAATGTAAATGAATTCACGTTTTTCCTTCGCTGTACTCGTGGTTAGTAAAAAGGTGGTTAGCTTTTTCACACAGTTGCTTTCTTTTTTTTAAACCCATTACCATGCAGGCCTGTTTTTCCTAAAACGTTGGACTCAAATGAGCCCATATTCAAACTGAAGCTTTGCAAATGAACAAAGAGTGTCATTTTTTCCATTTTTCTAATCTCTAGTATTATGTCAGTCCAGTCTTTGTTCGTGTCGTCCATTTCTTCGTGATGGCCTTCTTCCCTGCAGCCAAGAGTATGTTCTAAATGTATTCTATGTAATGTATGTAATGCATTGAGGCCCAAAATACATAGATCTGAAACCCAAGGGTGGTGATATTAAAAACAGTCTGGAGTACTTACCAGTCCAATATTTCTGAACCACAGGACCTTCCCAAACACATGGTAATTGTGCACCATTTGGCAACCACAGTTTCTCCAGTGGTTAGCACATCCTTCTCAATAGTGAGCCCTTTGACATGTTATAAAAAAAATAATAAAAAAAAACGTGATACACTTTTCCTGTAGAATTCTTTCCAAACATGGGACTTTGTTGTTCTCCGTTGTGAAGTAGATATATTTTCCCATTCTACATCTGTCAAAACAAAATTACCGTTAAATTCGGACTATACAACGGTACTTTTTCCTCATGATTTCAACCCTGCGCCTTATACAGCATTGCGGCAAATTCATGTATTTTTACGGGAACGGCCTCTAGGGGCGCTCTAGCAGGAAGCGCAAGAGTTGGACAGAGCGGTGAAAGAGAGAGGAATACGCTAATTTGACTGTGTTTTGAACAGTCAGTTTGCATCACGTGCACTCCGTCGTCACGGAAAACACACCAAGAAATGCATATGATGCAGCTTTTAAGTTAAAAGCAATCGATGTGGAGCCAAAGAAGGAAATAGAGCTGTTGCACGTGAGCTTGTCATCAATGAATCGATGGTGAGACGTCGGAGGCGCCGAGTGAAGAGCGACTCAATGCACTGCCGTGTTACAGGTGCTGTTTGGAAAAAGGCATGTGTTCAATTAAAACTTAGCTTTTTCCATCCTTCTGTGTAAATGTCTCATGTTATACCTGCGGCTTAGAGACAGGTGCGCTCAATAGTCCGATTTCACGGTACCTTCTCTTTATCCACTTAATATATTTAGGGGAATGGCTACCAAAATACATTCTAATAAATATAATGGAGATAGACACCTTTAAAGCAGAACTAAGTCACTTTAGTGTAGGACTCCTCCTGCAGTTCTCTTGTTCAAACATACTGTCAGAGAACAGAAAAGGTTGTTTTTTTCTCCCTTAAAAAAAAATAAAGAAAGGAAATTAAGGCATTATAATCACATACAAAACATTGCCAAGTAAATATAGACAACAGGGGGAGACAGCGGCTGCTTCAAACGCCCCAAAAATACACATTTAGCCATCAGAGGGGCTTACAAAAACGTTACTTAGTTCTCCTTTAAACCTATTGATGATACATTTGAATCAAACTCGCGTCACTCTGGATATGTGCTCCATCTTAAAAACGAATACACACTGTCCTCTTCAAACTTGTCTCGGGCGCACGTCTCTACCTGCCGAGTCCTGTGGGGTTTCTCTGGAAAACTTCAGTGATTTTTGTGTTTATAGCTGCACATGGCCAGCAGCAATGGCACAGCAACAAAAACAACATTTGAGTCTGTGATGGCACTTAGCTGGGCCACAAAGTTTCACTCCACTGAAAGTAAAAAACAAAATATGAGCTATTTGAAAAATCAAAAAGATAAGTCAAACAGCAGCTCGGAATGTCGATTTATCCTTCCACTAGTGTTTCTGTGTGAGGACTTTAATGTAGTGGGAGATTCATTTACCCGACACTTCCATCAGGAGCTACAGCAGCACGTAACGGAAGGATGTGTGTATTTTTAGAAACGTCAATCTACACCAGAGACTTGAAAGCTGCTCCATCAACGCGAGTCTGTGCATCTAAACGATATTTAAACACCAAACTGTTCTATTTTGTTTACTTATTAAATGTTGGTCGATGGAGTGGATTTAAAACTTTCCAGAGTTGATCAGAGGACAAGGCTTTACAGCAGCCGTGTTTGCATTAATTACAACTTACCTTCAAAGTGTTGACTGTCTAACGCTGTCTTCTCCCTTTTTAAAGTTGTCCTTGTAAAATTGAGGTTTGACATTGTAAGACAGGGCTATTCAATTTAAGGCTGGGTGGCCAAATCAGGCCCTCCAAGGGATATGATACGGCCCTCAACCCATCTTCAAGAAATATAGAAAATATGTAATATCTTGTTATTGGTTTAGACCTGATTTACACCTGGTTTAGTCCTGGTTTAGTCCTGGTTTAGACCTGGTTTAGTCCTGATTTAGTCCTGGTTTAGACCTGATTTAGTCCAGGTTTAGACCTGGTTTAGTCCTGGTTTAGACCTGGTTTAGTCCTGGTTTAGACCTGATTTAGTCCTGGTCCAGTTCTGCAGATGTTCCTAAAACCTTTAGTATTACAGTTTTCTTGTATTTCAAAAGCGTTCGACATGTTTTTGGCCCCGATGACTAAACCATCAGCAAAATCGAGCCTTCTGTGAATTAAAGTTGAATAGGCCTGTTGTAAAGCATGTTATATTTCTCCAGTTTGACGATAAACTCGTCCTTGTCCATCATGAATCATTCCCCGAGCTCCTGGAGGCAATGCTTGTTGTTTATGTGGTTTTAGATTCATGACTCGTATTTTGAAAGGGCATCTGTGTTGATGTTGAAAAGTACAAACAAACCCAACCTAATTTGAGCGTTCTGTAGTGTACTACGTAAACTGGGGTAACTGTGCATGGTATGGTTGTTTTTTTGTCCTTTGAAATGTATGGATGTCACTCAACAAGACGACGACCAAAGTTTGTCTGAATATCAGGTTTTAGCCTCTGTGTGGGGAAGTCACCGTAGTTGTACAGGTTAGTTGACTCTAGCGCTACATGCTAGCTGTTTTTGCATCTGTAAAAGTTACAAAATTAAAGCAAATTCTCCCATTCCCAGTGGAGCGCCTCTGCTGCACTTTGAGGAACTCCTATGTTTAAGGTTGACAGACATTAAGTGTAAACACAGGGAGGAGGGCTCACTCTGCCAAGTAGATTCCAGAATATCAGGTTTAAAGGAAAAGTATTCTGCATTTTCATATTGTTATTATACTTTAAGCATCCTCTTAAGTACCTTAAATTTGCCATATCATGTTTTGAAAAATAAGTTTATTCTGAAATAAATGAGGTTTTTCTTTCAGCTGTCTCCAATGACTTGCTGCTAATTCCGGCCACTAGATGGCGCCTAACGCTTACACAATTTAGCCATGTTCTCTCTTTAAGAGAATGTGCGACATGCTACTATCAAGCTAGTACGAGCAGTGAACGGCAGAAATGCTGAGAACGACTCTGGTGATCATTTAAGGACTTAAAGCAGCAGAGGGTTGTCGAAAAAGTGGCGTATATGATCTGAACAAATGTCCCAGATTGAGGAAGTTCAACAGGAAGTGTTTTTGATGCTCGAAGAGGATTTTCCAACTAGCATTCCTCAAAACAGTGTGAATGCAGCTGAATGCAATGAATGTTTTTGATGGAATAAAAGCTCATTAAAGTCACTGTAGCAGAATGTGTGTCCTTTAACATAAATTGCGGCTTGTCTTGAGTTGCACAACAAAGTTTACTCTTTCTCCTTGTCTCAGCGGGAGACCTGCAACCCACGATTTTGAGCCATGACTCAAGATTTTACCCAAATTGAAAAACTTTAGTCACAGACAGCCAAAATCGTGCAGTGGACACCCGGCTTAAAGCAGACAGACATACGATGCAAACACTGTTATAATGTTCCCTCATTTAAAACAAAAGAAGAAGAAAGCATACCTGGAGTGTTTTTTTTATTCCGCACTTGTTTCATTCTTCCTGTTTACAAGGTCATCTTATTCTAAATGTAAACAAGACTCAGCGCACAAGATGGTAATTGACCCAAAGCAGGTGACAGACCATGACCCAGTGATTAAGGCTACGTGTGCATTTAGCAGAGGTTGTACTTTTAAGTTGGCTGAAACTGACCCAACTAGTCACGGTAAAGTTCTGCAGAGTCAGAGTGGAGTGTCATCCGGTTTGGCATGGTACTGTCCAGCTAAGAAACAAGGTGACCCAGATTCACAAATGCACAATGAGGATAATGAGACACAAGGACTATGGACCTCAGCAGACAATGTATGAGAGGCCTGTGGTCAAACAAGGCACCGTGATCATGCAGACCCTCAACGTCCACTGTCCTCAGAGCGGGACGTGTGCCGTCAGGAGAAGGGCTGCGCGCCCCCAGATGCAAATCTTCCGCCTCATGGCAAAATGGAGACAAAAAATGTTTTCTGGCCAGGACCCCCAAAATAGCCATGCAACCAACTCGGGACCCTCAAAGCGAAATGAAAAATAATTCTAAGTGTCAAATCAAGTTTAATGTTGGTTATTTGAATAGTTAATTGTCTTATTAGACTCTATTTCACTAAATGATACTGTATTTAATTAGAAAAATAGAGCAAATACAATCTCATATTTCTTCAAATTATATCTTGAAATCATCTCGTGACCCCCAGCTCACCCCTCGCGACCCCCCAGGGGGTCCCGATCCCCACTTTGGGAACCACTGCGTTATGGTGCTGTATTAGGCAGGCAAAGTCTAACAATCTCAAAGTATGTTTTATCCCAAAATTGATTAAATAACTGAACTCTAAATAACATAAACAAGTATAATGCACTTTTACATCTTTCAAGCATAAAGCACTTGACCTTCAGAATGCCATAAGTCCATTTTTGGCCAAAATTATTATCATTATTTCGTTCTACTCACCAGACGCTGCTGCCTCTACAAGTCTGACTGGCACCATCCTCGGTCAATCAAATTATTTTACAGCCAAAACATTTCCAATATATAGGCCATTTCTATAGTATAAAGTGTTTTTCTATTTTTCAAAAACCTTGAAAAATGACCATTACCATGTGTTTTGGGGCTGTCATAGTGGTCAGAAAAATTGGACTGAGATCAACAAAGCACTCCAGAGTAGTTCTGACATCACCCTCCCACAGGATTTCAGAAGAATGTATCTGGGCCTCTTTGTGGGGCAAATACATTTTCTCTTATCTTAAAGAAAAATATGCATTATTTCGTATTGTTATCAGCCTTTAAACATGCTCTTGAGTACCTTAAAATCTCTTGTTCTGGAAAAAAAAAAGGTTAGGGGAAAAAAATAGTTTCTCTGCTGTTAGCCCTGGCACTTACTGAGAATATACGCCATCTACTGGCGTCATAGCGCTTACACAATTTAGTTATGTTATAACTCAACGGCCTGCGTAAGATGTGATGATCAGGCTAGCAGGAGCAGTGATCGTGTTAAGAGGCAGAAAGTCGGGCCATGATTTTAAGGACTTAAAACAGCAGAAGGTCTGGTTTCGGGGTGCCGAGGGAGTGGCTGGCTGGTGCTTAGGGGTGTGGTCCGGATGGCCATCTGGATCCGGGGTTCTCTGGGGGTTTGTATGGTGGACGGGGGCGCCTGGAGAGGGCGACGGTATCTAGGTGCACCTCTAGTTATTACTGTTACTGTTTGTGTTGTGGGAGAATTGGAAATAATCTGAACCTGGACCCTCTCCCAATGTTTTAAGTTTGTTTTAATGCATCATTTCCTAGTTAGGGCAAGCTGAATACCTACACTTAGGCTTGCAGGACAATGTCCTCCTCCTTTTAATGCTTTTAGACACTATATATATGTGGCATTGGTTGCGGCACCATACTTGTAAATTTAACGAGATTTCACTTTAGTCACTTTGAAAAGATCCAACAACGCCACCTGGACATCAATGGGTCCAGGACCATAATAATAAAGCACACAGGTTCGTTTAAATTGAAAAGGAGGCAAATTCCAATTAGTTACAATAATTTATTAAATATGAGTTTCTTTAAGTTAATTCCTCGCTTCTTGACTGTATATTAAAACACATTTAGTATAGGTCGTTGAAATCATTCGTTGTAGTTATTGCACAGTCCCAAACATGTTCTTTTCAATACAGACATAAAAATGCAGGGAGCTAGACGACATGACAAGGACACCAGTCTTGATGGAACAACAGGCTGGGCCAACGACAGTAGGGCAAGTCTGTAGACGGAAGGCAAGGCTGTAGACGGAAGGCAAGGCTGTAGACGGAAGGCAAGGCTGTAGACGGAAGGCAAGGCAGCAATGGGCCGACTCAACATCTCAGCATCATGTTAAGGCTCGTTGCTGCGCACCTTTGACAGGTGATGGCTGACAGGACCATAGCCGGCTACGACACACTCGGACCCCAGCTTCAAAAGGAACGCCAGCCACCAAAGCGCAGGACAACGGCACCATGAAGCGGCGCATCACTGGGCCAAAAGCCACATCGAGGCACTACAAATACATGAGTTACTTAATGATTAACCTGCATAAGCTCTGGGGGAAAACCGAAATGTACAGCTACCTGGCGCAGCAGAGGACGGGCGTAAACACCGGACCGGAAGCGGAACTGCACAGGTCAGAGAGCGAAGAAGAGCCTGAGCAAGGCTTTTATAGTCTAATGCACCACCTACTGGCCGTAAGTTGCAGTGGCAGGAACCCGAACTGCCACATTCATCCCCCCAAAGTTGTGTCGGCGTCCCGACGACAACTAGACAAACATACAACTCCCACTCATTCTAAACAATTGGAAGGGGCCATGATGCACGATCTCCCACATTCAACAGGGCTTTAGGCTTCACTATCTAAAGGCCTCAGTAACGCTGGCCTAGGTGGATATGAGCCACAGACAAGACCCAGCGTAGTCCATTTAAAAAACGTAAAAACAAACAGTGGCTAGCACTGGTACTGACGCAAAGGAACTACCTTATCACACACCCATAAGGGCTGGATAGGGGGCCCTGAAGGCTAACTGTCCAATGCCATTTAAAAACAAGCTTGGGCGTCCTGCTGCACACGGCTTGTACTCACTGACCACACAGGTGAACAACGGCCGCGCCTTAAACGCTCTAGCAGGTGAGGCATTCTTCATCCCACTATACCACCGCTGACTGGGTATGAGCCACAGGAGACGCCAAAGTGCAAACTGCAGATTCCAAGAGCTGTGGCCTCATGCCCTCTCGGCTGTATACCACCCTGCTGCTACCACCATCGCTGCCTTGCCTTCAAAAACAAATATACTTTCATCACTTACAAACAAATTACTATCACTTGTAGCATTAGCAGCCTTCCATACATGTGTCAGTCAGATGAACCATGTCATTAAACCCCATTCACAATTTTGAAAAATAATGTACAAACTCATGAAGTGAAAAAAAAACACACTGAAAGCAAACTACATGCAGAATACACAAATCAAAAATGAAAAATGGATAATTAAGACAGGTTTTAAGATGACACATGAACAAAAATGACAATCGCTACTTGTGACACACTGCTAATAAAACGGAATTAGGCCTCCAATTTAAATCAATTATCCTGCCAACAAACGCCAAGTGTGGCATTGGTTGCGGCACCATACTTGTAAATTTAACGAGATTTCACTTTAGTCACTTTGAAAAGATCCAACAACGCCACCTGGACATCAATGGGTCCAGGACCATAATAATAAAGCACACAGGTTCGTTTAAATTGAAAAGGAGGCAAATTCCAATTAGTTACAATAATTTATTAAATATGAGTTTCTTTAAGTTAATTCCTCGCTTCTTGACTGTATATTAAAACACATTTAGTATAGGTCGTTGAAATCATTCGTTGTAGTTATTGCACAGTCCCAAACATGTTCTTTTCAATACAGGCATAAAAATGCAGGGAGCTAGACGACATGACAAGGACACCAGTCTTGATGGAACAACAGGCTGGGCCAACGACAGTAGGGCAAGTCTGTAGACGGAAGGCAAGGCTGTAGACGGAAGGCAAGGCTGTAGACGGAAGGCAAGGCTGTAGACGGAAGGCAAGGCAGCAATGGGCCGACTCAACATCTCAGCATCATGTTAAGGCTCGTTGCTGCGCACCTTTGACCGGTGATGGCTGACAGGACCATAGCCGGCTACGACACACTCGGACCCCAGCTTCAAAAGGAACGCCAGCCACCAAAGCGCAGGACAACGGCACCATGAAGCGGCGCATCACTGGGCCAAAAGCCACATCGAGGCACTACAAATACATGAGTTACTTAATGATTAACCTGCATAAGCTCTGGGGGAAAACCGAAATGTACAGCTACCTGGCGCAGCAGAGGACGGGCGTAAACACCGGACCGGAAGCGGAACTGCACAGGTCAGAGAGCGAAGAAGAGCCTGAGCAAGGCTTTTATAGTCTAATGCACCACCTACTGGCCGTAAGTTGCAGTGGCAGGAACCCGAACTGCCACATATAGCTTACACATTATGCATAATATAGGGCAACATAGGATACGGAAAAAAATGTTCGGAGAGGGGGGGGAATGTTTAAACCATCATCAACAATAATAATGTTTAAATCAACAATAATAATGTTTAAATCAACAATAATAATGTTTAAATCAACAATAATAATGTTTAAATCATTTGTGCAATTGGTGTTGGACTTGAAGTGGGGCGACAGTGGTGATGGACTGGAGGTGTGTTAGGGTTTCGTTGTCCCTCTCTGGGTGCGGCGGCTGTCCCTGTGGGGTCCTCTGGAGAATTCCTGGGTGCTGGTGGTGGTCCGGTTTGCACTCTGGGTCTGGCCGGTTCATTCCTTTGTGGCGCCTGGGGCGGGTCCTGGGGGTTTTCCGCTCGGGTACGCTGGCTGCCTGATTAAATCCAGTGCATGGATGGGGGGCGGGCAGACGCCAGTGTGGGCTTGGCCTTCTTGGCAGAGGTGTGAACAAGTTGTGACTCAAACCCCGACTTTGAGAACCCTTGCTCCTGTCCTTAACTGTATCCGCAACTGCGAGGCTGGGCCATGTGCTTTCAGGAGCCCATAAAAATTTAATTAGAGCTTTTCCATCCTTTTATACACAGCGCAGTGGATTGTTTAATGATCTCCAATACTCTCGCCTCACATGCAATGACTTTTAATGCTCCAGTGAAGATTTAATAATAGCGGTTCGATTGCAGCGCAGGTACGGCCTCGGACTGAGACGGAGGACATGGCTGCGGCGTCAGTCTGCTGCAGCGGCGGGCATTACAGCTCGTTTACCTCTCATGGAGTGCTTTGAATGTGTGTAATATCATATGGTTACACCCTGAGATACAAGTGACATGAAAGCAACATAGATTAAGATGAAGTATGAGCGTGAAGCTTTTCCTAAATCGTTTTTGCCCAGCCAGGCTTTGTAAAACAGAAAGTAAGAAAATTTGTAAGTATGTACATAGCTATGATAAAATGCATAATAGAATCAGAATCAGAATCAGAATCAGAATCAGAATCGGTTTATTGCCATTGTCAGTGAAATTCACAAACATAGGAATTTGCTTCGGCGAAGGTGCAAACATAAAGCAATGAGTAAAATATAAAAAATATATAAAAAGGCATGCATAAAAATTAAGAATAAAATAGACTAAGATAGACTATATACAGAATGTACAGTTGGCAGACAGTGCCATGTGCAAATGTGGTAGTGCAAATAGATTGTCCTTATATAATATATAGTTAAAGTGACGGGTGTTATAAAGTGTTCATGAGTCCAACGGCAGAGGGAAAGAAACTGTTCTTGTGGCGGGAGGTTCTGGTCTGGATGGACCGTAGCCTCCTGCCCGAGGGGAGTGGCTCAAATAGTCCGTGTCCAGGGTGAGAAGGGTCAGCTGTGATCCGACCTGCTCGTCCCCGAGTCCTGGAGACGTACAGGTCCTGCACAGATGGAAGGCTGCAGCCGATCACCTTCTCAGCAGAGCGCACAATGCGCTGTAGTCTCTGTTTGTCCCTGGCTGTGGCTCCAGCGTACCACACGGTGATGGAGGAGGTGAGGATGGACTTCGATGATGGCCGTGTAGAACTGCACCATCATCTGCGCCCGGCAGCTTGGCTTTCCTCAGCTGCCGCAGGAAGTACATCCTCTGCTGGGCCTTCTTGATGATGGAGCTGATGGTCGGCTCCCACTTGAGGTCCTGAGTGATGGTGGTGCCGAGGAAGCGGAAAGAGTCCACGGTGGTGATGGGAGAGTCTGTCAGGGCGAGGGGGGGCAGGGGGGCTGAGACTTTCCTGAAGTCCACGATCATCTCCACTGTCTTCTGGGTGTTGAGCTCCAGGTTGTTATCGCTGCACCAGGACACCAGCCGATCCACCTCCCTCCTGTAAACAGACTCATCGCCGTCCGAGATGAGTCCGATGAGGGTGGTGTCGTCTGCAAACTTGATCAGTTTTACAGAGTCGTTGCTGGAGTTGCAGCAGTTGGTGTACAGGGAGAAGAGCAGAGGAGAAAGTACACAGCCCTGTGGAGTTCCTGTGTTGATAGTCCGAGTCTCTGAGACATTCTTCCCCAGCCGCACGCACTGCCTCCGGTCCGTCAGGAAGTCAGTGATCCACCTGCAGATGGAGTCAGGCACGTGGAGCTGAGAGAGCTTGTCCTGGAGCAGAGCAGGGATGATGGTGTTGAATGCAGAGCTGAAGTCCACAAACAGGACCCTGGCGTAGGTTCCCGGGGAGTCCAGATGCTGCAGGATGAAGTGGAGGGCCAGGTTGATGGCGTCGTCAACAGATCTGTTGGCTCTGTAGGCGAACTGCAGTGGGTCCAGGGCGGAGGAGGTGAAGGACTTGAGATGGGGCAGGACCAGGCGCTCAAAGGACTTCATGACGACAGGCGTCAGCGCCACAGGCCTGAAGGTAATAAACGTACAAGTTAAATAGAAAAGGTCAGTTTAAAGGACAAATATTATGCATTATTTGTATTGCCTTTGATCTCTTGAGTATCTTTACTTTGACATATCATGTTTTAGAACTAAAAATAAATGTTTGGTTTTTTACAAGAACGCTGCCTTGGAAGATGCCATATTAACTTAGCTGTGGCTCCATCTATTGGCTGCAGAGGCGATTACACATGTGTAAATACAATGGTTTGATATGATGTTGGTATGCTAAGCTATCAAGGAGTTACAGCGATCGTGTTTAGAGGCAGAAATGTTCAGAGTGAGTCTGCCATTGATTTATGGACTTAAACCAGCTGAAGATTCTCAGATAAGCGTCTAAAATCTGAAAAAACATCATTGATCAAGGGCGTTCAACAGGAAGTGTTTTTGACAGAGAGAATTTTGTAACTAGCATTCCTCAAACAGTCACTATAGCATAATATGTGTCCTTTAAGTCGATCACGCCACTTATTTGTAGCACGTCTTAACACAGAAAACATTTGCGCGCCAATATCTTTGTGTCATTCATAAGCAAACCTATAACTTCACAACTGTTCTTTGCACATTGATAGGTTGATGTCTGCACTGTTTCTCAACCCTCTATATTATTTTTTCCCTTTCTGCTGTGTTTGTTTCCTCATGCACTAATGGTGCATTCCTGCCTGTCAGCCACACCCATTAGAATTTTGGAAGAAGAAAAAAATCAGCATTGGAAAAGTCCTCACGGCACATGAATGATCCTTCAGGTTTATAGATCACGACAATGACATTTGTCATTCAGAGCTTAATAATAACACAATTGAAAGTTGAGGTTGAGAGACAAGACCTGAGAGAAAAGTCTAGTTTTGGTCCACAGAAATGATTGTCCTCTTACTGAGGAGTGATGAACGAAATTATATCAAAATATCAATGTCTCAATTTTGACACAGTACTGAAATGTATTGACAATATTGATACATATATATCTAATTCATCTTTATTAAATCTATTTTACTTCAGCCTCTCTAGGCTAAGTAAGAAAACAAAAGCCATCCCTAGTGAGGAGATAACACAAGATATTCCCCTCCTCCGCTTGTCTCCATCCAACACACACTGTCAAAAATAAGGGTACGAATAGGGTACAAATATGTTCTCTAAGGTACTATTTGAGCAATGTACCCTCGATGTGTCACATTTGAACCCAAAGATACATATTTGTACTTTTCCTGTCTGAAATGGAACATTTATGTCCCTAATGATAAAAGGTAGATATTTGTACATATTTGTACCTTTTATTCTCTCAATGAGAATAAAACTCATATCTCCTATAACAGTTTATATGACCGGTGATATTTGGATATAAAGAAAATAACAGACCTAGCTTATCCAGTTTCATACTTTTATTTAAACACAATTTTACATCTGCTTTCGAAAGGGTACAAAATGTAAGGGTACTAAATTGTGCCCTCTTTTAGGGGTACAATGTGTGTGCCCTTGAGGGTACTGCCCCAGTGACAAGCCGTTGTACCCTTTAAGTACAAATTTACACTTTATTTGTAACAGTGTATGGTTGTGTGCAGCATATCTCTGTTGGTTTAAAAAGTTGAACACCCATTGTGAACAATAATCTTTGTTCTTTACATTTTTAAACTTCCCATGTAAATACTTTTAACACTGTTCACTCTTCAATACCACATTTCTTTTTTGTTTACTGTTATTTTTTTTCTTTCTTTTTTGACTGCCAAGAATGTTAATGGTCCATAGAGGGTAAACAACTGATAGCAGTGAAATAGTTCAGCGCTAACCCTCTGCTGTTCTCTCAGGCTGCCAGTCCTTTGAATCTAAACAAAGAAACAGTGTTTACCTTATCCTCACTTTAAAACTTTAAAGGAATAGAAAGTCGTCTCTGTATTTCCTCTGGGTGAAAATATTCTTTAGATGCACGACTTTCCTCCGTACTTTGCAGATAACAGAGCTGTGCATGTCTCCTGAATGCACCACAGGGAACATTTACAGGTAGTTGCTATAGAACGTTCTACTGTTTTTCATTTTGTTTACTGTAATATAATTAGAAATGGACCTGGGACGCAGGGCCATGTTTAGCTTTGATGCTTTGAATGAGGAGGCAAAGCTGTTCAGATTTAAACATTAACCATTGTTTTTTTTAAAGGGGCTGCACCTGATTTTAATTGTTGTGAAACGGGGAAAAAACTAGTTCATGTACACGATTTTTTGCATGTAATAAAGTAAAATCTGTGTTGCCCCAGTTCAGATATCATGTAAAAGGATCTATTCTGGTGAAAATGAGACCACAGCACTTTCTTTGCATCTATTTATTGAGCATTTTATTCTATGAGAAGCAGAAAGTGTGTCTGTAGTAAGGAGATCCATATCAGGAAACAGGATCTGGGCTGCACATGCACCAAGTGTCCTCAAAAGACGCTTCAAAATGGAACGAAAAGAACAAGTTTATAGTTTTTATTGTTGTCATTGTTTTATAATGATTTGATGATGATAACATGAGCAATATTTTAATGCCACCCAAAATAATAAAGTAATAATAAATAAATTGTTCGAGGTGTATCAGGTCAGTGTGTCCTGCATTTTGTCCCTGAAGGAGGTGATGGCCTCTTTCAGGGACATGGCCTGACCTCTGACCTCTGACCTCAGTCCAACATGGCTGTGTGCCGCAGTGCCGCAGACCAGAGGGCTGTGCACTATATCAACTAGTGGCTCTGGAAAGAACCGTCTGTGCGTAAATCCTAGTGATCGCACATCCAGATAAAGCGTTACTTGGTGAATGTTGTAGTTCTTTTGCTAATTAAGTCCATTTCAGCCATTAGCGCTAAAACTCTTGTCTTAGATGTTGTGGTGTGCATGTGGTTCCACTGAGGTCATCCGCTCTGCTCTCAGGCCAAACATGGTTACTTGGCAAGCGTTCTGCACTAGGTCATAATTTTAAGATTACTCAAAATTTAAATTATGCACCCCGTTTTACCTCGTTTGGTGTGCCTTCATGGCCAGGTACTGGATCATTTGGGTTCTGGATCTTGCACTGTAGATAGCCTAGGATGGTACGTATGTGGTTCTGGTGTTATGGGAAAAAGTATATTTTATTTGTGAGGTAACTAATTTATTATTTCCAGGCTGTAGATTGTGCCGGACCTCCCCTTCTTGGTTCATGTGTAATGTGACATATCTTTGTCAACTCTAGTAAAAGTTCTGCCTGCTCCTCGGACCATGTGCAGTGGGTCCAGAGGGCGCCACTGGAAAGACAATGTGTACATAAGCATCGCTGAGCTGAGGACGACTCTAACCTGAAATATTTATCTTTTATCTCGATGTAATAAAACTTCATTTGTAATTGCTTAAAATCTGTTTTTTGTCCAATTCAGTCCAATGAACCTGTGTGTCCTGCAAAGTGCGGGGTTGAAGTGCTGGGTCCCTGAACCCTTCAGGGTGGTATGGTTGATAAAGTGATTGTATTTGGGTTAGTGAAGAAGAGCCTGCAACATCTAACCCTCTTTGCACTCGTAATGCTACAGAGGCTCTGCAGCTGAGAGCGAGGAGGCTGAGGAGCCCTGCTGAGCCCCACGCAGCTCGTCCCCACATTAAAGAGAGGAAAATGATCTGCAAAAGTATGTGATGCTTTTAAGTTGCATTTTTTAATGCTTTAATCTATTTTTGTTGTCATTTTGTTTGGTTGAGTAAAGTCCTTGAGAGACAATACATACATACATACATACATACATACATACATAGACATCAAATGCATGACATCTCAGGACCCAGCAGAGGGGGAGGAAGATCACTGCTCATGTATTAGCCAAGTTGTTAACAAATAAAACTAGTGATTTTAGTTTGCAGTCAGTGTATTTTCTTATTGTAATAGCGAGACACTACTACCACTATTTTTATTTTTTTTTATGTTTAGTTTTTTGGTCAGTTTTCTCTCTCAACATGTCGGCTTTCATGTGAAAACAACACACTTGTCCAATCTGCTCCTAAAAATGTTTTATTACTTAATCCACTTCATCCATAGATTTCTCTGGGACATTGTAACTTCAAAGGCCATTTTCTTAAAATCTCCTCGGGACATAAGGATCACCACTTAAAATAGATCCCGCACACATCAAACTACAAACCTTGGACGAGATTCTGACGAAACGTACTGAAGGAATTTTTTATATTGAATTCTAAAATTGATTTATTTAAGTTTTAAGTTGTTGTTTTTTTTTTTTTGTTTTTTTTTTAATGAAGCAAAATTTTCAGTTTAGGCAATTTTGAGTCAAATCTAGTTTACGTAAAACTAAGTAAGAAATCCAAAATCCCCTCTGTAAATGTCTTTGTAACTAATATGTGTTCAAAATGAACCAAGAAATTTAAACCTGGTTCTGTCCATTCTACAGATTTAAACGTCCCAAATATGTCAATTTTTGGCTCTTTTTACACATAAAATGCCTAATTTCTACATGAAAACATGACCTGATGACAAACTTGCAATACATATTTGTTCTTACATTTATGTGACTAAACTACAGGAGCAGTTTCAAAATGACATCTTTTTTTCCTGTTCACCTGCAGCGTCCCTTAAGTAACCTGTTGCACATAACTGTTATTTGTGTGTAACTGATGCGATAAGTGAGACGAAACACACAATACAGCAAAAATTATAACAGGCCAATTTACACAGAAGGGGCTTGTAACATAATACCAAACTAGAGCAATTGTTGTTCATATAATTTAACTTCATACGCTATTAATGAGGGCTATTTATACCAGCACTTGTGGTACGGACCAACATTGTACAATCATTAGAACTCTAACAGCCCTTATTGAATTTTAACAAGCCTCTGATTTCTGTGTAATGTGCGTCATAAACAGTCGAGCGCTGCAGGTGAAACAGCGGGAGATTATTCTTGTAATGGTTTTGAACTGAATGACATTACAAGAGTTGGCTCATTTTAAAAGGATAAATGTAGCTTTAGGACATTATCGACATTACTATGCAGACAGCTATGGGCTTAGATTGCGTTTTTCGGCTGATCTCACTTTGAAGAAGGTGCCGCTCTGAAAGAAACAAAAAGCAACTTCATTTGAACTGTTCAGAACTCAAACGAGACGGTGTCTTTGTTTACGTGTACGCCGAGGATGTGACGAGGATTTGTGGAGTTGTGAGGTAGCGTGGTGTTCAGTGGATAAAATGTCAAGTGAAGAGTGGCTCGGAGGCAACAAAAAAAAGTGGAATTTTATTTAAAAGTGACACAAAAAATGTACAAGTCAGCTGCTCTTTGATAAAGTGGCCACACCCCGATTAAAAGAAATCCCTGAAATTAGCTGCAACTCGTTTTACTTTAAAATAATGAATGAAACCATCCCATAAATATTACAATAACTGCAGATATTAACCAATAACACAGGGTTATCAATTCAACAAAACAGAATCCACAGAATGACGCTAAAAAGTCCTAATTTAACAATAGAAAACCCCGTCTCCACATAGTACCTTCTGTCACTAGCCATGTTTACATGCGCAAAATGTCTTTAATCTGATCATGAATTGGATTAGAATGTTACTGTGTACATGGACCCTGAAAAAAATAATCTGATTACGACACGCGTTTACATCTGTTATACATTTGATCGGAATAAATTATTTTGACATGCGCAGAATTGGCTAACATACCGGAAACAGTAGAAGAAGAACAAACTTCCGTTGTAAACAAACATGGCTGCGTACATTTTGGCTCGTAACATTTTTCTTTGTTGATTTCACCTCCCGTTCGTGCTGTTTAATAATACTTTTGATATGGAGCTGTATAGTGTGCCTCACGCTCTGCCTCACGCTCTCCATTACCCTCGCTTCCGCATTAGCTGACGTAACAGACATGCGCAGAGAGGATTCCTTCAACCAAAACATCGGAAGAAGCGTGTACATGCGCATCGATCGGAATAACAATCGGCATAACCCACCCGTCTCAATCGGAATGAAATTTTATGTAATGTAATGTAATGTAATCGGGTCAGAATATTCCGAATGGCGTGTTTACATTAATCATTTTTTATTCCGATCAGGCTTTTAATCCGATTACATGTGTCCATATAAACGTGGCTACTGATGACATCACCAGGTCAGAGTTTAAAACCCAGACACAGCAGGGCAGCCCTCCCCTTAAAGTGCGTGTCACAGGTTTTCTTGATTTTCTAATTTTGTCTTTATTTGGCGTATTAATACACGTTGTACATATACATTTTAGTTTTACACCTATCAAGCAGCCATTTGTGGAGAAAAGTTGAAAAATCTGCTCAAAATTACAGGAAGTGAACAGACTGATGACATCACACTGGGGAGACAAAGGTTATGCATAATTTACACAAAAGAAACAACTTTTTGATCCTTTAAACATTGATTCAACAAAATAAGGGCGTCTGTATGTATTTTTATTTGTAAAATTAAAAAAATAAAAATAACTGTGACATTGAGTGAGTTTTGGCTTCGTGTACATGGTTGCTAGGTAATTTTCTAGTGTGATGTCATCATTTATAACCAGGAAGCATAAAAAAAATAAAATAAAAAAATGCTAAACCGTGGTAAAATGTGTGAAGTATTTTAACACATTTTGAAATATATTTATCTTTATCAAATGAGTCGTCCAACCTGTCAGAGGCACTTGAACTTTCCACCACATGGACCTGGTGAGTGTGAAAAGAAAAAGTACTTTAAACCAATGAACAAACTGTTTAACAAACTGTTAAACTGATAATGGTTAAGTGTGTTCTTTTTTTTAATGAACAATGAATTAAAAGAAATCTACTGAATTGGATAAATTCACTAGGAAGGCTCACACAAACAAGACCCAGGATTGTGAGTGGATCTTACACTGTAGAAGGTGTGAGCTTTAAACATATGGCGTGCTGTAGAACAAAGGGACAGGATGATGATTATTGAAATGCAAACAGTTCCATCTGACGTGAGTAAACTGATTTCTATCTGATTGCATTTGTGTTTATTTATTTAATAACGGGACAATACATATTAAAATGAAGAAGATACAGGAAAACATACACTTGTAAATAAGCAGGATTAGGGTTAGCCGAAGATCATTTCCATTCTAAGTCCCGTGCCTGACATGACCCACACAGATCATAAAAACATGACAATCAGATAAGATACAAACAGCTATCATCTACTGTGATCTCATCAACTCACACGACAGCTCATGTTCCATACAACAGCGTATGGAATAGCAATTCTTCAACAGCAGGTGAACCATTGAAATGCATTCATTTGAAGCTAATGAATTGTGGAAGTTGTCTATCTGCATATGGAGCAATAATGTCATGTCGTGGGGTCACAGTGTACCTGTTTGTGAAGAGGATTACTCCATGAGAATGCATGTTTTTGATATTTTCTTCAATATATTGTCTGATAATTGGAAACAGATGAACCCTTATCATGTCATATCGCTGTATTCCTCATCATTCCAGTGTTTTTTGTTCTGTGTGACTGTGTTCACAAAATTCTATCAGAGGCTTGGATCAAAAAAGGAGTTTTGGGGGTCCTGGGGCCTAACGGGACTAAATTGAAACAAAGACTTGACCTTTTTAATGGCTCGAGGTTTACGTTAATGAAAAATAATAGTAAGAAAAAGGTCTGGTTCCAAGGCTATAAGATTATTATGTTTATTATGATGCAGATTCATGAGATAAAATGAGCTCTGTTTCATCCAGAGAGCTGGGCTTGGTGTACGAGTGGGCTGAAGGAAACAAGCTGGTCCTGAACACTGACAAAGGTGATGATTGATGACGTTGGTACATGGATCAGATTCAAATTAAACATTGCTGGAGCAAATTTACGACGAGAAGTCAAGGGCCACGTAAATGTAACCAGTGCTGCATCGCTAAGTTTGGGTAAATTAGTGTTTAAAGGTGCACCATCTATCTTTACTAGCTTGTTTCCATGGCGATGTAACTGCTTTGCTTGTGATGTCATGCCATTAAACTTATCTATTCACAGAGATAAGCAGGAGACTCAACATGGACAAGTCTGATCTGCGGAGAAGTGACCCAGAGCACCGTAAGAATACATGGTTCTGAATGGATTTTTTCGGCAATTAAAACACTTGCGATTAAATAAAAGCAAGATACATGTTTATTGTCATACCGAGGAAAACTCCAGGCAAAGCAATTACATCTCAGTGGAGACCGGCACGACGCACACCCTCACCTGAAGTCCCACGGTGCAGCTTTAAGATATTCCATGTCACTTGTGTTGTTTTGGATTAGCCCAGACAGTGATGTGATTAAGATGATGAGTTGCCTCCACATTAGTTTTGATAAAAGACGTGTTCAGAAATTATACCAAGAGCTTGATTGTTTATGCTCAGTCTTTTGCATAGTAATAAGTAGTGTCCCAGATTCACTTTAAATATTAAAGTCTGTACAAAAGAAGAGTCTAATTCAATATGTTCTGTGATGATGATAAGATGAGAGGCGTACACAGTCACAGGGGAACGTGAGCTGGAGACACTGAGGAGGCTCAAAGTGGCTATTTTAAGTCAAATTAACACCATTAAGCTTTCGCCCATGTACTCATTTTTCATCAAAAATGTATTTGTTGGTGGAATGGAGGATAATTGAGCCTAGAATTAGATTAAGGAGGTAATTGAGATGTGAGGGGAAATCCACTAAGGACAGTATAAAAGAGATGAGGGGGAAATACACCTTAAAAGAAGAAAAGTCGCAGATGAAGTTGATAACGTAATCATTTCCAGTGCGTCCTAACCATCGTAAACATGAAAAGACACTATCTGCCCACTGATGCTGGTGAGTCACATGCACTCATAGTCATGGTGGTTAAGTCAAGGACGAGGCACGGGGGAAGCACCGTAAAGAGAGCAGCAGATGTTGTCTGGACAAAGCCGTTTGAAGAGAGTGACGCGCTTCAGTGAGTCACTTTTAGTTGGAAGAGTACTCTTTTTGTTCCTGATTCACTCTCAGTGGTGAGCTTACACAACCAGGGATTAAAACATTCGATTGTTTGGCCTGTGCAGTAAGTACCAGTACAAACTACACTGCCCCCCAGAGGTCTCACTCCACACATGCTCCACATCTGCTCAGCGTTTAATTCACTTTTCTATGGACTACTGACTTCTAAAAGGGACTTCCTGCTTCTTTCAGACATGTGCCTCTGCCTAAGGGCAATTAGAACACTGGGAGGGGATCTGTGACTTGACAAACTGATGATTACTCGGTTTGTTTAATTGTTTGATTGATGCCATTGATCAGCGCTGATGTTATTATTGCTACTAATTATGATCGTGACATAAACGTGTAAAAAAATCACGCTTAATTACACAAAACAGTCGTGGAGAGAGGACCTAAAATGTGTGCACAAGTACAAGTACTGCTGCCAAATCTCTACTGAGGTAAAAGTTAAAAGTATGCAGTACAAATAATACTCAGAGTACAACATTTGTCGATGTAATCCCTCATTCGTCCAGCGTACAAGTTACTTTATTTAATGGTTTCAGTATCATTTTAGATCCATATTTTATACAAAACTTTAAAGCAAAATGTTTTAAACAGCAGTCCACATATTTTCTGAGCTCTAGCCAATCAGAGCAGGCGATGAGGTGATGTTTGATTTTTATATTTTTCGTTTGTAGTTTCATAAAGAAGCAGCTACAGCCGTGAGACATCAGCACATTTTTGATGACAGGGACTTGAACTGTAGTCTCAGAACTCATGGTGATTTGAAATGTAACTAATTACAATTACATGGCTATACTCAACTGTAAGTACAAGTAAAAATCTGCTCAATTACAGTAACGTGAGTATTTGTAATTAGTTACTTTCCACCCCTGCAAACAATAACACAAGGTACCTGCATTTTCATCATGTATTACTGATCCTCAACCTCCTAAAGTGAACTATAATACTCTTCTGATAGTAGCCCTTTAATTATCCATTATTACAACATTATTACAATTCTATTTGCCACTTACTGTATATTGTGTTGTGCAAGTCTTCAGATGTCTAATTTGCATATTAAAGGACACAGATTCTACTACAGTGACTTTTTTGAGCTTTTAATCATGTTCTAACAATGTTCCGTCATCAAAAACATACCTGAAGTAGCATTCAGGTGCATTCACGCCAGGGGCGTTTCTAGGATTTGCTGAGATCCGGGGCTTAGCCCGGTGTGTTCTTTAAGTCATCACGCAAAATCCTGACGGGGGGTCTGGGGGTCCCCCCCCAGAATTTTTTTTCCCAAGGGAGACTTATTTCTTGTATTCTGGTGCATTTTAAGAGGTTTTGAGCAACTAAAAAATAAACGTTTTTTGTAGGCACACATGAGTCTTTTATTACAAAACAACAATTATTGTTTTGAACTTCGTTGACTGTCAGTGTGTTACTTGTTTAACCTGTTACTTGTGAGAAGGTGGGACCATGAGATTGTACCTTCTGGATTTCATCTTTGCAAACTGGTCTATTATCTAGTTATGTTTAATGTTCGTCAACCAGCGATTAAAAAAAAATAAATACAATGTATTATAGATAGATGGATAGAATTTAAAACACAAAAGTAAAAATTGTAATAAATTATATATTACTAGTTACAGAGCTAAACACCTGATATATTTGTATTACAATATTACTGTCCCAAAAATGGAAAAAAAAAAGAAAGTCACGCAACTTAGGTTCCCAATTTTCTTAATAATTTTGTAATTTACAGATTTTTCCAATTATCACGGAGCTGGTCACCCACTGCATTTTATAAAATTGCACATGTTTCATTGGATTAAGAACAAATTAGTCAATATTATTTTATACTTTTTGAAACGTTTGAACCCTCACCCATAGTTTGAGAACCACTAACCGAATATAAAGTCATATTATTAAGTGGTTTGGGGTCACTGGGTCAAATGCCCTACAACAACAACAACAAAAAATGCACTGTAGGATTTTTTTTCTTTACCTCACTGTGGAGTAATTTGCTGACGGTCCCTGAAGAAGCACGGATACCGCTGCAGTAAAACTAACTTTCACTTGTACTTAACCTGTTAAGTCCCACCTCATTTTGGCAGTTTTTCTCGAAAAGTACATACCCAAATGAAAAAGCTTATTGTATGGCTAACTTACAGTCTATAGGCTTGTATGATGTGTCATTTGAAAGCTAAGACCTTCTAGTTTCAGAAGCTGTGCTTTGTCTGAGTGAAACACAACCGGCAGTACACCTGTTCAAACACACCCCAAAAGTCGTTTTTTTGTCTCGAAAAAAAAAAGAGAAAACAAAAATGTCTTCCTGAAGACATACTTCATGCTGTGCTATTGAAACTCCCCACAGCAGCTGTCCACCTTGTTGACAACAACAGTGTGAAATTTCAGACTTCTAGATACAACCATTTTGATGTTGAGCAGCTTTTTGTATGAAATAACCCTAATCCGAACAGGAGGTCCTTCTCTGTGCCAAATGTGCCAAACTGCTTTCCATGCATTTTGACACTCTAATGACCCTGAAAACCACATTTGGTCATTTTGGTGACTATAAATATCCCTTATAGATTATTTTTTTCATAAACTTCCTTAAATCAAAGGGAGGTCGTGCGTAAAGACGTTCCACTGCGTAAATGATGCGTAAAATGGTGCCTTCGTCTCTTTACGCACTGAAAAATCAGCTCCTGCACTCAATGAACCTGCAAGTCCCGCCCCTCATTTGAAAGCTGTGATGATTGGCCAGAAGAATTTGTGATTGACTTACTGAATCACCAATGGCATTCCAGGCTGTGACGCCATTACGCACGCGGAGCTGACGCTGCTCGCGTGTCAAAATGGATCCGTTCGCTTTTTTCAAAGGAATCTCCTTCTGGAAGTACTCGACGGAAAATTGCAGGGATTGGCTCGTTTTGAAGACAAGACTGAGAGGAAAACGAACATACCCAAGCCGAACTGTGGAAGCTGAAAATGTCTATGCAAAGTGATGCGCAAAAGTTATGTTTTTATTGCTTTTGTGTTACTGTCAAATGAAGAAGATGCGTTTACGGGTGGATATCAACAAATGGATTATATTATTTGAAATAACAACTGGATATTCATATTTTGTGGACTGTTATGGGCAGAAAGAGTGCACACACTTCTGGATTGGATTTTGTTTGCGTATGGAGGAGCCAACGAAAGGTAAGAAATGAGAGATGAACAGTTTGGTTATGTTTCAAATGACATATAACAGGTCTGTATTGAAAACATTTGTTTTTAATGAATGACGCATGTATGTAAAAACTCTGAAACTGTCCCTGATCAGGGACGGTGGGTTTTGACTGCCTTATATCTGCATTTGACAGATTTCAATGTCAACTATACACTTAGAATGTACATGAACTAAAACACTTTGAATGTACATAAAACTGGAGGTGCAGTTGCAGTTTTGAGGCTGTGCAGGTTATAGAGAAAATTAATATTGGACACATCTCGGTCCTTGTCTAGGACAAATTAGTTAGGACAAATTAGTTAGGATGAATTAGTTAGGATTCACGCTGTTCTGAGGAATGTTTAATAGAAAATCCTCCCCCCTCAAGCGTCAAACACACTTCCTGCTGAACTCCTAGATCTGGGATGATATACGTCACTTATTGGAGAATCTTTTGCTGTTTTAAGTCCTTAAATCATCACCAGCCTCGTTGAGAATAGCGTGTGGCATTCGCTTCAAGAGATAATATAGCTAAGCTCTTGTTGCCATCTGCTGGCTGGATACAGTGTCTTTCCAGACTGATGAGAAAGCTTTAATTATTCCATAAAAACTTTTTTTTTTTTCAAATCATGAGATGGCAAATTAAAGGTACTCCTTTTGACCAGGCCCAGATCAAAATCGGGAGGCGGGTGCCCGGTCGTTCCTGACAATACCCCAGTGGCACTAAAGGACAGGGGCGTCGGATTGGGGGGGTAAAGGGCACTGCTTTCCCTGGGGCCCAGGGCAGTGAAGGGCCCTTAAAAGCATTTTTCTCAGTAGCATTTTACTTCCTGTAATTTTCAACAGATTTTCTCAACTTTTCTCCACGAACCACTGCTTGATTGATTGATGTAAAACTAGATTTTTCTATGTACAATAGGTATTGCTAAACCTGAAACCTGTCATCCGCACTTTAAGCACTATTTGTACGTCTGAAATAGTGCGCTGGAGAGTGAGTCACACAGAGCACAGTCTCACAGTGGGACGTGCACCAGTCTATTGGGCCAAACAGAGCGGGGGAACTCAGCACCACCACCGCTCCTCACATTAGCTGCTGCTCCTGCTGTGAAATCGACAAACCTCAGCTTGTTTTCCTGCAGTTAGACTTCGCTCACTGCTCTTTTGTCTCTAATGCAGTCTCACAGAGAGGGGCGGCTCAAGGTAGTTTCCCTTCATATCTATGGACATAAGAAAGGATTTAACCAGAATCCTAGTGTAAAGAATAAGGCAATGCGAATAAGAGCTTAGTGGATATGAGAATGTAGTGAGATTAGTATGAATGTGCTTTTTAAACTTAATTCTATCAGCGGGAAATGTGGGAAAACAGGAAGGCACTGTTACGTCAGCCATGGAAAATGTAAGATGTAAAATGGTAAAATAAAGTTAATGAATGTAATTGAAATTTGTGTTTTATAGATAGAACAATAAAAGACAGATAGACAGATATATAGATATGTATATAGACAGACAGACAGACAGACAGACAGACAGACAGACAGACAGACAGACAGACACTTGTCAACCTGACCATGACCTGCAAGTCAAGATTTGGAGATGGATTTCTGGATTTCTCTGACGCATCACATTAAGGGTCGAAGACAAATGAACCCATACTGTCCTTGTGTTTTTTCTCAGTCAGGTTTTACTGTTCACCCAATTAACCTGAACACAACCCCGAGAGAACCCACAGTAACATGGGGAGAACATGCAGACTCCACCCAGAGAGATCGTGTGATGTTGGTCTGGGAATTCAACCCACAATCTCCTTGTTGAGAGGCAGAAGCGCTAGCCGCTCTGCCACTGTGCACCCCCAAGAATAATTGGATTTACTGCAAATAGGGCCTTTCACTTATTTACTGTTCTCTACAGCAGTGGTCCCAACCGGGGACCGGTCAACGCTTGACAATTTTACTGCGGCCTGGAAGGTGAGGGGGTGTTTATCATAATAAACATGAATCCACTGTGTACCTGTTTTTTTTTTTTCTTTCAAAATAGTCCAGGGGCTTGTCTTTTAATCCAGGGTGCTTGGTCTCTAAGTGACGAAGCAGCTTTGAAGGCTTCATTGCCTCATTAGAGCCATAGGATTCACGCAGGATTCCTGGTATGTTTCTTACTCATTTTGTTGCTTGTGGGTTAAATTTTAGCTCAAGTGGCCGAGATGTAACCATCGATCGGGCCCAAAAATTCAAGCCGAGCCCGCGTGAAGACTGTCCAAGCCCGAGTCATTTGCTGCAAGATTCGACCCTAACCCGACCCGGGACCGCGCGGATACTGTCCGAACCCGACTCGGCCCGAGTCATTTGCTGCATGATTCGACCCGAACCCGACCCGGGTCCGCGCACGTGTAGAACCGGAGTAATGTAAACTGAGTTCAGTGCAGAGTTTTATTGGCAGAATAAGACCTGACAGGGCTTCAAGTGTTTCGTGTTCTACCTGCACCAACGGGACGTCTCTTGTACCAGAGGGGCCTGTTCCTCCGCTGACGCTGGCCCACATGATCCCTCCCTCACTCCTTTCTTCTCTCTCTCCTCCTGCTCTTTCTCCTCCGTTGCACTCTCTTTTTTCTCTCTCCTCTGCTCGTGTAGCAGCCGCGCACTTTCAGGCGTCTTTTCTCACGTCACATATTTTGACCACTTTATTCGAAGATGAGGAGGAAAACAACACAGCACTGGCTGCTCACGCGCTCTTTCGCCGTGGAGCGCATGGTAAGCACGTGCGTGTCTCTGCCCCCTGGGCCGCCCGACTCAGCCCGACAGCGGAAAATGTGGACCCGAACCCGGCCCGAATTGTGGGCCAAGAATCTAAGATCTTATGTATCTTAGACTAGAGAATCCGGTCCGTTTTCAAAATAAAAGATCGCTCAGACTCTGATAATAAATTAATTATTTGTTGTGTGGCCCGGTCCCAATTGATCCACGGGGGGACCACTGCTCTACACTACAGTGCATAATTCATCCACTCCACACCTACTATTGTAGCCACAGCTGCCCTTGGATATTCTGATAGAAGCAGGGCTACCAATCTGAGCCATCACCACCACCAACCACACACCGCTTTCATACTGTCATAAGTGATGTGGGTAAAGTGTCTTGCCTAAGGACAAAACAAAATTTCCTCCAGCGCTCCCCTGTGGCACCTGGTGTTCAAGCGGTCTCCCATCCAAGTACTGACAGGCCCCGACCTGCTTAGCTTCCAAGGTTTGACAAGATCAGACATTAACAAACAAGTATGGTCACAGTTTTATATATATTTATTGTGCTCAAAAGGAGTAAGATGAAGTTAAAAAGTGGAGAGAACGACACATTTTGCAGACTGGTCGATGTCGATGTGTTTGCAGTTGGCTAACACCAGCTTGTGGCCTCAGTGTTATTTCAGACGGTTGCTTTTAACTGCCCAAATCCACTCACTAGATGTGTGTGTGCAAGTAAAGTCAGTTCCTTATGGTCATAATGTGTTAGAGCAAAGCCCAGACTAAGTGAGAAACATGTGCCTTTAATGAGCTGGACATTTGCCCCCAAGGAGTGCCTCATGAAGCATACATTTTAATGTAAAGACGCTCATAAATATGCACAGTTTAAAGATCTATTCGGACAGAATTAGTTTTACTTGCAGACGTCTGTAAAATTTAAGTTACCTCATGATGGCTGAGTTTTTTTATGTTTGCATTCAGGACTGATAAACACTGAAATGGGACAACAACCATTATTGAAGTTCATCCATGTCATGTATTTTAGGTGTGTTTTCAGTGTGTAGAACGTGTACTGTTAGTTTGTTAGTTAAGTTTTAGTTAGTGTAAAACTCTGTTCCATTATCACGTTGTCACGATCAGAATGACATTAATGCAGTCATGTTTCTTATAACAGAACCATAGCCCCTCTCTTTTTATATATTTTTTCTTTTTATTGAAGAAAAATCTATTCGAGAATGGTCTGTTGCAAATTATTTTCAATAATGTAGTGCACATCTGGACATAAAATTAAATGTAACGATATTTTGACTAAAAACTATCCAAATCACAAACAGCATTCACACAGCACTATAAATACCAGAGGATTATTGAGTTTGCTGAATTGCACAAGGTAAAACCCGAAAAATAATACAAACAATTTCACAGATATAGATGATTCGGACAGGACTAAAAACACAGTTGACGTTCGTAATTATTACAATTTACCTGAGGTCCCTGGGTAAAACTAATCCCCTCCGAATAAGGCTTAAGCGTATCAAAAGGTTCTTCATCTGTGCCAAAGAAAACACAAACACATGCACATTTCTCACGGTAAAGCTAACGACTATAAAGTTGTGGGCTATAAAATATTTAGCAAAGAAACGAGAGAATTGCCATGTAACTGAACAAAAAGCGGCACTTGTTAGCGCGGCTGTGGGCGTGCCGGAGCCAAGGGCAGACTGATCTGGTGGGAACACAGCGGGTGACAGCCTCTTTGTCTGTTCTGAGCTGATAGCGGGAGATTGACGGGGTCGAGGTTAAGACGAGCATCTGGATCTGGCCCGTGTTTCACGGGTTTGTGGAGCTGCCTGACTCACACATCTGACCTCTGCGGAGGCTTCGTGGATCTGTGTGCAGGGTCCCTCTCGCCATGTTACCGATGATCCTGATGAACCGGCGGCCTTTGATAATGTAAAAGAACAGACGCAGACTCAGTTTGCCTCATCCACGATAGGCTTTTACCTGAACTGTGTGAATGCCGTTCAAATGGCCAATCATTGTACAGTCATGAAGTGTTGTAAATTCTAGTTGATTAAAGGGCCTGAACCAGACTTTTATTTCCTTTAACTCTGAATGCACCAATACCAGTATTATTACAGAAAAATTTATGTAATGGGTTGGGTATGGATTCCCTGTCTTCCAATACTGACCTGATACTCCAATTAGCCATTTTGAGAACATTTATTCACCAGTTTTATCAAATCTCAGAACCTACAGAACAAAAGCCTAACCTTGACTTGAATACTAAGATATTCAGTGTTTACTACCAAAGAAATTGTTAAAGCTGAGGTGACAACAAATGAAAACTGGGTTGATGTAGTGCATGATATTTATATTGTGGAGAAACTAAGACAAACAGAGAAATTTGTGAAGCTATGGGAATGTTGGTTTGACATTCTTAAACCGATACAATCAAGATTTCTTTGACTATCCTACATAGTTGTATGTCATCAGAATCAGAAAAGTTTTATTGTGATTGTCAGTGAACAAAATTCACAAACAAGGAACTTACTTGGTGCAACTTACCTAATGGGCGGGGCTAACAGCTCATACTGAAACATATTCTTCTCTCATGGTTCAAAATCTGGTACAGCCCCTTTAAAGGTGGAAGTTTTTACATTATATAAAAATCACAGCTACAGAAATTCCTTCAAAATCCATGAATCCATGTTTTTGAGGAAGAGGGTCAAAACGAACCAAATATAACCATGCGGACTCTACAGCCACAATTCATAATACAAATCGGTTTAACTCCCAGGTCCAATATACAGCACACCATGTCCTCCAAAACTCTTCTATAAAAGGAAAGTAAACGAGTTTAAAAGCCCAACGTGCCCTCGCCTGCTCCGATTGTCTGTCCTGGGAAAATCTACTTAACTGTAAAATTGACATTCTCTGGAGTGTGCCCCTGTGTCAGCTCAAAGCTCAGCCAGGCACTGCACATCTGACTCCCAGGCCCACGGAGAGATGGACATACAATCAGAAACATGCCTGGACACCTTTGCATTTATATTTCACGTTTATGTGACACAAAATTGTGACAGTCAGCTTACAGCGGTGGGACGTCAAGCTGTTTTGGAATGGGTTAAAATGAACATGAAAGACAACCACAGTAAGAGGATTAAGAGACAACATAACATGGTTTAAAGCTGGCTAAAAACAAGGTTTCTGCCTAGTGTAACCTACATAAAACAGAAATGTATAACCTGTTGTAGCATAAGCAAACCTTTACAACCCATTTGCTACACTTACATAAGGCTCTTTGCATGAGGAAATATTGGTAAAACTAAAAATTGAGAATTTCCGAATTACAGACCAATTATCAATATGCCGTTGTTTATCCAAGGGGCTAGAAACCCTTTTTTATTCTCACTGGAAACAGGGTCCACAGGGATCAATACCTGGGCCACCCCTTTTAGCAGTTTGTCAGATCCAAGATCATACAAATAGGATGTCTAACAAAAACTGGAGACTGATGTCTACCAGTAAGGCATCATTGATTTTTATTTTATTTAATTTTTTTATTTTTTTATTTTTTTTCTGTAGATTAAGCTCCTCAATTAGCTTCAGGATGGACTGGCTTATGAAGGACTGTTTGAGCCTGATTCTGTTGACGCCTGGCACACAGTATCGATGCCCAGATGGTAACAGCACACATTCTTTATGTAGGACATGGCTGGGGTCAGAGATGATGTTCTTGGCCAATCGCATTGTGTTATTATTAGTGCCATCAAATGAAAAGTTTATGCTAGACATTGCATTTCATGTTGAGTCTGTGTGGCCTCATGTTTCAGGTAAATGTAAGCCTCATGACCAAAAAACAAGTTTAGTGGGTTAAGGGCCCTTCATACACTCATAGAACTATAGTTACACATAGGTAAATGGCATTTATGGTGATAGATGGAGCTGGTGTTGGTCTCTGTAATAGTCTGGTTAAATGTTTGGCCCATTTCAGTAGTTTCAGCGCTTACACGTGTTTTGTTTTCGTCATGGAGCACACACAATTCAACACGTGATCTCTGCCGCGTCTTTGGTCATTTGGACATCAGCCGCAGAGTGATCTGCACTCATCTACGTGAGGACTGAGGGATTATACGTGTACAATTAACCTCAAAATTACAGCGCAGCTCCTGTTCCTCCTCCTTGGCTCAGGGAAAGCCTCCTGCGTAATCTAAGAGCGTGTTTGGTCAAATCAAACCTTGTGATTAATCCATGTCAATTCAGGATTAATACGTTCATTTTCTATGATTAATCACTTGAGTTATAAATGGTAAATGGTCACATTTATACGGTGCTTTTCTTCCTTTCAAGGCACTCAAAACACTTTACATCAAGGAATCAATCACACATTCACACACCAGTTTACGCAGACACTGGGGGCGAGACGGGTTAAGTGTCTTGCTCAAGGACACAACGCCAGTATCCATCTAATGGAGCTGGAATTGCACGCCGACCTTTGGGCCAGTGTACCTGACCACTCAACCAAAGATGTTTATGACAAGAGTGAGATGCGAACCACCGACCTTCGGATCAGAAGATGACCACTCTGTAAACTGAGCTCCTGCCGCCAGAGTTTAGGCATTGACTTTGACTGCCCTAGTTATTATAGCACACGGTCTCAAACCGTCGGTCCAAGGGTTGACCCACGATCTTTGAGCATTTTATGTGAGTGCCAAAACCACTGAAACCATTACTGCTCAAAACGCTCTCAATTAAATGTTGCCCAGAAGGAAAAAAACCTTCCTGACCTGTTTGTTGTTTGTTTATTGATCTGACTAAAGGATTGCATTTGACACAACACTTTCTGAATGCCAAACTCTTTTACCGTGTATCTAAATCTAAAAAAAGGATTATTAAGGTGCTGTGCCAGTGCTGGTGTGTTTAAGTTGCTCCGAGTGAATTCCGTGGCCTTTTGCCCCACCAGCCTACAGCCAGTTTGACGGAAAATGTCTCCTCGGCTTGGACTAACCTCCTCTGCACACCCCCTCTCTCCTCAGGACACAGATAATGAGCAGGAACTTGGAGCCAAAAGAAGAGGCCGTAATTATGAAAATTTAATATCACAGTCTACGAGCAGATGAAAGCTTCTGATATTAATTTACAATATTAAAGTGAAGTTCTAATGAGAAAAGTTGCTATTAGATCTTAACTTTTTTTTTTTTTCTTTTGGTCAAAGGTAGCAAACCATCCAACAGTTTGGCAGACTATAAGGACAAATACCCTCTCTGTTGTATCCAGAAAATATTTGTCTGTGGTGGCCAATGTGCCTTGCCCAGGGACACAACAACAGTCTGTATAATACCAGAGATGTTTAAAGGGGCTGCTCCCAATTTTGATTCCAGATGGTTTAAGGTTAGCTGCGCCTTCTTATTCTCTTTTCTCATTCTGATGTTGAACCATGACAGACAAACAGCAGTCTGTTTGGGCAAATAAGGCGTTCTGATCACCAACACTAGAAGGGTCTACATATGGTCATTCTCCAAAATGAGTCTCTACTAAATTTGTGTCAAAATTCAATCTGCACAGACCCAGATGCTTCTAGGAAAATGCAGCGTTTGTCAATCGCCACGGCAACACATGGAAAGAAAGGCTGTATCTAATGAGGCCAGCATTTGTGAAAACAACATTTAACTACAAATAAATCTGAGCAAACAGAGAAACATCAAGGTCAACTTACTTCAGTGTAATATTTAATTAGTCTGGTGACTACAGCAGGTTATTTACATCTATATCTGTTATCCAAGTTCTTTGAAAATTCTACTTAAATGGTGCTGTACCCGTTTTTTTTTTGTTGGTGTTGGTGTTATTTTTCTTTCATGTAATAAAGTAAATTGGCGGCATGCACACCTCACAGTCAGACAGGCCCATACTGTGCGGAGTTTGCACTTTTCTCCCCGTGTCTGGGTAGGTTTCCTCTGGGCATCAGTTGTCCTGACCAAGCTGAGCTCAAGACCTGGACATGGGTCACCGAGTGCTGCTTGTCCCAGCGACACTGAAGGATGGATCAAATGCACAGAATGCATTTCCTTTCCTTTAAGCATAATTGTTTGGTCCCAGTTCAGATTGTAAAAGAACTTCTTTATGTCAAAATGAGTGTGCATCTATACAGTGTTTTATTTGCAGGAAGTGCACTTTGATCATGCCATTGTTTGTTTGCTTAACCATGACAGTAAACTTTGCTCTGAATGTAGTGAAAAGCACTTATAAACTCATTGCATTAGATCGGTGAGAACACATGTGGACTGCTGAAAAGCGTCAAATGAACTAGTTGTGCTTTTCATGTTTAAAAAAAGTAAAAATCAGGTGCAGCACCTTTAACTTAAATGAAAGGAAAACTAAGGCTACAACTGACAGATAACATATTTTTATACTTTTATATTTGAAGACTTTTTTATATTTTATAATTATAAAATAATGGTTTTATAGTTTTACATATGTAAGATGAATTGCAGAGGTTTTGTTTGTTGTACAACATGTCAGTTATTGAGTTTCAGGTAACATCCAAACTAGTTGTGAAGTCTTCATTTTGTGGCAAAGCAGATACAAAGCCTAAATCTCAGGAATGTCTATGTGTGTGTAAGATAAACAAAACGGCCTCTCCCTGCGCACACACCATATAAGGAGAACTTTACGTTAAACCCCCCATCAGAAGACTTCAAGAAGGATGACATCGCCTCTTCTTGCATATTCATGTATTATTCATGTGCGATGTGTTAAATACGGATGGACTGAGCCAGTGGTTATGTTCTGGGGAGATAGAGGCGAGAATAACCATTGTTAGGGCCCAGATACATCCGGAGCTCTGTATTAGATGATTTTGTATTAGGGAAATAAATCTTTTGATTGTAACTCGTCGAATCCTGGCCATCACTATACTGGTATGTGTTATTAGTTATATAGTGTAGTAATTGTTGACTGCTAAACGCTCCACTCTTACAGTAAACGAACACGCTGGATTTGGCTGAAGATAAATAATAAGAAATAGCCGAGGAACTCTTAAGTCAGTGAGAACACATGTGGACTGCTGAAAAGCGTCAAATGAACTAGTTGTGCTTTTCATGTTTAAAAAAAGTAAAAATCAGGTGCAGCACCTTTAACTTAAATGAAAGGAAAACTAAGGCTACAACTGACAGATAACATTTCTAATGGTCTCTGGCTAGTAAAATAATGAACATATAGGCTCTAGCATGATAGACACAAATTCAGAAAATGACTTTAAATCGTAAATGACAACGCCCAACCCAGAACAACCTACAGCTCTACTGCCATCACAAACAACACTATTGGCCTATTTCAAAGTCTTATCATGGACGGGAAGCATCCAACTGTGGGAGTGGAGGAAACTCTTCGAGCTGCTTGGAAGTCAGTACTAATTTGTTATTCATAGAGTGAAGACTTGGTATTCAGGAGGGGTTATGTTTATGAACAAGAATATCAGTGACTCCTGATAAAGACCTCCGGGGTGAGGTGCACTGCTAAGGATTACAACAACCGAGACATGTTAAAAATATTGTGTTTTATCACCAAGTCAAAGCTGTTTGTTATTTGACAGGAATGTTTGGTAACTGCTTCTGCCCAACGGTTTGTCACATTTGGCATGGTGGTAAAATCTTTTTCAACCAGAGGATTAAAAACAAATAAAATTGCATCCTTTTTTTACTTTAATTTGCAACAAAATAATGCATTTAATCTGGTACTTACCATTCAGTACATTGCAAAAGTCTCTTGTTCTTCTGCAGTTGTTTTTGTCACCTACGATTCACCAAATAGTTGGTTGCTTCCATTGCTCATGCTGTTGTTGATGCAGAAACCTCTCACATGGGCACTTGATCTCTGCTATAAAAGCTACTTATTCAATTGATGTGTTGAAAGGACTCTAAAGAAACCCATAGATACTCGTTTGGTTCATGTTCTGGGCTCGGAAAAGCCAGACCGACAGATGGACAGGAGTCGTAGTGAACCATCCCCATGTCCCAGAACTCCTTAACTCACCCATTTGGATGTAATGAGAAGCAGATGGAGTCTTGTGGCTGAATGGAACAGATTGGGTGGTCTGACATACACTCATTCTTCCACACTTTCAACAAAACCTCAGCTGGATAGTGGGCATTCAAGGTTCAATTTCCAGGGCAGATAGGGCATTTTGGTGCGGAGCTTACCGTTCCTCACTGTATCAGGGTGTTTCCCTAGTTGCAACCATATTTGAACACTATTCCCCCTCATTTTTGCTGTCCAAATGTCCAGCAGGTGAAAAAGCAACATTTGTCAACTGTCTATACCAGTGTTTTTCAAGCTTTTCGGGTTTAAAAGATACCACGGCCCGCATACTCCTAAAACATAACTAAATCACAATATTTAGCAAAAAGTATGGTATATAATGAGGCAAAAAATGTCTGTGCAACTGTCTAGTTCTTCAAATTTGGAATTGTGATTCTTTTTTTGATGCAGCAGTTGGTCAGGACACTCCAAATAAGTAAATTAGTCCATTACATCTGCATTTGTGAATCTGTTTGCTAAAATTGGACATTTTCTCAAGGCACACCTGGCAAAACCTCAAGGCACACTAGTGTTCCCAGCACACTAGTCGAAAATCAAGGGTCTATACTTTCTCTCTCCCCCTTTCACGCTACAACTGTCCTGTCAAATAAAACCTTTGGGCCGGAAAAACATTTATATGGGAAAAAAAAAAGCTCTATGCACCTTGAAATGATTGTTCAGCAATGGTCAATAGACAGGTCAATACAGACGACAATCCACATGGAGGGTCGTGAAAAAAAGCCAGCAGCGACAAGTCTTTAACTGGACACACTAGAAGAACTGTTTTAACAAAGCACTCTTGACCCGTGGTTATGATTAAACCACTGATAATAAATTGTGTTAAATAGCGAACATTACCTTATTGAGCTGTTAAATTGTTATTGAGTGTGTCTTTGCACTGGCTTCCTATTCATTTTAAATTGATTTTAAGATTTGAATGATTGTTTTAAATGGACTGGCCCCAAGATAAAACTCAGATATCATCCAAATTTACACTCCAGTGCACTTTGAGGTACGAGGGCCAGCTCCAACTCCTGGTGCCTAAAATGAGGTATAAAACCAGGGGGACAGGGCCTTTTTCTGTGGTCAGCCCCAAACTCTGGAATGCTCTCCACGTCTGAACGGTTCCTACAGTGGAGTGTTTAAAGTCTCGTCCTAAGACCCACTTTTATCTCTGGCTTTTAGCACCACGCGGGTTGTGTGTTCCTCTGTGTTTTTAATTGAGTTGAATTAATTTGATTTTATGTTTATTTATGTATTTATTTGCTATTTTATGGTTTTGCTCCATTGTTTTTACCTTTTGTTTATTATTATGGTTGTCACTCTGTTTCTGTGCAGCACTTTGCAAATGATTCGTAAATTCGAAAAATGTGCTATATACATCAAGTGGATTGGATTGGAGTAAAGGCAAAAATCCGAATAATCCAGTTTGTTTGATGTTTAACGTGAGATCCATGTCCACGTCAGATGGATTTGACCTATATTTATCACAGAAATCCATGTTTATCTGAGTTTAGCAGCTTTTCTTTCATCGTCGCCAGAGATACATGAGGAAGGACGCTGCGAGGAAGAAACAGTGCACTGAGTCCGATTTGCCTTGTGATTGAGTGCACTACAGAATCTACGAGTGCAGGACCATCCACCTAAAACACTAATACAGGGCTTCAGCCAGGTGGAGATTGGTCCCCTGGAATTGCACGTTTCAGGACAAAATGTGACAAATGCAGAGAACAATTTGCAACTACTTGAATTCTCCAAGTATTTCACAACAGCGGCTTGTAACATATAATTAGGGACAGAAAGGAAACATCACAAAACCAGTGCCTTGAGAGGAACTGACTACAGCTGTTGTTTTAAACGCCTCTCTCTATTGAAGGGCGGACTTAAATATTTGACATAGTTTCACAATTTGCACAAAACGCTGGGTGTGCTCACGCTCTTTTGTCAACACAAGACGGCTGCTTCAATAGAGGGTTGGTACTTGTCTTTTTGGTCCTGCTAGACTACGCTTTTCTTATTAACTATTTAGATCAATAACTCAGTCTTTGTGGATATACTTTTTATTTTTTTTTACCAAGATACAAAGGTGTGCATCCAACCTTGGAAATATCTACTTACAACAGTAAATTGCTCTTTTCAAAACTGCGGTCAGTACATTTAGGACATGAGTATGCTACGTGTGAAGATCGTTGTTTTGGAATAACCCAAAGTGAACCCTACTGGGAAGAAGTCAAAATCCACTATTAAAATTAGGGGGGGGATGTTTGGGAAATGGGGGTGCACGGTGGCAGAGCGGCTAGAGCTTCTGCCTCTCAATAAGGAGATCGTGGGTTCGAATCCCGGACCACCCCAACATCGTGGTCTCGAATTCCGAACCACCCCAACATCACACGATCTCTCTGGGTGGAGTCTGCATGTCCTCCCCGTGTTACCGTGGGTTCTCTCTGGGTTCTCCGGTTTCCTCCCACCGTACAAAGACATGACTGTGTAGGTTAATTGACAACTCTAAATTGTCCCTAGTGTATGAATGTGAGAGTGAATGGTTGTCTGTCCTTGTCTCTGTCTCTCTGTGTCAGCCCTGCGACGAGTTGGCCACTGTCCAGGGTGTACCCCGCCTAAGGCCCAAAGTCACTGGGATAGGCTCCAGTCACCCGCGACCCCTAACGGGAATAAGCGGTAGAAAATGAATGAATGAATGAATGTTTGGGAAATGATGTCAACCACCATCTGCCTGCTTCTTATGCAAAGCAGCAGGAAACACCACTGAACATACCACCGAAAAATAGATTCCAACCACTGTCTGAGAAGAATGCGAAGTCAGAATACACCAATGGGCAAGGAGGGAAGACAAGCACAAACAAAGAGGTTGTGCAAGGCATGGAGAAACTCTTCTGCTAGGAGATGTAGACAGTAGAATCTGTTTGGTGCAGAGACAGCCTTTATTTTTAATAAAGCCTCATTTAAGTCACCTGAATAGGCCTGTAATAATGCATAGGAACTTGAAAATGTTCAGAGGGACAAATGTACAGCACATGGATGTGCAGCAGTCACGTTCGATCCATTCACCAGTGTTTGCTCTGTTTTACTCACAGGGTTTAAAGGTCTGTCCTGTGAAACATCCACCTGACACTCAGGTCTCAACCTGCTGTTATACACAACAACGAGCGCCATCACACATATCACACACACACACACACACACACACATATCACACACTCACACACACATATCACACACACTCACACACACACACACACACACACTCACACACATATCACACACTCACACACACATATCACACACACTCACACACACATATCACACACTCTCTCACACACACACACACACACACACACATATCACACACACTCTCACACACACATATCACACACACATATCAGACACACATATCACACACACTCACACACACATATCACACACTCACACACACATATCACACACACTCACACACACATATCACACACATATATCACACACACATATCACACACTCACACACACATATCACACACTCACACACACATATCACTCACTCTCACACACACACACACACACACACACACACACACATATCACACACACTCTCACACACACATATCACACACACACACACACACACACTGTCTGTTGCACAGTAAGTGCACATGGCGCACTGCTCTGTCATGAGGACATGAGCTGGACCAGGGATCTGGGGTGTTTTGGTCTGAGTGCTGATCAAATTAATTATTTAATGGAAATACCCTTCATGCAAAATTGTGTTTTATCAACATTTGGAGCATATTGTAAAAGTTTTGCGCAAAAGAGCAACAGAAACTCAGCTATAAATATTATAGAACTCCTGCCACAAGCTTGGCAAAACATAGCTTTTGTATCACATTGATTTTGTGAACAATGTTGATCCACTCAACAATTGATGGAGGCCCAACTTTTATCATCTTCTTGTAATGGCTTTTTCACGTGATACTAGAGGAATCTCTGGTAGCCTTATGTCCTTCTTTCTATAATTGTGAACACTGATATCTTCAAAATATAAACATTCAAACGTACAGGATATTTTAGAGCCAAAAACATAATTTATATGGCTGCATGTCTGTGACCAATACAACAACACATTACAATTCCAAAAAATATGAAAATATTTGGCCCCAGATGACCCACAGAGCCTCTGACATAAATCACCACTCCCTTGGTATCTTTTTGAAAAGCTATATTAAACAATAGTCTTCCAACCAAACTTTCGCCACGCATTAGATCATGTTGTTTTCCGTTGTAGCCTACAGATCTTTCCCCAACATTCACTTGAAATAACAAAAATTGCCTTCCGTTTCCCCCCTTAATGTATTCTGTGTTGACCACTTTGCCTTACTGAATAGATTTATACAATTGAGATATTGTGTTACTCTGACAATTCTCTACTGTTCTGATGATTAAAATGCTGTGCCACTTGTAAACTCTAAATGTTCTGTTTCATTGTTGTGTTTTCCTTTCGTAAAACCGTTCAAACTAAAATAAAATATGCTCGAAATGCATCTGACAAATACTGTATATTCCTCTTGCTAGAAACTCCTATTCAGACGTATGTATTTGCAGTCAGGTGTTGCTAGGTTACCCGGGCTATTGTGTGAAGTCTGAAGTTTGGTCACGAAGCCCGATCAGAGTTTACACAGAAACAGGAACAGATACATTTCCATCAGACTGAACACACAACCTGCAGATGAAACAGAGATCTGTGCGCACCGAACAACAAGAGCGCAGAAGGGCGGAGAAGTCACCGAGGAGAAATTGGAAAACACGCCGCACTTGTCATGTCAGACAGCGTTGTGTTTTTGTACAGCCTATTTGAAAAGTCAACTTTCCACAATTTATGACTTTTTTTTCTTCCGAACTGAGTCAGGATGCACTTTTTTATTCGGCGTGTTGCTCGGAAAGTTCAATTTATTTGGGTTATTGGGAAATACACGAGCAAACTGTGGTCGGGTTGAGGAGGTGGATCAGTCCGATTGGATCAAACTTTGGCCTGGTCCATCTGTTTTGCAAATGTAAAACGTCAAGAGTGCAGAACAAAACCTGGAAGGGAAGTAGCCATCACGCTGCAATGCATTATGAGACTATTCGAACATAAAATCAAGACAAAATGCCTGTACAGATATTGACTATAAATGAGAACAAACATGCATTGGCCTTTTTGAATCATTTATTGACCTTTAAACATGTTCTTGAGGTCCTTTGCTGCAGCATCTCATGGGTTAGATCTTAAAATAATGTTACTATATATCTGTGAAAGAAGAACTCATCAGGAATCATGTTGAATGCAATTTGATGGCAGAATGCTCAAAACGAGTCTTGCAATGATTTATAGACTTAAAAACAGCACAGATGACCTCTGGATGTCTGAAATTTTCAAGTGTTTTTGAGACGCTCAGAGGGTGTGGACTTACTTACAGAATTCATCAAACAAGTGTGAGTGAAGTTAAATACAGCCCCGGGTATACTTTGGATGTGGGAACAATGTTAGAACATGGTTCAAATAGACAATTCTGTACAATATATGCACTTACTCTAGTTTAAAAGGACCTGTGTTTCAATTTTTGTCCCCAACTGAGTTCATTGAATTGGACAAAACAGAACTAATGAAAATAATGGGGATGGATTTGTACAGACCAACTCCGTGGTTCCCCTCATGAGGTTGTGAGTTGATTTAACAATATAAAAAAGTGTGACATTGTGCTGAAATGTTGTCAAAAACACAACAAACGGGTCAAGTATCCAAATGAAATCTGATTTAACCTCTTTGCTCCTTGAAATTGTTACTGACGTCAACTTAATTTTGCTGTGGGGGGTCCTGAGTTGGTTGCAAGTTTATTTTGGGGGTCCTGATCTGAAAAGTTTGGGGACCCCTGGTATAGCTTCCATATTCACCTTCTTCCACCCGCCCACTTTTGCCGTTTTTTGCCAGATACGCACTTTTGTTGTAAACGCACTTTACACACTTCCGTTTGACGAGAACTCCGTTAAAGCTAATGACGAACGATCGAAAAGTCTTGCCACTAAAATGTTACATAAAGTAGGTTGATTTATGTAAAATGTTTAATGAACACGAGCAACAACAAGTCAACAACGCACCAATTTCCTGGTCAGTCTGAAAACGGCTTTTTAGTCCATGTAGAACTTATTTTCTGTTGAGCTCGTCTGCTCCATGTAAACTAATACAATGGAGACAAGACGGCGACGTGTACGGCAACTTCCGGAATAAGGTGAATATTATATTTGGAAAGTTCATGCTGTCTTCTTGTAATTATTAACTGTAACTTTTTTCTAACAAGACAGTTTGTAAATAGCTATAAGCTCATTTATCTGACATGCTTCGACTTCCGCCTTCGTCAGAGGTCCTCTGTCTTCAATCAGAATGCTTCCATATATTCTCATTTGAAAGTTTTATGTCATTGTTCTAGGACTGGAGCTACTCTTGCTCAGCTCAGAGGAACTTAGCAATGTCTAGATCTGCCAATAAATGGGATGAAAATAGTTCCAAACCTTTCCAGGAGAACCCAGGAGCTCTCTGAGACAGACTCTTTAACTCTTATAAAGTAACTCCTCTAACTTTCTCTGCTGTGGCTCTGTCGACGTGTGTGCATTTCATTCAAAGACACTTTGACAGCTCTTGAACATAGTATTTTATAAATTCAGTATTGTTAACTTGAGCTATGGAAACTAAAAATTTTCTTTAAGTGAAGGAAATCTAAAGGGAGAGTGCAGCTGCAGAGGTGTCGAACGCTTGGAGCAGTTCAGGTGAAGTGCTTTGTGCCACTGCAGTTATAAAGCCCATTGTCTTCCATATTGACTGTGACGGAGTTTGAAGTAAGGACTTGCACTACACTTCATTACCATATTTGTCCAAGCCAATCTCACACACAGTCAAAAAAACACAAGCCAGCAATAACAGATTTTTTAATTAGTATATGTAGAATGTAGTGTAGGTGCATGAAATTATTTAAACTATTTACTTTAATTGTCTGGTGAACTTTTTTTAGTCTGTAACTTGGAACACCCATGCAGCACCTGGTTTGAATATGAACACGTTGACACCTCCGATTTAGATGCTAAATTCTTTTGGCTGCCATCTCCTGAACCTTTAGTTTCCAAAACTTTTGAACTATTTCTAAATGAATCCATAAAATATGTTCAGAGCCGTTACAAGGTCTTTGAAGCCGACGCACACCCCCACAGCTCACACATGTCGACAGCACAAGCAGCAAAAGTTTGAGCAGTTAGAATAGTAAATAGTGTGGTTACAGAAGACACTTGCTTTCAGAGACTTTGAGTTGCAAACAAGGCAGGAATGCGATTTCAGCAGAATAGTCATTGTTTGAACACAAAACGGAAAACCAAAGTCCCACAGTATGCTTTAATCGGCCTTTTGAAAACACCTTTTGATACTTCAGCAATATGCAAGCACCAAGCACCTCCCGGAGAAGGAGGGCCCACAGGGTGAGGTAGACTGGGATATCCAATTGTATTCAGCACATGAACATGGTACAATGGAGCTCAGTTTTGGCCATATTCAATAAATAGTGAATTGCCATGTGTGGTATGTGTGTAACGAGAGTGGTAGAGCTGATGTTTGAATACACAATGTCAACCCAGCTTCAATCACAACAACACCACCTTATTATGAACAGGACTGGGAACCAACAGAAATATTATGTTACACACGGTACAGAGACAAAAACATGCAACAATTGTAATTTATTTTGAACTGATTTGTTTGTGGTTGATTAAATTTGAAACAAGTTCATTTAAACTTTTTGTAATAGTCCACATGTATCGTGCACGTCATGCATTTCGGGCCTCTTAAATAGTCACAGCGATTAGTTTATAGGCACTTTTCACAATCTTCTGAGAGCAGAGTTAGTATTAGATGCAGAGAGCGCACAATGGACACATTTTCACCCTAAAAGCTGCTTTTACGATATATCTGTTCTGGGGCAATATAGATTTTACTTTGGCAAAGAACAGCGGGTGCTTCAGAGATGAATCTGCTGTAGGACACTTGTAGAATGCAAGATCAGGTGCTCATCCAGGATCGAATGGACAGTACTACATTGAAGAAAACAAAGAGAGGGACCGAGGCACTGTTATTAATACCACTTCATCAGGGTAGACCTAATTTTACTTTCAGCACAAGGGGCCTAAAACAGGCACAAATGACCTCCCAAAATATGCTTTACTATTACTCACTCTATTACTGAACAGTGCAGTTGCAATTGCAACTCACTAAATAGTCCCTAACAATACTAACCCCCCCCATACTACCACGTGTTTGCAGCTGTCTTCACAGGAGAGAGGGCAGGCATTGGTCCTATCCTTCTTAAACAGGGCAGGAAGGACATGTTTTATATGTTCATCTCATTTTTTCCCCTTTTCATAAATGTGTAGAAACAGAACAAAAATAACACAGAATACGCCAAAGAAAGAGAGAGCAAAAAAAGCTAAACAGCTAAAGCTAAAAAAACCACACCCTACAGTACATACTGGATGTTACTATGGTGTGCATCTTTCTTTTTGCTGAGCGTATAGTCATACAAGAGTCAACTGGTTCCAACCCTGCAAATGTGGTATTTGCACACAACGTGTGTGGCCCACTAAAGGAAAATTGCCTTAATGACTCAAAGCAAAAATGTGACCATGTCAACTCTTAGTTTCAAACTGCATAGAGCTTGTGAAGTGGCTAAACAAAAACTGTCTGCAACACAGTCTAAAATGAAGTGCTGGTTTGATGGAAAAGCAAAAGTGCAGCAGTTTAACCCTGGAGATAAGGTTCTTGGGTTTCTACCCCTTCTAGGGTCCAGCCTTCAGCCACTATAGTGGTCCTTCAAAAGTAATTCAAAAGAAAGTCTGTGTATATCCTGCTCATCGCAGTAGACTTTCATGTTAACATGCTAAAACCTCATAATGCCGTTGGAAAAGCCAAGTTCTGACTCGGCAGCAATCCTGACCACGTTCACTGCAGGATACCTTGACTCAGCTTTTCTCTGTCCAGCTCTCTGCAGGTGTCTGATACAGTGTCGCTGTCCGGTGCTGAACCCGACCCTGGTGTCCTTGAGGAGCTGTCCAGGCCTGGATTTGACTGGGACAATAGCGGTCCCTCTGTGGCTTCAGTTCAAGGCTGGTTGCAAAATTCACAAATGCTCTCACACCTTAACAGTTGTTTTCTGCATCTATCTGATGATCAGCGCAAGATGTGCACATATGTGCTGCAGCATTACCTTGATGTTGGCGATGATGCACCCATCAAGCAGCATCTGTACCATGTCAATCCAGAGAAATGTCTCTTGTCTCAAGTTGACTATATGTTGACTGTAGTGTCTGCTTCCCATTAAGTCAGACGGGCCAGTTCGATTCACGGACTTTCATGAAGATGAAGATGAAGTCACCAAGTTTGACTCTCACCCTTTTCCATGTATGGAAGTCTGTGTAGATTGAAGCTCTTCAGTGGCTAGATGAAGCAAACTAGACTATTAACCTTGCAAAATGTGAGATTGCTAAAGTGACTGTTTTACTTGGATAAGGTCGTGGGTGGTGGCATAGTAAAGCCTGTGTATGCTAAGATGGAAGCTCTTGCCGCGTTCCCAGTTCCAGTTCCACGCCGTGAGCTCTAACATTTTCTGGGCATGCTCTATAACTCCAACATGTCTTTGTTATTATTATTTATTTTTTATGAAACCATCAGCACCCGGAACTAAACATGGACAAGACCTGGGCTAAACCAGCACCAAATATAAGTCTCTGTCAGAGTTAAACTGGGCTCCAACTGGGACCAAACAAGCACCACTGTGAACACACCCTGTGCAGTATCGACGGAAAACTAACTGGTTATTTGTCTCATGACCCCTGCATTCCTCAGTGTACAATGTATAAAGTTAAAGGCCCTGTACCTGATTTTTACAGTTTTGAAACAGAGAAAAAACTGTACTAGTTTATGTCCAAGTCTTTACAGCAGTCAAATGTATCGCTTGACTCACATAATGCAGTCCAAGCATCCTTAATATTCACCGTGAGAAGTTTACAAGCACTTTCACAAGTTTCTGAGCCCGGAGTCACGGGTAAAACTAACAAACATTTGCATGCTAACAGTGCACTTCCTGCTTCTCTCTTAGGATAAAATGCTCTATAAATAAATGCAGAGTAAACGTTGTGGTCTCATTTTCACCTGAATAGATGCTTTTACAATCTATCTGTGCAGTGGCAACACAGACTTTACTTTATTACATGCAAAAAATCATCTTGTGGTCTAGTGGGCTAATGGTCTAGTTCTGTTTTCCCTGTTTCACAACAAGCAAAAACAGTAAAAATCAGGTACAGGCCCTTACACTTACTTGACAGTAGAAGGAGACACCATTTACTTTTGCTTGTTGTTGACTGCAAGTCATGCCATTTTCTTATCTTCCATTTTCACAAAACCAAAAGTATGCTTCCATCCTGCCCAGAGTCCATTCCAGCCTGGATGGTCTTCTTTGACAGGCTCACACTTCACATGACTTCAGATCAACCACTGGATCACAACAAACAAGAAAATTATAAAAACTGACTTTTACCTTTTTCACTTTTCTCAGCACACGGCTATTTTGAAAGATCCCACTAAGTCTAGGTAAGTGAATTCCAAGCATTTTCACATAACGGATGAAGAACAAGACCGGTTTGAGAAAATGAATCCATTAGAATTCTCCTCCAGGCTCCGACTCTTCTGGTCGCTCCCTCTGCTCTGCTCTGTACTTACCGCAGCATGATCCAAGTTTTAGAGCAGTCAAAAACAAAAGAGCGTGTGAACGGGTTTCCCAATCAGTAACACGCTGATCATTTTAACACGGACGTCCGAGAGAGTTGCAACAAGAGAAATGCTGATAGATTCAAAAAGAGCCAGGATTGATCGAGGAGAATGAACTGCGGCCGTTGAAGGGGTTGTTGTTTGGAGTGCACTACAGTGGAATAACTACAAAGTCAAGTTTTCTAAATGAATCATTGGATCGATGTGTCACTTCTGATGTCAGGCTGGATGTGGAGCTGCCCTGAACACAGTGTCAGAGCTCAGTGTTTAGAGATGCAGCGGCTGTGAGTGCTTACTGTGCACTCCTGGCTCTGCACACCAGGATAATGTGTAATGATCGGACTATTGAACCACACATGAGGAGGAATAACAAAGACACCAATTGAAATGTAAATGCAAACTGCAACATCAGTTGAACTGAAAAAGAGGTTCCAAACTCAATACGTTCCTAAATTCCTAAATTATCAAAAATTATAATGATAATGTTTGGGTTAAAAAAAAACATGACGGTACAACTAAAGTAAAATAATTCTGTCTTCAAAGTACTCAAAAAATATACACAAAAAATTAAATCGTTAAGAAGTATTTTTTTAGATTCTGCTTATCATAATCTTTCTATCTAAGTATACTATGTATCATTCTTCAGTTTGGGCCTGCCCTTATTTCGGTTTTATTTAACGGTTTAATATGGTATTATATGCAGCCTTTTTTTTTTAATGTTTAAATGTTATAATGTTCTTTTTTTTACATGTTTCCTGCATTTTAATTGACTGCTTTCATTCACCATGATGTTCTCAGCCTTTTTACAGTTCTGAGATCTTCACCAAACTTTTTCTGATGATCTAAGTCAGGGATGAGCAATCATTTTCTTCCCTGGAATGTCCAGAATGGTATCTCTTAGCAGTTTTATACAGATCAGTTTCAGTCTAGTCCCCGGTTTTATCTTCCACAGTTTAACTAGGCGTGATTGACAGGTGGATTAGCCAATCAAGGACATGTATAGCTGCTTACAGGAAAAAGAATCAGCCAGGCCTGCTACGTGAGCCGCTGATGTCACCATGACCATGTCACCATGACTAATGTTTTCTTTACAAAACTTTTTTTTTATGCGGCTGGTCTCCCTCATTCATAAAAATATGTTTGTAATGACATGTTTGTGGTGCTGTAAGACGTGGGTAAAGTGTGCGTAAACAAGATACAGCTTCTGTTTTTTATGTCAGCTTCTTCTGCTTTTATTTCACCTTTCTTAAGTAGTTTTTCCTTTAATTGGACTTACCTGGCAAACTAATTGGCTCAGGAGTCTGAGATTGATTTCATTGACCCAAAGAGCCCTGAGACACAATACTATCCCTGAGATTCACTGGAAAACAAAAACAAAATTACCTTTATGACACTTAAACACAATTTGCGTAATAATTTGGAACCTGGCGAGTGCCGTGCTAACACTGTCGGTTCAACAAACAAAGTTATCATCTCTGGAAATATGCCAGTTTTTCACAAGATCAAGTCAGCGTTTGGTGAAGAATGATTATTTTGTCTTTATATATTCTTTCTGCAGTTTCGTTCTCACCTGTGTCTTTTTTGTTCTCTCTCGTCCAATCACAAACCAGTCTGCTCTAAACCGAGTGGCACCCTCTCAGAGCTAGTACCTCTCGCGGCCCCCTTCGGACCCCTCAAACGAGGACGGTATGGTTCACTTTTGTTCAGTGGAAACACCTCGGACCGTCCCGCTCCGCGCTGTACCGCGCTAATGGAAACATGATTTATGACTGACTTGCTGGATGTTGCGATTGACTGATAGATCACATTTGATGGATTGCCCTGATTTATCCCTCGTGCTCTCTTCAATTGAGCCATGCACATTTGGCCAAAGAGCGATCTACTTTTTCACATCACGAAAGATACTTATTTTGTTGAAAAATATTGCAAAACCACCCATGAAATTTTCATAGCGATAAAAATAAATAAATAAAAATCTATATAGCGGGAGGGCTAGGTGTTCAAATTACCTCTACTGTAATTTTTGATGTCAGCCAATAAATGTCACCGTCTGATGATCTGGAGGTATTGTCTCCACACATAAAGAAATGACTGAGACTATGGTCCACAAATGCATCATGTGGGTCCTTTAAACCGACCATAATCCGAAATTGCGGATATTTGGTCATGGTTTGGTTCACATTTAGTTCTATATGACTACAGGTAAACCTTTCCCTTCATCCATCCTTAGCTTGTGTCAGAGACGTGCTCTCCAAGGTGACCTGAGCATCCTGTGTGTGATGTTCAGACCGGGACGCTGATACGAATGTAGAGGCATGTGTGCACCATAAACAGGTGTGTGAACATCAAAGTGTTTGACCAATCAGAGCAGGCCTTATCTGCCCTGAGCCATGGGCCACGTCTGAGAGAGTAAACTTCCCCCTGCTGCCTGAGGGGGCTGTGGATCAGAAAATATCAGGAATAACAATAAGATTAGAGTTCACATGATATCACAACATTCTAAGTTGCCCATATTTTAAAACTGGGAGGAAGCAGGCCAGAAGAATCTGCTATTTGGCAGTCAGATTGTAATGTTTTATAATAAGGGGACATGAATTCATACATTATAATGCAACTACTGATGTATTCATGTATTAATTCATGATATATTCATGCATTAGTTCACTATGATTCATTAGGAACTACCTTGATTCATGATGTTTCATTGATTACTTAATTCATGAAGTAACCCATTAACTACAGTAATGAACTAACATGTTAGTTAATCATGATCTTTAAAACTACTATGAATACAGGAAATTCACCAGTTTTGAGGACATTTGAAAAAAAATAATGAATTCATCATGATTTTAAATCCATAAAGATCATGAATTCTGTTTGCAACAAGACAGACAGAACAAAGTCAAAGCCTAGAATAAACTTACAGTCGTGATGAATTCATCATTAGTGGGTCCCTTCAGCTGTAGTGGTGCCATTCATAGGCTTTACACAAAGATTCAAACATGGATAGGTCCAAACAAAATCATTTCAACAGAGACAAGATGGTCGAGCCACCAAAAACTTGTGTTACCTTTAAATTCTTTTGCACTGTTAAAAAATTGTTAAACATATTTGATCTGCCATTGTTGGTGTTAGGCATGGTCATTCTGAGATGTTATTATTTTCCTTTAGGTTAATAATTATGCTGTTTGTAATTATCCTAACCAATAGACTGACTGTGATCGAGTCCATCCGTTGTCAGCATTGGAGCCACGTCTTCATGCTCTGCACACTGTGTCACCTGACGCCGCACACCCAATAAGACGACCACTGGGCCGCTGAACCACACCATGGTCAGCGTTCTACCTTGATGTGTTTCTTTTGTTTCAAGAGTAGTGCCAGCTTAATCTTTTGTATTATCGTTTAGACACTAGTTCATTTGTAAAACAAATCACTTCTCTTACTCCCTAGGTACGCTGATGGTAACAAAGCACTTGTTTTCTCACTGACACAAAGCGCTAAAATTAGTCTTACATTTGTTGCATAACGAAACAATTATATCAAACCAGTAACTTTTCCTGTGAGTTAATGCAACTTCTCTCTTCTCCCAACATTAGGTTCAATTAGCATATAAAGTTTATTCCAATAAATATTTCATCCTCACCTCTGCTCAATTCATTCTGCCACATGATGAAATTTCTGACACTGAAAACTGCTTCATTTCCATATCCATGTGCTGCCTTGTCTCGGAATATTTGGAATTTATTATTAGTAGTGACTCATAGTGTCTACTGCATCTGAATAAAAATAGGAGGAAAGTGTCACAACACTTCGACACAGCCTTCTCACACTAATTATAAAATTCTCTGTCAAAACTGTACAACCTCGAGTCAGAGCCAGGAGGGGTAGACTGCACAATGGAGTCCTTTCATACTGTGCTGTTGAGGTTTTGTTGTATTATTGGGGAAAAAGGGGCATTTGGTCTGGTCATGTTTCTTTGATATTAAAGTTACTGTGACATTGGGAGAAGATTGACTTTGCAAAAAATGACTTCAGATTCTCCAAAACTTTTGCTACAAACAGGTGGTTAGTTTTCAGGGTTTCAACAGTCTGAGAAGTCCTCTGGCACATCACTGCAGGGGCTGCACTGGTGCGCCTATCAATGTCATGCTCCATCCTCCCCTCACTCATGAACAAGACCCGAGATACTTGAACTCCTCCACTTGGGGCAAGGACTTCCCACCCATTTATTAGAATTCAGTTTGCAATGACGTTAGGCAAATGTGCAAACATATAATCCACTGCACTCTGACACAAAGCTGGATGCTTGGAGAAACAGCTCATCTGCGTTGGATCCACAATACCAACGCCGCATAGCTGTGTTGATTTGATGCTCCACTAAAAACCAGTCTCTAGATTGAGCAGCTGAGGTGACTTGAGCAGACTGTGCATGTCACACAGGGACGAAGCCTCAGGGAGGACAAAGAAATGCAGGATCATGTCGCAGCTGACAAAGGAACATCTTATTTGAACATCAGAGGTGGAGGAAACTTGTGAGGTGAGTGATGACTGATCTAAGTCTGGACGTCTCTGTTCAGACAGCAGCCTGTGACCTGGCATCAGCCAATCAATGGACAATATGTGATTCAACTGGGATGTGTTTTTATGATCAATTTACACATGAACTCAAGAATAAAAACACATTATTGGCTTTCAATTGCTCAGATGGACCTGGGAAAATGACTTGTCCTCCCTAATACAACGACTGTGAATAGACATTTAATCTTCACCTCAAGAGCGTTTGTCTCCACTCTCACAGCAAAGCATGCCCTGCAGTAAGTGAAGTGTGTCTGACAGATGTTCACTGACCTCTGCACATGGACAATGTCACAGTGGGGCTGGCCGTGAGGAGCTCCTCTGTATCAGCGCAGAGCAGACAGTTAGAGGTGGCAGGTAGCTGGTAATTGGCATCTAAATGGAAAATATTGTAACCCAAATGCAGTGTATAGCTCCCTATGACCGTTTATGTTCCTTATCTCAAGCCAATTAAAACAGAAAAGACAGCTGTTTTAGAAAAAAAAAAAAAAAAAATGAGGCACCCGATAAGATCAAGGCTGTGAAATCTATAACTTTTCTGATGAAGGGTCTGCCACCAGGTTGTGGTCACAGGCCTGTCAGCCTGATAGACCTGATCGACGACTCCTACGGGACAATCCTACTAATTTAAATTTAGCTCTGCCTTGGGAGACGCCATATTAATCAGACTAGCGTGAATGCTACTCCTGGTACGTTTTTCATGATGGAACAATGTTAGAACACGGCTAAAAGCTTGGAAATTTTGAATATTTTTTGTCCTTTAAAACATGTCCATTATGTGAAGATGGAAGTTACTGTCGAAACATGTCTAGGTACCAAGTAATTACATCATCTCTTACCTGTTGTCGGATATAGATGAAATGAAAAAAAACACACACAAACATGCAAGATACGTTAAGTATCACACTGTGGAACATTCTGAGTAAAACAATAATATTTCCATGAGGAAAAAAAAGTGTTGGCTCCTGAAATAACTTAACACCATTCACCCATCTACAGCCTCAAGCACACACCGGTAAGTGTCTTGCTCAAGGCCACACTTTCCATAATGTAGAGTCAGTAATGTTCAGCAACCTCCAGGAGCATGGCAGCAAAATATATCACAATCCAATCGAAATTTGAATAGTCGCAATATCGCAAGGACGGCAGTAATTTATCTAACATACGTACGCAAATAACTGAATGTCTTGTTTTGTTGATCGGAAATGTATGGGATTCTTGTATTAATTCAGCAGTTCAGAATTCAGTATTTTCTCAAATTTTCTGGTTGGGTCTTGGGTTGGACTTAGATTAGTCCTGGTTCAGACCTGGTTTGGCTTTGGCATGGTTTTGTTCTGGTTTAGACCTGGTTTATTTGTGGTTTAGACCTGATTTAGTTTTGGTTTAGTCCTGCTTTGGACGTGATTTAGTCCTGGTTTAGACCTGGTTTAGACCTGGTTTAGTCCTGGTTTAGTCCTGGTTTAGTCCTGCTTTGGACCTGATTTAGTCCTGGTTTAGACCTGGTTTAGTCCTGGTTTAGTCCTGGTTTAGACCTGGTTTAGTCCTGGTTTAGACCTGGTTTAGTCCTGGTTTAGTCCTGGTTTAGACCTGGTTTAGTCCTGGTTTAGACCTGGTTTAGTCCTGGTTTAGTCCTGGTTTTGTCCTGGTTTAGACCTTGTTTAGTTCTGGTTTAGACCTGGTTTAGTCCTGGTTTAGTGTCTTTCCCACTTGTTTTTTGGATTTAGTTTCTTTTTGTCCATAAATTCTGTTAAGCTGCTCCGGCGACTTGTACATTTTGGGTCCTCGTCCTTGAGTCTGTTACACTTCCCTCACTCCGTCACAACCTCCATCCTTCCCTCCCGTCTCTCTCCGACTCTCCATCTTCTTTCTTTCACCACCAGCAGGCCTCGGGGGGTGATATTTTCCCTAACAACTCATCGCTCTCTCGTTGCTGATAAATACCTAGAGTGGGTGGTCAACTCAATTGCCTGATCAATACTTCATTCTCTCTATGATCAAGAGGCCACTGCAATAGAAATGAAGCCTGGCTGGTGGTAATTGCACAGTGCCACATGTCAACTCCTTCTGAAGAGCTTTTCTGTTCACGTTTGTATTCTTCACGTGCAGCGGATAAACTGTCTGAACGCCAAGGATACAAGGTGGTTACATCATATTTTGTTTTCTTTTTCTGGTATTTCGTGAAAATCCACCAAAGTCACATGCGGATCCTGAATTTACGTTTCTTTATCTGAACGGGACAGTGTATGTTAATGGACAGACGTGATACAATATGAACGTAAACCCTGGATTATGAATGAAGGCTGGTTTCCATCTGTTTTCCCAGCGGGCTGTGGTCACAAAAGGCCAAACATAAAAGAAATGCATCTTACAAGATTACATTCCACAGTCCACGATATTGCACAAGCCACACGTTACACTTAATCTGATGTAGGGCCATTCAACTCCAAGACAGAGCGGCCCTCAGCTCTGCTTATTGGTGTAGTCCTGGTTTAGACCTGGTTTGGACCTGGTTTAATCCTGGTTTAGACCTGGTTTGGACCTGGTTTGGACCTGGTTTAATCCTGGTTTAGTCCTGGTTTGGACCTGGTTTGGACTTAGTTTAGTCCTGGTTTGGTCCTGGTTCAGACCTGGTTTGGTCCTTATTTAGACCTGATTTGGACCTGGTTAAGTCCAGGTTTAGTTCTGGTTTGGTCCTGGCTTAGACCTGATTTGGACCTGGTTTTGACCTGGTTTAGTTCTGGTTTAGACCTGATTAAGTTTTGGTTTAGTCTTGGTTTTTAGACCTGATTTGGTCTCGGTTTAGACCTGGTTTAGTCCTGGTTTGGACCTGGTTTAGTCCTGGTTAAGTCCTGGTTTAGACCTGATTAAGTTTTGGTTTAGTCTTGGTTTTTAGACCTGATTTGGTCTCGGTTTAGACCTGGTTTAGTCCTGGTTAAGTCCTGGTTTGGACCTGGTTAAGTCCTGGTTTGGACCTGGTTTAGTCCTGGTTAAGTCCTGGTTTAGACCTGGTTTAGTCCTGGTTAAGTCCTGGTTTACTCCTAGTTTAGTCCTGGTTTAGTCCTAGTTTAGTCCTGGTTTAGTCCTGGTTTTGACCTGGTTTGGACCTGGTTTAGTCCTGTTTTAGTCCTGGTTTAGTCGTGGTTCAGCAGATGCTGGACATGTTTCTGGGACAAACCCACCCATAAACTCTGGCCCTGGCTGAAATAAAGCTGAATAGCTCTGATCTAACGGTTCTTATATATGTTTAGTTTATCTGACAGCTTGAAGTGCTCACAGTGTTCAGAGTGTCACTCGATGTCGCTGTGACGTGTGTTTATGACAGCGCCATCTGCAGTCCGACTTCTTTAAGACTGTATCCCAGGTGTGTGAATGTGTGTGATGGAGACTGCGAGTGAGCCGTCCAAACTGTCAGGTAAACTGAAATAAGGACCATTAGATTCAATTATCCGAAGACGAAATGTACCCGGTTGGACGATTACGCTCGCTGCACTGTCCAGTCCACATCGCTGCACAAACCACACTATCGTATTATTGTATCATTTCTTCACAGTAAACCGCGAAATTGATCTAAATTGACTTAATATGATACGTTTCCGGTCTGAACCACAGACTTGCTTCTCTCCTAACACTTAACGCTACATTATTCTGTGCATCATCACAACAAAGTGTGTGCTCCCAGACCCAGGCTCTACACTGTGGCATTTCACGGTAGCAAGCAGACAATTATTTTCTTCCATTTTTTGTGAGATGGACCTTCGTGATTGTTGAGGGAAAAAAGTGTGTATGTCTATGTGTTTAGATTCTCTCTAGTTTCAAAAAGCAGTGCAACTATGGCAAAAAACAGCCGTGGATAACGTAGAATGATGGGTATTAAATAGAATAAATAAAAACTTGTGAGGCCAAAATTGTGAAGTGGACAACTATGTATTTCTTAAAAATTATATTAAAGTATCGTCTCATTTAATCTTGCGTCTCATCTTGTGGAAATTGTGTCCCGTCCCACACCAATAACAATTTTAACAGTTTCATTTGCAGAAACACAATCTAGGTTGCTCTTCTGTATTGTTAAAGTTCGTAGACGTTTGCTTGAGGCTCCTTCTCACCCGTCAGACGTCGCCCATTCTCTTGTGTAAATACGCTTTCCCACTGCAGCGACAATACCTTTCTACAGCAGCAGGTGGTGCAAGTGGTTAAAACTGTGTTGAACGGTCTTTAAAGGACAAATATTATGCATTCTTTGTATTGTTATTGGCCTTTAAACATGCTCCTGAGCATCTTTGCACCTCCAGCCACTACTCTGTAAAACTGATCAAATTTTCGGCCCCCTCACCGGACTCATTCTGGACGGTGATGAGTCTGTCTACAGGAAGGAGGTGGACCGGCTGGTGTCCTGGTGCAGCGACAACAACCTGGAGCTCAACAGAAGACAGTGGAGATGGTCGTGGACTTCAGGAAAGTCTCAGCCCCCCTGCCCCCCCTCGCCCTGACAGACTCTCCTATCACCACCGTGGACTCTTTCCGCTTCCTCGGCATCACCATCACTCATGACCTCAAGTGGGAGCCGACCATCAGCTCCATCATCAAGAAGGCCCAGCAGAGGATGTACTTCCTGCGGCAGCTGAAGAAAGAAAAGCTGCAGCAGATGATGGTGCAGTGCTACACGGCCATCATCAAGTCCATCCTCACCTCCTCCATCACCGTGTAGTCCATCCTCACCTCCTCCATCACCGTGTGGTCCATCCTCACCTCCTCCATCACCATGTGGTCCATCGTCACCTCCTCCATCACCGTGTGGTCCATCGTCACCTCCTCCATCACCGTGTGGTCCATCGTCACCTCCTCCATGTGTGGTCCATCCTCACCTCCTCCATCACTGTGTTGTCCATCGTCACCTCCTCCATCACTGTGTGGTCCATCGTCACCTCCTCCATCACCGTGTGGTCCATCCTCACCTCCTCCATCACCGTGTGGTCCATCCTCACCTCCTCCATCACCGTGTGGTCCATCCTCACCTCCTCCATCACCGTGTGGTCCATCCTCACCTCCTCCATCACCGTGTGGTCCGTCCTCACCTCCTCCATCACCGTGTGGTTCATCCTCACCTCCTCCATCACCGTGTGGTCCATCCTCACCTCCTCCATCACCGTGTGGTCCATCCTCACCTCCTCCATCACCGTGTGGTCCATCCTCACCTCCTCCATCACCGTGTGGTTCATCCTCACTTCCTCCATCACCGTGTGGTACATCCTCACCTCCTCCATCACCGTGTGGTCCATCCTCACCTCCTCCATCACCGTGTGGTACAGGAGCCACAGTCAGGGAAAAACACAGACTACAGCACAGCCTCTGCTGAGAAGGTGATCAGCTGCAGCCTTCCATCTGTCCAGGACCTGTACGTCTCCAGGACTCGGAGCAGGTCGATCACAGCTGATCCTTCTCTCCTGGACATGGACTATTTGAGCCACTCCCCTCGGGCAGGAGGCTAGGGTCCATCTGGACCAGAACCTCCCGCCACGAGAACAGTTTCTATCCCTCTGCTATTGGACTCAAGAACACTTTATAACACCTGCCACTTTAACAGTATCTGTCATTTTATTAATTTTAATAATGTAAATAATACTATTCCACTGTTTTGCAAGTTTGCACTATTGTTCTGCTCTCTTGTCCTAAATTTTTTTCTGCTCATATTTTATTTTGCATGGCCTTATTTTATCTTATTGTAGTCTATACTTTTTCCCTTTCTTACCTCACCACCAAAACAAGTTCCTAGTTTGTGAATTTTGTTCACTGACCTTTCTGATTCTGAGTATTTGTTTAGTACAACCCCATTCTTAATAAACATAAGCAACATAAACATCTTTGTTCATTTTTTATTAAGGAAGAAGTGTAGTTATTTTAAAGTGTTACAGAAGCATTACATTTATTTGAGCTGAGCACTTTTCAAGGAATTACGTTCATATTCATTTTCATACCATTTTCATAAGTTACTAAAACATACAGCCGTCTTGTCTGTTTTATGTGAAGCATCTTTTATTCTATTCTAACTTTTTGCTCTTTGGGTTGTTTTTCTTTTCCTTTCTTTTTCCTGTAAGAAGCGCCGTATCTTTGGCTCAGCTGTTCTGTGAAGGCGAGACCAGAGGACAATGCAGTTTACGAGTCCTCAGATCTCTAATGTGTCAAACTCACCGGCCTGAGAGAGCGCTCCATCTGCGTCTGAGGCAGGGGGCACGGATAAAGAGAGGGAAAGCAATGATCTTTTACTGTGGGAGCGGCACAAAGCATCTGTATTTTTATTTGTCCCTGTTTGAGAACCGTTGTTTGAGGACTACGATAAAATGGCAATGTGGCTCTGTGACCGTCGGCGAGATTCATGGGGAGAATAAAAGTGGAGGTTTCAAAGCCCCCTACGTTATTATTTAACTTTGGAAATCATTAGCCTTAGGAACGTCAACATTTAATAGTTATTTGTAAGAACTAAAGAACATAAAACCAAGAGAATCTTTGATGGACATATTGTTTATTATTTGTGTTGTTATGGAGCTCATCAGTCACGCTCACATTGCTGTAATCCGCCGCAGTAAATTTTTCATTCATTTTTGACATAGAAATTTACAAAAAATCAACTATAACGAGTTTAATGGCATGACGGCATGTCCATATGTCCATTGTCTGCTTGTTTTCACCGCGAAAAACACATGTAAAACTTAAAATTTGACAAAATGTTTTAATAACTTGGGTTATACAGTTCCAGAAACAGAAATAAACTGATCTTGTGCTCAATACTCACCACAGACATTTGATATACCGGTAAATTTTTTTCAGAATCCCTATTCACCTTATTCCGGAAGTTGCCTTACACGCCGCCGTCTTGTTTCTGTTGTTTTAGTTTACATGGAGCAGACGAGCTCAACAGAAAATAAGTTCTACATGGACTAAAAAGCCGTTTTCAGACTGACCAGGGAATCGGTGCGTTGTTGACTTGTTGTTGCTCGTGTTCATTAAACATTTTACACAAATCAATCTACTTTATGTAACATTTTAGCGGTGAGACTTTTCCCTCGTTCGTCATTAGCTTTTACGTCTCGTCAAACGGAAGTGCGTTTACAACAAAAGTGCAAAAAACGGAAAAAGTGGGCGGGACAGAATAAGGTCAATACAGTTCCAGAAACAGAAATAAACCGATCTTGTGCTCAATACTCACCACAAACATTAGATTTTTTTTTTTTTCAGAGTCTCTATTGGGAAAATGAATGGAAAATGGCTTCCTGAACCAAGGGGTTGGCTGTCACTGGTGTTCAAACTTGTTCTTATGTACGTTTACTTTGGCCTCTCATAGAATTTAAAATAACACGTAAAGAAAAACACACATTACGTTCCACCAGGCATTCCCTCATCAGAATTGGTGTTGGCACTGCTGGAAAAAAGGGGAATACCTTGGGAAAAAAACTAAATCTTACCCCCACATGCTAAAACAAAGAGTTCTAATGAACGCGAGTGCAGGACAAGACAGATTTACTCAAACATGTATGAAGCAATTAACTCAAAATACAACTCCACGTCAGCCTAGGAGGAAAAACAAACTACAAGATAAGAACGAGTCTGGCCATGATTTAAGAACTTAAAAACACCGCAAAAAACCTTCAGATCTCTACCTGTGATGTCACAAATCTGGGAAATTAAACGTGTTTTTTGAGTGCTCAGAAAAGGAGCAGAGATTACAAACTCGTAAACGGGAAGCGTGTATGAAACTATATGCAACTGTAGCTCTGTTTTTGATGCTGGGATGATGATATTACAAGCTCAAAACAGTTCATTTTCTACATGTGTTTGTATGGATTACTAAACTGTGTGAATCTGGATGAATATAAATGTAGCTCTGATTAGCTGTGTTCTAGTATTAATTAATCGTGATACGTGAGCTTGTAGAACAAATAAAAATTGAATGATGAATTGAGATTTTTAAAACAGATAAAACACTGCTCATTTCAGTGCCACTACCACAACTTCTCAAAGTCTTCCCAATTTAACACAAAAATCGGGATAAATAAAACTCCAGATGCCTCGGATGCAGATGGAGCAGGAGGCTGAGCACAAATCTGAGGAATCATAAAATGCATTGTCCTCTGGTCTTGCCTTCACACAGCAGCTGAGCCAAAGCACTATATTGTGCTTTTTTGGGGGAACTATTAAAAAAAGTGGAAAAGTGAAAGTAAAAGTTAGTATGAAGGATGTGAGGACTGAAAGTGGATGCGGCGCCGTGGCTGAACACACATGCTAGTGGCACTTCTGTGGTAAATACAAACAAAGCTTCTGCTCAATGACCAAAAGAGGACAAGCTGTAAAGTTTTAGCAGACTGCCTCCTCTCCCGCCTCGCTCCGTTCAGGCAAACTTCTGTCTCGCACAAACTCACTAATTACGGGCTCAAACTTCTCTTCACTAGCCTTGCGCTATTTTTATTTATTTTATTTATTTGATATGGACATAGTGATAAAAACCAACCAGATGCATTGGTTCAAGTGAATTCTCATTTTCACTTTTTAGAGAAATTCAATTAAAACATCAGCCCTGATTTCAGCCGCAGTTTCAGACGTTTGTTGAGGAAGTTGAGCTCACTTTACATTTTAGGTCAGTGGGAAGAGAGTTCCACAGTCTGGGTCCATTGGAAGAAAAACTGGACTGTCCAAAGATGTTCTGAACTTTTGAATCACACATTCTCCACTGCCAGGCTCTGCTGTTGGGTCTGAGAGCCCTGACGCCTCACAGCCAGAGCAGAAAACAGTGTTGACACATGAGAGGTCAAACATTTAAGAAACAGTTTCAATGTGCTAAAATGTTCAAATGTGAAAAGATTCTGTTTTTGGATGATGTCACAGTGATGCCCCTCATGGGTTTTCTGTCAAACACCTTCAATGATCCAACTGGCTTAAGTGTTGAGGACGGCCGCTTTCATTTAGTCAATAATGCAAATAAAACTCAAATTGAATCCACTGCAAGAGTTGTTTTAAAGCCTCGCTGGAGAATCAGAACAACTTGACACAGTGTAACGTGGCCTGGTGGCTTCACCCCCTTCGGAGATAAAAACATTTATTGCCAGACAATGGAACATTTCAGGCAAAGAAATAACATAACCATGGAGACAGGGTGGCCGACCCTCCACCAGAAAAGTTTCATATTGCACCTTTAATATATTCATTGCCATTTGGATATTTGGTCACATGCCTAATTCAAAGTCCATGGCTCAGCAGATTGTGTTAAAAGTGGCACTGTGCAGTTATCGGTGACCAGCCCTCAGTCCTGCACTGGAGACCTCTTTATCATAGAGAGAATTAAGTATTGATCAGATGAGAAACCAATCGAGACCCTGCAACAGCACAGCAGCAAAACAGTGGATTGGTTAATTGCTTTATCTGTACATAATCTGTTGTTCAGTCAAACCCGATTTATAAAGCACTTTTCATACAAAGAGTGAAACAAAGGGCTTTACACACCACAAATTAAAACAGTCCACCCACACATCAGACCACCCCCACATGCAGCACACAACCACGATTACACACACACACAAACAACCACACAACCACAATTAGACACACATACACAAACAACCACACACACACACACACACGCACACACACACCACACATACAGCACATACACATGATTACACACACACACACAAACAACCACACACACACGATTAGACACACATACACAAACAATCACACACACACACCACACATACAGCACACACACATGATTACACACACACACAAACAACCACAAACAAACGATTAGACACACATACACAAACAATCACACACACGCACACACATACACCACTCACACACCACACGCACACACACATACACTACACGCACACACCCACATACACCACACGCACGCACACATACACACACCCACACACACACACCCACATAGACACACACACATAGACACACACACATACATACACACACACATACATACAGACGCACACACATGTACACACACATACACACGCATACGCCCACACACATGCACATACATACGCTAAAATACACACACACACACACACACACACACACACACACACACACGCGCGATCTAAACGGGATGCACATTTTAATTGAAAGGTCTATGAGCCAATCATGTGGCAGTAACAGCACATGGGTCTGAAGGACTTTGTGCTAAAAAAAAGTGTGTAAGCTGGTAAGCACATGTATGCGGTGGCCCAGTGGAGCAACAACAGCACATATGTGTGCTCTGCGGTCTGTTCTGAGGAGAACCACATCTGCAGTTTATCAGTATCTGTACTCACTACAGCCAGCCAGGTCACATGGTTCAGCTGAAGATTTCTCCCTCCTTATATCCTTATAGAAACGATTACCATAGTCTCGACCTCTCTGGAGAAACCAAACTTTTTTTCTTCCTTCGAAAAATCCTTCCTGTTCCGTCACTATAATTGGGATTTGAAATATAGCATAAACGGGCCTAGGTGGCTACATAATGCATTTGGGTTACAATATTTTCCATTTAGACGCCAATTAGCAGCTACCTGCCACCTCTAACTGTCTGCTCTGCGCTGATACAGAGGAGCTCCTCACGGCCAGCCCCACTGTGACATTGTTCATGTGCAGAGGTCAGTGAACATCTGTCAGACACACTTCACTTACTGCAGGGCATGCTTTGCTGTGAGAGTGGAGCAGGGCTGTACTCGGCTGAAAGCACTATTCAAATGACAGCTGATAGAAATGATCCCATGGCTATAGTTCAGCACGTTAACATTCACCGTGTGTCTCAGGCATGAGCACTGTCCTAACTATATAAACAAATAATGTAAAAAAAAGACTAGTTTGAAACTAGAAAAGTGTAAATCACGGAAACTGAAAAATCATATATCATAATATAATTTCTCCTGTTAAGGAGAATTAAGTAAAATTTACTTTATTAAATATGTTTAACGTGGCTTGAGCCAGCAGAGGATCAAAGATCTTTTTAATTATTTGGCCACATTAAATGGTTATGATGTGATCATACAAAATACATATCTATATACTGTGTGTAGGATCGTCCACCCAGGAAACTATCAGTCATTTAATTAAAGCAGCTAACATTTTGTGACTTTCGCTTTAACGGTTTATTTAACAAAGGGTTATTCATAATCACAGCTCAACTGTGAAAAACAGGGTCAGTATCCATGTTCATTCATAAATGTTGTGTCCCCTGTTGTTTTCCAACTCTCACAATCCATTATGATCAATAATGACTGGTTCAGTGACAATAGAGCCTGTGCTCAAAAGCAAATGCTACTTCCGGTCTAAAACTGGTTTGGGCTTTGCTTCTGGCATGCATGGTGCATGTTTAAACATGATGTTAATACAATGTATCTGCTGCTTTCCATTATAGGTGGCTCTGTGAGTAATGTATAATCATATATGCTACACATATGTGACACTGAAACACAATCTCTACTTTCAGATCCTTAAAAAAACAGAGTTCATACAAGGGAGATTTATTACAAACGCTCTACAAAGTGAAGATTTTGTTGAAACACCAGGATATCTCCAAGCCGTGTGGAAAACCAGCATATTTCCATATGAGCGCCGTGTGTGTCCATGGCAGTGCAGCCCTGTCAGCTGTGGAGCGGGTCTGGAACATCACAGCTGCTGCAATTGATGTAATGTGGAACGTAACCTAAACAGCATTCTGGCTACCCGCTCCGTGTGCAGGCCACTATCCCCGCTGTTACAAATCAATTGGCTGCATGCGCGGCTGTGCACCTGCATTAAACCATGGGATTGTTCTGTACAGCAGCGGCTGGATGACTGTGCCATTGCTGGAGCGCTTTGAGTACTGTTTTGGATTTGTCATGAAACTGGGAGTGAACATCAAGGCACTCAATGGACAGGGCTCTGTCAGGACCTTTGGGGATATATTGTACTTTTACTTCAGAGAGGCGCCAACATAAACGGATGTAATGTTACTTCTGACGAGGAGTGTGTCCACATGTGTGCAACATGGATTTGTTTATCCATTAACTTGTAGTGAGTTAGGAGACTAAAGACACCAACTGTGGCTATGCCCTCTCAGTTTGTGGTCTCACGTCCACTCATTCAGCTATTTCAACTTTCGGGGGCCAGGCCCATTTCTGACCTTGTATAGAGCCAAACGTTTTAAGGTTATAAGGCAAACTACTGCAGTCCAAATCCCTGTGTTGAGTGCTTTGACTGACTTTTGGCTGCTGTCTAAGCTCCTCAATCTCCCTTGACGATGTGCTCATATTTACTGTGATCCACCATGGTGAAGGTGCATAATCGTGGTCGTCATCTGGTATTGGAGCTTGAGCCACCTCAGTGCAGTCGGACAAGGCCATCAAGGATGTCCTCTGTTGTAAGTGTGGTCTGGAGAGGTCGAGGGCAGTGCTCTCAGACTCAGAGTCATGGGGTCTTTGTCTAAAAGGTTTTCCAATTGGTTAGAGATGGAACCGCTTTTGGTTTAAGTTGACGCTTGCCTGTGGCAGATATGAAAATGTATGCACTCTGAAAATGCCAACTCCATACTAAGGCCGGGGACTGAAACCGTTCCTTCTTATTTTGATAAGCCGCTCTGGATCCTCCAGGAATCTGTGAAAACATTTCTTTTAATCTCCCATCCCCACAAGTGCTGATTGTTTCCACCTTCGGCGCTTTGAAGAGTTATGGAATTTTTCCCAATGATGAGCCTTTTTCATTTTTTAGAACACATCTTTTTAATTGATATTGCAAAATACCAACTGAGAGCCATTCACCCAACGTCCGGTCAAAAACCAGGCGTGCTCTCCTTTACAGGGTCTATTTCTGTCCGTTACTCTTCTTCTTGCATGGTGGGAATTTGTTTGTGCCCTACTTTTCCACCCACTGGACATTCTAACAGCACTACAAATCGGTGTGACCCTTATTTAGTCCTTGAGGAATAGTGTGAACACTGGGACACATTTACTGTCCAAAAAGCACCAGAATCCAGTATATTGCATGGCTCAAACTCATGAAAACCACCTGTACAATATAGAACACCTGAATGTGGGGGAAAAAGGGGGTATTCAATCTCCAAAATGTGAGGATGTAAAATTAACTTGACATCAATATTATTTAGCAATATTAGACAAAGAGTTCAGGGCACAGCATTTACACACCGCATAGAGTCACCTTTTCCACCAGGCAGGAGTTTTCGCTGCAGCTCTGTCTAATCTCTGACAGTTTGCAGTTACCCAATATATGCATACAAACAAACAAACAAACCTGGCCTTCAACAAGATATACATTTCAGACCAATACGACAAAACACTAACAGCGCAGTCTGAAAGGGTGACAAGTGTTGGAACTTTAGCATTCTGTCCCCCGCGGCTCTGACGTGGGGCTGTAGTTTTGACAGAGAATTGCATAATTGGTTTTGGGGGCTTTGGCTGTGTCACAGTTTGCAAACACTGCTCTGTCCAGGATTAAACCCCAGAGAGGACAGGTGTTGACAGCTCTTTGCAAACTTCTGCCGCTGCTGTTGTGACGCGGCTCTATTTTTATTCTGAGGCAGGAGACACAGTGAGTCACTATTAATAATTGCAGAGATTCGTAGAAAAAGCTGCAGATGGATATGGAAATTCGACATTATTCAGTGCTGTACATTTCATGCTGTGCAATTTGCCAAACATTTAAATCAAAAAACGAATTTCTTCTTCTCACACAGATTGATTGACACCTTTAAAAGAAATTAAAAGGTTTTGAACATGGATTTCAAAAAGATAAACATAGATTTCAATAAATGTAAATTGTACCTTTTATTCATAATCTGTTTGCACTGTTTCATCTGTTTGTTTTTGGTGTTAAATGATTCTTTATGTAATGCACTCATCAATAAACAGGAAATAGTTGTTGCTAACGGGTGCATCACTGAAAACTGTCAATGGTAGTTTATCTCAGGATGAAGTCAGCGTTGGTGATTAATGTCTGTGTTCTCTCTTAACCAATCATCTCCCAACTTCTACTTAGCTGAATCGTACTGGGAGCCAAATAGAACTAGACCACTTTTGACGCTAACAGGGTCTGTTTTGGCTTTTCACTTAAAGAAGTAACTTTAGCGACAGAGCTCCCCCTGCAGCTCTCTTGTCAAAATACACTACTAGTGAAAATACATAAAAGATTATTTTTTTTCTCTCTTTTTTATTTACTTCTTTTGTATTGAAATAAGGAAGTTTAATCACATACAAAAATATAAAAAAAAAGAGCTAGGATTCTCAGGATAGTTGTCTTTCCGCCCAGAGACTGCAGGTGGAGACAACAGGTGCTTCAAACGTGCCGAAAATACATTTACAACCACCACACGGACTTACAAAGATGTTTAATAAGCTAAAAATATGACTTAGTTCTGCTTGAAATGCGCCAAAAATGGGTTACCTTATCTCTTATTTTAGAATAAAACAAACAGTGTATGTAAAAATCAAACTGAACATCTGTATCGCTTCCGTTCCCCACGGCACTAACTGAGTATTGGCGCCATCTACTGTCTGTCTGCAGAGGGAAGTACACAAGTTGAGAATAAAGAACTGGAAAGTTTTCAGAGTAATGCTAGGTAGCCGAGCAGTTATACTGATTGTAATGTGATGACAGAAGTGCTCAAAGAGAGTCTGGAGGTGATTAATGGACCTAAAAAGACCACAAAAGATTCTCAGAGCCACATCAAAAAAACGCCATACATCAGGGAAATTCAGAATGCAATCTATGTAATGATGGAAGGAGGATTTTTTTTTAACCAGAATTCATCAAACTAGCGTGAATGAACACCAGGTATGGTTCTGATGAGGTGTGAAAAAGTTGCGTTCGTTTCATTTTTTCTCACCTACGTCGTAAAGAAATCCTGCATGTGAATACAAGCAATATGCCAAAGCACTAAAATGACTTTATTTTTTAACTACTTTGCAACATTGTTCCCTCATAAAAAAGCATAGATGGAGTTGTATTTAGCTTCATGCACACTTGTTTCAGTAATCTTGTTTAAAATGTCTTCTTTGAGCCTCATAAAACATTTGATTTGAAATTTCTCAGATGTGTGATGTCACATTTAGAAATCTGGAGGTGTCAATTATGTGCACAGGAAGAGCTCAGGTGGTGCTCAAACACTATTTATTTATTTATTTTTGGATATTTCGCCTCTTATTGGTGATTTTATGAGCAAAACAGCTGAAGAAATAAAACGTCTAGATTCAATTGTGCAGCGATGCATGGCGGATTTCTCGGAAAAGATAAGTTGAATGCTCATAAAAGAAACCAAAGTCCAGAGTCTGCAGACAAGTTTAAGACAGGACTGTTGTCTGAGGCATCTGAGCTGCAGCCTCACACTGGACAGTGCACGGACAGTGGCTTAATGAAGTCTGGAGCAGACCTCCGGCCACAGGCCCTACACTGTAAAGCAGGGGCAGGAAATGTGATGAATTAACTGGGCCTTTAAACTGTATCAAGAAAAAATGCTTTAAACTAGAAAGATTAGCTGTCCTTACAGCAAGTAAATTTTACAACAGAAAAATCCTAAAAGAAGATGCATAGGAATGGAACATGGAAGTTATCATAAAAGGAGGCAACAGAGGGCTGGGTTCCAATGGGAACCACTGACAGGAGCTGGACACAAGTCATCAGTATTTGTTAAATTCATGACAAAAAGTAGGTCATGAAACTAGTTAAACAACTGGAAAAATAGTTAAATATGCATCAGACTGTTGAAAATACCCCAGAGTACAGGAAATTACATCTATTTTAGCCAAAATCTCTTGGGAGAGGACCCCCAAACCCCCCTCACATGTTCATTTTCTCCCCTGCATTTTCTTATATTGTTTTATATTAGTCCCAGACCCATCTACTCATCACAAAGCTTTGCAGCAAGAAATTAGGCAGCCATGCATCTAAAGAAGCATAAACATATTTGATACATTTTAAACGTCACACAGTTCATTTTGAACAATATGGATGCGTGCCCTTGCTAGAATTACATACTGGACAAAGTCAGCTGACATACCCTGGTGTCAGTTGGAAGCGCAGTCATGTCCCTCCTCATCACTTTTCGCTTTACTGTCTGGTTCGACTTCACTCAACCCCTCTGGCCTTACCTGCAACCCTGTGGTGACTTCCACACTCAAAATATGGTTTCAGTTCAGAAAACATTTTGGTTTTATAACTCCCACTCCCTTGGCACCACTGATGAAGAATCTTGTGTTTAAACCTGCATTCACTGATACAGTTTTTTCTGTGTGGCATGATAAGGGATTAAAGTGCTTTAAAGATTTCTACAAAGAAGGGGTTTTCAACTCGTTTCCAGATTTGGCTCGTGAGTTCAATCTCCCGCTTTCTCATCTTTTTAGGTATTTTCAGGTCAGAAATTGTGTTAGGTCATTGTTCACTGGTTTTCCTCAACTGCCGCCTGACCAGCCTTGGGCTGATCTTTTTCAATTGAATCCCTCCCAAAAGTCAATTATTTCAAAAATTTACAGTACTATTCTATCGTATGACAGTTACTTGACCACCAAAACGAAAGAGGCTTGGGAGTGTGAGTTGGGTGTGGCACTTGGGGAAGACTGGTGGGACTCTGTACTTCAACTCATTCATAAGAGTACGGTTTGTGCACGTTTATCTCTGATACAATTTAAGGTTCTTTTTAGATGTCACTACTCTAAAACAAAGCTAGCTAAGATCTTCCCAACCACAGTAGATGTTTGTGACAGGTGTGGCGGTTCGCCTTGTAATTTGACGCATATGTTCTTTTCATGTCCAGCCCTCACGACTTTTTGGCAGATATATTTTGATTTTATGTCCAAGGTACTTGCCAGAACTATTGCTATTTCACCTCATGTGGCGATTTTTGGTCTTCCTGAGGACTATCCCCAGTACTCTGTTTTACAACTACAAGTTTTGGCATTCACTTCCCTGATCGCAAGACGGCATCTCCTACTACACTGGAAGTCAATACACCCCCCATCCAGCACACAATGGACTAATGAGGTTATGTCTTTTTTGAAAGTGGAAAAGATCAGATACTCAAAGAAAGGTACTGTTGGCATATTTTTTAAGAAATGGCAGTCATTTATTGACCTGTATGAAACCATCTGAGCCCCCTTATTTTTTTTTATTTTTAATTATTATTATTATTTTATATATATATATATATATTTTTTTTTTCATTATTTATTTTTACCCTCTTTGGTTATTATTTATTATTTACTTTTATTATCATGATCATTGTCATATAGCGGTTGCACTATGTTCTTGTTTAGTTTGTTTTATATACTGTTAAATTGGAAAACAAATGTACATGATGGCTCTTTCTGTTAAATGGAGATTTATATTTCTATGTACATCAATAAAATATATGAAACAAAAAAAAAAAATGGATGCGTGCCCTTTTGTTTATGGAAGAGCACCTGCCCCTCAAAATGTCTGTGCACGTCCCTGTCTCCTGCACCGTTCTAAAGTCCATAAATAATTGCTAGACTCACTCGATGCATTTCTGCTCTCAAATTGCATCCATTTCAATTGTGCTTATACATAATTAGCATGTCGGGGCAAGCTAGCTTTATTTTTTTTTTACTCCTGTGGTAATTCCCTCTCCCATGGTGAACACGGAATACTGATGAGGGAACGCCAGACTGATGAAAATAATTAAAGGCCAATAACAACACAAATAATGCATGGCGTGTGTCCTTTAAATCAGTGCCATATAACACAAAGGGATATCTTGTAGTCCTAGATGAGAACCTGACCAGGACCAGATCAGGTTAACACCAGGACTGTTGACTGTTAACCCCGAGATGCACATTAGCGACAGCACCTTTATGTTGAATTATTTAGACTTTTGTTTTTCCCTTTTATTATTGCTCTGTGTTTGGTTTGACAGTCCCTATTGAACCACAATGTTTGAAGTAGTTCTTTTGTGGATTTACATCATAAACAAATTCTGCCTTTTATTGTTAGGCGGCATTTATTATTTATGGATTATTGTACCTCAGCTACGTTATGAACTCACTTTACCATAATACAAAGTTTTCCAACGCAGGGGTCACAAAATATATTCTCATAACAAAAGGCAGTCTGATTCCTCATTTTAAGCTCTTTACTTTCTCTTGCACTTCTCCTTGACCCTTCAAACAGAGCGGTTAAGTCGATGTAAGGGCAGAAAATACAAACGGAAGAACAAAGAGTGCCTTTAACATGGAAATATTACTTCACTTTAATCCCAACAGCAGTTTCTCTGATGTCATGACTGAATGTTAGTATTTTAGAATAAACTCTTCCAGTGTGTGCAAACTGACATTATAATAGCAGTACCATTCCATGTTAGCTCCAATGCATTTGAGCCACCAAACATCACAAACGACCACTCAACCACAAAACAACATTACTAGGTGAAGCGCTGTTGCAGGAGATTAATATCTCCATGGAGACAATGTTTAATAGGTGCCATTGTAGTCGATTAAAAGGATCATATGCCATGTTTTGTATGAAGAGAATTTTTTTCCTTCTGGACAGAGCACAGAAGGAAAAAGGACTGCCCCAGGTCTAGACTCAAATCTAGAGGAGACAGAGCTGTGTTGCCTGTCCGAAACTGTGGAACTCTACCCCTGAACTTCAGAGCTGAACTTCTGTTCAGAGTTTCAAATCGTTGCTAAAAACTGTTTTGTTTTTTTGCACTGTTTTTTCATGCAAGCTGAGCTAGACATTTTTATTAAAGGACAAATATTACGCATTTTTCATATTATTATTAGCCTTTGAGTACCTTACATTTGCCATTCCATGTTTTGAAACTAACAAAAGAAAAGTTTTGTTATGAAATAATTAAAGTTTTTTGCACGGTGGCAGAGCGGTTAGAGCTTCTGCCTCTCAATAAGGAGATCGTGGGTTCGAATCCCGCACCACCCCAACATCGTGGTTTCGAATTCTGAACCACCCCAACATCACACGATCTCTCTGGGTGGAGTCTGCATGTCCTCCCCGTGTTACCGTGGGTTCTCTCCGGGTTCTCCGGCTTCCTCCCACCGTCCAAAGACATGACTGTACAGGTTAATTGACAACTCTAAATTGTCCCTAGTGAGTGAATGTGAGAGTGAATGGTTATCTGTCAATGTCCTTGTCCTCTGTGTCAGCCCTGCGACGAGTTGGCCACTGTCCAGGGTGTACCCCGCCTAAGGCCCAAAGTCACTGGGATAGGCTCCAGTCACCCGCGACCCCTAACGGGAATAAGCGGTAGAAAATGAATGAATGAATGAATGAATAAAGTTTTTCTCAGCAGTCTGGAATAACACTTATTTAGTGCATTCAGCCACTAGATGGCACCAAGCGCTTACACAATTTAGCTATATTATCTCAATGTGCAAAACACCATTATCAGGCTAGCAGCAGCTGTTATCGTGTTTAGAGGCAGAATTCCTCAGAGTGAGTCTGGTGATGATTTAAGGACTTAAAACAGCAGAAGATTCTCAGAAAAGTGACGTATGAAGTCTGAAAATACATTCCAGATCAAGGAGTTCACCAGGAAGTGTTTTTGACACTTAAAGAGGAGAGGATTTTCTAATGAACATTCCTCAACAGAATAGCATGAATGTTTCTGATGACAGAGCATTGTTAGAACAGGGTTAAAAGCTCAAAAAAGTCACTGTAGTAGAATATGTTTTAACATACATTGTGTTTTTCACATAGACCGTAAATATCAGTGGACCATGTTAGCATGCTAGCCTCCGCGTTCCAAATACAAAGCAGCTATGGAGGCGGTCCTGGCTCCATAAAGCCGAGCTGCCATTCACTTTCTATTGGGACACTGGTGCCCTTTACTCTCTAACCGTTTTGGTCAAACTCACCATCTTGGAACTAAATTGTCTGTTTTGACACACTCTACATTATTCTGGTGTTTTTTTCTCATTAGGTTGTTCATAAATCAAGTTATTAGCAATAATAACTAACCAATCAGGTGCTTCCTTTTCCAGGGGCCATTTTCGCTCATGTTAGCAACAGGTTTGATTGACAGCTAGCGCCGCACGTTGCCGCTGTGTCCTCTCACCGAGGGGCGGATACCGTTAGCAACCGCGCTCCTGATTAGTCCGTGTGGTTGCCATGATACGCACTCGGATTCCCAAATATGGAGTCTGGCTCCGATTTAGCCGCTATTGACCTTATTCCGGAAGTTGCCTTACGCGCCGCCATCTTGTTTCTGTTGTATTAGTTTACATGGAGAAGACGAGCTCAACAGAAAATAAGTTCTACATGGACTAAAAAGCCGTTTTCAGACTGACCAGGAAATCGGTGCATTGTTAACTTGTTGTTGCTCGTGTTCATTAAACATTTTACACAAATCAATCTACTTTATGTAACATTTTAGGGGCGAAGTGCAAAAAACGGCAAAAGTGGGCGGGGCAGAATATGGTCAATAACTGCTAGCCACGATGGGCTTCATTTGGCTAGAGCCAAACACTAAGGGTGACGTCACAATCCCATAGTCCACTGATATGTACGGTCTATGGTTTTTCAGTATTAGATTTTCATTCCTGTATTGTGTTACTGAACTTGTGCAGCACTTTGAGGCATAGTATCTATTTTTAAATGTGCTACACAAATACATTTGACCTTTGATTGTTTTTCCTCTTTTTTTTGCCTAGAGTCTTCTTTATATAGGATAGTATAGCGTGGAATAGGAGCTATGAGCAGGGAGGGCATTCAGCAAATTGCGTAAGATTCAATTTATTCATTTATTTAAATTTTTTTTTTGTAATGCTCAAAATCACAACAGTTGCCTCAATAGGCTACAGGTAGAAAGCAGTTAAAATAAACAATGTTCAAGAGAATTTAGCAGTGGATAAGTGTCCTGGAGCGTCCCCTGTCCTTGAACCTCCTTTTTGGCAAGGAAAAACTCCAAAAAAACACCCTTTGGGAAAAAGGAGAAACCTCGGGGAGAACCACAGTGAAGGAGAGATCCTCCTCCCACAGACGGACAGACTGCAGATGAACTAGGACTGACATGTCCATTTGGATCAGAACAACTCAGGAGGAAGGTGGCTCATCTAAGGAGGGAGATGACTAACAGTCCATCCAGTGCAGATAGATCCCCAGGCAGACAACGAGCAGTTCATCTAGAGTAGAGCAGAAGTAGTTCCTCCAGGCAGAAGAGGATCAGTTCATCCAGATCAAGGAGAGCTCCTCCAAGGCAGATAAGGGGGTCATCACTGGAGCAGCCGCCGCAGTGTCTGAAACAGTCTCAGAGAAAGAAAAACATGTGAACAGCAATGAACAGACTACAGATGAGCTAATCTTAAATATTGTTGAGAGGAAAAGTAGAAGAACCAGAGGACAGTGTTCCAGCTCCATACTTCCTCCAGCAGAGTTGCTCCTGGGGCAGCATAGCAAAAACTGTAGATTTTTATTTCTGTTCCTAACTAGCCTGACCTGAAGCTATTTCAAAGAGGAGCGTTTTGAGCCTGGTCTTAAATGTAGAGAGTGTGTCGGCCTCTTTAACATGAACAGGAGCTGCTTCCATAACAGGTGCTTGGTATAAACGTTCGACCTCCTGCTGTGCTTTTAGAGACTCTAGGACCAACAATAGTCCAGCATTTTGAGAGTGAAGTGCTCTGTTCAGATGGTACTCTACTATTGCGTCTTTGAGGTCGGATGGAGCCATATCATTTATAGCTTTATAAGTCAGGGGGTGGATTTTAAATTTGATTGTAAACTCACTGGGAAGCCAAGAACTCTGACACCAGTGGAATATGATCTCTTTTTCTTGTACTTGTTCATAATCATGCAGCTGCATTTTGAACCAGTTAAAAGCTTCTTCTAGAGCTTTTAGATTCAGATTCAGATTCAGAAAACTTTATTGATCCCAGAGGGCAATTCATTTGCAGCATTTCCCAGAGCAGTTCATACACATACACACAAAACACACACTGCGTGAGTCCATTTCACAGTTACAACAATATTAAATACAATAAAATTAGCAAATACTGCCATTCAAATTCAACAGTTTAATCGCGGAGGGCACGAAGGAGTGGGAAAAACGATTTGTTTTCCTCACTGGCGCATAAAAACGGCGCCCTGAAGGCATAATGACAAACTCAGGAGTCAGAGGGTGTTGAGGCTGTCCCAGGATGCTCTTTGCTTTATTCAGCACCTGCTCCTCCCACAGAGAGTGAAGGTCCCTCAATTTGATGCCTGTAATTTTTGAGCAGGTTTTAACAATTGCCTGCAATGTATTTTTGTCTTTCAAGGACAATCCGTGGAACCAGCAGATAAAAGAAAAAGTAAGAAGGCTTTCAATAAAAGAACAATAAAAATTATTAAGAATGGTTCTGTTTACATTAAAAGAGTTTAGTCTCCTCAGCAAGTACATTCTCTGCTGTCCTCGTTTAACAATGGACTCTGCATTCAGGTCAAATCTCAGTTTGTTGTCAATTAAAGTTCCAAGGTATTTATAACTCTCGACGACTTCCACCTCCTCGCCATGGATGACACTAACACTGTGTGAAGGGGCACGTCTGAAGTCTATTTCCATGTCCTTTGTTTTAGAAACATTTAAATCAAGAAAATTGTCCTCACACCATTTTACAAATTGTACCAGAGCAGGCCCATGGTTGGCCTCAGATCCTGACAATAGAGTCACCAGAACTGTGTCATCGGAAAATTTTATGAGAAAACTGTTCTCTTCAGAGGATCTGCAGCTGTCTGTGTACAGGATGAAAAGTAGAGGTGAAAGGACGCAGCCTTGGGGAGATCCTGTGTTAGATATGGAGGGAGGAGACATTTTTCCATTCACAAACACACGCTGAACCCGGTCAGTAAGAAAATTTAAAATCAATAAGAGCAGCTGGTCTGGAAGGTTAAAATCTGAAGCCAGTCTTTGGATCAAAATATGAGGCTGCAGTTTATTAAAGGCAGAGGAAAAGTCCGCAAATAAAAGTCTCACATGTGCCCCAGTGTTTTCAAGGTGCTTGTAAACAGTGTTCAGTAAGTATAACTTGGCATCTTCCACTCCTTTTTTAGGCTGATAGGCAAATTGCAGTGGATCGAGTTTCCCTTCAGTTAAAAGCAAAATATTAGACTTTAAAATATGTTCAAAGCATTTCATGACAAGTGATGTCAGTGCCACTGGTCTGAAATCTCTCAATTCCTTAGAGTTGTTTGTTTTGGGAAGCGGTATCACCGTCGATGTCTTCCACAAAATGGGAATTTCACAAATATCAACACACTTTTGAAACAATCTACTAAAAACAACACTGAGCTGAGTGGCACAGTGGTGAAGGGTGCGCCCACAGATGGCGTCAGGGCCCTTTGCCTTCCCTTCCTTTACTTTTTTAAATAAGGCACAAACCTGATTTTGCGAAATCACAATTTCATTAACAGGTTTAAGAGAATTCCTACATTCAGACAATTTTTCTAGTAGATGTGTTCTTTCAAAACGAGAGAAAAAGGAGTTAAATGCACTTGGCAACTCAAAGTCAGGCAACCCGTCAACAGTAACTGTTTTTCGGTCCTCTTTTTGAAGGCTACTTGAGGCCATGTTCTTAATACCCCTCCAAGCTGCTCTCAGGTCACCACTACTGTACTGGGCTTCCACTTTTTCCTTGTATTTTAGTCTGGCCTTTCTTAAATCCCTTTTTACCTCCCTGGAGACTTCCTTTTTCTCCAGTTGGTCACCAGTGCAGTAGACCACTTTCTTTTTATTTATTGTTGATTTAAGCTCCTTTGTTACCCATGGTTTTAGATGGGACAATGGAATCAACACAAAAAGTAATGTATGAAGAAACAGATTCGCATAAGTCATTGATATCATCACATGCGTCAAAGAAGCAGTCCCAGTCTGTACATTCAAACGAAGCTTGGAGAGTAGAAATGCTGTCCTCTGACCAACATTTCACTGATTTTTCCACCCGTGGCAGACGCCTGAATACAGGGGTATACCGTGGCATAAGGTACACGCAGTTATGATATGATGATCCCAGAGGAGGGAACGGAAGGGACTTGTACGCACCACTCACGGTGCCGTAACATAAGTCCAGGGTCGTATTCCTCTGTGTTGTGGTACAAGTGACATACTGTTCATATGTTTTAAGAGTCACACCAAGTCTGCAGTGATTTAAGTCCCCTAGAATGAATTTCGGGGCATCGGGACAGATAGTGTCAAGACGGTGCGTGACGTCACCAATCAGCTGTGCAGCGGCTGCAGCGTCAGCACGGGGATGCACGTAAACAACCGTAAAAAAGAGCTGTTTGAACTCTCGCGGCAGGTAAAAAGGTCGAAGAGAGATCGATAATAGTTCGACATCAGGAGTACAGATCCTTTCTCTCACTATAACAGTGTTACAGTACCTTTTGTTTACGTAGCAGCAAACTCCACCTCCACGCGTCTTGTTGGTGATTTCCTTGTTTCGGTCCAGTCTGAGAGGAGCCCCAAAGCCCCTCAGGGATAAATCCTCATCTTTATCCGAGTCGGTGAGCCAGGTTTCGGTGAAGACGAGTAAGCAGGCATTCTTGACTTCTTGCCTGACCGTGGCCCAAGATTCCAGCTCATCGATCTTGTTTCGGATTGACTGTGCGTTCCCCAGAAGGATGGAGGGGAGCGCAGGTAGTTTGCGTCGATCCTGCAGGCTCATCTGTTTTAATCTTCGGTGTATTCCACCTCGTTTTCCCCTTTTACGCCGCCCAGTTTTAGCAGCCGTGCGGTGAAGCTCCGGTGGGATGTCCGGCGGTGGCACGACAGTTTTCGGGGAGAACTGGAGCTGGATTAAGGACTCTCGGCTAAAGGTAATGCGCGGTAGAGCACCTTCCCAGAGCGCGCTCGGTTCGTTCGTCCCATGACTCGAACAAAACATGATAAACAGTGCGCATAAGAGCAACAAGTAGTCCAGTTTGAGAATCCACATTGTTGATCAATTTGAAACGGTGACACGCCAATCACACAGACAAAAGTTCATAGAAATCAATCACTGCTCGAGGTAGCTACCCGGGTCGCACGCTGCGGAGCGTCCCCGGAAGTTAGTCCGCTGCAGGGCGTTACTGTCTAATCTGGATGTGACAAATGCATGGACGAGTTTTCAGTGTCACTTTTAGGGAGGGTTTTTCTAATTTTAGCTTTGTTACGCATATGAAAGTAGGCTGTTTTACAGGCTTGATTTATATGAGCTTTGAACGAGAGTTCTTGGTCAAATAAGACTCCAAGGTTTCTTACTGTAGAGCTGAAGGCTACAGTGATATTGTCCAGAGAAACTATCTGGTCAGATAAACAGTCTTGTAGACGTTTTGTGTCAAGCACAATGACCTTGGTTTTTTCAGGGTTAAGGAGCAGATAATTAAGTGTCATTCATTTTTATATCCTTCACGCAGGCTCTAACCCGTAAATTCCACATCATGCGACTCCGCTCCGCTGCGCTGCGCCACGCACTGCGCAGAACTTACGCAGCCATCGAAATGAATGAAGCCCGTTCCACATCCCGCGTAAGCGCTGCGCAGGTCTGCGCCTCAGCTCCGCCACTCCGCCGCTCTCCGACAGAATTGCGGATGAAGTCTATTTTCTTCTGCGCCCGAGTCCGACCGGATCAAGCCACGTAGTTTAGATCGCACCAAACAGGAAAGAGAACATGAACTACATCTGGGTTTCCAAAACAAAAACTTTTAACTCAGACCTAATGACGTACATTAAACTTTTTGTTACCCAGAAGGCAAATGTTTACAATCAATACCACCCGAAACATGTAAATGGTTGTGAATCTCTTAAGTACAGTTTTGGGCTGTCATTTTATTAATGCTCTATTCATGCGCCGTGTTGACACGGTGAAAAAAGCGATTGCAGTTGCACAAACGACAAACTTTCAGTTAATCTGCATTTGTTTTCTCTGTCCGATACTTTTGGAGCGCTTTCTGATTACGAGTTCTCGCGGATCCCGCGGATACCGCGAGTCCCGCTCCTCGGGACTTCGCAGCCCTGTGCTGCGCGGACTGGCGGAGACAAATTGCATCCAGTAGGCGAGGGTCTGCGCTCTAAATCGGAGGCGGTCTGCGGCGCAGCGCAGCAGAGCAGAGACGCATGATGTGGAATTCAGGCGTAAGTGTGTCGACTTGATGGGTCTTATAAGGGTTCATTGATAAATACAGCTGTGTGTCATCAGCATAGCAGTGGAAGTTAATACCATGCTTTCAATTCATTATTCAATCTCACCAGCAGCACGGCCATTTCTTTTCAAAACTACACGTGAATGACTTCTCCACCTGAGATCATATGATATTAAAATACTGCCAAAAACTTGTTATTGATTCCACATGTGAAGACTTTTGACTATTTCCGTGAGGTTCACCACAGGCAGGAGGCTCTTCTGTGGATCTTCTGCAGCCCCCGGTGTGGTCAGACCATCAGACCAAACGCTCAGAGGCACGACCAGCTCTGATTGGTCAGACACTTTGATGTTCACACACTGTTTATCGTGGACACATGCCTCTGCATTAGGATCAGTGTCCCAGTCTGACTCACGCACACACGCACACGCACACACACACACACACACACGCGCACACACATGCACACGCTTCACACACATACGCTTCACACACACACACACACACACACACACACACACACACACAATCTGGAAATCTGAGTGAACATTTGGTAACACTTTATAATGACGACACCTATTTCTGCCTTCATAGTGAACAAATAGTTTAGAGAATGATTCAGGTTCAGTAACCACTCCACTAGGATTTAACTAATACTCTAACCCTGATTCCTAACCCACACCATAACCTTGATTAAGTTATTAATCCTGAATCATGCTTAATAAACTAATTGTTAACTACGATTAAAGTCTTTGTTAATGCTCTTAAGGCAACGTAAGGTGTAGTTATTATTAAGTGGTATTGAACATTTTATAGCAACCCCAGAGCCAATCAGAAGAGAGGTTGTGTTGTAATTTAACATGCAGAAAATATAAGTTTATAAAATAAGGTTGATTTGCGCCGGCCCCTCTACGTTACGTCCTCTTTGGAGAGCTGCTGTTCGATAGGAAGCAGATTTCTTTTTTTATTTGTGCCAAAATGGCTACATGACGCCAACAAATACTTTACTGAACAAAGTAAGTAAAGAGTACTGAAGGGTAATGGCGGAAAATAAAGATTACTCAAATATGCACCAATTACTCTAAATACAACTTCAAGTGGTTTAATGACAAGGGATGACAATTATAGTATGGCTGAAAACTCCTCAAAGTTGATTTTGCATAATACGTCTCTTTTAAAAGCCCTCGCCGATCTCTGTGGTTTTACTGGTTGGGCACTTAGCAAAGAGCCGTGCTAGCTGACAAATAAAGCTATTGTTTACACGAACTGGAGCGGACCTCAATTAGCAAATAGTTCAGCGTTATAGAATGTCACAATGACATCTAAAACCATTTGTTGTGGAATGCAAGCCAACAAAAATACAATAAAACAGGCCTACTGGCTCCTGTCCCAATTTAATATAGGGACTTTAGCACTCTCCATCTAAAAAAACAACCAAATACTGACTTTGTAGCAAGCTATTTTTTTCTTTTGCATTCCCCACATCCCACTGGTGATGCCCCAAGCACCTGGACAGCTGTTTTTAAGCCTTGTTATTTCTGTCCATATGTGGTCCAGTAGTCCAATCATTACACATTATCCTGGTGTGCAGAGCCAGGAGTGCACAGTAAGCACTCACAGCCGCTGCATCTCTAAACACTGAGCTCTGACACTGTGTTCAGGGCAGCTCCACATCCTGCCCGACATCAGAAGTGACACATCGATCCAATGGTTCATTTAGAAAACTTGACTTTGTAGTTATTCCACTGTAGTGCACTCCAAACAACACCCCCCTTCAACGGCCGCAGTTCATTCTCCTCGATCAATCCTGGCTCTTTTTGAATCTATCAGCATTTCTCTTGTTGCAACTCTCTCGGACGTCGGTGTTAAAATGATCAGCGTGTTACTGATTGGGAAACCCGTTCACACACTCTTTTGTTTTTCATTAGTTCATTCATTTTCTACCCCTTGTTACTGTTAAGCGGGTGACTGGAGCCTATCCCGGTGACTTTGGGCCTTACGCAGGGTACAGTGTGGACTTGAGCCAACTCGTCACAGGGTTTACACAGAGATTGGTCAACTAACCTCTACATACATGTGTTTGGATGGTGGGAGGAAGCCAGAGAACCCAGAGTAACAACAGAGAGATCCCAGAGAACCCATGACCTCCTTATTGGGAGGCAAGAGCTCTAACCCCTCTGCCACTGTGTACCATTTGAGCCCTTTTTAAAAATCTCAAACTGGTCTTATTTATTAAAGCAGCAGCGGACACTGGAAACACCTGACATTAAAGGACACATATTATTTCTATTTCATATTGTTTATTTAAACATGCTCTTTTTTTTGCTTCAGCATCACACACTTTTTATACTTTTTATCAGTCAGACAATCCCCCATCCAGATTTGATGTTAGCATTCCATCTACTGGCACCAGAGGGAATTGCCATGGGCAGAAAAACAAAAGCCAGCTTCCCCCCTGACTTCCCCCATGACATTCTAATGGAGTGTTTTCCAACCTTTTTTGGGTCACAGTTTTTGGTTTAAAAGATTCAATGGTATGGAATGCCTGTACTATCTGGTTATTTAAATTAGGCAATGATGATCGTTTTCCTTTCTTTTGTGGATTATAGGTTTGCGCTGGACTTTCCAAAATGCTTAATTCTTGAATTAAATCTATATGTGAATTTGTGAACTCAAATTGGAGATTTTTGAAGGTACACCAGGTAATTCTCCCGTTACGGGAGAATTGCTGTTGTGGATTTCTAAAACAAGTTAAACAATAAAAATGCAGAGAGAATGAGTCTGATCAATGAGTTGATTTATTCACTGGTGCCAAAGTGAAGAGTCGCCTTTCCCTGACATAGTGACCTCTCCCTGGTCGACGGAGGTGCTTTTTACACATGCTTTTTATACACAAGACATAGGTGGAGACATAGTTATCACATCATGAGGAGAGAACATGAAACATCATTGTGAAACAAGAGCAAGTACGTATATGAGAATTAATATTTATGAAAAACAACAGCTATCAGTGGTGTTTCCAGTTAAAGCCAGATTTCAGAGTAAAAGGACGTCATAAAAAGGATTAGATGTCCATTATATAGCTTTGTGACCAGGACTGGGAGCGAACAAAACAGGTGCTAAAGAGATGTTAAAGTTGAGGTTAACCTTAGCAAGTCAGAATGAGAATACAGAACTTATAACTGCGATTACATATCCTAAAGCACACTAGTGTTTCCGGCACAGCAATTGAAAATTAAGGTGCAAATGTAAACACTCAGTTATAATAGACACAATTTGATGGCAGATGCTCAGAATAAGTCTTTATGAGGATTTATGGATTTACTGAAAAACAGAGACTTCTAGATTTCTGCCTACGATGTCATAAAACTGGGGAATTTTAAAACAAATGTTTTTGTGAGTCTCAGATATGAAGCAGAGAAGACATCCTCGTAAACATGTTGAATGAAACATGAATGAGGCTAAATACAACATACAACTCCAGGCATGTTTGTCTGAGGGAACAATGTTATTGCATGAAAAAAGATTTTAAAAAAGCTATTTTGCATAATATGTGTCTTTTAACGAAAAAATCACAATGATGTGGTTTCCGAATCCTTCTCCTCTTCCTCCAGGACACGCTCTGAATAATTCAAACATAAATGATTGTGAGGCAGGCCAGATCTCTGCTGATTCAGCCTCTGACACTGATTTTATAGAAGGATGTTTTGGTACTCTGTGTCAGCAAAAGGTGAAGCCCATAAAATAATGAATCCATCTTTCGCAGTCAGCGCCAAAGAAATATTATTCAGCAAAAGCTTCAACAAATTGTGGTTTAAATCTCCACCAGTCAGACAAGTGCTTCTTTGGGGCCTGTCACATGGGAGTACACGGACTGTTTTTGAACGCTGCATCAAATTATCACTTAGTAGAACCTTTTTCCCCACATATTGAGAGCTGAGTCTTTGGCAGTGGCACTTTGTGTTAAGAACAACTTGAGGATCTAATGTTTAAGTGACAAACTGTTCCTAGGGTGGGGTTTCTGTGTGGATTTTGCATGTTCTCCTAGTGTGCAGTGACAGTTCCGATCGGACACTGCTCCTGATAGACATGTGATAAATGTGAACTTGAACAGAATCCTACAATGAAAGTATAAATTGTGAATCCAACTGCAATTGTATTTCTTGTTTCGAAAAATTGCCATTAGTTAATTTTCCAAAATCATTCAGCCCGGCACAAGGACATCCGTGGTTACCAAAGTAATTAGTGCAATGTGGTTTAACTAAAAGAAATATTGTAAAAGCTTTATAAATCAACGCTGCCCCTCTTTCAGGGCCTGTGCCTGATTTTTTATGTAATTAAGTAAAATATTTTTTTCCCAGTACAGATACATTGTAAAAGCGTCTATTTGAGTGGAAATGAGACTGCAGCGCTTTCTCTGCATCTATTTGTGACAAGATGTGAAGAGACTGTTTCGGAAGTCCAACCCCCGAAAAGCTGCTGGACCAGACGGTGTCTCCCCCGCCACCCTGAGACACTGTGCGGACGAGCTGACTCCTGTCTTCAGGGACATTTTTAACACCTCCTTGGAGTCATGCCATGTCCCAGCCTGCTTCAAGTCGTCCATCATCGTCCCTGTCCCCAAGAAGCCCCGCGTCACATGACTTCATGCTTGTAATCTATAGACATGAAGTAATTTGAGTGCCTGGTCCTGCCCCTCCTCAAGTCCTTCACCTCCTCCGCCCTGGACCCACTGCAGTTCGCCTTCAGAGCCAACATATCTGTAGACAACGCCATCAACCTGGCCCTCCACTTCATCCTGAAGCATCTGGACTCCCCGGGAACCTACGCCAGGGTCCTGTTTGTGGACTTCAGCTCTGCATTCAACACCATCCTCCTGCTCTGCTCCAGGACAAGATCTCTCGGCTCCATCTACACGTTGCTCACTGACTTCCTGACGGACCGGAGGCAGTGCGTGCGGCTGGGGAAGAATGTCTCGGACACTCGACCCTCCACAGGGCTGTGTACTTTCTCCTCTGCTCTTTTCCCTGTACACCAACTGCTGCACCTCCAGCCACGACTCTGTAAAACTGATCAAGTGCGCGGACGACACCAACCTCATCGGACTCATCTGGGACGGCAATGAGTCTGCCTACAGGAAGGAGGTGGACCGGTTGGCGTCTTGGAGCTCAACGCCCAGAAGACAGTGGAGATGATCATGGACTTCAGGTAAGTCTCAGCCCCCCTGCCCCCCCTCGCCCTGACAGACTCTCTCATCACCACCTTGAACTCTTTTCGCTTCCTCTGCACCACCATCACCCAGGACCTCAAGTGGAGCCGACCATCAGCTCCATCATCAAGAAGGCCCAGCAGAAGAGGTATTTCCATGCGGGAGCCGAAGAAAGCCAGCGCAGATGATGGTGCAGTTCTACACGGCCATCATCGAGTCCATCCTCACCTCCTCCATCACCGTGTGGTCCATCCTCACCTCCTCCATCACCGTGTGGTCCATCCTAACCTCCTCCATCACCGTGTGGTACGCTGGAGCCACAGCCAGGGACAAACAGAGACCACAGCACATTGTGCGCTCTGCTGAGAAGGTGATCGGCTGCAGCCTTCCATCTGTCCAGGACCTGTGCGTCTCCAGGACTCGGGGACGAGCCGGTCGGATCACAGCTGAACCTTCTCACCTGTCTAGTCAACTGTAAATTTTCTGTATATAGTCTAAGTCTATTTTATTTTATTTTATTCTTAATTTTATACATGTCTTCTTTTATATATTTTGCTACTGTTATATGTTGTACCTTACGCAAATTTTGTTCACTAACAATGGCAATAAACCTTTTCTGATTCTGATTTGTACAGTGTTTTATTTTACGAGAAGCAGGAAATATGCTACTAGCATGCTAATGTTTGTTAAATTTACCATGTTTTTTTTTTTTTTTTTACCATTTCCCAGTGGGAGGAGGCCCCGGGGAAGACCCTGGATGCGCCGATAGGACTCTCTCTGCTGGAGGAAGTGTTTACCATGATGTCAAAACTCGCTTTGGACTCTATGAGTTGTGAAAATCACTTTTAAACTCATTGTGGTGAAATTTTTAAGATGCTGAGAATTAATTAGATGAGTGAGAAATACATGTGGACAAAAAGTTAAAGATTAATTGCTATTTTTCACAGTAAAAATCAGGTACATCGCCTATAAATAAGATATAACCTTAAGTAATATATTTCTTCCATGTTCCTCCCCTGAGAGAAGGTGGACTGTGCTTCATTCTTTCAGTAAAGTGCTCTTCAGATGTAATATAACGTCATCTGAACACTCCCAGCGGTGCGGCCCGAAGCAGCCCAATATGAACACTTGATAAAACTCCCCGCTACAATAACCTGGTCCTGGAGCTCCTCACTGAACAGAGATGGCTGGTCTCCATGGATTACACTGCAGACACAATACTTCACTCTACATCAATATGTGTATGTCAAATTTATGGCATTTTACTGACATTTGAGTATTTATTGCTGGGTGAAAATGTTCTTTTGGGAAATAAAATGAGGGTAGTAGATCCACACAAATGGCTGTGAAGTGACAGATTTGGTTTTGAAAGTGATTTACCAGACACCGCAACATTTTATTAGGATTGACTTAAGCCAGGTGTCCACTGCTCAATTTTGGTTGTCTGCGATGATATAGCGTCTCCGTTCACCTTACTCTGGTTAGCCTGCTTTTACTTACGACTGCAACTGAAGAGCACTCCAGTTGTGATCGCACTTCTGGATAAGCGGGAAACGTGTTTATTCGTTTATCCATTTGGTCAGATGTCGAACATAAATGATAATCGTAGAAAAGGTTTCAGGGGTTGTCATCCGGACGCTGTTTGAAGATCGAGACGTTTCGACTTTTCGACGTCTCGATCTTCAAACAGCGTCCGGATGACAACCCCTGAAACCTTTTCTACGATGAAGCACACCTGGACGAATGAGGGTTTACATCGATAAATGATAAGGGGGCGGGACCATATTACACCGGTTTTAAAATCACTGCATTGGCTCCCCGTGTGTTTCAGGATCGACTTTAAGGTTCTTTTACTTTATAAATGTCTTAATGGTCTTGGGCCTTCTTATCTTTCAGAACTGTTTTTACCATATGAACCCTCGCGGCCCCTGCGCTCCTCCGGCAGCCGGCTCCTAGTCATTCCCAAAGTCAGGACACACACTCACGGCGAGGCGTCTTTCCAGTACTATGGCCCTCGTCTGTGGAACGGCCTGCCGGAGAACCTCAGGGCCGCAGAGAACGTTCAGGTTTTTAAGAACAGGCTCAAGACCCACCTTTTTAGTTTAGCTTTTGACTAATATTTAATTTAATCATTTCATTTAATATATTTATTTATCCTATTTATTGTGTTTATTTAACTTAGGCTTAGCATTTTAGTTGTATGTATTTATTATTTATTTAGTTTTACTCTATTTCAACCCATTTATTAACTTATTTCTTAATATTTATCTATTGTTTTATTCATTTTAGACTCTCCAGTGTTTCCTCTGAGGGGCCCTCTGTACAGGAGCGGCGGTCGTCTGTGGCTGTGGGGCCCTGGCTCATGGGCCCCTGGTGGAGGTGTTTGCCTCATCTCTCGGCCCTGAGTCTGTGTCCTGTGGCTGTGGCCGACTCTGCTCCTGGTGCAGACGGCTCCTCTGATGGTGCTTGTTCAACTGGTATATCTGTACTCAGCCTTATGCCTCTTAAAACGTGTGTGTGTGTGTGTGTGTGTGTGTGTGTGTGTGTGTGTGCGTGTGTGTGCGTGTGTGTGTGTGTGCGTGTGTGTGTGTGCGTGTGTGTGTGTGTGTGTGAGCGTGTGTGTGTGTGTGTGTGAGCGTGTGTGTGCGTGTGTGTGTGCGTGTGTGTGCGTGTGAGCGTGTGTGTGTGCGTGCGTGTGTGAGCGTGTGTGTGTGTGCGTGCGTGTGTGTGTGTGCGTGCGTGTGTGTGCGTGTGTGTGCGTGCGTGTGTGTGTGCGTGCGTGTGTGTGTGTGTGTGAGCGTGTGTGTGTGCGTGCGTGTGTGTGTGCGTGCGTGTGTGTGTGAGCGTGTGTGTGCGTGCGTGTGTGTGTGTGTGCGTGCGTGCGTGTGTGTGCGTGTGTGTGTGTGTGCGTGCGTGTGTGTGTGTGTGTGTGTGAGCGTGTGTGTGTGCGTGCGTGTGTGTGTGTGTGTGTGCATGAATGTACAGGCTTGTATATGTGACTGTCTATGGGGAGGGGGTTGGTTGAGTGGACTGGGTGGCTGTGGGGGAGGTTGGGAGGGAAACGGCATGTGGGAATGTTTTTAATGCACTGTAAAGCACTTTGTGTTACATTATATGTATGAAAAGCGCTATATAAATAAAGTTTGATTGATTGATTGATAAACATGTTGTAAACCCGCTGGATTCCCTCCGTCGTCCAACATTCACTCTCACATCACACGCATTCACACACCAGCATTCTACTGTACAAGTTTTTAGGGGAAACCTACGCAGACGCAGGGAGAACATGCAAATTCCACGCAGTCACCCACGCCGTCCCAGAGTCAAAACCAGGCCCTTCTTGCTGTGAAGCGAGAGCTCAAACCTCATGCACAACCGAAATCTATCGAATCCTACGAAGAATTAGTGAAAAGTCCCACTGCTTAAGTAAAGTTGGTTGATTTGTCTAAATTGTTCAGTGTTCGTGCTCGTCAACAATTGAACGATCTTTGAACAAGCCTCTCATTCTACCTGCCGTTCCAGCTAAAAACGTCTTGACATAATCTTACCGCAGCAGCAGAACCATCCGCCCTTTCAGCCTATTTTGACTCCCTTCTCTTCCATCAATGATGACTTTCTTTCTGCTCTATATTCATTGCCAACTTTTCCAATTAAATCCCACGTAATTCAGTTTTAATAAGTTTAGCATGTACAAAGAAGCATACCTCTAAGAATGTGCACCAATCCAGAATAACATCTTCTTTCTAACTAAATTTGAAATTGAATGTATTATTTTTTTCTATATCAGCCACACGACGGCTCCTGTTTGAAATAGAAGACTTTTACACATCTGCTTTATGTGTGGAGTTCCCTCGGCTGCACTCTCTCTTTTGAATTTTTTGGCACCTTTAGTTTCCACAACCATGCACCATTTCCAAATGAATCCGTAAAATATGTTCAGAGCCGTCACAGGGACTTTGAAGCCGACGCACACCCCCACAGCTCACACATGTCGACAGCACAAGCAGCAAAAGTTTGAGCACTTAGTTAGTAACTTTAGTCGGTTGGAAGTCAAGTGTTTTTGTCTTGCCTTTCCACAGTGTAATCAATCCACTAGCCATGAGCAAGCCTTTACTTTTGAGCGGCACAGTGGCAGAGTGGTTAGCATTTGTGTCTCACAGCAAGACAATGAGGTCAAATGTGGCTTTCTGTGAGTGGTTTGCAAGTTAGTCTTGTGTCTGAGTGGGTTTTGGGATGGTTGTTTCAAAATTTAAAGAAGGCTTGTTATGAAAAATGATCTTTTAAGGCGAGACACTACACCACAATCTTGGACTCAATAAGATTTTGACAAAACCTACAAAGGATTTTTGATATTTTATTCTAAAACTGATTTATTGAAGTTTTAAGTAAAAAAAAAAAAAAAAAGTGCGGCGATATTTGAATTTTCAGGACAATTTTCAGTGCAATAGAGTTTACTTAAAAACTAAATAAGAAATCCAAAATTCCATCTATTTTTTTGTATGTGTACAAAATAAACCAAGACATTTAAACCTGGTCCTGTCCATTTTTAAGATCTATATTTCCCAGATATTTGCATTTTTGGCGGTTTTTAACACATAAAATGTCTCATTTCTATATGAAAACATGACATGATGAAAAACCTTTTTCCTACACTTATGTGAGTAATTTACAAGAGAAGTTTCAAATATATATATACTTACTATATATATACTACTACTACTACTACTACTATATATACTACTACTATACTTTCTATTTAAGATTGTTTTCTTATTCACCTGTAGTGTCTCGCCTTAAAGGAGAACTAAGTAACATTTTTCTTCATTAAAAGTTAAGTCCCAGAGATGGTGAAATATTTTTTGCCACATATTCAGCCAGACTGCTCTCCTTTACAGCCTCACATCACTGGAACTCCAGGGAGAGGCCCCAGCATTTCAGTCATATAAAAACTACAGGGGCTAATTGAATCACAAAAATGTGTTTTCTCTGCTTGTGTTTAAATGCTGACATGCGATATTGAGACTATGATATTCATGGACTGTTACTTTACTTCAGGGTGTGTATTGTCTGGGAGGGGCAAACTTTCCTTTTAGCTGATTCAAGTACATTTATGAATATACACACTGTCCCACTGAAACCAAATAAAGAAATAAAAACTGAACTACAAATGTATTTCTGGATTGATTTTGATTCAGGGGAAAGATTTAACCGTCATCTCATAATTCAAAATTCAAAATCTTAATTAACACATTGTACTGGCAATTCTAATTCCAAATTCCAAAATGATCTCAAACAATTTTCCAAAAACACTGTTTCCAAAATAACACAGTTTAACAAAATCCCAAACTAAAGGTAAATTAAAGATTTCTGGGTGTTTATGAGTGAATTAGCCTTGTCATGTACAACAGCTTCACATTAGAAAGAGTACATGTTTTTACTATTTTATAAAGATCACATCTTTCTAATTATCATTCATTCATTCATTCATTCATTCATTCATTTCCAACACTTGTTCCTGTTTGGGGCTGCAGGGGACTGGGGCCTATCCCAAGGACTTTAGTTTTAGATTATCTGTACAGGGTTTTATAATTAGGTGTAATTCTCACAGACAATGTTTCATTATGTTAGAAGTTGGAAAGTGAATCAGATTTTGCAGATTAGGGCGCAACCTTCGCCGTCGTTTCTCTATAGAGCACGCTTGTGCCAGGTAAGGGTTGCCAATGTTTAATATTATTATTTTTAAGATTTATTGTTATTTATAGCTTCATTCAATGACAAAAATAATCTCCTAAAGCTCTTAATTACCGCTGTGTTATACGTACAGGCACCCGCCTTCCATCTGAGATTATCATGTCAAATTTGTTATGAATGCAATTTATTGGACAGTGAACTTGGCACTGACTCAAGCCCATCACATCCACACATTTTGGACAGAATGTTGTATTCCATATGCTCAAATGATAATGACAGTGTCCCCTCTGGCTTTTTAATCTTCAAGAGCAGATGCTATCCATGTGCAGCAGTTCTGGTTCCACAACCATCGAATGACGTCTTCTATTCTATCCACCTTCAGGCAATGAGCTCATCCTCCAGTGTCTGCAGCTCTTCCCCTTTAATTACACATGCACACAAAACAGTCAGAATAAAATGGACACATTTCATTAATCTTTATAAAAGTAATAATGATATATAAATGCAAATGTGCTGTTAACCACAAGGAGAGTGTGCAGTCATGTGACCGTGAGCCCCCTGCCCCACCGCATATGTTTCCTTCTTGGGGGACATGGACTGGGGGGCCCAGGGCTGGTTCTTATTTGGTCCTAATTGGTCAGTTCCATCTATAATTCATTTTGCTCGTTGTCATTCGTCCAAGGTTTGTTCTTAACTTCTACACAGACATGAGCATCTCCTGGGGTTTGAGCATAATTCTTTTTTCCTTTTTTTCTTCTTTTTAATCACAGTTTGGCGACTGGGGCTAAATAATGGTCAATAAGTAGGTGTAGGTCCTCCTCTAGGCCTAGTGACCCTGAGTTTACATCAGGAGCTACAGCACCATGTAACGTAAAATGCAAAGCATACGTGCATGTTTTTAGAAGCGTCAATCTCACCTCAGAGCTGTATGATGTTTAAACACCAAACTGTTCTATGTTGCTTACGTAATAAATAATAGTCTGATAAAATGGGTTTCAAAACTTTACAAAAGTTGCTAAGAGGGACAATGCTTTATATAGAGCAATAACTATAGATGCAGTACTGGCATTAATTAGAATACTTACCTTCAAAGTTTCGACTGTTTCACACAATGCCTTTTCCTGCCTTGTCCTTGTACAATTGATGTTTGACATCATAAAGCATGTTATATTCTTACAATTTGACAATAAATGTAGTCCATCATAAATCATTCCCTGAGCTCCAGGACACGATCAGGATGTGATGCACGGTGTCTACGTGACTCTTGTTGTTAAGAGAGCATATTTTGAAAGGGCAGTTTATTCCCTTGCTAAAAAGCCTGTTCACACTGAACGGTTAGAACCTAAGGTGAGGGTAGCAAAATTGTGCCCATTGGCCACGCATATGATATTGCTGTTTAGATCGTCTAACTGGTAAATACTAAAAGTGATTCCTTATGTTCAGTTTACACACTGCTTTGGTGGTCTGTGGAGATACAAGTTCACAGTAAGAACCCATGCTTTTCTACTGTTTTTTTTTTTTTTTACCTTAAAAGCAGGGCTGTAACAAAATGCCTTTATTTTAGACTAGTTTTTTGTAACCCAGTGTTAAAAACGGGTAAAAACAACATGAATATTCATAACACTTGGTTAAAAGCACATTGGGAATAAATATTGATTAAAACCATTTAAATATTAGGTTCATAAATGTAATGATTAAAGTATTTATAAATACTAAATAAGTTGATTAAAATGTTATAAATAGCAATAAAAATGTTAAAAAAACGTCATTAATGTATCACACACCGAGCAACCAATCACAGTGCAGTCTGATTTGTATTAGCCAATAAGGTCAAGGTTGCACCCTAAGTACTGCGCTCCCTGGCGCTCTGCTCAGTCTCGCATCAGACGCTGACCAGAGGACTTGCTTGTGTGTTGTGATCGCTAACGTGGTGGTATCGGCATTCTTCTTACAATTTTGGAGTTTGGTAAGCACAAACCAGTGATAAAACTTCCCTAACCATAATAGCAGTTCATGTTGGTGACAAAACATTTGTTGTGCTAATCTCCGCTATCCATTTTACTATGAAAAAGCCCTTTTTAGAGGCCAAAATGATTAGCAATAGGTTTGTTGTACTATATCCTCAATATATCTGAAATGTTGTAATCTGGTTGTTAAAAAGTGTTATTTTAGTGCTAGAAGCACATATTTCTGTTTTTTCTGTGGTGCTAACTGGTTCAGAGCACTGTAAAAACGTACATATGAATGTTGAGTGCAAATCATTGTTACTTTGCTATAATTTTGATATAGCAAAAAAACCTGTCTATTACACTTTAAAGCTATTTTGAGTTATTTTAAAGGTGTATTGACTATGCACTGTAAAAAAAAAATGAACTGGTATTATTACTTTTACATGTAAGCTATTTTATTTGGTTTATTCATATGGTAGTAATGTAATTGTGAGTATTTTGAACTTTACTGTTGTACAACATGTTTGTATTTTGAGAAAGTAATATTAACAGTAGCAATAGTAGTACAGTGATCCCTCGTTTATCGCGGGAGTTGTGTTCCAAAAATAACACGCGAAAAGTGAAATCCGTGAAGTAGTCACAGCTTTATTTTTTATTATTTTACAATGCAATACTGAACTATGGAATGAAACCAAAACTCAAAACCTGTTTTAAAGCCCAAAATTTGTTTAAAACAATAATTTTAATTACAAGGTTGTAAACATTGTCACTGGCGTATTTCACAGTCTGTGCCTCTTGGTCCTGACTCCGCCCCCTGTAGCCTCTGTTTCTACTGAGCCACGACTCTTTCTTTAGTTGTTGGCGCTCTTTCTTTTTCTGAGCAAGAAGATTTTTATAAACGGATATGCCACCTTCGATTATATTTGAGAACTGCAATGAGCGACTCTTCAAAGGGTCCCGTTCTTGTGCGTGCGCTGAAGTTCAGTGGATGCACTGTAAAAATATCCGCACTGTAAAAAAAATCCGTGAAGCAGCGAAGCCGTGAAAGATGAAAAGCGATATAGCGAGGGATCACTGTATAGTCATATAGTAAATTGTTTAAGCTACTTTATTCTGGCCTTTTCTTTAGGTCAGGTTTTTTTACCGGATTGAAGTTGACAGCTGCAGACGTGCAATCAAGAAAAGATCTTCTTCCAATTGGATGGTGAGCCCAGCCCAGAATCGAACAAACTGGTAGCTTGTAGCCCGACTAGTTACAAACACTTTGAACATTGAATGAACATTGAACAGACTATAACAGACATTGAAAAAGACTTAAAGGACTATATACAGGAATCTTTTTTTATTTTTATTTTTGGGGAAAAGAGCTCTCTTTATGTTATTTGTTATTGAAAAAGAATACTTAAATCCACTCATAATATTCTTTAATACAAAAGCATTCTTTCTACAACTGTTGTCATTGTCCTATGTTGTTACTCACCTCTTGGGCTCCTATGCACCTAAAATCTTCTGAGCTGGCCTTTCCTCCCTTCCATAGTGGTAAAGGTAACCAAAAACCATACAAAAGGGTACAGATAGCACCTTGCGTGCTACATTTTGATCTTACAGGGCTTTAAAATTGATTTCGGACTCAGGCACCTCCTCCATACTAGTGCTCTTGGATCTGACAGCGGCGTTTGATACTGTCGACCACAGAATTTTATTGTCTCGACTTGAATCATGTGCTGGCATAAAAGGGACAGCCCTAAAGTGGTTCCAGTCATATATGTCAGATAGACACTTTTCAGTCAATTTGGGCCCTTTCCATTCCAAGAAAGCTCCCTTGATTAGTGGAATTCCTCAGGGATCAATTCTTGGCCCGCTGTTGTTTTCACTGTATATGTTGCCCCTGGGATCGATTTTTAGAAAATATAATGTGTCCTTCCATTGTTTTGCTGATGATGTACAGATATATTTGCCCCTAAATACACAATCAGGCGCTGCCGAGACACTTCGTAAATGTTTGGACAAAGTTAGAAACTGGATGTCCATGAATTTTTTGAATTTAAATGACAAAAAGACCGAAATTTTAATATTTGGCGATTGTCATGATGATCTTAAATATAGTCTTGATGAGTTTTTATCTCCCTGTTCACCTGTTGTGAAAAGTCTTGGTGTATTTCTTGATAAGGATTTTAAGCTTGACAAGCAGATCAGTTCTGTGGTTAAGACGAGCTTTTTCCAGCTCAGACTTCTAAGCAAAGTCAAACCATATCTACCACCAAACCAAATGGAGAGAGTAATTCACGCATTAATATCATCACGCCTAGATTATTGTAATTCTTTATATCTTGGTTTGAAAAACTCATCTCTCCATAGACTGCAGCTTGTACAAAATGCGGCAGCACGTCTGCTCACTGGAAGAAGACGCAGGGACCATATTTCTCCAGTGTTGTCCTCACTTCACTGGCTCCCCGTTCCCTACCGCATTCAATTCAAGACCTTGCTTTATGTCTATAAGTCCTTAAACGGCTTGGCACCTTCGTATTTGAGTGATTTATTAATATTGCATGCCCCGGTTAGACCACTAAGGTCCGCTGATAAGCTGCTCCTGGACTGTCCCATGTCCAGGCTGAAGTCCAGGGGCGATAGAGCCTTTTCAGTCGCCGGCCCCAGGCTGTGGAATGCTCTTCCATATAATATAAGAGCGGCGAGCTCGATTCTGAGCTTTAAATCGCTTTTAAAAACATACCTCTTTGCGCTGGCTTTTAATTCAAATTGACCTGAGCACTTTTACATATTCTATAAATGCTTGTGTTTTTTAAACATTGTGTCCAGGAATCTTTGTGTTTTTAATATTGTGTTGTTTTATTTTTGTTGTCCAGCACTTTGGGATAATGTCTTATTATTGTATAAGGTGCTTTATAAATAAAGATGACCTTGACCTTGACCTTAAAATGTGCAGGAAAGAACAGGAGCAATAGTCCTTAATGATGTCCTCGATCAGTACATTGTAAAGCATGACTGAGTCTTCAATCCCCACACTGCTGGTCAACAAGGATCTCCAAGCACCTCTCATTATTTCAAAACCTCTGTTAAAAAAAAGTTTTCCAGCCACGATGTGAGTGCAGATAACCTTTTCATTGTCATTCTCACTATCCTTAGACATTCTTCTGGCTCTTTTTGCACTTAAGTTCTTTGACACCGTAAAGACCAGATTCAAAGATCTTTGGAGAAGTTTTAGTTTTTACAGACCAAACAATATCTGTGTCTTTTGAAAATCTCTGCAGTCGACCAGGTAAGAGCCATAACAAAAGAAAATGTAATTCTGTCAACTGGTCAAAAGTTTTTAGGAGCTAGTGAAATGAACCCCTTCTCCCTTCATACAGACATGAGGCAATGACTCACCAGTTATCTGACAGAGGAATAGAAGAATCTTCTTCGATGAGTGGTGAAATGTCTTCACTTTCAAACCTTTTGTCCAGTTGATTTGCTTCATGTTGAAATGAAAATGGCATCTTTGTTGTCAGGTCTTTCTTAGAAAAAGATACAGAAGTTTTATTTCTGTACAGATAGACAGAAGACAGGACTAAGATTTTTTTTTTTAATTAATGTGATGAATGTGATATTTACTGGTATTGCAGTTTGCTGGATGAATGCATGTACTGTTGGTTTTGCACTTACACAGTTTTTTTTTCACGTGTTCCTAAACTAAGGCCCGGGGGCCACATGCTGCCCTTTTGGCATTGTGATACGGCTGCAAAACATTTAATAATATTTTTATGAGTTAGATAATAGCTAGATGGTGTTGTTTCCCCATTCCTTTCTGTCAGAATAACTGTACTATAACTGATGTGTGGCGATTCTAACAGAGGGCACAGTCCAAAAACAATGGACTTTGCTGAAAGGCCAAGTGCCAAATACTGTCTTTTGACAAATAATAACCAGTAGTCAAAGAAGACGTTCAACTCTGTTAGACATTAACATAGAACGCCACAGATCCCTGATGACAGATGGACAGTTTTGAGAAAAGCCACCACTAGAATAACACCAAACTTTGATGCATCGGATAAAAAGAGTGACCAACTGCACTAAAATAAAATAAATAAAGGTGATGATTTTTGCAATTCTATTGTAGTTTTTGTGTATTTTAGGCAATAAGTCTATGTGTATAGTATGTGTGTAATACACAGTAGCTAACAACATCCAAACCGTAAATGGTCCGGCCCCCAAGCAAGTGTAAAAATCCAATGTGGCCCTTGAATCAAAATGTTTGCCCATGCCTGCTCTTGATTTATGCTGTTATTATTATTATTATTTTAAAAGGGCGTTGATGAGGCTTATTTTCCAACCAAACTGTCAGACTTTGGAATTACAAGTCATGCATACTTGATAAGGCTTACAGCGCCCCTGCGTGTTAACTCTCGGCACATCACAGGTTTTAAATTTTTGAACAAAGTGAGGGGGCCTTATTAACTTCCTCTGAGGTCTGGAGTCAGAGGAGAGCAGAGCTGGCTTCTCCGCATGGGTTCCATTACAGATGCATGAGGAGTCTCTCTTATCCATGTTAAAATGTCAAAATGACGAGGCACAATGAAGTGTATAAATGAATCATATTGGGAGAAAGTGATATTTATTGGAGAGCTCTGGTGCCGGTCTCTGCAGGAGGCATTATAGCCTGGCTCCAAATGTCAAGAGTGGCTACAAACTGTTTCAAAAATAGTCATAAATGCAATGTCTGTGTCTGTTCCCACAATCAATCCGGCAAGTTCAATAAAAAAGGTCTCTTACTTCCTGTTACTGAAGAGTGCAGACGCTTTTCCTTGCTGCTCCTGCTTGCTACAGCTGTTTTCTTATTTATTTTGCTTTTAAATCAATTTTTTTCCTCTATAAATCTTGGATTATGACTTTTCGAAGGAAACCAAGGATTTTAAGATAATTTTTTCCATTTTTAACAAACTATCTGACGAGCCAGCGACATGTCCGGAGAGAGAAGTCAAACAAACTCTTGTAAACGCTGTCGGAAATATCAACATGAAATAATTGAGCTACAAGCACGGATATTCGCTCTAGAATCTGAAAAAGGACTTCACGATACAATTCCAGTGTCACCGAGGGGTAAGAAGTCTACATATCTTTCAAGAAAAGCTACTTTCAACTTAAACCGGAGCGACTCTGTGTCTTTCCCAAAACTGGGTAAAGACCAGCCGGCTGCATCTTGGGTCAAACTCGGTGCAAAACCAAAACGATACAAAGCTAATGTAAAGTCGCCTGCTATACAGCTTACAAACAGATTTTTGCCACTATCAGAGGCTGAATTTACAGAACGAGAAAACTGTAGCCACCATGATGTTGATAAAAAGCAGCAGAAAGACAGACAGTCTGTGCCCAAACGTCAAGGACAGTGACACACTCTTGATAGGAGACGGTGCTATCAGTGGAGTTGTACATGGAAGAATGAAAACATGCAGCTTCCCAGTGGCACAGTTTCTGAGATTACGTCACTGCTTCAACGTACTGTCCACACACAGAGGAGTTAAACAGCTGATTGTACACGTGGGTGCAGTGGACATTCGAAAGGAGCAGACTGAAGTTTTGAAAAAAGACTTCATGAAGTTATTTGAGGAGCTTGATAAAGTAGAAATCAAAACATTCATCAGTGGACCTCTTCCAAATATTGACAGGAAGATCAACAAGTTTAGCCGGCTGCTACAATTGAACACTTGGCTGTCCAAAGAGTGTGCACCTAGAAGGATTGCACTACATTGAGAACTTCTATCTGTTCTGGAAACGAGAGGACCTGTTCAAGGAAGGGGCCCACATCTGTGCAGAGGTGGAGTAGGGCGCTGACAGAGAACCTCCTCTCCACGCTCTCAGGCATCAGAATGGCCGTGTGACAGGGTCGTGAACAGATAGTTCGAGAAGAGAGGAATGAGAGAAGAACACCGGATCAATCAGCCAGAGACCAAGTCAATGCTTCAACATCAGCAGTAACAAAACAGCCGACTCCACAAAAGGATTTATCAACAGCAGCTCCACCAGGCCCAGCAAAGGATTCAGCTCCAGCTGCTCCAAAATCTCCTACACTGCCTCCAGTAAAGAGCTCATCAGTTGCAGCACCACAACGATCTCCACCGCCCTTGAAGGACTCAAGCTCAACATCCGCCCCCCTCCTCGGGGTCCTCATCACAGGCAATGGACCAGTCAGTGTCAGGCCCAGCAGCTGCCCTGTCACCACCCCTACCCTCAGACCAGTCCTGGGTCCCCCCTGCAACATCTACTCCCACTCAATCATCACTCTCCTTTTCATCTCCACCTTCACCCAGGGACCTTCCCAACCATCTTGAAAGTCTACAGATCAAATCAGGAGTAAAGATGGTTCCACTCACACCCTAATTTAGCAAGATCAAGAGTTCTGATGTCAACAATGATGAACTCTTCCTGCATAAATCTGTGCCCACCATACCACCCAGGAGCTTCAACTCTCCTGCTTCACCAAAAAACGACCTGCACCTCCACCCCCTCACCTTTCACCTGGTCCATCACCCAAAGCCCCCAGCTCTCCCCACTCAGCCTTTGCCCAAACCTCCTCCAGGTCTCCCCCTTCTTCGCCCTCCCCACCTCCCCAGAACTGTTATCTCCCCATAGCTAGGATGTAGTGGGTCTCAGCGTTGCCGGGACTTATGGTCATGAAAATGGTCAAACAAACCCGGGCCCTGTGTTATATCTGTAGTCACGTCACACAGACTGGAGAACAGAAGGACAGTTAGACTGTCCAATCTTAGAAATTTAATTCATATTCCCTGTGAAAAAGATAACGTCCAGTCACATTGAAACCAATCTGAAACTTGCTGTGCTTAATGTCAGATCATTATGTAACAAATCACTTTAAATTATTTATTTTATATTTTATTATAATCTTGATTTTTTTTTTAAATTAAACTTGGCTTGACAAAAACACGGTTATTGTAGTTCTAATAGAAGCGACTCCACCGAGCTTCAAGTTTGAATCTGAAACACGCGACAACAAAAAGGGTGGAGGTGTCTGTGCAGTTTTTAGAGATAAAATAGTTACCCAGAGGTTGTCTTTTGGGGTGTTTTCATCATTTGAGTATTTATCTTTTTAAAATGGAGCTAAAACAGTCTCCCTCCATACTCTACATTGTCCTGTACACAAGCCTCCCCAGCACTGCCAAGGTTTTATTGATGATTTTACTGAGATGCTTTCAGTTGTATGCACAGAATTTGATGGTTTGGTCATTACAGGTGATTTCAATGTTCACGTGGATAATGTTTGCGACAGAAACGCTAAAGAGCTTGATGCTGTCCTTGAAACCTTTGGTCTTACTCAGCATGTGAGTGGCCCCACTCACAGCAGAGGACACACTCTGGACCTGCTAATTACTAAAGGGGTTAATATTTCAAACGTCAGTGTGGAATCGATGTGGCACTGTCTGATCATTTCTGTGTTTTCTTTGACCTGTCTGTTATTCCCAAATCACCGACTGGTCCTGCAGTTATTGGAGGAGACACATAAATGACAGCACAAGTGCACTCTTCATTGAAATGATAAACTTTAAAAATCCTTCATGTTCAAATGTTGACGACTTTTTAAATTCTGTTACATCTAATATCTTGAATGTTCTGGACACCATTGCTCCTATGAAGGTTAAAATGGTTAAAAATAAGCAGAAGGCGCCATGGAGGAATAATGAGTCAGTCAGGGCACAGAAAAGGAGTGCCGCAGGAGCTGAGCGAAAATGGCGCAAAGTCAAAGCTCCAGATTCATAAAGAGATTTATAGAGAAAGGTTGTACATGTACAACCTCATTTTATGTAAAACAAGGGAAGGATTTTTCTGAAATAATTGGAAATTGCAGTAATAACTTCGCGTGCTCTGTTTGCAACAGTAAACAGACTAACAAACCCTCCAAATTCTGCTGCCATTAGAACTAATTTCCACAGCTAAGTGCAATGAGTTTGCAGTATTCTTTAATGACAAGGTTCAGGGCATTAAAAATGCCATAAATTCCACAGTGCAAATAATAACTTTAAAACCACTCCACACATTTAGAGCTGACTCACTTTGCACCTGTAACTGACAAAAGTGTCCAAGAGATCATCACCAGTCTGAGTTCTTCTACATGCTGCCTCGATGTGTTACCCACCAGATTTCTAAAGTCTGTTCTGAGCACTTTGTTAACACCACTCACTCACATAGTTAACATGTCGCTTCAATCTGGAACATTCCCAAGGGCCTTGAAAACTGCGGTCATTAAGCCTCTCCTAAAGAAGAGCAGTCTTGATGCCTCAGAACTGAAAAATTATCGGCCCATCTCAAATCTGCCATTTTTAGGCAAAGTCCTCGAAAAGGTTGTTTACCAACAGCTCGCTGACTTCCTCTTAATAAACAACTCATTTGATGTTTTTCAGTCAGGTTTTAGACCTCATCACAGCACTGAGACTGCTCTTATCAAGGTGACAAATGACATCCGCCTGAACACTGACGCGGGAAAAGCCTCAGTCTTAATTCTGTTAGATCTGAGCGCTGCTTTTGACACTGTCGATCATAGGATCCTCCTACAGAGACTAGAGGACTGGGTGGGCATCACTGGCACTGCCCTAAATTGGTTGAAGTCCTACCTTGAGGACAGAGAGTACTTTGTTGAGATTGGTAACTGTGTCTCAGACCACGTGAGCTTGACCTGTGGGGTGCCCCAAGGGTCAATCCTGGGACCCCTTCTGTTCAACCTCTATATGCTGCCCTTAGGTCAGTTAATACTCAGCACAAATGTGTCTTATCACAACTACGCAGATGACACTCAGATCTATGTCTCACTGACGGCAGGTGAATATGGACCAGTGGATTCACTCTGTCATTGCATCCAACAGATCAGCTTGTGGATGCAAAACAATTTTCTTCAGCTAAACTCAGACAAGACTGAAATCATCGTCCTTTGGGCCGCAGAAACAGAGAAAGTGTCAGCAGTCACCTCCAGTCTCTCGCTCTAAAACCGACAAATCAAGTTAGAAATCTGGGGGTAATAATGGACTCAGACCTGAACTTTAACAGCCACATCAAATCAATAACATCAACAGCCTTTTACCACCTAAAAAACATTGCCAAAATTAAAGGTATAGTGTCTAAACCAGACTTGGAGAGACTTATCCATGCATTTGTCTCCAGTAGGTTAGACTACTGCAACGCCTGTTCACTGGCCTCTCAAACGAGCTGTAAAACAGCTGCAGTACATCCAGAACGCTGCTGCTCGGGTCCTGACAAGAACCAGGAAGTACGATCACATTAGTCCTGTGCTCAGGTCTCTGCACTGGCTTCCTGTGGCTCAGAGAATTGACTTTAAAGCAGCTCTGCTTGTGTTCAAGTCTCTCCACGGCCAAGCACCAAAGTACATCTCTGACATGTTAGTGCCATATGAACCATCTCGCAATCTGAGGGCCTCAGGACCGGCCTCCTGCTGGTGCCTAGAGTCAGGACTAAACATGGGAATCAGCATTTCAGTTTTTTGCAGCTAAAATCTGGAACAGTCTCCCTGAAGATGTGAGACAGGCCTCCACTCTGACAATGTTTAAATCCAGGCTAAAAACAGTTCTCTTTAGACGTGCATACGACTGAAAGATCTATCTGCACTCTTCTCTTTTAAAGCACTTTATTCTAAAATGATTTTAAAATGATTCTGTGTGTCTTTTTGTGTTTTGTGATTTTAATGCAACTTTTCCTGTTTATGTAAAGCACTTTGAATTGCCCTGTGTACGAATTGTGCTCTACAAATAAACTTGCCTTGCCTTGCCTTGCCTTTCAAGGCACTTAGGCTAGCTGAGGTCTTGCACTGTGTGGAGCTCCGGGAGATGTCGTCCTTCTTGCTGTGTAACGTGTCTTGAGATCCGGAGTAGTATGTTCTTTGAGCGGAATCACAATTACGAATTTATCACGATTCTTGTAAGCTTACTATCTGTATAATTCCTTGAAGATTTTACCAAAGTCATTTGCTTCTTCTGAGAGTTCACACTTCATTACAATTGCATTACAATCACACACTCACATTGCTGAAACTGATCAAGCAAAGGTATTGGTTGGAAAAAGCGTCTTTGTTTGAGCATAAAGCTGCATTCAAGAGTCACCAAAACAGCATAACGTCACAGGATTGAGATCATGATTCGATCGCCATGTCGCTCAGCACCAGTCCGGAGCTCTATATTGCTGCCTGTTTGTGCACAAGTTTCAGCTTGGGAATATGAAGAAAAAGCACATGTTTTGTTCAGGACTTTTGCCTCAGACCAGTGAGAATGTAACGCCCACTGTTCAGTGCAGATGCTCTTGCTCTTGTTCAGGTCGAACTCACTGCTCTCAGAGCGCTCCAAACAGCTGCTCCCAGAGCGGCACACTTGAGACTCCTGTCACAATCTTCAGTGAGGAGAGTGCAGTGTGAAAGGAGTTGGGTCGATCCAGCGTTTGTACACACAGTTTCGGGAATTGTCCTCACTAGCTGCTATGGAACAGGACCAGGATCATACGTAAGTGCAAGGAGCAGCCAAGAGTAGAAAAACTGGTAAAATATGTAGGGCTCGCTTGACTTTATTGTAGGTTCCTCGTCATTCTTGTCAGCTTTTAGCACTTCAATTTCCCCAGGCACGCTCCTCATCTTTCTGTATTTCTAGGTTCCTTACAAGACAAGCAACTTTTTCTTCTTGTAGGCAGTGGCAGACTTACCAATAGGAAACAGTCAACATTTGCTTTGGGGCCCCAATTTGAAGGGGCCCAAATAAAATGCCTCATCACAGACAAAGTTGTGAAACAATTGCTTTTCTCTCACTATCACAGTAAAGTAGTTTAGTTGACCTTTAGACAAGAAAAGGACCTACAAAATAGTTTAGTCAAATGTATAATTCTTTCTGAGCCAACACCCCCCTAAAGCTAAATAGAAAATAAAATATAACATTATAAAGTTACAAATGAATATTGTGTAATTAATAGGGCACTGTTGATTATTTGAGTAGTCGACTAGTCAGCGATTATTTGTTGCACTGTGTTTTGTGTCAATTTTATAGTTACAATTGACTCTGTGCATAACATTCGGCACCAGCAAAGTCATTTCCAGTCCAGTTTTTAGCTGCGCTGCGTTGTCAGGCTTTTCATGATGCCTTCCAAAAATAACAATAAATGACGTCCATAGACTTGTAAGTGAGAAAATTGATTTAAATTGTACATTTCCAGCTACATCCACAACTACGAGGGTAAGTAGTCTAGGCTTAAGAGCAGTGCTAGCGGTGCTAACACAGTAACATGCAACACTTTTAAGTAACCGAGCTATCTAACCTTCATTAATAACCCGTTTTCACTAACACATCTAACACTCACTTTTTTCTTGTAACTTCTTGAGAGCTAGCACACTGGTAATGTAAAGTATCCTGGCAACGGAGTGCTGGACCCGAAATGACTTTGTCATTAGGAGGAGCAGCTGTCGAATTATGCACAGTCAATTAGTCGATTAATCATTGCAGCCCTATTAAATCAACATGTGTTAAAATGCACCAACAAACAGGAAATATGGTCTGATTTCTTAAATATTCTTCTGAGGAAGGGACCACCTGACCCCTTAATTTAAAACTGTTTAGAACATGTGAGCTATTGCACCCACCACATGTTTTAAAAAAAAGCTTCCTTTCAAGAGCAACAAAGAAGTTATAGAAAATTACAATTGATGAGGATGGGCCTGTGCTTAATTTTGTTTTGGGCCCCCTGATTCCCAGGTCCACCACTGGGCAAAAGTGTGCACATATTCCACTCACCGCTTGACCACAATCAAACTTGACTAGAACAAATCCAGCGTTTGAATAAGAACATAGAAATCCACCTGGGGCATGTACAATCAATGACTTTTTTCTCATGAATCCCACATGAGTGTTGGAAGAAAATTACATGAGAGGATGTCAGACAGAGGTTAACTCAACTCATCCCAAATCCATTCAGCTCTCTGGTGTTTGACATCTAATAAACCTGGCCTTACATTAAAATCCCATTAGTGCCACGTAATCCTGCTGCGGCCTCACTACACCAGACCTCATCACTCTGTCTGCTCTGTGTACCCGCTCCACTGCACTGTCCCACCACTGAGCAGCTAATCCAATCCAGTCAATGAAAGCGCTTCCACAGTCTGCACAGGTCTGCGCTGGTCCTTTTAAAGCCAGTCCTTTGTGAATACAAGAGTGTCTATTCATGACTGTTTATCTGCATTGTGGAAGTCAAATGAGGACTTTATATTCAATTCGACTTGTTACTTCCTACCTTTAAAGAACAGTGCATAATACAGCTTCACTGGATGATTTAGCAGAAGTTTAGCTCTGGTCTGGGGGCTGTGAAGTCATGCTCTCTGCACACGTCCCTCTAAGTTCATGGTTGGACGCCAACAACTGTCAGGTATTCACACTGTCATAACGTTCTGATGGCAAAGGCAAAAAAGGTCCTCTTTTTCGAATATGGTTGGGTTGTTGAGCTGCATAAGTAGGGCCTCTCTCCATCGCTGCTGAGGTGGGACGCAGTCATTTTGAATTTCTTAAAAGATCCTTAGGGTTATGGAACAAATAAGTCAAGAAGAAAACCCAAAAAAATGACACCGGCACTGAGCCGGAGAATCCGTTTGGCCGTCCGTCAAGACACTGGACAATACTCAACCCAAATTAAGGCCGTTACTGGTGCCAACTGCAGTCCAATACTTCAGACACATCTGACACTGAAGGGCTTCAAAAATAAAACACTTCTTCAAAGTCTTCGTCTCCTTGAACGCCACAGAACTGCAGCTTGGACTTTACAAGAGACACAAACATAGGACATTGAAAGGTGGAAGAAAATGTTATTCTCTGATGAGTAAAAGTGTAACCTTGATGGTCCTGATGGTTTCCAACGTTACTGGCACGACAAGCAGATCCACCTGAGATGTTTTCTACGTGCCACAGGCAGGGGGCGCCAGAATGATCTGGGGTGCTTTTTCCTTCAGCGGAACAATGGAGCTCCCGGTCAAACGGTTGTTGGCTCTGTGCAGATGTTGCTGAGAGCATCCCTCAAAGCCCCAGGACAAAGGACTTCTTTCAGGAGAATAGCATCACTCTTTTGGACCATCCTGTGTGTTCCAACAGTTCCAGACAGTAGATGCCCTTCATGAAGCCGTCTTCACACACACACACACACGCACACACACACACACACACACACACACACACACACACACACACACACACACACACACACACAACCAATTTTTAAAGTGATCAACAATAACAGTTGCTCTACTCATCACTGAGTTCATGTTTCTGACTTTGATTTTTGTTTTGAGGCGGTTTTCGCCATCGCCAGACTCATTCTGAACATTTCTGCCCCTAAGCAGGTCAGGGCCTGGTCAGTACTTGGATGGGAGACCACTGGAACACCAGGTGCCACAAGGGGGCAACTGGAGGAGGAAATGTTGTCCCTAGGCTAGACACTTCACCCACATTGCCTAATATGAAAATAGTGTCTGTTGATGGTTGGTGGTGGTCGGGGGGGCTGTAAAGCTCTATATAAGTATAACACATTTTTATTATTATTACTTAGGGGGTACTACCTGAAAAAATAGGTCAATTTTTTTGTTTCCAAACATGACATGGCAAATTCAAGGTACTTAAGAGCATGTTAAAGGCTAATATTTTCTTTAAGGTGAGACACAGCAGGCAAATTTTCTTTCTTTTTTTTTTTTTTTTTGTCAGTTTGCTCTCTCAACATACGGGCTTTCATCATGTGGAAACAACAAACTTGTAAAAATCTGCCCCTAAAGATGACTAAGACTTCGTTTAATCTACTTCATCCATAGATTTCTGCTTGACATTGTAACTTCAAAGGCCGTTTTCTCCCACAGAGACATAAAGATCAGCCTTGAAGGAGCTCCTACACCAAACTGCAATCTTGTTCTTATCAAGGTTTCGACAGAAGGTACAGAAGGATTTGTTGATATCTAATTCTAAACCTGATTTAAGTTTTAAGTTTAAAAATATGAGGCAAAATTTGAATTTTTAGGACAATTTTCTGTCAGATCTAGTTTACAAAAAAAAAGAAGAAGAAGAAATGTAATTCTGTTTCTATCCATTTTGCAGATTTATATGTGTCAAATACAGTTTGTGTAATTTTGGCAGTTTTACATATATATATATATATATATATATATATATATATATATATATATATATATATATATATGTAATATATATATATATATATATATATATATATGAATGTGTGCTGTGTGTCGAAAGCATGTAAATGAATGGTCTGGTGTACAATGTTGTGTAGAGAAAAGAAAAGGCTGCTGCTCTCAAAAAAAGAAGACACCAAGCTCCATTCTAATCTTACAGCTATGTTTATTTCCAAGCCACTGAGAAATAAGGAGACGATTGGCCTCCTCATTGTAATACAATTAACTCTCAACCCCATGGAAGCCAGGGTGCATGGTGTCGAACTGAAAAGACTGAAATCCAAAGCAGACAGGTGCAGTGCAGAACAAAGAGCCTCAGAATCTACCACTTTGAAATAGTTCAGAGAAAATAATGCTTTGTGGCAGTTGTAATTCATCAATGCACCAGAACACTTCTCTTTCCTTTGTCTTCAAAATAATTGTTCTCCGTTTCAGAAAGAATCAATCTGTGCTCACAGGCCTCTGTCGATTAGCTGCCAGCTGAAAATCTTGTACGAGGTGTTAACAAAAGATGAGACAGAATAGTTTGGCTTTTTGTTAAAAAATGTGCATTAATGACAAGTGGTTGGTGTTTTGTTTTGTTCAGTTCATTATTTATTTCTCAGGGACCATGTACAAATACATTAATCTTCTAAATGAGAAGATGCTTTGCACCAGATTTAGCAAATAGCTAGTTTCCATCTGCAGTCCCTGGGCAGGTGAACACACAAGTTAAAAACATTACAAATATCCTCGTATAAAATTCTAAAAAGGTTCTAACACATCAGCTTATAGTGAAGCGGTCATTAAAATATTTATTAATACTCTGCAATATAACAAAGTTAACAATTGTACAAAAAACAGTTCAACTGGACTAATGCTGGCACAGTTGATTATCAAGAATGTATTTTTTTTTTATTTTGAGAGATCTGCAGATCAGCAGACTGTGTTAGACAGTTAAACCAGAACGCAGCTTGTGCTGAACATCTTTTGGGGACGATGCAGTTTTTTTGAACTGTGGATCGAGAGGTGCGAATCATCTGCTTTGAACAAAGTTGAACACATTTATTAAATGAAGGGGGAGCTGTCTTGTCTTGTTTAAACACTGTACGTAGAGTAGAATATAAAATCTGACTGTCAAAGCTGAGTATTTTATATTTGCTAAGGATATTACAGTGATGATAACGGAGTGGCTTTTTGTCCAGGACCTTTAGAGCCGGGTTGTAACAGAACAGAGAGGCTTGAGAGTGCTCTCATTGGCTTGTGGCCAACAGGAAATACTGTAGGTGATGTGAGGAGGCATCATGGCATGGAATCATGGACGCTTCCAGAGTAAAGCTGGTTCGAATTTGTCTGAACGAGTAGGTATTGTATTTGACAGAGTTGGATAATTTCTCTATGTGTTTTTTAACTTATTTTTAAAATGGCTAGCTCAGTACTTCCCGTCTAATTCATTTCTATGGGGTTTTGGTCCCGTCAGTCTAAAATGGATAAATCCTGACAGATCGTGCAGTGATCAGTGAGTTGTTCTGGATTAACATGAAACACATTAAAGACAAAACAAGTGAATACTTCACCAAAGGACACTAGTGTGTTTATAAAGGGACATGTTTGTGTCTCAATGCTAATGCTAATGCTGTACAATTTGAAAGTAAACAACCCAACTGACGTTTGGTGCACAAAGTCCATTGTTCAGTTACTGCCTTGTAAGATTTTGCAGATGACAGATAATATACTGATCGGCCTGTCGTTACTTACTTTACAGCCATTTTTATGTACAGCATTCTGGAACACACCTCCTTCAATTGATTTATTAACAATGTACGTTATAGATGGCGTCAATACATCTTTGTTTTTGTTGTTTGTATGTTTTTTGATGAGAGAACTACCTAAGGTAGTGCTTAGATGAACACAAATGAACCAACTAACCATAACCCATAATGGTCACAAAAGCAGGATCCTGGTTTAGTAATGTTCATGGAACCTTTGTTATAATTTTGCCCGCTTTAAGGTCACACAGGTAAGTTCATTAAAAGAACAGGCGGAAAAAGTCCACATTATTGATTACTTGTATGTATAAATTAAAATTTTCGGTTCATTTTTCGGGCACAGGTGTAATTTGCATTTACATTCACCATTATTCAGTTCTCAGCTATTCATCCATTAAAACAATAGATTATAAATTGCCTGTCAGTTTAAGCCCAGGGCATGACTTATAGTTTGCACCAGTAGTAAAAGCAAGTAAGAGAGAGAAGAAAAAAAAAAGCAAGGCAAAGCAGCAGAAGTAGGTCTGCACTGTGAGAGTGACACTTATGGAGCAACAGAAGCAACAGAGACCAGAGATTATAGCTAGAATGATCGTCTTTTATTGTCATTGTGATGAGGAGGGTATAACTTTGGGCATATATTTGTCCATGTGTCAGAGGGCGTGTAGTATTTATGAACCATGTGTACATCTCCGATCCTGCCATACGCACTAGAAAATGATGATAAATCTAGTGCCCAAATTGCAGGAAAAATAATTTATTTAGGCTAATTCGCAAGACTATGCCTACATGCTATTTAATAATAATAAAAAAACACAGCCTGTGGTTGTTGGGTCTCCTTCCACTCCAGGGAGCCAGTCCATAATGACTGAGGTCGAAATTGAGGACAATATGGAAGGCTACCAGCCAATAAAAACACCAAATGAAGGCTGAGGAGGGTCATTAAGGCTCACAGGCGCTGAGCTAAAGATGAAGAGCATATCTGACAGAGGTTACCTTTACTCCACTCCCAAATCCTTCAGCCCTTTGGTGTTTGGCATGTAATAAACCTGCCTAACATTAAAATCCCATTAGTGCCACCTAATCCTGCTGCTGTTCACGCTGCACCAGAACTCATCTCCGAGTGCTCCATCGTAGCCTGACCAGCCAAGACTACACACTTTTACTGCACTATACAAGGATGTGTAGTCTGGGCCACGCACTTCATCAAGTTCTGATGGGTCTGATTTACGGTGGATTTTGCAGCACGCTGTCCATACGTATTAAAACAAACATGACATGAGTTACAAGGGAAAAATCAAAGATCAGGACTGAGAAACACTGCTGATGTCTATGGAATCTATGGAATCAATCGGTAAAGCATTAAAAGGCCTGGCTGAGATTTTGTTGATCTAGTCTTTTTTGTGGAATTGATAGATCTCCACCAAGGTAGGGCACCGTTTACTGCTGACATTATAAACATTATAATGTGTGTGGTAATACCTGCTGCCAGTGCCCAATCCTGTCAGACCATGGAAGCTAAGCAGGTCAGGGCCTGGTCAGTACTTGGATGGGAAACCGCTGGAACACCAGGTGCCACAGGGGTGAATGGTTGGTGGTGGTTGGAGGGGCTGATGGCGCAGATTGGCAGTCTCACTTCTGTCAGTATGCCCCAGGGCAGCTGTGGCTACAATAGTAGCTTATCAGAGTGTGGAGTGAATGAATAATGCAATGTGAAGCGTCTTTGAGTGTCCTGAAAAGTACTATATAAGAATGATACATTATTATTTATCAGGGAATATAAATATATTTGTCAGCGGAAAGCTATTTTGGCTTTGTTGTCCATGAAAGTATTCGTGTGCTGTTTAGCCACAGCAAGTACTGCATACAGGGGGAACCAATGTTACATTTAGCTTGTTCTCACCAGGGTTAAAAATAATGACTTCTGACCATTTTGAAAGACAAAGAAGGCAAAAACCTCAAAGAGGACCTAACCCTAACCTGACTCTATTCCGATTCTTCAGCTGCAATGCATGCAATCTCAGGTGGATTGTCTGGGAACAGAAAGGAGATTTTATTGGAAATTTTGAGTTGTCTGCGCCGAATAGAACAGGCTAGTCATTTTTACGTGGATTCCTGGCCATTATTGGAAATTAAATTGCTGATAAACTTGCAAAGGAGGCTCTTCTGCAGAGTGAGGTCGAATACAAGATTTGCTTTGGGAAGCTGCACAGCATCAGTCTTTTTAAGGATGTGTGTAACTATGTAACTAAGTAATGGCAAAGGAAATAGATAATAAGGATATGAGAGGGAGGCAGTATTTTGGTTGTCAACCCGTAATTCAAAATCTCAGACTTCTGACTTCATCAAGCAGAACTAACCAAGTGAAATTACACAAATTAGACTGGGGCATTATGGGCTTGCAGCCCATTTAAAAAACAATTGGCCAACACCGAAACACCTTTCAGAATTGGGGCCTACTGTCTTTTCGTTCAAATCAGTGTTTTCGTCTGGCTCCAATTCATGTTTGATTGATAAAGCAGTGATTAGGGTCCTTCAATCCACCAACCTCTATCCCACAATATAAACTGAGCTGATATTATACTAGGGCCCTGTCCTGTCCTGGGCCTTGTCACTACACCCTACGGTCTTCTGTGAAATGCACACTTAATAGAAGTGCACATAAGGGTTCGAGTGTGTAGTCAACAAGCGTGCAAAAATTGCAGTATTGGGACTTTGGCGAAGTCTGCTTGGATGCAGGCTTCGCTGAAGTGTGGACCAATGAGACAGAGCTTCCTGTAGAATAGGGACACCCTACACCAGGCATGTCCAAACTCAGGCCCGGGGGCCAAATGCGGCCCTCAAACCAATGTTTCTTGGCCCTTAGGCTTCCTGGTGAACTGGCCCACATTGTCCTGATAAGTACTATTTACAGCACATTTCAGATTTTCTACAATTCCAACCTAAATAACTAACATTTTGGTGCAATACAGACCTGATATTAAGGCACTGAGACTGAATGTAGATGTGGCTGCGCTTAAAACATCAGATAAATGCAGCTTTTTTTAATGTTTCACGATTGATTTGTGGCCCACCGCTTGGTCTATATTTCAATAGGTGGCCCTCGATGGAAAAAGTTTGGACACCCTTGCCCTACACCCTTGTACCCGTTAGTGGGAACGCACAATTGACATGCACAAAGGTGGAGGTGCAAGTATTGGGACGGGGCCTTTTTAGTGCAGACAGCATTACACAGTTCCAGTCATTCTAAGAAGAAGGGAGCCTGGTGAACACAACACTACAATCTAACCTTCTACAAACCTGCGGAGTACAGCCGGTAAGGCCAAACTGGTGTGTGGGGCTGTTATATTTAAGTATTGCTGTATTGCTAAAAACTGCTAAAATGCATGATTGTCTGAACTAAGATTTTAGTTAAAACGTAATGCTTCATTATAAAGCTAAATTATATAATTTATGTTTAAAACTAGTTGCTAAAAAAATAGCTTAATAGGCAGTTTTGTCTAAAATGTATTCTCATGCTAAGACTAACTTATTCTATATGTATTTGTTTAATTTCCATGTATATTTATACCTGCTTTTTGGGTTTGTTTCAGGTGTTTTACCAACTTAACGGCAACAACTTCATTAAAGGAAAGTCTGTTCACTGGAGTGAATTCGAGCTACCCTCTTCAAATTAGAGGGCTGCAAAATAAACTTGACTGTTTGAGAGAAATGTTCACCATCATCTCAACACTTTGTCTGATATGAAGACAGGATAGAGCAGCTCTAATCAGGCCGGCTTTGTGTTGAACATCTGTGTGGTGCTGCTCGTGGATTGGCTCACAGTCAAAATCTAAGGCATACTATTGGTTCACCGCCGTGGCATTTGCAGGGATAAAAAGTGCTTGTGAAAACGTACAAGAATCTGGAATAGAAACAAAATGTATTTTCCCTCGATGGAGACCTATGTTTTTACTGTCGAAAGCAGATTGACACTGATTGCTTGTGTCGTCAGTTTTATAAATGAACCTGTCTGGATTTTAGGCCAATTCCTACAGTCAAATTAGGCAAAAGAGACGCAAAAACATTTCTGTAACACTTGGATCCTCGAAGATTGCCTGCCTCATTCGCTGACCCACCGCTCACCTTTCCCGTTCGATGTAGATATTAATATTGTAGACTGTTATATATGCTATCAGAATGTGGCAGCGCTTTCCCATTTTCGATGTGTTTTGAACTCTTTCAGGAGCAGATTTCAGTGCTCACCATAAAACACTCAAATTCACTGTCAAAATTGCAAATGTTGTGATCTCATCTGCATAACTTCTACAATGAAGTCTTTTTTCGAGGATAAGCTTCAGGGTGTGACAGTAATGACAAAACGTCTCTGTGGTGAACAGTTAAACAGAGAAAATAATGCTTTGTGGAGGTTGTAATTCATCAGTGCGCCAGAACGCTTCTCTTTTCTTCGTCTTCAAAAGGACTGTCCTCTTCTTCTTTCCAAAGAATCAATCTGAGCACAGAGACATTCCCTTTAGAGAGGTCATTAATGAAAATGAGAATGATGTCATACCGAATATAATGAAAACGTCACGAGTAAAGTAATTTCATCGAGAATGAGTTTGGTCTTTTTCCATGGTCAGCATGTGCATTGATAAGGTTTGAAGTGTTGATATTACTGGGTTTTTCTTTCTCTTCAAAGTGTCTCTTTAATGTTGTGTTTTATGAATTAATTCGAGAGTCACTTGAAGATGAAAAGTTGCTATGCATCATGGGGTGCTAACTCCACGCTGTGCGTTAGAACTGTGTATAATGCACAATCCAAACTCTGAGTGTCTGGAAAAGTGCTTTTAAGGCGATACACTAAAGGCACAATTATTTTTTTTTTTTTTTTTTTTTTTTTTTTTTGGGTCTGTTTGTGCTCTCAACATATCAGCTTTCATGTGTCACAAACATGTCCAATGTGCTCTTAAAAATGTTTTATTCTTCCCTTTAACCCACTTCATCCATAGAGTTCAATGTGACATTGTATCTTCAAAGGCCGTTTTCTTAAAATACATTTTTCTCCACTAGGGACATAAAGATCACCACTTAAAGCGGACTCAGCAAGATTTTGACAAAACGTACAGAAGAATTTTTTAATATCTAATTCTAAAACTGATTTATTGAAATTTTAAGTTAAAAGAAATACATTTTTGGGACAATTTTTATTCGAATCTAGTTTACTTAAAAACTAAATGAGAAATCCAAAATCCCCTCCGTAATTTTTTTTTGAAATTTAAACCTGGTTCTGTCCATTTTTCAAATTTATATGTGCCAAATATGGGTATTTTTGGAAATTTTACTCATAAAATGCCTTATTTCTACATGAAAACATGACATAATGAAAAACATATAATATATTTTTTTCTTACATATATGTGAGTAAACTACAGGAGAAGTTTACAAATGATTTTTTTTTTTATTAAGATTTTTTCCTAATCACCTGCAGTGTCTCACTTTAAGATGAATGTTAAGGCTAAGGGTCTGGACGTGTAGAACTGGTAAACCTGTTTTAGTCCTGGTTTAGACCTAGTTAGAAGCTAGTTTAGTCCTGGTTTGGACCTAGTTTAGACCTGCTTTTGACCTGATTTAGCCCGGGTTTAGACCTGGTTTTGTAAATTCTGGTTCAGTTCTGCAGATTTTTAAAAAGCCTTTCGTGTTACATGTCTTTTGTATTTCAAAAGCGTTGTGTATGTTTTTGGCCCTGAGGACAAAACCATCTGAAAAATCTGTCCCTTGGTTAAATAAATAGCCCTGGTTTAGAGTGTATTCTACATCAGAGATGCGGCTGCAACAAGATGACAGCATACCTACAGTTACTAAAATTGAATGAAAATAGTTGCTGCTTTTTGTACATTCTAATGAACATATTTCCATGTATTCTCAAATGAGCCAGGCTATATTTAGAAACCTATCCTTAACTTACTTTCAAATCTTTGTTTCTCTTAATTATTTAAATTTTGTATCTCATTTGACATCCAACCTGCTCCTCTGTGTGGCTCCTCAGGGATTACCTTCTGAAGCTGTATATACCATCTCCAATCCACTGTCACATACTCAGCTTTCTCTGTGCCGAATATCAAGACTTCAGTTCTACATCAAAGTTATAACATTTTAAGCCATTTTCTCCAGGGACAGAAAAGCTCTGATCACAAGAAAAATCTTCTGAACCGAGACACGATGGTGCATTACTTTGGTGTTTTGGGAAATTATAAGTTTGTGAGCTTTAGTGCTGCAGCAGCTCAGTAAGATGTTCCTCCGTTGAGTTGGCTGGAGTTTCGATCCCTGCAAACAGAAGACTTATTCAGATTGTGCCTTTGGGCAAGACACACGTAACTATTTTAGTAGCTTGAGACAACTCTCTGTTTCTTAAAATCTCAAAGTTCTCATGTATGTTTTAAAAGTCCATACAACTTTCCTCAGATCCATTTCAACTCAACAAATATGCGCTATGTTTTGGTATTTTAGTAAGAAATTATTTCATACAATGATCATTATTCAGTATTATTTACATTCAGTATAACCCTCAATATTAACCTAAAACAGCTTCATATTAATAACAAATCCATTGGCTTGTTCAAAACTGCAGCAGATGTTAGTTTGCGATGTTCCGTGTTTGGAAGAATACACTAAAAAAATCATGATGATATTTTTTTTAAATCCAAAAGAGATGTGTTAAAACATGTTTTTAAATGTTGATGATTAATTATCAGATAAATGTGACATACCTGAAAAAGTATAAGCCATGCTAAAATATTTTAAAAAATCATTACAGCCTGTTCACTGGTCTCTCCAAACGAGCTGTAAAACAGCTGCAGTACATCCAGAACGCTGCTGCTCAGGTCCTGAACCAGGAAGTATGATCACATCAGTCTGTGCTCAGGTCTCTGCACTGGCCTCAGGCTCAGAATAGACTTTAAAGCAGCTCTGATTGTGGTTTGTGGTTTAGTCCTGGTTAGAGCTGGTTTAGTAAATTCAGGTTCAGTTCTGGATTGGCACTTTTTTTTTAAAAGCCTTTCTTGTCTCGTTTTCTTTTTTGTATTTCAAAAGCATTGGCCGTCTGAAAAATTTGGCCCTTGGTAAAATAAAGTTGAATAGCCCTGGTTTAGAGCATATTCTGGATGGATCAAGTCTCTCCAAAGGCCAACCACCAAAGTACATCTCTGACATGTTAGTGCCATATGAACCATCTCAGACTCTGAGGACCTCAGGGACCGGCCTCCTGCTGGTGCCAGAGTCAGGACTAAACATGGACCGGCCTCCTGCTGGTGCCAGAGTCAGGACTAAACATGGACCGGCCTCCTGCTGGTGCCAGAGTCAGGACTAAACATGGACCGGCCTCCTGCTTGTGCAAGTCAGGATTAAACATGGACCGGCCTCCTGCTGGTGCCAGAGCCAGGACTAAACATGGACCGGCCTCCTGCTGGTGCCAGAGCCAGGACTAAATAATGCCGCTAAAAACTGGAACAGTCTCCCTGAAGATGTGAGACAGGCCTCTGCTCTGACAATGTTCAAATCCAGGCTAAAAACAGTTGTGCGTATGACTGACAGATTGTATGTGCACTTCTCTCTTTTAATGATTCTCTTAATAATGATTTCATATGTCTTTATATGTTTTCTGATTTTAATGCATTTAATTCTGTTGTGTAAAGCACTTGAATTGCCTTGTGTACGAATTGTGCTCTACAAATAAACTTGCCTCTCCTTACCATTAAAAGTCCAATAAAAAGCTCTCTACATTGCCCCAGTACATTACTCTTACTAAAGCCTCCCCAGTGCAAGGCAAGATCTGGTCACACTGTTAAAAGCCAGTTAAACCTTTATAGAGAAGAAAATAACCTCTACCACCCGGGCAAGGACAGCCACTGCACCTGCCATTATTTGCATTTAAACTAGATCTGCCATGGCTTATGTTAAGGTGCAACATTCCAGGTCGGCCATCTTCCCGAATCCCGTTTCAACTGGATTCAGCTAAATGTGGTCGGACACCGCCTACGATGACTAGATGGAGCAAATATCCTCAAATTACGCACTCTTTTATAGCCATCTGGACGGGCGACCTCCACGGGACAGGCGGGGAGTACACTAACGACACCTCTCCTGCTCTCCTGATGTTGTGTCGTCCGGCCAATCAGCTGACGCGAGATGGAGTGGAGTTCGGATTAGGTTTGTGTCAGGCTGTTGTGGAAGCGACCTGTTAGAGAGAGCACAACCAGAATGAGACCGCGCTGGATCCACTGATGGTTCGGCTATTGGATGGACCTATTGAGGCTCCAGCTTGGGCCATTTAGTGTTATCTAGAGCCTTGATTGCAAACCTTGTGTTGGGAAACGCTATTGTGCCTTGAGGTATTGCTAGGTGGTAAAGAGCTGTTGAAAACAGAACTAGTTCATTTTAAACTCTTTGCAGTAATCCATCTACCTACTACATTCTGAGTGCACAAATTATATGCTGAGTATATGGATTATGAGTTTCTAAGCATTTTCACATCTTTCAGAGGACAGAGCGGAGTTAACTGTCACGGTAAAGTTTATTTAGCATGCTAACAGCACACTTCCTGCTTCATGGGGAATAAAACTACGGTCTCATGCTCTTTTACAATATACTATCTGTCCTAGCAAATTTTATTACACAAATAAAATCGAGTGCAGCACCTTTAATTGTGTTTTGCTCTAAGATAATTTCTGAACCTGAAAAGAAAGCAAAATCACCGTTATTGCTAAAGGCGCTGTACGTGATTTGTACTGTTTTGAAACGTGAAAAACAGAACTAGTTCATTTTAAACTCTTTGCAGGAGTCCACTTACCTAATGCATTCTTCGCATCCAAATTGTTCAAAGAGTATAGGAATAATAAGCTTCTAAGCATTTTCACAGCTTTCAGAGGCCAGAGCGAAGCTTACTGTCATGGTAAAGCTTATTTAGCATGCTAATAGCACACTTCCTGCTAACATTCAGTATTTTTTATGCTTGGATTTGGTTTTGCTAACAATGAGGACGGAAACATTGTGAAAGACAGATTAGGACTAATTTGGCAATGGGAGTAATACATCTGGAAACAATTCTTTTTCCGGTCAAATAGTACTGTAGTTTTCTGCATTAGCTTGATTACGCATACTTGTACATTGACATTGATAATAAAATTGCCCAAATACCCCAAACTACTAAAAATAGGAATCGTCTGGTATAGATTTTTTGAACCAATAACAATATCCACTATTTACCTCGCTGCTGTGGCCGATAACCAATTATCGCCAATGTTTCGATTTAAAAATGCATAGTAAGGCAAAAAAATCTGTGCGTTCAAGTAAAGATCACAAATCAACTTTCACGGTTACGTATAGAAAATAATTAGATGCATGATTATGTAAACGTACAGCCATATTTTTTGCCAAATTGCATTGCTATATCCAATTTTACCCATTATTAGTCTGTTCAAAAAGACAAATCTGATGTACTGAGGACAAACTTGGATCACCGCTGAAAAAATATCGGTTTGACAATCCAATATTGGCCGATAATGTTACTGGAACCAATATATTGCCCATTCCTGACTAAAAACGTGCACTTTTCCACACTGCCCTGCTGAAACCTTTACTATAATGAAGCGGAAACATAAACTCAGCCAAGAACACCTATTATACCGACCTCGTACATGCTCTTCTATCATTTAAGATGCAGGTCACAAATCTCACCTTTTTCTCAACAATGTTACAGTCAGAGTTCTTTTATAAATCTTTCCTCAGCTCATAAAACGACCACTTTATATTGTTCCTGTTGTTTTAGGGAGTCTCCTGCAGGCCAGTGTTTCTAAAAATACTCTCTTCTAAACTCTGTCCACGTGTTCCAGCCACATCCATCACATCCTCGGTTTGCAAAACAGGGATACAGATTCTTGACCCCAGGGAGTATGAGCCTTGGGCAACAACTGTCAAGTGAAGTCTGTGAAACCAGAGCAGGATCTGACGCACTGACCCAGAGGTATTATGTGTTGTCTGGCAACGCCGATGAAGATTGACAACGTATGGACCATATGTTAAAAGGAGAAGCTGATTAGTGTCTTAAAATAGACATTACACATTTGAAAATAGAGACAGTTGTGCAAAGACACGGGAGTTAAACAGGTTGCATCTATGAAATGGTGCTGCACAAGCAAAAGTACTTCTCCTGCCTTGTTTGTGCAAACGTGAGAACATCATGCAGAAGAAGGTTGCGAGAAGCATTATATTGTGGGACCAGTTTTTAATTTGTAAATCAATGTTTTACAAAAAAAAAAAGTTGTATACAATTATATGTAGCAAATGTAACTGTAACCGTGTCTCATTCTCTAAATTCTGTAATGATTTTTGTTTAGATCTCTCCGGACAATCCAAATTATTTAGTTAAATCCATGAGTGAATTGTATAACGCAAATTAAAAATAAATTGCAAGCCACTTCTGGCAATATGTCAAGCCACATTAGTGTTTCCCGTCACACTGGTTGAAAATCAAGAAACAAGAAAACAACCACTTCACAAAAGCTTGCATCAGCTCAGAAGGTACTACAAAATGCAGTCAACTGTCCACTTTTATCCAAAGGCCAAGAATCATTCAAAGAAGGACACATATTCTACTACAGTGACTTTTTTGAGCTTTAACCATGTTCTAACAATGTTCTATCGTCAAAAACATACCTGGAGTTGATTCAGCTTTATTCACGCAACTTTGAGGAACGCTGCTTAGACAGTCCTCTCCTCGTCAACCATCAAAAACACTTCCTGAACTCCCTCAATCAATGACCCCCCCCCCCGCCGATTTTAGAAGTCGCTTATCCTAGAATCTTCTGCTGTTTTAAGTTGTTCTGAGCATTTCTGCTGTCTAAACACAAAGACTCTTACTCCGTGATAGCTTCGCATACCAACAGCACATCAAACCAGTGGGTATACACATGTGTAATTTCCTCTGCGACCAGTAGATGGAGCCACAGCTAAATTAATACGGCATCTTCCAAGGCAGTGATAAAGTTACATTGTTATTTGTTTGTTTCTTTGTGAAGTATATATATATATATATATATATATATATATATATATATATATATATATATATATATATATATATATATATATATATATATATATATATATAATTCTATATATATATATATATATATATATAATTCTATATATATAAATCTTTTCTTGAACACATATGGTGGATTAATATACAATCTACCTTCAGTTTACAACCGTTTGCTCAAACCCAGATCAAGGCAATATCAAGTCAGTCAAAGGCTAATGCTAGCAGAATAACAACAAAACTAGTCCAACAAATAAAACAGAGGGATTAACAGAGCAATAACATTAAGCAAACGGTGGACCTTCAAACCAGAAAAGTTACATAGTGCCCGTTTGACACCGACTATGAAGAGTGAATGAATAATTCAATTCAAACTAGAAGTGACCTCTGACGAAGGCGAAAGTCCTCCTGTGATGAAAAATGTGAGGTAAATGATCTTAGTGTGTCTTATTAGAAGATACTCTCAAGTTAATAATTACAAGAGGACAGAATGAACTTTCCAAATATAATATAAGCCGTTCCTCAGACGAGGGCCATAGTACTGGGAGTGTGTGTCCTAACTAGATGCTGACGATCGGAGGAGTACAGGGGCCTCGAGGGTTTGTATGATATCTTTCAAAACATCCAGAAAAGAAAACTGAGGCTTTTTAGCCACATTACCCGCCACAATGCCTTGCAAAGAATCCTTCTAGAAAGCAGAGAGGAGCAAAGTTGGGCCAAGGGAGAGCACGATTAATGTGGACTGACAACATCAGACAATGGACAGTAATGAACTATGATGAACGAGACGTCTGGCAAGTTGTGGCATCCGGCGCCACACAGGACGGAAAACGATGATGACATAAATCGGATCTATGTCTAACACAAACAGACAACAGAAAAAAGTACTTGTTACGTCACACAAACAATAACTTCTAGCAAGTTTAACTCCTCGATCTTGTCGTTGTTTATGACGTGATAAAAGTTGACAGTGTAAAACAAGCCATTTTACTGTTGCATCATCATCATCTTTCTCTTCCTCTCCGGCTAATGAATGCTGCAAAAATAGCACTGACAGCTGCTTAACATCCTCAGAGCACGACAACACCAGGCGATGATGACGGCAACAGCAAATGATTCTGCAAAAATGAGTCAGTCACGGCCAATAAAGACCATAAAACACAAGAGTAACACGAGAGAGTCCACCGGAGACTTGTATCGAGTCATAACGGTTATTTGACGAAAAAGGAAAAATCTCTGCTAGAAAATTCAACAGCGATCAGGACGTCAAAAAAGACACACACTTCTCAAGTCCACAGACGTCCAAAGGCTACACCGAAATTCAGGTTGAGAGGGGTCAGGGGTCAAGAGCAGCTGAGGAGGAGGCCAGTGAGCTGAAAGCAAAAGGCCGCAGGCGACTGACGAGATCTGAAAGAAAATGTGAAGAGGAGACGCTCAGATAGAACAAGGCAGAGATCGAGGAGCGCACAGGACATATTTTAGTAGTTGTTTTTTTTCTTCTTCTCATAATATCCATATTTCTGACTCCATTTCTGAAGATATGGTAACTGTGCAAAAAAGTTAAAAGGTCAATCCGTGCACTTGATTCAGACTCAGAAAAGCTTTGATGCTATTGTCATTGGGCAAGATTCACAAACCAGGAATGTACTTTGATGATTTGGGGCAACTTATAGTTTTGGTACAAAAAATCAAGCATAAACTAAAATATACTTTGATTAAATCTAAATTAAACATGTGCAGTATGGACACAATAACAGAGCGAAACTATGAGGGTAAATTAATTAGTGTGAAGCTGCGTTCTCCCTCCAGCCTCCAGAGCCAGTTTTGCAGCACTCTGTTGTTTGGTTTAAAGGGGATATATCACAAAAATATACCCATTTAGCCGTGATATAACATTTTTTCTTCCCTTAAAAACATATTCATATATGTATTTGGTTCCTTCACAAAGACTAGTCGTCCTGTAAGGAGTTATCTTGTCCCGAGAACTGCTGGAAAAAAGTAGCCAATACTAAACTCTCCTGCACGTGTCTCTTACAAGAGATGGTAATGTAACAGTGAAGGCGACGGGTGCCTTTCTGAAGCTCAAAGTGATTCATTCACATTCTTGTATTCCAGGAAGCCTTTTTTGCTTGAGTCAATGGTTGTCACAATTGCTTCCTTCTTCAGTGCACCAGCAGTATATGAATGGTGTGAGTGTAAAGTCATATTTGAATGGCCCAGGCCCCCAGACAGGTTTGCATGCTTGACAAAGGTTCTGTATGTGGTGGAAAGCAGCTCCCTGCTCAGGGCCAGGCTCTGGGTCCAGTGGCAGGGGTCTGACATCACCCAAACATACCAAATGTTTTCTTAATAAATCAAATATAGTCGTGCCTGAATTATACTTTTTAACCATGCGGCCGATTTCAGCGATTCACAAAAAGGCCTTTAGTAATTCCAAGTTTATTGAAAAGTGAAGCTATAGAGCAAGGCAATTTGTACAAGGCAATTCAAACTGAATAAAATCACATTCAAGTCTAAGCTATTTTTCTTTCTCTATTTTCACATTCTTTTTCCATCCTTTTTCCTCTTTTCTGCAGCTGCTTTTTCCCACATTTCTAAACATTCAAAATGCCCTTTTATTTTGAACTGTCTTTTTGGACAGAATTCTTTTTTCAGCGTCATTTAGTCTGTCTCTCAGTGCCATCAGACTGCTGTCATTCATCCTTCCATTAAATCCCTTCGCTCTCCACTCATCAATTTTATTCATAAAAATTACATTTTCTTTTCAAAAATCCTTGGCAGGACAATCTTTACTCGACTGGAATCCCATTTTGGTTTTTCAGGTATCACGAAATTAACAGGAACCTACTTCTGTAATGCATTGAATTCACTTCTATTTGCGTCTACGCTGCGTGTTAACATCTCTTTATGTAATGCACTTGTTCTGACTGTTTCTGTTATGCACTTGAAATGTGTGTCGAGCCGTGTGTCGATAAACAGGAAACGGGTCAAGCTAAGCTAGTTAGCTTTGTTAGCTAAGTGTGTCAGTTCAACAATTAAAGTTAGCATCTCTGCGAATACTGTGGTTGATCAAAGGATCAGGTCAGCCTTTGGTGAGAAAATCGGCTTTTTGCTGTTTTGAGTCTGTGCTCTCTCTTGTCCAATCTTCTCGCTCAAAAGAGTTCTGGGAGCTAAAAGCGGCCCTGACATTTTTGGAATCTAGACCTATCATGGCCCACTTTGGATCACTGAAACAGACTGGCTGTGGTTCACTTAAAGTAGAACTAAGTAACTTCAGCGACAGAGCTCCCCCTACAGGTCTCTTTTTTATTGAAATACGGAAGCACAATCACGGTGCACGGTGGCAGAGCGGCTAGAGAACAACCCTAACATCACACGATCTCTCTGGGTGGAGTCTGCATGTCCTCCCCGTGTTACCGTGGGTTCTCTCTGGGTTCTCCGGCTTCCTCCCACCATCCAAAGACATGACTGTGTAGGTTAATTGAGAACTCTAAATTGTCCCTAGTGAATGAATGTGAGAGTGAATGGTTGTCTGTCCTTGTCTCTGTCTCTGTGTTTGCTGTGACGAGTTGGCCACTGTCCAGGGTGTACCCCGCCTAAGGCTCAAAGTCACTGGGATAAGCTCCAGTCACCCGCGACCCCTAACGGGAATAAGCGGTAGAAGATGAATGAATGAATGGAGCACAATCACATACAAAAACATTTAATGTCGCCAAATATAAAAAAGTGATCTAAGGTTTCTCAGGTGACTTGTCTTTGAGTCTGAATCAGGAAATGTTGCTCTGACTTTCCGCTCCGAGACAGCACGGGGTGATGGTGTGGGCTTCAAACGCCCTGAAAATATGTTTGCAACCACCACAGACTTACAGAGATGTTTAAGAAGGTAAAAGTGTTACTTAGTTCTGCTTTAAAACAGTGGAGACACTTTTGGACTGCACCAAGCTGCTCTAAAGTGAACCAGTCAAAATGTGGTTAATGGGGAAGTGGCAAAAGAAAATTAAATCAACTGTTTCGTCGCTCATCCAAGTAGCTTCTTCAGTTAATTTGACAGAGAACTGGAAAGTCACTGCCTTATATGTACATGCCTTATATATACAAACACAAACAAATTAGAGATAGAGGCAGAAAGGCATGTAAAAGGCAAGAATTGATGTCTATTTTCAAGCATACAGTGGTTTTAAATGCACACTAGTTATCCTTTGAATGAAGATCAAAGGAAATATCTGAAAATACTATAAAGCATTTTTGTCTATATTGCCCCTGGTATTTCATAACCACCAGATTGTATTTTTGTCCAATAGAGATTAAAAAGGAATCTCCACACGTTTAACACCGTAACCCGGCTGAATCCAAATCTTGATATTCAGTAGTAGATAAAAGTAATTCTTCAGAAAACGATCAAAGCGCCGTCCCTATCAGATATGTGCGACGCTGTACTAACTTATGCACATTACCCTCTCCAAGCAAACCACACTGGGCCCAACACAGGAAAACCTCAGGAAAAGCCCAAAAGTGACTGATGCAATCTCCCCGACACTTCACTTCAATAGCATCATGAAATCACTCCCCATTTCCCCGGCTCCGTCTGCACTCGTGCCTCTCTTCTCAGGGTGACGAGGTGCAGCCGTATTAGAGACAGGCTTTGAACAAAACATCGAATATGAAGAAGAATGGGATATTAGGCGCTACGGCAGAGCTGTCGTATAAGCAGTTAAAAGTAGAAGCTGAAGAAGAGGGAGACGGGGAAGGAAACTGTCCCAACAAAAGGTGTTTTAAAGGAGGCATATGATACTTTTTTCCAGGTAGTTAGTATTGAACAATAACATAAGTAGATCATAATTTTGCGTTTTGTTCTTTGTAAAACACAATATTGATCTGTGGTAAAAGAAACAGCTCCATTAACTTTCTTTTCAAACCTGCTGAACTGATAAGCCCCGCCTCTTCATTGAGACTTTTCACTGTTACAAGCAACAAACTATGTTTTTATCTTTGAGACGTGAGTATGTGACATTTTAGAGCCCAAATAATCATCTGTAGTACAGGATGTGGGCGGAGATAGGGGGTAGGTGAAAACAGGAATTTTTTGAGCACTCGAGCCTTAGTTGCAGGACAATACAGGATTAACATTAACATTCAAGAATCATACAATAATACAGCTTTGAGTAAAATTATGATGATGAAACACAGTTGTAACAAGGTTAAGAGATCATTAAAGTTTTGTTTTCCCCTCCACAAGTTCTTGAAGAAACAGCATGTTGTGATCAAATCAGACCACTGCGTGCTGTCTGCATCTATCTGCATCTAGTCGCATAGACTACTGTAATGTCCTGCTCTGGTCTTCCCAAAAAGAGTATTTCAGGTTTACAGTGTGTGTGTGTGTGTACATGTGGTTGTGTGGGGTCTGGTGGTTGTGGGGTGGTTGGGTGGGATGTGGTCATTTATGGGAATGTTTTTAATGCACTGTAAAGCCCTTTGTGTTACATTTTTTTGTTTGAAAAGCGCTTTATGAATAAAGTTTGATTGATTGATTGATCTATAAAACATGTTAGTGATTGCAAACTTAGAAGAAAGAGCTGTGTTAACTGTGCCAAAAGATTTGAGAGAGTCAGTAACAGAAGATTTAAAGGTACCCCAGCTTCAAACAATAGTAAACGTTCACATTAAAGGGGACATATATTGCCAAATCAACTTTTGAGAGCTTTTAACCATGTTATATTGTATTATTTTATCATTTACCCACTCAGAGTTGTATTTAGAATGATTCATGTATGTGTGAGTGATCTTTATTGCTACTCGACACACGCTCACGGCTCTGTACTTCGCTCTCAGACTCAAACAATGACAGTAGGATTCAACAGGGGCAAACTTCACATGCACACCAAAATCTGATCATGATCTGATTTTTGGAATGATCAGATTATTGAAGTGTTACATCTGATGTGAGTAATCTGTTTTCTTCCTGTTTGCACACACCTGTGAAAACCAAAAAGAACATTGCCACTGTGTCACACGGTGTTTATGATGATCAGATTTCAAACAAACACCAAAAATCAGATCCAATTTTTCAGGTTTCTGATCAGATTATACTAGCTTTCTATCTTTTCTGGCCATATAAATGTTCCTAGTGATTTAAACCAGTGGCGTAGCCTGAAAGGGCAGATGGAAACCAGCGCCGCAAACCCATTTATGTTTTATGTGTTATATGTTTTTTATGTTTTAAGTCATTTTAGATCAATATTGCAATTTAAAATCCACTGGTGTCATAGATTAAGGCAAGGGACATTACAAAGAGTTTCTAAATAGGTCAGACATGGAGTTTGTACGACTCTGGTGGAGGTGAAGAGCTGAGGTGTGAGCACGAGGGGTGTGGCTCGAGCTGAAAGGTGAGTAAAGGAAGCCGGCTGATTGGCTGCGGTGGGGGAGTGTTTTTGTACTCAGTAGAGTTGGTTTTGCTTTAGAACTGTTACAACAATACTGCTCATTTTAGACCAAGTGCACAGCAGGGCTATTCAACTTTATTTCACAGAGGGTCAGATTTTTGAGATGGTTTTGTTCTCGTGGCCAGAAACATGTCCAACGCTTTAGAAATAAGAAAAAAAATTAACGCGAAAGGCTTTAACAACATCTGACAAACTGAACCAGATCTAAACCAGGATTTAACCAGGTGTAAACCAGGATTAAACCAGGACCAAGACTAAACCAGGTCTAAACCAGGATTAAACCAAGACCAGGACTACCCCAGGTCTAAATCAGGTCTAAACCAGATCTAAACTATAGGTCTAAACCTGTTCTAAACCAGGATTAAACCAAGACCAGGACTACCCCAGGTCTAAACCAGGATTAAACCAAGACCAAACCAATAACAAAAGCTAAAATATTTTCCATATTCTTGAATGATGGGTTGGGGGCCAGATCATGTCCTTTTGATGGGCCTGATATGGCCCCCGGGCCTTCAGTTGCACAGCCCTGGTTTACAGTATACCCTCTGCAGTGCATTAGATCCACTGCCTTTCCCCTCACTGTTGTATGCTCGTTCTTGTTGTCTTGTTTTGCGATTTTGTTTTTGTACAGAAACACCATGTACTGGGTGAGGGAGAAACTTTCTGCCACTTTGAAACTTTCCCTAACTTTTCGACTGCAGTTCTGGAGTGCTGCTTTACTTTCGGCAGTAATTGATTTGTTGGAACAGTAGTATTTCCTAAGGTCACCCACAGATATGATTGGTATTCAGTTAGCAGCAGAGAGTCCCAGGGCGTCTCCCTCAGATCATGTCTTTCTCCTCCTCCACTCTCCTCAGGAAATGTCTGCTTTCTCCCTTTATGCTGAAACTGAAGCCTTAATATGTAAATAATATCAGCAGAGCGAAAAGACAATATAGCATGCTTTTAAAACAGTTTGTGAAAGCACACTGAGAAAACAATAAGGCATGTTGTTGTCAGAATCTCAAATTTAGCAAATGAAATGAACAATATTTAAGAACTTTAAGAACAGTGTTTACTTTTGCTGTGCGTGACATGAATATAACATACTGTACATGGAAAGGCTAGTGATTCAAAGTGCTTTAACCCTCAGTTCACCCTAGAGCTATTTTTTGTCCTCAACCATTTCTTCTGTGTCTGACGATGCTCAAACTTTCCTGAGTGTAATCATTTTTGAAGATGTTCCTTTTGGCTTTCTCACTTTTTGAAAATACCCTTCTAGAGCTGAGTTAAAACAAACATACTTGAGATCTGTTTTGTCTCCTGGCTGTAAAATCTCTATACGTTCATATTTTTTCCTTTGTTAAAAACTCAAAATCATAGAACTACTTCTGCTAGACACATACACGCCAAATATATGTCATAATTATAATGTTTTGACACTTTATTAGCGTTATGTTTCAGAAAAAAAATCCCCTCTGCTGCAGGATTTTTGACAAACACATTCCAAACTGATGGGTGAATGATCCACAGTAAAATCTTTAAGAGGCGTCTTTTCGTTTTTATGTAGTGGCAGTTTTTCCCAAAAAAAATCACACTTGTGGTCCTAACAGCCAGCTCTACTATAAATGGCTCACTATATTGACCTTATTCTGCCCCGCCCACTTTTGCAGTTTTTTGCACTTTTGTTGTAAACGCACTTTCGTTTGAGGAGAACTCCGTTAAAGCTAATGACGAGCGAGGGAAAAGTCTCGCCGCTAAAATGTTACATAAAGTAGGTTGATTTGTGTGAAATGTTTAATGAACACGAGCAACAACAAGTCAACAACGCAACGATTTCCTGGTCAGTCTGAAAACGTCTTTTTAGTCCATGTAGAACTTATTTTCTGTTGAGCTCGTTTGCTCCATGTAAACTAATACAACGGAAACAAGATGGCGGCGCGTAAGGCAACTTCCGGAATAAGGTGAATAGTAAAAGCTCAAAATCACAGAAGCACTTCTGCTCGACACACACATACCAAATATATATTATAATATTTTTAACCCTTTATTGGCCAATATAATTGCAAAAACCTCATAGCCATTAGAAAATTACAACATCTTAAATATTTTCCACAAAAGCCTTCCAAATGTTCACAAGCCCCTGAGATACGCAAATGATCCGCAGTAAAGTAGGTTTTTCCCCAATATCTTACGTTGACTCTTGTTTGTTTAACACTGAATTATTCTAAACAAATGCTACGCACAGGGAGTAGTCGTTGATCGCCAAAAAGTCTTACTTACTTCCTTTGGGATCTGAACTTGGGAAACGAGCTGAAGTGAAGAGATCCAAAGGTGGAGACGTGTTGTGACCCTCGCAGCCTGAAGTCAGAGTGTTTATCAGCGTCCAACACATCTAAGGAGAGTGGGAGGAGCCCAGGGCGTCACCGGTGGACTCTGAGCCCTGACCTCAAGTAGGTAGGATTATTTTTCATTCAATAGTCATTTATTTACTGACTAGTACTTGATTTTATTGCAAAAGTGGGCAGGTTTGTGCTATCCAACGATCTCTTAATACGAGCTTGCCTGGGGCTTGAATGCACTGCTATGACTCACTGTAGCAGCTACCACGCTTTCTACAAGAGTTTGTGCTCATTTTTTAATTTCCATGACTTTTTTATAATGATAGCGGCTCGTGATTTATTCGGTGAGGTTCGTTTCAGGGCCTCAGCTTGCTTACTGCGTAGTTCTTTGCAGATGTTACAAGGCAATTAGCAAAGACCTTTTCAAATGTAGTCACTTTATTTGTGCTTTTGGTTTGTTTTTTGTTGTTTTGCCGGATCCGAAACTTTTGTGAGTGAAAGAAAACTACTCCATGTGTTTCAAGTGATAGAGTTAGGTAGAGCTAGGGTTGTAGGGCATGGTTTTTATTTTAGATTGTGGTTAAGGTCATGGATTTACTTTCAAAATATCTTTTAAGTGTGAGAAAACATAGCTCTGGGAACAACTCTCTGCAAATATTGCCATCAGCTGTAGTCAGTAGTCTTGTTGGTCTCCTGTTAGAAGGACAAATATTACGCAAATTCAACCTTTTTGTTCCGTCATCAAAGACATACCTGGACTTATATTTACCTTCATTCATGTTTGTTTGATGAACCCTGTTTAGAAGGTTGTCTCACCTCCGAGCGTCAAAAACACTCCATTCTAAATTTCCCTGATCGGTGATTAAATATTGTACAAAATGGGCTTTTTTGAGCTTTTAACCCTGTTCTATCATTTTTCCGTCATCAGAAACATACCTGGAGTAGCATTTAGCTTTATTCACGTTTTACTTTGATCAATCTCCTCTAATTTTCTCGATGTATGACGTTTTTTCAATAAGTTACGTGGCTCAGAGAGTCTTCTTTTCTCTCTTAAAATGCCTACGACAGGTTGGACTACTCATTTCACTTAAATGCAGTTCAGATAAATATATTTGAATTTTTTCCAAATTTTATTCCAGTTTAGCCATTTTTGAGGTATTTTTGTTTTACTTTCTGATAATAAATGAGGAGAGGAAATTGACTTGAAAACAACCTAGCAACCACACGTAATATAATGTCATAGATTTTTTAAAAATACATTTGACAAATAAAACATTTAATTAATGAATAAGGGTTAAAAAAAAAAGTAGTCTATTTTGTGTAAATTATGTATATTCTTTGTTTCCCTAGTGTGATGTCACTTCCTGTGTTTACTTCCCGTAACTTTCTACAGATTTTTCAACTTTTCTCCACAAACAGCTACTTGATTGGTGTAAAACTATAATTTATATTTACAACAGCTATTAATACACCAAATAAAGCCAAAATGAGAAAATCATGAAAACCTGTCATGCACATGCGTATGTCCTGCTCAATAACACGGCTAGCATTACGAGTAACGTGTTTTTAAAATGCCTCTGCAGCCAGTAGATGGAGCCAAAGTTAAGTTACTATGGCTGTGACAAAGTTATATTGTTTTATGGAAAAACATTTTATTTTTACTTCTAAAACATGAGACGTCAAAGTAAAGATACTCAAGAGCAGGTTTAAAGGCCAATGACAGAACAAATAATACACAGTAATATCTGTCCGTTGAGACTCGTTCTGAGCATTTCTGTTCTAAAATCACAATCATCACAACTGCGTGGCTGCATTAGCATGTAGGAGGCTATAACCAGTAGATGGAGACAAAAGTCAGCTCCTGGCATGGGAAACACCAGAGAAAAAGTCATTTTGTTATCTTTTTTCTAAGTTTTAAAACATGAGATGCTGAAAGTAAAAGGTACTCAAGAGCCAATAAAAATCCAAATAATGCATAATAACTGAGATACCTGTCATTATGCATTATTTGGTATAATAACTGGATGGTTGTAGTAAAATCAGGTGCTCTTCCACACACAATTCAAACAGCAGAAAAAACAGATCCAAGGCGCTCCAGTTAGTATGCAAAAAAGAAGTCTTAGAGTCTTCATCTTAAATCCCAGACCTTAGATTGATCTTGCAGTTGGTAGAGCAGGAGTTGTTCACCTGACCACTGCTGATGACCCGGAGTGCTAACGGTGCAGAGAGACCGTGTTAACAAGCCTCCCTGAGCCTCTCTGACAAGTGCTAACCTTGTGCACTCCACCTCCACAATCAAGCCGTTTCTACATCAGGAACTGCACGGAAAACTCTGGTACTAAAGGTTCTTTCTCACCAATCCGACGTCGCCACCCCCGTCATGGAGTCATGGCGACAGCCCGTCTCCTAAAGCTATTTTCTCACTGGAGTGATGTAAATGTAGCAACAACGGAGAAGCTTTCTACAACAGCAGGCAGCGCAAGTGGTTTAACTGTAAACAAACTAGTTCAAAAGGACATTTCATTATGGCAGTTTCAATAAGCTATTCACCTTATTCTGCACCGCCCACTTTTGCCTCTTTTTGCCACAGATACGCACTTTTGTTGTAAACGCACTTCCGTTTGACGAGAACTCCGTTAAAGCTAATGACGAACGAGGGAAAAGTCTTGCCGCTAAAATGTTACATAAAGTAGATTGATTTGTGTAAAATGTTTAATGAACACGAGCAACAACAAGTCAACAACGCAACGATTTCCTGGTCAGTCTGAAAACGTCTTTTTAGTCCATGTAAAACTTATTTTCTGTTGAGCTCGTCTGCTCCATGTAAACTAATACAACAGAAACAAGACGGCAGCGTGTACGGCAACTTCCGGAATAAGGTGAATAGTCCTGATCATAACATGTGCACATGGGATCACATGCAGATCAAATGGACTGGATTATTACACGATTACACTTATGTTTAGAATTATGTTACACACGTGACGACAGAAGCAATAACTAGTGAACAACAGGTTGACATTTATTTCTGTGAACACAAATAAAAATAGTTTTGTTGAGTAATGGCTTTAAAGGTCCCATAACATGCAAAATCGACTTTTCAGAGGTTTTAACCTTCCTACAGTGCTATTTGGGCCTCGTATGTTGTGCCCAAAGTGGTTTTTTGATTGATTCCCACATGCTTTCGCTAGAGAAGTGTCTTTTCCGTCCCCCTCGGCTGAGCAGGCAGACGGGGGCTCATCCCATGGATGATGCGGCTTCCCATGGATGACGCGGTGTTTAAGCCACGCCTCCGGGAAGCGCGCAGCCGCAATAATAAAAACAGCTAATGCTAATGCTACACAGTAATTACACGATGGATACGACAGATCGAAGAGTTAGCTTGTTATTTACCAAACGGCAACGTCCGTCGTCGAGGTACTGGAGCACGTCAAACTCCAGGTCAGATCCAGGACGTAGGACTCAGCACGACGCACCATCAGGACGGATAAAAGGTTTATTCCCGTGTTTGTGTATCGCTGTTTACCGGAGCACACGGCGCATGCGCACTATCTCCGCTCTAGGCTTCGGCACGAGTTGGGCGGGGGAGGCGCGCGAGTTGGGCGGGGGAGGCAGCCTGCTCTCTGTTCGGGGGGGTCAGATCTCAGAGTGAGCCGTTTGCTTTTGCAAGGAGGGGGGCCAGTCCAAGAAATGGGTGTTTTTTGGAAACTGTTATGTTATGGATATTGCACAACGCAAAATTTTATCAACAAAGCCCTTAGAATAGACTGTGTAAAGGGCAAAATAGCAGAATATGGGACCTTTAATGCGCTGACTGTACACAGCTTATGTCTGAACTAAGCTTCTTCTGCCTTATGACCATGCAGACTAATATTGTAGTAATTACACAATTATATGCTTCACTTCTGTTCTGAACCTGAAAAACAGGTTCCTAAAAATAACCTTGAACCTGTCTACAAATGTATTTTCCTTCATTAATTCACTCATTTGTCTATCATTGGACCAGTATTTGCAATCGCATGTACCTTGTACACATTTATGAACAGCAATATTGCCTAAGAACCTAAACACCACGCTATCTGCTTCAGAAAGAGCTTCAGTTTGAAATGAAGCTCATTTTAGCCAAATATTTTAGGAAAAACAGGTCAGAGTGGCAAATGGTTAACAAGATTTTGACGAAACGTACTGAAGGATTTGTTGATATATAATTCTAAGCCTGATTTATTAGTGTTTTAAGTCTAAAAAATAAGATGGAATATTGACCAATCTTCAGTTAGATCAAGTTCACTCGAAAACTAAATAAGATATCCAAAATCCCCTCTGTAAATGTTAAACTAATATGTGTCAAAAATGAACGAAAAATGTAAACCTGGTTCTGTCAATTTTACAGATTTACTGCCTTATTTCTACATGGAAATATTACACAATGAAAAACTTGCAATCCATTATTTTTTTAGATTTATCTATACAATTTGATATCTTTAAATTTATGATTCTTTCCCATTCACCTGCAGTGTCTCACCTTAAATAACCCTACATACATTCAAGTGTGACTTTTCTCTTGAATTGTTCTGGAAGGAAGGTTTTGTATTTTGTTGTTTTTATTTCTTTTCTCTTTTTGTGTGCGTGTGTGGTCACAGTTTCATACATTTGATTCATATGTTCAAAACAATTTTAAACAGGGGGTTTGGGGGTTCTTCCCTTGAAAAATATTTCAGAAATCATACCATATTTTCCACTTGTCGGTGCATGTTCAGCTGATTTAAATACATGATGTTCATTTGTAATTTTATAAAGTTATATTTTATTTACTGTTTAGCTTTATTGGGGGTGGGGACTTGGGCAATTAATACTTTTGAAAAACCAAGACTCTTTTGAGGGTCTTTTTCTCATATAAAAGTAAACTGCACCACTTTATTGTGTGATTGAGAAAACTGACAATCCGACACTGCACAGATTATACATTACAAACCCTGTGTCTTGCCATGAAGCTGCTTTTATCTTTCTCTAGAGAATTTATCTTAACTAGAGTAAATAAAAATCAGGTACAGGGCCTTTAAGTCCAACACACGAGCTATCAAAGTAACCTTTTATACATAACACTGCATACTAGAGTTGTTTACTGCTGCTGTAGAATGGGCGCTCATCCATTTTGGACAGGATTCAAAGTAGCTTATAAAAGTAGAAGAAGAAGAAGAAGGAGATATTGCTCTGAATGAGGAATGATGCCTGTAATAAGCTGTAATCCTCCTGGGTGTGTGGGACGACATGTTTCATAGATTCATATTTAGAGATGAATTAAAAAGATTCTGAGCCTCATAAATAAAGGCTTGTATATGCCAACAATAATATCCCTCCCGGAGCTAAGCTAATGGGATCAGCCTGCTTGTCTCGCATTGCACTAATGTACAGCAAATTAGAAGACGTTCAAAAGAGAAGTCTTCAGCTTTACAAATCTCTGGCTCCGGTTTCAGCTGTTAAATCATCACGTCTTCAAGATCAATATAAGCTGATGATTCCAAAAATGTAAGCAGCTGCTGTTATGGCAAGTTATTCAGGCACTTGTTTTATTTGTGCGTATTGGTTCATGCCAGACACGTGACTGGTACATGCTGATTCTGGTCGCTAAAGTAAAGAAATGTAAACTCTGTTTATGTATATAATGAAAGAAAAGAAATGAATAATAATAATACCAAAAGGAGAAGAAAAAGGAAAAAAATAATATTGTAACAATAAATTATTTGTCTGCGTTTAGCGTTTTAAATATTTTATTATTTTTTCATTATATTATATATATATTTTTTATAATGACAGAATTTTGACATCCCTAATACCCCCAAAGCAGCATAGATCTCATTATGCCGGCGCATGAATAGACTGAAGAAAGTGTACATTATTTGTAGCTACAGTTCAACATAAAGTAGACAGTAAGTACACATAAACATATCTCTTTATACGGAATATCAAAGTTTCAAGAAAAAAAAAATGCCTATGTTCTAATATCAGTCCTGGTCTTTACTGTCAGCTGTGGCTGACAGTAAAGTTGTACAGAGTTATATAAGAAATGCTAATAATTTACTAGTATTGGTGATTAGCATACAGGTCAAACGTAATGGACTCCAAAGAAGTCTTTTTACAACTAAAATATGGCCTGTAAGTGTCTGATTTTGAGCTTTTAGTTCTTACTTTGATGAAGGTCTTTGCCAGTTCAAAGTCTGTCAAAAGTCGTGAAAAAGCCGTTCAAAAGCTCTGATATCTGACTGCTCTGTGTGTTAGAGGCAAAACCCAACAGCTTTCAGGCAACAATTGCGCTTATAAAAAGGCAAAAGGTACAAATAGTAAACATTGTCGGCAAGATATCCATTTGGAGTTTGCAGATTAATCAAGCAGAAAATTCCACGTGGTGTTAATTCAAGAAGCAGACCTGCCTCTCTGTGTATGTACTTTAAAAACACAAAGAAACGCTTCCTAGGAAAGATGGTCAACCGGTGAAAGATGTATTTTCAGTTTTTGTCATGGCGGGATTATTGAATTTATAGCGATGGGAGATCAAAAAATGAATAATATTGGAACTGTTGGAATATCGAGTATGTCTTCTGTGTTTAAAATGATTCAAAGTAACATCGAAAAGGGTTTATTATAAATGAAATGCACAAAAACATGAAACATATTCTTCCAAAGTGATATTTCTGGCCATTTGCGGTATACCATACAATTCAAAAGCAAAAACTACACCCGCGGCGTGTGCTACGAGGCTTTGGACGTATTCTCAGACGTTGTTGTGCGGTTTGGTCACTGAAGCCGTATACCGCGATCCCGTAGCGATGGTAAGTAAACCTCTCCTGCGTTAGACATCCAGGACTCGTTAGAACCACACTTATTTTTCCTTAACGATACACTTTCAAAATGCCGGTTTCAGCTCCTCCATTCCTTCACGAAGCCTTCACTTTCCTCCCGACTCGCTCTGACCTGCAGAGACCTGTAGACCGGAATCTAATTATACAACAGCTTCATCCACCCCCCAGCCCTGCACACTGCCTTCACTTCGCCTAATATCCCATTCCTCTTCATATTCAATCTTTTGTTCAAAGCCTGTCTCTAATACGGCTGCACCATCGTCACCCTGAGAGACACACGAGTGTAGACCGAGCCGCGGAAATGGAGAAAGATTGCATCAGACGGTTTTGGGTCTTTCCTACAGTGGAGGCTGAAGTGATTGGATAAGTTTTATTCTAGGGTCACTTGGATCAACCCCGAAAATCAGCGTTTGGGTTTTGAATGCTCTCGTGATGGGGGCTTATCCAGGGAAACGCTTCTGATTTTCTATTCTCTGCAAAACATCCGAAGCTATTAACCAACGAGCTTTTTGTCATTTTGAAAGGTGACGGGGAAAAAAGGCAAAAAGGAAACCGAAAATAAAGTTGGGAACAGATTTTGATTGTTGCTTGGTTATGTGTAACCCAGTAGAGAAAACGTGACTTATTTCTCTCCTTATTTTTATGTACTCATTTTATTTCGAAAACTATTATTTTGGTAAGAGGAAGTGCGTCTCCTATCTCTTCGAGTTTACTTCCTGTTTGGTCAGTCACGTTGTGTGATAATGACTTTCTCATTTGTCAAAAGCAAAAAAATAAGCCTTCTGAAGACGCAATCTCAGTTTTACATTAGTCTTCCGTTCTTTTACACTTTGGACACACAAGAGCCAAGTAGTGTGGATGATCCTTGATGTGTTAAGCTAATATATCATCTTGGTGAGTGTATGCTCATGTGAATCAATGAAAACATGGTCAAATACTCTAATGGTAATTGAGAAAATGTGTATATTATTTTAAAAGTGTACTCCACGTGTGAACCGGAGAGTCCGCGACAGTGCTTGTTACCGTGTTCATGCTAAAACATCGTCTTGGTGAGTTAACGCGTGCTTACTACTGTAACATGGGGAAAACAAGAACATGCTAATCGCGAAGCTAATGCTAATCTCAAAGCTAATGCTAATCGCGTGAGTGGTAAACTACTACTTAAAATCCATGTGAAAATTATATCTGCTTGTTTTATGGTTTTCTAAAGCAAGATTTAAGTTGACAGCATATGTCACCACATTGTTATTTTGTTCTGAGCGGTTTGTGATCAATTTTGATGTGTATTTAGCAACATTTTGATGCAACGTAATGTTGATCTATCCAAAAGTTTAAAGGTGTACCATTGTATTCATTGTTTTATTACCTGCTTGGTAGTGAAAATTATTTCATTTCATTTCCTGATTTACAGAAGCTTAAAACATGGTTAGAAGTTAATTATTTGATTGTTTAAAAATATTAATCACAAAGTACATGGTTATATAAGGAAGGAGATAAAAAGAGTAATTCATATTATTGTTATTACATGGATTAAAACCAATTTCATGTGCAACAATGATATTTTGAATTTAAAACATGCATGTATATTATTGATTTTATAAAGTAATACAATCATTGATACTTGATAACAACTAAAGCTATAGCAACTGTGAGAATTAGAGATTGATACCAGACTTACTAGCTGTATACTATAATATTAGTTATTGTTATGCAGGCTAGGTTTTTTTGGTCGGTTAAGATGACTCCGGATTGGATACTGGATTCTCTCTCATCAGAGATGGTGAGCCTATGCCCAGATTCCAGAACCCAGAACCACATCCAACTTGTGTTTCTTCTTGTTGAATCTTCATTGTGGTAACCACACGAACTGCCACAACTCAAACGGAGCCCTTTTCGAACCTAACTAAAGAACATTGACTCTGACTGAAAGACTTAATTTTCGAGCTCAATAGGACTTGGGATTATTGGAATGGTGTGATCAAACTGAATGTAAACTATAGAATGCCGGCTGATAAGTTGTAATTTTTTTGTTTTCATTTTATTGTTTTACTTAAATACAACTATAGTTGTTGCTCATCTCTGTCTCCAGCCCTTTCATTTTCTCACTCACCACAGTATTCCTATTGTAGCCCTTGAGAACCTAGTGCATGGTCCAACATACTAGATTACTAATTTTACTATTCTTGAGTCGGGGGTTACATATGGTTAGAGTAAATGTAATGATAAACAGCTAGTTTGATTCTATGCCATCAGTATGTTTAACTGTCAGGATTTCCGCAGGGCAAAAAGCATTAAAAGTCATTCAATGACTTGGCAAAAATAAGGCCTTAAAGGGAAAATATTATGCTTTTCTTGTATTGTTATTAGCCTTTAAACCTGCTCTTGAATACCTTTAATTTGCCTTCTCATGTTTAGTAACAAACAGAAAAAATGTTTCTTATTCATTCTATGACAGGTGTCATCTGCCCCTATGAAATTACACTTACTGCACTGCACTGAGTGCATACAGGCAGCAGCTCTAGCACAGTCTAGTGAAGTTAGTGCTGAAAAGACGTCATTGTCCGGATTTGCTACAGCAGTTATTGTGTTTAGAGGCAGAAATGCTTTAGCGAAAAGTTTAGCTATGATTTAAAGACTTAAAACAGCAGAAGATTCTCTGAGAAGTGACGTATGAAGTCTGACAATACGTTTGAAAATCCCGGAAGTTCAGCAAGACGTCTGTTTGATACTCAGAGGGGGCAGGATTTTCTAATAAACATTCCTCAAAACAGCGTGAATGCAACTGAATGTTACTCCTTATGTTTTTGATGACTGAACACTGTTAGAACATGGTTAAAAGCTCAAAAAAGTCACTGTAGCAGAATATGTGTCCTTTACAATGCATTAAAAAGCATTCAATTCAATCCCTATAGGCATTCAATTAAAAAAAACAAAAAACATTTTGACCAAAAAGATTTATCCATCAGAACAATACATATAAATTACTTGTCCAAATATCAATATATTGTGATACTAAATCTGGTGCTACAGTATCGATGTAGTGGACTGCTATATCGCCGTGTGTAATGTTTTTGTATAATTTACCACTTGTGACAGCTCCACAGTTTTGTTGCTTGTTAAGAGAAAGTAAACTTGTTTGTACAAAACATTTCACATATTCAGTGTTGGTCTTGAAAATAGGCATATTTTCTTGCGCAGGTCATATTTTAACAATGAAAAAAAAAGTAAAGTTTATTTGGCTCTCAAAAAATAGTAATATATTGTAGAATATCATGAGCAATATATCGATTATCACATATATCGCAATCTGGTGATAGTATTGTATCGTGAGTGTATCGTATCCAATCAATCCAATGAGGGACCCTGTGATTCCCAGCCCTGATATAAATACACATAAAGAGAAGAGCAAATAAAGACTCCTTTATTGGCCTGAGGGGAATTTGCACGAATACAGAGGACTTTTTCTTAATTTATTGCTTTTTCTCCACCATCTGATCAAAGGAAACCACCACCAAAGCTTTAACCCTCTTATTTCCAGTCAAAGCAACCATTCTGAGATGAATCAGGATCAGCTTGTAAATAAAAATAGTACCCTAAAATGAAAAAAAATATATAAAATTCAATAGTTATTTTATATGGATTCCGCCTGGACTTTTACAAGTTACTACATATTTAGTTAAAATAGTTCCAGCTCTGAAAGAGGACTTGTCGAACCCATCAAATGCCCAAACTAGTGTCAATCAGACCATTCTCCAAAGTCCAGCTTTTCTCTTCTTTATATTTACCAAACACATGCCGTCCAAACACATTCTAAATAGTGAATGAATGTGAGAGTGAAAGTTTTTTTGTGTGTGCCTATGTCTCTGTGTTACCCTTGCGACGAGCTGGCCCAAAGTCACTGGGATAGGCTTCAGTCACCCGCGACCCCTCATGGGAACAAGCGGTGGAAAATGAATGAATCTAGGCGGAATTGAAAATCTGATATTTCTCTGAGCAGAGCTTGTTCCCACTTATAAATCAGACAGAGGCCAAAACTACAGAGCCTACTACAGAAGTCCAATAGTTTGTGCACCAAAGTGTTCAGAAACAGCTTTAGTTTGAATTGGGGCTCGTTTTAGTCAGACGTTTAAGGTCAGCAGCTGAATACTCTGTGGGGCAAAAGATGTGACGTCTCTGTGGGTCTTTATTTGAGACCTCACAAACCTTCGCCCGGATGGTGACTGTCCGCCGCAATCTTCTGAGCAAGAACATGGCCCCCCTTTGAAACAGTTTTGAGCTTTAACTTGCACGGATTGCATTGCTTCCTGTGCCCATTTGTGTTTGTTTGACATATATAATTACTATAGCTTAAAGGACAGATATTATTCAAAATTGACTTTTTTGAGCTTTTCGCCATTGTTTCATCATCAAAAACATACCTGGAGTAGGATTTAGTTTGATTCATGAATGCTCCTCCCTCCAACACTGCGTTCTGAACTCCTTCCATGTGTGGCGTAGATGATGCTGACGTCATTTATCCCAGAATCCTTTGCTGTTTTAAGTCCTTAAATCATGGCTAGACTCGCTCTGAACATTTCTTCCGTCTAATCACGGTAACTGCAACTTCGTCAGATCCACTCTTTACTGCAACGCATTGTGGGTATATATTTACATGTGTGTAATTGCCTCTACAGCCAGTAGATGGAGCCACAGCTAAGTCAAAATGGAATCTCCAAACGCAGCGATAAAGTTATGTTTTTCGATGTAAAACCATTTTATTTTTAGTTCTAAAACATGATAAATCAAACTGAAGACACTCAAGAGCAGGTTTAAAGGCTAAAAACAAAACAAAAAATGCATAATATTTTCCTCTAAAATAAATAAATGGTGAGACCTCAGAAACCCCTGGGCCACTTGTACAGAGAGAGAACACTGTATAGAGTGTCAGACATCTCCCATCTTCTGTTTGAGCTCCCACACTCTGGGAGGCGCTATTGAGCCATGTTGTGGCACACTTTTGGGTCCAAAAAGATACCACGGCACACCACCTACCACAACAACATTACCAAATCAGACCATCTAGTACAAAATATGGTAAATAATGTTTGCGCCTCTGTCTAATCCTTTAAATGTGTCAATAGTGATGGTTTTAAGTTATTTTTTGGTGCAGAAGTGGCTCAGGACACTCCAAAAAGGAAAATTAGCCAATTACATCTGCATTTGTGAATCTATTAACTCAAATTGGGCAATTTTCCAAGGCCCATCTGGCAAAACCTCAAGGCACACCACTGTTCTCCGGCACACTGGTTGAAAAACAAGGCTGCAGAGTTCCACTGGCAACAAAGTCTGTTTTTAAAAAGTCTTTTGTCCCCATGTGCTGTGGACTTTCTAAATGCAGCGGGAGTTGGAGCACGTGAGCCACTGAAACGAACTCTATTAAAACGAATGTTTTATAATGTACTTCTTTTTATATGGCTACGAATGTTTCTATTTATGTTGTCTTGTGCTGTTTTTATGTGGCCAAAGATGAATTTCTAAACAAGAAAGCAAGTGGCCGACAATAAAAAATAAATTCCATTCCATTCAGAGTGTATTTGTCGGCCAAAAATGGAAATGCCGTTCATTTGTTTCCCTGAAATCTTGCTTCATAGCCTCACAATCTTATCTAGTTTTTGTTTTGCAGAGACAATGCTTCGCCTCGGCAATGAATGCAGAACGTTAAAATGCTTTCAATAAAACTTTTGCAAAACAGTCTCATTGTTGTGCTGTCAAAAATCAGGGGTTGGAGTAGAAAGTAACGTCAAAATCTGTCTAAATCGTTACCCATGTTCCCCAAGTACATAGAGTTATATCTTTTGAGTTCTTACAGTACTGCAGGAGCAATCTGCCCTGATGCCCCACAATCCTTCCTGTCTCCTCCTTCTGCTTTGGTTTATCGCGTGCCTCATGAAAAAACCTTCTGTCTTTCCAGTAGCTCTTTCAACATAAAAGCTCCAGCGTTTACCACCTGCAGAAAAGTCCTTCTTATGAAAAGGTTGGACAATGAGGTAGTGCGCAAACAGTAGAAAGCCAAGAAGAAAACTCAGGTGGCTCAGGTGATTCTGGATAAATTCTCTCATTTGCGTGAGATGCTGCAACTTGTACTCACGGAGAACTCATGGCCCCTTTAAAGTCTGTACGACAGGTTCTCTAATAATTATGACTTAGTTTGGTGGGAGGGCACCTGTCGTAAATATTTAGCATAGCTTTACATCATATGAAGATGTAGTTAGAGAAGAAATTTAGAAAAATAGAAGTTTAAAATTACAGGAAGTAGAGCTGAGTTCTAAAATGGAATCCCTCTGTGATGTCATCAAAAAGCGACGGGCCACTGAAAATATAGAGACAATTTAAAAGCAAAAGACAAATTTTTCTGACAGTTTAAATGATCATTCAACAAAATAAAGGCGTTATCAAGTATTATTGAGGGACACTCGGAGACTAAATCGGCTCATAAGGAAAGCGGGTTCTGTGGTTGGACTGAGCCTGGACTCTGTGGAGAAGGTGGTGGAGCAGAGGACGTTGGCCAGGATTAAAGCGATCCTGTCCAATCAGAGCCACCCCCTGTACTCAGTATTTTTCCATCAGAGGAGCTCTGTGAGTACTAGACTCCTCTCACTGAGCTGCTCCACGGACAGGCTGAGGAACTCTTTTGTGCCTCGTGCCATCAGACTGTACAATGCAGCCACCTCAGGGAGGGGCAGGAGATGACAAGTTGTGCTGTTTTTTTTTAAGACACAGATTTCAATGCCTTTAACTCCCTATGGACTTAAATTATTTTGTAGCTGTTTAGTGTGGTATGTATTAACTACCACCTTTTAATCTTTTATGTCTACTTGAATGTGTCTTTCTTTTTTTATGTATGTATGAATGTGAGCAACGGACAGCAATGCAATTTCCTTCGGGATTAATAAAGTATTTATCTAATCTAATCTAATCTAATCTATTTATTGTAATTTCCTAACTATTGTTCAATCTATATGGCTATGTAACAGTTGTGGAATTACCTCTATCTATGTCATATTCGCTGCCCTTGTCCAACCAGGAAGTAACATTATAAACGTCACAAAAACTGCCATTGAGCAAAATTTTTAGTAAAATCTTAAATATAATCATGTTCACTACGTTTTAGTAGAAATTAGAAATATGTTGTCTAATCTGTCATATAGCCTTTAAGACAATTTTGAACTTAGATTGCATGGTTTGTATTTCATTCTGTACGTGTTTGTGTTTGTTTTGCATATATGATAACTACAGCTTGAAATAAATAAATACATACAATAAAGCCCGTAAACCCTTTTCTAAATGTACCACAGAGACCGCGTGGGAATTGGGAGACAAAGGAGATTATGTGATGGGCCGGTGTCTGTGCGATTAAGTGTTTTCACACATAATTGTACCAAGAACTAAGTCCCTATTTCCCCCAGTCCCTGTTAGTTTGAGGAACCATGGCTGAAAATGGGTCTAAATGTAGTTCATATGTTAACTGAGGTTCGTGAGCAGTCTCCAGGCCACACCTCTGTTTCTGTTTCTGACATCTTGTACCTCAGTCATCGGTTGAACATTAACCTGTGATGCACAAAGAGCTCAAGCAAACAATTCATCTAAAATAAAAGCATAGTTATTCACAGTTGTTTAGTCACTACTTACTACTGAAGAATTGTATTTTAGAGCTGTCCAAATAAATTCCCTTTTTCCATCAAAATGTTTGTGTAGGTCAGAAAATTCATGATTATTTTCACAAAAAGTTAATGTGTATGCATAGGAAACCTGTGAGTGATGCTTCTTTCTGCTTTGTTTCATTTTAGACCTCAAACTGCCGTCAACTCACGTTCGTTATTCAGCCCTCCCACACAAATGATTATGATTAAGACAAAAAATAAGACAAGGAAAGGGGGAAACAGTGTCACCCGTGGTCTAGTGCAGCAGTTCCCAAAGTGGGGGTCGGGACCCCCCGGGGGGTCGCGAGTGATGAGCTGGGGGGTCGCGACATGATTTCAAGATCTAATTTTAATAAATATGACACTGTATTTGTTCTATTATTTATTTAAAAAACAGTATCTTTTAGTGAAATAGGGTCTAATAAGACAAATGAACCAATATTTAACCTGATTTAACACCCTTTGGCGATTGAAATGATTCCTATGTTTATTTTCAACTCGCTTTGAGGGTCCCGAGTCGGTTGCATGGTTATTTTGGGGGTCCCAGCCAGAAAAGTTTGGGAACCGTTGGTCTAGTGGATAGCACATATGCCTGCTGTGTGGGGCAGGCCGCAGGGTCATGAGTTTGAATCTGATGGAATATTGTGTCTAGAACGATTTATTTTTTTAGCCTTTTGTTTAAAAAAGGGTTGCTTCAAAGGTTAAGAGTGAGGTAAAATGCCAAAGGAAAGCATTATAGGCTTATCACTCAATCCAGACGTCAATCAGTTTGAAGTGTGTCCTGGGCCGTTGTCATGGGCAGGTGGTGGGGCTGGCTGTGGGAGTGAGAGCGAGGGTAGAGACCAGAGACACCGCCATGAGGCTCGGTGCAGCGTGAACCGACGCAGGATTAAGTGGATTATGAGAGACTTTTAATTTAAGACTGGATTTTATGGATGTCAAACACAAAAGGACTGACGGATTTGGGAGATGACTAGAGTTAACCTCTGTCAGACATGTGACAACAGCTCTTTTGTTATGGATGGAGAAATTCAAATTGACTTCGACAATGCTTGGATTAGCCCTGCCCGGGTTTTTAAAATGGCGGCGTAGCTTTAAGACAGGCATTGTCTGGCTGCGATTGAATATATAACATATCTGTATATGTCACGAGCTTGCCCGGGCTAATTCAGCATGTCTGCGTGGGAGCAGACCCTTGGAAGGTCTGTGCATGTCTGAGAGCGTTTGTGCTGAGGGGTCAGAGTGGAGCCAGTGACCAGGTGAAGAGGAGAGGGCCCAACGTGAAGCAGAGTCAAACATTTACACCAGACAGTGAGGATCTGAAGTGTGTGCTGCACATTGAACACACTGAAATTATTCACCTGGTCGAGTGGATAGCACGCGTGCCTACTGTGTGGGGCAAATTAAGTACAACAGAAGATGAAAAGGTTTCAGGGGTTGTCTTCTGGATGCCGTTTGAAGATCGAGACGTTTCGACTTCTATCCAAAAGTCATTGTCAATCAGTGATCAGCGATCTTCCAACAGCGTCCAGATGACAGCCCCAGAAACCTTTTCTACGATGGAACACGCCTGGACGAATAAGGGATTACATCTACAACACACACATCCAAACACCACCTGACCAGCAGGCCAAAATGGCCCCGCTTTCATACATTAAGCCCCTCCCATGAAACAATATGAAATGCCTGTCGGGGTATGAAAGCTCAAAAAGAGCACAGTTTTCTGCAATCCAATGCAATGAAATATTCCCAGAACTATCCTTTGAATATGTAATGAATAAAAACAGCATAACTTGATATTTATGGTCACATAATCATTCACAGCACAAAAGTTCACATTACAATCCATGTCCAAGTTCACAGGGAAAGTCTTTTTATTTAGTCCATAGGTCTTTGCTTATTGGCTCCTTCTGTTTTCAGTTCTTTTTGGGATGTCACAAAATCAATAATGATTGTGTACGGTTATGATTATTGTGAGAAGAAACATTACACTAAAAGAATTATAGTACAACAACTTTATAAAATCAAACTTTCTGCATGCAAAAGTATTTTTGATATAAACAATGTATAATAGAAAACATATTGATCATGAAAAGCACTACATTTAGTCACAGCTGTGGCTGTAGTTTACCACCAGCATGTGTGGAGTGAATGTGAAGTGTCTCTGAGTGTCTAGAAGAGCGCTTTATAAGTACAATGCAGTATGATTAGAGAAACTAAATCAAGTCCTTTCAATTCATTATTATTTTTTAGTTCTTTTCATTAGATTGTGACCTGAAGAATCACCATTATTGACATCCACATCACTGTTTGGTTTTAGCTGCAGATTACTGATGAGCTCAGACTTACAGGGTGCACCTGTCGGTCACAGTCTGTAGTTACTGCAGAGGCGCAGTGTTTTCAGCAGATGTGTCTGGTGTGAGCTACAAAATATGCAGGCGGCTTTTTTTTACAGTCGTCAAAGCGTCTCCGTGTGCTTTGGTGTGCAAATAAAGAAGCGATATAGCCTTTAATAGTTGCCAATTCTATCTGGAGGTGGTTATTGATTGTTTTTGCTCATAAATTGTCTGTTTTTTCCCTGAGGATTCGCCCAGGCTGCTTTGAACATCTATTTCCTTCAACCTTAACAGCCTTAACAATAAAACAAGAAGTCTATTTCCACATGCTCATTAGCTGGAGACTTTGATGAGCTTTTTATTGGTCCATAATTAAACACAGTTGAAATAAATCGGTTAAATTCAATTACTTCACCACATGGTCGTCTGTGTAATTCAATTAAAGATGTAAAATGGTGGGCATCGTGTTATGGTATTTAGCTTGTTATTGGAGTAAATAATGAGGGTGAAACCTGTTTTGAAGACGAAAACAGAAATGTGTTTGGCAGTGGAAGGAGGAGTCTGTGTGCGTTCCAAAGATATTTCTGTATTTCCCACATTATTGTTATGGTTAGAGCTTTTTTGAAGGGCTACGCTAAATGTCAGTGACTAGTTTTATGGTTTGACTTAAGTTTAAGGCCTTTTTGTACAAACCATTTAATCAAGAGGTCCACTGCCAATCTTCTGTAAGAAAAAACATTTATTTTGGCACTGTACTTCAGACTTCTCAAATAGAATTTCACAGCTTTTGTTTTAAAATACTCTGCGGCACACACAATGGTTCAAGGGTCTTCTTCCTCCAGACCTAAGTGTGTATCTTCAGCACAGGCCTGTTGGACCTCACAGTCTGCATTTTTAAGATGTGATTGACTGTGCCAGAGCAGAATAAACGTCTTTTTATTAAACGTTTTTCATATGGTGCTCCAACAGACTACAATTCTTTACAGAAAGCTTTTAAACTCAAAATGTTGTACCTGTTGCTCATTTTAACGCCCTTCTGAAAGACCTGGAAATGCAGTCATTGGTCTGTCACCGTTTTTAGATGTGGTTCTCAAAATTCTATGTTGTCTGTTTTTCACTGTTTGTCATCAAAATCATGACTATTCTGGACTTTCCCGCCCACCCGCTCCACAATGTCTGTCATAAACTCTCCTTCTATATGAACAAACATTGATGTCACGTGTCTGAGTGGTTTTCATTCACCAAAACCACCTTCATTTTTCATATTTGGTGGAATTCTGAGGTTAATCCCAGTTTCTTCAGTGAAATCACATAGTTACACTTCACTTTTGCTTCTGTATATGGAATGTTTTGTTTAGAAATGTTTAAAGGATCTATATTACTTGTTGAAATCCCTTTATTCTGAGGTTGTTGTCCATGTAATGTAAACGACGATAAAAAAGATAAAAGATAAAAAAGACGATATCAAATTTAAGGTGAGATGCTGCAGATGAATAGGACAAAAATCTTAAATTTAAAGAACTTCCCCTGTAGTTTACTCACATAAATGTAAGGGGGAAAAAATTACAAGTTTTTCATTTTTTGTGTGTACTTGGGACATATAAAACTAGACAGAAAAAAATGGACAGAACCAGGTTTAAATTCCTTGGTTCATTTTGTACAAATATTAGTTACAAAAAAAATTTACAGAGGGGGTTTTGGATTTCTTATCTAGTTTTTTAGTAAATTGGACTGAAAATGGTCCTAAAAATTCAAATTTCATCTCATTTTTTTGACTTCAATAAAACAGATTTAGAATCATATCAATCAAAAATCCTTCTGTAGGTTTCGTCAAAATCTTGTATCGTCCAAGACTGTAAAGTTTGGTGTGTAGGAGCTACTTTAAGTCATGATCTTTATGTCCCGAGGGAGAAAAATGCATTTTAAGAAAACTACCTTTGAAGTTACAATGTCCCAGAGAAATCTATGGATGAAGTGGATCAAATGGAAGAATAAAACATACTTAAGAGCAAATTGGACAAGTTTGTAGTTTCCACATGGGTTAGGGTTAGCCGATATGTTGAGATTGCAAACTGATCACAAAACAAAAACATTAATAAAATGAGTTTTGCCTGTAGTGTCTCGCCTTAATCGAAAAGCGCGTTTCTTTCCCCGCTGCTATTTTGTCTCATTCCTGGTCAAACTCGGCGCTGTCAGCCTCCAGTGATGAATCTTCATTAGAGCCTGCAGGTGTGTCCTACTGTTCCTGTGGTCTGTGTATTAATCAGCCCAGAACAGCTGTGCAGCAAAGTGACGCCGCTAATGCTACAGAATTAGACACACTCCATCAACACTGCCACATCTCTCCACAAATTACCTCCCGGTCTGAGTCTGGCGTGCGAGCCCGCGGGTCCGATCCTCGCACGGTTCGGCTCGGTAGCGTCGTGTCCCGGTTAAAAGTGCACCACCGCACGCAGCTGCTTGTGCTTCTAATCCCCTGACTTTCAACCAGTGCGCCTTGAAGTGTTGCCAGGTGCGCCGTGGCAAAATGTCAGATTCATGAATTTAATTAAAGGAGGAACCGTTTTGAAGAGTGAGAAAAATCAAAATCAAAGACAAATGAGCAAAACAAGCATGATTTCTGCATTTGAAGAGCCAGGTACAGTGACAGGGACAATATTTGCAAACATTAAAGTCTAAGTGACAGGTTAGACGACACATTTCATATTATATCGAAGATTTTTATGCTATTTTATGCTATTTATCCCCAAATTGACAGCTTTTGTAATGATTAAAATGTTACTCCCTGGTTGGAGTCGCAAATATGACAGTTAGAGGTAATTGTAACTGTTACCTAGCAACCATTATGAAAACAAAGGTTATGATTTTACAATTAATAATACCTGGAAATAACTTTATTTTGTTGAATGACTGTTTAAACTGTCAAAAGATTGTTTCAGTTGTGTGTAAATTGTCTCACGTCGCTTTTTGATGACATCACAGAGGGATTCCATTTTAGAACTCAGCACTACTTCCTGTATTTTTTATCAAAATTTCTTCACAAACTGAAACTTCACAGATGTAAAATTATAATGAATAATTGCCACAGGTGCTATACCATCAAACTGAGTCATATTTAGAACATTTTTAGAACCTGACATACAGATTTTAAATACTAATTGTTGTTCTTGTATGGTGTGACTGAGTAATATTTAAAGTAAAAATATATATATATTTTTTTTAGCCTTTAAACATGCTCTTGAGCACCTTAAGTTTGGTATCTTATGTTTTAGAGCAAAAAAAACAAAATGAACATCTGTATCTGGTTCTTTTTGCCCTGCACTTTCTGAGTTTAGGCGCCATCTACTGTCTGCATAGCGCTTACACAAACTAAAAACGTGTTTGTGAAAAAGTGCAAGTTTGCCTGGCTGTTTGATGTCATCGTGTTTAGACGTTAGAAATGTTCAGGCGAGTCTGGCGATGATTTAAAGACTTAAAACAGCAGAAGATTCTTGGATAAGTGGCGTCAGAAAAACGTCATTAACGGAGGGGGTTCAGCAGGAAGTGTTTTTGACAGTCAGAGGGAGAGGATCGATCAAACTAGCGTGAATGAAGCTAACTGCAACTTCAGGTGTGTTTTTGATGACGTAACATTTTTAAAACATGGTTAAAAGCTCTAAAAAGTAAATTTTGCATAATATTAGTCCTTTTAGTAGGTGGTGTGCAGATCATTGCAGGTTTTAAATGTATCAAATTCATACAAAACTTACCACAACCAGGTTGAGGTTCTTTGGACCTTTGCACTGAAGATTTCTCCTAGTTTTGTCCCTGAAAACACAAGGTTTGACACTAGAATTCCAAGGTTTAGGAATCCCAAACCGCCTTTTGTCACTGGATCAACAAGTGGCAGAACTGCCAGGTCGAAAGAACTGTTTGTTGACACCAAATTGTTGGATTTTCTGAACACACAATCCAAACAAACAAAAATAAAGAACTGAAACAGAGCTCTGTCTCTTGGATTTGAAAGTTTATTCTACATGTGCACAGGAAAAAAACATCTCTCCCAATGGAGTCCAAAGAGCAAAGGGCGCCTGAACAATGATAAAACACATCATTATGAAAGCCAAAGGAAGGGACATTGTTAGTTGTTAGTTTTGTGAGCACAAAAACAGCACAAGGTCCAGGGGATAGAGAATGTCACTTTTAGACCGTGTTAACACATGTCAAGGTGAGGCGAGAGATGCAATATTCACATTTATCTGGAACACAGTGGCCTGTGACATATATCAGACCATTCCAGTCATTAAAATGAATAACATATAGTCAGAGGCGTCGCCAGACCAATTTTACCGGGGCTTGAGCCCCGGATGTTTTACGTCCAGCCCCGAATGAAATGATTTCCCAAAATTATTGTGATTCTGATTCAAAGTCCGCACTGTTACATTGCACTTTATGATGAGCGGGACTCAGCGCTCCGAAAGCGAGAGCGTGCGCTCTGTGCTGGAGGCTCGTGGCGCTCCGACAGCGTGCGCGGGGCTCGGACGCTCCGTGCGCTCAGACGCTCCGTGCGCGGGACTCGGAGCGTCGCGGGGCCCGCGGGGCCCGTCCGAGCCTCCGTGCGTGGGCCTCGTCCGCTCCGTGCGCGGGGCTCGGACGCTCCGTGCACGGGGCTCGGACGCTCCGTACGCGGGCCCGTCCGAGCCTCCGTGCGTGGGCCTCGGCCGCTCCGTGCGCGGGGCTCGGACGCTCCGTGCGCGGGGCTTGGACGCTCCGTGCGCGGGGCTCAGACGCTCCGTACGCGGGGCCTGTCCGAGCCTCCGTGCGCGGGCCTCGTCCGCTCCGTGCGCGGGCCTCGTCCGCTCCGTGCGCGGGGCTCGGACGATCCGTGCGCGGGCCTCGTCCGCTCCGTGCGCGGGCCTCGTCCGCTCCGCGCGGTGCAATCGGCGAGTCATTCAAGCTCGCCTCAGCGCTTCTGCTGCTCTCAGCGCCTTTTACATGCGCTCCCTGTCCACATCCTCCAGACAGTTCAGAGAAAAGTCCCACCTGAGGCCGGGCCTCATGGCTCCGTGTCGGTCCACGCCTTTTACTCTCTCTCGCTTCACAAAATCGCAGAGTGCTCTGGCTCACTGCGGCGCCGAGAAGGGCTCAACCTCTAACTCATCCTAACTAATTCATCCTAACTAATTCGTCCTAACTAATTTGTCCTAGACAAGAGAATATTAATTTTCTCTATAACCTGCGCAGCCTCAAAACTGCAACCTCACCTCCAGTTTTATGTACATTCAAAGTGTTTTAGTTAATGTACATTCTAAGTGTATAGTTGACATTGAAATCTGTCAAATGCATATATAAGGCAGTCAAAACCCACTGTCCCTGATCAGGGACAGTTTCAGAGTTTTTACATACATGCGTCATTCATTAAAAACAAATGTTTTCAATACAGACATGCTATATGTCATTTGAAAGTTTAGAGTGACCACTAAACGTCTAAAATGTTCTATCCTCGCTAAATCACCTCCCAAAATACTTGTAAGCTATCAAACTGTAACATAACCAAACTGTTCATCTCACATTTCTTACCTTTCGTTGGCTCCTCCAGACACAAACAAAATCCAATCCAGAAGTGTGTGCACTCTTTCTGCCCATCACAGTCCACAAAATAAGAATATCCAGTTGTTATTTCAAATAATATAATCCATTTGTTGATATCCACCCGTAAACGCATCTTCTTCATTTGACAGTAAAACAAAAGCAATAAAAACATAACTGTTGCGCATCACTTTGCAGAGATATCTTCGGCTTCCGCGGTTCGGTTTGGGTATGATCATTTTCCTCTCAGTCTTGGCTTCAAAACGAGCCTATCCGTGCAATTTTCCGTCGAGTACTTCCAGAGGGAGAGCCCTTTGAACAAAGCGAACGAATCCATTTTGACACGAGAGGAGCGTCAGCTCCGCGTGCGTAAAGGCGTCACAGCCTGGAATGCCATTGGTGATTCAGTAAGTCAATTACAAATTCTTCTGGCCAATCACCAGAGCTTTCAAATGAGGGGTGGGACTTGCAGGTTCATTGAGTGCAGGAGCTGATTTTTCCGTGCGTAAAGAGACGAAGGCACCATTTTACGCATCATTTACGCAGCGGAAGGTCCCACTCCTGCTTAGCTTCTCAAAGCAAACGAGATCAGGTGTGTTCTAAGCAATTATGCTTGTTAGAATGCCTGACACAGAAGACACTGATAACATTGTTCAATTTTGCTTAACTCTGTTTTTATTTTTTATTTTTTTACTGGTCAGAATAAGGAAAAGCATCAGAAAAAAGCCACCTGTGTCTTCAATATAATTGGTAATAGTGGAGCACTGGCCCCTGTGTGATTTAAGGTCTAAAGATTGTGAAAAAGCTTTCAGCACCTGATATCCCTAGGCGGTCTCCCATCCAACCATTAACCAGACCCACTCCTCCTTAGCTTCTCAAAGCAAACGAAATCAGGTGTGTTCTAAGCAGCGGAAGGTCTTTACACACGACCTGCCTTTGATTTAAGGAAGTTTATGAAAAAAATAATCTATAAGGGATATTTATAGTCACCAAAATGGCCAAATGTGGTTTTTAGGGTCGTACATGAAAAGTAGTTTGGCACATTTGGCACAGAGAAGGACCTCCTGTTCGGATTAGGGTTATTTCATACAAAAAGCTGCTCAACATCAAAATGGTTGGACCTAGAAGTCAGAAATTTCACACTGTTGTTGTCAACAAGGTGGACAACTGCTGTGGGGAGTTTCAATAGCACAGCATGAAGTATGTCTTCAGGAAGACATTTTTGTTTTCTCTTTTTTTATTCCGAGACCAAAAAAAACGACTTTTGGGGTGTGTTTGAACAGGTGTACTGCAGCTTGTGTTTCACTCAGACAAAGCACAGCTTCTGAAACTAGAAGGTCTTAGCTTTCAAATGACAGATTATACAAGCCTATAGACTGTAAGTTAGCCATGCAATAAGCTTTTTCATTTGGGTATGTACTTTTCACATGGATGTATTAAAAGAACTGGATAAGGTACGCCCCCTCTGACTGTGGTCCCAGATTGATTTGTGGCCGTGCAGGTACTGCAGCCTCTTGGAACCAGCCTTTTTCTCAAATGTCACATTATAATTGCAGACAGTACTGAATTATTATCGGTATTTAAATAAAATAGAAGGAAATGTTCTTTTCTACCGCTTTCTAAAATCACCGAAATTACCGCTTTTATATGAAGTGGGGATTGTCGCCACGTGGCGCCTAAAACAAAGATGGCAGCCACCGCTTTCAGGAAGTAAAACAAAGATGGCAGCCATCGTATCAGGAAGTAAAACAAAGATGTCAGCCTTCAGATCAGGAAGTAAATGCGAAGTAAGAAACTTTTTGGGGTCATGCGCCAATGAGCACTCTCCATAGGGATAAACAGGACGGCCATCTTGGATTCATCTTCCAGGTTTTATTATAGTTCTATGACTTTTCAAGAAAAACTGCCAAAATGAGGTGGGACTTAACAGGTTAAGTGCAAGTGAAAGTTAGTTTACTGCAGCGGTATCCGTGCTTCTTCAGGGACCGTCAGCAAATTACTGCACAGTGAGGTAAAGAAAAAATCCTACAGTGCATTTTTTGTTGTTGTTATAGGGCATTTGACCCAGTGACCCCAAACCGCCTTAATAATATGACTTTATATTTGGTTAGCGGTTATCAAACTATGGGTGAGGGTTTAAAAGTTTCAAAAAGTATAAAATAATATTTACTAATTTGTTCTTAATCCAATGAAACGTGCAATTTTATAAAATGCAGTGGGTGACCAGCTCCTCAGATAATTGGAAAAATCTGTAAATTACCAAATTATGAAGAAAATTGGGAACCTAAGTTGCGTGACTTTCTTCTTTTTTTCATTTTTGGGACAGTAATATTGTAATACAAATATATCAGGTGTTTAGCTCTGTAACTAGTAATATATAATTTATTACAATTTTTACTTTTGTGTTTTAAATTCTATCCATCTATCTATAATACATTGTATTTATTTATTTTTTAAACGCTGGTTGACGAACATTAAACATAACTAGATAATAGACCAGTTTGCAAAGATGAAATCCAGAAGGTACAATCTCATGGTCCCACCTTCTCACAAGTAACAGTTCAAAACAATAATTGTTGTTTTGTAATAAAAGACTCATGTGTGCCTAGAAAAAACTTTTATTTTTTAGTTGCTCAAAACCTCTTAAAATGCACCAGAATACAAGAAATAAGTCTCCCTTGGGAAAAAAAATTCTGGGGGGGGACCCCCAGACCCCCCGTCAGGATTTTGCGTGATGACTTAAAGAACACACCGGGCTGAGCCCCGGATCTCAGCAAATCCTAGAAACGCCCCTGCATATAGTTACATGACATTTTTCAACAACAAAACCACAGCTGTGACACAAAAAAAACTGTAAAATACTGACCCAATCTAGCCCTATGGTCATAAGCAGGTGACTCCACAAAGCCACGTTACAAGTCAGATCTGTGATGAGTGGACTCTGCGCCCAGTATGCATGATTTACTTGTTGAATGTTTACAAGATGGATGAAGTTTATTCCATGCTGTGGAATACTACAGGGCAAAGCAAAACCATGTTGAAAAGGTCACATATGCCCTTCAGCAGAAAAGTCACAGAGGACTTCATCCATCATGAGTGTTAAAGCTGTGGTACCCAACATTTCTTTGTTGTAAATCAGAACATTCCACCAAACAGTATCTTGTAAAAGCAGTACTTAGCGGCAAAATCAGACCACTATGTGTTGTCTGCAAATAATAATAAAGCCTTTTAACCTGGAAATAAGGGCTGAAAGCAGCGCTCTGATTGGCTGTGTTTGGGCAGACCGCCCCAGTTTTACTTTGCTGTCTTAAAAAGCTGTTTTAAAGCCATGCATGCACCTTTAAATGAATGCATGTGAATATTAATGATGTGCCAAAGAGCAAAGAACTAGTTAGATTTTCATACCCACTTTTGGTCTCGCCGTGTGAAAACGAGGTACTCCAGCTTTATATAGTACAATATTACAACTAGTCAGGTCTGTAGAGAGGCGAGCCAGCTAACATTAATTCTGGGATATCCGACTTTGTATATTATTATTATTTTTTTGTTTTGTTTATTGGGTCAGGACAGTACATGAACATGCAACGCCGGAATTAACCACGGCTGTTTTCATCCGTTATCCAGACACGAGGAGAACATTCAAACTCCTCACAGAAAGGCCCCGTGCTGCCCGGGAGTCGAACCCAGGACCTTCTTGCTGTGAAGCGAGAACGCTAACCGTGTCGTCCAAATGAGTGAATTTTGTGGTTAGGGTTAGTAAAAGCTTGCCTGGCCCCCATTCGGATGTTTTATTCAATCCATAATTTGACTTCAGCGGGGCGGGACAAGCACAACTAGTGAAATGTGATAAACATTTGACCAAACATTTTAACCAAACTGTTAGTTTTTCTTCCAGGAAGGTTATTGCACTCTTCTGTAGTTGCACTTCAAAAACAACGTATTAAATAATTCTCGAGGGATTACTCTGTGGGCGCTCGCACAATCTTGAGGCATTTCATTTTGTGCCACCCCTATCAGTTACCTTTGTGTAACTATAGTTCTATGAGTGTATGAAGGGCTCTTAGCCCACTAAACTTGTTTGGTCATGTAGCTTAGATTTACCTGAAACATGAGGTCACACAGATTCAACATGAAATACAACCTCTAAACTTGTTAGTTGGGCTTTTAAAAAAAATATTTAGATTTGTGAAATAAATGATTTCCATTCTTTAGGCAATGTGCAAAATCACTTAAGAGTAGAGAATCACAAAAAGCATGCAATGCAATTAATTGAGCTTAATCTCCTTTCTAAACTGTGATAACACTGTGATAACAATCACAGTTCCAAACTGTGATTAATCAGATTTTTAAAAATTGTTTGACAGCACTGAGTAAAACCAATGCTGTTACAATGACCTCAGAGCGCTGGTGTAGTTGATGTAAGTATCCCCCTCAAAACCTCGCATGGAGCATAAATCCAGTGTAAACACTGCAAGGAATGACTGAGCGTTGCTGGTTCACTGCTCCATCTGAAAAAGCTAAACTAAAGCTGTGGAACGTCAAAAAATTGTGTGTCAAAAATTTGTGAGAACAAGAACAATTCAGATCATAGACTTAAATACATGCTTTGACGTTAAAGACCAATGCTATTCGAACTGTTTTTGAGCAATAACATCACTTATCATACTGTAGTCTTATTTATTGGCTGAAGCCTTATGCTGTGGGTCTTGTTTTGTTTAGCAGAACAAGGTCATGCACATCAGACTGTGAGATATATCCTCTTTATTCACTGGAGGTTTTAAATTTTTATACTCTTATACTATTGTCATGTTTTGAAGATCTGTCTGTTTGAAGTTTCAGACAAAGCAGACATATATATTTGCAGTCAGGTGTTGCTAGGTTACCGGGGCCGTTGTCTTGAAGTTTGGTCACGAAGCCCTATCAGAGTTTACACAGAAACAGGAACAGATACATTTCCATCAGACTGAACACACAACCTGCTCTTGCACGAGATGGTGTTAGCGCCGTGGAACAAGCGCTGGACTGGAGCCTGATCGACAGAGATGTTGCTTTTCTCAGAATGCTCCACAGTAACACCGTAAAGCATAATGCTTCTGAAACCGAGGGCCGCGAACCTAAGGAGATTTTTGTTTGTTTGGACAATGCTCCTCTTGGTGCCAAAAACAGTCCAGTTCTTCAACATAAAAGTAAAGCACCTACTACTGTTAATTCTGTCAATAAGTTGGGTGACCAATTATAAAAGTGGGCTGCCAGAAAAAAAGTTTTACGAACATCTTGCATGTGTTCTATTGCATGTTTTTAGCTCAAAGAGGAAAAACATGCATTGTCTCCACAGATCTGACCTGTAATTTGGCCTGGTGCTTGTCTGCATGGAGATAGATACGTATAGTGTTCCTCATCTGCCTGGAGGAACTCTCTCTACACTAGATGAACTGCTCCTCATCCGCCTGGAGGAACTCTCTCTACACTAGATGAACTGCTCCTCATCCACCTGGAGGAACTCTCTCTACACTAGATGAACTGCTCCTCATCCACCTGGAGGAACTCTCTCTAACTAGATGATCCACCTTCCTTGCTCTTGAGTGGTTCTGGTCCAAGTGGATGTGTCCGTCCGTGGGAGGAGGATCTCTCCTTCACTGTAGTTCCCCCTGAGGTTTCTACTTTTTCCCTCGGGGTTTGTTGCAGTTTTTCCTTGCCGAGAGGGTCAAGGACAGAGGACGCTCTGGGACAGTTTTAGATAAATTCTCTTGTACATTGTTTTTTAATCTGCTTTCTACTTGTGGCCCATCGGGGCGACTCTTGTTGTGATTTTGCGCGCTACAAAAATTAATTTAATTGAATAATGCCATACTGTGGAACATTCTAGGCAAAGCAACATCTGGAGACGAGCAGGTGATGGACCCTCCACTTGAAGATTTACACTAGCAGATTTAAATAGTGCACCTTTAAAGGCTAAAAACATGTATTAATATTTAATATTTGTACATGTACATGTACAAAGGGTGTCAAAGGTTTCATCTACGTTCTGTTTTAGAATTTAAAAAGTTTTAACCTCCGAAAGTCATTTTCAATTTGATGGAAATGGTTTGAGCAACATTTGTACCAGGGATCTCCAACCTCTAGCTCCTGAGCTACCAGTAGCTCCCCAAAGGATTTAGGAATCATACATGTTACACTTTAAAATTAAAAAGTGTATTTATTACATGCCTAGTACAATTGTAAATGTACTTTAGATGCCAACTTTGAGCACTAATATATTGTTAAAGGGTAAAGCACCAATCAGTACCCCATATACACTCACTGCGACTGCTAAAAGTAGTAGTAGTAGCAGGAGGAGGAGTTTTTGTTGTAAAATAGCTCCCTGGGTGAAAAAGGTTGGACACCTCTGATTTACACTCTACTGAGCTCTGATTGGCTTTGCCCAAAGTAAGTAGTTATAACTGAAACTTGAACTGCCCTGTTTACAAATCTGACAACTTCACTCCTGCAGCTTCCTCAGAACTGTCAAGTCGCCCATTAGCATTTGACTGGTTTGATTTCTGCCAAGGTCTTATGAGGCTATTTCAGGCACCATTCCATTTAAAGAAGAGTGTTTTTCTTGACAGAAATGGCCTCCTTCACTCCACTTTCAAACCATTCTTCCTGCTTAAAAGAGTAAGGCAAGTTTCAGTTTGAACTCCGGCAGACCGATTTTGGCTCAGGAGAGTTCAAACGCTTGCTGCTCAAACCAAACTCTAAACATCTTGATTTCTAAAACTGTCCAGACTGACTACTGTGACTGGTGTTTCTACGTTGTGTAATTGTTTCTAATGCATTAAGGAGCCACAGAACGCTGCCGAATTTTTGGAGGCTTTCTCTGTTCCCAAAACAGGACTTGGAAAAGGGCACAAAAACAAAGAAACATACCTTGTAGACATAAAAAAGCACCAAGATCAACATGTGTCGCAAAATCACCCATCCAATCCAAACTCTAAAGAAGATGATAATGGAGTTAAGCGCTCGTCCTGGACTTGAATAAAAGTATAAGGTTATAGCAGTGATAAATAAAGACAAAATAATGACACTTAAAGGAAAAATATTGTGCAATTTTCATATTGTTATTAGCCTTTAAACATGCTCTTGAGTACCTTAAATTTGCCATATCATGCTTTGAAACAAAAAAAACCTTTCTCTGCTGTCTGGCCTGACTCCTGTAGATGGCGCCTAGTGCTATAAACAATTTAGTTATGTTATCACTTCAAGAGACTCCATGAGACGCGGTGATCAGGTTAGCAATAGCAGTGAACATGTTTAGACGGTAAAAATACTCAGAACAAGTCTGTCGATGATTTAAGGACTTAAACAACTGAAGATTCTCAGATAAGTGACGTGAAAATCGTCACTGATCGAGGGAGTTCAGCAGGAAGTGCTTTTGACGGTCGGAGAGGAGAGGATTTTCAAACAATTCAAAGATTGCTCAAAATAGCGTGAATCCAACTAAATGCAACTCCAGGTGTGTTTTTGATGACGGAACACTGTCAGACCATGATTAAAAGCTAAAAAAAAAAAAAAAAAAAAGTGCAGAATATGTGTCCTTTAAAAAAAGTATTACAAAAATGACAATGACTGAAATTAAATGAAAATGAAAAATGACTAACATCTTCCCAAAACGGAACTAGGCAAACAGAAGAGGAAGTCGTGACCCCCATATTTATACAAGTGCACAAGAGGGACACACGAAGAAGAAATAAAACACAGGAGTGGCGGTCAAACACCAGGTATGGACAACACAATAATACAACAAACGGACAATTTTGTGTAATTATGCTATAACAATATGACCCAGTTACACTGCCTTTGAGACCTTTTCTACCGGATTAATGCTGATTTGAAACGACGTCATCTCGATTAGTTTAAAATCAGTGTTATTACACAGCCCTACCCCGTCTCAAACTTTAGAGAACACTCTGATGCCAGTTAATTGGGCTGGTATAACGTGATGGCACAAGTTCAAACTGTCTCTGCAGGCGTTCTGTCGACCATGTGAGCTGTGGGGGTGGGCATCTTCTTCAAACATTTTGACAGCTCTGAGCACATTTTACTGAGTACTGATCTGTGGAGGAGTGGAAGAGACAGTTGAGAGAAGCTGACAAAAATCCAACACGCTGAAAAAACTGAGATAAAGAGTCCTAAAATATGCCAATTGGACCGTTTTGTACTTTCAATAAAGTTCTTCACTGAAAAGATGAACATTTGAAATAAGGTAACACGTTGATAAGTGCTTAAAATGAGGAGTATCCAGCTTGTTCTGAGTATATTTTGACTGTTTTAAAATAAGATTGACAATGGAACAAGCATAAAATGTAATTTTGTTTAAATAAAGAACAAAACTGACTTGTTCTGTTGGCAAATCTTATTTTAAGACTGTCAAAATATACTCAAATCAAGATAAATACTACTTAATTCAATCCAATCACTTTTTTACTTATCTTATTTAAGGTTGTATTTTTTTTTTCAGTGTTATTTTGTTTTCTCATCAGAAACCTACCTAGGGTTGTGTTTGTTTCATTTCCATATTTTCGGATATCTTGCAAAGGATATATTGAAAAGGACATATATTGTGACCCCGTGAAGCATGTGAAACTACATACTAGTTTTTGTTTCATGTGGATAGGCCCAGTAATCAGTTCAGTTTCAGTTTATTTGCCATTTGCAGAATAAAAAAAAAAACTGCTAGAAGCTCATAGTGCACAGCATTCATTCACCCCCTCATCCACCTTGAGTGTCTTTACTTTGACATGTTTTACATGACAAAATGTTTTACAAAGAACAATATAACTTTATCACGGCCTTGGGAAATGCCATATTAACTTAGCTGTGGCTCCATCTACTGGCTGCAGATACAATTACACATGTGTATATACAATGGTTTGATATGCTGTTAGTATGCTAAGCTAGCGATCATCGTGTTTAGAGGCAGGAATTATTAGAATGAGCCTGTTGATGATTTAAGGACTTGAAACAGCAGAATATTCTCGAATAAGTGACAGATCGAGGGAGTTCAGCAGGAAGTAATTTTTTTTAACCAGCATTCCTCAAATGCAGCTAAAAGCAAATCCAGGTATGTTTTGCATGGCTGGAGCTTAACAAGGTTCAAGTAGAACTTCAATATGCAACAAGAAATGGGAGTGAGGCAAAAATTATCTATCAATTATCTATCAATACTATCAATAAATACACTGGAAAATAATTCAACAGATTAAAGTGCCTGTTGCACTGGGAAGAAACTCCTAAAAATGTCTCAGACGAGACACATTATCGAGACATAATCGATAATGTCCGAGAAAGATGTCTCTGTTTACAAATCTCCTCCAGGACGGTCACCTCCACTTTTCTGTCCTGCAGACCAAGCAAACCACTCTGTAGAGCTCTGACAGAGGCATTCACAAACCACACTGTTCACTTTCACACTTTCAATAGCACAACGATAAAAGCTTAAAAGAATCTGTTTGTCGAGTAAAAGCTTTCAATTTACGTAAGAAGAAAAGATGCTGACCTGAATTTTTATCATTTGTGTGTGAATGTCAGCTTAGGTCATTCGAAAGAGTAACACCCAGAAATGTACAGTTTTCAACAATTTGTACTTCAGTATCATTGATAGAAACAGGCCATTTAAAGTTGTTTTTTTAATAAAATCCATCCCCAACTCATATATTTTGGAGGTGTTCAGTTTCATATTGTTCTTCTCGTTCCAACAAACACTTCTACTCTATAATGCAAGTCATCATTCACATCACAGATATATTTACCATAAACCAGTGAGCTCATCCACATCCAGTACAAAATTCAAGGTGTCCAAAAGTTTACACATTTGAATAATGTATACTTCACTGCAGGACCTTTTAAAAGTCACAAAAACAAGGTCGGGATGGTAATCTTTCCTCGGGTGTGAGTCTTGGAAAGACATCTTGTCCTTGGCACCAGTGAGAACAGTCCGATCATTTGTCAACGCACATTCTTCTTCAGCATCCCGTCACCATTATTCTTACTGTAGCCTCAGACTACTACTGCTGTGGATGTTTGTAGGTTTTCTGAACATATGAAGCGACTCATACAGCGTAAGGAACAGAGTAAGCTTACAGCTGTCCAAACAGACCAGGGCCCTTGGTCACCCAAACATAACTAATGATTCTTAATAAATAACATCTAAATTGTACCTTCGTTCTACTTTTTAATCCTAAAACCAATCCCAGCAATTCACAAAAAAGGCATGTTTCGACTAGACCTGGTCCCTCAGACCGGTTCACTTGGGACCAGCTTGGGCCGTTTCTGTTAATGGCGGACAGTGTTTTCGTGCAGAGGTCCAGGCTCCAGTGGCTCCAGTGGCAGCTGACGTCACCCAAACATGACTAATGTTTTCTTCATGAATAAAATCTAAATCTTACCTGAATTACACTTTTTGCTCTGATCTCCAAGATTCACAAAAAGACGTTTAGCAATTACATGTTAGTGGCGCCGTAAGACTCTGTAAGTCTGTATTCTCTCTTGTTCTCTCTTAACAACAAGATCTCAAGTGGAGCCGACCATCAGCTCCATCATCAGTCAGGCCCAGCAGAGGATGGACTTCCTGCAACAGCTGAGGAAAGACAAGCTGCAGCAGAAGATGGTGCAGTTCTACACGGCCATCATCGAGTCCATCCTCACCTCCTCCATCACCGTGTGGTCCATCCTCACCTTCTCCATCACTGTGTGGTCCATCCTCACCTCCTTCATCACCGTGTGGTCCATCCTCACCTCCTTCATCACCGTGTGGTCCATCCTCACCTCCTCCATCACCGTGTGGTCCATCCTCACCTCCTCCATCACCGTGTGGTCCATCCTCACCTCCTCCATCACCGTGTGGTCCATCCTCACCTTCTCCATCAATGTGTGGCCCATCCTCACCTCCTCCATCACTGTGTGGTCCATCCTCACCTCCTCCATCACCGTGTGGTCCATCGTCATCTCCTCCATCACCGTGTGGTCCATCCTCACCTCCTCCATCACTGTGTGGTCCATCCTCACCTCCTCCATCACTGTGTGGTCCATCCTCACCTCCTCCATCACCGTGTGGTCCATCCTCACCTCCTCCATCACCGTGTGGTCCATCCTCACCTCCTCCATCACTGTGTGGTCCATCCTCACCTCCTCCATCACCGTGTGGTCCATCGTCATCTCCTCCATCACCGTGTGGTCCATCCTCACCTCCTCCATCACTGTGTGGTCCATCCTCACCTCCTCCATCACTGTGTGGTCCATCCTCACCTCCTCCATCACTGTGTGGTCCATCCTCACCTCCTCCATCACTGTGTGGTACGCTGGAGCCACAGTCAGGGACAAACAGAGACTACAGCACAGCATGGCGCCTCGGCTGAATAGGTGATCGGCTTCAGCCTTCCATCTGTCCAGGACCTGTACGTCTCCAGGACCTGTACGTCTCCAGGACCTGTACGTCTCCAGGACCATCTGGACCAGAACCTCCCGCCACAAGAACAGTTTCTCTCCCTCTGCCGTTGGACTCATGAACACTTTATAACACCTGCTACCTTAATAATACATGCCACTTTAATAATGTAAATTGTATACTATACTAATACCATAATACTATTCCACTGTTTGCACTGTCCTTCTGATTCTGATTCTATTCTGACTGACCAATTATTTAGCTCTTTAACTCTCCACGTTCTAGTGAGGACACGTCGGGCCGTCCCGCTCCATGTCGTACCAGGCCAATGGAAACATGACTAAAGATGTTTAGTAATTCCAAATTTGTGTCGCTGTGAGACGTGGCTAAAGCCAGCGTAAACAAGAAATTACTTTCAGTTTATTATTGGCTTTTTCTGTATTTATTTCACTTCTCTGTGCCTTTATAATGTCTAACCTCTCCTTTAGAAATGTGTTGGGTTTGGATAATGTTAATGCAGTCTGTACTGGAAATATATTTGGTCTTGCAGCGAGTGCCGTGCTAGCTTTACTTTGCTAAGTCTGCTGTTTCAACATATAAGTTGCCAAGTGCTGACTTGATCCTGTGATAAAGCCTGTGTTTCCAGTGATGGAGAGAAATCATTCTTTGATGTTTATGTCTGCTTTTTGCGCTCTTGTCTCCACCTGAGTCTGTGTTCTCTCTTTTACAATAATCTCACTCAAAAGTGTCCCAGGAGTGGAAGCAAGCCAGACCACTTTTAATTTTAAAACACACAAAACACATAACAGGACCAGAGAGCAGACAAAAACGAAATAAATAATTCAAATAAAAATGCAGAAACTGAAGAAGAAAAAATTAGGACACGTCCAAATGTACACATAAATCCAATGGAATCCAAAGTCTGTCAAATTGTTCTGTTTTCAAATTAAATCCAAATGGAATTTTTAAACTTTAAATGCGATATATTGCTGAAGAAAATATAGACGATAAAAGGTAATATGGAAACTTATTTACGCCACTGACACGAACCAAGTTAACCCCAAATAGTATTCTTAACATGAGCAGCAGTGAATAAATACCAGAATGAAACACTTTCGCACTTTGTTTGTTCCTATAGTGAGTTGTTGTTATTTATTCAACCGTCTACAGCTCAAACATTATTGTAGCACAGAAAAATAACAAAAAGGCCCTCGCTAATGCCAAGAAAAGTACAGACGATAAACACTGACCTCCAAAAATTATTGTTTCATCTGTTATTTATTTAACAATATGCCAATATAGTATTTATCATATCAGGCCCAGTTAGAGCCTTCCATTTCTTTGTAACTGTAACACTCCATATATCCATTTATTGTGTTCATGGCAGAGGTTTTGTGGCCCAGATACATAGTTCTGAACTCCAGTGGGACGGGGAGTGCTAGTCCAGCATCTCCGAGCCATAGGACAGTCCCAAAACAAACGGTAATGATGGGCCACTTGGCAACCACAGTGTCTACAGCATTTTATGTCTCCCTGTGAATGGTGGGCACTTTGACATGGTGTATTAAAAAAACATGACACGAACTCCCTCCAAACATGTGATTTTATTGTCCTCCTCATTCTTCAACTGTCAAAACAAAACTATCTTCCCTTCCCCACTTCATTTTAATATATTTAGTTGAGTAGCTGTTCAGATTATTGATGCTGTTGTATAATTTTAACATTATTCCCTTTGAAAGTTCTGATTTGTTAAAAAAAAAAACTTATTAAAAAAAAAAAAAAAAAAAAAAAAAAGATCAGTCTGGGGTTATAATGGTCAACACTGCTTTGTTTAACCTCTTGATTTTAATAACTCCTTACTTGCAAGTACCCGTAAAAGTCCTGTTTTTCTAAATCACATTTTTCCTTCAGCATATTAAAGAACAAATATGATGCATTATTTGTTCTGTTATTGGCTCTTGAGTGTCTTTACTTTGACATCTCATGTTTCACAACTAAAAATGAAATATTTTTTTACAAAGAACAATACTTTATCACAGCGTTAGGAAACACCATATTAAATTAGCTGTGGCTCCATCTACTGGCTGCAGACGTAATTACACAAATTTGTATCTACACATTGCTTTGTTATGTGAGCCGTCCTGAGCTGTGACGCAGTTGTAATGATCGTGATCAGAAATAAGATGAAAGAAGAAGAAATAAAACAGAAAAGAAGATTCTCAGAGCGAAGTCACACATCGAAAAACGTCGCACATCGAAGGAATTTAGAACGGAGTGTTTTTGACGGTCAGAGGGAGAGGATTTTCTAACCAGGATTCATCAAACTAGCGTGAATTAAGCTAAATGCAACTCCAGGTATGTTTTTGATGACGGAACATTGTTAGAACATGGTTAAAAGTCTATTTTATATTTGTCCTTTTAAAGCTTTTACAATAAAACATATTTCAGACATTGGATCAGCAGGTGGCGGACTTTACTTGGTGTACATTACATTTTTCAGGGCTTTGCAGAAATGAAAGATAACAAAAGAGTGACTTATAGGATTTGAAGTCAGATAAAAGCATGAACATTACCAGAACAAATCACTATCTGACCCAGGCGCGAGGACTTTTGACCGCCCTCGTCTCAATTAAACATTACTGGCCTGTAGAATGAATTGTTCCGAAACCCTGCAATAAAACCAGTGTCAGAGGCTGAATCAGCAGAGATCTGGCCTGCCTCACAATCGTTTATGTTGGAATTATTCAGAGCGTGTCCTGGAGGAAGAGGAGGAGGATTCTGAAACCACATCATTGAGGTGAATTTTTCATTAATGTCAGGTGTTTCCAGTGTCCTCCGCCGCGTTATTAAATCAGACCAGTTTGAGATAATGGATCTTTTAAAATTCTCCTCCAGGCTCCAGCTCCTGCATAATCTGTTCAGCTCTCGTGGTCGCTCCCTCAGCTCTGCACTGTACTTACTGCAGCATGATTCAACTTTTAAAAGGTCACATATTTATGCAGAATTGACTGTGGCGAGCTTTAAACCATGTTATAATATCGATTGTGCGTCAAGGAGTAGTTTTCTTATTTATGAAAGCATGTCGGCTTTGGAATTCTGTTCACTTACTTCCGAAGCAAGGATTTAGCACCGAAATGTACTCCTCTTGGTTTTGAAAGAGCGTGCGCCTTCACAAATCTGATGAACTGGTGTTGCCGATTAGCTGTGCCGCGTTTTGCCTTTTCAACATATCAATCCCCGTTGTTACCAGCAGAGGGGGTCAGTTTAATGTCAGTTTAGGTAGTAAACTGGTTAAACATAAATGGTGGTAAATGGTCACATATTTATATAGCGCCTTTCCACCTTCGAGGCACTCAAAGCGCTTTACATTAAGGAACCATTCACCTATTCACTCACACATTCATACACCAGAGTACGCAGACACTGGGGGCGATGTGGGTTAAGTGTCTTGCCCAAGGACACAACGGCAGTATTCACCTGCAGGAGCAATTGCACCGCCAACCTGTGGGTCGGTGGATCTGACCGCTCAACCGAGGATGTTTATGTCAGGAGTGGGATTCGAACTGCTGACCTTCGTATCAGAAGACAATCTCTCTTCCAACTGAGCTACTGCTGCCCGTAGCTCAGTAGGTACTGCTTTTGCTCCTCTTCCCGATTACTTCACAGAGCTGAGAAAATCTGATTTATTTTTTTTTGTACTGAGCACCATAGTCTTGAAATGATTCACAAAAGTCATGTTTCCGTTAGCGCGGTATGATGTGGAGCTGATCCGAGGTGTTTCCACTGAACAAAAGTGAACCGTATCGCCCCGTTTGAAGGGTCCGAAGGGGGCCGCGAGAGGTACTAGCTCTGAGAGGGTGGCAGCTCGCTTTAGCGCGGATCGGTTTCTGATTGGACAAGAGAAAACAGAGAAACAAGAGAGAACGCAGACTCAGGTGAGAACGAAGTGGAAACAAGCAGATATAAAGACGAAATAACCATTCCTCATCATACGCTGACGTGATCTCGTGAAAAAAAAATGTATTTCCAGTGACAATAACTTTTAGCACACGTTAGCATCAGTTGTTTCCTGTTTACGATGCACGGCACTTGCATTTAGACCCAAAGTCATATTTTTTCAGTGCATACGGCGCACAACTCTATTCAAACCCAATCTATTTCAAAAAGAGATTTTGAAACGTGGAGAATGGCGTAGAGGCGCAGGAAAGTGAAATAAAAGCAGAAGAAGTGGGCAAAAGACAGAAGCTGTATCTTGTTTATGCACGCTTTATCCACGTCACAGCGCCACAATTACTAAACGTCTTTTTATGAATGTTAAAGATCAGCAAAAGAAAAAGTTTTTAAAAAGTGTCATTCAGGGAAGATTCAGATTTTTTAAAATGAAGAATACATTAAAAAGTCAAAAAATCATGTTTGGGTGCCGTCAGCTGCTCACGTAGCGGATCACAGAGACCTGGACCTCTGAATGGAAACACAGTCTGCCATTAACAGAAGCAGCACAAGCCGGCCCCGAGTGGACCGGTCTGAGGGACCAGGTCTAGTGGAAACAGGGCTAAAGAGATCTTAAGGCCAGACACTCCAGGCAAAACTATTTGTTCCCTCAACATATCGGCTTTCATGTGGAAACAACAACCTTGTCCAATCTGCTCCTAAAGATGTTTTACTACTTGACGTTTAATCCACGTCATCCACAGATTTCTCTGAAACATTGTACCTGTCTCTCCCACAGAGACATAAAGATCAGCCTTAAAGTAGATCCCACACACTAATATTTAACAGTTTTGGACCGAGAAAGATTTTTGACAGAACGTACAGAAGGATTCATTGCTATCTAATTCTAAACCAGATTTATTAAAGTTTTAAGTTGAACAAATGAGGCAAATTTTGATTTTTTTTTTAACCAATTTTCAAATCAAAGCCAACCTCTTAAGCTTTGGGGTAATTTTTTTCTTTGACTAAAATGAGCCTCGTTTCAAACTGCAGCTGTTACTGAACCCTTTGGAGCATTGGCTGGACTCTTTGTGAAGCTGAGACTCTGTAGTTTTGGCCTCTGGTGTCTGATTTACTCTAATTACACTTGGAAACAAGCTGAAGTTATTTAATTAGAAAAAAATAGTTTTAGGGACTTGTAATAAAGTTAAAAAAAAAGATGGAATCCAGATAAAAGTCCTATTAAATTGTTCTAGATTTTAGTGTAATTTTGTGTGTGTGTGTGTGTGTGTGTGTGTGTGCGTGCGTGCGTGCGTGCGTGCGTGTGCGTGTGCGTGTGCGTGCGTGTGCGTGTGTGTGTGTTTGTACAAACTGACTCTAATTCATTCCAGAATGGTTGCTTTGACTTGAAATAAGTGGGTTACAGCCTTGTTTTCACATTTAACATGTGCAGCAGCTTGATAGTTTCCTTTTATCAGATGGTGGATAAAAAGGAATAAATTAAGAAAAAGTCCAACGTCCCACCAGTGGGACGCCCACATGGTACCAGGCTCAAACTCAGTCAGAAATCTAAAATATCCTCTGTGCATTTTTGTTACAAATATGTGTACAAAATGTAAAAAAGATCAAATAAAATAAAATGTTGATTTAAATACATAAGAATACCGGTGTGTGTGTGAGTGTGCGCACGTGTGTGTTTATGTGTGTGTGTGTGTGTGTGTGTGTGTGTGTGTGTGTGAGTGTGTGAGGGTGTGAGGGTGTGAGTGTGTGAGTGTTATGTGTGCCATCAGCTTGTACAGATCCACGGGCTTATCTTCAGGTAAGCAGCATTTGTGGCAGTAATTCATCCATGAAATGTCAGCTCACAGGTGTGTTCTCCAAGGTGACCTGAACACCCTGTGACCTCCCTGTGACCTCCCTGTGACCTCCCTGTGACCTCCCTGTGGTGTGTGTGAGGCTCGGTGACACTGATACTGATGCAGAGGCATGTGTGCGCCATAAACAGTGCATGAACATCAAAGTGTCTGACCAATCGGAGCAGCTCTGAGCCTCGGGCCACTGATGAGAGAGGTAAACATCTCCCTGGAGCCTGAGGGGGGCCAAATTCTACTAAAGTTATCTCCTTTTCAGTCATTTTCTCATACCTTGATAGTGGCTGATCTGGTGTGATCCTGGCAGCTTCACAGGACGGTGAGTCATCAGAGGTGTGCAAGGGACGCTGTCTGTGTCGTCTGTGAAGTCGGATGTATGGAAGAGGAGCGGTGAAAGGACAGCTCCCTGGGGGCTCCCATTGCTGCAGGTTACACACAATAGCACAGCCGCACAAACACCCAGGTCAACCATGAAAAAGAGTCTTATCTCAATGTTTTTTTTTCTTTCTTAAATGAAGGTTATTAAATGAATAAAAACACTGTGAGAGAGTCAGCGCTTTCCATCCACTTCAGCCTCCTCCAGTTCTAATTGTACGGAGCCGGCTGCACACTGGAGGATTTTAATATCCTTCATGATACAATGACATGACATAAAGTGACCAGACCACAGACAAGGACACTTTACAACTTACATTTTTATGTATTTTATTTTTTATAAAGCGAAGTTCCCTATTGTAAGGCAAATAAAGCTTCTCTGATCTTGTGTTCTTACGTGTCTCTTCTGGCATGAAGGACAGCCTCGCCACAGACGCCCCGCAAAGATGTGCTAAAAGCAAAGGACGAGTGTCACGTGACTGAGCGGAGGCCAGAATGAAATATGCACAAGGATGTGAGGCGCTCTTTTTTACAGCCAAAAGGAGGAGGTAAAGAGCGTCTTACAGTCATTTTAGCACTGATGATGAACGAAAAGGTTTGCTCAGAGTCCCAGTTGGTGTCCTCAGCGCACTTTTTACTGTTTATTTTTACATTTCTGGCCCGAAGTCTTCATCAGTCAGGACAGTTGCAGTGTGAAACGGGAGGGAGAGGCTATAAGTAGCAAATGGGCTGGAATCGAACCCACAACACAATGCCCTTATCCACTGCACCTTGGTAAAGCACATTATTTGTACAGCTTATGAGGCAGCAGGAAACAGAATTCTGTGGCAGGCCGGCTGCTCTGATTGGCTCTGGTACTGTTCATCATTAGACGCATTGTTAAATTCAAACATGGTGGAACCTTACAATTTGAGGTTTTGGCTACAAGCTACAACTTGACAAATATCATTAACAGAATCACGCCGACCCCACAGACATGAGGAACGTCACAACAAATCGTTTACAAGAAGTGCTACTCAGGCCACGCCTCCATGAACTCATGAAGAGGCAAATCAGGCCTAAAGCGACACAAGTGCTGTTAAAATGAATATATATTATAGTTAAAACCATCCTGTACAATGGGCAAAAACCCGTCTAATGTCACAGATTTCATTATTTGACAAGTAAACATACATGCGAACACCTTTACTTTGATTTATTCATGTTTAACGGGTTAAAAAAGTAAAAAAAAAAAAAAAAAAAAAAAAAGTTTAACCTAGTGTGATATCTGTGATTTGTTTGCTTCCTGTAACTTCTACAGATTTTTCCATTTTTCTCCACAAATGACTATTTGCTGGGTGTAAAACTATCATTTATATAAGAGGTATAGGTATTAATGCACCAAATAAAATCAAAATTAGAAAATGATAAAAACCATTTTCTCATTTGTCCTTTAAAATCGGGCCCACAGTCAGGCCTTCTCTCGGGTTTGTAATCGACCTGGCTAAAAGTCCTCTAGTTTGCATATGGTGTACTTTGGGGTAATCACTGAACATGAATGAAAGTCCAGTCTGGTTAGAGTTTTGTTGTCCTGGTGTTTTTTATGACACCAAACTCTAGATCAGGCATCTCAAACTCACGGCCCGGGAGCCAAATGTGGCCCTCAAGACGATTTATGGTGGCCCCTGAGGTGATTTTAAATTTGTATTATAAATGGCTCGCCGAAAAAATGCATATCTCATATCTGTCATGTCTCAGTAATTATTGGGCTTGGTAATATGTACTTAATGAATATCAACATGAGATTATTACTAAAACACATAGTTTGGAGGTAGTTTGTGGCTTATAAGGCCTTATCATTTCTAAATTCAATATACCAAATATACCCTAAAAATGAAAAACGTCTGGCAACTAAAATTTCCTATATATAGATTTTGTGGGTAAGGAAAATGTATTTTAGTTTGTTTCAAGTCTGTCTCTGGAGTGGCCCCCTGACCGGCTCTGAATTTCTAAATGTGGCCCCCTCTAAAATGAGTATGACACCCCTGCTCTAGATGCGTCGGTGGTATTGTCTATTACATATTCAAATGTTGGTTTGATGTTTTTAGATGTTATTCTGAATTGCGTACACTCATTTGGAAGCTCGCTGTTGGATAATCAGGTGTGTGGGAGTTAAAACAATCAAATCATCTGCAGCCGTGGAGCTTCTGCACAAACACACCAGAGACTCTGACCATCTTCAAAAACTCACCAAAACCCAGCTCTTCAAAGCCGCCTTTCAATAACTACAGTACTTTGTTGTGTATGTTTTTTCTCCTCTTTGTTAAGCGTCTATGGGTATCTTGATATATACATTAATATATACAGTGCCTTGCGAAAGTATTCGGCCCCCTTGAACTTTGCGACCTTTTGCCACATTTCAGGCTTCAAACATAAAGATATAAAACTGTAATTTTTTGTGAAAAATCAACAACAAGTGGGACAGAATCATGAAGTGGAACGAAATTTATTGGATTTTTCAAACTTTTTTAACAAATAAAAAACTGAAAAATTGGGCGTGCAAAATTATTCAGCCCCCTTAAGTTAATACTTTGTAGCGCCACCTTTTGCGGCGATTACAGCTGTAAGTCGCTTGGGGTATGTCTCTATCAGTTTTACACATCGAGAGACTGACATTTTTGCCGATTCCTCCTTGCAAAACAGCTCGAGCTCAGTGAGAGCATTTGTGAACAGTTTTCAGTTCTTTCCACAGATTCTCGATTGGATTCAGGTCTGGACTTTGACTCGGCCGTTCTAACACCTCGATGTGTTTATTTGTGAACCACTCCATTGTAGATTTTGCTTTATTTTTTGGATCATTGTCTTATTGGAAGACCAATCTTCGTCCCAGTCTCAGGTCTTTTGCAGACTCCATCCGGTTATCTTCCAGAATGGTCCTGTATTTGACTCCATCCATCTTCCCATCAATTTTAACCATCTTCCCTGTCCCTGCTGAAGAAAAGCAGGCCCAAACCATGATGCTGTCACCACCATGTTTGACAGTGGGGATGGTGTGTTGAGGGTGATGAGCTGTGTTGCTTTTACCCAAACATAACATTTTGCATTGTCTGACCAGAGCACCTTCTTCCACATGTTTGGTGTGTCTCCCAGGAGGCTTGTGGCAAACTGTAAACGGCACTTTTTATGGATATCTTTAAGAAATGGCTTTCTTCTTGCCACTCTTCCATACAGGCCAGATTTGTGCAGTATACGACTGATTGTTGTCCTATGGACAGAGTCTCCCACCTCAGCTGTAGATCTCTGCAGTTCATCCAGAGTGATCATGGGCCTCTTGGCTGCATCTCTGATCAGTCTTCTCCTTGTATGAGCTGAAAGTTTAGAGGGACGGCCAGGTCTTGGTAGATTTGTAGTGGTCTGATACTCCTTCCATTTCAATATTATCGCTTGCACAGTGCTCCTTGGGATGTTTAAAGCTTGGGAAATCTTATCCAAATCCGGCTTTAAACTTCTCCACAACAGTATCTCGGACCTGCCTGGTGTGTTCCTTGTTCTTCATGATGCTCTCTGCGCTTTAAACGGACCTCTGAGACTATCACAGTGCAGATGCATTTATACGGAGACTTGATTACACACAGGTGGATTTATCATCACCATTTATCGTCATTAGTCATTTAGGTCAACATTGGATCATTCAGAGATCCTCACTGAACTTCTGGAGAGAGTTTGCTGCACTGAAAGTAAAGGGGCTGAATAATTTTGCACGCCCAATTTTTCAGTTTTTTATTTGTTAAAAAAGTTTGAAATATCCAATAAATTTCGTTCCACTTCATGATTGTGTCCCACTTGTTGTTGATTCTTCACAAAAAATTACAGTTTTATATCTTTATGTTTGAAGCCTGAAATGTGGCAAAAGGTTGCAAAGCTCAAGGGGGCCGAATACTTTCGAGAGGCACTGTATAGGTTGCCACAGAAAATAAAGGCCACATGCTCTAATAATTTAGTTGGGCCATCTTTAACTTTGATCACAGCACACTTTCTCTGTCAGAACATTTATTTCCATCAAGTGTTGCATTCATTTTTCACCAGGATCTTGTGTTGATGAGGCAACTGTTGTGATTTTGGGCGCTGCGAAAATAAATTGAACTGAACGATGGAGAGTGTGACCTGCACAAAGCCTCCAGCACGTCCCAAAGATTCTCAAAGGAGTTCAGACCAGCAGTAGATTAGTTTGTGCATCTCCTTAGTTGTTTTCTTTGCTTGATGCCAACGATTTGACCCTTCTCAAACACACTGACATCTTTTCCACGACCACAGGATTTCACTAAAAGTATCATGTGTTTCCAATAGAGGGAGACAGGGAGCAGAGGACCTCGCGGCTTTGCAGAATTCAAATCTTGTTCGTCCAAAGAATGGACTGGAAACACTGGCCTATTTTTTGATCAGGGTGTAGGTTTTTTTCTTTTTTTTTCTTTTTTGTTGGCCTGTTTTTAGTATTGAACCTTTTCTTTGCATTACCTGGTGAGATTCTTGTAATAAGACAGTTGTAAATATCTCTAAGATCATACTTACCTTACCCGACATGCTTGGGCAGGAGGACTTCCGCCTTCGTCAGAGGATGATGGATGTGACGTGTCTCAGTTTGACAGATCTATCAAACTGACCGCCCTGCCCCCTGGTGGTGGTCTCTGGAGAAGTGAGTCCCATGTGTGAGACAAAGTAAAAGCCCCTCGTCTCTGCTGATGGTCTGTGTGCTCCACTTCCTCATTTCTGCAGCCTCTCGTATCCATCTTTTGTGCTTGTGTTCCTCCGTTCCTACTATTGTCAGGATCCTCAAGATTGTGCTCCCTCCTGTCTGCCCCCTCCTTCCTGAGTTTCCTGTCTCTCCTCCTCCCTGGGTGTGTCCTTCGGGGTCTGGCAGCAAACACACCTGCATCCACTTACATCATTACCTGCAGCATAAGAAGTCTGGTCCTTCATTCACTCATCGCCAGTTCGTCATATATTCTACTACAGTTAGTACTGCGTTTTTGGCTCCAGAAAACTCAACTCACTTTTGTGCATTTTTGGAATTGTTCTTCACCTTGTCCTGTGTCCAGGTGTCCCTGCTGCCTCCCTCCGGTAACCACCTGCCTGCTCCTGTGTGCCTGCCTACTCCTACCTGCTTGCTCCTGTGTGTGTGCCTGCCTGCCTGCCTGCCCGTTCCTGCCTGCCTCTGCCTACCCTGGACACCCCCCAGCCCTGTAACCACTTACCTGTCGTTGTAAATAAACTGTGTTTCACCTGCCTCCGTTGTACTGCTCTTGGGTCCTAAGTCAAACCCCTGACAGTACGAACTGGCCACGATGGACCCAGCAGATCCAGACCCTGTGGTTCGTGCCCTCCAGATCCAGGGAGCGCAGATTGGACATCATGACCAGACTCTTCACACCCTTTTGGAGGGTCAGCAAACCACCAACGAACAGATTTCACAGCTCGGCGCCATGCTCCAGGCCCTAACCACTAACTTCTCTCTTCAAGCCGCTCCAGCCTATCCTGCACCCTCCCAGCACCAAGCCTTGTCCACACCGGCTCCTGTTGACCACAGCCATCCCCCCTGGGAGCCACACGTACCTGATCCCGACCATTACTCAGGTGATATGGGGAAGTGCGGGGGTTTTCTTCTTCAGTGTTCCTTGGTGTTTAGCCAGAAACCCCATACTTATGCTTCTGACTCTGCTAAAATTGCTTTTGTTATGGGACTTTTGCATGGAAAAGCATTGGACTGGGCCTCGGCTATGTGGCAAAGCAAACCAGTAATGCGGAGTAATTTTGTCATGTTTGAAGAGGAGTTGAGAAAGGTTTTTGATCACCCTGTCAAGGGTAGAGAGGCTTCCAAGCGTCTCCTAGCCATTCATCAGGGGACACGGAGTGTGGCTGATTTCTCTGTAGACTTCAGAACTTTAGCGGCTGAGGCAGGTTGGGATGATCCTGCCCTCCAAACCGTATTCCTCAACGGGTTGTCAGAACAATTAAAGGATGAGTTGGCGCTAAGAGAAGATCCAGAGAATCTTGATTCACTTATTACGACAGCCATCCGCTTAGACAATAGACTGAGAGAACGGAAGAGGGAGAGACAGAACCGGCCTACAACCCTTCTCACCCGTCAAAACCCTGTCCTTACCCGAGTTCCTGTACAACCCTCTGGGCATGCCTCCCAGAGTAACGCCTCAGCAGGTCAGGTTTCTCTAACCTCTGAGGAACCTATGCAACTAGGTCGCTCTAAACTAACCCCCTTGGAGCGCTCACGTAGGCTCCAGGCCGGGGAATGTGTTAACTGTGGCCAGGTTGGACATTTTTTAGCGGCCTGCCCAATTCGGCCAAAAGGGGGGGCTCACCAACAGTGATGGGGATGCTGGTGAGCCATGCTGCTATGTCCTCAAACCCCACAAAAAGAATGCTTGTTCCTGCTACTCTTTGTTCCGAGAATCTGACTCTACCGCTCTCTGCTTTAATCGATTCCGGAGCAGATGACAATTTCCTGGACTATAATTTGGCCTGTCAAGCAAACATAAAAACGGAGCCGCTGGAGACCCCGCTTGTGGCCAATGCTTTAGATTTATTGAAAATGACCCACAGCAAGATAATGACAGTTATTTTTTCAACAGTTAACATTGTGTGCACTGTCTCACACACACATAAACTCTCAGTTCAAGCAAGTCCACAAACAAAAATATAACAATTTTCAATAACATTTTTCTCTTACTATGCTGCTTAGTGGGACTTCTGGCATTCCTTGTCCTGAACAATCCTCCTCAAATCTGGCTTGTATTCCGTTGTTGCCACTCGAAGCAACTCTTTCACATGAGTGTCAGTCAGAACAGATCGATGCCGCACTATCGCCACATACAAACGCCACTTTTAGCCACAAATAATACTCAGAACTGCACCAAACTTCATCAATAGTACACACAGGGTCCCAGCACGTAGTCCGAGCCGTCAAACATCTGCTAGCTTAGCCTGTTTTCTTTAGCTGATACAACTCACCCACTTCTCCTCCTGGATCCGCTTGTTGGTGGGGAAGCCCTGGTGGAGCCCCGACGAGTGGATCCCCGAGTGCAGGTAACAGGCTAAGCTAGCAGATGTTTGACGGCTCGGACTACGTGCTGGGACCCTGTGTGTACTATTGATGAAGTTTGGTGCAGTGGAGTATTATTTGTGGCTAAAAGTGGCGTTTGCGGTCGAACAGTGGATCCGTACAGCGCCGTATGTGGCGATAGTGCGGTATTTGCTGAAGTTGGTGGATCTCGTGAATCTAGCGGTCGGGTAAATTAATCTCTCGAGGGGGGGTCTGACTCAGTGTTACGGTGTGTTTGACCATGGTTTACACTTACGCCGGAATATCGCTTTAAGAGCCGCATGAAATCAGCCAAAGAGCCGCATGCGGCTCGAGAGCCGCGGGTTGGCCACCCCTGCTTTAGATGGTCGACTACTAGCTAGGGTTACAGATTGCACGGTTCCTGTTACGCTAGTTTTGTCCGGAAATCATAAAGAGACCATACGTTTCAATCTTATTTCCTCGCCGCAGTCTCCTCTGATTCTTGGATATCCCTGGCTAAGGCACCATAATCCCCAGTTCGATTGGGCAGGGGGGAAGATATCTAGTTGGAGCTCATCATGTCATTCTCTCTGTTTGCAGTCTGCTCTCTCTCCTGCGGAGACCCCCTCCTCCGTCTCCGAGCCCCCAGATCTGTCCGAGGTCCCCTGTGATTACCACGATTTATGGGAGGTCTTCTGCAAGGAGCGTGCCATGTCCCTTCCCCCTCACAGACCTTACGACTGCGCCATAGACCTCTTTCCAGGTGCCACACTACCGTCCAGTCGCCTGTACAATCTGTCCCGTCCAGAGCGATCAGCCATGGAATGCTACGTCAAGGAGTCATTGGCAGCAGGTATTATTCGACCGTCATCTTCCCCTGTCGGTGCTGGCTTCTTTTTCGTGGATAAGAAGGACAAGTCCCTCCGTCCGTGTATTGACTTTCGAGGGTTGAATGATATCACAATAAAAAACAAATATCCACTTCCCTTAATTGACTCTGCATTCCAACCATTACACCAGGCGACTATTTTTACCAAACTAGACCTGAGAAATGCTTACCACCTTGTTCGTATTCGTGAGGGGGACGAATGGAAAACTGCATTCAACACCCCTATTGGACATTATGAGTACTTGGTGATGCCCTTCGGCCTGACTAATGCCCCCGCTGTATTTCAGGCCCTTGTTAATGATGTACTCAGAGATTTCCTGGATAGATTTGTTTTTGTGTACATAGACGACATTTTGATTTTTTCCCGCTCTCCTGAGGAACACACACAACATGTCAGACAGGTGCTTCAGAGGCTCCTCGAAAATAAACTGTTTGTTAAGGCCGAGAAGTGTGACTTTCATCAGCAGTCTGTCAGTTTTCTGGGGTACATCATTGGCAGTGGGCAGGTGAAGCCGGACCCTGCTAAGATACAAGCTGTGACAGAATGGCCCCAACCAACCAATCTTAAGGAGCTACAACGGTTCCTGGGGTTTGCTAATTTCTACCGACGTTTTATTCGCAATTACAGTCAGGTCGCAGCACCTTTAACTTGTTTAACATCTTCCAAGACTTGTTTTGTTTGGTCTGCAGAGGCAGAGAAAGCATTCCTGGACTTGAAGAGGCGGTTCTCCCTCAGCCCCGATCCTCACACACCCAGATCCGGCACGCCAGTTTATTGTTGAGGTGGATGCCTCTGACAGCGGAGTTGGTGCGGTGCTCTCCCAACGTTCACCTGTGGACCAAAAGGTCCATCCCTGTGCTTTTTTTTCACGTCGCCTGTCCCCTGCCGAATGCAACTATTCAATTGGAGATCGGGAGCTCCTAGCTGTTAAGCTGGCCTTGGAGGAATGGCGGCATTATCTGGAAGGAGCTGAGCATCCATTTGTGGTTTGGGCTGACCATAAGAACTTGTCATACATCAGGACAGCCAAACGTTTAAATTCCCGACAGGCTCGTTGGACCCTGTTTTTTGACCGTTTCCATTTCACACTCACCTACCGACCAGGGTCCCGTAATACTAAGCCGGATGCTCTCTCCCGACAGTTTCTTTCCACAGACACCCCTGACGAGGCAGAGTCCATCCTACCATTATCCTGCGTCGTCGCATCGCTAACCTGGGAGATCGAGTCAGTGGTGAGGGACGCGCAGAGAACAGAACCGGACCCAGGTAACGGGCCACCTAATCATTTGTTTGTACCCCAGTCTGTCCGTGCGCAGGTGCTGCAATGGGGGCACGCTTCCCGCTTCGCTTGCCACCCTGGCGTCGGAAGGACTCTCATTCTCCTCCGAAGACATTTTTGGTGGCCCGGTATGGAGAAGGACGTCAAGGAGTACGTCTCCGCGTGTACTGTTTGTGCCAGAGGTAAGGCGTCTAACCGACCCCCAGCTGGTGCCTTGCGCCCTCTACCAGTACCAAGTCGACCCTGGTCCCATATTGCCTTGGATTTTGTCTCCGGGCTTCCCGTTTCTCAAGGCAATACTGTTATCCTCACCATCATTGACCGTTTCTCCAAGTCGGTCCATTTCGTTGCTCTCCCCAAACTGCCAACAGCCTTAGAGACGGCCAACCTCCTGGTCCAGCATGTGTTCCGGATACATGGGATCCCAGTGGACATAGTTTCTGATCGGGGCCCCCAATTCGTGTCCCGCGTCTGGAAGAGCTTCTGTGATGCCCTGGGTGCCAAGGTGAGCCTCTCATCTGGCTTTCACCCCCAAACCAACGGTCAGTGTGAGAGGGCCAACCAGGACCTGGAGGCTGCCCTGCGTTGCATCGCTGCCAAGGACCCGTCAAGCTGGAGCACATACCTGGCCTGGGTGGAGTACGCACACAACTCCCTCTCATCGTCGGCCACTGGGATCTCTCCTTTTGAATGTGCCCTTGGGTATCTGCCCCCTATGTTTCCTGTGCAGGAGAGGGACATCGCGGTTCCGTCCGTGGCGGTACATCTCCAGCGGTGCCGTGACGTGTGGACAACCGCCCGGACTGCCTTACTGAGGACCTCCGAGAGAAACCGCCTGTTCGCTGATCGGCATCGGGTCCCTGCTCCGGAATATCTGCCAGGTCAGAAAGTCTGGCTTTCTTCAAAGGATATTCCGTTGAAAACTGATTCCAGGAAGTTGTCGCCGCGCTACATTGGACCCTTCGAGATTGATCGAATAATCAACCCCTCTGTGTACGATTGAAGTTGCCGGCCTCTTTGCGGATCCACCCAAGTTTTCATGTGTCACAGTTGAAGCCGGTGTCCTCCAGTCCTTTGTGCCCTCCGGCTGATCCCCCTCCTCCCGCCCGGGTTGTCGACGACTACCCGGCCTTCACTGTCCGGCGCCTCTTGGATGTTCGTCCCCGTGGCCGTGGGTTCCAGTTCCTGGTCGACTGGGAGGGCTATGGTCCCGAGGAGCGGTCCTGGGTGTCTCGCTCCCTCATCCTCGATCCCGGTCTCGTCCGGGACTTCTACCGTGACCATCCCGGCAAGCCTGGCTGTCCGCCCGGTGGCGTCCGTTGAGGGGGGGGTTCTGTCAGGATCCTCAAGATTGTGCTCCCTCTTGTCTGCCCCCTCCTTCCTGAGTTTCCTGTCTCTCCTCCTCCCTGGGTGTGTCCTTCGGGGTCTGGCAGCAAACACACCTGCATCCACTTACATCATTACCTGCAGCATAAGAAGTCTGGTCCTTCATTCACTCATCGCCAGTTCGTCATATATTCTACTACAGTTAGTACTGCGTTTTTGGCTCCAGAAAACTCAACTCACTTTTGTGCATTTTTGGAATTGTTCTTCACCTTGTCCTGTGTCCAGGTGTCCCTGCTGCCTCCCTCCGGTAACCACCTGCCTGCTCCTGTGTGCCTGCCTGCCTGCCTGCCCGTTCCTGCCTGCCTCTGCCTACCCTGGACACCCCCCAGCCCTGTAACCACTTACCTGTCGTTGTAAATAAACTGTGTTTCACCTGCCTCCGTTGTACTGCTCTTGGGTCCTAAGTCAAACCCCTGACAACTATTTTTACACCGTCCCAGTCCATGACGTGGTTTTCTCTTTTGCAGTGGTCAGATGTTGCAGATTTAAGGTTTTCCTGTGTTGCATTTTCTTTCTCTGATCTTGTTAGTCGTCCCAGTGTTTCCTTCTCACGTTCTTTTTGGTGGTCTTTTTTTCCTTGTTTTGAATGTTCTCCCTTTTTCTTTGCTGTTTGACTTTTCTTTTGTTTCACGTTTGTGTGTCGTGTTCGAGTTTTTTTTAATTATTATTTTATCTTTTTACTCTCTGATCTTGTTCTGTTTTTCTATAATATAAACATTGAAAAAGAAAGTAAGAAAATCCCTGTCCACTGTTGAGCTTGATTTGACAAAATGAATTATTAAAGCCCCCAATACTTTATTGTTTTGGATGTGTTTATTGCACTGAAAAACCAAGAAACACAAGCGTCCATGCGGCTTGTTTTTATGGAAATGTTTGGCCAGGGAATAGACGTAGGGGGGACAATGGGGTCTGTTGTCCCGGGCCTCGGGGTCTTAGGGGCCCAGAATAGGTCTCTCTTCCTATAATTTTGTATTAGAGGAAGGCCCACATGAGACTTCTTGCCTTGGGCCCCTATATTTTTGTCAACGGCCCTGCCTTTGGCGTTAATATTCCACCGTTACGACACTCCGCTTATCTATCTGCTCGGAGAGTGTTCAGAACATAGCCGCGGGAACGTCATTTTGAGAGGGGGTGCAGTTTTTTTTTTCTTTTGTTTTTTTCTCCGTGCAGTTACACACGTTTATTTAGGGCCAACTAAGGGTACTCACACAAAAATAGCGTCAGGACCCATGGAACGCTTGTAGAATGATCAAGATACACCAGAAAAAAGGCACAAAGAGTAAATTATTAGACGCTGCTCCTGACTCTCTGCTACAGGACAGCGTCAGCGCCCAGCCTCACTTCACGCACACACAAACACACAGACACTCGCAAACACACACGCACGAGCAGGTGTCTGTATGAAATCATGAGCCTCGACTTCTACGTGGGAAAATGACATTTGGCGATGGTCCACAGGGCGTGTGCCAAAGTAAATAATATCAATGTTTAACACAGTAGGACCCTGTACAGCGTTACGGCAGCGACACGGTGCAACAAGCAGCTGTTTACTTCAGTTCAGTTCAGTTTCCCCGCGACGTACGTGACTTCATCAGTTCACTCACCTCAGACGCTCAGATGAAGCAAAGTCCCACCTCTGTGAGACGAGGACACGTGGATTTGTGCCGCTGTCTTTCCGTGTAAACTCCCGTTGGTTCTTATGCGTCGCGTCAGATTCAAACACGAGTTGTTGCACATGCAGCCTGTAACTCCAGCAAAGTCCGCACATTTAGGCGTCTGCGGTGTAGTTTCCACCTCTTAATCCAGCCCGGGGTTGTCATTTCCTCGTTTATTTTGTCACACTTAGGAGAATATACAAACAGTGGTAAACAGCGGTTTGCGCGCTCAGGTCAGTGCGCCGCGCACCATCACAGGTTTAGTTTTCCCTGACTTTAACCTGCAGGCATATAGTTGACTGCAAAAACATTTGATAAAAGTAAAAATATCATATGTATTAGAACAGAAACTGTGTCGTTTTATAATATTACCTAGAAAAGATATAGTTTTGCTCAGGGCAAAACCAGCAATGAGCCTGTTCCCACAGTTCCCATTGAGTTTACCATCCAGCAGGGGGTGCTATTGCACCCTCTGCACCCCTAGTTCCCGCGGCTATGGTTCAGAAGTACGCTTTTGACTTTCTATTTCCTTGGCAGCCAGAAAGTTACAACTGTAGCTTGAAATAGATTCCAAACTGTCCACTCACACCCAACCATTCATTCTCCGCAGCCAGAAGAAACACTGCTTTATCTCCAGTTAATTAAAACCTGGGTCTGCTGTCATCGCTAACCCAATCTGCTCAGGTTAAACTCATTTCCACTGAACAGACTTTAAGAAATGAAACATAGCTCATATCAATACGACAGGGGCCTCGGCTGATCGGAATCTCCCGTTTCATTTGTCCCTGCTCTAATTGTAATGAACCGGCGTGTCCCTCCCCTTCTGCTGTAATGTACCCTCGCTCGGGGTGTTCTTTGGCGAAATCTGTTAATTGGTTCCAGCGCTGTGCCAAACAATTACAACTGAAACCCCCAGACTGAACGGAGCGGGAGCGTCGATAAGAGATGGATCCCAAAACTGTCCTCCTGCACGGTCAGCGGATGTGTTTACTTCTGTGGTTTGTTTCCCCTGTAGGAAGAATTTGCATAATTTACGAGAACAAACTTAAGTGGACGAAGCAAAGACAGGCCAAAACCGCACAATAATACGAGGATTAGAGCGGCGGTTTCGAGAGCTGTAACCGAGGAGGGTAAATGCAGCTGCACATACTTCATGACGCTGCTGTATGATTCTCTTCTTAAAGGTGCACTGTGTAACTTTTCTGGCCTTGAGTCCGTTGGGATCGTGCGTCTCCTCGATTCCTCATACTGATGGCGTTTTGGGCCACTGTATACAATCCGCGCTCTTCACTTTCTTTCGCTACAAGAAAACCCAGTTTGACAGTTTGTGTAAAGTTTATAATTGCACTTCCTGGTTGAACATGAGCAGAAAATATGACAATCAGAGGTAATTCTACAACTGTTACTGTAAACAAGGGCAAAAATCCATATGAATTACTCATTTGGTTGTTAATTTTCCCTGCATTTTCACGTACGTCGGTTTTTGATGACCTCACACAGTGATTCCCTTTTAGAACTCAGCACTACTTCTGGCAATTTTAAACTTTTCTTTTTCTAAATTTCCTCACAAACTGCATCTTGACTGATGTAAAATCATGATAAATGCTTACCACAGGTGCCCTCCCACCAAACTAAGTCATTAAGTCATTAAGTCAGTCAGCTTACAACCTGTCCTGTACACTTGGAAGTTATAATTATGAGTTTAAAAGTCATCCCTATTATTAGTGGTAAACTGGACATTTTTACTTTTAAACTTAAATATGACTTTTTTTCAGTTTTTATCTAGTGTATGTTAGCCTTAAACTTTGAAACACAAACACTTACAAAGGAAACCTATTCACCTTATTTCAGAAGTTGTTGTGGGCGCTGCCATCTTTTTCCATTGTAGTTTACACGGGGCAGACAAGCTCCTCCGAAAATAAGTTCTACATGGACTAGAATGCTGTTTTCAGGCCCCAGGAAATCGGTGCGTTGCTGACGTCTTGTTGCACATTGTACGTTAAACATGTTAGACAAATCAGTCGACTTTATATACTTCACCCTTGTTCGGCATTTACATGAACAAAGTTCTCATCAAACCGGACGTGCCTTCACTGCAGGAGTGTGGATCTGTGGATAAAAGAGCCACAAGTGGGCGGGGCAGAATAAGGTGAATATACAAATATTTGACATATTTGCATCATACGTACAGGTCTTAACCTGCTGCCAGTCATTATCCATCTGTGACTCACTCTCTGTCAAGAGATCTTTTTTATTTGGATTTATTTTAGCAAGACTCTGCTTATTCCAACAGAGTAGCCGATCCCAACTGCACGTCACGGCCCCTTATCAACCCAAAGATCCTTCTGGACCCCAATAATAGTTTGCTGTATATTAAAATAAATATGTTATATTTTTCTTCTTAAATCTACAGGCAAAAATAAAAATAGTAACGGCTGTTGGCTTAATATTGACCATTAAAGTAGTCAGTTTAAGAAAATATATCATATAAATTGCTTTTCAAGCTCCATTTTCTTTCATGCTTGTTGTTTCATGCTCCAGAGGCCCCCTGCAGGGCCTTTGAGGGCCCCCAGGGGCCCCAGACCCCACTTTGGTAATCACTGCAATAGAGAATGAACGGAACGAGAAGTGAAGATCTGCAGTTTAAAAGGGCCTATTGCTGTGGCAACGCTCCTAATTTTTCATCGCTCTGAAACCCATGTATTTAGGATTCAAGCAAGAAAAATAGTTATGTCAGATTCAACTTTCCAGTATCTTAAAAAGTACTATATGTCAATAAAATGTATTATTATGATTACTCTGTGACATATCAGATGTGTTTGCTCGCTGCTGCTCACAGAACTGTCAGGTTTCAACATCAAAATCCACTTCCTCTTTTCTCTCAAAGAAACAACAGCTCCCATGACTGGGTTTGTGTATTTGTCATAAAAGATGAATCTCGTCCAAGAATTATGCAAATGAATATACTGTACACTTGTAACATCTACGAGTTTGTTTTGGTGTCAGTCAGATACAAAGTGAAAAAGGGGTTATTGCACATCATTACTGGGAACTAATTTCCACAATCGAATCATCCGCCCGTTTCCCATCTCAGCCGTGCTCTGCTGCTGAGCCAACCAGTCCGTGCTCCTCTTGTTTAAAGCGTTCGGGGGATTCAAATCTGTTAATGGGTTCCAATGCTGTGCCAAACAATTACATCTCAAATCCCCGAATGGAGAGCCGATAAGAGATTGTGGAGTGATCCAAAAACTGGCCCCGCTCCTGCACTGTCAGCGGATGGGTTTCTTTTCCCCTCGAGGAACAATTTGACTACAGCTTCCAAAACTGTACAACAAAATAAGCCTTTTAGTGGAGGGTGAAATCCACAGATCTGTACTCCGGGCTCGTGTTTAACCCAACCACTGTTTGGACAAATGTGATTGGCAGCCAGGGGTGGTGTGCAAACATGAAGAACTTTTTAATGAAACTGTACTTCAGAATAGTCTTCAGACATTGTACTGTTACTTTTGCTTAAGTACTTTAGGTCAGTGGTTCTCAGCCTTTTTTGTCTTGAGTACTCTTTATATTTGTCTCACACTCAGAACACCCCTTAACTCGAGTTTCGGGCAAATAAATGGGTTTACTAGTCGAATATAGTCAATTAGTACTATTATATTTATTTTTCTCACCATCTCACCTCCCTGACCTGTGACCTGGATGTTCAGATGTCCTCATCTGTCTGGAGGAACTCTCTCTACACTAGATGATCCACCTTCCTTCCTCTTGAGTGGTTTTACATCCTCAGAAGGCACTGAAGGAAGGCTCTAGAAAAATATGCACAGAATTTACATTTTTCTAATTCCATTTACGTAGCTATTGTACGCTTTTGTTGTCAAAATACGTACAATAAGTGCGTCTGTGAAAACATACACATTTTACAGTTTTGGAAATGCTGCTGCATGAGTACGTCAACGGAAAATGTACATATTTCATGTTTTGAAAATGATCTTACATAATAATACAGAAGAATTTACGTCTAACCCTGAACGTAAAATGTGTACGTCTTCCAAAAATGTACTTATTTAACATATTTGCTAAACGTAACATGTATACGTTTTCCACATACGTACAACAAATACGTTCAATAGCTACACAAATGCAAAAACGTAAATGATGTGTGTATTTTTCTGGAGACTAGATTGTATTAAATTGTGTTGTTTCTGTTTTGTATGTTCTTTTAATTGTTTTTAAATGCCCCTTGTGCCTGAAATAAAGTTTGACTGAATGATGAATAGATTATTTTCACATAATTCACTTGAGTGGAAAGTTTGGGCGCTTTACTCAGCTCGGCCGATAATGGTTGGGTGCCAAAAGTGAGTCCAAATGAAACTGCCAATCAAACAAAAAATAAACACAGTATTATTCATGAAAAATGACTGTTGTTTTAGGTATTATTTCCAGATAATGAAGTTTAGCTAATGGGATAGACATGAAGAGATGGGGCATTTAATACATTTAGCCACTAGAGGGCTCTGGTTCACCACTAAATGTTGGGAATAACATATCCCAGCATTGAAAGTGGACATTGTTGTGACGTTAATTGGCTTTTAAACATGCTTTTGATCGATTTGGGATTAGTATTTCACATTTTCTGGAAAAAATTATTAGCTGAAGCCTTAGGCAACGTGACAGCTATGCTAACAGTGTTCGTTTAAAACACAGTTTGACCACAGAACGAGTCCGCTGATGGTTTATGGACTTAAAAACTGCGCAGAAGAAGGCCAGATTTTTACCGGTGACGCAACAATCAAGGGAAATTTCAAACTGAGGATTTTGTGAGGCTCAACAGGATAAATGGAACACCAGTGTGAATGAAGCAAAGGTATGTTTTTGACAGCAATAATACATGGGTAAAAACACAATATACTACATTTTGCCCAATATGTGTTCTTTAAGTTAAAGTTTAGCAAACTTTTTAAATTCTGTAGCTGGAGAAAAATCTTACCAGGTCAGTCAAGCAGCAGTTTATGAGCATTTTTTTTTTTTTTTAACACATTTTTGCATCTCCATGAATTGCCATTAAAACAAAACATTAAACAGGGATAAAGTGATAGATGTTTATGATCAGGTAATGATGACCGCTTACACTGTTTTCTACAAAGCATTTTATTGTACAGTAACTATCATATAACATTTTGATCTCTTTAGCATATAATTTATCATTCTGACTATACAGTATAACATGTATGTACAAACACTTTATGTCCCTCTTATCCGTCTTAACCTCCACATTTACCGTCTAAACAAGAAGCCCAAACATTACACAAACATTAAAAAAGAAAGAAAGACATGAATGGCAGGTGAAGATGTAACACACTTTTATGATTTGTTCTTTTTAAGTAAATCATTTAAATAAGCGTCAATAATTTAATGGAGCTGTAGAATGGTCAAACATTTAACTGGAACACGATTATGATTATTGAAAATAGTCATGAATATAGTATACTGTACATTATTGTAAAACTTATTTTATTAGTCATTTATTATAAGGAATATAGCACTGGCCACACGAGGCTACTTTGTTAAAGGAGCTGTACCGGATTTTTTTTCATGTAAAAAAAGTTAAATATGTTTTGCACGCATACAGATATAATGTAAAAGCAGCTATCTGGGGGGAAATTAGGCCGCAGTGTGCTGTCTGCGTTGAATTATAAAGGGTTTATCTCTGAGCTAAGCGAGAAGTGCGCTGTTAGCATGCTACTTGTTGTTAGCTTTACTAGTTTACGAAAAAAGTCACTCTGGCTTCTGAAAGTTGTGCTTTATAAACTTATTGTGGTGAATAATAACAATGTGCAAACTGCATTAGGTATGGACAAGTTTAGTTTTTCACGTTTCTAAAATTCAGGTACAGCACCTTTAAGTTGTTTATTATTGTGCTGATTTAATTTATATTTATTTGACATGGTTTTGCTCAAAGTAAACTAATTTTGCTCAGAAATGTGATCACGAATCAAAACCTTAAAAGAATTAAAACCTGACGATTAGACGGATAACCATGATTCATTTTTTTGCTTTTGTTTATTTTCTTTTATGAAATTTCCCTTTTTGACCCCAACCTGTGTTTTCTGGCAGCGAGTTATGGAAATTTCTGGTCCACGTTTGTTATTCTTTCAGCAAATAATGTCAAATAAATGCAAATTAAATCTGGATTTAGCCTGGAGCAGCTTTTACATGTTCACTCCCACTTTCTCTCTTCAAACTTTTCATCAGAAATCTCCTTCAAAACTCTCCAGGATTTGACTCATGGCAAAGTCAACTTTCAAATCCAACTTTTTTTCAAAACAACCAACATTTTGAAAACCGCGTGGATCTGGGTCATACTCTTGTTTATGCCAGGACTCCACACAAAACAATCTCGCTGAAAAAAAAAAAAAAAAAAAAAATCCTCTTTCTATGAATAACAAAACAGCAGCCACGTTCTTTGTGCTGTAAAAAATGAACTCTGTTGTGGGCTTCCATTCAGCGGCGGCGGCTTGTGTTTGACTTCGCTCTCCGTTCGCTTCGTGTAGCGGCGAATGTGGAATCAAATTGTTCGTTGCCGCGTCTGCTTGTTCACTCGCACTGCTGTCCTGCTTCACCGAGGGGCAGGATTACAAAAGCGCGTGCAAATACGGGAAATCAGTAATTACCATGTGTTGACGCTGTTAAAGGTGCACTGCGTGACTTGCTTGTGTCCACGGAGATGCTGCCGTACTGTCATAGCTTCACGCTGCAGCCTTTGACGCTCGATTCAGATGGTTTCATGATTCTGATCTTTTCGGAGAGGCGGTTCACGTCGCGAATGAAATAAGACTCAAATCGGTTTTCATTGTGAACGCAAACAGCGCTAAAGTGTCTGATGTGGAGAAGAGAACAGGACGAAACCAGGAGTCGTGCTGCAAAAAATAAATCTCTAGAACAGTGGTTCCCAAAGTGGGGTCGCGTGATGTCAATATCTAATTTGAATTAATATGACATTGTACTTGCTCTATTTTTTATTAGACACAGCATCTTTTAGTGAAATAGGGTCCAATAAGACGATAAACTATTCAACTAGCGAATATTAAACCAGATTTAACATGCTTTGACACTTAAAATTATTGCTACTGTCATTTTAATTTAGCTTTGGGGGTCCCAAGTCGGTTGCATGGCTATTTTGGGGGTCCCGGCCAGAAAAGTTGCTCTAGAGCAGTGATTTTCAACCTTTTTTGAGTCACGGCACACTTTTTTTGGTTGAAAAGTTACCACGGCACACCACCTTTTACACCTTTTGGTAAACAAAATCTGATAAACTGTGTAATGTGTCAAAAAGTGTTTGTGCACTGTCTAGTTCTTCAAATTTTGCAGTTGTGATCGTTTTTTTTGTTTTGTTTTTGTTTTTTTAGAAATATGTTCCGGTCACTTCAAATAGTATTTTTTATTTAAATCCATGTGTGAATCCAAGTTGGACATTTTGTCCAGGCACACCTGACAATACCTCAAGGCACACTAGTGTTCCCCGGCACACTGGTTGAAAATCAAGGCTCTAGAGGAGTTCAAATGCCTCGATTTCTGTATTTTAATCTTAATTTCTGATGTATTGACTAGTTAAGACCAGTTACGAATAATAAACTGTTTCTGACATGTTTCAATATGATACGTTCTTACTTCAAGCCAAATGATCTGCCAGTGGATTTAGATCATTTCACTTTCCCCCAGGCTAAAGTATTCCATAATCAGTCAGAAAAAACCTTGAAACAGTGAAATATTCAGAAATAAGATCTCACTGAGTCAAAACTACTCAAATCTAGACGCAAAACATGTAAATTCAAGTCATTTTAAGCGAGGCTAGACTGACATTTCTTTGCCGTGTTGCTCATGTCGAGGTGCACTGACATTCTTTATTTGAAAAATGCTCGACTGAGTGACAGAATTATGCGCGGCACAACTTATAAAATGTGTTTCTTTGCTTTATTTTTTGCCTGTTTTTTGTCTGTGGAGCTTTTGTTTTGCTCACATTAACTTTGTGCGGTGAAATGTCAACCGAAAGTAGTTTCTCCGTTGTTGCTCCGTCTGTGCAGAGCGTCGCTAACTTGTTTTCTAGCAGCAGTTGGAGATTTAGGACACTTCGCAGTCATTTCATTAAAACACAGTTAAGATGATTACATTTTCCTAAAAATGCTACCGATTTCATCTCAGTTTGGCAATATTTTTGATTCATGATTTTACTTCCTGGTTGTAAATGATGACAACACACTAGGAAATTCTGTAACTGTTACCTGGCAACCAAGCAATGTTTTACACAGGGCGTAAACTCCTCTAATGTCACAGAAATGATTATTTGACGAATAAAAATATATGAAAACACCTTTATTTTATTCGATTCATGTTTAAATAATGTAGAAAGACAGGTTTTTTTTGTGTGTGGTGGGACGTCATCATGTTTTGGAACTCTGCTCTACTTCTTGTAATTTTTCCAACATAACCTTTTACTTTTTTTCACAAACTGACACTTGATTGGTGTAAAACTATTATTTATATTTACAACATATGTTATACCTCAAAATTAAGTCAAAATTAGAAAAGAATGAAAACCCGTCAGTGTTTTCAGCGATAAATGTGAACGTTCCTGTTGTTTATCTGGTTTTCTACAACTGTTTATTTGATTTTCTTCTTTTAGATGTCAGGTGCAAACTACATTTTTAGAAGACTTGTAGACTTTTATATTTGTTATCAGACTTTAGCAGCTTTTTCCAGTGGTGGAAAGTATAAAAGTAAACATACTGTACTTACATTGTAAATTGTGTAGGTATCTGTAGGTATAAGTACATTTCACAGTAGATACTTTTTACTTTAACTTCACCACATTTCTGTACCTGTACCTGTACCTATGTATCTGTACTTTCTACACCATACATTTTTTAACTGGACTGAGAAGTAAAAGTATATTTTCTTAAGGTCTTAGACCTGCTGAAAAGGCTGAGGGGTTTATTTTTTAGCACATTTTAGCACAAACATTTTGTATCTTGTGTGTGTGTGTGTGTTTTTTTTTTTTTTCTCTAGTTTCCTTCGAAACAAAATTGCCTTTATAGAGAAAAATAACCTGGAAACTCAACAGAATAAATCAATCAAAATTACAATTTGATGGTTTAATAGTTCTCCAAACCAAAAATAATTACTTTTATTTTTTACTCTTAAAGTACATTTTAAGGGAGTACTTAAATACTTTTACTTCAGTAGATTTTAAAATGTGATACTTTTACTTTAACTTGAGTATTTTTTGTTGCTGTGTCTGTGCTTTTACTTGAGTAACAAAATGGAGTACTTCATCCATCGTGTTGTGTTTTGAGTTTTTACAGGAGAAAATCATCACTCACCATCGACTTTTTTTTTTTTTTTGCGATTCGCTGCTAAAATTGAGAAAGCTGTGGTGTGACCTGCAGACGCTCTTCAAGCAGCTTCTGTTATTTCTATAAAACTGTGAAACATTCCAAGCAAAGCAATTAAGCAACAACATCTCCATGGATACAAGCAGGTGATGGACACTTTGAATGGTTGGGTTTTCGGGCAAATTCACTTTTTGGTTCCCACTTTAGAGCCAAAAAATGTGCTTTTTATCTTTTTTATTTTCCTCAATGCAATATTTTAATCTAACATGAACACAGCTTATCACTGGAAACTAAGTTAAAACTTCATGCAAAGCTTCGTTACAAACAGTCCCTTTGGCAAGACACTCAAATGGCTGACTTTTCATTTTGGCTGCGTGGATCGGATTCATCAAAATGTCTTATTTTTTGAGAATAATTATCGAGATTCACATCTTTTTACAAGCTCTGAATGATTTCCGCTTTGTTTTTATGTATTTTGTGAATTATTAAGGCAGAATTACCCACAATGCTGGTAGAATGTAGCTTCAAATAAGACAAAATAACAAGAAATGACCAAGTGACGGATCATTTTGCTTGTAGACCACTAAAAATACCTTAAAACAACAGACTTGCACAATACCCCCCCCCCCCCCCGTTTTTTTCTTGTTTTTGCGGCGTATGAATCCGTATCGATCTCAGCCGTACGACACGCGCTCTTGTGACTTTTGCTGAGCGTCATACAGTCTTTTTGTTTTTCGTAGCATTCAGCAGTTCATGTCTCACTCCACACCTTTAGGTCCTGGGTGCTGGGGTTGTTGGGTGACAGTTCGAATGCAGCGTTCCAGTTGTGCTCGGAGGTTGGGTTTTCCCACTAAATTCCTACTCGGAAACTCAGAGAACACGCCAGAACTCGAGTTAGAGAATCCAACATGGCCGCGCTCTTGTTACCTGTGAACGTACCAGCGTAAAGAATCACCTGCACGAACAAAACATATAAAAATAAATGACCGCCCCCCAGTTCCCGAATACAAAACGATCGCTGCTATTAAAAAAGCTTCCCGTCAAGACATGACAAAGTACTGACAGCCTCCACGATCCAACGGGCCCTTCTCCTTCGCCCTTTGCCCTTTGCTCCACACCAGGGATATTAAACTGATGGCCCGGGGGTCAGATCAGGCCCTCTGAATGATTTGATCCGGCCCACAGCCCGTCATCCAGTTATTAAAAAATAAGTTTCTTGGTAACAGGCTTCAAAACTGTTTTGATTCCGGGTTAGTCCTGGTTTCTAGTCTTGTTTCGGTTTAATTCTGTTCCAGTACTGGTTTGGCAATGTTGGTAAAGCATTTGGTATTTTACTTTTGTACTAACATTTAATATTGCAGTTTTTTTGTTCATATTAAAACAGATCTGGTGTTGGGGATGTTTAGTATGACAGAAAATTTAGTTAAGTTTATGCAGGTTTCAGCAAATCAAATGTAATGCTTTTTAATACCGCCTTTCAGCTTTTTTAATGCCATAATCAACATGAAAATACAGTTACACTTTTATCATGTCAAAACTACTGCCTTGTAACCGTTCCACTGAGCAGCAGAATGACCAGAATTTAATAAACTATTTGATAATATTCAAAAAGCTAATTTAAATGAAATTTAAACCATGTAAATGTATGTTTTGAACCCTAGCTTTGATCAAAGCTATTAACATCTAAATTCAATCAATCCTGGGATTCAAAATACATTTGAATGTCATGGATACGCACTTCTGATTGGATGATACAGCGGCTCTTGGGGACTCGGACTGTGATAATTATTTGCTCAAATTTTTATCACGTTTATACTTACTGTTCTGATGGATAAATCTTTTTGTCAAAATGTTTTTTAGATTTAATTCCTTTGGGGATTTAATGCTTTAATCCTTTTTAATGTACTTTAAAACCTTATTTTTGCCAAAATTCCTTTAATGACTTTTAATGCTTTTCAATGCCCCACGGGAACCCTGTTAGTTAAAGTGTTGGTGTATTGTGTGCACCTCCAGCCCACAGGCCACGGCCCGCTGAAAAATCCATAGAGATATTGTCAAGTGCAAGGGAGAAAGAGCAACTGACTGCACAGCTGTAGTCTGTGTCTGTCTTTGTCATCACACACCAAGAACCAAATGATTGCTTGAAATTCATCCTTTTAAAATGTACTAAGCTCTTTCTCATGAGCATCGTTTGTTACATGGACCAGAAGCTCCCCGCCTCTGCTGTAAAAAATCCGACATCTTCATAAGTGATTGTCCTTGTGTTATCGTCCCTTTAGTTGCTCTCTACTGCCCCCTGTTGTCTGTGAACCTGTTCCTGCACGTCCTTTGACACTCTGCAGTTAATGGTGAAAAAAATGCAAATTCCCTCAATTTCAACCTGATCATTTCCATTAGTGACTAGACTCCAGAACTTTCTGTTTTACAACAAAAATAAGCATTTTAATTATATCTATTATAGAGACACCCCATTTGTATTAAATATTATTGGCCCATAGAATGAAACCCAGCAATAAATGCGCTGTTATGCTAATGTTGCTAATGTACACGGAGCTAATGACAACAAAAGCAAAAATCCACTCTCAGACGATGTATTATAAACTGTAAATGTAATAACAATGTGCAAGTTTAAACTTAAAGGGGCTGTGCATAAGTAAGTTTTACTGTTTTGACACATGAAAAACAGAAGTCGTTTTTTTGCATGTAATAAAGTAAATTCTGTTTTGCTCCAGCACAGATATAATGTAAAAGCATTGGTGAAAATGAGACCGCAGCGCTTTCTCTGCATCTATTGAGAAGCTAGAGAGAAGCTGGAAGTGCGCCGTTATCATGCTAATGTTTGTTAGCTTTACCTGTGATAGTGGCTCTGGGCTCAGAGACTGGTGAAGCGCTTCTAAACTCATGATAGTGAATATTTATGATGCTGCATTATGTAAGTGAGTGATACATGTGACTGATGTAAAGACTTTAACAACAACTGTTTTTCACCCTTCAAAACAGTTCAAATCTGGTTTGCCCCTTTAATTTGATTTGCATTTTGGCTGTTTTTATTACTTGATTGAGTCGTTATTGTAATTTAAAGCTCATTGTTTTTTTTTTGTTTTTTTTGGGACTTGACAACATAAAACATAGAAAGTCGAGAAAACATGAGTTCCGACCCCCGAGGACGACTGGAACGCAGCATAGTTGGTGCTTGGGTCAAAGTTCAGTTCTTGGGTGCTGGCTGTGGGGGTCCTGGGGGAAAGGTTTGGTTCCTGGGTGCCGTTGGTGGGTGCTTGGGTGTAGGGTGCCTGGATGATGGGGGGGTTTAGTTTCTGGGGAAGGGGCTCATCTGGATGTTGTCCCCCTGTAGGGTCGGGTTATAGTAGGCCGCTCTGCCGAAGTTTAGGTCCAGAGGCTCGCTGTTGTCCAGACGCAGAACTAAAGAAAATAAATATACATACTGAGAATTTCTAGTATATGAAACTGTAAAATAATAAAAATAAAATAATAATAATAATAAAATAATGAGTACATTCTATTAATGACATGTTTTTGCCCGATTGATCTTATAAGTAAAACTCAATAACAAGTTCATGATAAAAAAAAGAGTTAAACCTTGAATGGTTAACTTTGGTCTTTTTAGAGATACAATTATTTTTTGCGTAGGTTTGAATTTTTTTTTTTAATATTTCACCACCTATCTGGTTTCATTTTTTTCTGATTTCAAATTAAAATGATGTGCAAATAGAACAAGATGTTTCTTCTTTAATTATAGAATTATGTTAGTCTTACTAGTCATTCCATTGGTAGAGAGTTTGTGAAATAAACATTTACAGTATATTTATAGGCTCATGGTATTCTGGATACGTGTAATACTTGCATTTTCTTTGACACTTTATGCCTAATGTAGCTTCAGTGGCCCATCAGCTCCCAGGGACACAGAGAACAGTCAGGAGCAGGAGTCTGTGGGTCAGGGGCGCTCTGCTCAAGGACGAGCCTAATGTTTATGTATCGGGATGAAGAGGGAAACTGGGGCACCCGGTAAACTAACCAAAAGTGTAACATTTTGTGTTTGTGGCAGGTCTTAGGTTGTGAGACTTTGGCATAAAAACATGAGTGACATTCAGTAAATGACAATTGATTTCTGTAATATTTATAGCTGCAGAAAAGCAAATGTCAGGTAGAAGAATTAGCATTTTCCAAATACCATCTTAAATCGGCATCTGACATTTTCAAACACAACCTAGTTTTGCTCTGTTTCAAAACTCTATAGGACTGTACAGCCTCAGACGCGCCCTGAGATTAAAGAGCTGATGTGATCCTGGTGTGTTCTCTGACATTTAAGTTCATTTCACACTTGAGTTTTCTCCAAAAGATATCTCACTGCTTCTATTAATTCAATTAGGGAGTTTGTGCTCATCTGTGGAGGAGTGGAGCGCAACTGAGGAGAGTCCACTCTCCACATGAATGGCCATTATGTTGAGATAAGTTGAGTTTATTTATTTATTCTTGGTCATTAAATATATTGAACTACTCAAATGTGTGAACTTTCACCTGAGTCATATTTTGCACAATTGCTCATGTCCCTCTGATCATTCAACTCCTATTATCTTACTGTGATTAGCCCTCTTGTTTCCTTTGTTTTGGCTTAGGCCTGAGGATGGAAGTTGTTAAAGGGGGACAGATTGATACAGCGGCAACATGTCATACTGCTGTGGATTAAGCAGGAAATTCAACTACGCACACACATACAGCTGGTGTTACCTCAGAGAAAACAACACATTTTTCTGTATGGCGTTAGCCGACAGCTAATGTTAGCATTCTTGGATGACTTCAAATTTAGGTTGTTCGACCCCTTGATTCTCTAGGTCTTTGTGTCTGTATTTGGCACAGCATAACTCCTAAAGTCAGCGTTTGCTCTTCAACAGTACAGCTGTGACACATTAAAATGAATGCATCGTTCCCCTCACAGAGGTCTGTTTGTGGGTGCTCCCTCAGATGACAACTGTGTCTATTGTACCTCAGACCCCATTTCTGTTCAGAGATGGAATATCTCCCTTGACAAATACCTCTTCTTCTTTGTCAGGATCTGAACGTCACTGTCTTTAAAGGAGGACTGCAGTCCTGAGCAGCTCTGGTCACCAGGTTTCTCTTACGGAGTTAAGTTTATTTATTTATTCTTGGACATTGGACTCGTGTTGAGGTGATGTTGTGGCAGCATGGCTGGTTACCAAAGTGACTCAAACAAGTGCTTGGAGGTGAAGGTAAGTCTCTCTTTGGACAAAAGTATCTTTGCTTTTATTGGCTTTTATTTCCTGTTAACGCTTTATTGTTGTTGTTGTTAGTTAATTGTCTTCATTTGTTTTTTGCTTCAATCCATGGCTGTTTATCCTGCAAATACATCCTGATCAGGAGGAGCAAGCTGCTAGATGAGTATAGTGTCATGACATTTTTATTGGAAAAAACAAACTGCATGCAGTGAACCCATGGAATAGTCCCTTGGTTTGGAGAATAGTGTGTTGTTTTGGAGAATAGTCTGTTGTTTTAGAGAATAGTCAGCTGGTTTAAAAATCTGATAAACCGCAGATCATTAGATGGGTATAACTGGCAGGTAAGATCATGGGTGTCTGTCATGGGTCTGACCTCTCCACAGACCTTCTTTGAACAGTCTGCTGTGAGGCTCCAAGGATCCCTGCAGAACCCTCTCATGTGCTCAGGCCAGATTATGAGCTCACGTAAATTAAACTCATCAACACTGACTGTGTGTGAGTCGAGCCTGGGTGACTTTTACACTGCTCATGTACGCTGTGGTTTAGAGTCTTTTTGTTAACTTATGTCTGTTCTGTCGACATATGGAATGCTAGACAACTGCTCCAAGCCACATTTCTGAACCTGAACCCACCGAGAAACGGAGAGAACACCATTTCAAGGGGGGAATTCCACAGAAGTAAACAAGACTGGAGCGTGTGTATGTGTGTGTGTGTGTGTATGTATGTGTGTGTGTGTGTGCGTGTGTGTGTATGTGTGTGTGACAGTGAATAATGACGATGACAGTTACCTGGGTCTGATGGGAACTCCTCCTCCAGTTTGCGGTGTGAGAAGGCCTTGTGGTGCTTCTTCTTCAGGATGACGTAGGCCACCAGACCCACCACTGCTATGGCAACAAAGGTCCCCAGCACCGCCCCCCACGCACTCTTCCTCTTCCGCCTCTCCAAATCGGACGCAAACCCTGTGTAAAGCACATACACAGGAAGGCCATTCGATACTGATAGATAGGTTTTTCAATAATCTCTGTACTTCTGACTTCTGAGAAAGGCTTAATCCTGACAGCCTACATTTAACCGTCTAAAATCCAGTTTATATTTGTCTTGATGAGTCATTTACTTTACAAATACTTTGCATTTGTGCGTTCTTATATTCTTGATTTTAAAGGAATGTTATTGGCCTTTAAAGTGACCATAAAGTCCAGAGCAAAAGTTTAAGACCAGTTGAATAAATGGCAAAAGTCACATTTTGCATGGTTGGATCTAAACAAGGTTTCAGGTAGAGCTTCAATAAGCAACAAGAAATGGGAGTGAGTTTTTCAATGAAATGTTCACTCTTACTTTTACTCTTACCTTTTACTCTCAACATTTCTTGTTCTGCTTGAAACCTTGTTAAATCCAAACATGAAAAATGTGACATTTGCCATTTATTCAACTGGTCTTAAACTTTTGATCAGGACTGTATTGTGCTATAGTGACCTTTTTTTTGCTTTATTCATGTTGTAACATTGTTCCCTCATCAAAAACATTCCTGGAGTTACATTCCTGGAGTTGCATTTAGCAGGAGGAATGCTGGTTAGAAATCCTCTCCTTTGTGACCGTCAAAAACACTCCCTGCTGAACTCCCTCGATCGATGACGTTTTCCAATATTTGTCCGAGAATCCTCTGCTGTTTTAAGTTCTTAAATCTTATGTATATGTATATTTCAATTAGTCAGGTACTGAGGATTTGGTGTTAACACGCCATTTACTAACAACCGAGGGGATTACAAAGGCATAATAAACAAAAGCTAGCCTGCCCCAACATGCTAATGTAGCCACACAGTTGTAATGAACGTGATTTTTTGGCAGAAATACTCGAGTGAGTCCAGTAATGATTTATGGACTAAAAACAACACAGAATACCTCCACATTTGAAGACCTATGATGTCACAACTATGGTTAATTATTAAACTGAGCGTTTTGTGAAGACCTCGTAAACATGATTAATGAAACAATTGTGAATAAAGCACTATATACAACTCCCAGTAGGTTTTTGATGGGAGAACAGAGATCAAAACGTCTATTTTGCATAATATGGGACCGTGGTAGGAATTTGTATGCTTTTCCTGTTATTGGATCTTAAATATACATACTTGGTTTCACGAAAAGATGCAGTTCATTTTTAAGTTAGAAAAATAGGACTATTTTCACATAACTTAACAAATGCCAAACAAATGCATACAAAACTTTAGCTTGAGTTCAACTGGCCGCTCTGCCCTCCTCCGCATAATGAACCCACTGCCAAATGTTCCTCTCAGCTGCTTGATTTGAGGGTTAATTGTGGAATAATGATTGCCAAAATGTGAGGTTTATAACAAGCTTCTCGGGGAAAGGCGCAGATAAACAAGCTCATTCAGATGTCGTATTTACTCTGCTAATTAATGCCATTACCACGACGTCTCTAGAATGGGTCGAAATATTAAGCAGGCGCAGATGTGTTTATCCCCGTTTAACCTCATCACGTCGCGCTAATAGGAACTTTCACCGTGCATTATCTGATTATACATACATAAACAAACACGCAGAAAACGCTAATGTCTGCTGATTTATTCAACCGCGATGGGATGGTTAATAAACGCAGTGAACTTGTTAATTTGTACAATAGCAACATTTTTTATCATTACAGATGCACTTTGTCACTTTTTTCGGGGTCTGCCACCTCCATGAACGTGTTATTGCGTCGCTTGGAATGTTCTAAAGTATGAACATGTCAAGATAAAGGTCAGGTCTGTGGAGAGGCGACCCCGCTTACAGTAAAAATGCATGCTTTTAGACATAATGTAGAAGTTAAGACAGGGGCGTCCATAAGAGCTGTGCAATTTATCACATTTTAATGGATTTGAGGCGAGACACTCCAGGTGGAAAAAATATGACATTAATGGGAGAAATGTATTAAACGTTTTTCATCATATTTTCAAATAAAAAATAGACATTGTATGTGTGAAATGAATATAAATCCGAAAACTGGATAGAGCCACCTTGACGTTTTTTGCCAAAAATGTCTTGACATATTAAAGAGCAGAATGTGGAGCTCCTGTTTAGTATTTTAGGACACTTAGATTTTCCTGAAAAATCCAATTTCTCCTTTTTTTAAGTAAAAGCTTGAAAAATCAGGCTTAGCATTAGATCGAGAAATCATTCAGTATAATCCATCAAAATCGTGTCAAGTCTAAGATGGTAACGTTTGGCATGTGTAGGTGTAAGGCTGATCTTTATGTGTCTGTGGGAGGAAAATGCATTTGGAAAACTGCCTTTAAAATCATGTCTCAATCGGTGGATACAAGTTGATAATATTAATTAAACATCTTAAGGTGCAAATTGAAAAACATTATACTTTGACTGCGCAAACCAACCAAAAACAGAAAAGATTATAAAATGCATTCTCGCTCTCGTGTGTAAAGTGTCCTCATGGGCCTTTTTAGTTCTACATCTGACCCTCTGTCAGTAAAAGCACGAGGTTTGGAGCAGTTAGACATTCATTTTGTTACAGGACACTGATCAAAAGTAACATCATCATTATCTAGTTTTATTTGAGCACTTTTGTACAATATTAAAAACAAAAAGAAATAAAGTTACCATTAGTTACAACAGCTCAAAAGCAGAGGGCAGAAGCAGAAGCTTATAGGAGCCTACCCACTTTCACAGTTGAAATCATGGCAACAGCAGTTTGGTTTATGCATTAAATAAATGACATAAATTGAAGTTAATCCAATACCCTAACAAATACATTCTTTAATCTATCTGAATGTTCATTGGGTGTTTGTTTGTACATCCATGTGCAGGTTGTGTCAGTGATAGCACCATGCATCGCTCGTACATGGACCACATGTTAGTGTGGGAGAGTCGCAGGAGAACCCACAACAGACCCTGTTCTATCCAGCCCTAGCGAGCACTGTGGAATTTGGGGTTGGATTTCACAACAGTCTGTTGGACAGGATGATGGCCGGCTGAGAGGAAGTATGTACTGACCATAACCCTGAGATCCACTGTAAAGATCCCCTGCTCACTGTCCCGTCAAACAGACACTAAACTTTTGACACTTTTGCTGTTAAGGTGAGACACTACAGGTGATTAGGAATTTGAATTTGAAACTTCTCCTGTAGTTTACTCACATAAATGTAAGAAAAAAATAAATTAAGTCATTCATCATGTAATGTTTTCATGTAGAAATAAGGCATTTTATGTGTAAAAATGGCCAAAAATATTGGATTTCTTATTTAGTTTTTAAGTAAACTAGACTGGACTGAAAATTGTCCTAAAAATTCAAATGTGTCCTCATTTTTTTGACTTAAAACTTCACTAAATCAGTTTTAGAATTAGATATTATAAAATCCCTCTGTACGTTTCGTCAAAATCTTGTTGAGTCCCAGACTGTAAAGTGTGGTGAGTGTGGGATCTACTTTAAGGCTGATCTTTATGTCCCTATGAGAATAATGCATTTTAAGAAAATGGCCTTTGAAGTTACAATGTCCCATAGAACCCTATGGATGAAGTGGATTGAATGAAAGAATAAACATTTTTAGGAGCAAATGGGACAAGTTTGTTGTTTTCTCATGAGAGCAAACTGACCAAAAAACAAAAAATGGAAAAAAAAAATTTGTTTTGCCTGCACTGTCTTGCCTTGGTGAACCTAGCATTAGCCCAAAAAACATGTATGATCTCACTAAAAAAGGTTTCAGAAATCAAACGTGAAATTACCATAAAATTAGCCCCAAAAGTACTGGAAATATGGCTGTATCCCTTTTTTTTGCAGCTTTTATTCTAAACAATACAATATATATATATATAAATTAAATTAAATAAATTCAGCATGTCTTCAAGTCAACATTCTTGAGCATTTTGATAATCTGCCCACCTCAAGATTCCTTGGATGGGATTAAAACGCAGACTGTGTCGAAGTGTTACTGTTCCAATATAATTTCATCATTTTCAACCGTAAACACATTTCAAAACAGTGAAACGGTGCCCTGGTCGTAGCTCCGGTTGAAAGCTGTTTTTAAACACGATAAACACAGCAGAACGGCTCCCCCACATCAATTATTCACCTGCTTGTGTTTCTGTAAACGTGTCCGGATCTTTTTACTCTCGACCTCAATGACCGCAACTTCTTTGTGAACGCCCACACTCACTGTACCATTCTTTCATTTCTTTCGCAGAAATACATTCACGTGATTTTACACTCCAGCATTGTTCTATTTAAAACCATAATCGCTTCAACGGCTAAGATTTATTTAATTCTGGGTGGACATTGAGTATTTCGTCCGTCATGACCAAACAACTGCTTTATGTTAAATAAACGATTACATAAAAACATTTCCATGCTTTTATATTATAATTGAGAGCCTTTTTGTAGTTTAAATTCAAACCCCTTGGCTCGATTGCACTTTTTGCGCTCAAATCACCTTCTTTTGAGAATTCTGTGCAGCATACAGCGCTGTTTTTAGTTTTATTTGATCCGTTTTGTTCCTTTGTGGGCGAGGTGACAGGGAGTCCTTGCACCCTCTGCGGTGCTGTTTCATGTGCTCAAAGACCTGAAAGACTTTAACTTAATGTTCAAACTAAACTTCTTTTTTTTTTTCCAGGTACTTTGTATTGAACTGTAACATAAGTAAGATCGTCATTTTACATTTTGTTCATTGTAAACTGCAGTAATGATTTAAAACGGCCTAGTAATAGACCCTTTAAAATGTGACGTCGTAAAAATTCCGGAATGGAGGCGACTGGAGGCAAAATGAAGTTGACTGTACATTTTTCAAGGATTAGCTCACATTAGATCTAAATTCTACTGGTTTGAAGTGTTTGTGTTGAGAAAAAAGCAACGCATTTGAATTTCCAGGCTAGAAAGGTCAGTTAGTTTGTTTTTCTATAACAAACGATGGACAAAATAAGTCGATGTAATCCCTCATTCGTCCAGGCGTGTTCCATCATAGAAAAGGTAGCAGGGGTTGTCATCCGGACGTTGTTTGAAGATCGATCTTCAAACAGCGTCCGGATGACAACCCCTGCAACCTTTTCTATGATGTACAAAGTACAATTTTCTAGCCTTAAAATTGTATTTTAGCTTTAGAAGAATCTAATTAATGAAATAGTATCAAATATATCTCTAAATAAAATGAAAAATTATTGTTGGTTCAAAAGTATTTTTCCAGTAAAACCCATAAATCTGGATTGTTCCTTCATCAAAAATACAACGAGTTTATCATAATTTCCTTAAACATAATACATACACACTAAACATCACACGATCTCTCTGGGTGGAGTCTGCATGTCCTCCCCGTGTTACCTCTCTTTGGTTGTATTTACTATGGTATATTTAGAAATACTGAGTCTCTGAAAAAAACAGATGTAGTCGTGAAACTACCAGCAGAGGGCGCTGGGAATGCATGGGGCTAAAAAGGATTTCACAGAACTGAGATCAGGACAGGTATGCTGAAGGTGTGAACATTTGTATTTGCTCAAACATGAAAGTAAATGAGAAAATATTGTGAGTATTTCAATATTTTCAATTGTATTTAGAAGATCATAGTTAAATACTTCATTCTAAACTAAATACAGGAGTAGTGCACTGAAAATTTAGTTGTCCGCTTATGATTGACAGCTCTTGAGATTATGCAAAGTGTCCAAACAGAGTGTACTGTGCAAGTTCGGCCTTTACCGCACCCATCTGTTAACTGTGAGCTCCAGGCCTATCCATTCTGTCTGTAACTTATTCAGGGATTCTTACAGTAAACATATTATTTATAGAATAAAACATATTCCGTCAAATAAATCACTGGCACACACACGACGTCCCTGTGATATTTTTTTCATATTTTTTTTCTCGTGAGCAGCCATTTTTGTTTTGATACTGACGGACCATTCTTGGGAAAATATCTACCTGCGATTTTTCTGACCAGTATTGCGATAGATTTAAGCACTATGTTTTAATAATGGGATTCTGTTCAAAGTTCACATTTTAAACACAACCAGGAGAACTTACAAAAAGACTGAAATATGAACTGACAAACTGACAAAAGAATCTTTCACGTTTTTGTCGCTTTAAGTTGAGATTTTATCACTTTAAGTCGAGATTTTGTCACTTTAAGTAAAGTTTTTGTCACTTTAAGTCGAGATTTTGTCACTTTAAGTCGAGTCTTTGACACTTTGAGTAAAGTTTTTGCCACTTTAAGTCGAGATTTTGTCACTGTAAGTCGAGTTTTTGTCACTTTAAGTAAAATTTTTGCCACTCTTAGTGCAGTTGTTGCTTTCAGACATGTTTTTGTTCCTTTTGGTCACATTATTGCTGCTTTTAGTTACGTTTTAACAAATCTAGTAGGTTTTATGCAAAATAAAACTTAGATTTTGTTGTTTGTGGAGGGAAGTATTGCACTTCAAAAACTGCAGCTATTGCGATTTGCTAATTGCGTCCGTTCAAATAGCGACTTAAGGTCGATTTCAATTCATTGCGCGGCCCTAGATCATACCTGTGTGCCTGATTGGCTGAGCCACCTGTCAATCACAGCCATCTAAACCCTGGAGATGAAACTGGGTAGACTGATATAAGTCTGTACAAAAAATACAAAGAAATCATCGCTCATTCATTCAGAGCTTTCCAGGGAGGACTCTTTGTATCGATCTTTGCAAAACTTGGAGATTTTCCATTTCAGCAACTTCTTTCAAACATCGCTGTCACGCAGGGTATATGGTGTCAGCAGCAGTTGACCTAATCAGATTACAACGATCCACCGCCCAGCCCTGACTTTCTTTGAACAGCTGCTAAATAACGCCACCTCATTCTAAACACGTATTTGAGCCGACTAGCCTTTTATGCGTTGGGTACGGAGAATTTGTACCGTTTTAACAGCTAGCTGCCTATCTGGCCTTTCCGGTTGTATGTCCCAGAGATTTCCACTTGGATTGTACAGAAGTGCTCTCACGCCCTGCTCTCAGAAAGCGCCTGTATCGTTGACCTGTCCTGGGATTCCTCTTTTCACTGCCTCCCCTTGACTACAAAAAGGCTCCCATTGTCCCGCGGAGAAGGTGGTGGTAAGGCGGCCCTTCGCTCACAGCTGACACGTTGATAGCGGGCGAAACTCAAGACAACCTTTTCATTGACAGAAGGGCTATTTGTGCGGTGCCAGTGGGAACCGACGGAGGGAATGTGGGTCAGGGAACGGGTGTATGAGCGACACAACAATATAAGAGCGTGTGTGTGTGTGTGCTCGGGGTGCGGTTTCTGCCGATGGATTGACTTTCAGCCTGCAGTGACTCGACTGTTTTGCAAAGTTCAGCCTCAAAGACGGAGAGAAATACTGTTATTCTTCAGAAAAGTGTGTCTTTAGCTTCACCTACTGAAATTTGAAACAAAGAAACAGGTTTGCTTTTTTGGTTACACTATAAACTAGGGCTGACTAAAGACCTGCAAAATCGGCCGATAAGTCAACTGAAAGGGGGTGTCGAAAATATATCAAACTATGAGGTATCTGCATGTATCTGACCCAAACTGCACTCAAAAGAACACATCTGCACAGAAATTCATGCAAAAACAAAACTATTTTTTACAAATAAGTACAAGGAAACTGTGTATTTATATGTTAGACCCAAAAAACTTCAGCTAACTCATTCCTCAGACCAATTAATTAATCAATTAAAAGACTAAAGGATTACAGCTCTACTATCAACTCTGTTCTCCAATAAGATCTACAGGTCAAAGAATGACAATGGTACAAATGTTTGGTGAGTTATTGCTGCGTTTTGACTGGTTCACTCATGCTTCCAAATCGGTCTGGTTCTTTTCTGGCTCCCGGAACACTTTAACTTTTATTTTATATCAAAAATAATAAAGCAGATCTAAAATGATAATTTCTCTCTAAACACTGACTTGATCTGAAGGAAAACCGCCATTATTCCAGTGACAGTAACGTTATATGTTGAGTTGGCAGACTCAGCAAAACAAAGCTAGTTAGCATGAGCTGTTTCCTGTTTATTGACGCACAAAACTTGAGTAAAGACCTTATCCAAACCCAACACATTCAAACGTTGTGTAGATGTGCAGAGAAGTTAAATGCAGAAATAGCTGAGGATAAACCTAAAGTAGTTTCCTGTTTACTCTAGCTTTAGCTTTAGCTGCGTTTCACAGCGACAAACCTTGGGATTGCTAAACTTTTTGTGAATTGCTGATCTTGACATTAGGATTAAAAAGTATAATTCAGGTAGGACATTTGTTATGTTTGGGTGATATCTATCAGACCTCTGCTCTAAACTCAGATCTAGACACAAAGGATGGAGACACACTTATAAAATGAACTGTTCCACAACATTCTAAAATGAACCAGACAGGGGTTCATGTTCCACAGTAAGGCATTAAACCTCTCTAACTTGCATTTGTCCAGTTACATCTGTTTTCATTGCTGGGAAAACATGCATTCTTACTGTGAGCACGTTGCCTTCTCACAGATCTGACCTGTAACTTGACCCACTGGTCTGCGTGGAGATAGAAGAGGACCATTTCATTAGTCTTATTTGACACACAATGCATGTCGAGTAAACCTTTTAAACTTTGGAAGTACAATTTTCAATAACAAATCTGAGCGTGTCCCTCCTGCGATGACCTACCTGACTTTTGACATTTCAAATTCTCGTTGTAATATATTCATGTGTTATTTTAATTTAATACTGAACACTGGCAGTAACCACTTATTCTCTAAGATTCACATGTCATAAATAGTGTTTTTCCTTCAAATTTGTACATTAAAGGATATTATTTATTTTTATTTTTATTCTTTTTGGCCTTGTTTTAGAATTTAACATGTATTTAAAAGCACACGTGACTTTCTACCAGTCAGACATTCCCTCATCAGGATTTAGTGCTAGCTAGCTACTGGCAGCAGAGGGCATGACCTCAAGGGAAATAGTAAAAGCTAGCCATTAGCAACCCGCCACTAATATTACCACGCTGTTGAAATGAATGTGAGTTGACAGCAGAAATGCTCAGAAGTCTGGCAAGGATTTATAAAACGGAAAGCTCTGGATTTCTTCCTGTTGCGTCACAAATCCGGGAAATTTGAAACCAGAGTGTATTTGAGTTCTCAGCATAGACTAGAGGAAGATGACCTCGTAAACAGGATTAATGAAACAATGGAATGAATGGAGTTTAATTCAATTCCAGGTATGTTTTTGATGAAAGAACAATGTTACAACATGTTTAAAAGCTCAAATGTGTGTCCTTTAAGTTTAAAAGTTTAAATGCGCCCTCAGACCTTTTTCCTCACCTCTCTCTTCAGTTCCCGCTGCCCCCTTGTCAGAGAGGTTGGCCTGGACCGCTGTGACAGGAGCAGAAGTGGTGGTCAGCAGAACTGTTGTGGTGCTTTCCTCAGGTGAAGCGGTTGTGGGTGGGGAAGCTGTGGTGGAGCCCTGCGTGACGTTCTCCTGCTTGGTGGAACCCGGTGTGACCACTCCTACGTTTGTTGTAGCGTTATTCTCCGTGTTATTGCCCGATTGTATGCCTGAATCTGGAGTGGTCGCATTTTTCTGTGGAGCTGAGGTGGTGTTCGGTACATCAGAAGTGGTGGTTTGTACATCCGGAGTGGTGGTTTGTACATCCGGAGTGGTGTGTACATTTGTGTAGTTTGGATTATTTGTTGAATTTTGTGGAATTACGTCAGAATATTCCGGAGCGATTGTGGCGTTATCAACACTGGTGATGTTCTCCTCACTGGTAGGCAATTGCGCAGTAGTGAAAACGTGGCTGTCTTGATTTTCCGGTGCCACGGTAGTCTCATTTGGAAAAGTCGCAGGTTGGTACACGGTCTCATTGGACAGTGTTTCTTCCATAAAGGAGTAAGATCCAGAAGCGACCCCTCCGCTCATGTCGTTGCCCGATTCCACACCACTTTCTTCTGCTGCTTGGTCATCGCTCGAGGGCCATTCACTCCCCGCAGCCTGGCTGCTTGAGGGAACCCGGTTTCGGAGCCAGGCCTTATCAATGGTCCGCCGCGGACTGCCTGTGGTCTCTGGGACGTCCTGGACGAGCACCGGATGAAAGGTGAGGACCAGGAAAAGAAGTGTTGAGGTGATTTTTAAAAACAGCTCCATTTGGTGGGAAATCTGAAAGATAAAGGACAAGGTCAAGACTATTTGTAGACTTAAAACTTTTATTGTCCCCAAGGAGAAATTATTTTTCACCAACACAAAACTTGTTTGACAACTGACACAGACAACACTCGACATATGACAATTAAGTGCACTCAGCAGGGCCTGTTGTTCAGAAGAATCAGGCTTCTTCCAATACCGGCCCTTCAGCACCTGAGCGCCCTGTACCTCCGTCTTGAGGGCAGAGGGGTAAGGTACCTCCGTCCTGAGGGCAGAGGGGTGAGGTACCTCCGTCCTGAGGGGCAGAGGGGTGAGGTACCTCCGTCCTGAGGGCAGAGGGGTGAGGTACCTCCGTCCTGAGGGGCAGAGGGGTGAGGTACCTCTGTCCTGAGGGGCAGAGGGGTGAGGTACCTCCGTCCTGAGGGGCAGAGGGGTGAGGTACCTCCGTCCTGAGGGCAGAGGGGTGAGGTACCTCTGTCCTGGGTGCAGAGGGGTGAGGTGCTCGTGTAGTAGGCGGAGTGCTGTTCTATGGAGAGTGCAACGGCCCAGATTTTTGCAACAGTGTTTGTTAACTTTGTGAGTTTAGTCTGTTTTTTTAAATTGTGAACATAATGAAAAAGCACCAGGAACGATACACAATAATATGCTGAATAACGGATTGATAAAAGATGAAGAGCAATACAGAGTCCTTTGAGTTTCCGAAATATTGAAAGTTGTTGCTGGCTTCTGTTATGAATGTCCGTGATGTGCTGATCAAATGTGAGTGAGTTATCTATTATTAGTCTTAGATCTTTAAAACTGTTTCTACTGTTTGGTTGTTAATGATGACAGGTCACTGTGGTGAGGAGGGTTGGATGTGAGTTCTTTTGTCTTACTGACATTTGGTGAAGTTTGTGACCGTTTTGTTGCGCTCCATAACAGAGGTGTTGTTTTTGAGTAGAGCGAGGATGGCAGCGTCAATCGTTTGTATACTGATCATTACAAACATATGCTTCAACAAAAGCTTCTGTTTCATTTCAATTAAGACATACACTTAATTGTAATGAAGCTAATGTCTTAATCCTGAAAAGCAGGAGGAACAATACACAATAAGGTATTGTGTATTGTTTAATAAAGACAGTACTTTCTTTATTAAACATTGTGGTCTTATATATGTTCTGATAAACCTCGAGATCATTCTAAAATTGCTCATGGAAGGACAAAATGTGTCTTTTTTTATTTGATTGTTTTAGTATTGATACTTGCTCATATTAGTATCTAGCTTCGATACTAGTTTTAGTATTGATTGATGTGATTTACCCTAGTCTATAGAACGCAAACTATTCAATTGAACATTCCCCACTCAAGCATTGCACATTCTTCAAATCAAGCACAAAATGACCATAAGCGATGTAGAGCCACGTGCAGAGAAAGTGTAGCAAAAGCAGATAAGAAACACATCTGTGCTAGGGGCATTTAGGGTCACTGTGGACTTCTGTCAGGAAGCCTTATGTATATGCATGTCATAAAGCATTGCACATTGATTTCATCCATACGTGCGTCCGGGGGGAATGAATGCATGTGCTTTTCATTTCAAAGAACCAGCACTTCTGAGGAGGTTTTCTCCTACTGTCAGATCATGCTTTCGTGTCCACTCCGCCATTTCTATTCACATTCAAGATGTAGAATAGAAATGGGGTTTTCTGTAATAAAAAGAAATAATAAACCAGGACTAAACCAGGTCTAAGTCAGGTTTAAACCAGGACGAAACCAGGTCTAAACCTGGACCAAACCAGCACTGTCACGGGTTTGTTTTAAAATATAGATAAAAATGATGGCTCAGTCGCAAACTTATATTTAGGTGATTTTTAGTGAAGGGCGAATTGAAACAGGTTTTTCGACACATGCACTTCGAAAGTAGGGGGGGCTTTGGTCTCAAGCCTGGGTTCATTGACAGGGCTTTAAACAAACCACACAACAGCAAGTCTGTCTCTAACCTACGACTCCATAAAGTCTCAACCTGCTCCCACAAAATTTTAAACATTTGTTTTATTTTATATTCATATTATTCTAGAAACAAAATGAATCAACAATACACACGCATAAAATGTGAAGTTATTTTATTGGCATCCATAGCACGTTGAATGTGCTCCGGACCACTGTGGATGTTGTATTAAAACATACCACTAGTAGTCACTCTGGAGAAGTGTTTTGAACTGTGTTTCGAAGCCTCAAGCCGTTTGGTTTCAAATGTTTCATGAGGCTTCATTTTGCCCATCACTGGTGATTTTATTTGCACCAAGGTCACAAAGATAAAACCAAAGTGAAAATATTTAGAGTACAAGAAAAAAACACAAAATGAAACAAAGCATGTGCAGGAAATCACAGGATACTTACAACAGTCAGGTACCCATCTTCACTCTCAACTAATGAGCAGAGCTCTCCTTTTATACCCCCTAGCCCATCCCCTGGGCAAACCAATTAACTAATTACAGGGTTTATAGACAAATTAAGCATAAACAAACTAAATTCCCAAACTCAAAAGGTACCTTTAACTTTACAGAAAAATGTAATAATAACCTTCCATATGACACCAACTTAACTCAGGGGAAACGTTCAAAAGTAACAAAACATAGAAAGTTTGAAATGGTCCAGTCAAGCCTAGCACTTTGCATGGGGAATGACGTTGCAATTAGGGCCGCTCTGTCACAAGGACTAAGCCAGGACTAAACCACACACATTCTGCATTTGTTTTGTTATTGTCGTATAAACATGCCCGACGCTTTATTTTTTTATTTTGTGATTTTGACTGACTAATTTTAAAGCAATCAAGTAGCTGTTTGTGGAGAAAAGTTGAAAGATCAATCAGCTGAAAACTACAGGAAGTAAAAACAAATTGCTGACATCTCTCTGGGGACACTGCATTCATTCTATCCAAAGGTTATGCATAATTCACACAAAATAAACAACTCATTTGACCTTTTAAACAGTAATTCAACAAAATTCTCACATATACTTTAACTACCAAAAAAAAAAAAATATATATATATATATATATAATATAGCTTTCAAAAACATTCCTTATTTTAGATCAGTGAGGCGTTCTCTCATCATAATTTGAATTAGACCTCCGTCTACTGGCAGCAGAGGGAATGGCAGAAATGCGATCGATTAATTGACTTAAAAACATTGCTGAAGACGTCTGGATTTCAACCTACGACGCCCTGTGAGTATTTTTAAACGCTGTGTGTTTGCGAGGCCCCTTGGTGAGAGGTCCTTGTAAACTTTTTCAGGAAGTTGTAGCAGTTGCACCGCGGTAAAAACATGAACAATGAGGCAACATGTTTCCAGTGGAGATAAATGTTTCCAAGTGACTCCCCACATTCGTCCAGCATAAGTGGTAGGATAATTGAAGTGATTGTTTTGGACGATCCACCATTGTCAGTGGAGGAGAATGTGGGATTTTGCCGCTAAATGGAGTACTCGGAGCCGCGGTGCTGTTTTCTTTCTTGAGATTTATAATGCAATCCCATGAATTAAATGTTGTTGTGTCTTAAATTCAGTAATTCAGTATTTCTATAGCTGCTTTATTATAACTTTGTTGGCACTACTTTTGACACAGTTGCTGTCATTTCCATTTGTTTTAATCAATATATTCATTTGAAATGTGTCAAAATTAATATTTACTTTAACAATTGTAATGGTATCAGACAGGTACTCGGTATCAGCAACTCCCTTGATCTGAAGTATTGGTATTGGATCGGACAGAAACAAATGGTATCAGAACAACACTACTTCCAATTACACAACCTTCAAACTATACCTCAGATTCCATTCCATTCCATGAATTAATAATCCCCAGTGTACATTACTTTTTAGACTAAAATAAAAGCATGTTTTTTTTGTTTTTTTCATTTAGATATTTCCTGCAACGAGTTGGCCACGGCTGTAACCCGCCTAAGGCCCAAAGTCACTGGGATAGGCTCCAGTCACCTGAAATCCCTAACGGCAACAAGCGGTAGACAATAAATGAGTGATGAATCATTAAGGTAGTTATTATTACCGATAAACTTGCATCCTGAATGGGAAATTAAATGGCATTCTTTTCATTATAATTTTCCACAATATGGCATAAAACATAGCTATCGAGAATGTTCATGCGTTTGGTTTTACTTTTTGTTTCCATTGAATTATGCAGGTGACGTGCCACCTCCAGAAAGTTACACACTGCTGTGAAGCTTCCCCAAATAATTTCTTTGACCATGACTTTTACTTTTTACTTCTACTTCAGTTATATTATTTTGAAGTAACGGTACTTAAGCGTATTTTTTAGCTATTCTACCCACCTCTGACAAAGACCGGGACTACAAATCATGACTTTATTGGCTCTAAACCAGTGTTTCCCAACCAGGGGTACAGGGACCCCAATGAGGATTATCAGGGGGTACTTGGAATGGTTTCAGGTTTTAAAAGAAGATTAAATGTACTTTTTCTAATTAAAAAAGTGTCATTGGTTGTAAATTTAGCATCTTTTTAGAGGATCTTAGACCATAAATATAATTAAAACCAAAAAAGTAATAATTGACAATATGCAACTTTTAAACCCATTTATTTGGCTGAAACTCTAGTTAAGGGATGCCCTGAGTGTGAGACAAAGCTTATGGGGTACTCCAGACAAAAAAGTTGTGAACCACTGCTCTAAACCACTGTAAACCAGAACAAAACTAGCGCCTTAACAAGATCCGAAGAAGAACTGAATTAGGACAACACAATCCAAGACTAAAACCAGCTGTAAACCAGTTTAGCACCAGAGCATTAACTTGTCAGTGCGCAGTTGTCACTTTTCAACAGGGTGCTTTTCTGACAGCGTAAACGTCCCAGGCCCTGTCAGCTCCTCGCTCTTCCCCCACAGGCGCACGCTCAGGGCCTGTAGGGGGGACATAATGAGCAGATTTTTGTTCCGATCACAGTAAAAGGCTCGGTGTGCTGTGTTAATGCCGTGCCCTGCAGTGCTCCCAGTGTGGATTCAAATCTCTGGATTCCACTCCCTGGTTTTACTGGTCAGGCCTGTTCTATATCTGTCACTCAGGTATGTAGCGTGTGATGTTTTTCCGACTTGAAACAAAAGCGGAGCAATTTTTAGATTTTTTTTCTTCTTACTGTAACATTGCGGCGGACACTTTTGTTATCGTACTGTTGAGTTCATAGTTTTGGGTTGAAGTTAAAGGTCACATATTCTGCGTTTGTGTTGTTATTCTCCTGTAAACATGCTCTTAAAGTGCGTGTGACTTTTGTTTTTTGTCATTTTGACTTTATTTGGTGTAGTAATATCTGTTGTTAATATAGATTATAATTTAAACCAATCAAGTAGTTTGTGGAGAAAAGTTGAAAAATCAATTAGTTAAAAACTACAGGAAGTAAAAACATCACACTGGGGACACTCAACACTCATTCTGTCCAAAGGTTATGCATCATTTACACAAAATAAACGACTTTTTTGGACCTTTTAAATGTAAAGTTAAAGTAATTCAACAAAATGCTCACATATACTTCAATTGTCAAAAAAATCATTAGATAAGTTTTGGCCCAGTGTACAGGATAATTGCTACGGTAATTTCCTAATGTGATGGTATAATTTAAGTAAGGTAACATAAGTTAAGTAACTTTGCATTGGAATGTGATATTTTCGAACATAATGTAGCTTTCAAAAACACTCATTATTTTAGATCAGTGAGGCGTCCTCTCTTCATAATTTGAATTAGCCCTCCATCTACAGGCAGCAGAGGGAATTACCACGGGGAATAAACACTCGATGGCACAAATGCTGAGAACCAGTCTGGAAATAATTTAAAAACAGCGCGGAAGACATCTGGATTTCTACCTATGAAGCCATGTTAGAATTTTGAAATCTTGTGTGTTTGTGAGGCCCCTGAGTGACAGGACCTCAATACCATTCCGGGTATGTTTTTGATGATGGAACAATGTTAAAAAATGGTTAAAGTGTCTTTTTACTAACTTCCACAGACCATTCTCACTGATGTCAGCTTCTTTGTGTTTGCTTACTCACTGGGTGGTAAATAAACAGCCGTTTCTCTCATTTAGAGCAGAGGGACATGTTTAGTTCCTGGTCACTCTCAGTCATCTTTAACACTCCCACTATCTTTGGGTCCATTTGACCCCATTTAGATTTTTTGTTTTATTTTTTTTATAAAAATGAAACTGTCATGGGTGGTATGAAACTGTCATGGATGGTCCAAAACATCACCTTTTACATGCAATTTATGCTATTTCTTTTTATAAAATACTTTTTTTCCTGACATGAAAGCTTATATTGCTTTGACCAAATGTGCATTGCTCAAACGAAGAGAACACGAGGGCTATTGAAGACAGTCACTGCCGTGTGGAGCTGTTACGACGTCTTTCATCTGAGTCATAATGTGTGGTCTGCAGAAAGACACAACTAGACCTCAGTAGCAGTCATTCAAACATGTTTAAATTATAATGATGTGCTCCGGTACAGTTCACTGATATTTCCGCACACACGGAGCGTATGAAAAGGAGCGGAGGAGACACAGGAAACTGCCTCTGGGCAAAATCTTTTCAGAAAGAGAAATGCAATGCACAAACAACAACAAGCAAAGCATATAGTGATATTTCTGCCCAAACATCAAATGTATAAATGCAGACTAATGCAGACTCCTCGTCTTTTCCTCTGGTGTCAGACATCCTCATCTGTTTGGACACATCTCCAAATGACACAGGTTTCGCTGATAAAAGCCGCATGGGAAATATGTCCAACTTCACCACTTTTAATGTCCATTTGAGAAACGCCAGAGAGAGTTGGCACGAAAACACACACTACAACTTTGTTTCCGTTTCAAAAAGGTCTCATGATGCTATTTAACCAGTGAAAAGTCAGGAAGCACGGACCCGGCCTCATGCGTTTGCTCTCGTCAGTGAACAGTCACGCTTCACAGACGAGGACGAGGTGAGTTTCAGACGAAAAAGCGACCTGTAGCAGCCGAGCCGATGCAGTTGTAGCTGAGTACTCTATCTTTCTGCCATCCATGAACGCCACTTACATGCAAGTCATCTAATCAGTGTCAACAGTTGAGATTTCAGACAATAGATAATCCACTCCCACACGGGTTCTCAAGGAGTTTTAGATTAGCACAGTGGTTCTCAACTCGTGGGGCCTTTTTTACGTAACGACTGTTGGAAAATTGTTTTGATACTTTTTATTGACCTTATTCTGCCCCGCCCACTTTTGCAGTTTTTTGCACTTTTGTTGTAAACGCACTTTCGTTTGAGGAGAACTCCGTTAAAGCTAATGACGAACGAGGGAAAAGTCTTGCCGCTAAAATGTTACATAAAGTAGGTTGATTTGTGTAAAATGTTTAATGAACACGAGCAACAACAAGTCAACAACGCACCGATTTCCTGGTCAGTCTGAAAACGACTTTTTAGTCCGTGTAGAACTTATTTTCTGTTGAGCTCGTCTGCTCCATGTAAACTAATAAGAAACAAGACGGCGGCGCGTACGGCAATTTCCGGAATAAGGTGAATATACGTAATGAGATTAAAGTATGTAAGGAAATACTGCATTTTTATATTGTGCCTATACTATTCCAGGTCGCAAAATAATTACACGACTCCATATATTTATGCTAGGCTTTATTAAATAACAAAATATACGGTGTAGCAACGACTGAGGTGTGGAGCGGCGTAAATGCATATGACGAGACTGGTTTGTTTACAGTGACATTTGCCAGCACGGTCCGTTGGCTAACTGGAGCAAAATTAGCACCCTCCGCTCCTCACAATCAAAACAAAAGCTGATGATTGGACTGTTCTTGCCAAGAGCTGTTTACTGCCCGACGCCATGGCAACGCGGTGGAAATGAGATGGCAGGTTCAGGGAGCGCTCAGCCGGTGGGAAACACAAACTCATTTATGAAGGACAAATGAGCTACATGAATAATTTCAGCATTCGATAGGATGGAAAAGTATATAGTATATAGTATAATATTAAAAGTCTCATTTTATGCTATGGCTTCAGTGGTTATAGTTTTGCCCAAGTATTTTACAAGTTAAGGAATCTGGTAAATAATTGAGAATTGAGACTCCATTTCCTAGCAAACACCAGCGATGCTAGTAGATGCCAGTAAACTGGAGGGAAGCAGTTATTATTATTAATTATTAACAATTAAGACTGAAACCAATAGCTGCTACTGATGTTTTCAACAGGTGGAACAAAGACAGACTGACTTTGCAGTAATACTCCAAGTAGGAAAAAATAAAAAACTTAACCCGTACGAGAAAAAGCATGCAACAAAGCTTTCTATTTAAAGGGAGCATGATATGTGAAATTGACTTTGACCATGTTGTATTTAGAGTGATTCATGCATGTTCAGCTAATTTTTTTTCTACTGCAATCAAGAAGTCACTTTTTGGAGCTCCAATTTCTTTAATTTCAAAAAAATGTTTTTAACGATGACAGGATTTAGCAGCATCCTGTAGTCATTTTGGAACAAATAAAAAAATGTAATTTGCTGCTTTCTTCTATGATTTGCAGCTGTCCAACCGTAGGGAGACTTGTTTCTTTTATGAAGGGTTTTAGATCAATATTGCGATTTAAAATGTCCAAAATATTAAAATAATTACCTACAGGTGTCGTAGTATAACTATGACATAAACAAAACCATAAACCAGACAAAAGCATAGCAGGTCTTCTTCAAGCATGCTAATGTTAGCATGCACATGTGTAATGACCGTGGCAGAGACGCTCAGAGCGTGTCTTGTGATGATTTATGGACTTAGAGACTGTGCAGGAGACCTCCAGACCACAATTTTGGGGAAAGTGAAAGTGAGTATTTTTGGAGGCTTAGAGCAAGAAAACCTTGTAAACAGACCCGCTCAAACAATCATGAAGCTATATACAACTCCAGCTAAATACAACTGATGAAGGAACAATGTTATATAATTTGTTTAAATAAATGTCAATTCTGTATAATGTCTCAGTGAAAATGACTTGAATTCATATTATTAATCTGGATTTGAGCAGTTAGGACTAGGTTAGGTGTAATTTCTCTCTAACATGCAATAATTCACTGTTTTAAAAACATTTATATCAAGTAATGAAATTTTAACAATTCTAACACTAAGATAACATTAGTAGTTGAAGTAATTTTAATAGTGTATCTTTTGATTAAGTTCCTTTTTGTATAGTCTAATCAATATGACAGCAGTCGCCTCAAAGGGCTTCACAGAAATGTTGACCATACAAATTTGTTGATTCATCCTGCAGAATTCAGGCAGGAGTCCAGAGTGTTGCTTGATATTGTGGCTTCAAAAACATTTCCTGTGAACTGTGCATCCAGGGATTTGCATAAAAGTTGCACAACTGAAGATGTTCCTTGGCAACCACATTGCACCAGCAAACACTGCATTCATAATTCATGTATTCAGCCAATAGGGCCTAAATTTAGACTTGTAAATAGACTGGATTCACATTCTAGAAAGTAAAATGTCAAATGGGTTCAAAGGCCAATATTACTCGATGGGTCAGCCACTATTTTTGAAATATACAAATATCTTATTTTTCTATTCAAAAACTCACTGTAAATGTGTGGCTCATTTCTTTCCATACTGACAAGTATTATGTCTGCGTGAAAGACCATTTTTGTAATGCTACTGATAACAATTTTAAGGTTGATTTATTTAGAATTTTAAAAATATTGGATGTGATGGCCAAGTTTACAGTATGTTCATTTAGTATTTTGGTTTTCAAGACCATTCTCCAATGAGAAGCAGAATGAGTCTCTCATTTAAGTTGCCAGTTTAAAAGCTTAAATCCAGTGTGTTTAGACCTCTCTCTGATCTAAACCTCACGACCCAAAGCCCAGCTTCACCTACACTGATCACTGGTCAGTGCTAGTGCAGCCTGTGCAGCTCAGTGAGCCTGGGATTCTGGAGGTTCATGTTGAACATGAGCCATGGCCTGTCCTTACTCTGAGAAGGACAAACTCGTGGAAGTGTCCTCTGTGAACAGACACTGGACACACAAGTTCACTTGGACTTGGACACTTAATTGCAGCTTAGTTGGGATGCATTATTTCTCTTAAAAGCTTTGGCCTGAATGGAATGGAATGTTGCAGTGTAACATTGTTGACGGTAAGAGAAAGCCAGCCTCTGCTGGGTTTAATTACTGTAGAAATAGAATGGAAAACAGCGTGGGCCAGCACCATCGGTGATAATCCTCAAAGCGCGATCACACAAACAAGAGTTTTGGAGTTAGCGGTGGTGATTTTCTCCACAGGCCGATGACCTCATGAGGGGAGTTTGTTTTGAGTTTGCTGCTGACTGGTTCTGTTCAGAGTAATGGAATCAGTTTCACTTCCCTCTGTGTCGCTTAATCATTTGTAAAATGTTATTAGGAAAAACAACAAAGTGTTTAGTGTGGGACCTGAGCTGACCTAAGGGTTATAGAGTCGCATGGATACAGAACACTGTTGCTCAGTCAAAGCTGGATTTTGGATGAATATTGATTTAAAGGTGCCCTATTCAACTTTTCTGGAGGAGGGTCTGCCACCTGCTTGTCTCCATGGAGATATTTTGCTTGAATTTTCCAGGTTTAGCGTAGAATGTGCTACAGTATAGTACTGAACTCTCTCCACAGATTTGACCAGTAATTTGGACCGGTGGCACCACCTATAGATAAGTTTAATGTCACACTGTGGAAATGCAATGTCCATGGAGACAAGCAGTTTTCGGACGATCCATCAGAAAAGGTACAGTTCACCCTCACATATATCAATGTATGTGTGTTTATCAGTAAAATATGTACTTTATGAGATTGTAAACTTTAAATCTCAACTATTTATAACTGCTTAATGGTTGCAGTAAAATGGAACTCGGGTGAATTTGTTGACAGTGCCTGTCCACTCTTGAATATATTTATTACTTGTAAAAGGATTTAAATGGAAATTAAAATGAATACAATGCAACAGTGGTTGAGCGTATTAAATATCACTGCATAAAAATAAAAAGTAAAGAAATAAAGCTTCATCCCACTGAACAGATTACACACCATAAATGTATTGCTGTATCATGACTATGTGACCTTAGCTCACTTCTCTTAAACACGGCGTCACACTTAATTAACAGAACTTCCTGTTCCAGTATTAAAAAGTCATGTTATTCTGCCTCAGCCCATTGAATTAGCTACAATGTGTTTCTTTACAGTTTTTTTTACACCTTTTACAAAGTTTGCATTTTTTTTTTCCATACTTTGCAAAACTATTCACTTAGAATCAGAATCAGGTCACAAAAGAGTTCTGAATGTTTGAAGATTTTGAGAACAAAACTTAAAACTCTCTTGTAAAAAGGACACTTTGTGATTAAAACACAGTATAAATATAATCATCAGATTTATAAATTTATCAATCCAGACACATCATCCAGACCCAGCCTTGAGAACGCTGACACACTTTGAGACATGAACTGTGAGAGTTAGAGACCTGCAGGACCAGTGTGACAGTGAGAGCGAGGTATTTACTGCAAATATGAATCAAATATTACACTGATCATTTCTGTAACACAAAAAGATTATTCCCAATATTTCTGCACTTTAGCATCAGGAGTGTTTCAGACTTTGACGTTGGAGTCTGGATCTAAACCTGGTTCAAACTTGGTTGTCACGACCAAAGTCTTTACGATGTGCTTTCTGCTCCTTCTGTAGACCCTTTAAAATGTATTGTTTTAAGTTGACTGTATATTTTTCTATGATTGGCTCACATTCAATCTAAATTCTACTGGTTTTAAGTGTTTGTGTTGGGAAAAAAGCAACACATTTGAATTCTCAAAGGTCAGTTAGTTTGCTTAAATGATGGTCAAAATACAATTTTCTAGCCTTAAAATGGTATTTTAGCTTCAAAAGAATCACATTTATTGAATAGTATTAATATATCTCTATATAAAATGAAAAATGATTGTGGGCTTAACATTTCTGTGAGTATTTTTCCAGTAAAACCTAAATCTTGATTGAAGAATTTATCATAATTTCCTCAAACATAATGTAAAATACAATAATAGATGTGTTTAAAGCCGCTCTGATGTCACTCACATGTGTCTGAGTGCTTTTCATTTTCCAAAATCATACCAATTTTTCATATTTTGTGAGGTTTATTCCAGTTTCTCCAGTGAACTCACATTCATAAAATAAATATGAGTGACTTAATAGCCCGCTTTTAAGACGTTTACTATTGATTTGTTTTGTGTTATAGGAGATTGTGATAAACTCGTGGCATTTTTAATGAAGATGAAAAATCCAGATTTTTAGGTTTAACTGGACAAATACTGACAGAAAGGATGACTCCACAGTAGTTTTTCCATTGTATCTACAAATATACTTTACCGTAAATTATACATTTTATGAAGCTCAAATATAATTTTGAAACTAGAAAATACTATATTGTCCATCCTTTGTAATAGAAGACGTTTCTAATCTTGAAATTCTTACACAGACTAGCACACAAACAGAGAGTGTCACGGCTGCTGACTGGCTTTTCATTGTGTTAGGTTCAGCAAAAAGTGTTAAAGTGAGAGAAAGTTAAAGTGACAGGTTTTTATGATTTTCTAGGTGTCCGTTTGTGGAGAAAAATTGAAAAATATGTAGAAAATTACAAGTAACCAAATTGTTGACATAACACTAGGGAGACAAAGGTTATGCATAATTTACAAAAAAGAAACTTTTTGGACATTTTAAACATTAATTCAACAAAATGTCACTTATATTTTCAAGTAAAAACTGACATTAAATGAGTTTTGGTTCAGTGTACCGTGTGGTTGCTCCTTGATTTCCCAGTGTGATGTCATCAGTTACAATCAGGAAGTACAATTCAAAACGTTAAAAAAAATGTTAAACTGTGATATTTTTTATTTATTTATTTAATTTTTATTTTTATTATTTATTTTTATTTAGCAAAAAATGTAATATATTTATTTTAACTGCAATTTAGTTAAATTAGTAGTCCAACCTGTCAGAGGCCCATTAAAGCCTGTACGACAGGTTCTCATGTTTGTCTAATTATGACTTAGTTTGGTGGGAGGGCACCTGTCGTAAATATCTGTCATAGTTTTACATCAGGCAAGTTGCAGTTTGTGAGGAAATTGAGAAAAATAAAAGTTTAAAATTACAGGAAGCAGTGCTGAGTTCTAAAACGGAATCCCTCTGTGATGTCATCAAAAAGCGACGTACCATTGGAAATATGGGATTATTAAGTGTGACGTCACACACGGCGTATTCCTCACGTCCGGGTCTGAGCTGCTGCAGCAATTTCACAGCTGATTTTGTTTAGTTTTTGACACTTCGCCACAGTCTGGGCTCAGTTTTGTTCAAATATATCAGCAATCATTACAAACAGGACAGAGAAGATTTCCTTTCATTGATAAGACAAAAAAAGAAGTGGCTTGAATTGATAAGGTGAGTTTATGTTAGGCTGTTTTGTCTGTAGCAACAATTTTTACTCTTGGAACAAAAGCCTGGATAGAGAAGTGTTGTAGATATGGTACTATTAAATCATATAAAAGAAAGAATTAGGCGGACGGGCGTTCCTAAAAGGTGCATTATGATGTAATTAGCTACTGTTTTGATCATCATAAACTGTTTGCATTGCTCCAAAGTTATTGCTCACTCACCTAACTTCAGTCTAACCATCCAAATGATTCACTCCGATGAGTTTGTAAGTGCTTTCCACGACTTTCAGAGCAGAGTTTACGGTTACAGTAAAGCTAACTGCTAGCATGCTAACGGCGCACTTCAGTTTTTTCGGACAATAAATCGATCTCTAATTAGACGCAGACAACACACAGCGGTCTCACAGAGATGCTTTTACGATATAGCTGTCCTGGGACAAAACACGGGTTTTACTTTATCCCATGAAAATAATGTTCACAATCAGCGACAGATGCAAAGAACCCGTAATGACACATTTTTTCTGACAGTTTAAACCATCATTCAACAAAATAAAGGTATTATCAGGTATTATTTATTGTCAAATCAGAACTATTGTGTAATTTATATGGATTTTGGCCCTCGTTTACTCTACTTCACTACAGGAAGTAACATTATAAACTTCTCACAAACTGTCACCAATGGGAATAATCTTAATTAAGTGAAAGTTGAACCTGTCATATAGACTTTAAGGCTTGAAAACGGACATAAGATTGTGTCAAAATTAGTGTTTCCTCCCAAAGTGACAAGTTTTAGAATTTGCGCCAAAATACAGAGCGATTGAAAAAAAATAACAGATGCACAGTTCACAGGAAATGTTTAAATTCTGCAGGATGAACCAACTAAATGTGTACAGTCAATCATTTTTGCGGAGCCCTTTGACGCCCTCCCTGAAGCGATGTGTTTACTGAAGGAATGTGTGTGTGAATAATTTAATTATTTCTTGACTTAAAATGCTTTGAGTTTCCAGTTCAGGTCAAAAAGCGCTTGATGTGACAAGATTATTACTTCCTGTTGCGCTAACAATAACATAAACAGTAACAGGCGTGGGGCGAAATGGGCGGAAATGAATGCCTTAATATTTTTTGCAGTATCTTGATAACATTATTCGGATAATATTTTCACAGATCATCAGGAATGCACTAAATCTTGCCTGTAAATGTCTCAGGTTCAAGTATTGCACAAAATAAGAAAGAACCTTAAAGATAATCACAAAAGGACATAAACAGCACTTTATTCTCTTGTAAATAAGATTGCACTTGACTTTTCTGTCTCTTTTTGAGGTCATTTTTAATAGTTTTAGTTATAAACAATATACTTGATATTCTAACTCAGTGAGTCATGGCATACTTTTTTGGTTGAAAATATTTTGCGGAAAACAAGCTACTTAAATATGACCAAATAATGCCATTTAGTAACAAAAAACAAACAAAAAAACTTTAAAAAGCAGAATTTAGGAATGTAACATTTTCCAAAGGCACAATATTATCCACAGCATACTTGTTGAAAATCAATGTTCTAACTTATATCTATTCAATTTTACAGCTGTTTTATTACTATATTTATATTGTTTATTTGGTATGCCTTACCCGAGGGCAAGGCTATTCAACTTTATTTCACCGAGAGCCAGATTTTTTGGATGGTTTTGTCCTCGGGGCCAGAAATGTGCCAGACGCTTTTGAAATAAGAAAAATATGTAATATGAAAGGCTTTAACAACATCCAATGTCTAAATCAGGACTAAACCAGGAATAAACCAGGTCCAACCCAGGACTAAACCAGGTCTAAACCATGACTAAACTAAGTCTAAACCAGGTCTACACCTGGACTAAACCAGTACCAAACTAGGTTTAAACCAGGTCTAAATTAGGACTAAACCAGGACTAATATCAGGTCTAAACCAGGACTAATCCAATAACAAGAGATAAATATTTTCTGTTTTTGGCAGATGGGTTGAGGGCCAGATCATATCCCTTGGGGGGCCTAATTTGGCCCGCAGGCCTTGAGTTGAATAGCTCTGTTATTGGTGGATTTCAGATTCTAGAATGTGATGATGTCATACTCTCAGACGGGGGTCAAGAGCCAGTTTTTCCTATTGATTACATTGAACTTTGGCATGAAATTTTCAAACAATAAATTTCAACTCGACAATTTCTATTAGAAATTATACCCAAGAGCTAACTGTATTACAACAAAAAGAGCATTTTAACAATATTTATTTTAACTGCCCCCCATTTGTATTAAATGTTATTGGCTGATGGAATGTTGTGTTGTCATCTGAAACCCAGCAATAGACAGTATACTGAATATTCTAACTTCTAACTATTCAACTTTACAGCTGTTTTATTACTACATTCATATTGTTCATTTGGTTTGTCTTACCCTGGGGCCTTGTTAAATTCAAAAGTAAGACACAAATGTCCGTGGCTTCGTGGCTAGACTATTGGGTTACTCTGTTTTGTAATGAGTCCGTGTGATTATATAAGAGGCTGTTTGCTAACTTAATTATATTCTCTCTCATTACAATAAATATAAAACCACCACTCAAACGACATGAATGGCAAACAAACACATTAAAAAGCAGAAAGCGCGGCCTTACCTCGGACTTGAACAGGTGTAAGTGATAGTTCGGGATATAAGCCGCTACCTGTGAGAGAGAGAGAGTGAGCACTGAGGCCAGACTGTCCCAGCACACAGGTGAGGGAGGGGCATGAGAGCGAGCAGGTGAAAGGGGGCGGAGCCAGACGTGAAGGATGCGTTCAAGCGCCAAACCTGTCTAACCTGCTGCAGAGCCTGTTGAACGCACACACAGACACACACACACACACCTTTCATTGATGTATATTTCTCTATTGTCATCAGCACGCGCATGAAGCTGGAATGAAAAGTACATACGGCATGAGTAATGTGTGGTAAATTTGATGTACTTTGTTCCCCTTAAGCTTCAGGACTGTTTTTCTGAACACTTTAGAACACAAACCATTGTCTGGACTCTTTGTGAAGCTGAGACTCTATAGGTTTGGCCTCTGGTGTCTGATTTACTCTAATTACACTTGGAAACCAGCTCTGCACAGAGGATTATCATATTTTAAATTCTGTCTAGATTTCTTTGTTAAATATATGAAGAACTAAAGATGGTGTTTGTAGCAGGGCCTGAGTGACACTACTTTGACGATTTCTCTTTCAAAGCTGATGCTAATTTGACAAAAAATGAGTTTTAGGGACTTAATAATATATATTAAAAAAAAAAGGTCCAGGCAGAATCCATATAAAAATCCTATTAAATTTCTCTAAATTTTAGGGTAATTTTTTTAACTTGGAGAACAAACTGATCATAATTCATCGCAGAATGTTTGATTTGTCTGGAAATAGCTTTCTTTTTATATTGAACATGTCCAGCATCATGTACTTTAGTTTTATCAGATGGTGGATAAAAAGGATTAAATTGAGAAAAAGTCCAATGTTCCACCGGTGGGACGCCCGCTTTGGAACAGGTTGAAGGATATTAATACATAGACCTTTAGATTACTTAAGTATCCTAGTTTTGATGGCTGTTTAAAGGTAGTCTAAGGCCCTGTTCGAACGGGATTAGTTTTACCTTGGTATCTCGGGTAAATTCTCATGTGAATTGTCCATGTCCGTAAAAATTCCCCGCATTTGACCTACTGTATTTTCAGCGAACTCAGAGGTTCTCAGTCGATTTTACTCCTATGTGATACTCATGTCTACGATTTGGGCTGGTTTTAGTCCGTGAGTTATTGCTTATATCGATTCAAAATGTGTCTATGTCCATTTTACGTCCAAATCTAGATTAATATTATGAATTCATTGTGGAATCTTCGCCAATACAATTCGCCAAACAGGCTCATTTGGGAAAATGGGGGTGCTTGTAGTGCAAAGTTTGGAACGAGGGGCAGTGGAGGAGAAGCTACGGCTGTTTCAAGTCTGATCGCCTGGTCGTTGGCGTCATTGATCGCAACATCAAAAAGTAAAAAGAACAGCGTCTCATGCTACTGTACAAGTAATGCTACATAACCAAACAACAACCGAAAATAATTGAAAATAGAAGAAACGCTTGCAAGAGGAATGAATTAAAATGTTCTTGTCATATTAAATGTGTTTGCAAGTTCGCCATTTCCAGAATAAAGTCCGAAAGAATGCGAATGCTCACAAAAAACTTTGGGGGGTAATTTAAATTTCACAGACAGGTAAAACTAATCACCTTCGAATAGGGCTTATGTCAAAATTTGATTTCATATTTTACAAACATTACCCATTTGTGTTCCCAAATATTAAGTATGTTCATAACAAACATTATTTTTACTTTACACGTGTAATGTTAATTTATTCACAATTATATAAACATTTGTAATAACTTTGTATTTCAGCAGCAAAAACCAGAGCTAGTGCTGTGGCTGGTTAGAGCTCCACCACTGTACATAAATAATACTGAGTGAATGGGTAAAACAAATTGATTATTGAAACGGTCATCAACTAATTGAATACATGAATCTTTTACATTATCTGGTCTATACACAAGCTCCAAAACATGCCTAGAGCTCAGAGAAAAATGACTCAACGGACAGAGCTGTAATTGCATGAAAATGACACAGGAAATGTATGAAGCGTGTAACTCCACAGGAGGTCCTTAATGCCACCGCCGTTATACCGCCGTTTCAGGCATCAGCCCTTCTTTGACAAAACCCGACTGTGATGAAGACAATTTCAAACCGTGGCCCATAAACAGACTACACTGATATCTCACCCCTGTAAACAAATATAACCCAACAATAGTTTTACTTCCATAAAGCTATAACTTGTACCTGGGCTTTGACAATCTAAAAATCTTAAACAATGCAGATGTAGAAGAGCTCTGTGCTCGTTTCAGGGCTTGCCTCAGTCACAGCCGCACATCTTATTTGCATCTGTTTGCATAATAACAACATTACCCACTGTATGTCTCAAAGTCTATATGAGGTTCTCATGTTTATCTAATTCTGACTTAAACGGGTGGATAGAGTCTGAGGTAAATGTTTAGCATACTTTTACATCCGTGAAGAAATGTCAAAAAATGACATTTTTAAATGATTGGAAGTTCTAAAGTTCTAAAACTGACGCCCTCTACCTATGATGTTATCAATAGGCAACTTTTTAAACCATGAACATTCATAGAAGCGAAACTGCTGGATCTCAGACAGACAGCGCCGCCATATTGGTCAGGTGAATGTGATGACGCAAAACAACTAACACAAAGCCTAATGTTTTTAATTTTTTAAATGCACTATATTAACAGTATTTATTTTATCAATGTTGTGACGTCACGGTGACACAACCTATTGAACCATATCTTTAAGCCTGTACCTGATTTTGAGCTCAGAGACTCATGGTTGCTTGGTAACAGATGTGGAATTATGCTGCGCTCATGTGGTCATCAGAAACTCGGGTTTCCTAGATGAAATGTCAGGGTTCTGACTTTTATGCTTTCGTGCTCTTTTATCTCGGAAAATTCTCACCAATAATAAAATCAGAATTTAATAGAGCTAACGGTGAGATTTGTTGTTAGAATGCTCAAAAGCTAACATTAAATATTGTTTGCACTATCATAGCTATTGTTGCATTTGCAATTAATCAAACGGTGAATCTTTCTTGCGCAAATAGTAACACTAGTCCTAAAAAAAAGAAAAAAAAAAGACTCTAAAAACTCTAAACTCTAAAAACTAGACCTCAACTGACTACAATCATTAGATAAATCCGTGGATCTCAGCAGGTGACGTCAGGTGTTGAAGTCGGGCAGCAACTTCTCCCCCGAGTTCCCGAGTTGTTTTCCCAAATTGCGCAAGCAGTCATGTGCACTGTTCAACTCAGAAAAACATTTTGCCGAGGACCACATGAACACAGCATGATTTTCCATTCTCTTTTAATGTGTAATTTATCTATTTTGGCCCTTGTTTACAGTTTGGTTACTCGGAATTAGTGTCTTTTTTGCTGCACATCTTCAACCAGGAAATAAGAGTATTAAGTTTACAAAAACTGTCAAAATGTTTAGTCAAATCTTAAATAGAAACGTGTTGTAGTGAAATGCGTGGTCTAGCCTGTCATACACTTGAAACACTCACACCAGACTAAACCCTGGTTTCTCTGACACATAAACATCATATCCAGGATACTGTCATAACAAAGAAAACACTCATGAACAGGAATACGCGAATGCAAACACAAGACAAATGTAACTCTTATATTCTAGGTGGCAGGAACTCCCTACAGTAAAGTTACTCATAGTTTCACTTACTCATAAAATAAATTTAATTGAGATTTCAGTTGGAAGTCATCTTTACCAACAGACTCACAATAACAGACTTGCATCATCTTCTAAGGATCCCACATAGATTATTCTGTCCCTGTTCTCTCTGAGGGTTGCCAGGTTTGGACTTCGGATTCCCTTAAGTGGGCAGGGCCTTCTCGTCTGCCCTGGTTAGAGGTCGCCGTGGTAACTGAGAGAGGTTGGAGCTTGGGTTACAGCCACGCCTTTGTGCCTTTGAGCTGTCCCTGACGTGGACTTTTGTTTTGTCTGTGTTGTGGCTCTTGGAGTGACTCACTGTGACGCACGAGTAAAGCTGAGGAGCTGAGTGACAGCTTTTATGTGAATCTGGTCAAGATGTTTAGTCTTTGTCACTGTAAATGCAGCGTTTCATTGCTATCAAAATATAAGTGACGCTGAACATGGTTAAAAATAGTTCAGGGATTTCAAATGTTAGAATGTAGAAACACTGAGATTTATGACTGTCACTTGAGGTGAGAGATATTATAGATATTATTTTGCAGTTGCTGTTTTGGATTAAATTTAAACATTAAATACATTGTCTATATTTTGGGGTGTAAGTTCATTGGAATGTCTGACCACTGTGACCTGTCTCCTAAAGATGATGATTTTAAAGCACACATATTCTGCTACAGTGACTTTTTTGAGCTTGACTGTTCTGTCATCAAAAACATACCTGGAGTAGCATTCATTTGCATTCACGCTGTTTTGAGGAATGTTCATTAGAAAATCTTCCCCCGTCCGAGCGTCAAAAACACTTCTGCTGAACTTCCTGGTTCTGGGACATATTTTCAGACTTCATACGTCACTTATCTGAGAATCTTCTGCTGTTTTTAAGTCCTTAAATCATCACCAGACTCGTTCTGAGCATTTCTGCCTCTAAACACGTTCACTGCTCCTGCTAACCGCATCATAGCGTTTGTTGACTACTAACTTCACTCAATTGTGTGAGCGCTATGGAGCCACCTACTGGCTGGATGTACTCAGTGTCATTTCACAGAGTCTGATAAATCCTGTCATTTCATCAGCAACAAACTTTTTTGTTTGTTTCAAAACATGAAATGGCAAATTTAAGGAACTCAAGAGCATGTTTAAAGGCTAATAACAATATGGAAAATGCATAATATTTTCCCTTGTGTTGTGAGGTGATCACAAATGCTCTTTGAAATCACACCTTGCACTGTAACAGCCATAGAAGGACTTTATTTCATTGGACGTTATTTACTACTCTCAGTGTCAGATTAAATTGGAACAAATAAAAATTTAGTAGCACAAGAAACATTTCTTCCTGTCTTGTACTGAAACTGATACTTTCAGCCTTTAGCCTAGTCCTGGGTGTTTAGTGTTACAAACACCGAACCACTTCAAGCACTTCGCTGCATCTTTGAGGAGCACACAGAAACGTTCCGTCACACACACCGAGCAGAGGAGAGCTCTCCGCTGACCACTGGGCTGTCCACTCCAGGCCTGTAGCTAATATACAAAATGTTCAGTACTTTCCCCCAATGCCGGCCCAAACATTTACTGAACTGAAAAGGGACCGGTTGTAAGGGCCCAAATTTTGAAAGACGATGTTGTCTTTTATTGGATGCGGTAACCTTATGCATGACAAATCTACAAAGCAACAAATGATTTCTTGTTCTTCATTTTCAATACAGCACAATAATTACACATAAGCAATAAACTGTAAACACGGACAATTTCTCTTCTGATAAATGAGTTCATTAACACAAAATGACTTGCTTTTTTATTCCAGCTAATGGCTATGTGCGGTTCATTATAAAAGCTTGGCTAGACTTTTAATCAAAAGTTTGTGGCAATTGTACAAACACTTTTATCCATTTGTCTGACTGCATTAGTTCAACGTGACATATTTGAAAAGAGTGCTCCAACTGGCTGTGTGCTTCATTCACAGAAACGTCAGCATTATTTGAACTGCGCAAGTTGTTGTAACGTTCCTTCTGAAAAATATAATTGTTTGGTTTCTTTAAAGAGGATATATATATTATGCAATCTCTTTAAACTTTAGTGAGTTTGAAACAACAGTGTTTCCTCATCATTAGTTTACCCAAAGTTGTACTTTGATTGATGCATGTTTGAGTTAATACTGTATTGTCCTGCAACAGCTCCACTGCTCAGAAAAATCTTGTTTTCACCTATCCCCTATCCCTGTACTTAGATTATTTAAAAAATTAAAGTGCTCTAAAATGTCACTCAGACACTTTTAAGAAATAAAAACATATAAATGACAACCTGTTGCTTGTTACAGTGAATGTCACTATGAAGGCTTTGTACCTGGGCTTTTAATGAACAAAATGTAAAACAATGATCTTCTTCTTCTGATAGTTCAGTACTAAGTAGGGCTGGGCGATATGGCAAAAAAGTGTTATCACGATTCGTGTTCACAGCTGCACGATTTAGGAAAAAATATCTAACTCAGATTTTTCTGACCAGTGCGAGTTATGATGCTGTTCAAATTCACATTTAAAACACAATTTTGACACAATTTTGTTGAATTATGCAGCCCTGGCCTTTAAGAAGTCAATAAAGTCATCTGTTTAGAGGCTTCAGAGGCTAAACAACAGGAGAAAAAGTGTGTTTGTGAATCAGTGAATCACGATCACAAAAATAGCAGATTGCCACAGGGATGAGCTCACCATTCAATTTTTCTCACCTTATTCCCCAGACCTAATAGTATCTATAAAAAAGCTGATGTCTCCTCACAAGAGTGAGTGATCCTACATACTTAGGTCAACCCCCTCTCCAGGGTTCAAAACACTCCTGTTCCACCCTGTGACATCATTAGGGGGTCAGTAATAATAAATGATGAGTGCTTCTCAATATTTTTCAGACTCCAGGGTCAATTTTATATAAACTTTCAAATGTAAAGTCAACAATGAGACTTAACCTGACAGATAATAATGAGATCTTTTTCTGAATTAATAAACTTCTAAAAGTGAGAATTATTTCTAAAACGATACATAATATGACAACCTAAATAACTAAAAACTCAAACTTCATGACGTGCCTTTTCTAAAGTTTGTAATCTTGCCTAACACTGTGCCGCCTCACAAACAGAAGCCAGTCTTCTGCACATTATTCTTGTTTTTCCATGTTTCTAAGAAGACATTATTTCCGCCATTTGCAGCTATTTTCCGAATATTATGACATTTCTCCATTCTCTGCCGGAGTCGATTTGAGAAAATGGTGATAGTTGGTGTGAGCCGTAATAGCTTCCGAGCTATAATGGACGCTCTCTTCCCTGGATTCACCCAAACAGCAGTGTGCCATCTCGGCTTTCAGCACAGCACAATGAAACGTGGCGCAGTAAGTACATTTAGGGAAAGAAAAATATGTGGCTTCTTCACATTTTCTTGATGGATTCATTAGGAAATGGTTTTGAATGCCTTAAAAAGCTATCAGCGTCCATTGAATAGCAGTTTTGTCTAACATTATCTGTAATTAAAGTTCTATGTGTTGAGGTAAAAATGCTTATTAGGCAGTAAGTTCTCCAAATGAGGCTCTTGGAAAAACATCAGATTTGATTGGTTCTTCCCTAAGCGCTGACAGTTCTGCAGAGTGCAAAGAATATGGCTTTATGCAAATCTTTAGAGAGGTATTTTGAAAAAGCCGAACCGTGCAAGCTCGGGCTTATTTCCTCCGATGATCATAAAAGTGGTTAATTTCTAGTGAGTTGCATCCTCCCAGATTGTCCCAGGAGGTACAAATGGGTTGTGATTTGGAGTTTGGAAATTAAATTTGGATGGAAATTGCCTCTACGTGAAGCGCTTGTCTGAGGTAACAGTCGGTAATCACAGCCAAGTGCCTTCTGTGGGGAACATGTGCTTGGTGATTCACTGCACGCTGCCGATGAAATAATCAAGATTTTCATTTGACTTCGAGTTTAATGCACCTGGTGAGTTGTGGAGTTCTCTGCCCTCATGTAAGATTGCAGTTATGGTTACAATTTTGTTGCAGAGTTAGGATCATGCTTTTAAACCTCACAAAACTTGAATGGATTCACGGGGTTTGCTAAATCAAGTCCAAACTATACTCCTCTCTACTCCGAAAAGGTCAATTCTTTGATTATACATTTTTTTGTTTGTTGTCATACCTGTAAACGTTTCGACTGCTTGTCTGCTGTCATCGTCAGAAGAGAACATCGAGTGACTCTTCATCAAATCAATATTACTTATATCTGTCATACCAAAAATAGATCAGGGTTCAAATAGTTTCATTTAGCTTTACATTCATGAAACTGCTCTACACAGTGTCAACAATGGCAGGTAAACCAGGTCTAAAAAACTTTCTCTCCACACAGGTTATATGTGCAATGTAGTTTAAGACAGAATCATTAATGGTGACATCAGTGACCCCTTTAACGTAAGTGTCCATTATTAAATAAAGTTTCCATCATTGACCAAGTTGCATGGAAAAGAAGGTAAGGCAGCAGGACAGAACCTCCCCATTCCAGTAAATGGTCACTTACAAATCATGATGCCAGATCATGATTTGGATTTTATCACGATTTGTGTTCACAGTTAATTTTTCTGTTGCCTATAATAGAGCTGCACGATTTAAGAAAAATATCTAATTGTGATTTTCTGACCAGTGCGATTGCGATCAGATTTGCGATTTATGTTTTAAAGGTCCCATAACATGCAAAATCGACTTTTCAGAGGTTTCAACCTTCCTACAGTGCTATTTGGGCCTCGTATGTTGTGCCCAAAGTGGTTTTTTGATTGATTCCCGCATGTTTTCGCTAGAGAACTGTCTTTTCTGTCCCCCTCGGCTGAGCAGGCAGACGGGGGCTCCTCACCAGGATGACGCGGCTTCACCAGGATGACGCGGTGTTTAAGCCATGCCTCCGGGAAGCGCGCAGCCGCAAGAATAAAAACAGCTAATGCTAATGCTACACAGTAATTACACGATAGATACGACAGATAGAAGAGTTAGCTTGTTATTTACCAAACGGCAATGTCCGTCGTTGAGGCCCTGGAGCACGTCAAACTCCAGGTCAGATCCAGGACGTAGGACTCAGCACGACGCACCGTCATGACGGATAAAATGTTTATTCCCGTGTTTGTGAATCGTTGTTTACCGGAGCACATGGCGCATGCGCACATCTCCGCTCTAAGGCTTCGTCGCGGGTTGGGTGGGGGAGGCGCGCGGGTTGAGCGGGGGAGGCGCGCGGGTTGGGCGGGGGAGGCAGCCTGCTCTCTGTTCGGGGGGGTCAGATCTCAGAGTGAGCAGTTTGCTTTTGCAAGGAGGGGGTCCAGTCCAAGAAATGGGTGTTTTTTGGAAAAAAAAATTAATCAACAAAGCCCTTAGAATAGACTGTGTAAAGGGGAAAATAGCAGAATATGGGACCTTTAATAGTAGGATTCAGTTCAAATTCACATTTTAAACACCATTTTGTCACTTTTAGTTGTCTTTTTGTCACGTTAAGTTGTGTTTGTCATATTTAAACGAGTTGCTTTAGTTGCGTTTTGGTGCAGAGTCACGTTTGTTGTGTGGAGGCACTTTTTTGGTCGCTTTTGAACACATTTTTATCGCCTTTGGTTAAGCTTTTGTCACTTGTTACAGAGCGTGTTTGTATAAATCCAAACTACAGTGTTGGCAGTTTTTATTCAAAACAAGACATTTTGTTATTTGTGGAAGAAATGATTGTACTTCAAAAATTGCAGTCTTTGCAGTTTGCTAATTGCATCCATTAAAATTGCGTATTTTTGTGTCAATTTTGGTTAATTGTGCCGCCCTAACCAATAAGATGTAAATAAAGTCATCTGCTCTGAGGCTTCAAACAACAGGAGAAAAAGTGTGTTTAAACAAACAGCTGCATTGAAGAGACAAACAATGTTAGATGCATAATGTACTGGAAATGTAATATTTACGGCCTTGATGCGAGTGCCTTGCTTTGTAAACAGGAAACAGCACATGCTATCTCGAGTAAGCTTTGTTTTGCTAAGTCTGTCTGCTGTACAAATAAAGTTATTGTCACTGGAAATATGCAGATTATTCACAAGATCAAGTCAGCCTTTGGTGAGGAAAGATTAGATTGTGTTATTGTCGTTTTGTTCTCATTTGAGTCTGCATTCTCTCTTGTCCAATCATCTTGCGCTTAATTGGTCCATGGGTCTAAATCCAGTCCCTCACCATAGCGAAACATGGCTAACACCCAGCACCTGCTCAAGGAAAGGAGCCGCCAGAAAGTGATAGTTTGTGCAATAAAGGGCTACAAGTCACCAGAGTTTAATGCAATGAGAAAGATGACAGGATATTACTCTGATACAGCCACAAACAATCTCACAGGATGGTCATGGCTCTGCTCCTGTCCTGTCGAGGGGAAAGGTCAGGTGGACCAAACAGAAGAGAGAGAGGGCTTTATTTAGTGAAGAGGGGGCACGTGTCACATGCACCTCTGCACAATTATTCACTCTGAGCATTTCTGCCTCTAAACACGATAACTGCTACTGCTAACCACATCATAACGTCTTTTTAATGCTAACTTCACTAAATTGTGTGTGCATTCGGCGTCAGGAGCATGTTTAAAGGCTAATAACAACATGAAAAATGCAGAATATTTTTCCTTGACTGCTTCTGATTTAAATTTCACTTGCTTTCTCGCACAGAACAGCACATACATAACTGTAACATTTTGTATGTTTGAGATGGGATGTGGCCTGCTGTGTTCGTCATTACTCAACCTTTTCAGAGGAAAACTGTCACGGAAATTGGTCCAAGAACAATACATTTTGAAATGCCACAAAGAGAACATATTTTGCATAATTTCACCTCAAATTCTCTATGGAAACCATCTCAACTTTGAAGCATCTATTGTTTTTACCTTTAAATTGCTTTTGTTATTTTATTCAGTTCATGGAAGGGTTAAAAATAATGTTCTTTAAATACCATGTACTTGTATCACACTTCTACTTCATGCAACCATTTTCCTGTCACAAATTCTCTCCCTCCTAGCACTGTTTTGTTTTCCTCTACGTCCCCTTTTGTACTCTTGTCAGTTTACCAGTACTTTTCAGTCTTGCCGGTCCTCACAGACGCTTGGCTCTGTGTGTGGGGAACTGAGCCGGGAGCAGTTTTGAAGCCGCAGACTCCAGAGAGAAGTTCCACAGTGGAGCTATACTTTTCTTGCTGCTCTGTTATTAAGATCCAGCTCCGGAGGGCCGAGCCGGGAGGACACGCTGGTGCACCGTCTGAGAGGAGCCAGGGACTGAGAGAGCCTGCAGCACTGAAAAACGATTGTGTATTGTAGAGTTATGTCTTGGTTATCTCCGTATTCAATTGTGGTTACGGGAAAAGCAGCTAACAACACGTTTGGGAAATGACAGAACAATGTTTCAATGTTCAGTTTTACTAAGAATTATTCACTACCAAACAAGTCTAGGTCAAAACAAACAAAGTTGCAAGGTTAAAATGTCGAGCACAGGGCATGAGATCAGCTCTAAACACTTCTTAACTGCCTCACCTCTTCAACTATATTTCTTTAAAGGACATATATTCTGCTACAGTGACATTTTTGAGCTTTTAACCATGTTCTAACCATGTTCTAACAATGTTCCGTCGTCAAAAACATACCTCCTTCGAGTATCAAAAACCCTTCCTGCTTAACTCCCTCAATCTGGGATGTATTTTCGGATCATCTACGTCACTTATCAGAGAATATTCTTCTGTTTTAAGTCTTTAAATCATCACTAAACTGGTTCTGAGCATTTCTGCCTCTAAACATGATAACTGCTTCAGCAAATCCGCGCAATCACATCTTTTCATCGCTAACTACTAGATTGTATATACAGTTGGTTCTTTTCTCTCAATTGGATTTCTTGATTTCTCTGCTTGTTCCGCTTTTGTGTGATTTATACACTCATCAAGAGATCTTTTTGTGTCAATTGCCAATAGCGCTGCTCCGTATGGGAAACATTACCACTTTATACAGCGGCTGAAGAGGGCACTGCGTGAAGTTTCTTGCCCGAGTGTGCCACTGACACTTCTTTAACGTACCTAAAGCACCTGAGGAGCAAGTACATTTTAAATAAGGTGTGATATTGCACCTTTAAAGCTCCAACTGAAAAGGTGTGCGTGCGTCTAGTGTGGAGATGTGGTGGAGAGCAGAGCAGGTGCAGCTCAGGAGGAGGCAGGATTATTCATGAACCTGTTCACAGACGCCACAGGAGCAGTGACGGCAGCAGCAGCAGGGACCTCTGTGCTACTTTCCCTCGCTTTATACTATTAAAATACTCTGCTGAGGACATTACCACAATAGATATTCTCTCCATACTATTAAAATACTCTCTGCTGAGGACACAGTAGCTCTTCTCTATATACTATTAAAATACTCTGCTGAGGACACTTCTACAATAGATATTCTCTCCATACTTGTAAAATACTCTCTGCTGAGGACACAACAATAGCTCTTCTCTATATAATATTAAAATTACTCTCTGCTGAGGACACAACAATAGCTCTTCTCTATATACTATTAAAGTACTCACTGCAAAGGACACTACTACAATAGCTTGTGTAAACAAAAAGTTTCACGTCATATTCCACGTTGACCCTGAGCACACTGATACTGGCACTACGGGCGCTTTTGCCATTGAATCCTTGCCGACTTTCTGGTGAAAACAAACCAATTAGTTCAGTGGGTGTAGACACAAATTGATTGATCTTCTGCAGATCCTCTCTCCTTTTGCGTTAAAATATTGAGAACCAACCATCAGAACCACAGGAAAACAGCCGCTCATGCTCACGGATGTATGACTGGACTTTGATGGGTGAGGCATGTTATTTGTTATAGGTTTAAGTGTATTTATAGATTATACTATTGGTATTGCAGGGAGTGGCACATTAAAGCCATCAGTTGAGTCCATGAGTCATGAGCCACTCACTGGTCTGTTGTGTCATGAGGGCTGTGTGTCCTGTAAACGCTTTTCAAATACAAAAAACATTTAATACGAAAGGCTTTAACAACATCAGGACTAAACCAGGTCTAAACCATATCTAAACTAGGTCTAAACCAGGACTAAACCAGGTCTAAACCATATAAAAACTAGGTCTAAACCAGGACTAAACCAGGTCACAACCAGGATTAATCCAGGTCTAAACCATGTCTAAACCAGGTCTAAATCAGGACTAAACCAGGTCTAATCCATGTCTAAACCAGGTCTAAACCACAACTAAACCAGATCTAAACCAGGTCTAATCCAGGTCTAAACTAAGTCTAAACCAGGTCTAAATCAGGTCTAAACCAGGATTAATCCAACAACTAGAGATAAAATTTATTTTTGAAAGAACTTTTCTTTTTTTTGAGCGATATACCACAGAATAAGAACAATAGAACAAGACACAGAGAGCGAGAAAGAAAAAAAGAGTAGTCCAAAGAAAATCTGTTTGTGTCCTTTTGTATCTGTCCCATCTGTCCCAGGGTTTGTTCGATTTGTCCATGTTTAAGTACAAAATAAATGTCAATTTTTCCATTTTGTAAATGTCCAATGTTATTTCAGTCCTGTCCTTGACAGTCGGCAGCTCTATTCACGTCATCCTTTTTTTTTTTTAATTGCCTTTTGCCACAGCCAAAAGTGCATACTACAGGTATCCCTCTATCATTTCCAGTTAGAATATTGGTAACTGCTTAATGTCCAGTATTTATGAATAACAGGATCCACCCAAATAAACTGTCACTATCATATAGTGACGTGCCACTTGACAACCACAGTTTATCCAACCACCAGTACTTCCCTGTGAATAATGTGCACTTTGACATGGTAAGAACAGTTTCAATCAGCAAAGCTTGGCAGAGATGGCCTGTCAATGCACAGCCAACACGCTCTCATCCAAACTGTGACATGTCAGGCTCTTTATTCTGGCTTTGTGATCGATGATGAAGTTTTACAGTACTGCCTGCTTGTTATAGTCACTTAATGAAATCATCAGCATTTTTTCCCACTGTTGACCTGTATTTGCTTGCGCATCTACGCATTCACAAGCTCTGGCACAACAAAACAACTGACAGACAAAATGAAATACAGCGATTAAAACTAACTGTAACAGCATTTCATTTCCAATATTCATAACAGGAGACAACAGGCAGTCGACAGGCAGTGACAAATTGAGTAGACACCAGTTCATTTCTATTAAACGAGGATGTACTTTACGCCATTATGATTCACTGATCCAGACGTGATCCATATATTATTGTATTCTTTGTAGAAGGTTCAAAAGCAGATCTGAGAGGCAGGAGCTGTCAGTCTCACGGGGGACGGAGACAGCTGACTGACAGATGGGCCTTCACACAATCACAGACTCCATGAACAATACATCAAGATCTGCTGCAGGAATGATACAGTCATATTACTATGCAAGGGTTTCAAAGGGTACGTATTGTGTTTTTAAAGTACTACATCGCAAGACATCTTTGTTTTTTAAGTTGTAAAACAATGTCTATGTATGGATAATATGGTCTATTTCAGTTCTTGGGCTTCATGTTGCACAGAGAATGCTCAGATTATGTATTGAATTATGTATTTTAAAGGCCCTGTATCTGATTTTTTTTACTGTTTTGAAGCATGGAAAATAGGACTCGTTCATGTTAAAGTGTTTATATCAGTCACATGTAAGATCTGGACAAAGTATAGGGTTCTTCTGGTCAGACCTGTATTTCTGGGTTGGACTGCAGATGGAGCTGTCATCCTATGAAGACGGCGCCAAAATCTGTTTAAGTAAACTGACCAGACAAGTCACAGTAGTGTCAACTCTCTTCTGAGGAAGTGCAGCCCAAACTGTCAAGGTGTGGCACAAAAACACAAGTCTGACCACAAGAATCCTAAATTATTTTTTAAAACATGAAGACCTAATTAACCTAATGGGACTGTTAAGAGCAGAAATTATCAGAATGAGTCCAGTGTAGGCGAACATGTTGCTAATGCAAACTGTTGAAACCGCCAGATGGAATTATGTAAACTTGCAACAATAATTGTCCTCCAGTTGTTGAGGTAGAGCAGCCATGTAAGTTACATTGTAATTTAAGTGTCTCAGCATAATCATCATAATCATCTCTGTCTTATGAGCATAATGTCTCTGTACACTGTCCCTTCAAATAAAGACTAAACTAAACTAAACTAAACTAAGCTAATGTTGACAATCCGCATGCTGCACATTTTTAATTTAAAACGATTCATTCCAATCCCCACTATAAGTGATATGACAAATCTGACCAAAACATGAAAAGGAAGAGCTACAAAAGAAACCTTCCTCCGTACACATTATGTGAGGTTATAATCAGCGTTGGTGACTAACAAAATATATCTAGCAAAAACGCATCAGAATACTGATTTGAGTAACTGCATTTCAACACAATTATTATATTTTATATATTTATTTATTGATTTATTTGAATAGGGACCCATACAAAAAACACTGACTAACTGTATACAGCAGCCCGATGCATGCGTTCTAGCGCATTAGCTGAAGCTGATTCACAGCTCAGTACAGAATACAATTTCTTTGCTAAAATCAAAGGATTTCAGTGTTGTGTTAAATCATGCAAATTACGCTTCAAGGACTGCTTTTATGTGTGTGCATGGGAGCTCTTCATTCTCAAATTTGTTGTAAATAAATGCAGAACAATCAGTAAAACAAACATAAAGTAATTTCAATTTGGAAACACTGAAACAGACAAGAATGCATTAGAACGATTTATTATGATATGCTGCTATATTAGAACAGAATTTTGGTGCTTAGACCCAGCCAAAGAATGTTGGCGTCGTACAACATTCTTTGGAGGGACGTGGAATAGTGATTATGGAGATGAGATGCAGCGGAAGTATCCGTGATACAGGTGAGATGGCGCCTGCTGTGGCAGTGGAGGGTTCCAGCCCTCTACTCTGAATTTCCGCTATAACTCAATTTTTAACCTCTGCCATTTTTAGGCTATAATGTAATGCAAGTATTCACAAGCCACTGATTGGACCATGTAACTGATTAAGTTACAAAATACATTTCAATCTATTCATATCGTAATCGTATTCTGTAACTAAATACATTTTCTTTCTGAACACTGATGATGATTCATAGATTAGTATTTAAAAAGAAAGATCCAAACATAATACGTCCACTCTGAGCAACATCAGAGTTAAGCCTGGCTAATTGCTGGAACCATTTTGTGCTTTTCACTGCTGCCTAATCTCCGTCCCTTAAATCAACCAAGGTATTATTAACAAACACATATTTTGAACAGACGCTGACAAACACTGTGGAGAACCATCATTTCACGCCGAAATTATGTCTGACAGTTTAAAAATCCTTTTAACTTGTCTCTAACCTGCTTTCACTGCCTCAGCTTTCAGCGCTTGTGTCAACTTAATGGGTCTGAAGTGTCGGGAACAGCACGTGCACGCTCATAGGGCCGTGCACGTGAGCGGCAGTGACATCCGGGCAGAGGAGACGGGCCGGGGTTCTCTGCTGGATTCACTTCTCATGACAGCTAATGTATTCTCGCCTCGTCGGGTTAATTACCAAGAGGCAGTGCTGAACAATGGGGGCTGCTCGCGCCTAAATTTAGCCGCGTTTAATCATGAATATATTTGAATAATGGAAAAAAAGCATGTAGAGGAACAGGATGTACAGAAGGGGAAAGTTTTACGGAGAGCAGAGGGTTGAATTGGTCCTTGTGGGTCAATTATAGCTTGGAAATGTACAAATACGGCTGATAGTACTGCTGTTGTGGCTACTGTAAAAAGGGAAGATGCTTTACTGTACCCACAAGGAAAATGTCCTCTGAATTTCACCCATCGTTCAAGGCCAATGGTGCGAACTGTTAGGAAAAGAGCACGACTGCAGCGGCTCCTGGGGACCCTTTGCCAGATCAGATTAAGCAAGGATCGTGGTCTAAAAAAAAACAGAACTATTTTAAAGGAAAAATATTCTGCATTTTTCATATTGCTGTCATTGTGTGGATATGCTGCAGCAGTTAGCGTGCTTAGAGGCAGAAATGCTCAGAACGAGTTTAGCAATGATTTAAGGACTTAAAACAGCGGAAGGTTCTCCGATAAATTCTCAGATAAATGACATAGATGATAGATAGATCTAAAAATACATCAGAAAATCCCGGAAGTTCAGCAGGACGTGTGTTTGACACTCTGAAGGAGCGGATTTTCATTCCTCAAAACAGCGTGAATGCAACTGAATGCTACTTCAGGTATGTTTTTAATGAAGAACATTGTTAGAACATGGTTTAAAGCTCAAAAAGTCACTGTAGCAGAATATGTGCCCTTTAAATGGTTTGCAGCTTATTACTCACATTATCTACATTCCGAGCATCCAATACAAATTAAAGGTGACTAAAGGGACAAAGAACCTACTTTGTCAAAATCCTATTGGTTGATTCATTGTAATGACGTCGTACTCTTAGATGGGGGGGGCAGGAGCCAGATTTTCCTGTTGATTACATGGTACTTTTCCATGGTGTAGCCAGAAAGGTAAATGTTGATCCTGATCATTCTATTATGGACCCTAGAACCATGTTTTTCAACCTTTTTCGGATCGTGGCAAACTTTATTGATTGAAAAGATACCCTGGCACACCATCTGCTTACAAAATCTGATGTTTTAGTTGTAAAGAATGTGGTATGTAGTGTGACGAATCATGTCTGCGCCACTATGTATCTATCTTTGGCAACTGTGATGGTTTTGCTTTCTTTTTTAGTATGTCCAACTGTCTGAGGGTGCATCCAAGTTTCAAAGAGGTGCAAAGATGATACTTCCATTAACAGTCATTATTTTACGTGGCTCAAATGAGGGTGCAAACACTTTTAAATGAGGGTGCACCCCTGTATAGGCCTGTATGCCCAGGACACTCCAAAAAGGTAAATTATTACATTAAATTGATGTGTGAATCCAAATTGGACATTTTTCCAAGGCACACCTAGCAACACCTCAAGGAACTCTGGTTGAAAATCAAAGCCGTAGAACATGCTATATTTCAACATAAATCTGCACTTTGATAATATTCTCTTTTTCTGCCCCCCATCGTTACTGGATATTGTTGGCCTATAGACCCTTTAAAGGTTTGTAAACAAAAACATTCTAAATTCTGGGATGGAGGCAAAAGTGAAGTGGAACCTATTGTGATTTCACTGGAGAAACTGGGATTAACCTCAGAATATCACAAAATATGAACAATTTTAAATATTAGAAAATTAAAGCCAGTCAGAAATATATGAGTGACATCAGAGCCGCTTTAAAGATGTTTACTACTGTATTTTACTTTTCTTTTTTTTTTTTTTTTACATTTTACGTTTATGTTACAGGGGATTATGATAAAAACAGATTTTTAGGTATAACTGGACAAATACTGACCGAAATGATAAACCCACAATATTTTTCCATTGAATCAACAGATATATCACATACTTGACCATAAATTACACTTTTTATGAAGCTCAAATACAATTCTACAAGTAAAAAATAGTATATTGTCCATTCTTTAGAAGAGCAAACTAGCAGATGTTTCTACTCTGGAAATTCTAATTTGTTGCTTTTTCCCTCACATAACAACTTAAAACCATTAGTATTTAGATCTGATGTGAGTGAATTATTGAAAATGAATTACGGTCTGCTTCATTTTGCCTTCATTCCATAATTTTGATGACAGAGCAGTAGAATTTTGTAATGTCATCTGAAAACCAGCAATGCATTCTAAAATGCCAATAGCCAACACTGAGCTGAGTCAGACTTCTGTTTTAGAATGTGCTGTCTGTCAGATTGCAGATTTGTTGACTGTGTTTAGTTCATATCTCTGTAATAACAAGGCCTATCCACATGAAACAAAAGATTGCTTCATGTGGATATGTCGACACAAAGTTCAGTGTTTTCTTTGACAGCGTAAATAAACTAAAGCACGTTTTCCACAATTATGGACTGGCATTCTTTTATTTGAAAAATGCTCCTGTCTGAGCAGCAGATGTATTGGCAGCACAACTGATAAGTGTTTCTTTACTTTTTTTAAAAACCTATTTTGTCCATTGTTTTGCTTAAATTAACATCCTGCTTCTCGAAGGATAAAACGGTCTATAAATAGATGCAGAGAAAACATTGTGGTCTCATTTTTACCTGAATAGATTCTTTTACAATATATCTGTGCTGGGACAAATCTAATATTACTTTATTACGTGCAAAAACTCTGAAACATGAACTAGTTCAGTTTTTCCTGTTTGACAACAGTGAAAATCAGGTACAGCCCCTTTAAGCAGACTTGAAAACCTTCATACTTTTGATCAGACTGTAGTGGCTTTCACGTTTTACTCATGTTTTGAGCTCTTGCAGAACAAAATATCATTACTCACCACTGACGCATGCTTTTTTGACTAAAATTCAGAATGCCGTGACATAATGTCTGGCCTCAGAAAGTGGGGTCATTATTCAACTTTAAAGCCGTGATTGTCGTCAGTTGAAAGGACATTAAACCTTGAGATTAATATTGCCAGTTCGTGGGGCCAATGCCAAACAAATAATGATGAGGTTTGTGGATTTCTATTTTGGATACCATCTGAGATTCTAGAACATGAACACAACCTCACTTTGAGTTTATGAACTCATCAAAATGATCAAAATCGGCCCAACTTAAAGGCCCCCCACAGGTCATTGGCTGCCCTGTGTTGTGAAATATCGACGTCAGCATTTGTCATGTTAGCAGAAAAGAAGGTACGAATATTTCAATAAAGGTACCAGATAGTTGCACAAAATTGTAGTCATATTGTACGTTTTTTCCACCGTGATAGATATTTTCCCACTCACCTTGGTTTGGTTACAGACAGGAGAGGTAAATAACAGATTCTGTACTGTACTTGGGGAGAGTGGTGCTCTTCTATGGTGGAGGAACACTGCCATCTGCTGGTCATTTTTCTTGCTCAATGACTAAAAGTGGGAAACTGTTCTTATAGTATGTGCACAATTAGAGAAAAATAAACTGTTCAGTTAATTGGGCAATATTCAATCAAGCAAAGAAGTGTACAAAGAGAGCACTCAACCTGAATTTATTGATCAAGTAATCGATTTTTTTGTATCAATTTTAACTCAATTATCTGTTTTCAATGGTCACTGGTGTACAGCACTTTTCTCTGTAACAGGAAACCGAATTGGACACTCACATATAGGGCTTGACGATATGGCAAAAAATTATTATCACGATTTTCTTAAGGCCAGGTCATTATTTTGATTTTGTCACGATTCATGTTCACTTTGTATTTTTCTATTGCCTATATTAGAGTTGCATGAATTAGGAAAAATATCTTTTTTTGTGTGTTTTAATAATAGGATTCAGTTCAAATTCACATTCTAAACACAACATTCAGTTGTGTTTGTCATATTTAAATGCATCTTTGTCACTTTTAGTCACCTTTTTGTGGTTTTTGTTGTGTTTTTGACGCTATTAGTCGTGTTTTGGTGCATTCAGTTGCGTGTGTTGTTTGTAGGCGCGTTCTTGACGCTTTTGAGCGCATTTTTACGGCTTTTGTCGCTTGTTTCAGAACATGTTTGCACAAATCCAAACTACAGTGTTCAAATCTAAAGAAGACTTTTTGTTGTTGGAAGAAATGATTGCACTTCATGAATTGCAGCCTTTGTGATTTTCTTATTGCATCCATTGCGATTTTGTGTGGATTTGGTTTAATTGTGCGGCTCTGGCCTTTAAGAGGTAAATAAATCTGCTCAGAGGCTTCAGAGGCTAAACAACAGGAGAAAAAGTGTGTTTGAACAGACAGCTGCATTAAAGACACAAACAGTGAATCACGATACAACAATTTCAGAAAAATAGCAGATTGTGACAGGGACGAGCTCACAATTAGATTTTTATCACCTTATCACCCTGACCTACTCACAAACACTCACACGTTCAAACCAGAGTAGTTTTTACTTACACTCCATTCCTAACCCTGAGCAAATAGATACATTGGAATTTTAATGCATATATTGACTTTACTATGAAACATTTATCTGTTGCAGCATTTATTTTTTCATTTCAAACGTCACTCTGTATTTTGGGCAGCAGACACCAGAGCCTAATCCAAGCATTCCCTTTGAAACTGAAAGCCAAGGTTCAGCGCTGGTATATTTTAAGTTGTGAAACTGAACTGAAAGAAAAGCCACCAATAATATGTCTCCATGATGCAGGCTCAGGAGTGAAGAGTTTGGTATTCAGACTCAGCTGGGAGCTAGCTCAGAAACCAGGCCAACACCTCTAAGGTCAGAGGTCATGCTCACGGCAGCGCTACACTTCCTCTTCACTGCACACCACTGATCCACAATCCTTTAGCACAGCTCCTCTGACATTTACAGACCTGCATATCTCTGCTAGAACGCATAACTCCACTCTAACAGTATTCTTTTATCTTTTTCAGTCAATAAAACAATACGAAAAGGCATTTTCTTCTATTTGTTACGCTAGCTAACATTACAATTCAATACTACTACTACTTACTACTGACTACTACTACGACTACTACTACTACTACTACTACTATTACTACTATTCAATAAAGAGCTTTTGGGGAAAAAAGCTGTAAAATGTGTTTTTCTACTTTTTATTTTGTTTGCTGGGATAGAACCTGTGATAAATATTCATTATTGTTTTATATCATTCAAGTGGCAAAAAAATTTTGAAAAATAAAAGAGAAAAAAAAAAGTAGAGCTGAGTTCTAAAACAGAATCCCTCTGTGATGTCATCAATAAGTTCCTTCAAAAATGCAGAGACAATTTACACACACCTGACACAATTTTCTGACAATTAAAACCATAATTTAGCAAAATAAAGGTGTTAACAACTATCAGTATTTGTCCGATCATAACAAGGGTAATTTATATGGATTTTGGCCCTTTTGTACAGTCTGGTTGCTAGGCAACAGTTGTGGAGTTACCTCTTCCTATGTCACATCTGCTGCTTATGTCCAACCAGGAAGTTACATTATAAACTTCACCAAAATTGCCCTAAACAGAATTTGTAAAAAAGTCTTCAATATAACCATGTGCACTCTTAATTTTAGTGAAGTGTGTCAGGTGTACTTTAAAGATGAGGGAAATCATTTGTCATTTCTCCAGGTTCATAGTCAAGAGTAACTATAGGAGGAAAAATGGCCAAATGTGAAGTTTGGCCAGTTTTTCCCACAGGCCATACTGTCTGGTGGTGGTGGTGAAGATGAGATGAAGAAGTTCTGCGGCTCCATTGGCGTTTGAACAGGAGTTTCTAATCTTCCTTGGGTCCCAATTAAAAGTAACTCGTGCAGCACAATTTACATTGTTATCAAGAACATATGAACAACGTTCTTGATGACAACGTAATAGAACAATTATTAACTATACCCGCACGTGGCAATGTCCTGGTCTTTTTGGATCTGAGTGCTGCTTTTGACTCTGTCGATCACGGGATCTGGTTGCAGAGACTAAAGGACTGGGTGGGCATCACTGGCACTGCCTTGGATTGGTTCAAGTCCTATCTGGAGGATAGGGAGTACTTTGTTGAGATTGGTGGCTGTGTTTCAAACCACATGGCCTTGACCTGTGGGGTGCCCCAAGGGTCAATCCTGGGACCTCTTCTTTTCAACCTCTACTACCATTAGGTCAGTTCATACGCAGCACTAATGTGTCCTATCACAACTATGCAGACCCAGATCTCGATGACAGCAGATGACTGTGGACCATTGGATTCACTCTGTCACTGCATTCAACAGATCAGTGCGTGGATGCAAAACAACTTTCTCCAGTTGAACTCAGACAAGACTGAAATCATTGTCTTTGGCAGAAACAAAGAGAAAGTGTCAGCCGTCACCTCCAGTGTCTTGCTCCAAAACCTACAAATCAAGTAAGAAATCTAGGAGTAATAATGGATTCAGATTTGAACTTTACTGCCCACATCAAATCTACAACATCAGCAGCCTTTTATCATTTGAAGAATATTGCCAAAATTAAAAAATATAGTGTCTAATCCAGACTCATAGAGACTTATCTATGCATTTGTCTCCAGTAGGTTAGACTACTGTAACGGCCTGTTCACTGGCCTCTCCAAACGAGCTGTAAAACAGCTGCAGTACATCCAGAACACTGCTGCTCAGGTCCTGACTAGAACCAGGAAGTACTGCACTGGCTTCCTGTGGCTCAGAGAATAGACTTTAAAGCAGCTCTGCTTGTGTTCAAGTCTCTCCATGGCCAAGCACCAAAGTACATCTCTGACATGTTAGAGCCATATGAACCATCTCGCACTATGAGGACCTCAGGGACCGGCCTCCTGCTGGTGCCAGAGTCAGGACTAAACATTGGGAATCAGCATTGTAGTTTTATGGAGCTAAAATCAGTCTCCCTGAGGTCGTGAGACAGGCCCCTACACTGCCAGTATTTAAATCTAGGCTAAAAACGGCCCTGTTTAGCTGTGCATATGAGTGATAGAACCAAGAGGAAAGAAAGAATAACATTCTTTTCCCCTTTTTTAAACTAGAACTAAGTAACAATTTAACCTTCTTAAACGTCTTTGTATGTCAGTGTGCTGGTTGTAAATGTATTTTTGGGGCGTTTGAAGCCATCGCTGTCGCCCCCTGCTGTTTCCTGACATCGACCCGAAGACAACTCTCCTGAGAAACCCTGGCTTTCATTTTATATTTGGGCGACATGAAATGTTTTTGTATGTGATTGTACTTCCTTATTTCAATAAAAAGCAAGTTAAAAAACGTTTAGGCATCTTTTTACTTGCAGAGTATTTTCACAAGAGACCTGCAGGGGGAGCTCTGTCGCTGAAGTTACTTAGTTTTGATTTTAATATCACAAACTACACATTTTTGGAAAGCATGCGAGAATTCCTGCGTCATGGTGTGGGTCCCTGGTCACTGTGATTTTCAAGTGGGCTCCGCTCACTACGTGTTATTGGCCCTCAATACAATAATAATGTTACATTTTTGCATTACATTTTTATATGTACAGAACGTACATGAGTTGGGGAACACAACACGAGTGCTTCACATGGGGATGACGACAGTGAAACTGTGCACTTTGGCACAGACTTTGCCCATTAAGGACAATAATGTTACATTTTTCAACTACTAATTTCTATGCATGGTACTTGCATAAGTTGGGGAGTGCGTCAGTGAGTGTTTGGAAGCCTCTCGCCAGGTTGTGGTGCTTGGGCCTAATAATTGTAAATAGTACAATGGTGGCTCAAATTACTAATTTTAGTGCCTTTTTGGCCCTCCAGGGGGTCTAATTTGACCCCCAAAGGGATGCTGACATTTGTAAGGGGCAATCTATTTGATTTAATTTAGTGCCAAAAAGACTGTCAATAGTTGCAAATGAGACCAAATCAAGTCTATTCCCTTGAAAACAAGTTAGTAAAAGACAATTTAATCATCCTCTCTTTGTAAATAAACTTTTTGAGTGCAGCACAAAATTTATTTTGGCCCTTGGTGTGCTAATACATATTCATTTTGGCATGCTGAGGGAAAACATTTATGAATTTTGGCCCAACGAGAAAAAACATTTGGGCACCCCTGCTTTAGACATTTCACTCCAAAGTTGAGTTCTTTAAAGTGTTAGTCTTTGGATGGGGTAGAAACAAGTCTGCACTATACGCGGGCACAGTGCAATGGGAAGGAGTTTGACTCACAAACTTAGTTTTATCGAAACAACAATGTGGCTTCCCAGTATTCAATATTAATAGGTTATACTCTAACAACAACCCATGTGGAATACTAGGTGGGCAGCCTTGTTTTGGACAACCTGAAGTCTAGATAAATTGGCTATATTTGTGGCAGACCATATTACAGAACAGCACTCCAATGTGACAACACCAGAGACTGTACCACCTCTTTCAAAACTGTTGGGGTAATACAAGAGGAACACCAAGCATCAAGCTGAGAATACGGAACAGGAGATTGCAGAAACTAATCTACTACAGAACTGAACCCCATTGAGAATCTTTGTGATGTGCTGGATCAATAATGCAAGATCTTAGTTAAAAATGAATGCAATGATGTACATCTTTTGACATTTTGACAAAGAAGCTTATTTAAACAATGGCGTAGTGAGTGTGTGCTGCAGGCAAAGCTAAAGTCGTCCAACCAAATATTAAAGCACGTGACCTTTCTTTTCTTTTTTTAGGTCAGGGTCATGTATTTCAGTTTAGAATGGCCGTTGGCTGCTCCTGCATCAAACATGCAGCAGTTACTCCATTGACTCTTGTACTTAGAAGATCTTCAAAAGTGTTACCGTCATTATCTCAGTCTGCAATCATGCATTATTAAACATCACTCTTTACTGTCCTCTTCTCCTGAATGGCTTTGGCAATTGTGCTTTGTTGTTAGACGAACTGACTGAAATGAATTGGCTTCTTTTTACCTTCACAGATCTAACGTACTCATACCACATAACGTAGAGCTGCAAGGTTTGGGGTAAATATCTAATTGCGATTTTTCTGACAAGCATTGCGATTGCGATTAGGTTAGCAGTTTTTAAGGAGAATAAGAGGACATGTCTTGTTTGTGGAGGAACTTATGGTATATAATAGCTGCCTTTGTTATTTGCTAATTGCATTCATATAAATTGCAATTTCGATTTGATTGTGATTAATCTTGCCGCCCTGTTGTAAGTTATCCAGTATTTGAAAGCCTTTTTTGCCCCACACAGCCGGCAGGCAAAAATGGGTTACTTGCTTCGGAGTACTTGTTAACGTAATCACCAAATCGCACCAATTACTCAAATAGACCAGTTCGTAAAAGAGGAAAGTGGCTTGTTCCAGTTTGGTCATGTTTACTACAACCACAAGGATTAGAGGCATTAACTTTTACAGAGATTGCAGAGAAGAAAAAGGCCAGTACTGAACCTGGATTACTTGGCTAATTTGCACTTACTCAGGTAAACATCAAACTGTAGACAACATAAAATCTAGACCTTATTGTTGAATCGTTGTTGTATTCTTTATTAGATTATAATCAAATCAAATCAAATCAAATCAAATGCGAATAATGACTCACTCCCCTCAGGCAGGAGGCTACGGTCCAATCGGATCACAACCTCTCACCACAAAAACACCTCCTTTCCCTCAGCTGTTGGACTCATGAAGAGCTTAAAACTCATGCCAACAATACTTCATCGATTTGCACTGCTACTAGTTTTCAGGAGTGGAAAGTGTCTATATATGTAATTGACTATAATTTTAGCATGCAATTTTAATTAGTGCCATTTAAAAATCCTCGAGTATTGAATACAGCACGTCCCAATCATCCCAATGCCTCATCTGCTTCTTTATAAAGTAACAAATAAACAAAACATCACTGCATCTACTGCTCTGATTGAAAAGAGCTCAAATAATGTAGTTTAAAACACTGAATTCAGTTTCAAAGGGTTAGGGTTAGGGTTATTTCAAATGTTGTGTAAAATATTGATGTAAAGTGCTACTAAAATTGTGTTATGCTGAGTCATATTTTTCATGCATACTTTTTACTTTTACTTAAGTGCAAATTTGGCAGCAGTACTTTAATTTTAATTTAGTACATTTTTAGGCATGTAACTGTACTTTTACTTAGGTACAAATTTACAATACTCTTTAAAGTCTTTTAAAATCTTTAAAGATTACTTAAAGGACCTGATTACTTAAAGGGCCTGTACCTAATTTTTATTTACTCTCCTTAATATACATTCTCTTCACATTTCACATTGTTTGATAGAAGCAACTTCATGGAAAGACACTGGGTTTATAGTGTATAATCTGTGCATATTATAAACGCCCTTTGTTAGGAAAGAACTAGTGCAGAAGTGTTTGCCAGAGTCACCTCTTTTTGGCCAATCAGGCATGTTGTACTCTATGAATCATGGGAAAATAAGTGCTTGACACTTATTTTCTATCTATGTCTATCCCAGACATGTGATTCTGTGTCATGGTGCGGTTTCAAAAGTGCTAAAGGCTAATTGGAAGGAGAGTTAGAGGAAAAACTGCATAAGACTATTCTAGACAGTCATTTCTGAGTCAAGGTGCAATACTGAGTGACTATGTGGGCGGGGCTAACAGTTCAACAACAACAAAATCATGTTCCTGTCTCACGGTTCAAAATCAGGTACAGGCCCTTTAAATCATTTTGTCATCACTACTCTTTAATTTACTTCATTCATTACTACTCAAATGAGGCCCACGCTTTTTGTTGAAACAATGCTTCAATCTATGCAGAAATAAACACACACACCATAGCATATATGTATACAGTCACAAAGAATGTTTGACAGTACGCATCTGATGGAGTTTGAACTTACACTGAGCTCATGTCTAAACTAAATTCAATTCAAAAGCCATTTTACCTGTCATTGTGTCATTAGTTCCCCAACTGACAATGACCTAACAATTTAAGCCACACAATGTCAAATAATCTTATGTTTGTGTCAATATAACAAGTTTATACTTCCATCTCACACATTCAAACACACAAAAATATGTTATTGTGTTGGGAGAAAGTAAATAATGTACTTTACTTTACTTTAGGCGCCAACTAGTATGTGCGTGTTCAAAATGAAGGTTACACAGCTATTATAGTAAATTAAGTGGAAGGTGTTGTGCTCTTTAGGGTTACTAAACCTTTGTGAGGGGAACATTATTGCACTTTTTGTGTTCAAATGTCAATGTTGAACAAATATCTTGGACAGTTTGAGAAAAATCAAGTAAGGGTTCACTGGTTTTATCAAGTGATTTTCATATTTGTATTCAGTGTGTGTATATAAATGTGCCATATAAATGAAATGGATTTTGATTGGGAGAATATTTTAGAATCACTCGGGTAACAATTACAATTTAATACATTTGCACCTCCTATCACTCCTTCATCCTACAATTTCAGCAGCCACCCTTTTAAGCATTGATATAGAGGCTGAAAACAATGAACCCTGAGTGATGTGTGTCTGGATAAAGGCTTAGTTAGTGCTGGCCGTAAACACTATGATTGGGCAGTTACATAAAGCCAGCTCTTGTGGCTTGTCTGTCTGAGAGTGGAGCCAGGGCGCATGAGGTAAAAGCTGTGGTTTAGACTCATAAAACTCATAGCGCTCACATCCTCCCCAGCACCAGAACAGAAAAGTTCTTTCAGTGAATACCCTTTTTCTGAATGAGACAGATATTTACACTCTACATGCATTAGACTTGAATAAGGGAGATTGTGAAGAATGAGTTATCATAGCTGTCTTGCTTGGCTTATTTTCGGGCAGATTTTGACACAGATTTTAGTTGCATGACAATTTCAAAATTGCCTCCTCCATGCGTCTGTGTGGTCAAGTATACAGGGATTATAACAACTGCTGATCATGTGATCGTGGAGATTTCAGATTGGTTTGATATTTGTGCTGAGTTGTAGGGTCCGAGCGCTGTTGAAGCCGAGTGAGAGTGGCATGGACAAGGTAAAATACAGCTGTAGGCAGCAGTAAACAGCTCTGAAGGCTGGAGGCACCAAGGTGAACTGGGGCAGCAAGTGCCTTTGACATATCTGCTGAACAAATCACTGCATACACAAAAACCTGAAAAGTTTTGTGGCCTCTGACTTTAAACAAAAGCGTCTGACTTTAAACAAAACAGTGCTACAGTTAACAGAGTCAAGTTGCCAACAGTTTCCTAACAGTTATGATGTTTTAGGAGTTCAAACGCGCTGTATGAGAAGATATGGGACCACAAACGTGTGCACAGCATGTGCCTCGTACAGTGTGAGGTAGATGTATCTGTTCATCTGTGTGCAAACCTCCGTCGTCTGCTCGGGCTCTCATCCTGTGAGATTTAATCATGTGAGTTTAGGAGTCATTTGGAACGACATCGTGCAAAATGGAAAAAAAAAACCCCGAAAGGAAAAAAAGCCCAGCTTTAGGTAAACCATAGTGCATTTACATTAAGAGGCCATTCTGACACAAATTACTTGGAAAAAGTGCCTTCTGTTGGCTTTGACCCTGAAACCTTTTGAGATGACAAAATAGTAGCATTATTAAGGCTTTAATTAACATAACACTAACAGAATATGCACCTGAAAGTGTATGGAAAGTCTGCAACAATGAATCGACCAATTGTGACTTGATAACTATAAAACATATTGTAGTCATATTTTGATAACTGTAAACATTATCTGAACTATACACACTCTAAAATGTAGATTTTTCTAAATTAATCAAATTAAATTTATTTGTAAATATTCTCTATCAAGAAGCCTTCAGTCACTATATTTCAACATTTAGTTGATAATGTATTAAAAAGCGACCCAAAACCTTTTTGCTGTGAGATGAGGGTGGGATTTGAAACAGTAAGCATAAATGCTAGTGTGGCTCTGACAGTGGAAAACTGTGGGGGTCCAGGATGCAACAGTATCCACAGCCTGGCCCAGACCTGCATGTGTCTGCAGCCTCCACACTGTTTCCACACAGTTACCGCATGTGGAAGGCATGCGCCCGACTCAAAGGCCTGACATTCTCTTCACTTTGCAGTTGTCATTGTACATACTAAGATACTAACACAGAAGTGTAGTATCACATCCAGTTCTGTCATTGTTAACATTTATTTGAGGACACCTTAGTGTTACAGAGTTTGTTTCCATGGTCAATAGTCCCACAGAGGTGTGGGGCTTGGCCAGATTCTCTCATTGGCCTTCATCAACAAATGCCAAGCAGCACTATTTAAACCTGTGTGCGGAAGAATAGGCAGACTGGTATTACAACCTTAGAGAAGCTAAAACAAAGTTTCAGCCTGGAAGACTAGTGCCTCACCGTCCTGCTGAGCTATCATAGGCCGAACTGAGCCTAGAACCTCTCAGCCTAGTTATTTTAAACTCCAACCTCCACCTCTCCATTCAGCAGTCCTGCTCTCATACCATATTTAGAGAGTTCTAGACTCTGGGGAGAATATTCCTTTTACATCATACTCTACACCTCCTGTGCATCACTCATCAAACATAATATATTTAACAATATACATCACTATATCATTTTAGTCATTATCTTCCAGTGTGTGTCTAGGTCCTGTACTGCTGGTAATTACACTAGGACTGCACTATTTGGCAAGTATTGCAAATGTGATTAGATTCTGTTCAAAGTTGTCAGTTGTCAGCCTTGAGGGTTTTTATGCAGAATAAGACAGGATATTTTGTGTGTGGGGGAAATGGTGGACCTTCAAAAATCGCTTCCTTTCTTTGCTTATTGTTTCCAGTAAAATTGCAATTACAATTTGATTGCGAATTGCAGCCTTAAAACACACTCCACACACACTTCTCCAGCCTCAGACATCCTGAGTCTTCGACATCCCTTTACAACTCAAGGACTTGTTAGAACGATTCTTTTTTAAAACATATACAGTGTTGTTTTATTGTATTTTGTATAATGCACTGAACAACTACAACAGAATAAGACAACAATTTACAGTTATAAATTGTAAATTAATCACATTTTTGTTCTTGATTAATCCAGATCTAGTCCTGGTTTAGTTTCTGGTTTAGTCTACAGTAGTCCAAGTTTTGATGTGGTGAACATGAAAGTGTGAACACACCTTTAATGTGACGAGGGAGGCTCTGTAAAAAGCACATTATATACAAAAGCAGGTCATCTAACAGCCATCTAACCATCTTAAAGTGCGGATGACAGGTTTTTATGATTTTCTAATTTTGGCATTATTTGATGAGATGATACTGTACTGTTGTAAATATAAATGATAGTGATGAAGATGACATCACTAGGGAGACTGAGAATTTCATTCAAAACTTGAGCACAATTTACACAAAACAAACACATTTTTAAACACTATTTATTATAACAAAATTAACTCATTCAATTATTTATTTATTTGTATTTTTTTTGTGGAAGAACAGTAATAAATAGCTTTAATGTGTCAATCAGTGGCATTAAGTTATGGAATAGTTTCCCAAGAACATCAGGCAATGTAACCTTGTTTCGAGGTATCTATATTCATATATATATATATATATATATATATATATATATATATATATACATATATATATAGGGGAGATTTTGCCCATGATCTATTGAAGCAAATGAAAAGACATGTTTTTGTTGTGTATAACTCTTGGACTTAAATGACGAGCCCTGTTTACCAGACACTCATGATTTATGAATGTGGAGTAGGTCTGGATAAGCTTGTGTTTCTCTGACTCCTTTTAGAACATGTGGTGCTTTTATGACATGCAAGTTGTTGCTATGTAGCAACTGGATGAATGTGAATTTAAATATTAACTGACATATGCCAAAAAAGAAAAAAATAAGAGATTAAAATATTTATAGGGTGCACGGTGGCAAAGTGGTAAGAGCTTTGTTTAATCCCCCCCCATAAGGAGATTGTGGGTTCAAATACTGGACCAGGCCAACATCACACAATCTCTCTGGGTGGAGTCTGCATGCCTGCCCCATGTTACTGTGGGTTCTGTCTGGGTTCTATGGCTTCCTCCTGTGGAACTTATTCCCTAAAAGAAGACACTGGTGCTGATTCATTCTTGCAGCTTTTATTGAGACTCAGAGGTACACATACTGTACATGCAGAGGGGTCTGAACGCAAAACAAGAGAGTCTGAATACATCACACTGAGGGGGGTTATGTACCGTTCCCTTTATGTCACATTTCACAACAGTCAAGTTAATAATACCGTGAGTGTGGCAGTCTGACGTAGACTTCTGGTTCTTTTCTGTACCTTGAATGTTTATAGTGCAAGGCTGAACAAATATTGAAACTATGATATAGCCATTTCCCAGAAACTTAGTCTGCATCTATATGATATGACAAGATCAGAAAATGTATACGTGACAAGTTGATACGTTTTTGATACGTTTCTTTCAAGAAGACACAAATTGACAAACAGAAATTATCCATACTCCCACCGTCCAAAAATGTGCATGTGTTAGGTTGATTGGCAACTCTAAATTGCCCCGAGTGAATGAATGTGAGAGTGAATGGTTGTCCATGTCCCTGTCTCTGTGTTAACCCTGCGATGGGTTGGCTCGTGTCCAGGGTGTACCCCACCTAAGGTCCAAAGTCACTGGGATAGGCTCCAGTCACCCGCGACCCCTAACGTGAACAAGCGGTAGAAAATGAATGAAAATATTTACAATCAGCAATATAAAAAAATAATTATCTTTACGGCGTTTTAGTAAAATGGGTAGTTCAACCAGGACATAAAGCATCAAGGCACAAATCCCACACCAATATCACATTCAATTTCAGTTTCTCTCGGTTGAAAATGCAAAAAAAAAAGCAAAAAAAAAAAAAAAAGGAATAATAATGATACATTTATAACTGTAGCCCAGGCACAGCAGAATTGGCCTTGGTTACATCATGCTTTTAGTTGGACCGTCACTCCACATGCTCTGCTCGTCCTGCATTAACTCATCCCTGTCCAATTAGTGACTGCATGTACGCTTTAATGAGAGCTTTTAACTGTAATACAATGTCGAGGGGTTGATGAGGCCAAGGAAAGCAGCTCAGTCAAAACCCATGACATAAGAGTGTGAGCTAAGAGGGATATTATGATAATGGAGGAGCATGAATTACTTCAAAGAGGCACACATGCAGGCACTGTTACAACACAAGCATTACAGATGGAATTCATGGGTGGGTAATACAACAATATTTCATCAAATTTGAGGAGCCTCGCAGTCAGAGATTGAGCTTGTGAACTTTGTTGTAGAAAATTGGTGTTGTGGATTTCTAAAGACAAGTTAAAATGCAAAGAGAATGAGTCTGAATCAATAAGTGCTGGCTTTATTCAGTTACCAGACTGAAGGACGTCTGCAGTCTCTCCCTAGTTGACGTCGCATCACAGTCAGAACACAAGCATTTTATACAGACATTAGATAACACATCACTAGAAGACAATGTGACAATCAATTTGTAACTAGTGCAAGGACCTATATGATTACAAGTGTCAACAGAGGTTATCATGGTCAGACGGGATTTCAGAGTAAAAGCACATTGTAAACGGAGTATATGCACACCACTGGTTATATCTTGACCTGGGTCAGATGGGCTCTAGCATGACTGACCTTATCCATGATGTGACAATGTTTAAGTTATCCTCAGCAGCTTAGGATGGACTCAACAAGCTCAAAAATTACTATAACAACTCCAATCTCGCTGGGAAGTGCAAAGTTAAATTATGTATGAAATCCTATTTGGAACAATATGATTACGACGAGTACAGAAATTAAGTATTTCTCGTTGTTTCTCAAAATGAATCAAATTGCAGAAAATTCAATGGATTTTGGACGCTACTTGATGAATTCAAATCAAAAGTACGATGCTTTGTGAAAATGAAGGCATAGTAATGTAAGTCCAGTCACCCTTGGTCTGTGGTGACCCTCAGACATGACTTCAGCTTCACCTGTTCGCTGACTTCACACTCACTCATCACTTCTACGTTTTATTCCATGAGTAAAGCACCCACTCAGGCCGCGCTCATTAGAAGACTGACGCACCGGGGCCCACAGTTGTTCCTTTGATTCTACGCTGGCCTTTTGACCCCAAATCTGTCAGAGTATTTACAGTAACTCACACAGGGGTAGCTTGTTCCTGGTACTTCGGGATGGATGTAAAGTGCACGAACATGCGGCGACAGCTGAGGTGTACACTGATCCTCTCGGGCTGTATACACGCGTTTGTCTGCTAACACTTATCTCGAACCATCTGGACTAGATTAGCGAGATGGCAAAACCGAGCGGATGAAGATGTAGAAAAAGGAGGTTTACATTTCCTCAGACAAAATAAAGTGATGAGGGCGGCAGGGAGTGTTGTACAGTATACTGACTGAGTTTCTGCTGTGTTTTGGAACTTTTAAATCTTTCCGTTGAGCCGTTTGCGTCCATTGTCGCAAATGCTAGCTCCATTCCTAGCGCGTCTACAGATGGATGGCTGTTACTGCTTGTTTAAATTCTTTCTGCGCTTTGAAATGGGACTTACATTTTGGACAATTTAAGCCATGAATTATCGGTTTTCTTTTTTTTTTCCTTTTGGAGGTCTTGTGGGTTTTTAATTTTTTTTTTTATCTGCATTGTTCTATCTCTCTGTGTCATGTTGCATGTTTTTTGTTTTGTTCAAAATGTGGGGGGAAAAAAGAAAGAAAAACACCATGGAAAAGCATCGTCTCTTATTTTAAAGGGAACATTTCACACTACAGTGACTTTTTTGAGCTTTTAATCATGTTCTAACAATGTCCCGTCATCAAAAACATACCTGGATTTGCATTTAGCTTTATTCACGCTATTTTGAGCATTGATGATAAGAAAATCCTCTCACCTCTGACAACATCACTCCTTGCTTAACTCCCTCGATCTATGATGTTTTCTGATTTTAGATGTCACTTATACGAGAATCTTCTGCTGTTTTAAGTCCTTAAAGGACACATATTGCGCTACAGTGACTTTTTTGAGCTTTTAATCATGTTCTTACATTGTTCCATCATAAAGTTGCATTCAGTTGCATTCATGCTGTTTTTGACGAATGTTCATTAGAAAATCCTCCCCTCTCCAGCTGTCCGAATTCCTGCTGAATTTCTTGGTTCTGGGACGTACTTTCAGATTTCATATGTCACTTATCCAAGAAACTTCTGCTGTTTTAAGTCCTTATATCATCACCAGACTTGCACTCATCATAGCATCTGTTCAACTAGCTACAGTAGATTGTGCTAGCGCTAGGCACCATCTACTGGCTGGATGTACGAAGTGTCATTTCACACTGGCTGATAAATGTAATTTAATCAATAATAAACTATTTTTTGTTTCAAAACACAAGATGGCAAATTTAAGGTACTCAAGATGTTTAAAGGCTAAGGCTAATTAAAAAAAATGCGCAATATATTTTCCTTTAAATCATCGCCACACTCGCTCTGAGTATTTCTGCTGTCATAAAGTCTCGAGTAAAGCATGTTTAGCTTGTGTAAGCACCATGCAAGCCAGTAGATGGCGCCTAAACTCAGTAAGTGTCGGGGCAAACAGAACCAGATACAGATGTTAATTTTGTTTTTCTAAAAAAAAAAATTTAGTTCTAAAATATGAGATGCCAAACTTAAGGTACTCAAGAGCATGTCTGAAGGCTAATTTAAAGAAAAGAAAAAAAGTATAATATTTTTCCTTTGAAGCCAGAATGTGTCCACACTTCTGCTTTTAATGAATGAAAAGTTTCTTAAACCTCTGAAATCTTCCCAACTGTTTTCACTTGATGGACATGCTGCTGTACTGCTTTGTGACTATCATGCAGATAAGTAATGAAAGTAATCATTTATTTGTGCAATGCCAAGGAGAACAATGTGACTGGTGGTGGTGCAGTGGCATTTCTTTTTCCAGTTGGTATGTCATTCTGGACAAATGAAGTTACTCAAAGAATCAATTTTCCATTACCCTCTGGGCATCTTAAAGCTAAGCACTGCTGGGTTTGACTGAATGAACTGAGCCAAGGTTCACTAAAGGAGAACTCCTCTGTCAAGTTCAAATGAAGAAAGTGTCACAACTAAATAAGGGCAAACAAAGGAACTCATTACTGGGAATATCTTCAAATACCTGTCTGGGGTTCAGGTACATGTAGTTGGAAAATAATGTATACACAGAATGAACCTGAAAATAATTGGAATTTTATTTGACCTCAAGAGCAACTTGTAGTATTAATTAGTATTTCACCCCAAAAAGTATTGCAATTCCAATTTTTTTTGCTTTACATGTGATTATTTCCTTTGAGTGTATTGGTACAACAACAAAAATAAATAAATAAATAAATAAACAACTGAGGGGAAAAAAAGCTAATTTGACATAATTTCACACAAAACTCCAAAAACGGGCTGGACAAAATGATTGGCACGCTTTCAAAATTGTGGATGGATAACTTCTTTTAAGTATGTGATCCTTGTTTAAACCCACCCGGGGCAAGTAACGGTGTGGGCAATATAAACATCACACCTGAAAGCAAGTCTTTTGGGGAGAAAAACTACATTTTATAGGAAAGAAATCAGGGGTACCAACACTTTCAGCCATGACTGTATAAGCTTCCAAAAAAAAAAAAGAAAAAAGCTGAAACACATTCATCCGTACAACTTTGAAGGTTGAATTTAATGCATCTCTCCAAACTGTGTGTATCTGTGTGAATTTTAACCAGTTTCAACCATCAGCCTGCTACTTTTGCCTTTACAGGACACATATTGTGCTACAGTGATTTTTTTTTTAAGCTTTAAACCATGTTCTAACAATGTTCCATCGTCAAAAACATACCTGAAGTAACATTCAGTTGCATTCAGGCTGTTTTGAGGAATGTTTATTAGAAAATCCTCTCCCTTCAAGCATTAAATACACTTCCTGTTAAACTCCCTCGATCTGGGGCATATTTTCGGATAACCTACGTCACTGATCGAAGAATCTTCCGCTGTTTTAAGTCCTTAAATCATTGCCAGACTCATTGTGAGCATTTCTGCCATCTAAACATGATAACTGCTGCAGTAAATCTGCACCAAAGCATCTTTTCAGCACTAACTTCACTAGATTGAATATTTTGCTGGTGCCATCTGCTGGCTGGATGCACTCAGTAAGTGTAATTTCGTACTGGCTGATAAAAAAAAGCAATTGGATGAATAAGAAACGTAATTTTTTTTTAACATGAGATGGCAAATTTAAGGTACTCAAGATCATATATAAAGGCTAATAACAGTATGAAAAATGCTGAATATGTTTTTCCTTTCAACCATTCCATCATTTCAAGACATTCATCTTTTCTTTACTGTTTCATAGCCTATAAAACCCTATATTTGAAATATGTTGATAATAAATGATGAATTACATTACTATTTTACACTGAGCAGTTAGGGTGTGCCTATGTAGTGATGATAGTAGTTGTAGCACCGGTCCTATTAGTTAGTTGTGAATGACTAATGTAACCACTAATATATCCAGGAGTGGTCCATGGTATGAAAGGTTTTAAAGGTAGTCGTCTGAAAAATGTTTTTAAAGCTTAAGACCTTTTGGCTCCATCTGAGTGTCACTCTCACTTCGTAAAATACTACTGGGAGGAGCTGGGTTTAATACTTCCCTAAAAAGAAGAGAGTTGGAATTGTATAACAAGCGTTTAATGTTTATTGGCCATTTCAACAATGATTAATCTCATGAACAATGAAACAATTATAGCTGCTGAGTTATTCACTTGCCAAATGCCTTGAAAAATAGGCTGCAGTATTTCTCTTAGTGGAGATAATAAAATGTAACTCAAGGCAACAATAAAGCACCATGAAGATGTAAGCAAGAGAGAGAGGCTGTAAAAACAAGACTAATATGTTTATTCAGTCAGCAATGAGGGTCAAAATGTTTTACTTAATTGTTAACATAGAAATATGTCTCTGGTATTAACTCAACTCAACTCAATATTAATTTACTATTAAAGGAAAAATATTATGCATTTGTCATATTATTATTGGCCTGGTGTCTTCAGTTTCACATGTCATGTTTTAGAACTGAAAATAAAATGATGATATAACGGGGTGCACGGTGGCAGAGCGGCTAGAACTTCTGCCTCCAAATAAGGAGATCGTGGGTTCTCTGTGGGTTCTCTGGCTTCCTCCTACTGTCCAAACACATGCATGTGTTCAGGTCAATTGGAAACTCTAAATTGCCCATAGTGTATGAATGTGAGAGTGAATGGTTGTCTGTCCATGTCTGTCTCTGTATTAATCCTGCGACGAGTTGGCCACTGTCCAGGGGTGTACCCCGCCTAAGGCCCAAACTCACTGGGATAGGCTCCAGTCACCCAAGAAATGACCAATCATTTGACAAAGCAAAATACGTGAACACCTTTTTTTTGCTGAATCAATGTTTAAAGGGTCAAAAAAGCAGGTTTTTAAATTATACATAAACTTTGGCTTCCCAGTGTGATGTCATCAGTTTGTTTACTTCCTATAATTATTTTTCTCAAACAAATAGCTACATGATTGGTGTCAAACTGTAATTTATCTTTAGAAAAGGTAATATTACACTGAATTCAAAATTAGAAAATCATAAAAACCTGTCATATGCACTTTAATCTCTGCATTGGGAGATGCCATTTTGACTTAGCTGTGGCTCCATCTACTGGCTGTAGAAGCAATTACACACATAAATATATACCAACAATGCATTGCAGTAAAGAGTGGATCTGACGAAGTTGTAATTATTGTGATAAGATGGAAGAAATGTTCAGAGCGAGTCTGATGATGATTTAAGGACTTAGGACAAAGGACAGCAAAGGATTCTGGGATAAGTGACGTCAGCATCATCTACGTCAAACATCGAAGGAGTTCAGAACACAGTGTTGGAGGGAGAGAATATTCAAAGGGGTATTCAACAAACAAACGTGAATCAAGCTAAATGCTACTCCAGGTATGTTTTGATGATGGACCAATGTTATATACACATAGCAAAAAGCTCAAAAAAGTCAGTTTTTGCATAATATTTGTCCTCTAAGCATTCCCTTGTGTGAGTTTAGGACTGCCAACTTTCAGAATAATAATATAATAAGTTATTAAAAAGCACTAATGGTTTGTTTAAGCACTTATAACACCTTATACATGTTTATAATCCATTAAGCAAAACATGTTTGTGTTAATAAACCGCACGTACAGAGCATCAATAAACTGCATATTAAATTGTTTTCCATTATCATGCCACTAAATGCTTGTAAATGCCTAAGAAGTGCTTATAAGCACATAGCAAGTGCTTATTAATGCATTATAAATAGTTAATAATAATCTAAAGCGTTATCAAATAATACTTCTATGCTTCTCTTGTCCCTTTGTGGTGTATATTTACGCAGATTTTAAATCCAAAAACAAAATTTCATTCCACTTCTCGATCCAGCACCATTGCGTCTGCTGCTATTACTGTTCTTACTGCTGCAATGAATGTGTAAACTGCTCTGTGTACGATAGGGAGAAGTTATCAGTCCAAAACAAAGTGTGTTGCAGAGAGAATGTAAATCGGATGTGCTCATTGGCCCCGAAGAGCCGGGCCTCTGAAGATTAAATATGACAAGTGTGTTACTAAGACAAATCTGTTCCATTATCAGGCCCATGCATGATGAATAAGTACCAGGGAGCTAAAATCAACAATCCGCAGAGGTGTGGATGAAGCGATCAGTAAAGCGTGTGTAAGCGTCTGTTTAATTACTTTGCTAAATGAGTGCTGTGCAGTTACAAAAAGCTCAGTGAAGGACGGGATGAGATAGTGAGGAGCTGAAGATGCTGTTTCAAGTGCAGAAGACAGAATAATCACTGGCTTTCAACAGCTTCTAATTAAGAAAACTCCCTGGAAATTTACAACTGAGATGAGCCAAGTTTGCTCCTCAAGGGAAAGAGTAAAGGGATTATGGTTGTCAAGAAAATCAAAACTCAGATACTAGAATTAGAACTGAAAGTCGTTTGAACAAATATCAATACCGAAAAAAACATCTTGGACAGTTGAATCCTGACTGAGCAGCTTTAAGAAGGGTCTTGATCTATACCAGAACGAGTTTAAAATCACATGGTAATCAAAGAAAGTACAATTATTTTGCCTTGAAAATTACACTCTCTTGAGGATTTTAAATTATCATTGCGGTATCAAAATCAGTATAGAGTAGGGATCAACATTAACTTGTTTTTCAGTCATTTAATTTCATTTTTCATTTGTGCCAAAATGGCTTCGGGACACTGTTGAATTCTACACTTCAAGAAAATAGTTGCAGCATTAGTCAAACGAGCAGCGAAACTGTCAGTGCAATGGTGTCTTTTCCGCAGCAGAATGAAGATTACTCTAAATCAGTGTTTCCCAAGCAGGCGCACAGGGACCCCCAGGGGTACGTGAGCAATTACCAGGGGGTACTTGGAAAGGTTTCAGGTTTTAAAAGAAAATGCAATGTACTCTGTAATTTGAATAAAAAAGAGTTATTAGTTGTACATTTTGCATCTTTTTGGAGTATATTGGACCATAAATATCAAACATGAAATGAAAACAAAAAATATAATTGTAATAATTGACAATATACGACTAGTAAACCCTTTTATTTGCCTGAAACACAAGTTAAGGGGTGCTCTGAGTGCAGGACAAAGCTTAGGGGGTACTTGAGACAAAAACGGTTGGGAACCACTGCTCTAAATGCTAACGGCGATGCAGTAAAGGTCTTGCACACGTGTAGATGCGACCACTGCGTCGTTGTGTGTTCAATTCCATTATACGTCTGTGCCCTCTCTCCCCACATTTCATGCTGCAGCTGTCCTGTCTAATAATTCTATGAAAAATAATAAATCAAATAAATTAATACCACCTTGGAGTGATTAAATGAGAAGAAGGCGCAATTAAAATAAAACTCCCTAAAAGTGGATTTTAAATCTCCTTTAAATTAACCCTACAAACACTGGTTATAACATTACGCAGCCAAAAGCCATTGCGTTACCTAATGATGAAGTGCTTCTGCAGGTTACTCAGAGCTATTGAGGAGGATTTACGGGAGACAATAAAGTGTACCTTACCCTAACTAACTTGATACAAAAACAATGACCATTAAATAAGAAGAGCCACCCTGTTTATAAGAGAATTCATAGAGTCATAAAAGAAGTGGATTCAGACAAAGCTTTCATGACCACACTGTCTCCCCTTTATGTACGAGTGAATCATTTTGGTTAGTGCTCATTCCTGGAGATTTACTCACATGTTGATGCCCATTGTTTAAACCACAATTTTTAGTCATCATGATTAAAGCTGGGGGTGCTCGACTTTATGGTGAAAGCAGCAGTACTCTGTGACAGAATCAGACCGCTATGCTCAGTTTGCATCAAATAATGAAATATTTTATCTAAAGCACATGCAGAAGTAAGAGCAGTAAGCAGTGCTAGCATTACAGCTTTTTGACACAGCAGTAACTTACGCCGTACACGTGCCCAAAAATGAATGCATGTCAATATTAACGCTGTGTCAAAGGGTTTGTGAGAGCTAGGGACCAGTTAGATAACATTGAGTACTTCCTCCTTTCACTGGTATGACACAGTAGGGTAATGCAATTTTAAGTTATTAATTTGACCTGGTTAGTCTCTTCTTGTTTTTTCTTTGAAATCTATTCCCTCTTCAGCCTGATGTATTCAAAAGAAATCCTCTGTGTAAGATGATGTGCATCGGGGGCACAGGCCCCTCCTCATGAAAGGAAGCCCTTGTTTTATTACCTTTTTTTTTTTTTTTTTTTTTTTTTTTTTAAAGAGGGTCGTGTAAATACAAGGTTTTCATTTGCGATTTTACAATGTTATACTATAATCACTATATAGCTTTATCAGGTGGATAAATAAATTTGAAGGTTAGGGTTACATATATTGTTGGTCTTTATCTTGTTTAAAAGTACAGAGCACTTCCGTAGAGCTGCAACAATTAATTGACTAATTGTGACTAGTTGACTATTCATTCATTCATTCATTTTCTACCGCTTATTCCCGTTAGGGGTCGCGGGTGACTGGAGCCTATCCCAGTGACTTTGGGCCTTAGGCAGGGTACACCCTGGACAGTGGCCAACTCGTCGCAGGGCTAACACAGAGATACAGACAAGGACAGACAACCATTCACTCTCACATTCATACACTACGGGCAATTTAGAGTTCTCAATTAACCTACACAGTCATGTCTTTGGACGGTGGGAGGACGCCGGAGAACCCGGAGAGAACCCACGGTAACACGGGGAGGACATGCAGACTCCACCCAGAGAGATCGTGTGATGTTAGGGTGGTTCGGAATCCAAAACCATGATGTTGGGGTGGTCTGGGATTCGAACCCACGATCTCCTTATTGAGAGGCAGAAGCTCTAGCCGCTCTGCCACCGTGCAGACTATAAAAAAAATAATCGACTATAAAAATTGATAATCGACTAATGGCTAACCGAAATACAGAGCCTAAAACACATGCCAAAAGACCAACTAAGACTGTGATATTAATACATCTTAATGTAAAAAAAGAATAGGTTATGGCTGATTTTCATCAATAATACACTTTATTCATACATTTTCTCTCTAGAAGCCTTCAGTCAACCTTTATTTGGCTGATAATATATTTAAAAAGTGTAAATAACCACAATAATCATTTGACTAGTCAACTACTAAAAGAATCGTTATTGACAGCCTGACTTTGCTGTGATATTAAGAGGAGAGGAGAAGGGGCCCCTTCAGGTTGGGGGCCCAAGGTAATTGCAGCCTGTTGCTTAACGTTAAGTTCGCCACTGGTGTGCATGGTGAATGTTATCAGGGCTGTTTCTGGCTTAAAATAAGGGGCCCTTGGTGATTGAAACCTCTTTGAGGAAAGAAAAATCCAAATAACTTCTAAACAACACTAACATAATAAACATATGCACAGCGCATGTTCTCTCTTGAAGCTAAACTGTTATTCTTTCTCTTGGAGCCCCAGTGGCTATGGGGGCCCCGTGTGTATGCTTATAGAAACTGCCCTGACTGTTACCATGGATTTTAAACATTAGCATACAAATAAAAAGTGTTATTTGTTAGCACATCTGGAGGAGAGATGGACCGGTCTTCTGGCTGTGTGTTGACTCTGATCCAGGATCAGTTCAGATAAGGACTTTTTGTTTGAGAGAAGTAAATGGGGCCAAACATGTGCACGGACTCTCGGCCAATATCGGACTAATGCTGCAATCTGTTTCTCAAGGGTTTCTTTATAAAGTGAGAGCAACAGCTGCGGTTGTAATGTAGGTCAAACATGTAAATGGACTCATGAGAGAAAGACTTAGCGAATACATTTTATGTGAAAAATAGAAATATTCATTCATTCATTCATTTTCTACCGCTTGTTCCCATTAGGGGTCGCGGGTGACTGGAGCCTATCCAGTGACTTTGGGCCTTAGGCGGGGTACATCCTGGACAGTGGCCACCTCGTCGCAGGGCTAAAAAAGAAATATTAGTATTTCTAAGTGTATTTTGAAGTGCACAGTATCAGACATACAAAATGCAATGTTTTATTTCTATGAGTGAAAAGAAGTCATGGCTCTGTTTCCAAGTTTAAATGTCTTTGAAATGAGACGGCAATAAAAACATAACAGAAACTGGACCAACGCACTTAAATAACTTAAATAAATACGGGTATGGAATTCCTCCAAAAATATACTAAAAATATACAATATATTAAAACTAGGACATCAAAAGTTTCAACAAAATAAATCAAGCTTTACCTATTTTTAAGTCTGTCAATTATTTTATGTTGTTATTTTTAAATATGTTAATGAGTGATGATTTTTCAATAGATAAAATAAAACAAAAAACACAGAACACTGAATACGACAAAAACAAAAATAAACAAAAGCAACAAAAGACAATCAAATAAATTACAGCACACACTGTCACATTTGTCAATTTGCCTGAGTAATTTTTCTTCTATTTTTCTAATGTCTATTATTATGTCAGTCCAATTCAATCTAATCCGTGATTGTTAGTTCAGTTTGTTTGTTCATTTTTTTGTGATGGCATTTTTCCCAGCAGCCAGAAGTATGCTCCAAACATATCTATTGTAGGAATTTTGAAGCCCAAAAAGTTTTTCTGAAATCAAGTGCGATGATTTCAAAAACAGTCTCTCTAAATCTCAGTCCAATATTTACGAACAGGACAGTCCCAAAATGCTGGGTAATGGTGGTCCACTTGTCAACCAGTTTCTTCAGCATTTAGTATTTCCCTGAGAATAGTGAGCACTTTGACATGATGTTATATATACAAAAAAAGAAAAAGAAAAACTTTACCCCAACAGAATTCCCTCCAAACAATGTGGCGCTCCATTGATAAATACACATATGTTCCCATTCTTTGTATGTAAAAAACAAAATTATTTTTCTTTCCTGTTCATTAATAATATATTTAATAGAATGGCTGTCAAATTGCAACCTGTTTTCATCAACATTCTTTCTACATTCTTCTGTGTGAAAAGATGGAAGTTGTTTGTGTGTTTTTAATTCCTTGCCAATCCAAAGCACATTAAGTCTGTGTTGGTCTGAAAGAAAAGTAATTATCACTTAGAACACTCAGCTCATCTAACAGAAACATTTCCAGCTACAAATATTTACATAATTTGTCAGTGATCTGGTGGAATTAGAGAGGTTGTCAGGCTGTTGGAGAAGCGAGCAGGCTCCAGAGGAAGAGGAGCTGCACCAGACAGGCTCAGGCGCTCAGGGACTTCAGATGGAGGTGATCCTTTGATTAATTATTCTCTCAGAGTTTACAGACAGATGTAAACCTTATTTTACTCACAATTTGGGATTACTTAAAAACATCATAAAAGGATATAGCGCAAAGAAGTTTATGATATGTCACTTTAAAGGCTTGCTCCTTGCTCACTTGTGACCCAGACAGTGGTGAAAGATGGAGTCTGTAAAACTTTGGACAGAGGCCTCAGCGTCTGCAGAGGCAAACATTATAAAACACATGCACTTCAATAACAGGAGCCAAGTCTAGTTTCCACAAAGAGAAATTCCACATTCGCTTGTATTCTCCGAGATGAGAAATGCTTTATACACAGCCAGCATACAGCAGTCGATTTGATTTTCTTTTAAAGATACAAAATGTAAGCCTCGGAGACAGGCGCATGCATCTTCAGCACTGTTCGTTATCTGAATCCTCTGCCCCTCGGCCTTCTGGGAAACACAGGAGACTTGCTGACTAGGAGAAAGTGCGATAATAAAAGCACATCAGAAGACAGCGTGCAGCTTGTGTAGTCATGTTTACATGATAAATGAGCACGGCACTAGGAGCCTGACACTACAGCACTTTTTACAAGACTTCAGATGAAAGGCAGCCAGTTTATAACGCTGTGGCAGAGTTTAGAGCAAATGGTTTGTACGGGTTCTTAGAATGCTAAAGGCATGAGCATGTTTTAAAGGTTGGGAAAGTCCTTTAATGTTGTAGTTTGAAATGTAAAGATAGCTATTAAACACATAAATATGTCAAGCTGCTGTACTTTGAGGAATTTAGCATTAAACATGTTCTCAGTTTGCTGGGATAAAAAGGGGTAAACTTGTACATTTCAGTAGCACAACACCTAATAGATAGATTGTGATTATTGATAAAATAGAAACAATAAAAAAAATAGTTCACTGGTCAATTAACAGATTCTAAAACAATATAAAGGGAAAATGTTTTATAGCCAGCACAAAGCCATTAAGTCAGTACAATTTGTGGTTTTGATAATAAACTTACCTTATGGCTCCAACAAGAAGTCCTGACAGTTTTAGCTTCACATGGTTCAAATTAAGTAAAAAAAAAATCATGACATGCCCTTCACCATCTAATGACGAGCGATAAATCAACTTAAATCGTTGACAAATTAAACAATTAACCAAATGTTCATTAGTTGAAGCCCTATAGGGCTGGGGTATGAATCACATTTTAACCGAGATCTAATCATTTGCAGACTGCAAACGGCTTATTGTTTTTTAATTGACACGGTCTACAGCCAATCCTCTGGCTGTGGTCTTTGGAGCAGAGTTCATCCTTAAGAGGAAACATTTAAAATGTTCCCTCAATATTGTAAAAGCAGCGGTCTACATTTAATTATAAAGTACTTTAGTGTCTCAAATTTTAAATATTTTAGTCTCAAATCAAGTAATTGACTGTCTTTGCCCAAACTTTTCCATCTGAAAAAACAAAAAATATCTAAAGCTGCACGCATGCCCAAAAATGTAAGCATGTCAATATTAGTAATGTGCCAAAGGGTTTGTGAAAGTTGTGAATTTTAAAAACACACTTCCTCCTTTTACTCTTGTGTCACCAAAACAGTCCCGATTTGTCGCAATTATCATTTTTTAAACTGTTGACTAGTCACAATGAGTCGGTTAATTAAAAATAAAAAAATTAAGTATGATAATGTAATCATCCATTTGATTCAATCCCTTTGAAGTAAAACATTTGAAACCTTAGTACACTTCTATCGGCATCACATAACGTGTACACAATCGAGCCTTTGCGTTTCATTCGTTTCAGCTGCTCAGTGTAAAACAACTGTGATTATTTTCTTATTTCTTATCACTTAAACCTGTTAAGGCACATGCAGAGAATAGATTGTGCGTGGGTTTGTGTGCTCTCCTTACCGCTCTTTTCCATGACAGCGCCTCAGAGGTGGAGCTCCTCTTCAGTCCACAGTCACATCATCATGTAAGCCACAGCCGCTCAGCCAAAACACGCCCTCCTCTTTCATGACTTCATTTTCCACTGTACGTGTGGCTCTGCTGACACAAAGCACATTGGAAATTACTCTCGATCAACTCACTCTCACTCCACTCTTAACTTATTATTTCCATACTTGAGTGAGTCTGCATAATTTTACTACTCAATCATAGAAGTGTGTGTTATATAGCAGGGGTAAGAAGTAAAGACAGCAGCACAAAGCGCGTGGTAAATAATGACTTAATGAATCTGCATGTTTTCTTTTAAGCGCAGTCATGATGGTTATATGTCAAGATTCTGATTAAGACTGATCAGAAATGTCTTCATATTGTTTTCACCAAACCATAGCCAAAGGTCTATAAAGTTTTCACTGCTTTTTTTATCACAGTTACGTCAGTGATTTAAGACAAGACACTACAGGCAGTACTCACAACAAATGTTTTTCTTCTACAATTTTTTGGTCGGTTTGCTCTCTCAATAAGTTTTCACCTGGAAACTAAAAAAATCTCCAATCTGCACCTAAATATGTTTTCTTTCTTTGGTTCAACCATATTGGATTCATAGATTTATGTGGATGTCGATGATATTTACAGATTTGGAGATGTGCAATTTAAGTCACTTTTCTCACTTACTCAAGGGAGCAGGAGAGAGGGAATCCAAAAGTCTATGGACATCATTTATCGTCATTTTTGTCAGGTCTCGGAGGCATCTGAAAAGCCCGACATATGAGATTTTGAAGTCAAACGTAGTGCATCGAATGGGCTACAAACTGGACCAGAAATGACTTTAGTAAGTAGTAGTAAGAGGAGTAGCCGTTAGGTCGCGTCGAACGTTATGCACAGTCAATTGGAAAACTATGCAATCCTCTTTTCAAACCGTTTTAAATTTGCTACAGTGACTCGCCCACAAGCAACGTAACCAGGAAGTGTCTGGATAGGGTATTGCTAGCTTAAACCTGTCGTGAGTAACCCCCAGTTGCCACTCCATTGGTACTGCAGCCTCTCAGTCCAGAAAGCATTTTTCTCATAGAGAAATGCAATGCAACGCAATGCAAAAACAAACTGCTCATGTTCAGCTGACAGGCCACCTACAACTTTCACAAAAGTCGGAATTTGTAGCAAAATGTACCTATTTTCAGACTATGGTTTATTTTTGCGTTAATAACCATGCACTTGCCTTAAAGGAAAAATATTCTACATTTTTCATATTGTTATTAGCCTTTAAACATGATTCATTACCTTCAATTTGCCATCTCATTAAAAAAAAAAAAAAAAAAAAAAAGTTTCTTATTCATCCATTGACTTTTTTTAATCAGCCAGTATGAAATTACACTTATTGAGTGCATCCAGCCAGCAGATGGCACCAGTGCAGTAAAAACTCTATTGAAGTTACAATGCGGATTTGCTGCAGCCGTTATCGTGTTTAGGCGGCAGAAATGCTCAGAAAAGTTTAACAATGATTTAAGTACTTAAAACAGCGGAATATTCTTGGATAAGTGACGTAGATGATCCGAAATTACATCCCAGATCGAGGGAGTTCCACAAGAAGTGTTTGTGTTTGATTGTCTAACAAACATTCCTCAAAACAGCATGAATGCAACTGAATGCTAATTCGGGTATGTTTTTGATGACGGAACATTGTTAGAACATGGTTCAAAGCTCAAAAAAGTTACTGTAGCAGAATCTGTGTCCTTTAAAAACAGACTTTAAATCGTTAGCTATGCTATGCTCCACTCTAGCACTCTTGCGTTGGTTGGTCAGAGCAGTCACATGGTACACCGCCACAACTGCGCATGTTTGGTGGACTGTGAACAAGAGACAAAACATGTTCCATCACCGGGGCTTGGCGCTCTCCCTGCCTCTCCCGTCAAGTATTCTGCCCCTGTAAATAGCAGCCTATGCCTACAACGTGGACTTATTTACGCTACTTTTATTTTTTGGCTTTTTCTTTAGAATGTGTCTATAGAATACGCGCTTCTTTTCATGCTTTCCGGGGTCGAGGCATCTCTATTGTTTCAGACCTGGGGTAAAAACATGTAACACGTAGGCTGTCCTTTATTAACACATGTCCATGTGTTAATAAAGGACTTTTACTTAAAGATTACAGAGTGCCTTTTTGTACATTTTAGATAGCAAGTTGTTTTTTTTCCTGTATCCTAGATTTGATGTTCAGAAGTCCAAATATTCTAGGTGGTACTTTGTGTTACGTTTGAGAGTTTGAGAGAATTTAAAATGAACTATAATGTCCATCATAGTAGGCCTACTTCATAAGATGACAGGGTAGTTTTCAGAAAATCAAAAGTAATGTTTTTTAATGCCACATTTAAAGATTTTTAATGCGATAATCAATCTTAAAACAAGACAGTTACACTTTTATCATGTCAAAACTACTGGCTTCTAATCATTCCATTGGGCAGCGGAATGACCAGAATATAATAAACTACTTTATAATATTCAAATGTTACCTTACAAATGTATGTTTGGAACCAAATCTTTTACTTTTTAGATGATTTGATCAAAGCTTTAACATTTAGATTTAATAAATCCAGTCCATCTAGGATTCAAAATATATTTGAATGTCATAGATCTAATTGGCTGATACAGCGGCTCTGGGAGACACTGACTGCAATGGATAAATGTTTTTTTCAAAATGGTTTTCAGATTTAATGCCTGTGCGGTTAAAATGTAATGCTTTTTGATGTATTTAAAGCCCTTAAGGTATTTAAAATGAATAATAATGACTTTTAATGCTTTTTCTGGAGACCCTGTGTGAACATTCAGAATCTTCCAAGATAGAGAACATGTGTTATGCTTTATTTTTGTAATCAGCATCATTTGTTTTACTCCTCAACTCCTACTCCTAAGCACGGGGCTAAATCTCTAATACCGTACACGTAAACTGAAGTGAATCTGCCGGTTGTCTGTGGGAGAAGTGTGGGGTGCAGACAGATGATGAGCCCTCGTCCCCCCTGAGTGTTCATTAGAGCGGCTCTTTGAAGCTCTTTGAACTGAGCTGTCATCTGAGACACAGGAGACCCACACAGAGTCTACACAGCAAAGACCCTGCAGTTTAAAGTTTAGAGCGGCCCGGAGCAGGTGGACACAGGAAGTTTCCAAATTACAGACAGGACTCTGCATGTTTGGCTAAAAGAGGCCATTGTAAATACTACGGCCGTATGAGGATCAAAGCTGAATATATTTGGTTTAGAATGCAACTAATGTGCTTTATTGATGCATCCAAAGTAGGGCTGCAACAAGATAATTGACAAGTCGCAACTGATCGATTATGGAAATAATTGTCATTTACACAGACTCCAAAACATGCCATGTGCTGAAAGAAGAGAACAAGAGAAGGATACATTTTGTGTTTTTGATGAAAACCCTTTTTTGTCTGTAAATGTACCACATCAGGATGTCCTCAAGCGGCATCACTTTAGCTTCATCCAAGATTCACTGGCCTTGGGATCTAAACTGAAAAAACAATCAGTAGATTAATCGATTAGCAAAAAAATCGTTAGCAGCCCTAATCGAAAGCAGGTTAATCACTGAAAATTGTGTCTCAAAATGAGTCAGAGAGGGCTCAGGTGAGTTATCAGCTGGCCTATCTATGGGCTTCAGAATGGTGAGAATCTACAACTGTTACCATAGCAAAGAACAACAAATCAACAAAAGATATTATTTAAATGGGAAAATGTCCTCAAAATGTTGCATAAACCAGGTAGCTTAAACTCAGGTTGTGTTCATTGCGTTCAAGAATTTGATGACATAAACTCAGGTAGAGGCTATGGGCAAAAAAAAGAATAGCTAAAAAAATAAACCTTTTTTGAAAGAAATATCCAATCAAAAAATTAAGAAATTGTATTTTTTATTTGAGATGGATCTATACAGCAGAGGACACACTCTGGACCTGCTAATTACTAAAGGGGTTAATATTTCAAACGTCAGTGTGGTCGATGTGGCACTGTCTGATCATTTCTGTGTTTTCTTTGACATGTCTGTTATTCCCAAATCACCGACTGGTCCTGCAGTTGTTCGGAGGAGACACATAAATGACAGCACAAGTGCACTCTTCGTGGAAATGATAAACTTTGAAAATCCTTCATGTTCAAATGTTGACGACTTTTTAAATTCTGTTACATCTAATATCTTGAATGTTCTGGACACCATTGCTCCTATGAAGGTTAAAATGGTTAAAAATAAGCAGAGGGCGCCATGGAGGAATAATGAGACAGTCAGGGCACAGAAAAGGGAGTGCCGCAGGGCTGAGCGAAAATGGCGCAAGTCAAAGCTCCAGATTCATAAAGAGATTTATAGAGAAAAGTTGTACATGTACAACCTCATTTTTATGTAAAACAAGGAAGGTTTTTCTGAAATAATTGGAAATTGCAGTAATAACTCGCGTGCTCTGTTTGCAACAGTAAACAGACTAACAAACCCTCCAATTCTGCTGCCGTTAGAACTAATTTCTACAGCTAAGTGCAATGAGTTTGCAGTATTCTTTAATGACAAGGTTCAGGGCATTAAAAATGCCATAAATTCCACAGTGCAAATAATAACTTTAAAACCACCTACACATTTAGAGCTGACTCAGTTTGCACCTGTAACTGACAAAACTGTCAGAGATCATCACCAGTCTGAGTTCTTCTACATGCTGCCTCGATGTATTTACCCACCAGATTTCTAAAGTCTGTTCTGAGCACTTTGTTAACACCACTCACTCACATAGTTAACATGTAAGCTTCAATCTGGAACATTCCCAAGGGCCTTGAAAACTGCGGTCATTAAGCCTCTCCTAAAGAAGAGCAGTCTTGATGCCTCAGTACTGAAAAATTATCGGCCCATCTCAAATCTGCCATTTTAGGCAAAGTCCTCGAAAGGTTGTTTACCAACAGCTCACTGACTTCCTCTTAATAAACAACTCATTTGATGTTTTCAGTCAGGTTTTAGACCTCATCACAGCACTGAGACTGCACTTATCAAGGTGACAAATGACATCCGCCTGAACACTGACGCGGGCAAAGCCTCAGTCTTAATTCTGTTAGATCTGATTGCTGCTTTTGACACTGTCGATCCTTAGGATCCTCCTACAGAGACTAGAGGACTGGGTGGGCATCACTGGCACTGCCTTAAATTGGTTTGAAGTCCTACCTTGAGGACAGAGAGTACTTTGTTGAGATTGGTAACTGTGTCTCCAGACCACGTGAGCTTGACCTGTGGGGTGCCCCAAGGGTCAATCCTGGGACCCCTTCTGTTCAACCTCTATATGCTGCCCTTAGGCCAGTTAATACTCAGCACAAAATGTGTCTTATCACAACTTCATAGATAACACTCAGATCTATGTCTCACTGACGGCAGGTGAATATGGACCAGTGGATTCACTCTGTCATTGCATCCAACAGATCAGCTTGTGGATGCAAAACAATTTTCTTCAGCTAAACTCAGACAAGACTGAAATCATCGTCTTTGGGCATAGAAACAGAGAGAAAGTGTCAGCAGTCACCTCCAGTCTCTCGCTCTAAAACCGACAAATCAAGTTAGAAATCTGGGGTAATAATGGACTCAGACCTGAACTTTAACAGCCACATCAAATCAATAACATCAACAGCCTTTTACCACCTAAAAAACATTGCCAAAATTAAAGGTATAGTGTCTAAACCAGACTTGGAGAGACTTATCCATGCATTTGTCTCCAGTAGGTTAGACTACTGCAGCGGCCTGTTCACTGGCCTCTCCAAACGAGCTGTAAAACAGCTGCAGTACATCAGAATGCTGCTGCTCGGGTCCTGACAAGAACCAGGAAATCACGATCACATTAGTCCTGTGCTCAGGTCTCTGCACTGGCTTCCTGTGGCTCAGAGAATTGACTTTAAAGCAGCTCTGCTTGTGTTCAAGTCTCTCCACCGGCCAAGCACCAAAGTACATCTCTGACATGTTAGTGCCATATGAACCATCTCGTACTCTGAGGACCTCAGGGACCGGCCTCCTGCAGGTGCCTAGAGTCAGGACTAAACATGGGGAATCAGCATTTCAGTTTTTTGAAGCTAAAATCTGGAACAGTCTCCCAGAAGATTGTGAGACAGGCCTCCACTCTGACAATGTTTAAATCCAGGCTAAAAACAGTTCTCTTTAGGCGTGCATACGACTGAAAGATCTATCTGCACTCTTCTCTTATAAAGCACTTTATTTTAAAATGATTTTAAAATGATTCTGTGTGTCTTTTTGTGTTTTGTGATTTTAATGCAACTTTTCCTGTTTATGTAAAGCACTTTGAATTGCCCTGTGTATGAATTGTGCTATACAAATAAACTTGCCTTGCCTTGCCTTACAACTTGAATATCTTCGCTTAGTGCTTTCCTCCTTAAATAAATAAAATTGCAAAGTTCTATACAACATTACACAGTGTAGACAACTTTGCCTGCCTTATTATATTACAAAATAATTATGATTTGGTCACTTATAATGCATGAAAATGCCTCTAATGGCACAAATAAAATAAAACAATCCCGGTAGAAATTGTGTCTCATGCCCATGGTAGCAGCCCTAATGCAGACATACTCAGTCCAAGTAGTGCAGGTCTATATATCTGCTCTGTACGGTGTGGATTATGATTTGAAATATAATTCCATTATAATGGTCTGTAGAACTATTGATGATTTTCCTCACTTTGACTAGTGACCAATGCTCAGCTAATTTTGAAACTGTGTAAAGAAGGAGGGCTGTTTTGTTTTAGTATGTTTAAATTGAAAAATATTACAAATAAAATAAAAAAGAATTTGGAAAAAAATAATAATGGACAATGTTGCATGTGAAAAAATGAGTATGGCCATTTTATTTATTTATTTTTTATCATCAGTTTATATAAAGTGGTTTGGTATGTAACAAATACAAATATTTGGGACATTTTATTACCGATGATCTATCAGATGAAGAAGACCCTGTGGAGATACTGTAAAGATGTTTGTTGTAAGTTGTTTGGAAGACTGGTGTGTCATTTTTATACTTTTTATAATGATGATTATTACCAGCTGTAGGCTTAGACCCAACCAAAATATATTCTATTTAATTACTGAATACCTGAATTTAAATGTGTTTTGTAACGTATTCCTACAAGGTCCAATCAGAGCACTGAATCAGTTCATGCCATGTGACCTGTATGCCACCCGCAGCCATCTTGATTCTGGTCGCTAATGTAAACAAATTCCAAAGAAAACTCCAAAGAAAATCTGCATAAACTGCTCAAATATCAGAAAGGTCCTGATCTTTACTGTCAGCTGTGGTTCTGACAATTACATTGTACAAATTACATTGTACAAAAGCACAGCTGCATTTTAAAACGCAAATGTGGCTTTGTCATAGTGGGTTATGTAGAAAATGCTAATAAATGATTAGCACTGGTGATTAGCATACAGGGCGAACATAATGACCTCGAACAAATTGTCTAATATTGGAAATATGGTTTGTAAGTGTCTGAAACTTTCCCGGTATGCGGCAATAGTGCTGTTCTATGTATCAACTGAGTTTTTGTGTGATTCTGAGCTTTTAGTGCTTACTTTGATGAAGGTCATTGTCAGTTAAAAGTCAGTGCCAAGTCCTGAAAAAGCTGCTTAAAAGCTGTGATATCTGCGCTGGCTGTTCTGTGAGATGTTAGAGGCAAAAACTAACACCTTTCAGGCAACATTTGTGACCCAATTTTGCTTGTATAAAAAGGCAAAGTACAAAAAGTAAACACTTGTCACTTGCCGTAGAAACAATGTGTCTCTGACCTGCCGCAGTTTAACTCAATTTTTGATATGTGACGTGTATGTGACTGCCATTCCCCAGTCACAAATCAATTCAGTACTGACTCAAACTGGAGAATCACAGTGACGTACCGATTCTAAATATTTAGAAAATTTTCACTTTCAGTTACACATTGTAGTGTGAAAACATAACTTAGGATTCAATCAACTTTCTTTGTTGCGTTTGTTCTGCATGTATTAATCAGAGAAGGTAAAATAGCACATGCCACAAGAGCAATGTTTTTTGTCACTAATAACATGCACTTTCAAGCCTAAATTTTATTATCATATACGTCATATTTTTTGTGTTCAGAGAGTGAAAGATTTGTGGTGCCTTGTTAAATTTACGCAACGGTCCAAAACTGCATTCTACTGTCTATCATAGGGATTGAACATCAAAAAACAGCCGTTACCATGGAAATCCACCATGTTTGCAGTTGGTGCTAGTGCTGCGTTCCAGGCAAGTGGGAAATCGGTTATTTCTCATTTCAATGTTGCGAGTTGCGACCTCGGGGCGTTCCAGCTGAATTAACTCGTATGTAAGCATTGTGGCTAATGCTAGCGGTAAGATAAACTAATGCAAACATTAAACAAACGACTCAAACAAAAAAAAAAAAATTTATGTGGTGGTTAATCACTCAGGTCCCCTTTTGCGGTGATTGTCATTGTTGTAACACATCGCAGTGGATCTTGTGTGTAATCATCAGTCCCTTGATCAGCTCCCAGTTCACACACAGGATTTACAAGTTCAAGTGGCATTCCAGGGCATTTTTTCAAGTTGGAGGTGGGAAATATCCTAGTTACCAGTTGCCAGGAACGCACCATTAACTTGCATGGAAAAACATTAGCCAAAACAATGTAAAAAAAAAAAAGAAAAAAAAAAGAAGATAAACTGCTAGGTCATTTCTGGTAAATACAGTTATCAATATATAGTGTTAGCATACGTTTCAGTAAGTAAGTAAGTTTAGCATTGAATGTCATAAAATCTCCACTTATTTAAATGACACATATTCTGTGACTTTTTGGAGCTTTTAAAACAGTTCTAACAATGTTCTGTCATGAAAAATATACCTGAAGTAGCATTCAGTTGCATTCACGCTGTTTTGAGGAATGTTCGTCGGAAAACCTTCCCCCATCTGAGCGTCAAACACACGTCCTGCTGAACTCCCTCGATCCGGGACATATTTACAGATCATCTACGTCACTTATCTGAGAAGAAAGCATTTCTGCCATCTAAACACGATAACTGCTGCAGCAAACCCGCATCGTAACTTCTTTTCAGCGCTAACTTCACTAGATTGTATAATGCACTGGCACCATCTCCTGGCTGGATGCACTCAGTATGTGTAATTTCATATTGGCTGATAAACAAAAGTCATTCGATGAATAAGAAACTTTTTTTTTAAACATAAGATGGCAAATTTAAGTTACTCAAGAGCATGTTTAAAGGCTATTAACAATATGAAAAATGCAAAATATCTTTACAGTAGTTTAAGTCTATATGACAGGTTCTCAAATCAAATCAAATCAAACTTTATTTATAAAGCACTTTTCATACATAGCATGTAACACATAGTGCTTTACAGTGTATAAGAAAAACATTCCCACACATGACCATTTCCCACCCAACCGCCTCCCACAAGCCAAGCAACCCACCCACAGTCACATACACACCTGAACACACACACACACACACACACACACACACACACACACACACACACACACACACACACACACACACACACACACACACACACACACACACACACACACACACACACACACACACACACACACACACACACACACACACACACACACACACACACCCACCCACCCACCCATCTATGTGCATATACACGTATTTACACACACATACCCTAGGATACAATAGGCTGAGTGTAGATACACCAGTTGAAGAAGCACCATCAGAGGAGCCGTCTGCACCAGGAGCAGAGAGTCTGCAGCCACAGGATGCAGAGGCCCTGAGGAGAGATGGGGCAAACACCTAAAATCCACCAGGGGCCCATGAGCCAGGGTCAGCAACCACAGACGACCGCCGCTCCCAGTACAGAGGGCCCCTCAGAGGAAACACTGGAGTCTAAAATAAATAAAAGAATAAATAAATAAATATGGGTAATTAATAAATAGAACTAGAGTAAAACTTAAATAAATACATATAAACTAAGTAAACACAATAAATAAATGTAACAAAATGTCTCAAAATGTTCTAATTACAACTTTGTTTTGTGGGAACAAACCTGTGGCAATTATTTATTATAGTTTTGCAGCTGTGACGTTGCAGTTTGTGAAGAAATTTGGAAAAATAAAAGTTTAAAATTACAGGAAGTGACTGAGCTCTAAAACAGAATCAGTCCACAGGTACGTCAAAAAGCGACGTGCCATGAAAAATACAAATACATTTTATAAACAACTGACACAACTTTTTGATACTTTAAAGTGTCATTCAACAAAATAAAGTTGTTATTGGATATTATTATTTGTAAAATCATAACTATTGTGTCATTTATATGGGTTTTGGCCCTTAATTTGAAAATGGTTGCTAAGTAACAGCTGTAGAATTACCTATGTCATATTTGCTGCTCATATCCAACCAGGAAATACAATTATAAACATTACGAAAACTGTCAAACTGGGGATAAATGGGCAAAATGTTTAGTAAAATCTTAAATATAATCATGTTCACTATGTTTTAGTGAACTGTGTAGTCTAACCTGTCATATAGACTTTTACATTAGGCTAACTAAAAATTCTGTTTTGTGTGATGTCACGATCCCGAGCTCAATCGAAATGACCCCCCCTGCCTGCTTCTCTTTCTCCCCGCCTCTGGAGCTTCGACACGGGGCTCTCAACTCTGGACAGCCTTCTCCCTCTGTGCCTCTGCTCAATGGAGCCTTCAGTGACGGAGAGCTGTAACCCGAGAAGAGGAGGCAGCCGCGGCGATATTATTAGCCAAAACTCCAGCGCGCCACTTGAGACTTCCAGATGTTCCGACAGAGGCACCGAGAGAGCGCGAACCGTCTCTGTTTGGACGCGAAGCCGGGGCTGTTTCGGTTTTTTTCAGCTTGAGGATGCTTCGTTGACGCTACTATACGGAAAACACGGGATTAAACAAGACATTTTTATACATTTTCCCCGCTGTTATCGTCGGAGAGCTTTTACTTACCGCGAACAAGTCGGCAAAGTTCGTTACTTCAAAGCGTGGTGCGCGTGCTCTTGAAACGTTTCTGAAATGTCACTCCGCCAAACTGGAATAAAATAGTGCGTTTTGGTGTTAAATGGTAGTTTCACGGCTGTTTTAACGCAGCTACACGTTTTTAGTTTTTTTCTTGAGGTTGAAGGGGACAAGAGGACACCATGGCGTTTTTTCACTTGCTTCTCTGTGCGGGAATGTTGTCACTGCCCATGTGCGGCGCTTTCTACCGCGGACCGCTACACCCGGAGATGTCCAACGGCACTTTCCATCACTACTTTGTGCCCGACGGCGACTACGAGGAGAACGACGACCCGGAGAAATGTCAAATGCTTTTCAAGATGACGGACGAACGCAAATGCGGACTAGACGAGGACCAGGACTCGGTGATACGGGACGACTTCACGATCATAAAGCGGCAGATAGAGGACTCGGCCCGGGTGATTGAGGGGATAGGGAAGAGCATCTCGTTTGACCTGGACGGGGAGGACAGTTACGGCAAGTAGCGTCTGATAACGGGAGAGTTTTGAGTACAGTATACGAAAAAATAACAAGTGAACTAAAGAAAGTCATACATTGTGCATCAATCACTAAAAGAGACATGGCACCAGCTCAAAAATGTTTCATCACAATTAGGGCTGCACAATATATCGCAAAAGTATTGATATCGCAATATTGGCTGACGCAATAACGATATTGCAAAAAAACAACAACAACATATCTCAGTAACATCAAAGTCTTCCATCTGATAGAACTGTTCCATAAAAAAAGTAAAACAATGAAAAGGGAAAATCCTGAATAAAACCTTTTTTTTTTTCAAACTAAATAAACAGAAAAATGGCAATTTCTCAATTATACATGTTATTCATAAATATTCTCTATCTAGAAGCCTTCATTTACAATATTTCAACATTTATTTGATTAAAAAAGTGCATTCTAAGTTTCAATCTGCAATAGAAATAATTGCTGACTAGTGGACAACTAAAATAATCGTTAGTTTCAGCCTTAGTCAAAAAGTGTATTTAGATATCGCAATAATATCAATATCGTAGATCTTAATAGCCATATCGTATATAGGAATAATTTCCAATATTGTGCAGCCCTAATCACTATTTATCTTAGTGCTGCAACACTGACTAATCATGGCTAGTCTATAAATTTATCGTTGACTTAATCTTATTTTGATCATTGGAATTTGGACTATACAGGCTCTAAACACATTCAAAAAGAGATTTTATCAAAATGTGAAAATATATATATATTTTAAAAAATCAATATTACACTTTATTTGTAAATATACCTCTATCTGGAAGCCTTCAGTCGCCACTTTTCAACTAGCGCTGGGAACCACACGATTTGATACGATACACAGGACACTCCTCACCATAATAATAATATCACGATACTGTGAGAAATGCAATAATCAATGTATTACTCATGATATTCACCAATATATCACTATTTTTTATAGAAGTCAATACATTTTAACATTTTTTCTTTGTTAAACCACGACCTGCATAAAATTAATCTGAAATACATCCATTTTAATCAACACAATAGTGAATATGTCACTGTTTTGCATAAACAAGTTTCCTGTCTCTAAACAAGCAACAAAAGTTTAGTTATGTCACAAAATAATTCGGTAAATTATACCAAAAGTTACTCATAGCGATATATCAATATAGTAGCTCATGATATCAATACTGTATCACCAAATTTAGTATCACGATGTTTCGATATTTTGGCACACCCCTAACTTCAACCTTTCATTAAAAATCACAGTGTACAATAGAAATAGGCCTAATCGTGAAAAGCCAACTAATTGAAAAAATGATCGTTGACCTTGTCGTGCACAAACAAAAAGCTCTACATCTGACCCAAACTGCACTTTTGCACAAGACACAAAATGTACAGCACTCTGAAAAGGTCGTCTTACTCCATGCCTTTCTACTGTTGCATTTAGAAATCTTTTATAACCAAATAAACTATTATCTTGATAATCTAGGATGTTTTCTTTTGATTAATTGATTGGTTGTTTAAGGCACAAGGCCTGTGAATTTGAGATTTTTACTAAATTAGAAAACCTTAAGCTATATAGTGAAGGATGTTATGGTGGAATATTTACAGTCAAAATAATGTTTTCATAGAATAGACAGAAAACATGAAATTTGCACATGTACCTTTTATTTTTATGTAATCACTGCTCTGTCTGACTTTGAAAACCTCTTCTCTTAGCACATAGCATAGACTAGTGAGCAATTTAAATATTAAATTAGGGGACGATTATTTAAATAATCAATTAGTTGCAATTAGTTGCAGTCCTTTTTTTGATCAGCAGAGGCAATACATTGTACAATGATTCAATATAGATTGTTTGTGTCTCAGTATAAACTTCTGGAAAATACTTTGTGCACATTACATTTACACATATTTTACTCCAAGTTTTGACCTATTCTAGTCCAAGTTAAATCCTGCATTATAGTGTAGTGATCTAGCATTAGTGTTGATTTAGATCATTTAGACTTGTTCATAGTTAAGTCCTCTTACTCTAGTCCTAGTTTAGTCCAGGTTAGGTCCTCGTTGAGACTCTAGTTCTGGTATAATTAGCGCTGTGCAACTGATCAGATTTAAATGGCGCTGGGAGGATGCTTGGACTGCTCTCTGGATGTCGATGCTTTAGCGTGCGTGCAGGACAGGTGCTCTTTAAGGACACAAGTGGGCATCAAAAGAAGTTACAAAAAAGAAGACGCAATGTTCTCGGCACATCTGGTTGTGCTTATTATTCGAGAACATTGACGTCAGCACGTTCAGAGAAAATAGTGATATAAATTACAATTCAATTACAAAAAATATATAATAATAATAAAAATGCAATGAATTACCTTCTGATCAGAATATGTGCTTGTTCTGCCACTCAAAACTTAACATAGTGACTTTTCTAATGTACATAAGCTTCTAAATCAAAGAGTTACAAAACATGAAATATATTATGTCTATATTTTCTCTTTAAGTTATTTTGATAATATAGAAGTAATTATTTGAAATAAGTAGTAGTGCATCCTCCAGATCCAGAGCCAGGATTGAGATTTTTCCAGATATTAAGCTCTGGTTTAGCCCTAATTTATAGCTATTTTAGAACCTTACTTTAGAGTCTCAACGTTGCTTGTGAAAACCTTTTTAACCTTATGAAATCTTCTCACCCATCAGGCAAGTACCTGCGCAGAGAGACCACGCAGATCTCAGAGGCATTCACCAGCTCGGAGAAGTCTCTGCTGGAGCTGGAGGTGAAGTTCAAGCAGAGCCAGGAGGGCGAGCTGAAGGAGGAGCAGCGCCTGAGCGAGGACTTCCTGCAGATGGTGGTGCACACGCGGGACGTTCTGAAGGAGACAGTAGACATCTCCCTGGGGCTCCGGGACAAACACGAGCTGCTCTCCCTCATCATCCGCAGCCACGGCACCAGGCTCAGCCGCCTCAAGAACGACTACATCAAGTTCTGAAGCGTCTTGTCGTAAAGAAGACCTGGTGCTGCTGGTATCACGGTGTTCTGGATTTTAAAGTGGAAGTAGAAAATGTTCAGGGAATTTATGCACATTTATTATAGTCACAGTCACACTCACACAGTATTGTTTTTGCATTATTTTGATAGCAATTTCAGGCATGATTTGAACAATGCATTAGAAATGCACCTGTAAATGTCTTGGTTGATGTGCAAAACGTGAATGGACCATAGAATGACCACAAAAGTGCAGAAATTATACATTTATATATAATTATACAATTATATATTTATACTTTATACTTGTTTGAGGTCATTTTAAATTATTTTAATTATAGAAGATACACCCGATATTCTAATTTTACAAAGGAGTTAAAAAAAAAGATTGAGATTATTATTATTATATTGCAATATTTCCCATAAAAAACATCCATGTACCATATTAAAGGACACATATTATGCTCCGTTGATGGTGTTGCTGGCCTTAAAAGAGGCTCTTGAGTACATTTGTTTTGTTGTTTCAGGCTTTTGAAAAACAAACAATACTTTGTATAGGTCATAGGGTTTTGGTGTTATTAGCACTCCATCTGCTGTCAGCAGAGGGCTTTACCATGGATAAATAAACAAAAGCGAGGTTGACCCTGACATGCTAATGTAAGCACGCAGTTGAATGCGATTTGATGACAGAAATTCTGCTGAGTCTGCTGATAATTTATGGACTTTCAAAGATGTCACCAATCTGGGAAATTTGCAACCAGGCATTTATTTGAGGCTGAGAGAAGGAGCAGAGATTCGGACCTTGTAAACTCAGGTATGTTTTTGATGAGGGAACAACATTATAACGTAGTTAAAAGGTCAAAAAAGTTAATTTTGCTTAATATGTGTCCTTTAATACATTTTGGGATTTGAATTAGCAGTTGTTGCGTTTCTTCCATCAATGTAACATCTTATTTAGCGATGCTCTCCTGACCATGAACCTTGTTGTGTCTGGAGATCCTCGTGTACTGCATGTGGTCGCCTGATGCCCCAGCAGAACACATGTTCACATTCACAACGTACTTAGCCTAAATAATACATCTAAATTTATCACACTAGTTGGATACATTTTGGGATATGTATCAGCAGTCTTTACTCCACTATTTATCAATAAGAATTATGCCAGATGCCCTTCCACTCACAAGTTTATAAGGGTGTGTTTATACAAATGCTTGATCCACTGTACCTCTCCTCATTTTTAAATGTCAAAATCTCTGACAAATACTTTTCCTCTCATTTAACAATCCTGTTACTGAGTGTTAAAGAGTAGCTAACATGATGAAAAAGCACATAGTAGGTGTTAAAATATATGGTGCTAAAGAAGACATAAAAGAGAAACAGAGTGATCACTCACAAGCTGCCTACAGTAGACACTTTACTTGAGACACAGTTTTGTCACATAGCATCAATATTATGTTCTTGAATATGATTTCAACACCTTTTCAATGCAGTTCACTCTCCTCATGAGAGGCACTTTGATGACTTCGCTCTTCACTCAGCTGAGGGCACACATTAGGGCTGTATCATTTTTGACATTTAAGTTGTGATTAACCTTGCAGTTACATTTGCAGTTGTAAGATTCAGTTCCCAGTGCAGGTTTTATGAAGAAAGGCTACTTTATTATGACAAAACACACGATTTTTTTAATTTTTTTTATTGCGATTTTTATTTTTGAATGCTGTTAATACTCCATTCTTTGCACATGTGCCTGCAGAGGTTATGCAAATGACATCACAGCATTCTGAATTCAAGCAGTGAGTGGCAAATGGTGAGTAATGGCTATATAATTTAGTCTGTACTTAATAAGTCTAGTCTTATTTCAGTTTCATTTTAGAACTTCTCTTCCGTTCTGCGGGTCGGTTGCATGTATGTAACAAACATAATTTACGCTTGGGAATGAATAAAAGTAATTCTGATTCTGTAAGAGCTAAAAATACAACTAAAATATGAAAGCTGCTGCAGTCCAACAGCAAATATAAAAGTCTACAAATCTGCTAAATATTTATTTTGTATCTGACATTAAAAAAAGAAAATCAACTAAACAGTAGAAAACCAGATAACATTTATCACTGATACAAAGTTGAACTAATTATCTTTTTCTCCTTAAATAAGATGTTAGATCTAAGCTTTGTAAATTAATTGTTGAGGGTTGAGTTGAAGTGTCCTAACTCTCCAACTGCCATCGGCAAACAAGCTAGCTAAGCTCTGCACAGTTAGAGCAACAACTGAGAAACTACTTTTAGTGTACATTTTGCTGTATCAAGTTAATTTGAGCAAAACAAAAGCTCCATGGACAAAAATCTGGCCAAAAACAGTCTATGCTGCCTATAGTTCGGCCACTCCCTGCTACTCAGTACGAATGTTCAAATAAAAAGAATGTCTGTGTATAACTTCTATTGGGACTAAGCCTTTACTCAACTCAACTTCAAATCTCAACTGTTGTCAGCAGCTGAGTCCTGGCATCGTCTGTTGGTGTTTTATCGTTTAAAATACCTGAGCACCTTTATGGACATTTTTACAGACCTGTACCTTGAGCGATGTCTTAAACTAGCTTTATTGAGGTGAAGAGAGACAGATGTTTCATGTTTGGATAAATGACAAAAGTAGGGATGACGTACTTCTCTGGAAACTTTAAACATTTAGTTCTTCGGGCTAAACTCCATTCGGGTTATGCAAGACAGTAGCATCATTTATCAGACGATCAACAAACATCCCAAAGTAGTCTACAAAGATTTTCTGCAGTGCTGAATTCTTTCATTAGTTTAGATGTTCTTGCTTTCTTCTTTCAAATGTCAATGCTTTTGGACATATTTAAAATCGACATTGTGAACTGAATCTTGATGTAAGTCTATTCTTTGTGTAAATGTGTAAATACAAACAGCTTATTGCAAACTTGAGTTGTATTCAGAGCAGGCAGACTTTGCACAGTCCATGTTCCACTAAAGGTTTTGACATATTTGCCTTAATTATTGTTACATCTTAATAAGTATTACGTATCAGCGATGTACAGTGTATTTTATGGCCTAATAAGTAAATACTGTGAGCATTAATATCTACAGAAAACTCTATTGTATTCATGTTTATATTTGTGGATATTTGAATCAAGACTGCGGGCAGCTCTACATAGTATATACTGAGCAGTTAACAGTGTTATTTTATGTGTGCCTTCTTAAATAAAAGTCTGTTTAAGGTACACATGAGGCGCAAGTTTATTCATTTCTTTTACATTACATTTTCAATGCAACATATTACGGTCTCAATGTTGTATTGTCTTGAAAACGTGTAAACAGTTAAAGTGTTCTCTATATATTGATTTTTCTTCTATAAAACTAGGCTATATGCCACAAAAGGTAGTAAAAAAAAAATCATAAAATTCAAATGAATTTGTCATGAACAAATTGTCAAAAGTATTCATACCCAGACACTAATCGATACTACTGATACCAAAAGTAGCATAAAAAATAGAGACTAATTTGAACAAGTATCAGTACTGAAAATAATCATATGTAGGACAACATTGTACTTTCTGGATCTATATAGTAAAAACTACCATAGAAATATCCAAAAGTACTATTCATTTGTGTTGAAAATAATGATCGAAATCAAAATCAAGCCTTGTCCTTGGTCAGTGGACATGTTATAATCAGTTTTAATCAGGGGGGTTGGGGGTCCTTCCCCAGAAGAATGTTTAAGAAATCAGACCATATTTCCTGCATATTGGTGCATTTTAACTCATGTTCCAGCTGATTTATGATGATCAGGGGGCATGTCACTGGGGCCCACTCAGGTCGGAGGCCCAAGGCCATTATTGCCTGTTGCCTGGTGATATGTCCGCCACTGTCCTTGTATCAAAAATTGAGTTTGACATTTGAATAGCCCATTATTATGACCAGGGATGTAAAGAATATTCTGCTTTGTCAGCAGGTGATGTCACCAAAACATAATAAATAAAACCTAAATGACACCAGAATGATACTTTTTAATTATGAAGTCATTCTCAGTTATTCACAAAAAGATGTTTAGTAATTCCAAGTTTGTGTCGCTATGGGATGTGGCTAAAGCTGGAGTAGGAAGAAACACAAAACAACTTCCAGTTTATTGTCATCTATTTCTGAATTGATTTCCTTTCTACGCACCTCTACACCATGTTTTAACATTTCTGTATGTAATGCTTTAGGTTTGGATTATTGATTCTAATGCACTGCTGTGCGTGGATAAACAGAACACAGTCGTTGCTAATGTGCACTAGCTTTGTTTGCATGTGGGTTAAACATATAGGTTACCGTCACTGAGATCAAGATCAAGTCAGTGTTTGGTGGGGAATCATTATTTTCTGTTTATATTGACTTTTTACTGTCTTCTTTTCACCTGAGTCTGCGTTCTCTCTTATCCAATCATCTCACTCAGAAGCGGTCACAGAGCCAAAAGCGAACCAGACACCTCTGGAAGCTTCTCCCACCGCAGGGGCTGGTTTGGATCACTTAAATATATATAGATGGTGATTCAAAGGCCATATATCTTCAAGGTGCTCCTGGCAGTGTACACATGTTGAAATTGCTTTAGAATGACAAAGTTGCGCTCTGTGTTTGCTGTGCAAGCTTTTAAAGTCCTGTGTGAATTACAGACCCAGCTGGTGCTCCTTCATTACGACCGCTTTGAAGAGAGACGCCGCTGCATGGTATTTACAAGGCAGGCGTAATTGAGAGGTTGTAGTGATGATAGGAATAGGCCCATTGTAAACAGCTTGTTTTCTCTGCCAAAGTCTATGTGTGACATCAAATGCAATACAGTGATTATGCAGCATGGCCAAGAACAGCATTGCTGAGGTTTACTAACAGAGAAGACTTTGAACGGGCTAATTATAGAGCCACTCAACACTACAAACCTACAAGCATGTGAGTTGGCACCTTTAGCCCACATAGAGAAGGAACTGAGGGTTCCACGATTCCAAATGACCACTGTGCAACCGCTGAAGAACTTTGGGGTTAGAGCAGGTTTTGCTTTCCCCGGGACCCAGGACAGGGAAGGGCCCTCAAAAGCTTGTGATGGGTTTTTCTCAGTCGCATTTTTCTATGCTTTACTCTATTTTTGATGTAATAAAATGCATTGTAGAAAACTATTTGATTAACTGAGTCAAGCCAATGTGTCGAACAACAGAGGACAAGGCCCTGGTGTATCCTGACTTCAAGTTGTCTGGCATTATACTGGATGTTGTACTTTTAAATATCTTTGGCATATCCTGACTGATTGTCTCTCAGATGATGAGGACATGTATGGTCAGTGCCGTATGTTGTATGCACAGGCCAATGTACCGTCTCTGAAGTTTGGCTGCTGTTCTGTTGGAGTGAAAGTGACTTTGTTTAGAGCGTCCTGCACCTCGCTCTACACTGGACACATGTGGGTGAACTATAAAAAAGCCATTTTAGAGAGACTGAAAGTGGCCTACAATGAGGCTTTAAGACTTTTGTTTAAAAAAGCCCATATGGACCAGCGACAGTGAACTGTTTGTGTCTTTAAGAGTCAGTACTGTAAAACTGCAAGCTTTGTTTTAAGACACCTAATGTGTAAATCTATTGTCTGAACAATTTTCTGAAAAGTTTTAGAATGATTGAATGATCTTCAATGATCTTGAATTTTATCGAAACTTGTTTAAGACCACAGTGTTTGATAAATAATAGTTTTGAGTTGAAAATGTCAGTGTATTTGAAAAAATTTTTACCTAAAAAGAGCATTTTAATTATCATTGTGTTATTGGTATAGAGAATGGAGAAAATTTTGTTTTGTTTTGTGACAACAACCAAAATGTGATCATATCCAACTGTGGAGGACCCTGAGTGCCCACATTTAGTAAGAGGTTTTAAAATTAGATTTAAATTTGGTAAATGACTAAAACTGACTATCAGCAACAATTTGTAAAACTAATCAAAATGTAAAAAATATATTAAGGTGTCTACAGTGGCCACACACCTCTGTGAGATACTGTGTCCCACTCATCTTTAAAAGGTTTCCAGCAGACAGTAATGGCTTGTTATAGGTTTAATTGCTTCCAAACTCTTTTAAGTTGCAATGGCGCTGTAATCTAACCCTGATGCCCACATGGGCATGTAGCCAAACCCACTAAACTGCATGCCCCCTGTGTTTGAACAGCAAAAAAGCAAACATGGGAAAGACAAAATGAGCGCCAAATAAATCATTTATTATTGTCATGATTATCTCCAGTGATCTGATTTCTGAGCACAGGTTAAATGTTGACTCATAGTAAGCTCTAATGAGATTGTGTTGGGAGCACTTGTTCTTCTGTCGTTGCGCCGCGTTCCGTTCCGCTCGCTGCTGCGCTCCGTTGCGCTCGCTGTTGCGCAGCGTTCACCTTTCACCCACTTCCACAGCCGCGACACACATGCGTGACACCGGCTCCAGCGGCTGCTCGTGTACACAACGAGGAAGTGACTGTTTACCAGCGAAGGTACGTGTGCCGCCGTGTTCTAATACAAGGGTACTTGTGACAGTCTTTGAGTGAATAACTGAGAGGACGCATCTCTAACTCGCTAACACAAACTCCTGCAGCTAAAGCTAACGTCCCTGCAGCCTGTCCCTCCTCTGCTCTCTCTGCTGATGGGACGGGTACAGTGGATGTCCCTGTACTCGAGGGTTGCACTGCAGTGTGGAGTGTGGAGACAAAATGATATATTTCCCTCTTTGTTTACATCAGCTTCTTTGTGCATTTGGGTTAAATCTGTCTGTGATCTTCATGTGGGCTTTTCATTGTCCAATAATGAGTTAAGAATAGTTTTACTTTAATAGATGTAACGTAGAACCACAAGAACAGCCTGGTGTTTATTACTTCCTATTACTCATTATTAATTCGTACTTCTGCATTTGTGTAACCACATATAGACACTTTGTGGGCAGAAGATGACAGAACAGACAATAAAAGTCACACTGACTGATGTGGTGACAGATCTGATAAGACTGACAACTTCATAGCCTTGATGTGGCACTTACATTGACACACTTTGGCTCTAATCCAGCCATCATCTATTTGGGTGAAAGGCCATTTCATACTTATGTAAGTCCACTGTAACCCATGTGGAAAAGCACTGTTTTACCCTTTGAATGTCTGGGTGCATCTTGAGCTCACAGTGTGCTCTGCAAAGAGGAAAACTAAAATGTAAGTCCACCTACATTTTCTTTATTAAATATATGAAGTAGTAGCAAGGCCTTATTGACACTACTGTGAGCATTTGTTGCGTTTTTGACAATTCCTCTTTCAAAGCTGAAGCTAATTTAATTTAAAATGAGTTTTGGGGACTTGTAATAAAGTTAAAAAAACGCCCAGGCAGAATCCATATAAAAGTTGTATTAAATTTTTCTTAATTTTTGTGTAATTTTTAACATTTGTTCTTTTGGAGAACAAACAGACTCTCATTCATCCCAGAATGTTTGATTTGACTGTAACTAAGATTGCCTTCCAGTCCAGCAGTTTGATAGTTTTCTTTTATTACATCGTAGATAAAAAGGAATAAGTTAACAAAAAGTACAGCGTCCTGCTTAAGCACGAACAAAGACTTATTTCATAATGAGTTCATTAAGAGTTGTTCAGTCTGAGTATGTAAGTAAGGGATTAGGAGTTAGAGTATTCATTAAGTAGTTACTGTTGTTCATTATGACTCAAGTCTTTGTGTTTTATTAAGGTTATTAAAAGTGTAGTTATTACAAAGTATTACAGAAAATATGATTAAATATTAGGATTCATTAACCCTCTGTTCACCCTCAGGATCTTATGTGTCCTTTAGCCTTTTCATGTTGGTGCCATTTTGATGTGTTTAATAGATATTAGTCAAGTTGGTTTCTAATCAGTTTGAAGAGTTTTGAAGACCTTTTGGCCTCCTCTGTTTTGTGAAATAGTCTCTCATGGCTGAGCTTCAAAAACATACACGTTTATGCTTTTTATGGGAAAGCTTCTTTAATCAGCCAAGTATTTGAGATTTTCCAGTAGCTTCACCTTATTCTGCCCCGCCCACTTTTGCCTCTTTTTATGTCTATGATCTGCACTCTTGTAGTAAAGGGACTTGACGAGAACACCGTTGGTGCAAATGGTGATGAAGGGAAAGGTCTCGCTAAAACATTATAAAAAGTATATTGATTTTTCTAAAATGTTTAATGAACACGTGCAACAAGTCAGCAACGCACCGATTTCCTGGGCGGCCTGAAAACGGCTTTTTAGTCCGTGTAGAACTTATTTTCTGTTGAGCTCACCTGCCCCATGTAAACTACAACGGAAAAAAGATGGCGCCGCCCACAAGAACTTCCGAAATAAGGTGAATACAGTGCAGTTTTGTTTTTTTAATTTCTAATAAAGCTTTAAATACAGTACACATATTTGGTATGTATATGTCAAGCACTAGTCCCCTGAAAATCCAATTTTAAAATAGAAAATGTTATCTTGACTATACAAACTCTACAATATTTGCCAAAGAGCTTTTACTGCAAAGACAGCAGTATTAAAACACAATTAGTTTTTTATAAATAACTTTATTTGCACTTTGTTTGTAAATATTAACAATCTAAAACAATAGAACATATTCCAACCTGTAGTTGGTTCAGAGGTATTTAAAAAATGTCAACATACAATAGAAAGAATCCTATATGTTTCCATCCAACACGGAGTGCTTTAGGCACTCGGCGGCTCACAGTCATAAAGAGACTTGTGGACCACTTTGAGCACACTTGTAGACCGCATCTAGAAGAAACCCAAAACTTGTGCATCTCTATTTATTGGTGTGAATAACAATAATTTGGCCAGTAGGCTCAAAGACAATGACATTATTAAATCATATTTTTTTAAACCTTTATTTAAAGCAACTGTATGTAACTTACTGGAGGTGTAAAGTACTTCAGAACATTCTCCATGAAGATAGATATGTTTTATGCCATACTGTGAAATATTATAGCGAAAGGAATCTCCATGGAAACAAGCAGGTGGAGGTTCCTCCAGGCCAAGTACAAGTCAGGTTTGTGGAGGTGTAAGCCCCTTCACAGTAAAGACATAATTTTTGGAAAATTTTCAGGACAATAACAATATCCACAACGGAAAAAAATGCTTTTTTTCATTCATTCATTCATTCATTTTCTCCCGCTTGTTCCCGTTAGGGGTCACGGGTGACTGGAGCCTATCCCAGTGACTTTGGGCCTTAGGCGGGGTACACTCTGGACATTGGCCAACTCATCACAGGATTAACACAGACACATGGACAACCATTCACTCTCACATTCATTCACTCGGGGGAATTTGTGTTTGGACAGTGGGAGGAAGCCAGAGAACCCAGAGAGAACCCACGGTAACACAGGGAGGACATGCAGACTCCACCCAGAGAGATCTCTCTGGTAACATACTGGAGCTTTCAGCAGGAAGTCCCATTGACATTCAGAGTCTCTTTTGCAAGAGAGACAGGGCAGCAGCAACACACATCAAATGTCAGAAAAGAAGGAACAATTTCAGATTTTATTTTCACCATTACTTCGCAAATATTCTCTAACTAGAAGCCTTCAGTGCATCAGTCACCATATTTTAACCTTTTATTTGGCTGATAATGCGTTCAAAAGTCTCGGTGCACTATGCAAATGATTGTTTGACTAGTTGACCACTAAAATAATTGTCGTTCCATTGCTGTCCATTTGTTTTCACAGCCCCCAGCACTGAACAATGTGGATGAGCAGATGCACTCGTGTTGTCCTGCCCGCCCTACGGAGGAGCTGCTCGGCCCTGGCTGCCCCGGCTGTGAGGGGCTGTGGTGGACCCCCTCAGCTCTCCCTGTCCTCTCGTCAGCAGCAGAGGCGCGCACAGCACACTCTGGGCTCGCCTTCTCTCTCCAAGCTGGGCCCGAGTGTGCGCTACGTTGGGGCCCTGCACGCAGAGCGCCTCCTGCAGGTGGAGTGGGAGGACGGCGGACATAGCCTCTACCCTTTCACGTGGCTTCGAGACAACTGCCAGTGCCCCGCCTGCACGCTCCAGTCAGCCCAGGCCCGCAAACTGCTGATGGGGGACTTGGACGTGAACATCGGGCTGGACTCTGTGGAGCTCACCACTGACAGCAAGGTACGCCCTGGGTTTAGACTCGGGGGAATCAGGGTGTCACCATCATGAAGCTGTGTCATATATATAAGAAAATGTATATATTTTTTAAGTATGCCGATAACAGTATTCAGACGATATTATGTCAATCCAACAGAAATATTAAAGGTCCCATATTCTGCTATTTTGCCCTTTACACAGTCTATTCTAAGGGCTTTGTTGATAAAATTTTGCATTGTGCAATATCCATAACATAACAGTTTCCAAAAAACACCCATTTCTTGGACTGGCCCCCCTCCTTGTAAAAGCAAACGGCTCACTCTGAGATCTGACCCCCCCGAACAGAGAGCAGTCTGCCTCCCCCTCCCAATCCGCGACGAAGCCTAGAGCGGAGATGGTGCATGCGCCGTGTGCTCCGGTAAACAGCGATACACAAACACGGGAATAAACATTTTATCCGTCCTGACGGTGCGTCGTGCTGAGTCCTACGTCCTGGATCTGACCTGGAGTTTGACGTGCTCCAGGGCCTCAACGACGGACATTGCCGTTTGGTAAATAACAAGCTAACTCTTCTATCTGTCGTATCCATCGTGTAATTACTGTGTAGCATTAGCATTAGCTGTTTTTATTCTGCGGCTGTGCGCTTCCCGGAGGCGTGGCTTGAGCGCCGCGTCATCCGTGGGAAGCCACGTCATCTTAGTGAGGAGCCCCCGTCTGCTGCTCAGCCGAGGGGGACGGAAAAGACAGTTCTCTAGCGAAAGCATTCGGGAATCAATCAAAAAACCACTTTGGGCACACATACGAGGCCCAAATAGCACTGTAGGAAGGTTAAAACCTCTGAAAAGTCGATTTTGCATGTTATGGGACCTTTAAATACGTTAAAACATTGCTTGTCATGAGGGCCTATTTTTCCTAAAACACAATCTGACTAAAATGAGCTTCAATTCAAGCTGTTTCTGAACACTTTGGGGCACAAACTATTGTCTGGACTCTTTGTGAAGCTGTGACTCTGTAGTGTTTACCTCTGATGTCTGATTTACTCTTAATTATAAATGGATATATGCTCTGCACAGTGATTTTAAATTCTGCCTAGATTTTCTTTGGTAAATGTAAAGAGGAGTAAAGCTGCTGTGTGGATGGTCTGTTTGACACTGGTTTGGGCATTTGTTGGGTTTTGACAATTCCTCCTTCAAAGCTGAAGCAAATGCCACTAAAAATTTTTTTTAGGGACTTAATGAAGTGAAATGAAAGTAAAAAAAATGAAGTAAAAAAAAAAAAAAAAAAAGTCAAGACGAAATCCATATAAAAGTCCCATTCTTTTAATTTTTTATTATTTTATTTGTGGGTTCGGAGAACAACTGAATCATAGAATGGTTGAATTGCCTGGAAATAAATGAGTTACAGGTTTTATTTTTATGTTTATTGCCCAGCAGCTTTTATGTGATGATTAAAAAAAAAAGGAATAAATGAAGAAAAAGCCCGCCCACCGGCCCATCTTGTATTAGTTGAGGTTTAATTGTGAAAAGCCTGTATAATTAACCACAAAAGTTCAAAAATATCACTTTATACACTTATTTGAAAGTATACAACACAACATATCACATAATGAAAGACTGATTACACTCAGTCACCCTTTGTTCTGATTGAATAATAATGCATGAGGTTAAAGGTGCACTGCATAAAACATTTCTGCTGGAGGGTATGCTTGTCTCCATGGAGATGTTAAATGTCAAATATAGATATTATTAACATCAAGTTTATTGTTTATTGTATGAAATGCTACAAAAAGAGCTGAATGACAATGAAAATTAAAAGTTATGTGATGTTATCTTTCAAATAAGGATATCAAATCATATTTCTGCACTTTTGTGATTCATTTTACAAACATATCACATTTATTTGATAATTAAACCTCAACTAATACATGCAAATACATGTTTAATTACATTTCTGTTGGATTGACATCTGAATATCTTTACCAAAATACTATGTCCAGATATTGATTTTCCTCAATATCGACCACCGAATTTAAACCAAAGTAAAATCTGTTTTGCCCCAGTTCAAATACAGTGTAAAAGCTGCTCATAAAAAAGACCGCTGTGTGCTGTCTGTTTGCATGCTAATGTTTGTTAGTTTTGCCATGATGGCAAAACTCACTCAGTCCTTTGAAAGTTGTGAGAAGAGTAAATAAACTCATCACAATGAATAATTAGGACGTTTGGAAAACGTGAGCAAGGTAAGGTTAAGTTTGAACTGAGTTTGAAAGTTTGAAAGAGTTTCAAATGAACAAATTCTGTTTTTAAGACAATCATGTAGAGCACCTTTAATGATTTGGTAAATATTTGATTTTGATTTCTTTTAGACGGACAACTTTGTTATGTATTTACTGTGACAGGCTTGGGCTGCTAGCTGTGAGCCAACTTTTGAACTGTCACCGGTCTTAATATATCTACGTAACTGAAGACAAGATGAATGTAGCTAAAGTAATGTTTGTACTTTGTCTAGAATGTTCCACAGTATGCCATTAAAGCATTCATTTCCTTGGAGGAAATCAGGTCACCAGGCCATGTTAGAGGTCAGAATGTGTAGAGGTGAGAAATTATGTTGTCAATGGAATGTTGTATGTGATTAAGATTGATTGTTGGTGTGAAACATTTCAGGCAAAGCAGAAATAGCTACCGGAGACAATAAGCTTCTCAATATGATACATTTTCAGTGTTTCACATTAAAAGAAGACTGTCCCCTATAGTCTAAAAATAACCTAGATTACACATTGGCATTAAAAAAATCATACTTTGCTGCTTCTAGAATTGTTTTAAACATGCTACTGTTCCAAAAAGCCTGCTTGAATATGAAATATGGGCAAAAATGATTAATATAAAGAATATTTCTGGTAGAGTCTGAACTCTGAACTACATATGAGGAAAACACTGCTTCTTCTCCAGTTTTTATGCAGCATGTCAGGCCCTTCTTTGGAGTACCTAGCTGGAGGATGAGCCTACAGCTGATGTATCAGGTTGATGGAGAAAGCAGAACACCAGTGTGACTGAATTTGTTGAGCTCGCTCCACGGTCCAGACTGTTCCCAGACTCAACGTTCATTCATAAACTCTATGTAGGTTTTACTATCACCCAAGGTGACTGTTTAAATGTCCAATAAACTTCATAGGCTTCCCCAACCTACTCCTGCACCACTTAGACCGGCTTTTACAATCCACGGGATGGTAGTAACTGGCACTTCAGTGTGCTCAGATTTCATTTGACTGGGTAGGAACATGTCTGAATTAAAGTCTATTCAGATGTATGTGAACGTCTGCCACACAGTCTGAGATGAATGTGTCCAGGCGCAGTATGTGCCGGAGATGGGTGTGTCTGGTGTCACAAGAAAACCTGTTCAAACTGGACTCTGGAACAGTGATTTCAATGTGGGTTAATCCTGTGTAAAGTAAACACTGTATTCTGAAGTAAAAAATAAAATCTAACAACTTAGCTGGTGTGAAAAGTTTGAGAACAACGGGTCTAAAAAGTTGATCACTGATCTGATTTTCATTTCCAAACCAAACATGGTGATCAATGGCACTTGATATAATTATCCGACAAACTGTTTTTAGACCGATTATGGAAATATAGTTTGATAATTATAGTTGATCCTTATTTTAAAGTATTACATTTTAATGCTCAATTCAAGCAGGAACAAGCCTTCCCACAGGGCAAAAAAATTGAGACCCTCTTATCCAGTATAATCATTACTGAAGCCCCATTTTCACGATTAATTTCTCTCTTTTTATTTTGCGCGTTTGTGTTAATGCACGAGGGGATTCAAGATTGAGAATAGCAGTGTAGGGTTTGTATTAGAATTAACTAACTCAACTAGAAAATGTGTGTAAATGAGTTGTTCTGTCTTGAAAATGACAACAGAACATGGTAAATGGGCTCCAGTGAAATTGAATAACTGGTATCTATCCAACTAAAATCCAAATACATTGTTGTACTGTGTAAATGTTCTAAATCACATGCCTCTTGTCAGGTGTCGGTGGTGTGGCAGGACCAGCACTCCAGCGTGTTTGACTGCGACTGGCTGAAGAGGCGCTGTTTCTCTGCTGCCGCCAGACGAGCTGTGCAGGAGGAGTTCTTCCTCAACGGTCAGTGTCCCGTCTCTGAGCTGTACGCCACAACTGCACTTACTCTTTCATCTCAGTTGTTCTGTACATTCAGCGCTCCATTTGACTTCACTGTCCAGCCAACCAACTTCAGTGCTTTCAGCCACATTTCACGTCTCAACTCGAGGCTTTAAAATCAAGGCTGTATCTTGTGTTCCATACGTGTGCATACTAGGAGTGGACACTTTATCAAATTTTAGATACAATTGTGAATGTTGTTTTGAAGATGTATGCACAATATTAAAATTGTGCATATTGTTTACTGGAAAAAAATCTAAAAAATAGCTGATTAAAAATAAAAATTAAAAAGTAAGGGTATATATTTCTGAATATTTGTGATTAAATTTTACAGACATTTCTCATTTGTCTAATAATTAAACCAAATAAGGATAAGGTTAAGGTTAAGGTACACTTACACTGTCCCCGTAGGGAAATTTGTCCTCTGCATTTGAAATAATTAAACAAATACATTTAACACCTTTCTGTTGGATCGAGATAATCCCAAAACAATATTGGCAAACACATTTTTGTCAACATCGCCTACCCTGTAAGTTATAAACTATAAGCAAAAGCACTGAGGCAAATTAATATACCTGAAACATCTGTAGAATTTATTGTCTAGGTTATTGGCTATGGACGGAATCCAGTCTGAAAAATCCAGTAGAGCTGTAGGTGCACTGTGACCTAACCGACCTCACCATGAGTGCATCCTGCAGTGTGTCTCAGCGCTTCCATAGGAGACCTGAACATTATATCATTACTGAGTAGGGATGGCCTCATAAGGAGTTTTGTAGCCAATACATTATTCAATATTTGTCTTGCTGTGATATTTGCATTTTCTAAGGTATCGGCTGTCGGTCTTATATCTTAAGCAGAGACAGATGTTTTGTTTGAGCAAACTAGCTACCTAAAGAATATGCATGAAGTTTTATTGGAACACTTAAAGCAGAACGTCCTTTTTCCCCTTCCTTTTTATTGAGATATGGAAGTACAGTAACATACAAAAACATTTTATGTTGCCAAATATAAAACAAGAGAGCCAAGGTTTCTTTGTGTCGGTGTCAGGAAATATTGCCGCTGGTTTTCCGTGCAGAGACAGCAGGGGGAGCCGGCAGGGGCTTCAAACGCTACCATACCACCACACGGACTTCCAAAGACGTTTAGTAAGGTAAAAATGTTACCTAGTTCTGCTTTAAGTGTGAAGAGGGAGATGCATAAAGCTTTCTAATGCAGTTTGGTGTAAAACACGGCTGTGGATGAGTTTGTAGTAAATTCAGATCCTATTTTGGGCCAATATGTAGAACCTATTGTGATAATTTCCCCCAAAATATATTGGCAGCCCTTATCGGCCATCCATATCTCTGGATTGTAAACAGTCGGCAACATTAAGGAGCTCTAAGAAATGGGGGATATGAAGAGGCAATGTTGTGGATGGCTTTGAATATGAGGAGCAGGACTTTGTGTTGAAGGAGCTGTGGGACGAGGAGCCAACAGAGATGTTGTAGGACGGGGGTTATGGGGATGGAGAGGGTGCGCGTGATGAGGCAGGCAGCAGAGGTTTTAACCAGTTCTAGTTTTTAACCAAGGTTATAGAGATAGAGCAATGGGTGGGAGTGTGGAGTTGGCCTGCTTGAGCAATAGAGCTGTGCGTGATCCTCGTAGATGTGGAGGTGGATGTGGTGTTTCCGGAGTGTGTGACCAAGGGGGAGGAGACACCAGGGGACCAAGTACAGAACCATGAGGAAGACCTGTGGTGATGGAGACTGGACGAGACGGAAAATATTTAAGATGACTGAACTGAGTGTGAGACCTGAGAAAGATAGGAGTGAAACCAGATGAGGGGAGTGCCAGTGATACTGATGGAAGAGAGTCTGTTCAGAAGGATGGAATGAAAGATGGTGGTGAAGGCTGCACTCAGAGCAAGCAGGAGGATGGGTATTGAACAGCATTCAGCAGACAGAAGGTTGTTTGGGATTTTAAAATTCACCAAATGATGATAATTTGTTGTACTACTTAAGCTTGATAATTTTATTTCCATTTGCCCCCAGAAAAGATAAATTTGATCTGAAATCTGAATGACAGTTTTTATTGCTGAGGAAATTAATACATTTTTTTATGGAACGCTTTTCCCTGAATTTAGTTTTTTCACTGTAAGTGTGAGTAATAGTGCTACAGGCTGAATGGCTGGAGTATACTTGGATGAAGCAATGTTTCTTTTTTCACAACACACTTTTAATGACACAATGTTTACAATCTTGTATTTCAAAATTACTTTTTACTAGACTGACAGTTGACTAATTTAGAATTTTAAATCCTTTGTTAATGAGTTCAAAGGTCTACACGTTGCAAGAGTATTTTAATTTTACAGGATATTACAAGCTGTCCTTGATGTCAAAATTCCATTTAGAAGTCTTAAAAAATCAATCATATTCTTCTTCCCTAACCGTTCCTGGGAAAAGCGGTGATATAATCTTTTCTTTCCACACATTTGTCATGATCACATCGCTGCAGTTAAAGTGGAGCGCAGTGATTTTCCAGTACATTAACAATAGTCCCGGCTGCTTTATGGTGTGCCAGACAGCAGAAGGTCGGTTTAGAACAAGGTAAGGCTCTCTGGAGGGAGGGGAGGGGGTGAAGGGGGCTGACGAGGTCCTGCAGGAGCCACGGGGCTGTGTGGCTCGGCTCTCATTAACAGAGCAGTGCCAGGGCTGTGTGCCGGAGCCGGGGAGAGCGAGGGAGGAGAGAGGGGATGGAAAGTATGGAATATGACTGCACTGTGTTCCAGCTCCAGGAAGAGGAAACAAGATATGGAAAACCATTTATATCTACTGACTTCAGACAGGCTTCCTTTTTCTAATTCCAAGTTTACTTTAGTCTTGTCATTAATGCACACATTTTCATTTTGGGTATTTGGTTGTAATATTTTAACATTTATAATTAAGTTCACACTTTTATTTGATTTTTAATTTTAAAGGACACATGATGCTTTTTCAGGTACTTAGTATTGCACTATAACATAAGTAGATTATTATTTTATACTTTATTCATTATAAACTGCAGGATTGTTATACTGATAAGCCTGCATTTCACCGTGACGCCATTTACTTTTGAAAATTGGTTACGTGACATTTAAAAATCATATTTTTTACAAATGATTACAACTTAATACATGGAAGTGGGCAGGAAGGAATTGAGTGAAAACAGAACTTTTCTCAGCACACAGCCTCAGTTCCAGGACAATACAAGATTACTCAAATAGGAATACATACTAACAATGAGGAAACACAGATCCAAGAAGATTAAAGCTCATTAAAGTTGATTTTGCATAATATGTCCATCACAGTATAGAATACTTGTTTGGAGCTGGAGGTCCAAGTTCTCAGGTAGAATTTAGAGCCAAGCTGTAAAAATACTTTGACTTGACTTGGTTTGCAGTTAAAGGGAAAATATGCATTTTCATATTGTTATTAGCCTTTAAACTCTTGAGCTCTTGAGTGCCTTTTAATTTGCGATCTCATGTTTTGAAACAAAAAAGTTGTCATCAGCCACTATGAGATTACTGCACTGCATCCAGCCAACAGATAGCAGCAACACTATATTCACAATCTAGTGAAGTTAGCGCTGAAAAGACGTTATGATGCGGATTTGCAGCAGCAGTTATCGTGTTTAGAGGCAGAAATGCTCAGAACGAGTTTAGCGATGACTTAAGGACTAAAAACAGCGGAACATTCTCTGATAAGACGTATGAAGTCTGAAAATACGTCAGAGAACCCCACAAGTTCGGAAAGATGTGCGTTCGACATCTGGAGGGGGGGTCAGTCTAAGCAGGGACTCCCAGCTTAGCTTTACCCATGATTGCAAAACTTGATCTGAGCTCAGAGACTTGTGAAAATCACTTATGAACTCATCGCAATGAACATTTATGCTGGGACTGCAAGTAAACGACACATGTGACTGCTGTAAAGACATTAAAACAAAGTAGCTCAGTTTTTCACGTTTCAAAGCCGTAAAAATGAGGTACAGCCCCTTTAATCAGCACAAGATGATACAAACACACACATGTATACAAAATAAGACCCTATAGAAGCCCATGTACCTCTGTTTGAGTGCACTGTAGCTTCCACCATGTTAGCTCAGTGAAGCGCAGTGTAGTTTGTCTGCACCTTGGTTTTACAGGTCCACCTCTGCTTGTTAAAGTGTGCAGATCAGTGAGGAGTGGTGAGCACGAGGATGTCTTGAGGGCAGGAGGATAACTGCAGCACTGGGAATATTAGACATTCCCATGAAAAATGTCTCTATTACTCGCAGCATGGTTTGGAGTTGTATATCACTATCTAAAGCAGTGTTTCTGTGGTGCATGTCACAATGGTACGCAAGCTCCTTCTGCTGGTACATGGCACATTTTATCCACATTTTGTCCTCGTTTGGGTACATTCTTGGCTATGTACACTTTAGCAATAGTACCAGCTCTAAGATTGTCCTAATATGGTCCTGTGATTGACCTGGTTTAGAATACACTGAAAGCCAAAACCTTTTCAAGTGGTCTCTAGTGTGAACAGTTTTAGTATCTTCTAAAGATTCTAAAAAGTTCAATTTATTAAATGAAATATAGCCTTTTTTTAAACACAATTTGTCCACTTGTGGAACTGGATGAAATGTATACGTACATATATTGACTATTTTTCCCTTGTACCCAGCCTTACTCAGGTTTACTTTTCAGCTTTTGGGTTTTTCCACTATATTGACCCTTTGCACCTACGTCACACGATCACGTGGGTGCACCATAATGGACGGCAAGAGTATGCGAGCGCAGAATTACGGGGAGCGCAAAAGTAACAAACTCACAGTGATTGCAATTATTTTTGTCACTTAAGCGATGGCTACTTCTAACTCATGTTCAGTTCAGTTGTCGGTGGAAGCAGGACATCTTTTACGCGCTCACAAAGCGCGGTATTTTGAGAAAGTGAAGATCGCTAGCTTAGAAACGGACCCTTACCTGTTTCCTCCTGCCATGCTCACCGATTTAATCAAAACGTCAATATCATTCATTTTCTACCGCTTGTTCCCGTTAGGGGTCGCGGGTGACTGGAGCCTATCCCAGTGACTTTGGGCATTAGGCGGGGTACACCCTGGACAGTGGCCAACCGTGGGTTCTCTCCGGGTTCTCCCACCGTCCAAAGACATGACTGTGTAGGTTAATTGACAACTCTAAATTGCCCCTAGTGAATGAATGTGAGAGTGAATGGTTGTCTGTCCATGTCTCTGTCTCTCTGTGTCAATATCATCATAATCATAATATTTTATTCACAAATAATAATTCTGTGGATGTAATATGTATTATCCATTTTGCAGGCTTGAGTCTATATACATACATACATACATACAAGTTAATTTCTTAACTTCAGGTATACGATAAAAGGCTACATTGGGCTTACGGCTTTGCCTGTTAGTGCAGCCAACCGCACAACAGGATATCACCATTTTACGTGTAAAATTGATCAATGTTAGCTTACTAATAGTTAGGTTTACGGCAAATTTCGATCATTTTACCTCGCACAAACAGCGCTTCCGCCGTCCGTCATGGCAAAGTGGGCGTTCCGTGACGTCACATGCAAAGGGTCAATACTATTATTTTTTAGAACGTGCGTTGGCCTGCTAGCCACAACAGTAAATAATATGGAATGACAATGCTGTAGCGTGGTGACACGTCATTTGAAGCACCACTCTGTACTGTACAATGTTACACTTTTTTTTTTTATTTTTTTTTTTAACAGTCTTCTGACACCTACCATTAGCAGTGTTAGCTTGACTTCATAATCTTATAGTAGCTTGTAGCTGCTCTTCTTTGGCTAGGCACTGCTGAATTCCAAAATTGCCGAAAATGCTACAGAGTAAGCCACTGTTTTTTATATATATATAAATGTTAAATATATGTTAAAACTAAATTTCCTTTAAATATGCAAATGATCAGGCAATGTGTACAAGATGCTGTGTGTTTTAGAGACCGCAGCACCGAAGAAGAGGCAGAACTCTGGACTGAAGAGGATTGAGATGGTTTGCATAATGTCAGCGGATGGATTCTGAACAAGAAATATCTAAATGAAGTGTGCATGTTGTGGCCTTGCAATTTGCTGAAGTCAGTTTGAATTTGAGAGCTGCATTCACCATATGGAAAAGTCATTTAGAACGGGCCAGGAGTGGTGCATGTTCTGCCTAACACTAGACCTCAGTGAAGTCACTGTTTCCTCCACAGTGGAGGCCCCTGGACCTGCAGCATTTGGTTCCAATATGTTTTTGCCTGTTAGTGGGCTTTAGTATGGCTGTCAGGTCTAATCATTTGTCTTGGTACATTAATTGTTGTAATAAATGATGGAATATTGGTGTAAAGTGCTTTTGAGGGTGTAGATGTTACATTTAAGTAGCCATTAAGTCATGAGCAGAAGCTGTTCATATTATATTCTTTCCTAATTTCACTGACTTTAAAGGTGCACTATGGAACTTTTCTGCTTCCAATCCTCAAATGAATGCATGTTTTTGAAGTTTTCTTTTTCACCACGAACAGTTTTGGTTGGATAAGTGCAAGATAGAGTTTGAGTTCAATGCTATACATTCTTGGCCTGAGACAAGCAAGTGGTGGACCCCTCCTCGAAAAGTTACTTAATGCACCATTAATGATAACTGGTTTATCATCAGAAAAGTTTCCAGATTTAGAATTTTGCAGCTTTTCATAATAAAATAGTCATGATATATTTATCAAATCAACCAATTTGGCACAATTCACTTTTGCCAGCGCCATCATGTTCCTTTTTGTTGATTAACTGACACATAGAAAATGTCTGTTGGCAACCATTGTTTTTTCGTCGAATTCAGCCCAAGATAACTGATATATTGACCACTAGACTATCATTAGTCTTTCTCTATGGTCTGCAAACACTTGTCCTTGTTGCCCTTAAATTCAATCCCGACACGTGTTATCAGTCTTATCTTAATTGTCATTAGTGATGTTACACCTTTATCTCCCGTCGTTTATCTCCCTGCCTGTTGTTAATCCTGGTTCACTGATAATAGCCGCGGCCTCATTGCTTCTGCGTCTGGTGTTGGCAGCACTCTGTGTACCTCTCCGTCACAGCTCACTTATGATGCATAATATGACAACGTGTTTACTCTGTGTGTCTGATAAGGCTGTCACTCATTCACCTGGTCCCGCCCTGCGTTTGAACTATGGCACAGATCCAGCCTCCAGCGTCTCACTGCCTCATTTGTTTTGTTACGTGTGTTTGGATGTTAGGGCTGTACAATTAATCAAAATGAAATTGAAATCACAGTAAGAATGGACACAAATGGCAAATCGCAAAAGCTACAATTTTTGAAGTACAATCATTTCAACAATAACAAACAATAACATTTTTATTCTGCATAAAGCCTGCTAACCCTGCAGTTTAGATTTGAACATGTTCTGAAAGAAATGCAACTAAAAGTGACAAAAATGTGACTGAAAGCAACAAAAACTACTAACTAAAAACAATACAAGCGTGACTAAAAGCGATACAAGCGCAACTACAAGTGACAAAAATGCAACTAAAAACAACTAAAACGCAACTACACATGACAAACATGTGACAAAGTTACAAAATATAACTGCTCAACACATTAAGAACCCTTAACTTGCGTAAACGCACTTCAGGTGGATTTTATTTTATATACATAAACTTTAAAGCGAATTTTGAAAGGTGGAAACGCATTTGGTTGAATAATAAATGATTTTTTTTAAAAAGAAAAAAAAATGGAATAATTTATTAATTAAAGGATTTGATTGAAAATCTGCGACTGTTAGTCCTTTTTTTGAAAAAGCGCATGTGCAGGTTCCCCCTCCCTCCCTCCCCGTTTCTCCTGAGTGAACGCCGACCAAACCTCGTGCACGAGCACGCCCAGCAGCACTGCTCCATGTGCATTTGTTTACAAGACAATTGGTGTCGCTTTCTCACGACAACCTCCGCGAAGAAGATTTAAAACTTTCAAAATGTATAAAAACATAAAAAAAGAGTCAGATAAACAGTTACCTGTCCAGCAGAAACTTTGCAACGGAGGCATCAGTTGGAAGCCTGTTTTGCGCTTTCAATGCTCGCCAGCACGTAAATGATTCCCCCAGAATAACACACGTTTTGTTTCTTTCCTCTGCAGACTTTCGTCTCTTCTGTGAATGCTCGAAAACAGTCTTTCTCTTTCGTCCCTCAGCCATTTCGGTACTTCGCGGATGAAAGTTTAGACTTACAATGACGGAACTCGCCGCTAACCTCCTGCTACATAAACACACTAGCATATCAACCACGCATGCGCGGCCAGGAGCGAAGCGTTTCTGACGAGCCTGCGGGCGTGCACTAGCACGCACAGAATGATTGACACCTGAGCGGACCAGTTATTTGTGCTACCCACGAGGAAATGAGATTCTGATTTGTTGCCCGAAATCCTACATTCAACCTTTAAAGATTGCTACATGGTTAAGTTGGGTAAGGTTATGGTTGGGTTTGGGTTAGGGATAGGGGTTGATTGTTGAACATTAAACCAAACTGGATGTGGAGCTAGTGGAGCTCCACTCATCATGGCGCTGCCCTTCAGCTGAAGCCAAACCCATCTCCATCAGGCTGGTTGTTTTCCTCCAATCCTCCAGAAAAGAGCTAAACAAACATCGCTACTCTGCACAAGGCTTGAAGCTCAGGCTACAAACGATGTGGCCGACTAATAACTCGCCTTTCATCGTTAGTTGTTTCAACTGCAGCATAACATTTTGGCAACAAGAGGCAGCAGGCTTTTGTTTGGTGGTAAACGTGTCTTATTGCATCATTAAAGGAAAAATATTAGGATTTTTTTCATGTTGCATGCTCTTGAGTACCTTCAATTTGCCATCTGATGTTTTGAAACAAAAAAAAGTTTATTATGGATTAAATGAAAGGATTTTTAACATTACAAAAAGAATGCAGCTAAAGGACACCGAAAGTGCGTCACTTGCACAGTCAAACCAAGCAGACTGTGCACAGTGCGCCCTCTGCAGGATTAGCAGAGTCACGACACAGAGCAGATGGGGCTCCCGTAAACCGATAACCAACACCCAGATATGTGCTTGAGCGCTTAAATGGAAACTGAACTAATTTAGCCGTTATCATTTGTTTTATATAAGCAAATTTAGATAATGTGTGCATTTTGAAGGGCGCACTTACTAAGGCTAACGCTGGACTATACTCTGAAGTAGTGCTGAGTGCTTGTTGGCCAGTGTCTGTTACCTGTGTGCTTGTTGGTGGTTTATTAAATGTCCCCTGCCTCGAGGGCACTGGAGACAAACCTCAGTACGCGTCTAAGTGAGTTATGGCAGAATCAGATCTAATATCCGGTAATGGCCCTGATAACCAGACTGAGAGGGACTTCACCGCAGTCTGAAAGTGACAGCTGTAACACTAAACTGCTGTCCAGAGCTCAGCAGCAGCACTAATGGAGAGGAAACACAACTACTGTTTGACCTCTTATCCTAATCAAACTAGAATACAGATGGGTGATGTAACCAAGTCTTTTGAGGCATTATTCATTTCCTCAATGCTTGGTGGTGGTAGCCGTGTAGCCATAGCTGCCCTGGGGTACACTGACAGAGACTGACCAGTAAGGACATATGTTTTCTAGGTTTTTCAGTGCAATAAAAACAACAACAACAAAAAAACAAATTGCAAGCCCTTATTATGCAAATTGTATTTGTTTTTGTTTTCCAGTGAATCTCAGGGATAGTATTGTGTCTCAGGCCTCTTTGGGTCAGTGAAATCAATCTCAGACAACTGTGCCAATTAGTTTGCCAGGTAAGTCCAAAGGAAAAACTACTTAAGAAGGACGTTCCATTTTCAATCAACATGGGAAAGAAAAAGGATCTCTTTAGTGCCGAAACGCATGAAATAGTTGAATGCCTTGGAGAAGTTATGAAAACCTTAGATATTTCACAAAAACGTAAGCGTGATCATCATACTGTTAAGAGATGTGTAGCTGATTCAAAGCACACACAGACTGGTGCAGATAAAGGCACAATGAGGAAGGTTTCTACCAGACAAATACATGGGATTAAGAGAGCAGCTGCTAAAATGCCATTACAAACAGGTATTTGAAGCTGCTGGTGCCTCTGGAGTCCCACCAACATCAAGGTGTAGATCCTCCAGAGGCTGCAGTTCTGCATTAACCTTCTATTGGGCCGCCCTTAACCAACACTCACAAGCAGAAACGGCCCAGTGGCCCAGAAATCCATGAAGTCTGTGGATGAACAGTGGATTTTAAGTTTTTTATTTTTGAAAAAAATAAAAATACTGTTATCATTGGGAGGTTTGTTCAATAACATTCCAATTGTACTCTAAAGGTTGATGACTTGAAAACTGGGATTTATTGTTCATTGTTCATCAATGATGAACATGTCGTGTCTAACAGGGCATCAGGCAGGACTACTTCAGGATTTTTCTGAGGTAATCATTCACTGTTGACTTTATTTCAGCTGTCAACTCTATGTGGTCTTCTGCCTTTAGCAGATTGTTTTAAGCAGGTACCACACTCACATAGTCTCCCCCAGAGAGTGCATCTGTGAAGTCACGGAATCCAAGGGCCTTCAGTGAGTCCGCCACCAAACCTGTGGGCCTCAGATATCGCCTTTTCCTGTTGAGACTTCTCTCAAACAGCGCTAATTTGGACCACATCTTGTGATTTGTAATCAATTTCTTCTGAGGAGAATTCAGGTGTGAAGCATGAGGTCTCTTTTTTTTTCCGAAGGAAAAAGGTGTGACCTCTTTCTTGTACACAGAGGCTACTCGTTCAATCAGTGAATTTTTGGCTATTTTTTCTAAAAAAAATATATAGAGTATAAGTATAATCAATAAAACTAACATACATGTAATCTATTTTTATTCTTAACGAACTGGGCTTACTACATGCAGCTAATTAGCTGCATTTGAAGATTGTATCACCCGTCCCTATGAGGGCGCCTGAAACATCAACTCCTCTGATGTAGTGATTGTGTGCCTTCACTGCTGATGGAACCTGAAACCATCTCCCCTCTGCTCTTACTCTTCTACAAACAGTCTCTCCACTGAATGCTGAATGTGTTGTGGAACACATAACTTCTTGTGAGTCCTTCAACTTGACACAGAGGAGTTTGAGTTTGAGTTTGATCCTCCTCACACTTCCCCTTGGGTCGGTCATTCTTGTCAGTCCTTCACTGTTGTTTTTGAAAAACCCACTCTTATTTGTGTGTATGGTGCCACAGGCTCCAATTTTTTTGGGTAACAAGTCCCTGAAGAAATTAATCCTTGTATAAAAGTAATTCACATAAAGATCGTAGAGAAGGTTTCAGGGGTTGTCATCTGGACGCTGGTTGAAAGATCGAGACGTTTCGACTTCTATCCAAAACTCATTGTCAATTGTCATTGTCGACTGACAATGACTTTTGGATAGAAGTCGAAACGTCTCGATCTTTCAAACAGCGTCCAGATGACAACCCCTGAAACCTTTTCTACGATGAAACACGCCTGGACGATTGAGGGATTACATCGACGAGTCACATAAAGATAACAGTTCTAGAATACTGCTAACAAGGAGAAACATTACTGAGTTATAACATTGTCCTTTCCCTGTAGTGGAGGCTTTGCCCTCATAAACAAAGACATTCCCAGTGTTGCTGAGTGTGCTCAAACAAAAAAGTTTGTATCCCCACTTGTGAGCTTGTTTCTCATGAACTGTTTTAGTCCATTTTTGGCTTTCGATGCTATCATTCTTTTGTCAGTTGAGATGTGTTGGTCAGGATGAAGATTTTCTCTGAAAGCCTGGTGTTTAGTGCACCTGAGAAGATTTTAAAGGCCAAGTAGGTAATAGCCAAGTAAGTAATTGCAGAATAAGTAAGTAGCTCGAGAGTTGAAAGAAGAGGAGCATGAGGCTAGAGTTTTAACACGGTAGAAGTTTATTTCCATCAGTACGGGACCCGGGGACATGAACCCTAAAACATTGTGGTCCGGTCCAGTCTGGCTATGCTTTTGTTGTAGGGTGTGATGTACCTCTGATTATACCAAGAGGCCAAGATAACAAGAGCTAAGCCTGCAGTGTCTGACTGGCACCAGGGAGAGATGCTATTTTCCTCTCACAGTCGTGTGTAAGAAGCTGTGCGTCTGCGCCTGGATTGTTGGCAAGAAAGACCAGATCATGTTCAGCATATTATCTTACTCATTTATTGATTTTAAATTTTACCAACATGTTTTCTAAATCTCTGCAAAAATGTAAGTAATGTAGTTTTAAGTTTCTATTCTTAGGTAGAAAACAGGCCCACTTGTGGGAAATGGGTCAAAATCACTAACCATCAATCTAGAGCAATCCTCTTGCTTTACGTCATGACATTGACAAATGTATTGGGTATATTTTGGCCCAGTCTTTACTTGTCTACTTTATACCAGCCTGAGTCAAACTATACCCGGGTTTGTCTGGGTAGGAGTTTATCTGGCCTGCTACACCGGCTATGTTTTGGAGAAATATATTTTTCTGCATTTAATTGATTCTGCTACATTGCTACACAGCCATTTCAGCTCACAGAGAATTGGAAGCATCATTTTAACAGTAATTTGAACATTCACAAAAAACCCAACCTCGCTACAAAATAATAGCAGAATCCAGAACTGTAATTTGGACAAACAAAGCATTGAAAAGGTCTCCATGGATGTGCAGATAATGAGCAGAGAGGTTTGTCTTCTCCTGCAGCTGTCTCTATTGTTTCCTCGTCTATTCAGTGTGTCCTGTCCCTTGTCTACGGTCCACGCCAACTGTGTGACTGCTCCATTGAAGGTGTTCCCTTCTGGCTCTACCTCGCTGCCCGGCAGTGTGTCTACAAGTGTCCTCATGATGGAGACGTGCTTCATGCTGTCAGCTCAGCACAGCCAGCGCTCAGGAGAAAAGACTCCCTCAGAGACATCACTCAAGGTTTCCTGACTCACTGAACTGGCCCACTCGTTCTAAATCTCCATTAGGGCTGTATAGCCTTTGCACAGACCATTTGGGAGAAGAAAAGTTACTATATTTAGCTGAAATATAATACTAAAATTCAAACTCAGCTCTAGGGATGTACGTTTTCAAATACTTGAGAGCCATTTGCGGTCTATATTCAGCTAAGCAATTACGTCAACGATTGCGTTTTTGTCTTCCTCATCCACCACTGTGTGGATAATGCACAGCAGCGGAACAAAACAACACGTCTGAATGAAGGTAGCTGTAATTTAGAATAAACCATGAACCAAGAATCACAGTTTATATCGTGTTTGTTTATGAGATTAAATCATTATTTACTCTGGAGCTGTTAGACTTGTAAAGGTGGCACAATTTTGTATTACAAGCGTATGTAAGAAGTAAGACAAGTGGAACGCGTCAGTCAACCAGTAAAAATATTTTCACTCAGTTAAGCATTTACTGACGGTTAGTTGCTTAATCTGTTAACCATGGACACCACTACTCAATTCCAATACTAAGGAAATAGCTTGATACTCCACAATGTAAATGAACACACTTTCACAATAGAATAGAGTTTTTCACACAACAAAATTGTTTTTTATTATTATCATTTGGTCGTCTAAGTAGTTATGATAAAGATCAACGACCACTCTACTACTACTACTCAATGTTTTTAATGCCAACAGGTGTTAGTATTAAGATAAGAATGTATAATATAAAGTATTAGATTCAATTACACAATTACCTCTACTTTAAATCTAAAAAAGAAATAAGAAGTTTGAGGGAAAAATATTCTGCATTTTTCATATTGTTATTAGTCTTTAAACATAACATAATAACCTTTTCTTATTCATTCTATGACAGGTGTTATGAGCCAGTATGAAATTACACTTACTAAGTGCATCCAGCCAGCAGATAGCGGCAGCGCTACATATACAATTTAGTGAAGTTAGCGTTGAAAAGATGTTATGATGCAGATTTGTTGCAGATGTTATTGTGTTTAGAGGCAGAAATGCTCAGAACGAGTTTAGAGATGATTTAAGGACTTAAAACAGCAGAACATTCTCCCATAAGTGACATAGATGATCCAAAAATCCTGGAAGTTCAGCAGGACGTGTGTCTGACACTCGGAGTGGGGAGCATTTTGTACTAAACTTTCCTCAAAGCAGCGTGAATGCAACTGAATGCTACTCCAGGTATGTTTTAGATGACGGAACATTGTTAGAACATGGTTTAAAGTTCAAAAAAGTCACTGTAGCAGAATATGTGTCCATTAAAGCACTGTGTCTACTTTGCTCCAGGACAAACACATATTCTGTTGGGATTTAGGGTTAATGCTACAAGTAAAAAAAAAAAAAAAAAAAAAATCTTATTTTTGTAAAATCCTAATTTTCAGATAAAAATAAAAAGTACCCGTTTGATGTCCTGTGATGTGAAAAGAAAAATGTTTAGCAGTCGTGAGTTCCAATCCATTTACTGCATGTCATTTCCCAATCTGTGTGCTGTCAGGTCAAATAAAGCCTACGGGACAAAAAATATGCTTTAGGGTGGTAAATTTACATAATTATGATCTAATACTACGGACATATTAGGTCATTTATTATATTTTTGAACATGACAGTTTGTTGTAACAGAAGTCACACACATTACAAGAGTTACACCCAAAATGATGTCAGGCTTGTATAAAAGCCACTCTTACTCTTGTTTTGGAACGGGTTTGTTTCACTTTTTGTATTTTTGACAAAGACGTGTCACGCCGCAGGACACAAAAAGGCTTTTACAACCCCAAAACACCAACTAGAGTGTAAACACGCATGATGAATTCAATATGTTTCATCAGCCTTGTTGGGTAACACAGAAGACAGTTACAAATCATTATGAAAAAGACACCACAGAACAAAAAAATTAGAAAAACAAAATAATATCTGAAGACGTTCATATGATTTCACATCGTCAACATAAATCTTTTGTCACTTTAGACTTGGCGTGTTTTCAAACTGCCACTAGTCAGCGTGACGTAAAAAGGCTTGGGCCAGTGTGCAGAGTATACGAGTACTACACATTACACATATTCTGTTTAATCATCTTAACGTGTTGCATTTGGCACGTTTTGCACCTTAATCGCGTCTGCTGCTTATGTTCCACCATGTGCTGTGGATTAGCTGCTGTGTGCGCAGTTTGACAGTTGTGAGGGCTCCCGGAATCTTCTCTGCGGAGGGGCATCGGTGTAAAAAAACGTTCCTCCCGATCCGCTCACTGCTTTTCCACTCACATGCGCTCCCTCACGTGCGAATGCTGTGCGATCATCCCCACCGGAATCTGAGGAATCCACAGACACAAGCACACTGGCCTCTCTGCATTAACATCTTCTGACCAGTGTGATTATTTGACATTCTAAGATTTGACATTTTTTGAAAAGAAACTGAAATAATGACTATTCAATTTCAGTTTTCTGGTGGAGGGTTAGTCATCTGCTTGTCTCATGAAAATGTTATTGGTCTCTATCCAGATTAACAAGTTCTTTTGCCATTTTGTGGAACATTCCTGGGCAAACAATAACATCCCCATGAAAAAAAGAAAGCTGAAATAGTGCCCCTTTAAACCATGGCTGGAATAAATCAGAAAATAAAAGTACTGCACATTTTTTTCAAGTCTGATCACAATTTGTATATATTTTTTACAAATAAATGTGAGCACGGGCAGGTACTCTCTCGTTCTTCTCCTCAGAGTTTATTGTGGCGCTTCTGGCGGTCACAGAGCATGTGTTTGAGCCGCAGGGCCACGTCTCAATTCACCAAGTTCCCGTCATGCCGTGGAGTCGAGCACCAGTGTGTGCACGCTCATACAAAATAATGGAGGCGCCTAATTTCCCGCATGGCAAAGTGTTCCGGTGTGCGTTGGCCTTGAGTCTCTCCAGTGTGAAATGTAAGCATGCAGTTGTAATGCACGTGAACGAGGATTTATGCACAGATTACCTAAGAGCTCTACCTATGACGTCACAAAATGGGACATTTGAAACAGTCTTTTTGTGAGGCTCAGAAAAGGTGCAAAGACAGGATTAATGAAACTGTGTGAATGGAGCTAAATACATCTCCGGGTATGTTTTTGATGAGGGAACAATGTTAGAACAGTCTGCCATTTGACACAAATTAAGCCCAGTTTCTCCTCCTAAATCTGAACTGATCAATTAGAAATCATTGGATCTTGATTTCATAAAAAATATATTCCTATTACAGTCCTCTATTAAACTATCACAAGAACCATTGACCCAGTGTAGATGACACATTAAGTTCTCATTGTAGAGGACTTGTAATTGCTAGAATAATTGTAGCCTTTGAGATTTGCTTTTGCAGACACATTCAAATTGGAATTTCAATTTGATTTGTGATGAATCTTTCAGTTCTTTTGCCCGGCGTAGTGCACTCGGTACAAACCTCTCATAATGTTTATTCATGTCACACTTTGGTCATAATCCTCTTTCCTCTTTCTGCTTGTTTCGGCTGCTGCTTTGGAAAGCTTTGGTGATTTGTGATTTAATTTTTCATTTTCCTGGCACACAGACCTCCTGCCTGGCTGTGAGTGAGTGAGGGAGGAGAGCGGGAGCTGGCAGGGACGCCTGGGGTAGCGCAGGAGCAGTGAGCTGTGTGAGCCGTGAGCTGTGCACGACGGAGAGAGAGTCCTGAACAGTGTGTGCTCTGTGCCGAGGGCTGGGCTCTGTCTTCACCTCTGCTGCACAAAGAAACCTGTGTTTGTGTGAATGAGCTGCTGAAGACTCTGCTTCAGCTTTACATGGAACTTGTAATTGGGGTATAAGATTTATCACAACTGAATCAAAACGACAAATTGTAATGTAATGTCACGCAAAGATATGGTTTTATTCCGTCTAAAACCCTGTCGAAAATCTATAAATCTTTGAACCCGTGTTCTAAAATCCGTGTAATTCTTGTATTAGTTAAACAGTTCGAAATGAGTTATGGAAAAACTACATCACATTCAGAGTATAAGCGCTTTATACTCAGACAACATACAATCATCACATCAACAAAGAACAAGGACAAATATGACAAATATTTAAGAAAAACAACAGCTATCAGTGGTGTTTCCAGCTAAAGCCAGATTTCAGAGTGAAAGGACGTCTGAAGTGTCCTCTCTGAGTTATCTTGACCTGGGTAGATGGCCCCAGCCTGACTATGTCAAAGTTAGCCTTAGCAGTTAAGGATGACTAAGCAAAACCCCGGAAATTGCCATTACTCTGGCTAATGTAAAAACTCCTGGACGTGCAGTGTAGTACTAGTAAAACTGACTGGGATGGTCCCTGGACGTGACCTCTGCTCTCTTGTTCATGTAGTAATCTAGAGGGAAATATTAAAGAAAAAACAATTGTAGATTCATCGGACTTAGAACAATCTTTAGATATGTACAATGTGCTGCCAGACTATTATTTGGCAATAGTAAATAGTGTAATACAATAATAAAATGTCAGTGCGCCCTTAGGACCCTGAAGAAGGCTCACTTGAGCAGAGACACAGTCATGTTAAAAATAAACTGAGGCTTTTTAATTAATTCCGTCATGACTGCATTTGGTGTTCTTTCCCTGTTTTTTCCATCTCACTGGCATCATTTACCTGGTTTGGAAGCATGAAGAACCACCCACCACTTCCAGCGAGCACAGGGCTGGTTGCTGTTCTAAGCACCAGATCCACGGCTTTTTTGTTACTCACATTTCAAACTTGATTTTTTAATAACATCAAATTCAGTGACACCTACCCTTTTTAATTAACATAAGATGGAATGATGCATTGTTCTGGGCTCTCATTTATAAAACTTCACATGAAATTCAGACTAAAACTGTAGGTACAGACAAAACGCAAACCTTTCAGCCACAGTGTTGTCTCTTTTGAGCACAGATTTCTCTCTGCGTTGTCGCTCAAACCCACTGCAGGCGAGGTTCAGGGTTTGTGGAGCACATTTCCACCTTTGGTTGTTTTCTTTCATGAATCACAAACTTAACCTGGTGTCTCATTTATGAAACTTTTCACGAATTCTGAGAAGTGTTCGGAAAGGACAGAACACACAGTTCCACAATCCTTCACAAACTCACTCACAACTTTCTTGGCACATTAGCTTCTGCCTCATTTGTCACAAATCCTGACCGGAACAGACACGATTTTCACGTTGTCTTTTTATAAATGACAAACTTAACGTGGAAACATGCGTAACATTTTTCTCCTCGTTGTCTCCTTTATATGCATATCATTATCTAGTTTCCACACTAGTTTGGTATTGAAGTATCTGGGTATCAGTTTTGACAACTTTAGGTGCAGTTACATTATAAATTATGTCAAAATCTAGAAGTATAGTATTGAAAAGGGAAGAAAGAAAAGCTTTACTCCTTTTGATCTAAAGTGTTTTACTTTTGTGTTCAGTGCATGTTTTTGGCTTTGTTTTCTCGTCCTTGATCAACCTTCAGTGTGCATTCCACCGAGCCAACTGGTTTGTTCATCACGTACGTTTTGAACACCAGTGGAGAGACAAAACTGCACGTTTGTCTCTGTTATCCTTGACTCAGTTGGAAGATTTCGGGTCTGTCACTCGCTGCTTTTCTTCTCCATTTAAGAAATTCCGCCTGACTTTTGAGCGACGGTGCCTGAAGTGGAGCTGAGAGCCGGAGCTGGTGAGAGAGGGTCCTGTCAGGGCACGGAGACGTGTTCCCCGAGGCCAGCAGAAGCACTCAAACTCTGGGCAAACAAGTCGTCTTTTACCCTGAGCAGTGGACGTCCCCCAGACACAAGAACACTCGAACACTCCCACAGCAGTCGCCTTACCACAAGCGGAAAGTATGTGAGCGGAAGAGAGCGAGGAGAGGAAGACGAGTATCTGACAGAGGCACCTCCACACAACTGCCGTCTTCTGCTGATCCAAACAGAGCAATCGTCAATGGTCATCTCGGTGATTGTATTGTAATGGAGAGGTATACAGTCAGTAACAGCACGTGGTTTGGAGAGTAATATTTTGAATGCTTTTTTAAAGTATTGATGAATACAAGGGGGGAAAAAAGCTAGAAATTGTTTTTGGTCATCATTCCCCAGCCCAAGGTATGGGCGATATCGACAAAAAGAATATCTCGATATTTTTTGGGGGTATCCTGACTCCCATCTCCTAACTGCGTGGGACTTTCTGTGTGGAGTTTGCATGTTCTCCCCGTGTCTGCATTGGTTTCCTCGGGGTGCTCCAGTTTCCTCTACCACTAAAAACATGTACAATAGGATCGTCTCTTCTGGAAATAGGACTCCCCTGAAAAGAGATTCTAAATCTCAGTGGGCCTTTTGTGGTTGAGTAAAGGTCAATAAGTAAAGGTCCCCTGTTCTCCAGCGGACAGTCCTGGTGACTTGGGCAGGTCACATGGTAACCAGCCCTGCATGAAGTCACAACAACAACACTTTCCCCCAATCAGGGAGACAAACGGACAGTACCATAGAGCATGTATAAAAGCACTTGTGGAATTATTTGCTAAATTGTATTGAACATTCTTTAATTGAACTGTTTTCTACCTGTGGCCCATCAGGCCACTGTTGTTGTGATACTGGGCACTACAAAAATAAATTGAATTGAATTGAATGACACTTCCAACATTGATCCTTTCTGTTACACATTCAAGACACATTTGATGAAGCCTTGATGGGATGAAGTAATATCTGTTAAGAATTTTGTTTTGGATAGATTTACCCCAGGCTTCTCTAACAAAACCCCTGTTGTTTGCAAGAATTAAGCCCCATGTGTCATCTTCAAATGGACAACTGAGATCCCTCTCCCACACAGTTTGAGGCTTGTATTATTATTGTAATGTTACATTTTCTGTATACTTGAATAAATGCTGTCTGTTTGTGTCTGTGGTCTGAAGCTGTGGTCAGTCAGTGACACCTGCTCACACAGTGGAAACAAGAGTGTGTGCACAGGAGAGGTCGTCTTTCACAGGCTCAGAGAAGCATGTAGTCACCCTTTGGCCCCGCTCTGCTCCTCTGTCTGCCAGTGTGTGTGTGTGTGTGTGTGTGTGTGTGTGTGTGTGTGTGTGTGTGTGTGTGTGTGTGTGTGTGTGTGTGTGTGTGTGTGTGTGTGTGTGTGTGTGTGTGTGTGTGTGTGTGTGTGTGTGTGTGTGTGTGTGTGTGTGTGTGTGTGTGTGTGTGTGTGTGTGTGTGTGTGTGTGTGTGTGTGTGTGTGTGTGTGTGTGTGTGTGTGTGTGTGTGTGTGTGTGTGTGTGTGTGTGTGTGTGTGTGTGTGTGTGTGTGTGTGTGTGTGTGTGTGTGTGTGTGTGTGTGTGTGTGTGTGTGTGTGTGTGTGTGTGTGTGTGTGTGTGTGTGTGTGTCCAGACCAGTGCCATTGTGCTCTTGCGTAAGACACTTGCCTATGGACGGCCAGTGATTGTGAGGGACAGAGAGACTGATCTGATCAGTGAGACTGTCTCGTCTTGTCAGTCTGCCCCAGGGCAACTGTGGCTATAGAAGTACTGAGTACTGAACATTGTCAAAAGTGTGCTTTGACAGGCTTGTCAAGCTTGTAAAACACAAGACAAATGTTATTATTACACCTTTTCCAAACAGATAATTCCAATGCTGAACTGGTCTTAGCTTTCGTTAATAAGCTGCTACCTCAGGACTAAGCCTGACACATGTAAATGGAAAGTTTTTGTTTGTTGAACACTTTCCTGAGTCTCTAGACTTTGATGTAATCATACTTTGTATCCTAATGATCCTGTCACAGATGACTCTCACACTGCCCTACATTTGGATTCCTGCTGAGTGCATTGTGAAAAATGTGAAATCCTCTCACGTCTCAGACATCTCCATTGTGATCCTAAGTGTGTGTGAATTATGCATGTCTGAGCTCCTGCTGTGTCTCCGATCCTTTCAGCCTGTTAGCACCATGCTGTTTGAGAAATGCTAGCTGTTTTCACTCCTGAACACAGATGTGAGGATGTGGAGCAGGCAGGGGACAGGTAGCAGCAGCATGCTAACAGCGCGGCCTCATGGTAATGTTGTTAGCAGCTGCTAGTGGAGATGGGCGGTGTGCAAACGCGTGTCGTGTGCAGAGCCAGCGGGAGCGGGAATCTTCTCTTTTTCCAGCGCTCTGTCTGGGAGCTGTGGAACCTTCCCCAGCAGTCATTAATCTTCAGTGTGCACCGTCACAGGCCAAAGGTTTAGGTGGATAAGCATGTGGAAAAATATACATACAGCTGCGAGTCCTTGTGAAACTTTCACAACTTTCAGAGCAGAGTTTACTATTACAGTAAGCTAACAACAACTAGCATGCTAATGGAACACTTTAAGCTGTGTGGAGAATAAAACACTCTAGTTAAAAGCAGACAACAAACAGCAGCCTCACAGAGCTGCTTTTACAATAAATTTGTATTTTTCATTGTGTTATTAGCCTTTAAACGTGCTCTTGAGTACCTAAAATGTTCATGTTTTAAGAAAAAAAATAACAATAAATATATATATATATATATATATATATATATATATATATATATTATTCTGCACTAAATGAACAAGTTTAAGTTTCTCTATTGTCTGCCCTGACACTTACTGAGTGTATGCAGCCAGTAGATGGCTCCTAGCGCTATACACAATTTTATTGTGTTATCGCTTAAGTGAATGTGATGATCAATCTAGTAGTTGCAGTGATCGTGTTTAGAGGCATAAATGCTCAGAATGAGTCTGGTGATGATTTAAGGACATAAAACAGCTGACGATTCTCGAATAAGCGATATATATGATCTGAAAAAACATCAGCCACCGAGGAAGTTCAACAGGAAGTGTTTTTGATGGTTGGAGAGGAGAGGATTTTCTAATGAACATTCCTCAAAATGGCGTGAATGCAGCTGAATGTCCAGGTATGTTTTTGATGACCGAAAATGATTAAAGGCTGTATCAGAATATGTGTCCTTTAATGCATACATTTTTTTTCACCTGAAGGATGCGCCTTAGACCCGGAAGTGAGAAATCGTCATCTCTTAGGGAACATATTATGCTATTGTACCTTTTTTGAGCTTTTAACTCTGTTCTAACATCATATTCTGTCATAAAAAACATACCTGGAGTTGCATTTAGCTTCATTCACACTAATTTGATGAATCCTGGGTAAAAAATCTTCTCCCGTCAAAAACACTCCCTGCTGAACTCCCTCAATGGATGATGTTTTTCTGATAGCTGACCTCCCTTATCCGAGAATCTTCTGCTGTTTTAAGTCCTTAAATCATTGCCAGACTCGTTCCGAGCAATTCTCTCTCTAAACACGATAACTGGAACTGCTAGGCTATGTTAGCTTCTGCTGTCCCTTGAGTAATAACACATTTCAATTAACTTGTGTTTTTTAGTTCTAAAACATGAGATGCCAAGCTTAAGGCACTTAAGAACATGTTTAAAGGCCAATAACAATATTTAAAAATCTAATTTAATCTAATCTGGCCAATATTTTTCCTTTCCTTTAACGTGCCTGATTGCTGGTGTCAGTGCTAAAGTGGCCCTCTGTCATATCTGTGAGCGTCATGGTGCTCAGTTACAAGCTTGTTTTTAGCCATTCCAAACGCTTCACTTCTCACTGTTGCCAGAAGGGGGCATCAAACACCTAATTCAGTGTCAATAAAAGATACACCGCCGCACAAAGCCACATTTTCCTCGCATGTAACATTTTCTAAAACCCCAAACGACGTCGCCCCGTTGTAAAGCCTGGCGTGCTTGTGTGTTGCAGAGCGCGTGCACTGGGGCTCCTCCCTCCGCGTCCCCACGGCTCACTTTGAGGAGGTGCTGGAGGACGACAGGGCGGCCCTGGCCTGGCTCCTGGCTCTGAGGCGCATCGGCGTGGTCCTCCTGCAGGGGGCGCCACCAGAGCCCGGGCACGTGGCTCGACTGGCCAAGCGCATCGGCTACCTGAGACTCACCTTCTACGGGTAAGACTGTGCGGCGGGCAGGTTTCCCTCGGCAACCGAAAACACGCTCAGATACACTCATGGGTAACGTTAAAGTGCATAGGACAGATTCATAGATCACAGTTTTAGATCAGTCAAAAAGCAGATTATGAAGAAAAATACGTTGAAAATGACAGGAAATAGCGCAGGGTTCTAATCAGCGATGGAAGAAGTTCTCAGTTTTGTTACACAAGTTAAGTACAGATACACGTGCAAAAAAACTACTAAAATAAAAGTATAACAATAAAAAATCTACTTAAGTAAACGAGTTGCACTTTAAGAGTAAAAAGTAAACATATTTCATGCAGCTAATGAGACCAATTTTACGTCTTAAATGTCATTATTTTGGTAAAGAATAGTGCTTCATTTTGGACAACTCAACAAAGGTCTATTCAAATTAATTTTTTTAATTCATTTTTGAGAATTTTGTGAATTTTATTTGTATATTTTTGTCTGCTTGTTGTTGATCTTGAGCTCAAAACCTTCAGGCAGAATTTCACCATAAATTTGCTAAACATAACCTCTTAAACAAAACGAAAAGTACTTTTTACTTTTCAGTCCAGTTAAAAAATGTAGTGGAGTAAAAAATGCATATACTTGGTAAAAGTAAAAAGTATCCACTGTAAAAACGACTAAGTAAAGTACAGACACCGAAAGGTTTTACTTAAGGACAGTACTTTTACTTTTGTACTTTGTTAGTTTCCACCACTGGTTCTATCGCTGAGTTCCAGTTGTGCTTTGACCTCGGAATATTAAGAGTTTCTGTGTTCCAGTTGTAATACACAAAGGTTTATAGCAACTCAGATCAAATCATACAGACCAGGAAAGTGCTCTAATTAGACAAAATGTGGATCCAATAAAGTTCATTAATTAAACCGGACAGTGTTACTACATGTGCATGTTACATATCAACAAAGTGAATTTCTGCTTTTATTATCATTAGCTCTGTGTAGACGTTAGCAGTCTTAGCATAACGGTGCATAAAACTGCAGAGGCTTTACTGCAGCACAGAAGCAGATTCGCCATGTTGGATTGGCTAGCTCAGATAAACTCGGGGTTCTGAAATGTAGGACGAGTTTCTAAGCAGGAATTCTTAGAGGTGAGTGTTCCAGTGTGAATTTACAAGTCCGAAAATCCGACGTCCGAGGACAACTGAAACACAGCATGAAGTAGAATAGCTCTGTCATCGATATGTGACATTTCACTCATATGAGACAATTTACATGCAATTAACACATTTTCTGACAGTTTAAACAATATAAAGTTGTTATCAGGTATTATTATTTGTCAAATCATAACCGTTGCTGCCCATGTCTAACCAGGAAGTAAAATAATAGGCAAAATGGTTAGTAACATTTTAAACACAATCATGTTCATGTTTTAGTGAAAAGTGTAGTCTAACCTGTTAGATGCACATTAAGTTTAAAGGTGCTCTATGTAACATTTTGGTGATGTTATTGCTTTGCTGTATGTTTGTGTTACCGTATTTGTGCTAAATGTGTGCGTTCCTCCCAGACACACGTTTAAGGTCCAGGACAAGCCCATGGCCAACAACGTGGCGTACACAGCAGAGAAGTGCAGCTTCCACACGGACTACCCTGCACTCGACTACCCTCCAGGAGTGAGTGAGACACACACGCAAACCTTTGGAGTATATGCTGTTCTACATAGTATTCTGCTCAAAATACTAAAACTAATCGACTCCAGCTGATCTGATTCTGTTATACCACTGTGAATATAAATATCTTAGTAATGTAGACAAACATTACATTTTTTCAGTGCCCATACCAGTGAGAAAGCTCTGGTCCTTCTCCTTACATCCTGTACTGCTGCTCCGAAGGCCTCGGGGTCAGAGTATTTTGAACCATAAAAATGATCACACAAATTAGAACAAATGTAAATGGTATCAAATATAAAGTAAACATGTGGTGTCACTACAGCCATCGATTGATACTTTGCAGCGACATCACGCGGCGGGTCAGCTGCATGCATTTCTATGGAGAATAATTCTACTGTTACCATGGTAACACAATGCACACTTTAGAAAAAAAAAAGAACGTCTATAAATGGTCTGAAAATCTAAAAAAAAAAAAAAAGGATTTATAGAACACATTTTCAGGAGCCTATGATTAATGCGAGTGCTCATGGTCCTGTTTAAGTGTTGAGGCTGAGTGCACTGATATGTGAACGTAGTGGACAATTGAACTCTGGTCAGTTGTTCCTGGTCAGATTGTGTTAAACAAAGCTCAGATTAAAGTCTGGCTTGAGTAACAGAGCTTCAGACCAAGCAGTGCCTCCAGTTAGCGCCACACCTCCAGCTAATGCTGATGACATCAGGTGAAAGTGTGAGTGTCTGCTTTTAGTCCTGAATCCTGATGAACCGCTGAGCTGTGTGTGAATGTTGCTCCTGCAGGTCCAGTTCCTGCACTGCATCAGCCAGGCGGCCCGTGGAGGGGAGAACCTTCTGGTGGACGGCTTTCACATCGCAGACAGGCTCCGAGCAGAGGACCCCGAGGCCTTCCACAGTCTCTCCACTCTGTCCATAGACTTCACTGACACTGGCACGGACTACTGCCCCTTCAGACTGCAGGCCAAGCACCGCGTCATCGAGTGAGACACAACTCTGTCCAGTTCTGATTAGTGCTGATGCATCCACCTTCAAGTCCTGGTTAAGATTCTGGAGGCTTCTGCATCTTAGATTGCATTACTTCAGTGTGTAATGCAGACCAAAATCTGATCATTATCTGATTTCTGGAGTCATCAGATTATTGAAATGTCATGTTAACAGTTCTATCTGATGTGAGTAATCTGATTTCTGTCTGATTGTTCACACCTTTCTCTGATTTGCTGTAAACAATGTCATTCAGTAAGAATTATTACTGATGCAATACTGCCCTCTACTGGCCCATGGTAATCAGGACATGCTTCCAGAGTCTTACACACATTTTAAGGTGGAGCCATTGCATGTTGATCAGAAAGATTTTTAGAAATATTTTTTTCACAAGGTTGTTTGTCTACTTTGGCCTTATTTCACAAACATACTCGACCATATTAGTTGAATTTTAGCTTCTATATTGGTTTTGTCTTTTTATGTGGATTAGCAAGTGGGTGGTGTTTGTGTGTGTTGTTAATGCTAATTTTTTTCACATTGAGAGTTCTGTCTGTGGCATGTCATGTTGTAATTTTATAATAACTTCAAATGACCTTAAACCCTAGCGCAGTATCTCAGAACTGGGACTCCTTTCATAAAAAAGTGATATGAGTGAATAAACGCACAACAGAGAGGAAAATGAAATGTAGTTCTTCCCCGACTCGGTCATGTGGCGCACTATCACGTGTTCATGTGTCCACAGTGTGAACGCTGAGGGAACCGTGACCAGGATAAACCTGAACAACGCCACCAGAGACTCTGTGCTGGACCTGCCTGTGGAGCGTGTGCAGCCGTTCTACAGAGCCCTGCGGGCCCTGGAGGACATGATGAACAGAGAGGACAACATGGTGGCCCTCAGGATGGAGCCAGGTCAGGCAATCACTCACAGCAGGACCACAGCGACTGGAATCAAATACTATTTACTTACATAATAATAAAACTGAAGTCCAAGCAGACTAGACCGAAACAAACTGGGATTTACACATATTCTGAAATTTCAAGAGTAGGCCATAAAAATAAGAAACTGAAGGTAAGAGACAATAAACATAAATGGTCAAATCTCTCATTTTCAACATAAAGTCATAAATAATGATATTGGGCCGATATATACACTCTTTGGTGTATTAGCTCTCGGTCTTAAGTCTCCTGCATTGGCCAGCGTGGCCCTGTGACCAATCCTCCTCTGTCCGTACTCTCTCTGTCTGCACGTGCTGCAGCTTCGGCGAAGTGACTGCAGGCTTTCCCTAAAATTCAAAGTATGAGAGAAAGCACGGTGCAGTGTGGTGGTGCCATGGCGCTTTCTGTTGGTTTGCTGCCGCAAAAACATCACTCCAGCACAGCCACAGGAGCTTCACTGGATGTAGTGTGAGCGAGGAGTTAGGCCCAAATTACCAAAAGCAGTATTTTTTTATTGCAAGTTTGAAAAATCTACCTTTAAAGACCCATCATTATACATTTTAGTGTGCCCCATTTAGGTCTGAAGTTTAAATAAAGATCAAACCTGTGTTAAATGCACCCAGTGGAATTATTCACTGTACTGACCACCGTTACAGCCCACAGGTGGCCCATCACTTCATCTTTGTTTCAGAAAGGTTTGGTCACCCCTGGCTTAAGGAAAAGACATACAGATACAGTTTAGTGCGGAGAGGGCACTGCTCTGCTCTATTCTGGGTTAGACGCAAGTGTTGTGCTTCTATTGGCATTATTTTTCCCTATTATACTTTATTTTGCAGAGCAGTGCACAAGTGGGCAGTGAATTTGTAGTCCTTTCAAATCATATATTTTGGTTATATATGATTATGATTATATATTTTAAAATTAGTCTTTCACATCGACCCAAAAATATTGGTAGACCAATGGAAACTCAGGGCTCAAAACTATCAGTATTGGCCATGAAAAACCTCAGCAGAGCAGAGTGAGGACATGAGGCTGCTCACTGCATGACAAACAGCCACAGCGCGCAGGTCACTGTGACACCACCTGTCAAAGTCACATCTGAGCGCGCTCAGATCCAATCAAGTGTCTGCTGCAGCCGCCCTCCACCACAGAGCGCTCTCTGACAGGATGTATCTTACGCCAGAGCACAAAAGCACAAAAGCACAGGGCCAATCCTCCGTCTCCCTCACCAGTTCAACACCATTCATTTTCTTTTGCTAATTGCAGGGGACATCTTGACCTTTGATAACTGGCGCTTGCTGCACGCCCGCACGGCATTTGTGAGTTTCCCGGACAGACCGCGCTTCCTGGAGGGCTGTTACCTGGACTGGGACGAGGTCATGTCGCGCCTCAGGATCCTGCGCCATGAACTCCAGGAGGACAAGGCATAGACGGAGCACAGGGAGAGCATGCAGCGGCTCATGCATCTCAGGTTTCAACCCTCCAACAGCAACGTACAATATATGAGGTGAAAATAGCTTTTATATTTTGTGCCAATCCAGAAATCAGAGCTTAAAGAAGATTTCAGGTGTATGATCAGAGAGCTGTGTTGACTTTTGACAATGCAATTATTTTTGTAAAGTTTAGATTGTTGCTCAATAAAATGTATTTATTTTTTTAAGAGATACCTCTTCAATATTATTATAAGGTTGTGTTATGCAGTCACATTTAACTTGGACCTCAGATGTGAGTTTTTAAATCTAGGAATTGCACAGAAACCCACTGTAAACAACCACAAACACTTTCAGGATGAGGCTGGTTGGACAGTGTCAGCGTCCATACAGTAAAAGCCACTCTGGTGGCCAAATTTGCCAAAACACAACCACTCTAACTGCAGAGGACTAGAATGACCTCACCCTGAGTTTGCAGATGTGACTCTGCACATCGGGGCGCTCTAGTTCCTGTCATTAGTGTCCTCGTCACTCCTTCCACTCCGTTACATGCTCCGTGGGCTTCACCAAGTCTTGCTCAAATAAAAACCCACAACATTTTAACGTCTTAACGAAGTGAATACTTCTCCAGAGGACACTTCCATTTTTATTTTAAGGAAGGTATTTACGTCTCATATCTAATGCAAACTTAAGCTATTTATATTTACTAGATAACAAAGCTAGAGCGACTCGGCGAAAACCTCATAGAAATATGAAAGGATCAGACGCTACGAAGAAAACACCGTTTGTGACCAGAGCTCACTAAAGGTTGATTTTCCTTTACAATCACAGACAAATAGGGTTACAATGTATGAAATTATTGTGACATGGTTATGTGTCAAGGGCATTTAAATGTAACAATGCACCTTTGAATGTTAAGAAATGGAGCAAATGATTATGAATAAAATGTATGTACTGTATGTTGTATGTTTATGATAAATAAAGCCAGGAGTCCATGCTTGATTTGGGCCAACTTTATTCTGTTCCCAAAGCTGTACATGTTCTATAAATATCTTCTCAAACATGGAATACTTACACCTGACATCTTGTTTCATAGATTTCCCAGCAGTTGGCTCTCACAATGACAGTTCCACTGTACAATGCTCAGCGCGTGCACACCTGACCAGTGCACGGCGTCGCATTAATTTCTTATTGGTGGATTTCTCTGCACAGTTAAATGACTAAAATACAAGCAGGTTGAAAATAAAACGTCTTCCAGTGTTACAGCTGTAGTACCAATATTGCTGAATGTACAGTCAAACCCACACCCTCGGCATTGACGTGAATAGGCCCAGAGTTCACGGACCCGGAGTATCACAGGACGACAAGAAAACCCTCGTAAACTCACACTCGGCACTACACACAAAACTGCAGCCTCCGTCAGAGAATGGCGCCAGCTCCACGCAGCAGGTGAAGCTTCAAATTCAGATTCAATGCTCAGACACCAAGACGATGAGCTTTAAAAGGAACATATTAAAGGAGACATATTATGCAACTTTAACGAGCCTTTACCTTTAACAGTGTTTCCTCATTGTTAGTTTACTCGGTTGTACTTTGATAGATTCCTGCATGTTTGAGTTAATCCTGTACTGTCCTGCAACTGATGCTCCAGGGCTCAGAAAAGTCCTGTTTTCACCTATTCACCCTGTCCCCGCCCACTTCTCTGTACTCAGTTGTCATTAACTAAACAATTAAACCTGAGTGACACATTAGAGTTCTAAAATGTCACATTGTCACTTTTCAGATGGATATGACAATCTGCTGCTTGTTACAGTGAAATGTCAGCTTTTCAATTCTGCAGTTTTGAACAGGAAGTCAACAAACCTGTTTCTTGTTATTTTAGAATAATGAGGTTAACAATGAACAAAATGAAAAATAATTATCTATTATTTTACAGTTCAAGATGAATTACCTTGAAAAAAAAAAGCATAATCTGTCACCTTTAAATTAAATTCTACCAGGATCAGCCAATGTATGATTCTTGGATTAGTGTATGCGCCCTCTGCTGGCAACTAAAATGATCAGTGTTTTCTATCTGTTCAGACGACATCAGCAAACAAAAACACGACGTACAAAAACAGTGAGATGTGTCCTGTGAACATCTCTTTCCGCTGGAGAGCAGTGATTGGTCCATTTTTACAGAACGTAGAGGAGAGCGCCGCACCATTCTCACACACGGACTCCATTTTGTGTAGTTCACAATGACATCATCATATTCAGCCATCTATTTACACAACACGTCTGGTACATTCTTCACCCTGTTAAAGCCAGTCTGGCATGGCTAACTACCTAGGTATTGCACATCTAGCAAATCAACTATTTATCACAGAGAAATGTACAGTTAATATAGTCTTAAATTAAATAAATACTATATATAGAAATATATATATAATATTTATTGGTCTTCTTTGTCATAGTTACATGCAATAGAACAGCAGACCACAGACAGTTTAACAGTAATGAGCCGTTTGAGTGGAAACACAGAACACTCACAGAACTGGTGCACACAGCTGAAGGAGCGTCAACATGCCGCGCTGTTGGGGGGGCGTCCCGGGCCGGAGCGGGGGGGGGGGGCGTGGACTGTACAGTGAGGAGCACAGAAGCACACGAGGGGCGGGGTAAGGGGTCAGAGGGGGCGGCGCGCGGGACCTGCACACGCCGCGCGCCCCGGACCGAACACACGAACCAGAGTCACTCAGTTTAAACGGCAGGCAACATTTAGGTTCAACACGGGCTCCAGGACCTGCGAGGAGGTCCAGTTTGTTACTCCCAATATTTATCGTTTCTTTTTTTTATGTATGTGCCAAGTAAAGCAGTTTTTTCCGCAAGTGTTTTTCATTTTTTAAAAAGCATTACATTTAGCTTAAAGTGCATATGACAGGTTAGACATAACATTTCATTACAACATAGTGAACATGATTATATTTAAGGTTTTCGTACATTTTTCTCCAGTTTGACATTTTTGGTGACGTTTCTAATGCTACTTCCTGGTTGGACGTGAGCTGCAGATGTGACATAGCAACCACCTAGCAACCACATTGTAAACAAGGGCCAAAAATCCAAATAAATTACACAACAATTATGATTTGACAAATATAATACTTCCTGTATTTAGTTAAATCCTTGTTTAAACTGTCAGAAAATTGTGTCTGTTGTGTGTAAATTATCCGTGTGTTTTCGAAAGAATGTCCCTCATTGATGACATCACAGGGATTCCTTTTCGTTTTTACTTTTCAAATTTTCTTCACAAACTGCCTCTTGACTGATGTAGAGCTATAATAAATATTTACCACAGGAAGTATTCCACCAAACAAAGTAAAAATGAGTAAAACATGAGAACCCGTCATATGCACTTTAATGTACATCATTCACATCGCACTGCTCCGTTTTGTTTTTGTTGTGTATTTTCCGATCGATTCTGGGGCACCTGGATTGAAGTAGTGTCAAAACAACAGACATTACGTGAGAATTCTTTGTAATGCGTTCTATCCAGACGTCGGCGGGTGATTGGAAGCGTGTCGTCCGCAGATGCAGCTGAAGTATGTACACGTCACAGCGCAGGTCCACACCACGCAGAGCTGGGACGGAGTGTGCTTTAACAGATTGTCAGTCTTGTGTCCGGAGGCGCGTCCGGCTCGGCGCGCACACGGGACGGACACGGGGGAGCGGGGGAGGGGCGACACTAGCTGGGCAGGGGCCTCGGGGACAGCATCTTGGGTTTGCCCTCTGCCTCCTTCCCCTTGACGGCCGCCACGTAGGAGAACAGACAGAGGACAGAGTAGCAGATCTGATGGGCCTGTGGACGACAGCATGTTTAGGACAGGCCACACCTTCCCCCTCGATGTGACGACGGCGGACCAGAATAATGACACACAAGCTAGTCCGCGACAGAGATAATAGTTTCCTGCGTAGAGTTCCCCAGGTGCGCTTCTGCCATTTGGGAAATTCAAATTGTGACTCTCCCAATGGGCTCTGTGCACAACAGCGCCTGGCTAGCTCACTGTTAGCTCAGTGTTAGCTCAGTACTTAATTCTATCTCTATGAGCTTTTTGCTAAGTCAGTCTAAAATTAATAAATCATGCAGTGGACAGTGAGTTGTGGATGTCTCATGTTCTAAATGTCTACTGTTAAAGCATAACAAATATAAAATTTAAATTAAAATGACAGCCTGAAATAATCTTCATATAAAAACAATCAGACTGTCTTAAAATTGAATTGGCTATTTATTTATATTTTAATAAAAGTTAGCATTAGCTGTGAGAAAGCTTAGCTTAAACAACCCCTGCTGTGCACAGAGCCCACTGAACTTCCCTCATGCATTTTGAAATCCAGGTATAAAGTAAATCTTAATTATCTTCCCACAATGATACTTCTGACAAAACTGTACCCCACGATAAAGACATTTCTGGTTTAATAAAGGTCAATAAATGAAATTTAGAAATCAAATGCGAGTCAATACTAAAGCACGTTTTGAAACTAGAGACTAATTTGAGTACTATTGATAAAAGATAAAAAAAAATCAATCAATCAAATCACATTAACAGGATAAATGTAGACCTTTCCTGAACCATTTTAGAATGAGCTAAGAGCATAAGAACTATAAGACCACATGGTGACATAAAGCAGTGGTTCACAACCCTTTTCAGTCACGACCCCTAAAATAAAACATATGACATTCACTATTGATTTAATTTGAGAATACAGACCTAGATAAATTACTTTTGGTAAAAGTAAAAAAGTATTCCTATTTTTTTGCCTACCACTCCATTTGAAGGGTGTTAAGCCTTGTTTTTCTCATATCATCTGGGGACCCCCAGAAATCATTTTGTGACCCCCCCCCCTCCCAGGTTGAGAACCACTGACATAAAGAACGGACTATTAACTGTGTTGATAATTACAGTCTTTAAAAAAAGAGTTGTTTTTAAATCATCTTTTTGTTCTTGAAATCGGAATAGAGAATTTAAATGTTTGTACTGGGATATTTGATCCACTTGGAGGTGGGATGCACTAAAAGTTCAGCATTTCGTTATGGGGCGGAGCTTAGTGTTCTAGTTTTTTTGCATTTCTTTGCAAATCTTTATTTTTGATAATATATTATTTTACATTTAGTGTTAGGTTTAGAAACAGTTCATTAGGTTATGGTTAGGACGTTAGAACAAAGCTGGCTAGTCCCGCTCCACAACGAAACGCCGAACACAGAACCCCTCCGTCAGCTCTACAGACCCCTTTAAACTAAAGCGCCTCCACTCCTGCTCAACACAAGGCTGTCACTGTAGCAGCACGAGCGCCTGTACTCACCATGGGCGTCTTGTACTTGTGGATCACCACTTCTTTAGTTTCAGGAACTATTTGATGCAAGAGACAGAACAGAGAATTCAAAGGCAGCAGAAACACGGGTGAGTCACAGGGTTAGCACAAGTGGGACGTACGCGCACGGGCTGTGAGACAGGACGCATCCACGCCGCTGTCCCCCAACAACGCCGGACACTTCCACCGCTCCGCTCTCACTGAGGAGACCGGTGCTGGGTTGGGCGGAGGACAGACGGCGGGGATGTCCTCTTGTCCCACTAATGTTTCCACTGCATTCTCTTTAAAGTATCAGACACAATCCTTTCACACCGGACAGTACAGTTACGTCCTTTGAGCTACCACTGTTAGCACCCTCAGTGACTTTTCATTAGTAACCGTGAACCCAAAGCCCAGATGAGCGGCTGGCCGGGGGGCGACGCGCGGGGGGACACAAAACGGCCGCCCCACCGACTGCGGCATCTGGGCTTTTTTTTTTATCCGTAGGAAGAAGAGATGACTGTGTGAACGGAGAGAGAGAGAGCGAAGAGGGTGGAGGGAACCAAAGTAAAGGTGGTGGTGATGAGGGGGTGAGTGTGCACGGACAGAGGGAGCAGAAGGAGAAAGGTGGCGACACTTTACCTGCTGGAGAATGAAGGTTTTCATAGTGGCAAAGATGAGGGCAACATTACAAAAAGCAGCACAGAGACGCAGCAGTAACCCAGCCGGCCACTCCGCTACACCTGGGGCCTACCGCTAAAGGTGCGCTTTGCTCTTTTCTGAGGAGCCTGACATAATCTACTGAGATCCAGACTGTAAAAGGATGTCACACAAGAATTTTTAAATAATAAAATGAAAAAAAACTCCCCACAAATCTAGTAATTGTCATTGGTTTGTGCCATGATTTAAGAAATTGGACAAAAATAGTGAGTTTGTTTCGCATCTTTTAGGAACAATCGATTTTAGGAGAACAATTTACAGTTTTCTAAATAAGGTCCTGTGAGCGTACAACAAAGTCTCAATGCATTCCTGGATATTAATTTCCGAGCAATCGAGCTCAGGATCGTGATATCACACAACAGAATTTTCAGTTTGCCCAATGTTGAATCAATGGAGGTTTTAAGATGCTAAATACCAAACTTTAAGCGTTAATTGAAAAGTGAATTTACCCGAAGTGACCCAGCAGTTTATCAGGTTCTTACGTGGATTAGCTGTTCACTTTTTATTTTTTTTAGACATTGTTTTGGCTAATATTTGCTGTTGGTGCGCTAAACCTACATAGAAAAACATAGCAGATTTCCATGGCAACGGCTGTTTTAGGACGTTCTATCCCGGGCTCTAGGTGCTATGTGTGCTGCCTATAAACACAGAGGTGGGTAGTTGTAAGCTGCTCGTGAAAGTGTAACTTCCTGCTATGAGTAAAGACTGAGAGCTAAGGACAGATGCTGGAGACACTTTTTAATGCCCTGGACGTGTTTTGAACTAGACTCAAAATCGGTCTCATGCCTCTCAAGAATGACTCCAGGAATTCTCTGGGGGAAACTCCTGGTTGGTTGACGAGCCAAGTCCAGTAGGGCTGTAATCCTTGAGTCGTTCAGTCGAATAATCGGTCAATGGTGTCTTAGTCGACCAAGATTTTTATTAGTCGACTAATCATTTTATTAAGATAAAATTAGACATGTACCAAAAAGATGATATGGAGTGAGTCAGCTGAAAATATAAATACTCTGTTTCCTAGTACTTATCTGTATAAAAAGTTGTTTTAGCGTGAACTCTTGAGCAGTTGTGTTTTTTTGGGTGCAGTTTGGGTCAGACACTTTATGGAGATACTTAAGAGTTTTTAGATATTTTTGCCACACCCACTTTTAGTCGTCTAATCCCTTGATTTTCAACCAGTGTGCCGGGGAACACTAGTGCGCCTTGAGCTTTTGCCAGGTGTGCCTTGAAAAAAAATGGCAAATTCACAATTGCACATGTAATCGACTAATTTATTTATGTAATCGACTAATTGGGAATGTCCAGAGCAACTCCTGCATCAAAAAAGAATGCAAATCCATCACTACCACAAATTTTAAGAACTAGACAGTTGCACAGACATTATCCGCCTCATTATATATAACATTTTTCCTAAATAGTCTGACTTTGTAATGTTTTAGGAGTATGTGAGGTGTGGTGGTATCGTTTAAACCCAGAAAGTGCGCCGCGACCCAAAAAAGGTTGAAAAACACTGGTCTAATCAGTCGATAGGGCAGGTCTTCTTTAGTCGACTACAGCCCTAAAGTCCACTGTTCCCAAGTCTAGCACCTGAGGCATGTTATGTACGCCTTTGGACAACCGAGGAAATGTAGATATTGCACTGACTCTGGTATATTTATGTTGAAGCTGCTGCTGAGACGTTCATTAATATGCGCGGGCCTAATTCAAATAAATAGAAATAAAATAAACCTTGAGAGTATTTGAGGACTCTACCCACCTCCGCCCTCACTCTGACAACCACACACGAGCACCCGTCCAGCTGACTGTGGGCGGAGCTGTGAGTCTCTCCCTTAATAATCTTTTAGTGACCGCTGCCTCCAAAAGCCCTCGTCCGCTCTGGTCACTGGCTCTGAAGCTGAGTTACTGCTGTGCCGAGTACAGGCCTAGAATCAATAGATGGTTGTAATTACCAAATTCCTCCAGGACAAAGACTCCCTTCACTGTATTGCACTTTTTAATGTGACTCAGCTCTATGAAAACCTAAAAACAAACAAAAAACAAACAAAAACAGGACACAACATTATTAACTCAACAACAGCGATGAAAGAAAACAGTTCATCTTAACAAAGTAACCTGTGGTAACTGTTGAGATCTGAGTTGGAAAGGGAAATCAAAGCACTTGACGTGAAATGCAAGCTCTAAGCGGCTAAAGAGGAGACAGGCTTCCATGGTCATACAAATGGGCGGTACTACATGAGGAGAATGGTACTCTGAGCTACATGAATACTGAGAGGGTAAGATAGTGCATGTGTCCTTTAGGTTTACGGTGCATTATGGCCCATATGATGCATACATGGAATTACTATTTCAGAATGTAAACAAGGAAGAAAAAAAGGATCGCATACAGCTATAACTGAAACTAAATAATACAAGTAAATAATGAAAACATGAAAAGTAAATATAATAAAGAAATGAAAAGTAACCAAACAAATATAAACCAAAAAGAGAGCAGAGTAGATGTAAGAGCTAAGAAGCAAACACAGCAGAGGTGGGTACCTTCCGCTCCTTGCAGGGGGAGAAAGCATGGGAGAGAAATGGTTTGGATTATTATCGGACACAAGAGCAAAAACACTCCGACACTCCAGAGGGCGCTAAAAGCACCTGTGCCTCAGATCCCAAACAGCTGCCTGACCAATGAAAATCCAGCAGGATAAAAGAGAGGAGAAATGCTGCTTTCAAGGCCATGAGGGACTGTTTGCGTGGGACTCTCTGAAGATGTAGCTTCTGTGCATTATATTTGTGTTTAGTAATTCAATGGCATTTTCTCTTGGAGTCTTGTAATTGTAACACATTTTGGACCATTATCCCAAATGGGCTTCCTTAATGATGACGTTTTTGTCGACCAAAGGGAGGCTGTCAACATGAAAATAATTCATAAACATGATCCATTGCTAAACAATCCAATCCTAGCTAAGCCGAATGTGAGTTGCTGTGCAATCATGTGTGGTTATTGTTCTATTTGATGTTTATTTGCTGCAAAGCAAAACATTTACAGGGGGCAGTGGATGACTGTTCGCCCACTGACCCAAAAAGTCGGTGGTTACTGTGTCCTAAGCTCTAAGACTTCACACATATTGCTGTGTATTTCAACCCATTTGCTGCGTACATGTGTCTCTTCAGAATCGGATTGAAAGAATCCAACAGCTATTGAAAGCAGCATGTCCCCAGTCCTGAGGTCTGACCTCCATGCCTCCTCCTCCTCCAGCAACCAGCGCAGGCCCCAATCACAGCACACAGACACAGGACAGGGCTACGCTAGGCCTTCTGGGAGCCAAACGTCACTACGCTAAGCTAATGGTGGAGCCAACCGTCACTACGCTAAGCTAACAGTGGAGCCAACTGTCACTACGCTAAGCTAATAGTGGAGCCAAACATAACTACGCTAAGCTAATAGTGGAGCCAATTGTCACTACGCTAAGCTAATAGTGGAGCCAATTGTCACTACGCTAAGCTAATGGTGGAGCCAACCGTCACTACGCTAAGCTAACAGTGGAGCCAACTGTAACTACGCTAAGCTAATAGTGGAGCCAAACATAACTACGCTAAGCTAATAGTGGAGCCAATTGTCACTACGCTAAGCTAATAGTGGAGCCAAACATAACTACGCTAAGCTAATAGTGGAGCCAACCGTCACTACACTAAGCTAATGGTGGAGCCAACCGTCACTACGCTAAGCTAATAGTGGAGCCAAACATCACTACGCTAAGCTAATAGTGGAGCCAATTGTCACTACGCTAAGCTAATAGTGGAGCCAAACATAACTACGCTAAGCCAATAGTGGAGCCAACCGTCACTACACTAAGCTAATGGTGGAGCCAACCGTCACTACGCTAAGCTAATAGTGGAGCCAACCGTCACTACACTAAGCTAATGGTGGAGCCAACCGTCATTACGCTAAGCTAATAGTGGAGCCAACCGTCACCACGCTAAGCTAATAGTGGAGCCAAACATAACTACGCTAAGCTAATGGTGGAGCCAACCGTCACTACGCTAAGCTAATAGTGGAGCCAAACATAACTACGCTAAGCTAATGGTGGAGCCAACCGTCACTACGCTAAGCTAATAGTGGAGCCAAACATAACTACGCTAAGCTAATGGTGGAGCCAACCGTCACTACGCTAAGCTAATAGTGGAGCCAAACATAACTACGCTAAGCTAATGGTGGAGCCAACCATCACTAAGCTAAGCTAACTTTCACTACGCTAAGCTGATTGCGGAGCAAACATCACTACACTAAGCTAATTTTAACAACACTAAGCTAATAGTGGGCCCAGCCATCACTACGCTAATCTAACTTTTGTTACGCTAAGATGATAATGGAGCCAGCCATCACTACGCTAAACTAACTTTCACTACACTAAGCCAATAGTGGAGCCAACCATCACTATGCTAAGCTGATAGTGGAGCCAACCATCACTACGCTAAGCTCACTTTCACTAAGCTAAGCTAAAAGTGGAGCCAACATCAAGTAGTGGCTCCAATACGTAACTAGTAGTTGAGCCAACCATCGCTAAGCTAACTTTGAAGCTAACATTCACTACGCTTGTGGCTGCACAATCTGAGGAGCTGCACTATAGACGGAGGAAATCATTACAGCACAGTAGTTGTTAAATTAATAATTAAATAATATAAAAACACAAAGGGTAGAAGTGTTTATAAGGTTGCATCACCGCAGCATCGAAACATTTATAAGCCGCCATTTTTAAGTGAGAGGAGCAGGAGGTGTAAAGTCGCAGATTTGGAACTTTACTCCACTTCTCTTGTTTAATTGAACTTACAATACTAAAATATATTTGTTTACTGTTAAATATTTGATAAAAGTAGGTTAAAATGTCTTAAAGTAAAATTGATCCCGCAGATTGTGCAGTGACAGAGCTAATACGCTAAGCTAACTTTAAAGCTAATATTCACAATGCTAGGCTATCTGTAAAGTTACCTCACTACACTGCCAGGGGATGGGGTTATTTTATCTATCAGTAGCCACCTACTGCTATTACTGCTATCATCATATGTAGGATGACAGCTACTGTCGACGCGGAACATAGTTTGCTTGTCATGTATTTTATCAACATCTACACTTTTATGTAACAAAGGAAAAGCTACTTAAATACTATGTATAGTTCAGGTGTAACATGCATCTCTAAACTTCCTCCCATTTACATACAGAAAACATAGAAACAGTTGAATAAATAATTGACCAATAACAGAAACCTAACATGGCACACTAATATGGGGTTTAAATTGTTTAAATTTTAACCACAAAAGCAAAATTCAATAGAAACATAACTGTAGACCAAATCAAAGATAAACCCTGGTGAGTGGACAAAATCTGAACATTATGGAGTACCTCTCTTGTTGTTGCAAATTCACATCACAAGCTCTAGAAACAGACTTGCAACTAACTATGCAGATGTGAGGACAACGCATGGCCATGTTGACGGGTCCAAACTTGAGTCAAAGTTGCTATGAGAAGCCAATTATTAATGAAAAGTCTTAGCTCAAGGTCGGTCTTACCACTGCAGGCAGCACACACCCAGCTCCACGTCCTCCCACACAGAAGAGACACGCCGAGCACCACAAATGTCCAACAGACAGCATGTGTGTGGGGGCGGGCATGCACGCGGACGCACACCAACTCAAAAGGCTGGTTAAAAAAAGCAAAAGCCAAAAGGGGGAAATGTTCCTCTAAACTCTTGTCGGATGTGTCCTGGTTTAGAGGGATATTTCTGGACGTGGGCGGGGGTTGGTGAGACGGATGGAGATGGTCGGGTGATAAGAGGATGGATGAGTGTTCATGCCACAGTGAAGGAGGGGGAGGAGTCTTACCTGGCTGTGCATAAACTTGAGGTTGATTCCCTCCAGAGTGACCTGCAGCAGACCGCCCTCCCCGGTCTTCATGTCCTGCACTGGGAACTCTCCTCCCAGCTCAGGACCTGAACACAGAGGTAAACTATTGTGATGCTTATGCTTATGCTTTTCAGCGTAGTGAAGTCTATATGAATACTAGAAAAATGTATCAAATTACACAAAAACAGGCGAGTTTCTATCCTGAAGCCTTTAGTAAAATACATCTACTCTTTACTTGCTGGCATAATACCCTACTGTTAAGAGATACTCATTTTTTTCATATAATAAAGTAAAATCTAGTACAGATATGTTGCTCTTTGGGTGAAAATGAGACTGTGTGCTGTCTGCATCTAATTCTAGAGCGTTTTATTCTCCGAAGCATGAAGTATGTCGTTAGCTTTACCATGACCGGCCTCAGATCGCGGTGGATATGCATTAGGTAAGTGAGCAATAAATTTGAAGAGCAAACGGTTTGAATTAGTTCTGTTTTTTTTTTTAACTAGAAAAAACAGGTACAGCACCTTTAAAGGCACGACAGGGACTCACCAGGTTTGTGGAAACTAATGTCAATTAAAAAATTACATTAAAAAGTACACATCTGCGCAGTGTTTTAGTAACTTAGCAGTTTATAAAGTTTCAGAAACTTATTTTAAATCAAATTAAAAGTCAGGTTCAGTTGCCACATAGCTGATTAGCTCCTGCAAGTTTCAAACCTTCACTTTTAAACTCCATAATGAAGAAGCTTAAAAGCTCTCTTCCCCATTTGTTTTCATGTAGATGCACTGCTAGACCGGTTGTTGCTAGAATTTTGCAGCAAAATTGAGATGCTAAGAATCCATTTGGAAACGCGAAGAACGAGTTTGGACAGCAGCCAACACTTTAATTGGAACTAGTTTCCCACTGTTTGAAAAATTGGGTACAAGGACTTTTAATAAGAAATGTTCAATTTACACAGATTCTGAATGTAAATATTGCATACTTTTATTCTAATAAGTTGACATTTTCTTGGCTGGCTCATGCTTTCCCACAAAACGGCCGAGTGAATGCCTTTGTGAGCGAGTAAAGAGGCAGGAGTGGAACAGACCTGGTTTGATGCTCTGCTGTCTGGCGGCTGCTCTCTCCATACTGTCTTTGACGCAGTAGTAGAGCTCCCGACACTAGAGACACAACACAGCGTCAGATCACTTCAGTCTTTCCTCCGTCACCTCAGGGGGTGTTCTGAGGAGTGCAGTGGACCTTTTTAGTGTAGAACTTGTTGAGCTGAGTCTCCTGGCCGTTGCGTCTCCACAGACACAGGACCTTGGTCTTGGGGCAGTAGGTCATGTTGATGAGCTTCTCGTACCACCAGCGCTCGTACACGGTGCCGATGTTACTGCGCAGGACGATGCAGTCATCACACACCTGAACGACATAGAGAATGGTGTTAGAAGCAGATTATGGTGGAGGGATAACTGGATATTGTTTTATTTGAATCCACGATAAGTGTTATGCCATTAGGGCTGCAGCGACAAATGGACAAATCGTAACTAGTCGACTTTAAAAAGGGATTATCGTAATTGTTAACAGAACTATACAGACTCTATAACACATGTCAAAAGACCTTGTGACATTATTACATCAAAATGTCAAAAAAAAAAATCATAAATAATTGCTTAGTTTCATCAATAATACACTTTCCTTAAGAATATTCTCTATCTCAAAGCTTTAATCACTATATTTCAACCTTTATTTGGCTGATACTGCATTTAAAAAGTATAAAATATACAACAGGAATAATCATTTGACAAGTCGACGACTAAAATAATTGTTAGTGACAGCCCAATTTGTCATGTAAGGGTTAATAGAATTTACTTTATTGTTTTTTTATTAGGTTATTAGGATATTCCAAAGAAAAGACTCCTAACAATTAACGTTGCTCAAAGATAAAATTCTTAATAATCAAGGGTTAAGACAATTAGCAACACATTTAAACCTATGATGTTATTGAGCCACTGCTGAGGCTGAAGTAAATTATAGTTTATCTGTAAGCAGAGGCCTACCTCCATGAAAAAGATATCCCCTTTGTTGTCAGTGCCAGCATGAACCACAAAGGTTTGCTTTTTGATGTGTCGGCTTCCACAGGGCCTGATGGACAGCTCACGGCCGTTCTAAATACAAACATTAAAAAGATCAGAGAGATAGCTAGTTCTACAAAATAACCGATGCATACAAGTGTAGACGAGTACCATTTGAGTCAGTTTGTCCAGTATCTCGTTGATCTCTTGGCTGTATGTGAGGCCGATGTGGGACTTGCCCATTAAGCGCCTCACCTTCTTCCTGATGTCATTTTTGTTCACCTGCAGACACACAGAGGAGGTAAACACATGTAGAGTTCAACAGTGAACCCTGCAGATCTACAGGCAGAGGCACACTTACTTTCAGCATGAGCATATATGCGATCATGTTGTGCAGCAGAGTGCCCAGGAGCCGGTCCTCATCATCCTCCAGACGCTTGCGCTCGTGTTCTCCCAGAGACAGGTATCTGTGAACAGAACACACAGACTTAAACACTGACAATATCCTTGCATTGATTTAGACAAGTGTCTTAAAAAGTGACATATTACAGTTTATTTAAATTACAGCGATGACGGTGATTCCACTGTCCACTTCCCATTATTACCACTAGAGGGCAATACTCAAACATCAAGAGGCTTCTGCCTGCAGACCTCTACACAGAGGACCCTACCCCTCAGGCTGTACAAGGAGGGCCCTCACATGACTAACCTCCTTTCCACACGTCTAATAATAAACAAATGACGGTCATGCCAAAAGACCACAAAAGACTGTAATTTCCTGACAGCTTTTTTCAGTGTAACATTACAAAAGTTAACACTGTTTTAAATAAAAGACAATGCCGGATTAGAAATGTAATTAAGTCGTTTCAACAGCTTAAACTTATAAAAAATAGTGAGGGACATGTGGGTGAAGGTACAGCCCGGTGGAGTCTGCGGCTTAGGGTACAGTGGATAGAGGTCTGCAGCCACAAGTCACATGACAGACTGCTTCTGGAATTTGCTTTGTCAATATATAGTAGGCAGATGTGTCTTAAAATAGCTCATGTGATTGATGTTGTACCTCTCGATCATCTCGTGCGGGCCCTGGTCCATGCCCATGCCTTCTCGCTCCAGCATGACAGCGTCCAGATAGGCATCCTCCCAGAACTGCATCTGGTCCCACAGAGTGGAGCGCTCTTTACCTGCACACCAGCCATATGCACACGTTAGCGGTCAACATGCATTACCTAAAACATGTAGATCCTAATACCAGAGAAAATGATTGAGTGTTACACTAACATATGTGGTTATTTAAGCACAATATTGCTGATTTTAATGGTTCTGCTGTGTAATTTGTGTTTCCAAGTTTATTGCCTGATTTGTAAATAGCAATGTATCATTTGTATCACATTATCTTCATGTACTCAATACCAATGTGTGGTGTAACTAGGTCTGCAATTTATTATTTTGTGAATAAATTATTCTTGCAATTATTCTGTCTATTTGCCCCAGATGAAGCTATTGTCAGAAAATGATTATTCGATTACTAAATTAGCTGCCGTCTTAATAATTGATAAGTTGTGATTAATCAATTAACTTGTTTCAGCCCTATGCATAACGTTCCAAATAAAAAGATGTTTCCTTTTTGTTACCTCGTATGGTCTTGTCCAAATAAATTCTTATTGTACAAAGGGTATAGCTCAAGAAACGTTAGTCTTTTGAGGTTAATAGCAGAGGCAAAGGCTAAAAGAGACCAGTGAGGAGATGTTATGACACAGACCACTGGCATAGCACCACAAGCCAGCCTCAGCACTCACACAAACAGACACACACACACACACGCGCGCACATACAGAGGAAAAGGGCAAAGAGATTAGCCCTACTTAGAGAAAAGGTTTCCATGGCAGCATCCTCCAGTTGATCCCAAACGGAGCTCTTATCGCGGCCTGAAGCGGGTCCCGCGGGAGCAGTGGAGAGCAGAGGGTTAGGTCAGCAGGGCCAGAGCGGTTTAGTAACAACAGCACACAACAGGGACAAATACAGCCACCGAGACCACAACAGACCGTACCCAGGTTAATAATGACACAGACACAATACAGGGTTATTGAAGAAGAATAAGACAATTGTACTTTTCCCGTTTTTAGAATAAGTCTTTCAAAATCACACCAGGGCTGAGAATCTAAAGGCTGCAAGTGACAGTGAACAAAAATATATCAAACAAAAGCTCATGATGGATGTCCAATACAATACTGAAGTGACATTCCAGATCTATTTTGATTTAATGATGAAAAGACAAGCTTGTATGTGACCTATGTCGTATTTCGATGGGATAAGTTTTACCTGGGGACCTTGGATAAATGATAATGAACACAAACGGCGTCTGTTTTCTTGTCTCGTATGAATGATCCATGTCTCTACAAATTTCCACAAATTTTGCCTATTGTAAAAAAAAACAGAGGTCCTCATATTTTTAGTATCGCGCAAATGATCATCTCTGAGATTTTGGGATTTTGAATAAGTCTATTTAACCTATTTTTATTGCATGCGCCTATTTCTTTCATTCCTGTCCTAAACTGTGTGTTGCAACAGTGGAATTTCCCCATTGTGGGACAAATAAAGGATCTCTTATCTTATCTTAAGTCCATTTTAGGTCCAGATTTGTTAACCACGGTAAAGACAACACAAGACCAAGTGGCATGAAGGCTGCTGGGGAGAGTTTGGATGCTTTTGGTGCAAAGTTTGGAATGAGGGGTTGTGTCAGCGCTTGAATGAATCAACAAATGACTGTTTTATAAGAAATATGATCAGATAGATGTCATTCTTGCCTCATGTCTCTTCTTTCAACTCTCAAGCTGCTTATATTTATTCTACAACAGCTACAGTACAGGTACATAGCGCTAAAAACAAAATTATATATATATTAAAGAAAAGAAATTTTAAGATTATTATCATAATTCAGTGTGTTTATCAGTCATAAACAAATGAATTACTGACATTTCTTATCCAGTGTGATGTTAATAAAAAGACACAGATGTCCCTAGGTAAAACTAATCCAGTCTGTTTGCAAATTCAAAATGTAAAAAATCTAGCATCTCTGCATCTGCTGAAATGATGTAAATCGTCCTCGTTAGTAAACCAATACATGTAATTTAATAAATGCCTTTTAGATTTCCTTGGTAGATTTTCTTTCCTTCCAACCTGAATGTCACTTATGGCCTTCAGATCCTTCACCCTCCACATGATGAGCTCAGTGAGATTAAAGTCCTGGTTCAGAGATGTGTGAGCACACGTACCCAGCAGCCCCTCACACAGGTAGATTCTCATACTGATGTCCTCCAGAGGCTGAGGAGGCCCCTTGCCCATGGCAGACAAGTGCTCTCTGGCCCCTGGCTTCAGCGTGTGGGTCCTCCCCTGTGGCAAAACACACACATTTACCATAAAACACACAGAATTCACATGAGCAATTCAACCATGAACATACAGAGCTGGGGTGGACGAGAAAACAAACTATTTACAGCTTAAGGCAAGACACTACAGGTCAAACTTTTCCTTCAGAAGAACAAAATTGTCCAGTCTGCACCAAAATCTGTTTTATTAAATCCTCTTGTGCCTATAGATTTATGTGTCACGTTGTCACTTTAAAGACAGTTTTCTTCAACTGCATTTTTCACCCACAGAGAGATACACACTCCCTTAAAGTAGCACAAACAGACACCAAACTTTATAGTCTTGGATTTAACAATATTTTAGACTGATCATACAGAAGGATTTGTTTATATCCAATTCCAAACCTGATTTATTAAAAGATTAACTTTAAAATTGAGAAGTTTGAATTCCCACATCAATTTTAAGTAAAATCTAGTTTACTCAAAAACTAAATAAGAAATCCAGAAACCCTTTTGTTTTTTTGTATTTAATAAGTCAACAAAGAGTATAGAAAGAAATTTAAATAAGGCTGCATTCACTTTTCATATATAACCAAAAACATGGACTTTATTTACATGTTGAAGTTAAAGAAGTTTAAAATGGATTACTCTAAAAATAAAGGTTTGTTCCTATTCACTTGCAGTGACTTGCCTTAACCTTCATCTTTTGTTTTTCTTCTAATAATACAGAGGTGCAAAAAAGCTATGAACTCATTTACCTGACATGTTTCGGCGCCTGACAAAGGTGCAAGTCCTCCCGCCGAAACATGTCAGGTAAATGAACTCATAGCTTTTGTGCACCTCTGTATTATTAGAAGAAAAACAAAAGTTAATATGGAAACGAAGACAGCATGAATTTTCCAAATAAAGCCTTTATTCCCTTTACAACAGTGTTTCCTCATCAATAGTTAGCCTAAAGTTGTATTTTGATTAATTTGGATTTGGATAGATTTCACTATGAAGAGGTGGGGCTAATAAGTTCTGCAGTTTTCATGCAGTTTACAGACCCGTTTGTATTATTAAGCTATCAATGTAGTGGTTTACAATGAACAAAATGCAAAATGGTGAGCTAACCATACTCCCTAAATAATAATGTGCAAAGAGCTTCCTTGACTGGGCTACACGTGTAAATAGACGTGCACTCACAAAGACAGCGCTGGTGGCCGGATTGGTCTCGATCTCGCTGTCTGAAAGCGTGCCTCTGGACTGGGTGAGATGGGCCGCGGTCCTGCCCAGCCCGTCCCCCGCCGTGCTGCTCAGGTCACTGTCTGCGCCCAGAGTCTCCCCAGAGCTGTTACTGATCTGCACGACACAAGCACGTTTAAGACTCGAGCGCTCCTGGTGGGTTTGCGGGGTAACCGGGACGCAGATGGAGCTGAAACAGAGCGTAAGTTGGCTGTGCCCTACCACTGTGCTGGCCTCGGAGTCCTGGCTGGTGCTCCTGGTCAGGATGGGAGGCTCGGAGCTGGTCACAGACTCACTGTCGCTCTTCTGCAAAAGGAAAGACATCACTTATAACTATTGGTTTCTGATTCATTTTAGTTTGAGAGTAAGGGTGGCCGATATGCCAAAAAGTTCAAATTACGAGTCTAGATCATAATTTTTTTATTCATTATTCATATACTTTCATATAGTTACAATGCCCTTAATAAGGTGAGGGCGTGTTCACACTTTCTAGTCTTCTAAATAAGTGTGCTTTGTTTGTGGAGAATGTGAATGCACCAAACGAGTGCATCCTGAAAGGTGGTGTGGGAGCAGTACGCCTCAGTGCCGCCGCTCTCCTGAAGCACACTGGAGCACACACAGACCAGACTAAAGGCTAATTGTGGGAAATGGACTGAAAATGGCATAAAAACACAGGAAAAGATATGTGCACATGTAACAAGAGCAGTGACTGAAATTGTGTTAAAGACGAGTGGACGAGTTAAGAAAAAATAATGTGAACGTATCCAGAGTTCCTTGCCAATTTAAACTGAATGCATTTCCCTCTTTGTATTCAGTCAGAGTTACTGTTCCAAGTTTGATTTAATTGAATATTTAAAAAAATCTGCAGTAACACAGTGCACCACCCTCCGCCATGTGAATATGAATCAGACCGGTGACGTCATGAGGCTGGTACAGAGTCCTCCAGACCAATAAACGTGAACACACCCTAATACCCAAAAACCCTTGAAAGACGTTTGGATCTCAATAGGCATTTTACCTGGTTAAAAAAATAAAGGTAAATTAAAAAAAAAAAGCTAAATTTGGTATATACCACCTGGTGTTGATTGTGCTTAGTGCTTGCCCTGATGAAGACAGACTAGATAGATTGAAATGCAGTGGTATGTCTGGGACGTTGTCTTTCGTTTTTCTGGTCTATGTTTCTATTGTTCCTGGATGAGCACCTGGCCAGGCACACTACACTGCTGATTCATCCCTCAAGCACTCACTGCTCCCTGTTCAACAAATAAAGCTAATCACTACTTCTGAACGTTCACTCTTCAGTTGGTTGACAGGTGATTGGTTGAATCCTCCTGTCACTCAGAATGAGCAACAGGAGTGAGTAGAGAAACGTGTCTGTGTTTGAGCAGACAAAATGGCACATCATCAAAGAAACCAAAAACCACAGAGCCACAGATCAAGTATTTAAAGTTATTAACACATCTCCATTAATTAAAAACTTCTAATATTATTTTGTTCGTAGCTATCTCTCTCCCCTTTATTTATTTATCTATGTATATTTTTTTATTAATTTAAATTTATATTTCTGCCCCCCAACCTCTCTCTCTTTCTCCCATAGTTACCAGCATCTCTACCCCCCCATCCCCTTCTTGTTGCTATGTCTGTGTAACCTGTCTCTCCATGTATATGTCTCGTTTGTGCATAAGTATGTTATATTGTCACTTGTTTCACTGTCTAGTTTTGTTATATGTACAGATTTGTATATTATATATCACCATAATTGTAAATATGCACGGTGTCTGCAAAAAAAACAAAAAAAAACAAAAACGATACAATTTTTAATCTTCATATCGCCCCCTTCTCGTATAACTCTATCTGATAGGCACTTTTTCTCCTCTAAACACATACTATACTGTACATAGATAAATATACATTTAATATGTTTGAAGGCCAAACCTGAGATCCGGACATGACGCTGAGCCCACTGTCAGAACTCATCTGGGACTTCTTCTCCTCTGCGTCTGCCACTAGGGGGCGCTGCTGCTTGCCTCCCTCTGACCCTGAGAGCACAAACGCTAATCAGACTGGGTTTTGTAGCAGCTGTACCGTAGCTTACCTTAACAGAGCCGCCTGATTCTGAGCAACACAGCGCCGGCACTAACGTCTAAAACGTATTCAAGCTAAGCCCGTTCACCATCACTATAATGCTCACAGAAGCACGTCTTTGCGTTGGATAGGCTCGAGAATACAGAAACCATTTGGAAAACCAGACATAAAAGTGACACAGGGGCAAGCAAAGAGTGTGGTAATAAGTGCCATCAGATCGAGGAGTTACAAATGAGACTGAGCAGGAGCGTGATACGTCTGAGTCAAGGCTGCGTGTGGCCCGGGTAACACCAGAGAACACAGGACGACAGCACACAGGCAGTTAGGCATGCACACAAACTCAAGTCAGGAGCACATTTCAGTTTCAAGTGTTAATGCGTTTCAAAAGAGGATTTAAGAATTAAGACGCTCCGTTTTCCCCATTTTATGCTAAAGTCTCCCAGAAACCAGGACACCGTCACCTTTGTAACCCTGGACGAGCCACTTGAAACAGGAAAAGATTTATTCAGAAAAAAGGGCAGCAGTTTTCATATTGGTTTATACTGATAAGTAAAGAAAACGAGCCATAGCAAGTGAGTTAGGCCAACAATGTGTCAAACTTTCAGAAGGAAATCAGATATGGTGGACTCGTGTTGTAACCAAGAATACTTATCAGCTACTTAGAAGAAAGTATGCACATGAAGTTTTTTTTTCTTTTTCCTTTATTCAAAATCCAATTATCGTGTTGAGAAATGGGAGGACTGTAAATGTTGAAGTAAAAAGCGGGGTGGAGAGAGAGCAAAAGAGGTACACCCCAAATTTTTACTTTCTTGGTGTGTGCAAAGTCTCTTACTCTGTGGTTTTTCCATAGCTTTTTGCTTATCCTGGTGCTTGCTCCACAATTCTACCCAAGATGCATTGCAAGCAAGGAGAGAAAGACAGAGAGAGAGTCAGAGAGCTGGTTGAAAAGGCATGTATGGTGGGTGAGCATTTAAATCAAACAAAACAAACTGAGCATTGAGAAACTGTTACTGAGGAGGAGGGATGTTTTGTAATGTCTTTGTGTGGCTGAGACTTAATGGAGCTCAACAGCGGGCGCCACTTCTGGGTCCAAAAGCAAAACGTCCATTCATTTTTCCCATAGACTTTGAAAAAGGTTTAAAAGTTAGATGTGGGCAAATCAGCTAAGGTGCATAAGCATTATTCAGTGGTTAAAGCAACACCCTCTGTCAGAAGGGATTAAATAGAAAAACAGCTCTAACTTTCATATACATTTAGCATAATATCAGATTTTGTGTTCTTATGATCAATCGTAGGGACTTCCTGATATCAAATTTTAGTATTACAATTATTGTATTATTATTGAACAATTTCATTGAACATGATCAAACAACAGTGAAATCTTAAATTTTCTTGAATTCCCATTGTCTAATATCTTAGTGATCGGCCTTATGAACTTTAAGTTTCTGAATGAAAGAAATAAAATAAAAATAAATATGAGAGATAAATTAGTAGTTTAGGCACATTTAGTTTTTTAGTTAGTTTTTAGACTATAGATTGGATCTAGAATTTTTTTTTGTTGCAATTATAATATATGTTTTTTATTATGATTTTATTGTGAGTGTATTCCGCTACTTTGCCCAAACAGTATTGTATTCTAAATACTTTGCCTTATATTATAGTGTGAAAACACGACACAAGGTCGTCATTTTGTTTTTGTTCCACAGTTTGTTCTGCATTTATTTAGAAGATATTATCACAAATTAGAGAAGGTAAAATTGCACATTCACTCATTGTAACAGTGTTTTCTATTTTCTCATAAATTACATGAAGTTTGAAGCCTAAATTGCGTGATCAAATATCACAATGAATTCCTCTGATTTAAAGTGTGTTTTGAATACCACAAAGCACTGATTACAAGTCATTAGAAATCCCATAGCTATAAAGCCTCCAAATTAATCTGAAAGTCTATGCTGAAACCAGAGGTGGGCGGGCACTGTTGAGCTCCATTTAGATCAGAATAACAATGTTATGTAAACGAGCTACTAAAGTAAAGTTCTAACCCAGCCACACTGGCCAAAGCCGTGCAGAGTCACACAGGGTGAGAATGAGGTGTGTGTGGCTCTGCACTGCTGCGGCGCCAAGGAGGTGATCGTTCAGAAAACAGCATGGGATGGCTTTGAGAGGCCGACCAGCCCGCCGTGGGTGAGATGGAGCAGTTGCAGAAGCTAGGATGCAAGTCTCACAGCATTCTGTAGAATTGAAGGTGCAATCTCTAAAGGGAGAGAAGGGTGCGGGGTGGAGTCAGGGTGGCGTACTCGGAGTGTCCCCTGTATACAGACCCAGAGCAGACACACAAGTAAAGGACTGGGATTTGATTTGAGAGAATTTACAAGCAAAGCTCTCAGGAGAAGTGTCTCTACCGGGCCTGTGTACCGGGGAGAGAAGCGTCCATCCTCCATGCTCAGAGCAAAGGGAGCTGCCATAGGACTAGAGCACGCCTGGCACAAACCTGCAGTAAAGGCACACAGCGCACACGCCTCAGGCCTCCCTTGTCCACTACTGCAGATTTAACAGTTTGGAGACGTACACATGCAAGTACAAGGCTGCAGGCTCGACACACATCCACAGGGGCAAACGGGGACATGTTAGAGGAGACAAGGACACTGTCCAAGCAGCAACAGGCCAGTATTACTCACACTTCAACGTTACTCTGTTGTCTACTAGAGATGCAATGTTCCATGCCAATGACAAAGTATTTTATTATGTCCACAGTAGGGTTATCAAAAGTATCGAGAATGAGATACTGATCAATGTATCAATTATGAAAACAATGGCATAACCAGGACAAAATTTGAACTTTAGCTTAAGAATGAACATATGCTTTATCAGAACTAGAGAAATAAGAATATAATAATAATATTTTGTACTGAAAATAACATTCTATCGAGCTTCGGAAGAGCTATCATTGTGGTATCTAAATTTATTGAAATAGTATGACGTTAGAATTGAGATTGCGTTTTTAGTATTGTGACAACACCCATGTGAATTATATTTATGGTTATAATCAATCACGTGTATACAAGTATGCACTGAATGATTTAAAGTTCACTTAAAGTCTATATGACAGGCTCATACTTATCTAATTATGTCTTTTACATCCGTGAAGTTGAAATTTGTGAAGAAATATTAAAAATAAAAGTTAAAGTAAACGTTTAAGGAAGTAGTGCTGAGTTCTAAAATAAAATCCCTCTGTGATGTCATCAATAGGCGATGTACCAAGTTGCCTTTTTTTTTTAAGTGCAAAAAAACAAACTCAAACAAAAAAAACAAACCATGCTTTCATTTTTGCTAATAAGTTACATGCTAGTGCTTTAAAAAAAACTGACATTTTTTAAGATTCTAAAGCACTTAAAAATGGTATGTTTGGTTTTTGTTCATAACTCTTCATTTTAGCCCGAATGGTTCTCTGCCAGCTTCATATAAAGATTAGATTTGTATTCCTTACTCAAACAACTACAAGAGCTTTTCAAGGAACACCCATCAGACAGATCTAAAGTCAAGTGTGTGGAATATGGGCGCTGTAAGGGTTAGTATGAACCACAGTCTGGTGCAGAGGAGGGGATGGTCTGTTTCTGACAAGCATTTGGGATGGGGAGCGGGATCTCACACAGCACATGCCACAGGGCTGGAGCGGCGTACACACCAATGGATGCAATAAAGTTCTCCTCGTTCAGGCTGCGAGTGTCAAAGTGGCGCGTGCCTCTGCCCGCGGTGTGGTGGGGCAGCTGCAGGTGGGGCACGTTCAGGAGCACCGGGGGTCTGGCTGCTTCCATGCGACCGGACGGGCTCTCTTTGCTCCCAGGGCTGCTAGAACTGTCTGTGGGGCTTCGCTTGTTTCGCTTTTCGGGGTCTAGCGGGGTTACCAGAGTTAGGAAGCCAGACACACAGTTTGTCAGCATTACAAAACAGAGAAATGGAGAGGTTAGTCAAAGCAAGGAAGCAAAGGGTTAGACATACAACTCCCAGTGCCTTTGATTTTTCACTACAGCAAACGTCTGACGTGCGGCTCAAAGCGCAGTACATAGTGTTAGTAGCAGAAACTCATTGCAGTTAAATGATGACCATATGAAACAGATGCTGGACATCTTCTTGGAGAGCTGCATGTGAAAAGAGTACCTTTGGTCTGATAATGAGTGCGCGCGATCTCCAGCAGACTGAAGACACTGGCCATCCCTCCCAGGCCAGCGTTGGTGTATGAGTGCTCCAGGCTGGACACAGTACACTTTAAAATGTCCAGCATGCCCTTGTACACCTTTCTGTTCACCTCCTGTTACAGACAAAAGCACCGTTCTGTCAATTATTTGATGTATTTAGATATTTATGTATTTAATCATTTACAGTATAAATACATTTGAAACGATCAGTTTGTCACAGACACAAAAGTAAAACCAATTTGATTCTAAAAAGTAACTTGCAGATGTTATTTTTGTGCACTGTTGAAAAACACAGTTTTAAAAAGTAATTTAAAGTGATAACACAAAAAAAAAAGGAATTGGTGGTCGTCAAGTACCCAAATAATTATGCCATTTTAGAACAGACTGTTCTAGAAAATGTTACACTTGGTGTAAAATGTAAATGTATCGGTTAAAGATTATAGTCACAATTTTGTCTGTGGATGAAGCACATTATGAGCTTTAATTTATTATCTTTATGTTAAAAATGTAACTTGTGCTGTTGGGAATCTCAGGGCCACTGACTCTCACCACATCTCGTATGATCTCCTGTCTGGCGTCTTCCTCCGACTGGATGGCCCTGTTGAGTTTACTCAGCACAAAGACGCGCAGTTGCTCGTTCTCCAGCAGGCGGCGCACTTTCTTCATGTTGAGCCAGCCAACTCCCTGGCCATCAAGAACGCTCTGCACCACCTCCTTCAGGAACTGCTGGTTCTCACTGCAGAGTGCACACATAAGACAAATTATCGTCAAAATATTTCAGTGGATCAAAGCTATTTTCCTCCTAATATAGATATAACAATTTGTATTATTGTTGTTTTAAGCGAAAGATGTCACATTGCAGTATTGTATTTAAATGAAATACATTTTAGGAAGAGTTAATTTGCAAACATCTCTGTTTTTAAACTGTGTCACAAAGTTGTTTTTTTCTTTCTGATGCTATCTTCTATATATATCTGAACAACAATATGGTTGAGGGGATTTGCTCAAGAGGAGGTGGAATAATATTTATATTGCACTAAAATAGATTTGGCTTTTTAAAACACTGCTAAACAAAAAGCGTTTGTTGTGTTTATTCTGCAGTTGGCACTTACCTCTTAATATTTTCATGTTATTATATTTTGACCAAACAAGGTATTTATGTGACTTATTTTACACTGCCAAGACAACTCTCTCTCACATTTAATACAATGATTTGTGAATCCAGGTGGCAGCTTACCTGTTGTTGTTCACTCGTCCCTGAGGTGAGGGAGACTCTCGCTTCACAGTGGGGCTGTGCTTGATCACAGAGGACTTTTGGTCCACCAGAGCCCGGGGCGCACGGGCACCTGAAACAGGAGCAGCTATAATTAAGTTTAACACTATTTAGTTAGACAACTGCTCGCCATGTGCAAGAGCCTTCGTTAGGAGCGAAGTGTGCTCACTATTTTAAATATTAATTTAAAAAAACGGTCACAATTCTTGTAAATTAACACCATGAAAATGACTTCGTTTACTTTCATTCATAGTGTCAAATATAGCATCAGCTTAATTCAATAATCCATTTTATATTTACCTAAATTTGTTTACTTTGTTTTTCTCTTATGCCATGAGGTGCACTATGTAACATTTCTGGTGGGCGGCCTGCTGCTTGCCAAGAATGTTCCACAGTAAATGCTGAGTGGGCTCACCTCTCCACAGGACTGACATACAAATTGGCTTGGTGGCGTCACATGAGAAGTTTTATGCTATTCTGTAGAACATTTCAGGCATGCAAATCACTACATGGGAACAAACAGGTACAAAAATCATCCAGAAATGTAAATACTGCACCTTTAAGTGATTTTTTTTCTTAATCATGTTCAGAAAACACTTTAAATTCAGATAACATTGATTCTAGAATCTTTTTGTGCCATTGATAAATGTGGGTATCCCTAGTCTAGCTTAGACTAAAGTCCACATAAACCAGCAGAGGAAGGGTGCTACTCCTCTAAAGCTAACAGTTACAGTGGTGTAGAGGAGACGGTGACTCTGCGCTGCACGGTCAGGCAACAGGATGTCTATTATTAAACCAGAGCAGAAAAGAGGCCAGCCCTACACAGATCTGACACACATCCACACGAATACAAGAGCCAGTGTGGCCAATGTCCTCACACAAAGAGAGTTTACAATACAGAGGGATTATTTGTTTATCATCACGGCAAATGTGCACGCTACCTGTGTGTAGAAAGAGCTGCAGCTGCCTGTGTTTTGCAGTTAGTTGAGGTTACAACAGCAAACATCCATTCATACCTGATGGACACAGGTAGCCTCTATTCCCTTGTTAACAAGATAACGCTATCAGTCTTGCCTGACAGTCATTGCTGGATAATGGATTTTTAATCTGTTTTCCTTGACAGGGGCGTGAGTTGATGGAATTGTGTAAAACTTGCGTGTGCGTTTTGTTGTTTTTATCAAAACTGTTTGTGCAACCAACAGCACAAGAAGACATGACAGCGTCTCTTTCTGCAGGTGAAACGCACAGTAGGGCAGATAATGACAGACTCCCTCTAATCCCTCTAACAGATAGGCTGTTCATTAAAAACAAAAAAATCCACCCTATTAAAATTATGTATCAGCACAAACAAATCCTACTCATTGCTTAATTCCTAATCTTTTAACATTCCCTCCCTTGCATAATCTTGTCCACTGTGTTAGAAACACATTCTCAGTGGGTGTGGAATGGGTGCAACAACAAGTTCAACCTGTAAGACTTTGTTATTCTTTTACATTTGTCACCAGTTATTATTTCAAAGTCGTAATTAGCGACTCCACAGACAAAGGTGAAGTTAGGGAAGGCAATATTAAGAGGTTTCTCCAATTGGTCAGCTTTCATCATCCTCTGAATGGAATGAGTGAAATGTAGGTTTAACCAATCACAGTGCACACATAGAACCATTATTAAAGTGTAAAAGGATTAGGGCTGTGTAATTTAATCAAATTATGATCAAATTGTTTGCCGATGGCTATAATCAGCTTTGTGCTTTTTACTCAGTAACTTGCGGCAGTAAAAGCATGTGTTTTGGAGAAGAGTTCAAATTTTGGAAGAGATCTGTTTTATCCATGTTTAGAAACCTTAATATTAAAGCCCAATATTATTTAATTTTTGACCACTTTAGTTTTAATCCATGTTGTCCAGCCTTAAAACCGGATCAGTAAAGTCAATATTCTTAAAGGACACATATTTATCATATAGGACAAAATCGACTTTGAGCTTTTAACCGCGCTATAACATTCTTGCCTCATCAAAAACATACCCGGAGCTGTATTTAGTTCTCTCTCAGAGCCACAAAAACACTACAATTTTCCGGTTATAGGTAAAGCTCTGACATTGTCGGTGCTATTTTTAAGTCTATAAATCATCGCCAGGCTTGTTTCTGCCATCAAATCACGTTCATTACAACTGCCTGTTTACCAGGGATGTAACGATATGCAAATCTCACGATACAATGTTTTGCGATATCATGGAGAAGCTCACGATATCATAGAAGAGCTCAAAATTATGTATCCATGTTCACAAGACTGACAAGGTAATATGCTCCTGCCATTAATTATTAGGCCTTTATTGTCATATTTTAGAACCATAATAATAGAAATGATCACACATGGAAACTCTAAGATGCAATTTTCAAGTTATGTCAGGAACAATAATAATGACTGCTATGTATTTTGTGATGCATCATACCATAATATATCATAAGATGTACCATAATAATAATAATAGTAATAGTTTCTAGTCAATAATACTTTAATCTGATGGAGCAGGCTAAACCATTGTTTGTTTTTTTCACGTAGATATGCCGTATTTCATATCGTAACATGGCAACAACGATATTGTATAATCACGATGTCGCCGGTATCGTTACATCCCTACTGTTTACATAAGCATGTAAAGGGGAAGCTAGGTTTGTTTATTTCGAAACGCCTCACTGATACGTAATAGTAACTGGTGCGTTTGGTAGACCAATGTTTTTTATGCCAAAGAGCATGTCTAAAGACCAATAACAACACAAATAAAGCATGATATGTGTCCTTTAAATAGCCTATTTTCTCGCCATATAGCCCACCCCTCAGATGAAGTTAGTTAGACCAAACAGTCACTATGAGTGGTGTCGTGATGGGACAATGCTCCAAACACAGTGAGTGAAATGAGCATGACAGATGCTGGAGGTGTGTAGGAGGACTGGACTGGTCTGGAGACACATGCAGCTCGCTGGAATAAAGGGCAGGACCCACCTTCTCCGCTCCCCTGGCCGGCCTCAGTTATTATCTCCATTAGAGAATTTAGCCCAAAGACTGCACACAGAAGCCAGGATTAGTGCCGTGACGGGCAGGACAAGGGGGACACGGCCCGGGCAGCAGCGTAGTCCCACATGAGCCCAGAACATGCACACTCAACATGGTTCAAGAAGAAAATAAATAATACAACGAAATACAAGTACACAACATGGACAGATGATAGCGCCATGTGTTGAAGAGGATGACTGCAACAATGTGTCGCCGTAATGACACATTTGTCTTTTGCTGAAAACGCAGTTATATAGTGATATTTCTCTACACTAGTTTAAAAAATAAGTGGCATATATATTCAATGAAAACACACTGCAAGCAAAAAGCTCTTTACAGACGGGCACTATCCTCCAGACTCTTTCTCTGTGAACTACAGGGCTGCAACTATCACAATCAAATCCGAATTTACTTTGACTAACAGCTTCTAAAACCTGTAATTTCAACGTCTACAAACCGAAATGCATGGTATTTTTGTATTAGTTTAGCAGTTCATGTTTAACCTTTTGCAAATGTATGAACATGTCCATGTCTAAAATATCAACAGAAATGTACAGTTAAGGCATAAAACTAAATATTATCATAATCACAATGCTTGTCAGAAAGTCAGAGTTACAATTTTTCTAAAATTGTTCAACCCAAGCCAAAACTTAAAATCTAAGCATGTAAAAATGTATATTTTATATATGGATTGGAATCAGAATGAGTCATGTTAATTGACAAAAGAGTTGTTTTATAGACTTTTTAAAACAGATACTATTAGTAAATCCATGCAAATATCTTTTTGTGGGAAGTATGTCTGAATTCAAACCCTCTTAAGCTCCTAATTTCTTTTTTTTTTGCGTGAACTTGGCCGATTATGATTATTGCTTTCCTAAAGAAAAGTCTGGAGAATATGTCTGCAAAGGGCAAAAAAACAAACACACAGGATGTATTAGATCGTATACTTCTTATCCAGGCAAGGTCACACTTAGAAGTAAAACTGAGCATTCTTGAAGCAAGAACGATGTGTAAACTCCACACTGACACACTGTTATGTCACAGTATTGTTTGGGCCAACAATGTGTGAATCACCAGTGCGACAAAAAGACAAGTCCCACCAAACAGCGCAGAGTGGCACAGGAGAAAAGGAGTGGTTAAATATGGATGGAATACGGCACTACTTGAGTGTGAGGTTCAAAGTTGAAAGGTTTAAAAGGTCAGTTTAACAAGGGTCTTTTTGGAGAGTATTAGGGCTAAGGCTAGCTAGCACAGCACACATGAACATACCCGGACTGTCGGGGTCGTCTGAGTGACAAAGACAAGACACATAAGAATCAGTAGCACAGGTTCAATGGCAGCTATTCCACATGGAGAGCCACCATGCTGAAACGTTTTCTCTCTTAAAGTTAAATCCAGCCTCACATGAAACATCCATGTCAAGGGTGGCTTTTATCAGCATTTAAAGGAGACATACAAAAAAAAAACTTTCAAGAGGACATATTATGCAAAATCAATTTTAAGGAGTTTTTAACCTTGTAAGTCAAACAGTGTTTCCTCATTATTAATTTACTGTAAGTTGAGATTGATTTAAAGGACATGTACCTGATTTTTACCGTTTTGAAATGTGTAAAACAGAGCTAGTTCATGTTAAAGTCTTTACATCAGTCACATCTCATGCTCGTATCGTTCACTTACATAATGCAGTGCCAGCTTCCTAAATATTCAGCGCGATAAGTTTATAAGCACTTTTCACAAGTCACTGAGCCCAGAGCGTTAAGGACCGTCACGGTACAAGCTAACAAAGATTAGCATGCTAACAGCACACTTCCTGATTCTTTCATAGTTTAAGACGCTCTATAAATAGTTGCAGAAAAAGAGCTGTGGTCTAATTTTTACCCAAATAGATGCTTTTACGGTACATCTGTACTGAGGCAACACAAATTTTACTTTATTACATGCAAAAATCTGGTACAAGAACTGGTTATGTTGTTCACATTTTTCACAACAGTAAAAATCAGGTACAGTCCCTTAAAGCATGTACTTGAGTAATCCTATATTGTCCTGCAACTGAGGCTTGAGTGCTGAGATAATTCCAGTTTTCACCTATCCCCTGCCCAGTTCCTTGTACTTAGTTGAGATTATTTGAAAAATGTAGACATGTATGACATGTAACCACTTTTCAAAAATAAAAATACGTAAATGACAATCAGCTGCTTGTAACAGTGAAATGCCACTATGAAGAGACAAGGCTTATCAGTTCTGCAGTATTGAACAGTAAATCAGTGGACATCTTTTTATTACTAAGATGTTTTAGATCAATACTGCCTTTTACAATGAACAAAATGTAAAATTATGATCTACTTTTTAAAGTAATGATTAACAATAATAACCATGTTATACTTGTCCACATATAAGTGGCACAATTTGCTTTACTTTGTTGCTTTAATCTGCTAGCAGCCAAGTTGTAACAAGCTGTGGCAACTGTTGCTAGCAGAAGGTGCAGGCACAGTACTTTTTCCTACCACTTCTGTTGCTCATGTGCATATATACACTATCTAAATATATAGAAATAAATACTCCAAAGGAATTAATAAAAAGGACAGAATAAACAATAATAGTGTCTCCTTTAAATGTTTTTTAATGTGCAAAATATATATTAATTAAATGTAATAGGATGCTGAACTATCTATGCACCATTGCATGAAAACCCTAAAATATGAGAACATGGATTTTTCTTTTACAATGATTGAAGAGAAAACACAAAAAGCCCTCCATATGCTGTATTCAACAGTGCCATTTTGGATCGGCAATCCAGAGGTAAGTACAATCGTGCTTTGTTTGGAAACCTTTACAAACCTGCTTGCTCCACTTCCTCCTCAATATCAATTTTAAAATATTCTTGAAAATAAAATAATTCAAACAAAATGGTAGAGAATGGGAGATAAAAAAAAAGTAAAACAATCAGAAAATTGACTGATTATTGAAGAAAAAAAAAAAAAAAGCAATCAAAATCAAGATAAAGCGCATTTAATTGTATAACTTTGTATGCTAGTCACAAGTGCATACTCTAGTACTGAGAAAAATACTAAAACCTAAAGAAATAGACTAATGAGAGATACAAATATAAGTATTCTTCTCACTGCTGACCTGCGTCTATCATCAGACCAAACAGAGCTGTAAACTGGGTCAGAAGTGCAGAAGAGAGAAGGAGTGGTACCTTTAAGGCTGGGAAAGGGCGTGGCTTTCTCCCTCGCAGCCTTGTTTGGAAGGGCCAGGTTGGAAAGACTAAAACTTGTGCCGTGGTTCTTGTACAGATTGCCTGTAGAAAGGAGCAGAGAGTAAGTGAGTATTTAGAACTATGTAAATGAATCTGGATGCTTCTGTCAATCTTCTGCGCTCATTTGGTAATTGGTAAGAAAAAACAATTGTATGGGGGGTTTCACGTTGGGTAAGTTTACATGTACACCATAAATCTGATCTATATTGAATTTCTGGAATTGTCAGATGATTGAAATGTTTGGGTACATTTGTATTGCCAGTAAAATCAGATTACTAGTATTCACCTTATTCCGGAAGTTGCCTTACGCGCCGCTGTCTTGTTTCTGTTGTATTAGTTTACATGGAGCAGACGACCTCAACAGAAAATAAGTTCTACATGGACTAAAAAGCCGTTTTCAGACTGACCAGGAAATCGGTGCGTTGTTGACTTGTTGTTGCTCGTGTTCATTAAACATTGTACACAAATCAACCTACTTTAAGTAACATTTTAGTGGCGAGACTTTTCCCTCGTTCGTCATTAGCTTTAACAGAGTTCTCGTCAAACGAAAAGTGCGTTTACAACAAAAGTGCAAAAAACAGCAAAAGTGGGCGGGGCAGAATAAGGTCAATAATGAGACACAATAACTGAACATGCATGCTCAAGAAAAATCTGATCATCAAAAACTGATTGAAAGTAATTTTAAAATTCATTGTACTTTGTCTTTCAAATACAGCAATTACTCTAAAAATCCACTGACTAGTGTTCTGGAGGCTCAGATTTCTCTAGTAAAACACACACCAAAATTCATATCTACTTACATGGCCAGTAAAAATAACTGTAACCACTAGGTCAACATAAAAGAGCTTTCAATCAGAGTGTGGTGCTCTTGACCCAGTGTGACCACAACTCTGGCACGTACTGAACAGCTGCACTAAACTGGTGCTCTCAGACTGCTCAAATCTTGTGTAGTTTTTCCTTTTCTTTGTTTTGTGGGACGTTCTTACTTGCAAAGGACATGAGCCCTCCCAGTCCGTCGTTGCTGCTGTTGGAGATGGTGGAGTTGGGTGAGCTGTTGCGAGAATCCTCTCCGTCAGACTCTCCGGGGAGTCTCAGGCTGCTGGGACGCAGCGGGCGAGCCACCCTGGGGTCAAATCAATCAGACACACGTCACAGAAGATCTAGATTCTAGAGCATTCCATTCATTCCACTTTTCAAAGAGACAGATTAGTAACATTTTGAGTATTTTTCAGTGCTTTGGAAATAGAACACAAAATACAGGGTGAAAAGCTAACACACTACTTCATCCAGAGTTTTTTTTTTTAAATAAACTCACACAGTCAAATGTCAAATGTGTACAATTTCAAGGAAATTTCTGATTTCTAGATTCTAAACCCTTTCTGATCTTTTCAATTCCAAAAATTTCCAGGATTTGTACAAACCCTGAATATTATAATGTTATCCAAATTAAGAAAATAAATATAGCAACTATAATTCTATTATATTATATAAAATCTGAGATTTATAATTTTGCTCCTAACAGAGCCTCAAAAGATTTTTTCCCCCCACAATTTTCTTATTTGCTCTTCATTATCAATTTTAAAAGTTTGGTAGTTAGTACATTACATATCCTTATTATCATATAGTCATATAAAATAGTTATCTATTACAATAAATTGTACTGTCTAAAACTTGATTACATTTCAAGGGAAAGCACACAATTAATCCACTCCAAATAACATACCACCTTGATTCAAAACCACCATGGAATGAGCTGGGTGAATTGGCGTGCTTGGGTTTAAAAAACAACATTTCATGGTGGGTCAGAAAGCCCTTTGAATGAATGATTACACAGTCATTCAAGTAACAAACAAGTCGAACACACTTGTTGCCATTGAGGTTCTGGTTGAATCGAGGGGTGTAGGACTCCACTTGCTCGTCTGCCTCCGGGTCATCCTCAGTGGGGAAACCGTACTGAGGCTCAAAATAGGGGTTGTCATACTCTGGCTTTTTGTTGGCCGTGTCCACCGCCCCGCTGTCTGCTGGGGGGCGGAGGAAAGGCTGGCTGGCTAGGCCAGGGACAGGATTCTGGAGCGCTGCACTGGCTGAAGCCTCCATCTCAGGTGGATCTCCAGGTTCCTGAAAAATGAACACAAAGGGACTTACAAATGATCTGGATCATCATCATCTCACACTACATCCTTTTGCTGCTGTGTTGCACCTAATTTGGCAATTATTGTTTATTTCCAATTAAAAAAAAAACAAAGGTGCAGCCTTCTTTCTTTGGGTAAAGATAGTGGGGGCCTTCACCAGAAATTTAGTAAGATTCATGGTCAGGAGCTCTAGCCTACTGTACCTGTTTTAGTTTAGTTTAGTTTCTAAAACTGTGAGATAATGGTATGCAGACTGACTCTGGTGTGCAATTGTCTCTACAGTTCTAGTACTTACTTTATTAAGAAACAATTCATGTTATTGTACTCCTTTGGATTCATCATTATTTAGAACTACTTGGGTGAGCCTTACACTAGACCTTGTATATTTTCTTGTTGTGGCACATGGTGTGGTATTCAGTGTGAAACGTTAGGCAACTACTGTTTTAGCTGGTGGGAAAAAAACAAAGGCATCCAAATAAAAATCCACCCAAACGCACAGAGAACATACAAGGCTACACACAATCTGTAAATCAAACTTCTTTGTACAGAAGGCAAGAAAATCCATTAACCTTTCTGAAACAGACACACTTAGGCTCCCTGGCTCAAAGCGAGAAGCAAGCGAGATAATGACAATACCAATAACTTGTGTAGAAATAAAGATGGATTAAATAAGTATGACAAACTTGACCCACATGGTTGTTTCCCTGGATGATGGTGCTGGGGCTGGAGCTGGCCGTGGTGCTGGAGCTGGAGCGCAGCGGCTGTCCATCACAGGGTTCAGTGGGAGCCTCTGTGCCGCCTATGGGCCCCTCCGAGCTCTGGCCCTCCCTCATGTCCTGTAGGTCCTGGAACTCCACTTCACTGGGGTCTCCAAGCGCTGCATGTGTGGGTGGATCCAAGTCTGAACAGAAATTACATTTTTTTTTTTTATTAGTTAAAAACGAATATTATTTATGTGTTATTGTAGTGTTGATATGTTTTGTGATTTGTAATAATTATTAAGTTTCAGCAGCATGCATTTTTTTCTGTGCATTTCCCCCACAGAAGAATCACATGCTCAGCGCTTAATCTAGCATATCTGTAGAATATCTGGATTTGTGTTTCATATTAAGCAGTCAATCAGTTACAAACATTGTGGACAACCTTACGAAACCCATTCTGTTCACAACCCAAGGCTATCAAATATAAAAAGGCAAGATCATTAAAAAAAGATCTATTAAGCCATGAAACCACAATAGAACAGAAATGAACACTTTCTGCTATGAATATCAGCCTGTCAAGTACATTTATAATTTCAATGAATTTCAAACTTAAATTTCTTAATTGGCATAAAAATGTAAGAGAAAATATGGTAACGCTTTAGATTAAGGTTGTTAATGTTAATAAGCACTAATAGTTATGCATTTATAACGCCTTATACATGTTTATAATCCATTAGCCAAAACATTTTTGAGTGAATAAACCACATGTACAGAGCATTAATGAGCTGCATATTCCATTATTTTCAATTATCAGGCTAATAAATGCTTGTAAATGACTTAGAAGTGCTTATAAACACATAACAAGCGCTTATTGATGCATTATAAATCGTTAACTAAGGAACCTTAATCTAAAGCCTTACCGAAAATATTTTTCCCCCTTGAGAACCATGTATTGTTTTTGGAGAAAGTTACCTTCTACATGACTTTTGTAGTTTATAAACAGCAGCAATACATTTTTTGAGTACACTATGAAGAGTCAATACACCTTCCAGTGCTATTGTCTAAATTTTATTAATTTATGTACAATTTGTGGCATTTAGTGAAACTAAACAAAAATGTCCTTGTCAAACAGTTGTGGCCTGCTATGTTTTCTATTGCAATTTGTCCAGCACAATGTTAATAAATGTTTATTGCATGGTTGTTAGGGTTAGGGTATGTTCCTCATATTTCATTGACAGGGAACATGGGAACCTCACCTCACACAAAAACAGGCACCCATGTTCCCTGATCCTGCTGCTCTTTAGCAAATGAACATACAGTATGTACCTGCACATGCAGGAAAGTCCTCATGTTCCCTGTACATGCATGTTTCCACCCTGTTCTTAAACTTGACACGGTTCCACCCCAGAGCCCTAACCAAAATCATTCTGTTCCGAAGCCTAAACAGAGAATTTATTATTATTTTGATGCTGATCGCTAGGTCAATAAACTACACTAAACAATGCTACACGCAGAAATGAGGCTGTACAAGGCACTGGTGTTACTCACTTGTGGTCAAGTGTCAGTCTCTAAAACAGCCCTGATTTTTCCATGGTTTTTCCATTGAAAACGCATAACACCCAAAGTATGGAATGGTAAAAAGCCAGACACAGTCACAGACATTATGTAACATTATCAAAACACACAAATTGTGTTTTGATAATGTTTAAGTATGGTGTGATTCAACATCTTTTCAAGTGTGCCACCACTCAAAAAGAAAATTGATCTTATAATAATCTCCTTGGTGGTGGAACAGTTGGGTAGAACTCACTTGTGGTCTCTCCTTGAATGTCTCCTTGGATCATCTCACTCACAAGGTCTCCAAGTGAAGAGTACGAGGAGCTGGAGCCATCATACGCGTCACTGTCACTGCCACTGCAAACAACACCAGACATGTTACAAGAGTGGATGCAACATGGCTTTGACATCTTACTTCAGGAATTTAGATGGGAGCTTATTAGTTTTATTTTATTTTTTATGTATAATATCAACAGTTCTACAAATTAAAATGTATAGCTGTGCAGATATCATGACTCCATTTTAAGATAAATATAAAATGATATATATATTTAACATTAAATTTGTGTGAATGAAAAGGAGCAGAAAGAAGTATAAATGTATTAAATTTAAATGTATTAAAGTGAACATTTAAATAAGAACTGCAGTTACTCTGCCTTCTCATATTTTTGTAACATAGAATGTTTTACATTTCGTTTAAATACTTGAATCCATTTTGAGGAGGAATGTCACAGTTGGTATTGCACATATAGGAATGAACAATGCCATTTTCTTCCCCAATAACAATACATACAATATACAAAGAGATGGTTGAAATGTTTGCCTTTGAGTCTTTGATAAAGTCAGAAATGGATGTGCACAGCATAAAAACACTTAATACACTCATTATTCAGCAGCAGTAGCTACATGATATCCACTGCCTCTGAGACAATAACAGGAGCCAGTCTTAGTGCAGGTGTTGTAGTGTGAATCCAAGCGGTGGTCCCACCTGTCCGTGGGGTCAGAGTCATTGCCCTCGTCCTCCAGAGGACTGGCCATGGCCTCCACCAGCTGTGAGCTGCCATCATACACTCGGTACAGCACTGGCTGCAGCTGGTGAGCATACCACTTTGGCTTGTCTCCAATCAAAGAAGGGTCAAATACATCTGAAAGAAGAACCAATCACATTATTTTTCTTAACATTGATTATAATTAGTGTTGGGTCTAACTTAGTTACTAATACTTTGTTACTGTAATTAAATTAGAATTTGAAGAACTTTAGTAAAGTAATGCATTACAGTGAAAATACTTCTAATTAGTCATTAACAAAAGCTACTTATAACATCAACAGCAATGCTTAGGGAGAGAACGTAACCTTCCTCTGCAAGGATATAACTTAAAGAAGGAGCATGTTGAATGTGCAAAAAGAGAAAAACCCTTTGACATGACTTATTCTGTCAAGTAAACACCTCAAGGTCAGAAATGAGCAGCTCGTAGGAGCATTGTTATTATCACTTTTGCTGGTGGTACTCCATTTGAGACAATTTAAACAACTTATTTGTTGTTTAAAAACAACTGTAGATATTTGGTTCATTTATACAATATTACAAATAGTAATCCCAAATGAATGTAACTAAGTTACTTTCTTGAGGCAGTAACAAAAAAAAATAGTTACACTACTTTAAGTAACTAGTAATGCGTAACTAATTACTTTTTGTAGTAAATTCCCCAACACTGATTATAATTATGCCATTACAAATGTAATGCTTAGGGGACCGAGGGTGCTTTGTTTTGTAGATAGAAAGCACTCTCTTGTGGCAAAGCTCATGAATGTATGCTCATAAAAAAATAAAAAAACAAGAACAACAGGATAAACTTACTGTTGTGAATCCTCTGAAATGCCAGGTTTGTTGGGTTTAGGGCCCATTCTCCATAGAACTCCACAGCCTGAGTGTGAGAGAGTTTATCTGCAAAGCTTGAGCGCCGTGGCCGAGAGGCCAGGAAAGAAGAGCATTGGAAGGCCACCACAGGCCGAGGGAAAAGGCGCAGGGTGCGTGTGTGCATTTGGAACCCCTGGAGAACATTTGGTGAATTGAAAAAGCGCACCATGGCAACCCTGTAAAGATAAAACATGAGCAATCATTTTGTGAGAATGGCATAGCTTATATCTACTAACTGGATGGCTATCAGCTTGGAAAAGGACTAATAATAAAGTATGTTGTTCTACTTTTAGTGAGTCTCATGGAGCTCCTGGAACTTGCCTTGTGGCTACGTCCACTGAATCCACATCGTTGCCATAAATGAGAGGGTTGAACTCTGTGGAAGACGGTGAGGCTTTATCTCGTCCAGGCGGGAGTAAGGGCAGCTCCTGACCTTCCTGGAACTTCTCCAGGTTCAGAATGGGCTGAGTGTTCAGGCTCATACTGGCTAAAGCCTAAAATAAGTCATAGCACAACCATTACAAACACAGTTCCAATTCAAAGCAGAGAAGATAGTTGGGAAAGGACTAGAATGGTACACTCCTGGCATCAACATGCAGGAATTTTGTAATGGTTGTATCCAAAATATTTAATACATTTCATTTCCCTCCATTAGAAAGAAATCAAAGATTAATAATGGATTACTTTAATATAATAGTCAACAGCAAAGAGAACATGATGGACAGCTTCTGTGGATGTCATCGTCTTCATGGGACTAAAGTTACATAAGGTCTAACTTCCTGGTCTCTTTTGTACACGCTGTTACACTGTGGTCACTGCTTCACTTGCTCTGCAGCTCTTATGCAGTGCAAAGCTTATCCTGATAAAATAGTAGAACACTGCCTTCTAATTAAAGTCCTTCAGACACTGTTGAGAGAACAGTAGCTCCTTCAAAGCTCACATTCACAGCTCGCATGTAACCCTCAGGAAGCATTATACAATGTGAAGCATGTGAGAAAGTTTATTTACAAAACACATTACTGATGCAAGCAGTTATAGGGTGGTATGAACCACTTCAGGTTGTTGTGTGCAGCCTTTTAGACACTTTTCCCCTGTCCCATCTATTTTTTATTGACTTATGAAACTTTTTCATGGATGTCCACAATGAATAGCTCAGATTTGGGTTTAAGATTTTAAAAAAAGAAGAAAAAAAAAAAACATGCAAGCAATTCAAGTTCTTCTATTCAATATATCATTTTATTTTCCACTGCTGAGATGCAATCCAACAGACTATTGGTTGCATATTTATTGTACCTTTTTTTGGAGTCCATATACCAAATTGTCTCTCCATATTCCAGACAGACATCTCTCTACTTTTTGAAGCGGTCACTATCTCAACATTCTCTTACTATTAAACACACTTCCTGTAAATGTTGATGCCAGAGGTGGGCCTGTTAATTTGGACGAAGAGCAGGAGAGTTGGTCAGAGTGCATGGTCGCTGCAGACTCCAAAGTCAATATTAAGCTTAGCAGAATGGAACATTTAGTCAGCCTGGGTGACTGGTAAGTTCAAGGTGATAAAAGGTTTTCCCATTATTAAGAAAATAGGTTATAAAATAACACATATTGCTGCCAAAACAGATGCACGCACATTCAGTCATGCTGAAGCCAGAGCTAAGCAGCGTCTCCTTAAACAGCTGTGCCACATTCTCACATGTTACTCAAGTCTGGAGAGAGGAGACAAATATTGACAGGCAGATTTCATGTGAGGAAGGAGATGTCCGTGCAGGGCTCATTTGCATTCCACACCAGGCAAACATGAGTAACCTTATTTTCGGCGGAGAAGAAGATCTGCTTTTGGGTGATGGCGCTGAGCCTAAGCAGACACTGAGGAGAGGGAGGAGAGTCACATGAGGCCAGCAGCGGAACAGCACATGACACGGGGGGAAACGTGGACGACGTGAACCGCACTCTTTCTTTGTCTCCTTTGTCCACACAGCTCAGGTAAACTATTGTTTTTATACTACATTCTTTACAAAAATATATGGTTATGTCTACTTGAAATATAAACAAGATATATGAAGTTTATTGCTGTAATCCAATGTCTGTCCTGTAGTGTGACATATGAAAATCACATATTTAAAAAGACGCACAAAAACCAGAAGGAGCTCATCTTTCATTTATGCTCCAGGACAAACTCTGGGGTTCAGGGTGTCACACCGCAGCACACGTTAAAATATCTCAAATTAAAAGGGTGACACCCTAAAGTATGCAATGCTTGTGAACAGCCTTCTTTTCACTTGTTGTAGAAGTGATTTGTTTTCTAAAATTATGATATACGTTGGTACAAAAGGTGCGTCAAAGTGCAGGGCAAAAATAATGTGTTACACCCTCAAACATCAAGTACCCATTTATGTTTGTAAAGAATAAGAAGGGCTACCATCTATAAACAAACCATAGTGTCTTTGATTCATTTAGATTTTCTCAGGGGCACATAACATAATGACAAAGTCTAAAGTGTGCTCCATACATAGTGGGAGCCAACAGAGGAAAAAAGGTATCTAAATATGTTTTGGGGAAAATGTGAATCCTTGGCTCAAAACACCACACAGCAGTGTTTGTTTTATAAATAAAATATTTGTTGCAATGAAGCTATATTTTAACCAGGTTCCAGTGGCCCAAAAAATCTCCATCAATCACTGCTGGATGTGCAGCACAAGTTTGTTATATATTTGTTAAATATTTATCAGGGTTGTTAGTATTAGTGGAAGTCACTGTATAGTTATCACAAACATGTGCAGAAAAATGTGTAAAAATGCTGAAAAATTTACAATGGCATGTTCATTACATTTTTAACAGTAACCTTGCAATCGGTTTCTCCCCAACCTGACTATTGTTAACATTTGACAAAAGGTATTGAGGAAAAGGAGGAAAGAAAACTGATGCAAAGACAGGACAGTGATGCAAGAGACAACAGACAAACACAGAGCCCTCCTGACAGGTCTACACAAGTCATAGAGCTACGATTTTCATTGTAACCAGACGCTGCACTGGTTACAAATGAAGAATGGGATGAACAAAGCAGATCTCACACAAATAGTTTCAGAGTAACACAATGTTCACCAATGTGGGCCTACTTTATTAGTAAGAAGAACTAATACACCACAAGATGCACTGTATTAGTGTAGGTTAGCTAAAGACAACACGCAGCTTTCAACACCATGACTGACTTCCCTTTTTTACTCACACATTATCATCTTAGGATGAAGCAACCTTTTAAACATACTTTCTCTCACAATTTCTGAACCGAGGCAAAATGTTCTAATGTTCTTCAAGACAGGGCTGTGCCATGAATCAAATTTAAATTTGTGGTTTCAACAATTATAAGATTTTTTTTTTTTCCAAACAAACAATTACCTTATGATCAGAAGGATTTTGTACTCATTCTGCCTCTCAAAACTTGGAGCAAAGCCACTTATAAATCTACACACGCTTTTAAAACAAGTTTCACACAGAATTAATTAATAAAGGAAAAAATATTCTTTAAACATGCTCTTGAGTGCCTTAAAATGTCTTATTCATTCTATGACCTGTGTTATCATTCACTATGAAATGACATTTACTGAGTGCATCCAGCCAGTAGATGGCACCAGCGCTATATATACAATTAGTAAAGTTAGCGCTGAAAAGATGTCATTGTGCGGAGTTGATGCAGCAGTTATCGTGTTTAGAGGCAGAAATGCTCAGAACGAGTTTAGCGATGATTTAAGGACTTAAAACAGTGGAAGATTCTCTGATAACTGACGTATGAAGTCTGACAATACGTCCGAAAATCCCAGAACTTCAGCAGGACATGTGTTTGACGCTCGGAGGGGGGAGGATTCTCTATTAAACATTCCTCAAAACAGCGTGAATGCACCTGAATGCTACTTCAGGTGTGTTTTTGATGACAGAACATTGTTAGAACATGGTTTAAAGCTCAAAAAAGTCACTGTTTCAGAACATGTGTCCTTTACACATTCTCTTGAGTACCTTAAATTTACCAGCTCATGTTTTGAAACAAAAAAAGTTTATTATGGATTAAATGACAGGATTTAATACCCTGTGTGCAATGACACTTACTAAGTACATCCAGCCAGCAGATGGCGCCTAGCGCTTACGCAATTTAATGAAGTTAGCGCTCAACAGACGCTATGATGTGGGTTAACAGTAGCAGTTATTGTGTTTAGAGGCAGAAATGCTCAGAATGAGTCTGTGATTATTTAAGGACTTAAAACTGCAGAAGATTCTCAGATAAGTGATGTATGAAATCTGAAAACACATCCCAGATCGTGGGAGTTCAGGGAGAAGCAAGAACAGTTTAGAACTAATAGTTTGAAATAATTGTGATATCAGTTATGAGCAAAATAATGTACTAATTTTTATTCTATTGTGAAAAATGGTTTTAACCTCATCTAAATACATACCCGGAGTTGATTTTAGTTTCATTTACACATGAGTAATACTGCGCGGCTGGCTACATCTCCAAAGCTCTAAATGCTCTTTTTCACCATGTGATGTCATTAAGTGCTAGGCTTTACGTTAGCACTGAACTTAAAGCCTGAACTGAACTGCTGCCTCTACAATACATAAGGATAGCCCCAAGTTGTGTTTTTAAATATTTTAGTTATTATATTTATATTTAAGTTATTATTATTGTTGCTTATTTGGTCGGGACAGTGCAAGTTAATGAACATATCCATGCCGGATTGTAGCCATGAGCTAATTTTCATCCGGTTTCCTGCATTCACTTTCACAACACTGTCATTCATGCACCTGTGTTTTGAACACTGGAGGCAAGGTGGGTGAAGTGTCTTCTCTAGGACACAACTCTACAGCTACTGTCACCCCATTGTGGCACCTGATATTCCCAACAGTTCCTCATCCAAGTACTAAATTCTTCAATCCTGATTAGAAAATAATTTCCTGCTCAGAGCGTCAAAACACTCCATTCAGAATTTCTCCCATATGTGATGTCATAGGTCGAGCTCCGAGATCTTCTAAGCTAAGTCCATAACTCGTCAGACTCGTTCTGAGCATAGCTGCCATCTAATCACAATCATCACAACTGTGTGGCTGCATTAGCATGTTGGAGTCAAGCTACTATCTGTTTATCTCACCTATATAATTCCATCTGTAGTCAGAAGATTGAACCAAAAGCTAATCCTGTCGTGGGAAACCCATGAAGTCATTTTGCTTTTTGTAAACATAAATGTTATTTATTTTTTGTTTTACACATGGGATGTTAGAGCAACGGTGCTAAAGAGCATGTTTAAAGGCCAGTAACAATACAAATAATGTATTGTATATATTTGTTCTTGCGAATGAAACAAAACATATATGTTTTCAAATAGGAAACTATATTAAAGCAGACAAATATATTAGCAAAATGTTGGCCCTTTATTAATCCTAGTCTTTGCAGAGTCCAGTGCACAGTCCTCTTCGTCACACACACAGGGAAGGAGTTGCTAATGCTACAGCACAACCAACTGGCTCTGATTCAAAACTCTTTGGCAAACAATAGCCCTGGTAAACAATAGCCCTGTTTAAACACAACATAATTGATTCTTACAAGGAAAGGGCTTAAGCTGAATAAATATGCACACATCCACAGCATACAAGAAGTAGAATACAGGCCCAACGTAGCACAAAGAATCTTCATTTTCTCACTAAAACAGTTGTTAGAATGTGTCGAAAGTAGTATTTTAGGGAATTATTGTACTGGTCAATAGTAATAAAGGATTGTTAACAACTACTTGGTCAATCCATTGCCTCAAGTGCAAAGTTGCAGAGTTCCAGTGAAACCATATACAACATGGAAATGTGAAATATGGCACATCTCGCACTTATTCTTTCGATTAACAGTTTAGTTGTCAAGATCAGGAAAGGCCTGTGAATGACATTTTTACTAAATTTGACCCATTCATTCATTCATTCATTTTCTACCGCTTATTCCCGTTAGGGGTCGCGGGTGACTGGAGCCTATCCCAGTGACTTTGGGCCTTAGGCGGGGTACACCCTGGACAGTGGCCAACTCGTCGCAGGGCTGACACAGAGACAGAGACAAGGACAAACAACCATTCACTCTCACATTCATTCACTAGGGACAATTTAGAGTTCTCAATTAACCTACACAGTCATGTCTTTGGACGGTGGGAGGAAGCCGGAGAACCCGGAGAGAACCCACGGTAACACGGGGAGGACATGCAGACTCCACCCAGAGAGATCGTGTGATGTTAGGGAGGTTCGGAATTCGAGACCACGGTGTTGGGGTGGTGCGGGATTCGAAATTTGACCCAGATGAAGCCAAACAGTTGTTGTTTGAGGTCATCCTGTTTAATCAAAAACTCTTAAATGAACATGTTTTTGTGTCATTTTGGTGCAATTCTTGCGTAGTCTGAATCATAAAACTAATGCAAATACCAGAAAGGCACCCTCAGTATTTACAACGTCTTTTTAAACGTCATTTAAAATGTTGGTATGCCTTTGAATCAGAGCCAAGTTGCGGTCTCCTACAATCAGGATATAGTCAATTGGAAGTAGGGTTCTACATTTTATTTTATTTTTTACCTCCACAGGCTAGAGCATGCAAAGACAAAAGGACAAAAAGACGTTAGTTAGCCACGCAACCCATTCAAATGCTCCCATACCGCCTCTACAATACAACTGCTGAGGGAGGAAGTGCTTACTCTTCAAAACACTGGAAAGAAAAGGGTCAAGTACATAGATAAAATTACACTGGGAAATATGAATGGTTGATTGTGTTATATAAAGTGTACTGCAGTAATTAAAATAAACCAACAAATGCTTGAGTTACTTCCAAATAATAAAGTTCCATACCTGTTTCAAATGTTTCTTGAGCTCGCCAGCTTCAGGCTCAGGGAGCGGTGGCAATATTTCTGCGTTGGTTGGGGCAATGACCTGTCCACCCCAAAGAAAATCATATTACAAATGAAAAAAAGCTTGCAAAAAAAACAAAAAAACAAATTAAGGGTGCACTATGTAACTTTTTTGGTGTAGGAGCTGACACCGGCTTGTCTTCGTGGATAGATATACTTATAGTATATCTAGTAGTTCTAGTATATACTATACTAGATATACTGTGGAACATTTTAGGCAAAGTAAGAACATAGACACAGTTAGCATCCAAGGGAAAGCCCACTAGCAGACCTTTGTGGGTGAAGAAATCCATTCATTTTCATATAGAAGAGCTGCCATCCACTGTTCAACAGCTACAAGAGCAAATGTGGACTTCAGGACTTATTGTATTGTTATTGAACCAAATGCAGATACAAAGACATTAAGAACAATAAAGTGGTAAAACGTAAGGTGCCTGAGTGTCAAACCGTAAAAGGAGGAAGTAGATATTTAATTAATTCCCAGTTTTCACAATCAAAATCCTTTGACACATTGCTAGTATTCACATTCACAGGAGGAGAGGTGAAGCAGGCTGAACCAGCAAAGAACAGCCAATCAGCTCTCATGCTCTCAAAATAAAATGGTTTCCAATTCAGTGAAGACATCGTATAGCGGCCTGATTTTTGTCATAAAGTTTTGCTTTTACTTTTCTAGGCTTGACACCATGTCAACGACTGCAAAGGCTCAATCTGTTGAAGAATAAATTGATGATGAAAGATGCATGAGGCTGGAGTTCTAACACAGCAGAAGTTTATTTCTATTAGTACGGGACTCAGGAACTGGAGATAACTGGAATTTTCAAGGCACAACATGGCTGACATTGGTTACTATAAGTTACCACGGCAATGTTCTCTCTAGAATATGTTATAACTCAATGGTCATGTACCTCTGACGATACAGGCCAAGATCGAGAGCTGAGCTGGCAGCGTTTGACACAGGCACAGGGGAGAAATGCTATTTTCTCAGACACAAGTGTGACTCAACTTGAAATAGTAGTGCTTAAAATACACGTAATTCACCAGGAAACACCTTAGAAGACGAGAAAAGATTGCGCTATGAATCAACTGAGAGTTTTCACCCACACCAGACCACGCCTTCCCCGCTATGATGCATTGCAGACTGTATCAATCTCAGAAATCGCATGTGAAGTCCTCTCTCCATTAGAAAAGTTGCGTAGTGCACCTTTAAGTTTGAAGTTGACTGTTGTGGTTACTGACCCTGCTGCTGTCCAGGTCCACAAGCCACAGGTCGTCTGGCATTTTGAAATCCGATTTGTAGAGAAAGAAGCTGGCCGGGACCCCGATGATGTAAGGAGTGGGCGCAAGGAGGAGCTATGAAAACAACAAATATATTTCAGAACAGCTATTTGGTACTGACATTAAATCCATGCAGCAAAAGTGGATGCAACCAGTATTCTGTAGATTCTCGTTGGGTTTTGAGGTATGGAATCTTATTAAAAATGAATCAAATGAAAAGCCCAGTTTCTATGGTAACAGATTCAGAACAGAATGACTGTTTGCAAGCAACAAGCATTATTTAGCCTGTGCTGGTGAGAAATCTTTTGTTTTAGCCAGCATACATGTTTTGATCGTCCCATTTAATGTAAAAACTTTCAATGAACCTTTGAAAAGCCCTGGTGTCATCTTTAGAGGTTGTTGCTACTAATAAGGTGGTGTACTGAGACTATTTGTTCATTATATCACAGGAAATAAAGCATACAATATAGATCTTTATACTGCTTTATGTATATTGCAATTGTCCTCCATAAAGTAGTGTTGGCAGTACCTGTTCAGCTGAAGCCATGCATGTTGGTAACAAAGGAATGACAGGAAACATGTACTCCAGAGGGTAGATCATGGCGACGAAGGCCATCACACTCATGGACAGAGCGTTGTAGTCTCTAGACTGAAGAATCACCTGATGGAGACAACACACAGGTCAGGTCAACTGTGTCAGCCATGATTTTTCACTTGATGAATGTGGGTGGGTTTATAAAGCTACTTCTGCCCTTTGAAACGCACCCCAGGGACAAATACAGGTATTTGATTGATTGAATGAAAGTTAGTGTTGTCACAATATTAAAATTCAACAAAATTTTGATGAGAAAAAATACTTTTATTAACAGTGGAATTTGTAAAAATTACACATAATAATGTAGTATTAGCTTGTGGCCTTGAACAAGCACTGATGTAGGTCGAGATCATCCTAGGTTTCTGAGTGCTTCAAGACTTCTTAGAGAAGCAAGTTCTTACAGACAACATATGCAAGAGGATCTACAATAAGGCAAAACGCCTTTAGGAATTTTGAAGCCATAATGGCAAAAATACATTACATTCCACTGCACATTTACTACTTATATAAAATGTCCTGCTCTTGTGTGTGTGCGCGTGTGTGTGCGTGTGTTAGGCTGAAACCCCAGACTTGTGACTTATAAAACTTTATGTTATTGACTTCAAGTTTTTAGAGAAAAGACATGAAGTGTGTTGTCAGATTTTACTGCGGGTTCTAAGATTTAAACCAAGTGTGAATGGACTGAAACCGAAAACTAAAAAGGTAAAGCCTAGTTTTAAGTCAATTATTCTGACAGCACACTGTGGGTAAGCTGCACTTCTACATGGAATTTGATGCATGTTATAAATGTGTCTGAAAAGAGCAAAACACAAGACACAATTTTCTCCCGTCTTTCTTTGAATCCACTTGATGACTGTGCAGAAGAAAGCACTCAGACTAAAGGCTCCATCTGTATTATTTATAAAGGACTGCGAGTCTGTGTGAACCGTCTAGTGCTGTGGGTAATTTCAGGCTTTTACAGGCTTTTGAATCAGATCTGTGAAACAAATGTGCACACTGAGAAAGAGCCTTGAATAATGGAGGATCCTGACATGTCTGCTTTTGTGCAGCCATGTCTTCTTGGACTGTGCGGCTCAAATCTTTGCTTATGGTCAGGACTTCACTGATTACTGTCGACGAGCAACTCTACTCCAGCACATGCAGATAGACTTACAGTTCCGCTAAGAGCCATTGGACTTGCACTACTAGAATTACAAGTGTATGATGTTGGCAAAAATAATTTTCTCAGTATTTTGTTTGGATTTGCACAACATTGTTTAAACAGTTTGAAATACACAGGAGCAGATGGTAAGAAAAAAAAATCTAAATCTAAAATCAATTGATAAGGGCTAGTTTCAGAATCTATATCTAAAGACCACATGGGAGTAGATCTATATCTGAAGAACATATGGTAGATCTATACCTGAAGAACACATGGTAGATCTATATCAAAAATTATTCCCTATTCAAAAACGATTCTCAATTAAATTCAAAAGCAATTGTTTATATTTATTAGCCTATATGATTTAAGATACTTTTTTATAAGGCCCGATTACTGTCATTGCACCGCTTACACTGATGCATTTGTCAAAGCTGACATTTATCAATATTTTCAACTGCATTTGAAACCCTATTTACGAAGAATGAGACTCGGGCCCCTTAACCCCAGAAGGTTGGTGCGGTCGTTAGCGCATTAGCGTTCCCGTTCATCTGTCTCACGCTGGTCTCAGGTAAGTCTCCTGCTCTGTGTGTGCATGGTGTGTGTGCTACACTACACGGGTTGTTAAATGCGTTTAATACCACACGTGGGCTTTTAACTGTTTACTGGAAATGTGAAACGTGTTTACCGTGCAGCGGAAATGGATAGCTGACGTTGAAGACCTTTTAGAGTGCTGTATTAATCTCATAGCTTGTAATTTAAATAATTGTGGCACCAAGCCTGAAAATCAAGTCAAAACACTGCTCCAAAATAACAAATTTAGATTAAATAGATGTCTTAGTGATAAGCAGCACCAGTGAATACAGAAAGTAAAGATAGACTAAGTGATCAGAAGGTGTCAATCATGGTGCAAACTGTATCCTCCTGGTGAGCAAACACCCATATCGGCTCAATCCTAAACGTCAACAGTCCTCACCTTGTGCTCAAGCAGGATGCAGCTGAGGACTTGGAGGCAGGCGTCCACCCCCAGCAGCTCCAGGGGCAGGTGCAGGGGAAAGTCCACCATGGAGAAGCGCGAGTTGTCGGGGAGGGCGAAGGTGAGGGGCCGCTTGAGCTCATGGGGCAGCACCTCCACGTCCACGCGCCGCTGCCCCGCCACGGGAACCGGCGAGCGCAGTAGTCGGTAGATCCACGACTCGATGTCTCGCAGGTCGGACAGGAGCTGGCCGCACTTCTCCTCTGTGGACAGAGCGCCCGTGAACACCCTCCACATGGTGTCTCTGTGGAACAAGCACAAGAGACATGAGAAGGACCTCAGGGCAGTGAGACAAGTCCCACTAAATGCAGTGAATATTCTACTCTACTTTAAGAGTGGCTGGAAACAACTGTCAGGAGTCATATTTTCATTAATATGGCAGATTAATTTGATGACATTAGTAGAAATACTCAATAGTAGGTCTAATTGTGACTAGTCAACTATAAAAATAATTATAGTAAGATAATTGATAATTGTAATTGATAATTGTAATCATTCTCTGCACTACACAGACTCTTAAACATAAACGAAAAAACATTTTTCTAATGAAGATAGTGGCATTATTAAATCAAAATGTAAAAAATATGAAGCCTTCAGTCACCATATTTCAATGTTTATTTGGCTTAAAAATTCTACAAACACGTTCTGAAATACATGTGGTGCTTTTATTAGTTTGACAGTGAATTTCAGTCTTTTTGTCACTTCTCCTGGAGATGATTAAAATGTGAACTTTTAACAGATTATTATTAAAACACTTATATAGTATTAGGGATAGTCTGACATGTTATTTTTTTAGCCAAAAAAATATCCGATATTTGTTTTGGCCAATAACCAACATTTTCCAATGCAGTTAATAAGATTTTAAACCCACAAATTTAAGTTATAGTAAAGTTCATAAATTAAGTTTTGTAAAAAATAACATGTATTGATCTGGGCTATACATTTGTGTATGATTGGGTATAAATAAAGCCATAATTCCCTAATTGCGTGTTTATTTCCATTTTTAGTCAAAAATATATCAATAAATCAGGGGAAATCCACTGAGATCACAGAAAATCAATAACCCATCTCTATCACGTATCACACTCTTCACACAGCAACTATTCCAATATTATCTTAGTGTAGGAGACATATCGGCCACTTCTATTCAATAAGCAAAGCCTCAAAGTACAAGAAATGTTGTTAAATTAGAGACAATAAAACAATTTGTGGAATAACACCTCGTGCATGTGTTATAATGAGGTAATTAGACATTTAAGTGAGGACTGAAATATTGATGAAACACATATGGAACCATTAAAGCGTTTAGGCTGTTTTGCTCAGCGTGAGGCTAAATCATTAGTCCTGTGGAACCTCCCACCAGCTGCAGAGGCTCCGGAGGGCAGACCTCAATCTGTCAGAGCTGCTGTGCTCCCAGACATTCTCTTCTGCTCCTCTCGGTCCAAACCTCACTGTAGCACCATCGAAGAGCATTTAAGTCTGGAATTTACACTTCATCAGATCATAATGGTCTGACTCTACTCAAAATTGACAATCCCTTCACAAACAATTTATCTTGTATCATTCATAAAAATCACTAACTCCGTAGTTTATAGCTCTACAAACATACAGTAGTTTATCTTTTTGTAAATTTTCCTGAACAAAATATGATAATTAAAACTGTAATTGCAAAATGGCATCCAACAACTATGCATCATTTTGCTAAAACAAACCATTAAAAGGGTCTATCCTGAGCAAATGGAGATTTCTTGTGGGAGGAAGTGAACTATTGAATGGAGGCTATTATTATCATCAGCAGAAACATTCAAACCGTCCTTCTCCACGAGTCACCTCCTACAGCCATTTTAATGTCCTGCTAATGCTTCACGACCTCTGAGTCAGACATGAATCATGGCTGAATGCTGTTAACATGGGAAAGACAAGTGGCTATACCAATGATAATGCCGTTAGCGCTGTAAAATCAAGGTGAAAAGAACTCACAACCAATGTCACAGCAAAGCTAATATTAAACAGAAAGATTTTAATTCCAACAGCACCTTTAGCTGCCTGCAAAGAGCCTGACAAGCCCGTCGCGATGCTAAAATCACAAACTATTTTGATTCTAATGCAAAGGCTTGATACTTGATTTTGAAACCACAATTATAATAAAAAATGCACTTTTATAGCCTACAATAGAATGCAATTTTGAACATAAAATAACTGTAGTTTCTTTAATATCACAATGTCACTAATATATATATATATCTATATATCCATTCACGCACGCACGCACGCACACGCACAGAAACACACAGACAGACAGACACACACATACACATAGAATATATACAGCATCTCTATCTTAGATCTATCTAAGAACCACACTGTAATAACACGTGCTCCTCTAAAACCCATAAAACCACATGTGATGTGCCCCAGGGATTGATTCTAGGTCCTGTGCTAACCTGTACATGCTCTCTGGTGGTGTCATCAGGAGACATGGAATTAACTTCCACAGTTATGTCTGATTGTTTAATATACTGTACTGCACTTTGTGTTACATTTTTTGTATAAAATGTTCTTTGATTATATCTATTTTACATACTGCAAAATAGACTGCAACTCTATGGAACAGATACATGTAATTGTTAAATAAACAATTAAAACAAATATCCCGTGATATGGTTAAAAGCTCCAAAAAGGCCAATTTGTGCATAGAATGTGTCTTTCAAACAAAGGAGTAAATGTAGCGCCGTTACATGCAAGTGTATGTGTGGATGCCATACACAGAGCCCGGGGAGAGGCTGTGAGAGGCAGGCGTCCCACACTGACAGCCTAATTAACGCTTCATCCACTGAAATAGCGCTTTTTGTGTCATCCACCACAGACGCAAAAGGACACTGTCACAGCACAGGCATCAAGCGTGTGTCATGAGATCCATGTGCTGTTGTTGACCCGGTTTACTGCTTCCACTCTGAAAGGGGAGCATGCACATTCCAATTTTCAATGCTGAGGTCAATCAAACATGTCATTTACATTTGAAGCAAACTTGACAGTGATGTGGGAGTGGTGGAAATATTTTTAATTAATTGAGAAACGCTATGCATAATTATTCTAAATAGCAGTAGCATTATGTATGTCAGAGTGAAGTCAAACATGAAGTTATTCTAATACTCTAATAGCAAGACTGATCTTACAGAAACAGAAGACTTCTAAAGCATTAGCACACGCTGGAGCAGGTTTGTTGTAACCTTTGCACATCATGTACAGTGGATTGTGAAATCAGCAGATGGGAGTGTGAAGTTGAGTAAACTACACTGAAAATGGTGTCTTGTTGGCCTTTCTGTTGGTTTGGCTTGGAATTGGATAGTAGTAAAAGGATATCTATGTTCTATATTTGATGACAAGGCAGCAGAGGCACAACTATTTTGTGCAAGGAAGCAAAACTATTTTGTGGTGGAGAATAAAGATGATTTATTTAGAAATAAAAGAAGGGACAATCTATATAAAAAGAAAAGGAGTACTTATTAAGGCCAGGCGATATGGCCATCAAATGCACAATATAGACAGACAAAAAAAAAAGCATTTTGGGTATGAGTATGAAGTTTTATCACATTGACCTGACTGTGTTTGAGATGTGACATATTAAATTTGTTTTCTTTAATTTTATTTCTTTAGGTCTTACACCTTGTGTGTAAATTATCGCTACAATTTCTGAGCTGGGCAATGTGCAGATAAATATCGAATCGTGATCTCATTCCCGTGACAATATGCAATTTTGGTAAAATCTCCATATTGTGATTCAGTCATTTGCTCTATGAACAAACAAAGACATTTTTTCCCACCCACACTTCCTATTTCTCAGCCTCAGTAATGTCCTGACTGAGTGACAGGAGGCTTTAACTAATTTCAATGAAGCATAAACTGTCAGAGGAACCAGAAAACGTTTTTCCACAGCGTAATATAAAATCAGAATCAGAATCAGAATCAGAAGCGGTTTATTGCCATTGTCAGTGAAATTCACAAACATAGGAATTTGCTTCGGCGAAGGTGCAAACATAAAGCAATGAGTAAAATATAAAAAATATATAAAAAGGCATGCATAAAAAATAAGAATAAAATAGACTAAGATAGACTATATACAGAATGTACAGTTGGCAGACAGTGCCATGTGCAAATGTGTAGTGCAAATAGATTGTCCTTATATAATATATAGTTAAAGTGACGGGTGTTACAGAGTGTTCATGAGTCCAACGGCAGAGGGAAAGAAACTGTTCTTGTGGCGGGAGGTTCTGGTCCGGATGGACCGTAGCCTCCTGCCCGAGGGGAGTGGCTCAAATAGTCCGTGTCCAGGGTGAGAAGGGTCAGCTGTGATCCGACCTGCCCGTCCCCGAGTCCTGGAGACGTACAGGTCCTGGACAGATGGAAGGCTGCAGCCGATCACCTTCTCAGCAGAGCGCACAATGCGCTGTAGTCTCTGTTTGTCCCTGGCTGTGGCTCCAGCGTACCACACGGTGATGGAGGAGGTGAGGATGGACTCGATGATGGCCGTGTAGAACTGCACCATCATCTGCGCCGGCAGCTTGGCTTTCCTCAGCTGCCGCAGGAAGTACATCCTCTGCTGGGCCTTCTTGATGATGGAGCTGATGGTCGGCTCCCACTTGAGGTCCTGAGTGATGGTGGTGCCAAGGAAGCGGAAAGAGTCCACGGTGGTGATGGGAGAGTCTGTCAGGGCGAGGGGGGGCAGGGGGGCTGAGACTTTCCTGAAGTCCACGATCATCTCCACTGTCTTCTGGGTGTTGAGCTCCAGGTTGTTATCGCTGCACCAGGACACCAGCCGGTCCACCTCCCTCCTGTAGACAGACTCATCGCCGTCCGAGATGAGTCCGATGAGGGTGGTGTCGTCTGCAAACTTGATCAGTTTTACAGAGTCGTGGCTGGAGTTGCAGCAGTTGGTGTACAGGGAGAAGAGCAGAGGAGAAAGTACACAGCCCTGTGGAGTTCCTGTGTTGATAGTCCGAGTCTCTGAGACATTCTTCCCCAGCCGCACGCACTGCCTCCGGTCCGTCAGGAAGTCAGTGATCCACCTGCAGATGGAGTCAGGCACGTGGAGCTGAGAGAGCTTGTCCTGGAGCAGAGCAGGAGGATGGTGTTGAATGCAGAGCTGAAGTCCACAAACAGGACCCTGGCGTAGGTTCCCGGGGAGTCCAGATGCTTCAGGATGAAGTGGAGGGCCAGGTTGATGGCGTCGTCTACAGATCTGTTGGCTCTGTAGGCGAACTGCAGTGGGTCCAGGGCGGAGGAGGTGAAGGACTTGAGATGGGGCAGGACCAGGCGCTCAAAGGACTTCATGACGACAGGCGTCAGCGCCACAGGCCTGAAGTCATTAAGTCCAGTGATCCGGGGCTTCTTGGGGACAGGGACGATGATGGACGACTTGAAGCAGGCTGGGACATGGCATGACTCCAGGGAGGTGTTAAAAATGTCTGTGAAGACAGGAGTCAGCTCATCTGCACAGTGTCTCAGGGTGGCGGGGGAGACACCGTCTGGTCCAGCAGCTTTCCGGGGGTTGGACTTCCGAAACTGTTTCCTTACATTGTCCCTGTGTAGTGAAAGGCCGGTGGGGGAGGTGGGGGGACCCAGGGTGTGGGAGATGTCCATTGTAGTAAGATGGGTGGGGGAGGGGTTTGAGGTTTCGAACCGAGAATAGAAGGAGGCGAGCTGTTCAGCCAGTTTCTGGTCGTCAGCAGCATGGGGGGCTTTGGGCTTGTAGTTGGTGATCTGCCTAAGTCCCCGCCAGACCGCCGAAGCGTTGTTCGCAGAGAAAGACTGCTTTAGGCGCGTGTTGTACAGAGATCTAGCTCTTGACACCTCCTGCTAAATCTGTACTTAGCACCTTTGTAGCTCTCTCTGTCCCCGGCTCTGAAAGCTGCCTCCTTCTGCTGCCTGAGCTGCCTCAGTTTGGGTGTGAACCAGGGCTTGTCGTTGTTATAAATCACCCTGGTGCGTGTGGGGATGATACTGTCCTCACAGAATTGGATGTATGACGTCACAGTGTCCGTGTACTCATCCAAACCATCCGTGGCAGTTTTGAACACATCCCAGTCTGTAATGTCCAAACACGCGCGTAGCTCCTCTACTGCCTCGCTGGTCCACTTCTTAGAAGTCCTCACTACAGGTTTGGAGAGCTTCAGCCTCTGTCTGTACGTGGGGATCAGGTGGATCATGGCGTGATCTGAGAGCCCTAGGGCAGCACGAGGAACCGCGCGGAAGGACCCACTCACTGTAGTGTAACAGTGATCCAGCGTGTTCTGCTCTCTGGTCGGGCATTTAATAAACTGTCTGTATTTTGGTAGTTCCTGGCTGAGATTCCCCTTGTTAAAATCCCCGAGGATGATCAACAAGGAGTCCGGAAAGTTCTGCTCCGTATTCAAAACCCCCTCCGCTAACACGCGCTGTGCCTCGTGTACGTTCGCGCACGGCGGGATGTAAACAATAAATAAAAGATTCGATCAAATCGAAATTGTGATTTGGCTCTGAAATAAATGTGATATTAATGTTTTGGCATCTAACACTACCTTAGCTTCTACAGACAATAAGCAGAAGCCTGTGCATTACTGACCCAGTGGCAGAGACTTTTATTTTGATTCCGGGGCCCTGGAGTAAGCTACATGAGCAGAGCTCATCACGTGGTTAAATTTACACGTAAAATAAGTCCTCAAGTGGACCAGCACAGATCACTTGCCAGCTGATGTTTACAACTGAGGAGTGATGGAGAGAGGTGCGGCTTTGCTCCTCTGCAAAACAGCAAAGACACGACGGAGATCTCGAGCTGAACAGCATGCGCTCTCTGTCGAAAATACTTATAGCTCATGTGTAAGTGGTAAAACAATATGAGCCAAATATTACACCAAACTACAACAGAACACTTGTAAATGCCAACACCAGCTGCTCACATCTGTCACCATAATAACGAATTATAGTTGTTACAAATTTCAAATTATTATGCACCCGCAAGCTGCAATGAAGGGGCTTGAACCCCATTAAACATGTTATGTTACAGGTAAATTTACATGAGCAGTGACCACTCAGATTTATTATGAAATAGACCTAAATTATAGCTAATAGGACTTTTAAATTGACAGCATAAGTAAAAAGACACTGAGGTGAGAGCACATGGATAATTAGCATATTAGACAACATCCGGCAAATTTGCTTTGTCAGCCAGCCAGACCACAGCGCTCAATTTAGCAAAAGTTCAGAGTCCATTTCTCTTTTCACATCTCTGTCATTGTTAGTTTTCTAACGTCTGCAGAGCCTCCAGAGTCGGGGATTAATCTGCTCAAGGTGTGCACTGTAGCATTTAGCTGCGCTCTTCTCTCTGTCCTCCCTCGCTTCTGAGATGAAAACCAGCTGCAGTGCACATGCAAATTGTATTGCGGTAATCAAAATGTATGGGATCTAGCACAATTACACCAATATTTTGATATAAGCCCCATTTCTTATCCTTGAATGCCTTTCAAACCCTGCTGAAAGTGCTCAGAGAATGCCTCAACAATGTGCTATTGTTTTTTATAACCTGTGCTTCATCATGTTATTTAAATGTTGCTCGTTTGTTTGTATGCATGTTGCACCTTGTGGTTAAGAACAGGCAATATATCTGTTCCAGTATTGGCAAATGTCTACCGATTTTTTTTCCTTTTTTTAAACACAGAAATGGTAACACAACAACAATAAGGCTAAAAATGCGGCTGTAAGTATACACAATCATCACATCAAAAAATGTTATGCATTTTCCTACTTAGAATAGTGACTATCCTTGCAAAGTCATTGCAAAGTTTAGATTGCAAATGAGGTTGTGGCTTTATGTAGTGTAGAGCATTTATAATAGAATGCGCAAAAGTAAATAATAAGTCTAAACTGAATGTAACTGTTTTTTCCTCCTACACAGACGATACACACACAAACACACACACACAGACGGAGCTGCAGTCAGTCTCTGAGGAGAATCAAATGTAAATTGAAGAGTGTGCTGGTCTCCAGATGCCTCCTGCTCTATTGTTCTGTGCCCTGTGTTTCGGCTATATTTAGTGTGTTTGTGGGAGGGCATCTGTCGTCCTTTTGACCCGTGTGCTCTGACATTTCTCTGCACAATGCTGCTGGGATTGTCCTTTTTGCACACTGTAAACTCAAGTGGCCTTCTGGGATAAATTAAGGGCATTTGGAGAAGAAAGGAAGGGTTTTGTGTGCTTCAGCTTGGGTGATTTAGTTAGTCTTTTGCAATAAGCGAATAACGGCAGCCTCTTGGGAATTCACAATCAATACTTATGAGTTATGCAACGCCTGAACTAGAGGTGAGAAGTATACATGGATTCATAATTGTCGAAATCTAAGTATTACAAGTGATTGAACTAAGCAATGACATTTCCTTTCCTTGTACAGACAATTATTATCTGAAAATAAAAAGAGAACCTAAATAAAAGCTATAGAAAAGATGTATGAATACATCTATTCATTAAAATTGGTAAGAAACATTTTCAGTCTGAAGGCCTTGTTCATTCAGAGAGCGGTCTATGAAATTGGTTGTCCCGCTGTGGCCTCCAAAATGAATGTGGAGCAGAGTAATTACACAGCTCTTATCTGGTCTGAAGGTCACTTAAGGAGAACAATAACATTTGCCTCCTGTGCCTGAGCAACATGAGCCCACAGCACACAGACAGAGCAGCACAGAAGTGACAAAACAGAGCAGATGTGAGTGAGGTAAAGAACCACTGACCTCTGCGCGGCTCGGGGGAGGCCGGCCCGCTGTGTGAGCCTCTGACTGCAGCAGTCCACCAGCCTCTTGAGGATGTACAGGCACTCCCTGAAGGTGGAGAAGAACGGGTAGTGGCTGAGGATGCACAGGGACGTCAGGGTGCTGTTACGATTGCGTGCGGCTGTTTTGGCGTTGCGCCGCTTGTGCTGAGGGGATTTACTGCTGTGTATGTCACTGGGCTGATCGCCGTCCTCCCCTGAGGCCGGCTGATCACAGTTTGGGGGACACAGAGCTGAGGCGGGCCCCGTGCCGCTGGTGTCCGAGCCCTCGCTCGTCTCCCCCTGCGCAGCAGAGTCATGGCTCTTGTCGGCTCGAGGCCGGTGATGGCCGCGCTGGAACGAGCGGTAAAAGTTAACACAGATTCCGTAGCGTGTGATCCCAGAGTCTTTATCTGTCAGAGTGAAGACAAAGGAAGAGTCGTCCCGCAGGCTGACGCGTCGCTGCCGGATGCTCAGGCAGCCCTCAGGTTGGCAGAAGAACACCACGTCTGGAGGAAGAGGGAATTCCGGGTGGTCCTCCAGAGGGTAACGCCGCAGCAGCTGAGGAGTCTGTGCCACGCTGTCACTGCTTGGCTGCCTGTCAAACACAGGACACTTATGAAAAATGTATACTTCTAACACAGATGCAATATAACTGAAGAGACAACTGTTTACAATGTCAAGTTTCCAGTTTACCAGGGCCTTCTTCAACTATCCCCTCCATCTCCAGTGACTCCTGAGTAATCAGGAACCCCAAGTGACGGATAAACTGCACTCCACTGACCTCTTTTTAGAGTGGAGTCATTATTTTAATAAAACTCATACAAAAATTCATACATACACATTACTCCTAAAGCAATCTCCACAATACAGTGAGCAGCTTGGCTCACTGGAGCAGACTGCATTCACTAAAATGTGAGAGCGAATACGTGACTGAGCTGCAGTTACCTTGCTCCAACCACCACCAGGTAGTCGAGCAGGCGAGGACACATTTTCTTTTTCTCCATGTTGGACTGACAGCAAGCGGTTTGTCAGAGTCACTGCTCAAACCTGGAGGCCCCACAGTGTGCAGGCATCTTTATGGACATGGGGCTTTGACCTGCCAAAAGAAAACAAAGTCTGTTAAGGTCATTCATTATTATTATTATATAACAGTGAATGTCCCATCAGAAGATAAACCAAGAACTACAAGAAGGAGCCACAATCTTGGGTCAGGATTAGTTAAAGGATTAGCCTATTGCTGTAAACACATATATATTTATGGTTCATGGGAGAAGCATTGGTGGAATCCAGTCCAGGAATCAGTATACTGGAAATAATTAAATAAACAAAATTGAAAAAATAAATAAAACTTCAACCGTTATCAGTCCCACTAAATGTAGATTTATACTCTCTATATTTTATGTTTTCAAGATGTGCCAGTCATTTTAGCATGTTTACAATCTAACTGCCCCTAAAAAGTAGACATCAATATTCTCACTCACATCAAAAACAGACTTAGAAATGTGGGTGGATTATAGTGCAAGTTTTGACTGCTGTGAACCCCTAGTGACATCTATTCAAAGCTCCTCAAAAGACATTTTTGATTTAAACTTGTTATACATTTTTATTTAAAAAAGAAAGTATCAGTTATTTTAAAAATCTGTTGCACGTCCAACGCAATCATTAATTCATTTGTTGTTTTTACACCAGGCCTTCCACACATCTGCGCCACACCCCCACGATAAAACTACAACTATCCTCTAGTGCATGTAGAGTATTAGCTCCAGAGATAAAGCAGCTCTTATTACAACTTAATTCAACTAATTTGTAGGTTCATCCAGGCAAGCTCCTGAGGGTGAGGTAAGAACCTTAGGGCCCGGCTTCAGGACAAGGCTTGAACTATGGCCTCAGCGACACTCTCAACTCAAAGCTTAGCCTGTTAATGACAAAGACCCAGGGTGAAACGAGGCCGGGCCAAACCCTGTTTTACTGTGTGGTGGAGCAGGTAAATGATGACTCTTGGAAACAAAATGTCATTCCTTTTTTGGGATTGGATTAAGGTTAGATGGTATCTAGCCTTAATGTGTTTTACCTCACTGTACAATAAATGTAGAACTAGTCCTGCAGAACATGAAATTGTTTCTTCATGATTATTAAATGTAATTAGAAACACATGTTGTGGGAAAAAAAAATAATAATTGAAAAGCAAACCTTTTCAATGTGTTTACTTAAATATGTGATTGTGAACACTTGCTGAAGCTCTTGTAATGCTGAGTCCTGAGGAAACAAATGCTTTTTAAAAAATATATAAATTAATTTAAATGATAATGTACAACAAGTACCTGCATGTGAAAAGCATGACTATGCATGGAGTTACTGCATTATTGTCTGCAGAAAAACGTATAATTGTGAACTATATGTCAACCTACTTTTCTGCACTGTAAGATAATACTGAATTTTGTATTTACATTTTGTAAAAAAAAAAAAAAAAAAAAAATGAAAGAAAGAAATACACACTACAGCCAAAAAAAAAGTCGCCACCTGGATTCAACTAAGCAAATGGTTATGAGCCTCTTATTGGATCATTGTGGGGAACTGTCTTTCAGCTGCAACACGACACTTAAACCTAACTGATGCAGTGAGTGGCATCTCGTTTCTGTAACAAATGTGGAAAGACGGTGTGTTTGAGAGGGGTCAAAACAATGACATCAAGCAGAGAAAACACCTACGGAGAAACTACACAAATTGGCACTGGCAATGCATTATTAAAAACTGGAAGGATAGTGAGGAACCATCGTCTTAGAGGTGGAACTGTGGTTGGAGAGGCAGGTGAAGTGATGCCTAGTGCCTACTGTACAGGCCTATGGGGGCAAGCCGCTAAGGCCGACTCACATCATGGTTTTGTCAAATTCATGTTTGAGAGTGGCACATCACAGTGCCAAGTATTCATTCAACCCACGTGGTAAACTGATCAGCAGCAGCAGATTAGTAGCTAAAATTGCCAAGAAAACGCGTTTGAACCTGTAAATTGGTCAAATTTATTATAATAATAATAGAAAATGTATTATATATATCATAAAAAGAAAAAAATCTATTTTTATTAGAAAAGTAAACACAACACAAAGCCAATCATCAATCAAAGTCAATGATCAGCTATGATATATGATATGATAGAATATTGGTGGATCAAAATTTTAATCGGTATCGGTGATGGCCCTCAAAAATCCTGATCAGAGCACTTTACTATATGATACTCTATACTCAAGTTTTGCATATCTTCAAAAAACACATAAGTCACAATATTGCCTAATTTGCTAACTCAATATTAAGAGGAAGGGATACCTGCAACTGGTGTGGTAAACAATTCAAAAATCCTATTAAGAAATGAAGAACAGAAACAACACAATACAACGTTCAATCCAACCATTGTCGGTGGTTTTACTTGACTGAACACAAGCTGGCGTTGAAACTCCTCTCATTACAGGAGCTATTTAGGGAAAGCTAACAATTCTCCCCAACATATCAATTACACCAAGCACGGGCCATACAGAAAACAAACCTCTTTATCTTACAGAAACATCAAGACAACGTAATCAACATGCTGGTCTGGCACCACTGAAGCATCCTGGAGCCGGGCCAAAGCAGACATCACACCAGAGGGAGAGGAGAACAGACACTCAGCCGACCTGCTCAGAGGCGCATCAGCAACAGTCATAACACGCAAACACAACCCACATCTGAGCTTGGATCTAGTGCAGCTTTAAAAGGACACATTATGCATTATCGTCATTGGCCTTGAGTGTCTTTGCTTTGGCATTCCATTTTTTGGAACTTAAATAATGCCTACTCAAAGCACACATTAGGTCATATCAGTCAGGCGTTCTCTCATCAGGAATTGAGTTAGAACTTCTACAGGCTACAGAGGGAATTACACAGGAGATTAAAAAACCTAGCTTGCCCGACATGTTAAGAGTGATTTGAAGGCAAAAATGCTCAGAACGACGGAATGTCATTGTCATGTCATAATTGCACACTATGGTATGATTGTGGGAAGACTGGTGGAAGTTCTGCTTTTTCTCAAAAACACAAACTTGTGCAATAAGTTATATTTCAAAATTATAAATGACTATGTTATGTTATGTCATTTCTTTGCACCGCGGAAAAGCATCATGGTCTATGTAAATGTTGAAACCTTCAGAGTTTTGAAAAGCATATTAATGTCATTATCAACACAAAAATACTGTAGTAGCTTCTTTTATATTCCCATGTGTTTATACTAGTGCAGCTATAGATCAACACCATCTAAAATATTTGGGTACGAATAATTTGTGTAATTTTAGTAACTATAGGTTTCTCAGAGCATTCTGTTTTGGCACTAGTTTAAATTCTGATTAGTCTCTGGGTATAATTTTGTTCAACACACCAAACTTGTCAGGCTGAGAACAGCGTACTATGGCCAGGAAGATAACATCATAGTGCAGGCTGAGGCAGCACATGAGCACAGATCTGGTAAAGTGGACTGCAGGCAGCACTCACAGCTTATATAAGCACCGAGCTCAAACAGTTATTCACCAGCTCTGACGTGAAGTGCTGCCATAGCATTAGCATAATATCTAAATTTAGAAAATGCATTATAATCCCAAGGGTTTTGTAATTAGACAATTTCTCTGGCATTGCATATGGTTATTATGGTGCTTATTACAGATAAAATAGTGTCCAGTATCAGACACAGGAATACAATACTTATTACAGCCTAGTGGCAAGGCTCAAAATATTGTATAGTAAGTACAAATGTGTAAACATTTCAAACTTGATTTTGATACTGAAGAATAGGGTTGGTACTAATTCGATACCACACTGATACTGTCTTTTCAGAAAATAGACTGTAATTTTAAACAAAAAAATATTGCTTCTTTTACGTTTCCTCTAAGGGCTGAGTAAATCCAATAATCTCAACTGATCTATTATTGAGATAATTGCAAACTGATGTAGTTTTTGAATAATCTAGAGTAACACTGACTCCTAAAGACACCATGCTGAGAGAAGAGGTTTTATGACTCAGACAGAGCAAGAATTACTCCAAAAAGACACATTTTTCATCATAAACCTTTTGTCTATAAATATACAACATCAAAATGTCATCAAGCTGCGTCTATTTAGCTTAAACTGAGTCAAATTTAGAAATCAGGCATTTGGCATTCTAAATAACTAATCGACTAATCGATTGACTGAAGAATAATTGCTGTACTAATCAAAAGGAGAACTGCTGCAGTCTGATTTGGTCTTATACTAGTTTTGATGACGCTTAAAATTATTCTAAAAACATTCAGGAAAGGTCAAGTTTATTTATTTTTTGTATCAATACTTTAAATAATTATCTAGTGTCTCTACTTTTGACAACTCTACTGACTATGACTATGACCACTGACTAAAACCAGAAAGGTTTTAGAAATGTCATTTATAATCATAAATAATAATATACTGTATTTAAGAAAAAAATGTATTCTTTTTTTTTTTAATCATCCATGGAAAAAAGTAAAAATATATCGGCCCATCTCTAACCTCACAACTGTATTATTAGTATTATTTTATACTTTTCATCCATACATCCATAATGCATCTTATATTTTTATGTGTCACGGCTGTATTTCAGGGACAATGGCTTGTAATACGCTTTACAATGCTCCAGTGTGTCATTCAAACCACACAAAACTGTTTGCTCACTGTCAACACTGGCGCATATGATAAATTACAATGATGAACAACAACTGTGAGGCAGCCAATATCCTGCCTGTCTGATCATATTCCACATGCATCTGTTCCCCCATACTATTTGTATTCTGCTTTATGGCAAAATAACTAACTCATCACCTTGTGCGTCAGAGGCAGAGGTTTTGCATTATCTGGTAATAACATTTATCTGTTTCTCTTTTTAACCCTACGAGGGCTGCAACTAACGATTATTTTAGTAGTCGATTAGTCAGTTGATTATTTCTGCTGTACATTGAGGCTTTTTAAACCAAATAAATATGTTTTCTGGACAGAGAACCTCCATGAATAAAGTGTATTCTTGATGAAAATCTGAAATTGTTTATTCTTTTATGAATTTTTTACTTGTACCTTCCATGTAATAAAAATGTCTTTTGTTTGTGTTTTAGAGTTTGTATATTCCAGATATAGTTTATCAAAGTACGTCTTATATGATTATTTTTTGTTGCTATTTTTTTAAATATATATTTAATTTTAAATAGGTTTGGTTATCAGCTACAACAGCAAGCTACATATAGACATAAAAAAAATCAATATCGGCCCATCCCTAATTTTTACCTAAATAAAAAGATAAAAATATACAGATTGAATCTTATATTATTGACAGAAATACATTTTTAAAAATCATAATTTTATGCCATTATGATGTCTTATGAAAAACTAAAAAAATAAATAGATGTGTTTCAGTCTGAATGGTATAATTAGTCGATATGTCACGATCATACCAGCTGCAGCCCTAATTTAGCTACCTTTAGATAGCTACAGTACGCCACATTTACGCCTTCACGACTAAAACTGGACGTTAAACACTTTCTTATCTGGCTTTCCACAGTAAAATAAACAAATAATACGTATAGATATTGATGAATAACGCGACGGGTGGTGTTAACGTGTTTTGTGGCTTGAACAAATTCATTTCGACGTCTACGCAAGACCAATGGACGCTGTGTAGCGAGAAGTTGACGTCAAAAACAAGGGCATAGTGGTCACGGTGATACTATTAACCACGCTTCTGATAAAACCACACCGTTCCACTATAACCAAGACGTACTTGTGACATTTTTATAATTTATTTTAATTACGAAAACCATCTTCCGTCCTCTCTTTCAGCATTCAGCGCAAAGATGCTGCTCCTGTCACCTCCGCTTCTTCTTCCACAGCCGTGCGCTTTCCTACGTCACTGATAGATTAGCCCGTTAGCTTCCTAGTGGCTAACAACCAAACAGCTAGCCCATTTCGCGTCACAAAATAGACTTTTATCAGCGTGACACCGTGCTAAACGCTTGTAGAATCATCACAAAGACGCAGAACGGGCGTATTAAATGCAAATCTTAATGCAACGTTCCACAAAAAAGCGTGAGTGTACCTGGTGACATTAGCTCGTTAGCTGCTTATGCTCATTCCGGTGGCTGAGAGCGGAGCGAGCGAGCGGCCTGGGCGGTGCGTAGCGTACTCCTCTCGGTCACGTAGAGGCAGCCAGAGGAGGCGTACTGGAGTGGATGTAGCCGCTGTTGTCTTGCAAACGGCAGGGGAATGGCATAACAAGATGAGCCGATGAGCAGGGCGGTCACACGGACGAGGCTCGTAGCAGATGCATGGTGGTGGTGCTGCTGCTGCTGTGGGCTCGCCTGTTGTCGGTGCACGATTGGTGCTGTGTGTCCTTCTGTCCAACCTGCTGCCGTTTCGCCTGCGCTACATCCTCCATCAGCGGCGGTGGGAGGGAGCGAGCGGGGTCCGCAAACGGAAGCGACTAGAGACAGCAGCTGATGACACACGGCGCACAATGCTGATTCTCCCTCTTTCTCTCTGTCTGTCTCTCTTTCTTGGGGTGAGAGTAAGGTAGAAGTATTCAATGAGTATGAAATATGTTTCAGATACAATGGATCTTTACGTGTATACTGGAATTTCTACAACACACAATGCTTCTCTCTCTGTCTCTTTCTCTCTCTCTCTCTTTCTTAGGATGCGAGTAAGGTAGAAGTATTCAGTGATTATGAAATATTCTTCGGATAAAATGGATATTTACGTGTATACTGGAAATTCTACAACACACAGTGCTTCTCTCTGTCTGGCTCCCTCTTTGTCTCTCTCTCTTTTTCTCTCGCTCTCTCTCTTTCTTAGGATAAATATTTCATACTCATTGAATACTTCTACCTTACTCGCTCAAGTAGAAGTATTCAATGAGTATGAAATATTTATCAGATGGATATTTACTATGGATAGTTTTTAATGGATATTTACGAGCATACTGGAAATTCTACAACAACACACAATACGTCTCTCTCTCTCTCTCTCTCTCTCTCTCTCTCTCTCTTTCTCCCTGTCTCTCTCTCTTACGGTGCGAGTAAGGTAGAAGTATTAAATAAGTATTAGGTAGTATGAAATATTTCTCACATGGATATTTACTATGGACATATTTGAATGGATATTTACGTGTATACTGGAAATTCTACAACACCACACAATACCTCTCTCTCTCCCTCTCTGTCTCTCTCTCTCTCTCTCTCCCTCTCTCTCTCTCTCTCTCTCTCTCCCTCTCTGTCCCTCTTTCTTAGGGTGAGAGTAAGGGTAGAAGTATTCAATGAGTATGAAATACGTTTCAGATACAATAGATCTTTACGTGTATACTAGAATTTCTACAACACACAATGTTTCTCTCTCTGTCTCTCTCTCTGTCTCTCTCTCTGTCTCTCTCTCTCTCTCTCTCTCTCTTAGGATGCGAGTAAGGTAGAGTAAAGTAGTCAGTGATTATGAAATATTTTTCGGATAAAATGGACATATACGTGTATACTGGAAATTCTACAACACAGTACTTCTCTCTGTCTGTCTGCCTCTTTGTCTCTGCCTCTCTCTGTCTTTCTCTCTTTTTCTCTCGCTCTCTCTCTCTCTTAGGATGCGAGTAAGGTAGAAGTATTCAATGTGTATGAAATATTTTATGAAATATTAATGGATATTTATGAGTATTCTGGAAATTCTACAACAACACACAATGCTTCTCTCTTCTTCTCTCTCTCTTTCTCCCTGTCTCGCTCTCTCTCTTACGGTGCGAGTAAGGTAGAAGTATTAAATAAGTATGAAATATTTCTCACATGGATATTTACTATGGATATATTTAAATGGATATTTACTTGTATACTGGAAATTCTACAACAACACACAATACTTCTCTCTCTCGCTCCCTCTCTCAGGATGCGAGTAAGGTAGAAGTATGAAATATTTGTCGGATAAAATGGATTTTTACATGTATACTCAACATTCTATAGCCACATAACAATGCTTCTCTCTCTGTGTGTCTCTCTCTTTCTCCCTCTCTTTCTCTTTGTTTCTCTCTCTTTCTTAGGATGAGAGAAAGGTAGAAGTATTGCATGAGTATGAAATATTTTTCTGATAAAACTTATATTCATGTGTATGCTGGAATTTCTAAAATAGATAAAAAACAAAACAGGACAAATGCTATGTATTTGGTGATGGCAGAGGGGCAGTGAGTAGAGCAATCTGTCAACCAGAGGGTCGCCGGTTCACCTACATTTACAAGGCATGTAGTAAATAAATGGTAAAGTATCACACTTATTTAACGCTTGTCTTCTTTCAAAGTACTCACCTATTCATATGCAGACACTGGGGGCGAGGCAGGTTAAGTGTCTTGCCCAAGGACAGAATGGCACTATTCACATGGAGGAGCTACAAACATCAGATTATGACCGCTCTACCACTGATGGGCCAGGACAGGACAACCGCCAACCTTCGGATCAGAGGACAAGCACTCTACCAACTGAAATACTGCCCAGATGGGGAGATCAGAGTGGGACCCATGTGCCAAACAGGGTCCTCAGGGGGTATGAATTGGCCCGTGAAAGATACTGAGATTTGTAAGGTGACTGTATTGTATGTAGTGTACTGTATTTGCACAGTAGCAAGGACAACAAACCATTCCTCTTCAAAGCATAATAATTTGAGATAATTTAATCATAAATCTTTGCAGATAAATGTTTTAAATGTGACTCAATTAGATTTGGCCTTCAGCGCACTAATAATAATAATCATTTTAGCTCATCGCTTTTGGGCACCCTTGAGATAGAATAATCAGACAACCCAATATTTTTTCGCTTTTTTCTCACATTGCTTCATTGTGAAACACCACAGGATATTCTTTTGCAATTAAGTAACCCAATAATTAGACCTGGAAAAGTGACCTGGTGACACATCATTAGCATTAGCATTATCAATGTTTTTTTAGAGTAACTTCTATTTGAAAGACAAAGTACAATACATTTAAAATAATTCTTTCAATATTCATAATTTCATCTTTCATTTTTGCCACATTAATTTGCTATTTTTCCTGGTCAAAACCTGCAAAGGTGTTAACAATGAGAAAAAAAAAATCTAATTATTCACAACAGATGTAACTACATGACATTTCGGATAACTCCAGAAATCATTCATTCATTCATTCATTTTCTACCGCTTATTCCCGTTAGGACTTTGGGCCTTAGGCGGGGTACACCCTGGACAGGAGCCAACTCGTCACAGGATTAACACAGAGGACAAGGACATTGACAGACAACCATTCACTCTCACATTCATTCACTAGGGACAATTTAGAGTTGTCAATTAACCTACACAGTCATGTCTTTGGACGGTGGGAGGACATGTGATGTGATGTTGTGATGTCCGGGTGGTCCGGAATTCGAACCCACAATGTTGGGGTGGTGCGGGATTCAAACCCACGATCTCCTTAGGCAGAAGCTCTAGCCGCTCTGCCACCGTGCACCCCCTCCAGAAATCAGATTTTGGTGTGCATGGAAACATACCGGGTCACCTGTTAAACGCTTGCAGAGCACACTGGTAGTGTCTTGCCCTTGAATGCAACATTAAACATGTTGTGACTGGAAGGGAATCAGACGCCTCACATATCTCTGTACATATTGCACGTTAGCTGACTGAAATAATGTAATATGTTTTATCATTTAAATTGTACAAGTTTTTGAAAAATATTTCTAAACACAGCAATGAGCTATTAGAAGGCTGTAGGTACAGTATCATTGTTATCCAAAACCACAATCTGAAGCACCATTTATATTAGTGTGTAAAGCTTTTCAAAGTATTTGGTAAAAGTGATCTCTAGCTTTACTTGACACAAAAACTTCAGGCTCCTGGAACAGCGTCAATACTTTGTAAAGTAACAGATGTGAAGGCCCGCCCCCTTCAAATCTTGAGCCTGAGGCAAAGATTCTCAGAATTAAAGACTTGCAGAATCTTGCCCTCAGTCCCGCATTCTCTACAACTCATTTTGATGCCGACTTGCTGATGCCTAATACAAGAACACTTTAGAAAATTAAATAACACTCAAGCAAAACAAAGATAAGCCACCTAGAGAATATCTTTTATTCATACTGTACATATAAAACTGACAGGAAGTATTAAAATAAGTTTGCTTTTCTATTTTTACATTGAAACAAATGATCTTATGTACAGTTCACACGCTCAAGACATCTAGTTATACATGAGAAAAACATGTCATTCATTTGTTCTCATGTTGAGATAACAAATATGTAATTTCTTTGTTAAACGATACATTAATTCATTTTAACGGTAAAATAAGCAATTAGTGATGTAAAAGCCATTAAGATGAGAAATGACACCCGAATTTCGAAAGCAGCAAAGTCCATATTTACCACAAACAGAAACTTGCATTCTATTTGATAAACATTTTGTCAATTTTACACATAACTTTCATGCAACCAGTTTTCCCATTTTGTATACAAATTAATGATTGTCACAAAATATAACAATCATCAAGCATTGTTAGTAGATGGGGAAAATGCTAATTTAAAGTAGCCCATGTTAACTAAATCAGTCCTGGCTAAATATAGCGTAAATATATATAAAAAATAAGTTATTACCCAAATAACAATACCATGATTCATGTCCACGATGAAGAACTTAGAATATTGATTACCAAAGACCAGACCTGCCGGTATTAGACCTTTATGTTTATTAAGCAGAAATCAGAGCTTAAGTTTTATTTGCTGCGGCTATTTCCAGAAACCATTTTAAATAATTGTGAAAACCAACAAACAACTGTCATTTTACCACGTACAAGCAAAATACAGCATTCTAATGTGACAGAAGGCATTTTAAGTAGGATTTAAATAATAATCTTCAATTTCTAGCATGGTATAGTATTATGAATCAATAATAGATTAAAAATATGTACAATTTCTATGCATTAAGAGTTATCAAGTATTAATCCAACCCTGAAAGCAGCATTGGTTCATTGTGTTGATGTGATAATAAATGGCATTGCTTGTTAGCCAAAGCAAAATGGATGTAAAAATGACCCGTCACAGACTGTAGCCTTGTTTTCTAAATCAATGTCATAATCAATTAATTGTGTGCTCCTTGTAAAGTTATGCACTTCAAAAAATGAATATCATGATGCATTAAAATGACATGAATTCTGGATATTAATCTTAATGTCAAGAGTTAACTGGTTGAGTTATTTACTTTACAGATCTCGATTATTTTACTTACTTGACAAATATATTTGGAGCATTTCAAAACATAATTATTATTTATTATTATTATTTTAAATGAAATTATTTTCCAATAGACTTTTTACTTCAAGCTACATGATCTTGTAACCATCCAAATTTAACCAAAAACAGATTCTGCAGTATTCAGTTGACAGCCAAATGCTGGTAATCAGTCATGTTTCGTCCAACTACAAGCTCTGTAAAGTTCTGTGTGCATTACAGTGCAATTAAATATCTGGATACTTTCTATGTGCATTCTATCATACTGTGAAGTTAAATACGCCATGTACAAAACTTTAGGCCTCTACGCGTGACCAAAAGGGTCCCTTTGAACAAGTAATCTACCACAAATGTCATATTTCTAAAGAAATTAGAAGGTCTAAATCATTTCACCTTTAATCTTTCGGCTGGCCCTAAAGGAACATTCAACATCATAGTCCAACTGAAACGTTCAGTCTGTATACACACAGCCTCGGTCCCAAGTGGCCTTTAAGAGGTAACTAAAGGCCTTCTGCCAGTACACACTTGTCAGTCACAGAGGAGTGGATGGGGAGGAGTACACAGGATGTACAGTATATGATGTGTTTGAAAACAGAACTGCATCCAACAGAAAAACACTAGTCAAAATTGAACTTTCGTCATGGGGACATATCCTTTCATTATTATATAAGTTCCATTCAAGTTTTAGAATTTTATGATTTCATAACCTCAGATGATGGGCAAGGGCCTATGTAACTCTGGGAGATTTTGTTTCTAAAAGAAATATTGAAAATAGGAATCCACAAATGTTGAACCATATCATTATTTGTGTCCACAAACTTGACATCATAATCTTAGGTTCTTTCAACTGCCAACAATCACGTTTTTAAAGAATAATGCCACCACTTTCAGAAGCTATTGTGGATTTTGTTTTTAACTTTTGTTTATTTATATTGACAGAGAAGACATTGAACTTTGTTCCAGTTTTTGTTTCATGTGGATAGACCCAGTAATTAGAGATATTAACCATAAACCAGGTCAACAAATCTGCATTCTGACAGCATACAGTACAGTAAATTCCACCATTCAATTGTGGCCCGTCTCCAGCTCAGTTTTAAACTATAGGCGTTCTAGAAAGCTGTGGTCACAATTAATTTTATTCATCCCCAAGAGGAAATTCTTTAATGTCACACGGACGCAACCAATTGTTCTCTTACCCTCTCCATAGTAACAATGTCATCAGGCGATTGTTTTAATACGTTGGCTTTTATAAAATGTCATAAAATATATTCTTTAAGTGTCACCCTGCTCTCCTAAAGGCTCAAAATGAATTCTGTGCAATCCCATTCAAACTCTCTTTACAACATGGAAGCCCAAAACAGCAGCTTTCCCTCTAAGCCGTAATCATGCACCAAAATCTAAAAATACATGGATTATCCCGGTGCGTTAAAGCGATTGAGAGAAATGTGAATGAAAGCACTGTGTCTGCGGTCAAAGTTGATGTTCACACGCTTTTAAAACCATTTATGAAACGTGACTGAATTTCACAGCTTGCATGGATACAGACTGAATGTTACAACGGTCTAGAAATATAATCATTGTAATTAAATGTTGACCAATTATTTTTATCTTCGTAATGGCTGCATTCACAAGCTGCAGTCAATTAGGTGTCAAATGGAAGTTGGAAGTTTGAAAGCACTTTTCACGATAATGATTCAAATGCAACAGGCTAAACTGATGCTGGTAATATTTCCATAACCAACCCACGTTAGCCAATATCAAAAAACAAAACAAAAAAAGGCTCAAAACTAGTGTCCATAAGAAACCATTGCGTCGCCTGAATGAGAGCGTTCTCTTTGACTCCAGGCTGAATGTCAGTCTTGCAGCCCGCAAAGCCCTTCTGTGGTTCACCTTCATTCGGTCACGTCCCAGATTTCAGACAGCAGAGGGGGCAGTTTCTTGTCCTGGAGGCGCAGTGCAAAGACCTGCTCTGAGTGGACACTACTCAACGTTCTGAGGCTGACCAGCTTCATCAGCATCCGCGGGAACATCAGGTGGTCCTAAAAATCAGAGTCAAACAGTGATGAGCGCCTCCGTCCTGCTCGCTTGCTACTAGATTCATCCTCAAGTTATTCCTTTTTTTCCACCCATATCAATCCAATCAACCGAGATCAGGGTCAGTCTGTACTCCAAACCCACAAATAAAAAATAAAAAACTCTAAAACCCCCCCCCCCCCCAAAAAAAAAGGTAATAGGCTTGTTATTTCCGATTCCAGCTGGACTTTTTAAAAGTTTTATTACAAGTCCCTAAATCACATTTTTAGAGAAATTAGGTTCCGCTTTTAAAGTAGAATTGTTAAAACTAGTGTTGATCAGACCATCCCATCAGACACCAGCTTTACTCCACTTTATATTTACCAAAGACAATCTAGGCGGAATTTAAAGTCTGATATTCCTCTGTGAAGAGCTTCTTTCTACTTACAATTAGAGTAAATCCGACATCAGAGGCCAAAACTACAGAGTCCAGACATTTGTCTGTACTCCAAAGTGTTCAGAAGCAGCTTCAGTTTGAAATGAGGCTCAGGCTGTGTTTAAGGGAAAATCAGCCCAAATGATAAGGGGTTTTTAATTATTTAAACGCATTTACGGTAGTATTGTTATTACACAATTTATAACTAATTACACATGTAAATGCTGAATTTGTGAAGAATTTTGTTTATTTATGATTCCCTCTGATGGCAACAATAAATTAAATTGAAAATTAGCACCACATTAGGGTACTGTGTATTTATGTCTGTGTATGTGCGTATGTGTGCGTGTGTCTGCTGCTCAAAGGAGAGAAGCGCTGGGTTCACATGGGCACAGAGGTGTCTGTGGCCGTCAATGGAAGCGATAAAGACCGCGCACTCACCTGGGACGCAGCGAGAGATTGGTTGGGTAGCTGTAGTTTTTGTTAACCACTACGGCTTTGTTTTTTTTACTTTATTTTTGATCAATCCAGTAATCATGTAAACAATATTCCTGCCCTGTGTCCATGCCCTTTTCAGTTACTGCTGTGACAGTCTTATGTAGCATCAAAAGGCTGCTCACTGTAACAACCTCACAAATCTCAGCTCAGTGCATCTGCTTTGCTCGACTGAAGAAAGAAGCAAGAATACAATAATGGCTGCATAAAAATGTCTTGTCTTTTAAAGCGCTCAACACTCAAAGACCTTGCAAACCAATTATTACCACGTTGCCTAATTATCGTCACATTGTGCATTCTTCATGCTTTCACTCTTCACACTCAGTTTGTATCATTGAAAATCTACAGAGATTAATCCACTACGATCACCAATTTGTCTATGCCAATGCTATTTAGACACATTGTAGTCATCCAATTCCTTTTACTTTTAGTTTAGTATTTTAGTTGCCAAAATGTTTGTATAGTAAATAAATATTCAATATATCTAGTCAACAAGAAATATTGACATTTACATACTGTATAATTTGGCACAATGTGATAAGAATTATTTAATTTAATCTATCTGTACATTATTCATACTTTTGGTCCCTTATACTTCCATTAAATTAACTTTTTTATTTAGGTATTGTCAATAGAATCAGGACTGTACGTCCTGATCAAAAGTTAAGACCAGTTGAATAAATGGCAACATCGCATTTTTCATGGTCGGATGTTAACCAGGTTTCAAGTAGAGCTTCAACAAATGGGACTGAGACAAAAACAGAGGTCTGAGAAAACATTTAATTGAAAACAACTGAAATAGTCGGTTCTGCAGCTGATCAAAAGTTTAGGATCAAATGCCTTTAAAAGCGCACATCTGTGCAAAAATGTGGCTTCAGTGTGATTTCCAGTGTCACTGTCAGGCAAAGGCAAAAAACATTCTCCTTTTGAACATGGTTGGATTGTTGAGCTGCATAAGCAGGGCCTCTCCATCACTGCTGAGGTGGGACACAGTATAACAGTCATTTGGAATTTGGAACAAAAAAGTAAAGTAGAAGACCCAAAAAAATGGCCCCAGCACTGAGCCGGAGGATCCGCTCGGCCGTTACTGGTGCGACTGCAGCCAAATAACATCAGACACATTTGACACTGAAGGGCTTCAAAAACATAAACCTCCTCAAAGGCCTGGTCTCCTTGAATGCTACAGAACTGCAGCCTGGACTTTACAAGAGACACAAACATGGGACACTGAAAAGTGGAGGAAAGTTTTATTCCATGATGAGAATTTTACTTTACTTTTACTTTTTACTGTGATAGTCTTGATGGTTTCCAACCTTACTGGCATGACAAGCACCTCGTCTGTGAAACCACTAGGTTTTTCAAATGGAAAACTCTATAGTTCACAAAGCCCCAGGACAATGGACTTCTTTCAGGAGAATAGTGTCACTCTTTTGGACCATCCTGTGTGTTCCAACAGTTCCAGACAGTCGATGCCCTTCGTGAGGTCACCTTCACCACTGCCCTCCTGGAAATGCTTGCATCACGGACACGGACTATTTGAGCCACTCCCCTCGGGCAGGAGGCTACGGTCCATCCGGACCAGAACCTCCCGCCACAAGAACAGTTTCTTTCCCTCTGCCGTTGGACTCATGAACACTTTGTAACACCTGTCACTTCAACAATAATACTATTTAAGAACAATCTATTTGCACTACTCATTTGCACATTGCACTATCTGCCAACTGTACATTCTGTATATAGTCTATCTTAGTCTATTTTATTCTTAATTTTATGCATGCCTTTTTATATATTTTTTATATTTTATCCTTTGCTTTATGTTGCACCTACGCCGAAGCAAGTTCCTACGTTTGTGAATTTCACTGACAATGGCAATAAACAATTTCTGATTCTGATTCTGATTCTGATTCTGATCAAGTGCTGCAACCAATTTTTGAAGTGATTAACAATAACAGTGGTACTACTCATCACTGAGTTTCGGATATTGGGACTTTGATTTCTGTTTTAAGGGGGTTTCGGGGTTGTTTTTTGAGATGTGATCCTAAACTTTTGATCAGCTGCAGAACGGCCTATCTCAGTTTAATTATTGTTTTCAGTAAAATGTTTACTTTTTTTGTCTCACTCCCATTTCTTGTTGCTAAAGCTCTACTTGGAACCAAAATGTGACTTTTTTTCAAATGTCTTGTTATGATGCTAATGGTACAAAGCTTTTGAAACCTAAGTCTTACATTTGGTCTCTTGATCATGATGTACGAGCGCAGGGCATCCACATAGGGCTGCTGCAGCCTCTCCACCAGCTCATGGTCCTGAACGTTAGGTCGGTCTGAAGGAGAGAAAGAAAAGGACATGAGCTCCACCTCTTAGACCTAATACAGCACACATGTTTTTACTTTTACTTTCTGACCTGCAGACTTGCTTTTACTTTCTGACCTGCAGACTTGCTTTTACTTTCTGAGCTGCAGACTTGCTTTTACTTTCTGACCTGCAGACTTGCTTTTACTTTCTGACCTGCAGACTTGCTTTTACTTTCTGACCTGCAGACTTGCTTTTACTTTCTGACCTGCAGACTTGCTTTTACTTTCTGACCTGCAGACTTGCTTTTACTTTCTGACCTGCAGACTTGCTTTTACTTTCTGACCTGCAGACTTGCTTTTACTTTCTGACCTGCAGACTTGCTTTTATTTTCTGACCTGCAGACTTGCTTTTATTTTCTGACCTGCAGACTTGCTTTTTTTTTCTGACCTGCAGACTTGCTTTTACTTTCTGACCTGCAGACTTGCTTTTACTTTCTGAGCTGCAGACTTGCTTTTACTTTCTGAGCTGCAGACTTGTTTTTACTTTCTGAGCTGCAGACTTGCTTTTACTTTCTGAGCTGCAGACTTGTTTTTACTTTCTGAGCTGCAGACTTGTTTTTACTTTCTGACCTGCAGACTTGTTTTTACTTTCTGACCTGCAGACTTGCTTTTACTTTCTGACCTGCAGACTTGCTTTTACTTTCTGACCTGCAGACTTGCTTTTACTTTCTGACCTGCAGACTTGCTTTTACTTTCTGACCTGCAGACTTGTCTTTACTTTCTGACCTGCAGACTTGCTTTTACTTTCTGACCTGCAGACTTGCTTTTACTTTCTGACCTGCAGACTTGTCTTTACTTTCTGACCTGCAGACTTGCTTTTACTTTCTGACCTGCAGACTTGCTTTTACTTTCTGACCTGCAGACTTGCTTTTACTTTCTGACCTGCAGACTTGCTTTTACTTTCTGACCTGCAGACTTGCTTTTACTTTCTGACCTGCAGACTTGCTTTTACTTTCTGACCTGCAGACTTGCTTTTACTTCAGAACTAATTTTTATCTGAATTAAGGTTAGAATTTGGGAACTGAAGGCTTCTAGATAGAGAATGTACACATAGCGTATTGTAGATGAAGATCAAAAATTGTTTATTCTTTTTTAACATATTGATTTAATAATACCACCGTTTTTGCTACAAGGGCCTTTTTGCCTATGTTTTAAAATCTGTATAGTCCAGTTAACAATTATGATTATCACCACAACAATAATGATTATTTTAATAGTCGACTAGTCACAATTATTCCCATAAATGGTTGCAGCCTTATACATCCCAACCTGCAGACTTGTTTTTATATTCTAACCTGCAGAGAAGATGTTGATGGCGATTAGAAGGGCATATTCTGCCTCGTCCAAATGGAGGTCGTTCATTCCTTTTGAAAACTCAAAGATAGGGTTGATAAACTCAATCTGGAGCCCTGTAGTAAAAGGAGAAAAAAGGGTCAAATTGAGGGACCATAGCAAGGGTGTGTTTACTGTAAAAGTATGATGGAAACAGTACCTGCTTTTGCAAAATCCTCCTTGTTGTAGCTAAAATCCTTCAGAAATGTGATGCTGTCAATTGTAGGGTTATATCGCCGGGACGTCTCAAGCAGCATAATCTGACAGAGAGACAGATTAAGTTAACATCCAGAGCACGTTCTGTGGTAGCAAGGACATGAATATACACACTGAAATAAAGACATACATCCTATTCATGGATTTCAACTTCCTGTAATAACACCATGTTGTGGACTTTTTCCCAAAATATAATAATATAATATGCAGTTTTAAATTGTTCATCGATATGGCAACAGTCATAATTTCTCCTTATTGTAAAACTATGGATACATTTACTTAAATCTTCACCAAATAAGGACAGATGACTGCATTTCCATGGGTGCTCTCCAGAGGTCAGTGTTGAGCTTTAAATGTTTCAGCTCATTTGTTCGCTGGTATCACCATAACCTTCACACGCCTTCACATGGGTGTTATAACTTACTGTGTTATTTTTCTGGTGGTGGGTCTGCTACCGGTTATTGCTTTACTTGGAATGTTCTTCATTATGGCATTAAACATATCTATCTTGCATTTATTCAATCACAAAATGCATGTTTTTCAAGGTATTTTTGAGCAATAAAAACACAGATCTGACCTGTAACTTGGCTACATAGAATTATCTTTTGTCTCCATGGTGATGGATAAGTTCAATGCCATTCGAGAGACAACAATAACATCTCCACAGAGACAAGCAGGTGGCCGGTCCTCCACCATAAAAGTTGTAGTGTCTACAAACAGACATCTCAGTGCTGTGAAAGTCTCACCTCTATAGTGGACGTCTTGAGCAGAGCGATCTGGTCCTCTCTGGTGAGCTCCAGGAACCCAGGGAGCTGCTTGGCAAAGTCCACGATCTCCTGGACTGACATGATGGCCAGTTCAGTGAAGTGAGCGAAGCGCTGCTGCCGCACCTCTCTGTTCTGTAGGTCCTGACTCTGAGGCCACGGCTGTACAACAACACACACGTCAGAAACAACATACATTTGCTCTAAAAGGCACACAAGGCTATCACTTCAACGTTCTTACTTGATATGACTTTGAAACATCTGAACATGCATGGATTTTTTAGAATGCCCATTTTATTCATTTTTTTGTCAAAGTTACGAGTGTAAACCAGTCTCATAATGATTTGGGAGATCTTTTTTAATTTTTTTTTTTTACACCAGATGCTCTTCCAGTATGAACAAAGTTTTTTTTTTTCCTTTACCAAAAAAAAAATAAAATCTGCCTATAGATACAGTCGACATCAGGGGGAAAGCCCACAAAGGGACTTCAGAGGGGGAAACAATCCATTCATTTTAATGTGTCAGAGCTGCTCTTTCATTCACTGTTGAATAACTATGAGTAATCTATGAGCAACCGCAGACTTAAGGACTTACAGTAATTGTGCCAAATATAGACACAAAGACATGGCGAATAATAAAGTAGTTGAATGGCCCAAATTTGTATAGTTAGCCAAGAATGCTAACGTTAACTGCGGGCTAAATGCTGCCTGCTGTATTTTGACAACTACAGAACAATACATTTATTTTCCTGAGGTAACTCCATGTCAACAACATCTGTTAACACCAGGTTATGGCTCAACTTGAATTAGCAGTGCTTAAAATACACATAATTATTATTAATTCTAATGTATTAGAAGAGGGAAACAGTTGAGTTTGTTGGCAAATACAGAGCTCTTTCCATCGTGTTGAGCAAAGGACATGTTTTTTACCAATTTTCCTCCTTCCTTTACATTTTAGTTGTGTAAAGTCAGATTTTGCTGCACCGGAGCAGTTCTACACATATGAATGAGTCAATTTATAACTGCTCCACACTACGAGACTGAAGCAGCTGCGACTGTCTTCATTAGAGATCACTGACAGTGACTGTGCCCCATGAACATTAGAGGATAATCGGGCTAAAAATGTGTCCTCAGCTCTAAACGAGGGAAACCGTTGTTTAAATGCCACCCAATAAGTCATCATACTCTTGAACTCTTCACACGTAAAGGCACTTCTGGTTTGACGAGGACTCTGTTCACACAACTGGCGAACAAGGGAAAAGTCTCGCCACTAAAACATTATATAAAGTATTGATTGATTTGTGTAAAATCTTTAATGAACACGTGCAACAACAAGTCACAATGCACTCATTTCCTGGGCGGCCTGAAAACGGCTTTTTAGTCCATGTAGAACTTACTTTCTGTTGAGCTAGCCTGCCTCATGTAAACTAGTAAAACGGAAAGAAAGAAAGATGGCGCCGCCCACAGCAACTTCCGGGATGAGGTGAATAGGGAAAGATAATTCCACAACTGTTACCTAGCAACCATACTGTAAATAAGGACCAAAACCCATATGATTATTATTACACAATAGTTATAGTTAAAAATTATATCTGAAAAGACTTATTTGTTAAATGATTGTTTAAGCAGTTTAAGTTTTGTCACTGCATTTTGGATGGAATGTGGTTTATAGGGTCCGTTCATGTTTTAGAACGTGATGATGTCATAACCTCAGATGGAGGGCAAGAGCCACTCCTCCCTATTGATTGCATTGGACACTATTTGAACTATCTCAAAGGTAAATTCACAAATGTTGAAGATGATGATTTCTCTTAGTGACTAGACCTAAGAACTCATTGCATTACAACAAAAGTCAGTATTTTAACAATACTCCTTTTAGCTGCATTAAATATTATTGGCTGATGGAATTTTGTGATGTCACATAAAGTCAACCTATGGATGAGATAGGCAGAGGCATTTCAATTCAGCTCTACTTGTTGTAATTTTCAAACTTTTCTTTTTCTAATTTTCTTCACAAACTGCCACTTGACTGATAAATCCTGATAAAAACGGGTACTATCACACTAAACTAAGTCATAATAATAATAATTAATAATAAGAAAAGAAACCTGTCATATGCACTTTAAGATTACATAGGGCTGAAACACAGCTGTGTCAACAGCAACCACTATTCAAGGCACAGGTCAAGAGACGAGGATGGGCACAGAGAATAAGCCGGCTGTCCAACAGTATGTCCTATCATTAAGTTACACATGTTATCCCCACGTCCATGCACATTACACACATGTAAATATAACTATTTACATGTGACTTTGCAGTGTTTGTAAACAAACCACCTGCATTATGTTAGTTAGTTAGTCATCGAGTTAGTGCCAATGGCAGAGTTAGCGTTAGCCTCCAAACATCATGTGTTTTGCTGACTGACAACCGCTCGACCACACATGAGAAACACCCCAGCCTCCCACCTTACCATGTGTAGAAGTGCTTTGTAGATTGTTGGTTGATTGTTAACGCCAAAATTAGCATTCTCTACATCAGGGGTTTCAAACTCATTTTAGAGGGGGCAGAATTAAGAAAATCAGAGCTGGTCGGGGGCCGCAACAGAGACAGACTTGAAACAAACTAAAATACATTTTCTTTACCCACAAAATCTATATATAGGAGATATAGTTTTACATGTACAAGGTATATTTGGTATATTTTAGAATTTTAAATGATAATACCTTATAATCCACAAACTTCAAACTATGTGTTTTAGTAATAAGCTCATGTTGATATTAATTAAGTAATGAATTATTCCACCCAATAATTACTGATGCAAAGATCTGCACAAGTCTGGGATTTTAAGCAGCTCTTCTCTCTTTATCTTAAACTCTTGTGTCAGTGAATTATCAGACCTTCAGCTTCTGGAGTCAGAAGTAAGTTCAAGTATCAGCAGCTTTAGGAAGAGTGCTGTGTGTTAGTGTCTGTGAGCAAAGTATTGCAGGAGCACGTTATTGAGGAGAGAAAGGCGGGAGCCGAAAGACACGGGAGAAAGTGGGAGTGTCAGATGCCCTGCCTGTGTGATTCACCTGCTCACAGATACTTCTCACACACTGCTGTAACTTTTTTTTGCTCCTCACACTTGGACATTCTCTCTGAGCTGCTCCTGAGGCTACTGTGCTCACATCCCACATGTTATGTTTATTTGTTGAGGAAAGTTGAAAAGTCCGTGGATAAGTGCAGAGTATCCATGCTGGGTTCAACTCTTGGCACTGCGCTGCAGGAGCAGCAGGGGAGGGGCCATGTAGGCATTAATACTGCAGTGCATTATGGTAGTTGTAGTTTTGACGGGTTCTATGAGTTTTATAGGCGGGCCGTGTATAATAGAAATTAAAAATAATCTCGGGAGCCACCAGAAATCGCCTTGAGCGCTGCATTTGGCCTGCAGGCCACGAGTTTGAGACCCATGCTCTACATGCTAAAAACCTTATAATACAATTCTTAAATCCAATGTCATTCAGGACAATAAAGCACCAAAAACATAGTGTGCAACAATAGTTTGACTCGCTTCACCAAGCATCACAAATTCTGCATTAATAAGTAAACTTTAGAATGTGGAGGTTGAAGTTAGATATACTCTCCTGGAAGGGCTCATAAATTATAGCTCAGGAAACTGGCTGATGAATCCTTTATATTTTTTGGAGCAGCTGGACAAAGTGTGTACTCACAGTCACTTTGGGTCTTTCCAGGAAAGACCTCTTGTTGCATTGCTTCTGCATGGCCACCAGCTTCTGGATCATGTCCTCTTGCTGGGGGTCCAGGGTGGCAGGGTCAGGGGGAGGGGTAGGAGTCACCACTGAGGAAGAGCGGGCCGTCTCATCGTCCTGCTGTTTCTTCAGCTTCTTCAAACGGATCTGCTCCTCGGACAGCACACCTGAAAGAAAAGAGTACAATGTCGACATTAATCATACATCTACATGTAATTAAAATCAGTCCTAACATAATTATTACATTCACACTTTTATTGCACCTTTTAAGAGCTTTTAACAACGTCTTAACAGTTTCCCCTCAAAATTAACTTACTCAAAGTTGTATTAAAAGCGATCCATGCATGCATGCAGGGCCGTCAGAATGGTCTTTTTTGTGACAATAATATTATTACACCACTTACGCCTATAATGTGCTTTACAGGCTTGTAGAAGCCTCTCAAAGAGCTACACTGTGGTCACTATTCATTCACTCCATACTCTGCGGTAGTGTGATCACAGCTGGCCTGGCCCTTCATAGACAGGTAACTCCATACACGTGCTATTTAAAAGAGTCAATTTAAAACTGCAATATCAGAGCTGCTCCTGCAACATGAGTCTGTGAATCTTCTCATAGTTTAGACTCCAAACTGTTTGATGTTGTTTACTTACTCAGATATTTTAAAACTACAGAGGGACGATGCTTTTCACAAAGCAATAACAAGCAGGAGGAAATCAATTCCAATTTTGAAAAGAAACTTGTAGAAATTTGTAAGTTGTTTTAGATCAATGGTGCAATTTTCTAAATGAACGAAATGTAAAATAATAATCAGTGTGTTGTATATTATAAATACCATATGCAAAGAGTAAAAGACAGAAAAAGCATAATGTGTCTTTCTTAATAAAATACACTTCCTTGCCTAACACGACATTTAATGGACGTGTGTGCATTAGGTTATATTTGATGTATTGCAATGACACCGAAGTTTGGTGTCATTGCAATACATATAACAAAAATATAACTTAATCAGCTGTGCCTACCTGAAAATATTCAAAAACTCTTAATTGTGAAGGACAGGGCTTTTAATCTGAGAAACAAAATTAACTTTAAATCAGTGTGTGGAAAACTAGGAAAAGCTTTTGTGCTTCAGTATGTGGAATAAGACTATAAGAACAGTTTACCAGTGGAATTAAAAGAAGATGTAAATACAGTATAAAATAATAAAAAAAATAATTAATCTTCAGGAGATATGAGAGCACTGTAAATGTTAATGTAATATGGGTAATATTACTGTGCTAATAATGTATTGAACTGTATACTGTATACATTTTTTGATTAAATGATAAGGAAACAGAATGCATAGAAGTATGATTTATTGAACAATGGGAAAAAGGGATTTATTTACCTATATACCATAAGTGTAAGCATATGAATTAATAATGTTCTCGGTTTTCTTTAAGTGCATAATGTCAAGACAAGACTACCTGCTGTATATGGTTTTGACTTTTGACCTATTTAAGCATGTTTGATATAAAGACAAACAGTTTTTCTATGCGTTTTGTCTCTGCGTGCATAAACCTTGTGGGCATACTCACACTGCTCCAGCATGCCGGCCTCCCTGCACTTGCGCAGGCGACACTGCTGGCACTTGCGGCGCATGTACATGTCCATTTCACAGCGGCCGTTGTTTTTGCAGGAGTACTGGGCACTCTTGATGACGCTGCGGCGGAAGAAGCCCTTGCAGCCCTCGCAGCTCAGGACGTTGTAGTGGAACCCAGATGCCTTGTCTCCGCACACGCTGCACACCTCGTTCCCCAGCATCTTTGGAGCAGGGCCCTTCTTCCTTTTCACCGGCTGACCATCTAGAACACACAGAGACAGGGCTTTACTCCACAGCTGCAGCCACAAACAGCGTTTTTTAAAATTATACATGTGAACTATTGATACTCTTCACGTGATGCGTTGCTCGTTAAGAAGCTCATCTATTCATTCATTCATTCATTTTCTACCGCTTATTCCCGTTAGGGGTCGCGGGTGACTGGAGCCCATCCCAGTGACTTTGGGCCTTAGGCGGGGTACACCCTGGACAGTGGCCAACTCGTCGCAGCAAACACAGAGAGACACAGACAAGGACAGACAACCATTCACTCTCACATTCATTCACTAGGGACAATTTAGAGTTGTCAATTAACCTACACAGTCATGTCTTTGGACGGTGGGAGGAGCCGGAGAACCCGGAGAGAACCCACGGTAACACAGGGAGGACATGCAGACTCCACCCAGAGAGATCGTGTGATGTTAGGGTGGTTCGGAATTCGAAACCACGATGTTGGGGTGGTCTGGGATTCGAACCCACGATCTCCTTATTGAGAGGCAGAAGCTCTAGCCGCTCTGCCACCGTGCACCCAAGCTCATCTAGTTAAATTTAATCTAACTAACTATCTAACAACAGGTGAGTTGATTTGTGAGGTTAAACATCTCTCTAAAATAATGTTGCAAAAAGAGATGTTGAATCTAAGATCAAATGCCTAAACAGGGCAATGAATGTTTCATATTGATCACAGGCTCTGGAAAATGTTTTGTTTTAATCAATTTTGGGGGGTTTTCTTGAGATTTTAGACAAAAAATACAACAACTAAAAATACTTTTAGTGGCGTTTGTAAGCATTGTGTCACAATGGATTTCCTCCTCAGAAATGCATGCAACTCACCCCCAGCGCGAAACAATTGCGAAGTAGAGTTTAGATCGGGCCCAAAAAAGCCTGATCCGTGCACATACTGTCTGAACTTAAAAAAAATACATTTTATTGAAATTGATATGAAAATTTGAAAGGGGCATGGGAAGGTTATTTTAACACCACACAACCTTTTCCTGTGTTGCTTCTGCACGTATGCTGGGCTACCGCTCTTACGCGCTGTTACTGCTTTGGTGTAATTTTGGGGTAAGTGGCATTCACACCACCATCGCACTGCTCCAGGGTGTGATAGGAAACTGCACTGCTTAGATCACACCAGTGTTCTTTCAGATTCATACTGACTCAAGTGGCAGGTGCCATGATCTATTGTTATTGTGATGTTAAGAATTTATATGAAAAGTTTAGTTGTTTTTATTTGTTTTGTTTGCTTTCAACAGCAATGGTCAAGCCTCAAGAACCTAGAGTAAAATGAATAGATATAAAATGATTTATACCATCAGTCTGAGCAGAAACAGAGGTTAGCCCATGTATTTAGCAGAACAAGTTTTGTAACTAGGAGTACCTAAAGTTGGAGATGCGTCGCTGGCAGCAGGGTCCAGTTTGACGTGGTTGGGCTCGATGGGCAGGGCGCTCATGTCGCAGAGGGAGTCTCCGTTGGGAAGGGGAGGGGCCGTGGGAGACAGGTCACCGAGAGACAGCAGGCCATCGGGCTTCATGGAGCTGCTCCCACTGGCCTCATCCAGACTGTCCAGCTGCAGCCCCGAGGCCCCGCCCACTGCTCTCCTCTCATCTGGCACACAGAGACAAACACAGCTCACAAATGTAACTTCAGGTGAATAAGCTGTCCTTTGTAAATTATTTCATCTGAAAAATGTACACTTTGCAATTCAACTGTTAAATTTTAGCTTGTTTAAAAGGAGACATATGCCTTTTCCAGGTACTTAGTATTGAACTATAATATAAGTAGATCATCATTTTACATTTTGCAATATTGATCTAAAGCTGCTTAATAACAGAAACAGGTCCACTGATTTTCTGTTAAAAACTGCAAAACTGATAAAATGTAATTTGTGTTTTTAGTTTGGAAAAAAGTCTACATGACATTTTAAAAATTGACATGTCTCACTCTGAGTCTTTATTTTTCAAATAATCACAACTAAGTACAGGCATGTGGGCGGGGATAGGGGGTAAGTGAAGGGAGGATTTTTCTGAGTACTTGGACCCTCAGTTGCAGGACAATACAGAATAAACTCAAACATGCAGGAATCAAACAAGATATAACTGAGTAAACTAATGACGGGGAAACACTGTTATAACAAGGTTTAAAGATCATTAAAGTTGATTTGGCAAAATAAGTCCTCTTTAACATTGTAATAGTATTTATTCATAAAATTTAGTGTGTTGTTGTAGTAGTAGTACTTGTTAGTAGCAGCTAATTTAGACATTGCGTTACAGAGCTGTCGTCTTCTTTGTGTTTTTGTTCCTCCTTAAAATTACTTATACATTTTATTTATCTAGATTTTGATATTCCACTAAAATGTGTGTGATTAAAACTATTCACGGGTTTCAAAATAATAAAAAATTTGAATCAGTTCCATTGCGATTACATGCTCAAGAATTTACTATATCCTATGCTGAAGAGTACTCAGAATCTTAGCCATAACAGGAGTCTGAAACCAACGAACAGACCTACATCTGTGTGCACCGCTTTAAAACAAAAACTGCAACCATAAAAAAGTAAGAAAAAGAAAATGAACAAAAAGACAAAAGACTTGTCCAGAGCTCTTACCATGACCAACATCTGGGACATCAGTCACTGACAGCGTGGACATCTTCTGCACAGCCCCTTGTCATTACGAATCCACTCAGCTCCTGCACATACAAATAATGACTCATTACCTCAAACAGAATCTTAAATAAAATACTAGTTTTACCCACAAACACATCCACTACACATTAAACCAGATTTCAAGGTACAAGATAGTTGAGTGACAAAAACAGATGCTGCAGTGCCGCCTCTCTGTGATGCCTTCACGGCCAGCCAGGCATTATTCAGAAAATGTATTGTTTTATTTATGAAATGCACATGGTTGTATGGCTGTGTAAAAATGTATATCGCAATTGTCCAAAAGTTGCAAAAATGGCAAAAGTCACATTTAGCATGTTTGGATATTTTATATATATTTTATCTTTATCCTCCTTTATTTGAATCCCTTTATGCATTTTAGCCTCTCCAGTGTTTCCTCTGTACCAGGAGCGGTGGCTGTGGCTGTGGCTGCTGGGCCCTGGCTCATGGGCTCCAGGTGGAGGTTTGGTGTCTGCCTCGTCTGCTGCAGAACAGCCTATTTCAGTTGTTTTCAATTTTACTCAAACTTTTTTTTTGTCTCACTCGCATTTCTTGTTGCTTATCAAAATGGGACCATTTATTCAACTGGTCTTAAACCTTTGATCGGGGCTGTATGTCTGCACTTTTGTAGTTCATTCACCGTTTTATGCAATACTTGAACTGATGAAGAATATTTAAGCTTCACAAATGTATGAAACATTATAATAATATTTAAGAGTGTAACACCAAAGGGTTATTTTGCAGTGTTTAAGCTTAAGTTTTAGATAAAGCAAAGGCCTGTAGAGTTATTATTCTGTTTACAATGTTTCTTCTACTTTTACTTATTATAAAAAACTCATGCATAGTGGAAGTGCGCATTGGAGGCTCATTTAGGACAATACTGGAGTCTGCCACTAGGGGAAAGTTTTGTAACTACTGCAGCAAGAAAATACAGCAGTGAGGAGCCTGTGGCAGGAGTTCAAACAAAGGTCAGGACATGGTAGTGAGATCATGTGGGTCAGTGAGTTTAGACTTGGGCTCAAAGAATAATAATTAGCTTGGGAGGAGTAGTGCCTTAAAACTAGGAAACTATAGGAGAAGAGCTGAGCTGTGGGGGGTGACGGTCCTGAATATTCAGAGCTATAAATTGGGCTGCATTGTCTTTCGTTGGGGCTTCTGGAGGTTTTTTTGTGCAAGAATCTCCGTGGGTTTGGAGCCATGATCTGGGACACTGGTTAGGGGAGCTTTTTGCGTGGTCTATGATCTTACATTTTACCAAGGATGAAGTTATGGGATGAATAGATGAAGACTCTATTGCATTGAATTTCCTCGGGTTCGTCTTCTTCATTGTGTCAAACATGCAAGCGTTATCCAGAAGACATTATGACACAACAGAACCTCAACCAACGCATTTACAAGACTTTTTAGCACAGTTTTGATGGACTGACATACTATCGTCTGAATATTGGCATTGGGATAAGCGGAAAAAATATCTAGATATTAATTTTTGTCTCTATCTCCCACACCTAGTAAAGGCGGCCCAGATTTAATTCGTTATATGTGAGGTTCGGTTGACACTTGAAATTTTAAAATACACCATGACACACCATACAATGTGACATGTTATTTATATATGTACGCGTGGCCCTTTGAAAAGAAGCACAGGAAATCCAGCAAGCTGTAAAAACAGAAATGAAAGTGCTCATTCTTGTAAGGAACTGATTCAGCAGCACAGCTAGGCATGGAAGAGCTATTCTTATCCAGCACTGCAGAGAACAGGACAGAGAACAATCGAGAGAACAAAATGATCCAGACACATGAAAACTAACAAAACAATTCATCAAAATCATCAAAAAGCAATCTATAATTCCACCATCTAAAACCACCAGTCATTTGGGGTTTTTTTCTAAAGGGGACATATTATGCTAAATCAACTTAAATGTGCTTTTGACTATCATCTAATCATTCATTTACTTGGATTTTTTCTTTCATGTTTGAGGAATCCTACTACTTAGTTGTGATTATTTGAAAAGTTAAGACTGAGTGACTTACGTAGAGTTCTAATCTAAAATGTCACATACCCACTTTTCAAAAATAAAAGCATGTAAAATGACAATCTGCTGCTTATTACAGCGAAACGTCACTATGAAGAACCAGGGCTTATCAGTCATAAGAATTGTCTCTTTTACTAAGCTGTTTTAGATCAATGAACCAAAGGTAAAATTCAATATTAAGTACCGTAGCATAATGCAAAATGTGTTTCCTTTAAATACACAACATGTCTTGGCCAATTCGTACTATCAGAATGTTAGTTTTGTTACTAAAATTCTATACTGAATTAGTGAAATGTTGTTTTACACATATTGTAGTTGTTTATCTTTATCTGTGAGATTAATAAAGGGACATTGATTAATCCTGTCATTTGTACTTCAAACACAGGAAACAACATAATTATTAGGGTAATTATTAGAATCTTAGAATTTTTTAACTTCTAAGAGAAAAATCAAGAACAAAACTTGACTTCATTAGCTTTATTCACACTTGTTCGGTGAATCCTGTTTAGTCAGTCCATTCCCTCTGAGCCCCAGAAAAAAAACACTTTCCCAGGTTTGTGACATCCCTTTTCTGTCAGGGAACGCCTGACTGATATGAAGTAATGTGTGCTTCTTGTAGACAACGCAAAGGTAACAGCATGTTTAAAGGCCTAGAACAATACAAAGTACAATTAACTCAAGTACAATTGACATTGTTGAAATTTAAATTGTTACGCATTAGCATCGAGAAACAAACACGTCCCTTTATAAACACACAAGTGCCCTTTGGTGAAGGACTCACTTGTTTAATAAAGTCTAATGTTTCAGAAACATCCGGCACAACTCACTGTTCATTGCACGGTCTGTCAGGATCTATTCATTTAGTTTGACTGGGCAAAAACCCCAAAAAAATGAATTAGACAGGAAGAACTGAGCAGTTCTTCCTGAATTAGACAGGAAGAACTGAGCAAAAACAAGTTGGTAGTTGTTGTGTATTTATTTTGAATGAATAAATCCTGACAGATCGTGCAGTGAACAGTGAGACTTTACAAAACAAGCCAGTACTTCACCAAACGACCCTTGTTTGTGTGCAAAACAATTTAAAAGTAAACAACCCAACTGCCACCTTGTGCACAGAGTCAGTAGCTACCTTTTGTTTTGCCAATAAATGATGACAGCTTTTTGTGCCATATCATGGATGTAATTAAACTGGGTCAAAGAATAGCAAATGATACAACAAAGAGAAAGTAACCACAAGGCCATTCTGAGAAAATGCAATATTAATTGTACTTTGAGGACATGTAGGGCTTGTGTAATTGTAAGAATCCAGTGCAGATGTGAATAAGTGTATTGGCTAATTTAGATTGTGTAGCTCTGAGTCAGAGGAGTGGAGGTACAGAGTATTGTATTACGTATCAAGTTGTGCTGAATGTTGTCTATTCTCATTGTGCCCTTGATGTCTAATACACAATTCTCCATTGGGAGAATCTTCAGTTCACTTCTCTTAAGTTTAACATTAATGACAGCTGAATCAAAAGAGCAATTTCTGTGATCGGTAGTCAAATACACATATTGAAGTATCACATACTGCTATGGAAAATATTACAATACCATTGAAACAGCTTTATGCTACTGAAACAATAACCTTAAAGCAAGATAAAACCAGTAAACATTGTTCTAAAAGTACAATATTATTTAATAAAAAAAAGTAAAGAGCAATAAATAAATAGCAGAATTAGAATTAAACAACTAAGTAGTTAGTTAGTGTCTATTATGAGTAATGTATGTTATTTATTCAACCCTTTACAGCAGTGGTTCCCAACTTTTTTTGTCTCATGTTTCCCCTGGACTTTGTTTCACATCAAGAGTACCCCTTAACTTGAGTTTCAGGCAAATACATGGCTTTCCTATTTGAATATAGTCAACTATTAATATAATATATTTAGTTTTAATGACAATTTTTATGGTATTTTTATTCAGTTAAGAGAACATTTCATTTAAATCCTGAAACCATTCCAAGTACATCCTGGTAATTCCTCACGTACCCCTTGGGGTCCCTGAACCCCTGGTTGGGAAACACTGTTCTACAGCTCAACTCTTAACGATTTCCCCACTATTGCAAAGAAAATGTTTACATGAGCCCCCTACAATACTGTGCCATCTCAGATTTAATGATTGAAAAGGCAATATACTAGTTATTGTGGCAGGAATGTTTATTGGCACCTGTTGCTGAATTTTACTCATAGCTTCTGGTTGTGCAATGGAGCTGATGGAGCAGATCAATTCACTTGTGGGTCAATAAAGTTTGTCAGTCATGACCTGTCTCTTTATATGGAATTATGATAATGTCATAAAACAATAGGAACTTGACGTTCGTTGGAGACTGCTGCCATAAAACTTAAGATTCCATAACTTGATAAAATAAAAGAGTTCAACACATTCAGTGTGTGCCTTCCTTATAGTAGCCATTACACATTACACATTTTTGTGTCTTTTTGATGCAAGAACAGTTTTATCTGAGCCATGAAACCTCTTCTCTGAGAACTTGGCAGGTTTTGGAGTCTGTACAGACCAGGAAACGAGTACTAAATTAGTTATCAATTATTTTAATATATGATTAGTTGTGATCCATCATTGTTTCAGCCTTATCCAACAGCAAACACCTTTACCATCTATACTATTAAAATGATTGTATTACAATAGAGGCCTAACACTAGTTTGAACTCAGATGTGTTCTTATGTCACATGATTATTTCTATTGTACACTGACAATCTTTAAATACATTTTTAACTAAAGAAAGTTTGAAATATGGTGGCTAAAGTTCTAGATAGAGAATATTTGCAAAAAGTGTATTAGTGATGAAAATCAGAAAGTTTTTATATATATATTTTTACCTTCTGATTTTCAGTTTCCACTGTCTTTGCTATAAAAAGGTATTTTTAATTAATTTAACTCTGTATAGTCCAGATAACATTACAATTATCAAAATTACTTTTTCAATAATTAATTAGTCACAATTAGTTGATTAATCTTTTCAGCTATTGAAATATTTAATATAACATATATTTCTGACACATAAATTTAAGCTTTATTAAAACCAATGCCTGGCTGCCTCAATTTACAAGTCAGACTGTGACAAACCAGGATGAAAGCATGGCTAATTAAGAAATCTACCTTTTTCATTTAAAAACATACATTTTCTATGTCTATCCATCAATCTATCTATCGGTCAATTGGAGAACCTTGGTGTAATTGTGATACATTTAGCTAGTTGTGATATCACTACAGCCCTACTAGAATGTGTGTGTTTTTTTTTTACAAATGTGTCTTTTTCCAGAATCATTCCCTGCTCAAATGAGTATAATTTATGCTCTAGTGTTAAGTTTGATTGCTATGAGGGGTTCTGAAATCAGGGATACATTTATTTATTTTATCCTTTTGAATATCTTCTAAACAAGTTCCATCCTGTAGAAAACATATACCCCTCACTCACCTGTGGTAACAACAGCTCCTCACATACTGACCTAGAAGACCTAAAAGCAGATGGTGTGTGTATTGACCAGACCTTACCTGTGAATAATTAGTGCATATTCATCTTTCCTCAGGCGTCCACAACCTGAGCCGGTCCTTGGGTCAGCTGAGGAACTCCTCTGGTGGTCCCTGCACACTTGGGATCCAGCGGCGTGGCCTCGATGGTTCACTACGTGTTGATATGAGGAAATGTCTTTGTTCAGCGCCCTATGGGAGACAGAGACAGCAGGGAGGAGGGAGGGGGGCAGAGGGAACACCAAAGGTTACTATCGGTCATTCACTCCTGTGCACACAGCTCGCCTCCTCTACTGCTGGAGGAAATCAAGAAATCCACACTCCACAACTCTTAAAATGAATCTATAGCTAAAAGGACAAATCTAAATAAAATCTAAATCCTAGATTGAATCATTCATTCTGTGAGCAAACCGATGCAAATAAACATACAAAACATGTGGTTTTGTGACAATAGGCCAAAAAAGAAAATGTTTTCAATAACTTACTGTCAAGCAAGTTAGTCTTGAGCACTTTTTACAAACGCCACAGGTAAAAGGACACATCATACGCTTTATTCGGGTACCTGGATCATCAGTTTGTTCATTGTAAACACCAGTATTGATATAAAACAGCTTAATAAGAAAAACACTGACTTCCTGTTCAAAACGGCAGTAGAGGTAAGCTTCATAGTGACATTTCACTGTAACAAGCAGCAGATTGTCATTTACATGTTTTTATTTTGAGCAGAAAACATTTTTAGAGCCGTACACAATGTCTTTATTTTTCAAATAATCAAAAGCAAGTATAGGGAAGTGGGCGGGGATAGGGGGTATGTGACAACAGGACATTTCTGAGCACTCGAGCCTCAACTTCAGGACAATACAGGATTAACTCAAACATGCAGGAATCAATCAAAATACAACTTTGAATAAAGAAATCGTGAAAAAACACCATTTAAGTTGACTTTGCATAATATGTCCGCAAATAAAGGAAATAACATTCATTTTTTCCACGTAACATAACTCAGACTTCAAATATCGGACTTCAAATATCTTAATCCACAGTTATCTGGTGCTGCTCAATAGCCTAGTGGTCTAGACAGCAGCACATATGCAGAGCACTTTGAACTTACAACGTTGAGGCCGTCGATTTCCAGCTCCAATAATAAGCTGAATGTCTCTCCCCACTCTTTTGCCCAATTTCACACTTACATCCGTCTTGACAAATGACCGGCCAAACAATACATGTTAAAAGTATTTAAAGATGGGTCATTCATATTTAAAGATGGGTCATTCTAGTATTTGTCTGGTCCACATCGTCCCGGTCTCATTGCAGCCCGGTGTGGTGTAATGTTTGCTTTGACTTTGCTCCTCCTCTGTCCTTCCCGGTGTCATCTCCACCTGTGCTCTGTCCTCTGTCCAAGTCCAATGTCCTCTGGCCTTATCAGTCACTCACCTCCTCCTGGCTGCGCTGTGGCAGTCTGTAACACAGCGGGAAACAAACGTACAAACATGCCATGGACACTTCCACAGTGGGCAGGGTGTTCGGCTGTCACTAAAGGGACTACAATCTGTTGTATGAACCCGAGTCTGTGTTCGCTCTCCAAAGTAAAGCAGTTTTTTGTTTTGTTTTTCAAAGAAATATCTATACTAATTAGTAATCAGTTACTTCTGAAATTACGTAATTAGAGTTGGTACTTTTGCAATGAGTTCAGCAAAATAAAATTCCAATTCCAATTCAATTAGCAATATTATTTTATTAACAAGATTTAACAACACGCAACTACATTTGTAAATATGTTAGCTACAACGCAGAGGGCATTATAATCCACATAACTGTAGTTGTTGTGATTTGCCAGTTGTTGCCCTTTCAACTTGTGCTATAGATTGGACTGTGATAAATCTTTTGTTTACTCCAGTCAATGCTGTGCCTGGATGTGACAGTAGGACCTCACCCACAGCACTGCAGAAGTCTATTACCAATACCAGGTTCACACGTCACATTTAGACCATGACTATGAGAAAATGCGACTTTCCCAGGGTTAAACGCAAAATTAAGTATTCCGTCAGCGAAATGTGATGTGAAAGTCAAATGTCCTTCAAAAAGAGACACGTTCCCACACTATATACAACATATTGGGTGTGAACAATTTAAAAAGGTAAAAATAAAAGTCAAAAAGTTTCATGTTTTCACTTCTCTATGCCCGACTGACCCCTGAGCAGCTGTCACAGGGTGGAGCAGAGATGGGAACTTCTGAACCGTGAGTCCCACAGTGTTTCTCAATCTGAGCAGGTGATTGATATGTGTAGCCCTATGAATTGCGTTCCGCACATGACACATGGAGAGGCTCTCACTGATAGCCATCGGGATGTGGGAAAAAAAAACAACAACAAAAAAAAGTTAACACTGATAGGTCGAAGCATCGCAACAGCAGAAGAAGCTGGATAATCTAAATTGTGTTGAATCCAGTGGAAAAAAAGCTCAGACTTCTTTCTCATGCCCAAAGCGCCTCTATGGACTATAATTATTACTCTAGTAGTCGACTAGTCAAACCATTGTTTCTAGTAATTCTCTATCAAGAAGCCACTGTATTTCCACCCAACAAAAGGTTGAAATACAGTGGCTTCTTGATAGAGAATTACAAATGAAGTGTATGAATGGTGAGAGTCGGAAATTGTTTTTTTTTTTTTGAAAGTACTACTATTTTGGGTTGAAAGTTTTACTTTTATTAGTTTGTCATCATTGTGGTATCAATATCTAAACTGAGTATCAAGTCTATTCCTCAGTATCAAAATAGAGTTGGAATATAGTTTTAGTACTGTCACGCCCTTTTGCAGTATTGACCCTTTGCACCTACGTCACACGATCACGTGGGTGCACCATAATGGACGGCAAGAGTATCCGAGCGCAGAATTACGGGGAGCGCAAAAGTAACAAACTCACAGTGATTGCAATTATTTTTGTCACTTAAGCGATGGCTACTTCTAACTCATGTTCAGTTCAGTTGTCAGTGGAAGCAGGACAACTTTTACTCGCTCACAAAGCGCGGTATTTTGAGAAAGTGAAGATCGCTAGCTTAGAAACGGACCCTTACCTGTTTCCTCCTGCCATGCTCACCGATTTAATCAAAACGTCAATATCATTCATTTTCTACCGCTTGTTCCCGTTAGGGGTCACGGGTGACTGGAGCCTATCCCAGTGACTTTTGGCCTTAGGTGGGGTACACCCTGGACAGTGGCCAACCGTGGGGTCTCTCCGGGTTCTCCCACCGTCCAAAGACATGACTGTGTAGGGTAACTGAGAACTCTAAATTGTCCCTAGTGAATGAATGTGAGAGTGAATGGTTGTCTGTCAATGTCTCTGTCTCTCTGTGTCAATATCATCATAATCAATATATTTTATTCACAAATAATAATTTTGTGGATGTAATATGTATTATCCATTTTGCAGGCTTGAGTCTATATACATACATACATACAAGTTAATTTCTTTGGCTGGATAACTAACGCCGTGCCCCGATAACTTTGACGGTTTCACATATTCAGATATGTTTTCGTAAAATGTCATACACTTGTAACATTGGCATTGACTTAACTTGTAAAAAATGCTCACTGCAAATCGGTGAGTACTTGAGGGCTTCCAGTTCTTGGATTTATTGCTGCTACCCATCGCCGCCTTCTGTCTTCATAAACAGGTAAACGATAAAGGCTACATTGGACTTACGGCTTTGCCTGTTAGTGCAGCCAACCGCACAACAGGATATCACCATTTTACGTAAAATTGATCAATGTTAGCTTACTAATAGTTAGGTTTAGGGCAAATTTCGATCATTTTACCTCGCACAAACAGCGCTTCCGCCGTCCGTCATGGCAAAGTGGGCGTTCCATGACGTCACATGCAAAGGGTCAATAGACTTGAGTTGTAGAGGGCTGAATAAATAAATTATATGTCTCACTATAGATACTACAACTAACAAGTTTTAATGTGCTTCTTTTTGCAGCTCATACTTTTTCTTTGGAGTTATTGTGTCAATATGGTATGAAGTTGGTTCAATAATTATGTTTATTATCTTGATATTTTCTGTAGTATTATGTCACAATTCAAACATTTTAACATGACTGGCTTAGCCTTATAGAGATGTTATTGTTTTATCTGGAATGTAGCACAGTATGGCATCTAACCATAGACCGTACATATCAGCGTACATGCTAGCCGCCGCGTTCCAAATAGGAAGCAGCTATGGAGGCAGTCCTGGCTCCATAAAGCCGAGCTGCCATTCACTTTCTATTGGGACACTGGTGCCCTTTACTGTCTAACTGGTCAAACTCACCATCTTGGAACTAAATTGTCAGTTTTGACACACTCTACATGAATCGGGTGTTTTTTTTTCTCGTTGGTTGTTCATAAATCAAGTTATTAGCAATAATAACTGACCAATCAGGTGCTTCCTTTTCCAGGGGCCGTTTTCGCTCGTGTTAGCAACAGGTTTGATTGACAGCTAGCGCCGCACGTTGCCGCCGTCTCCTCTCGCCAAGGGGCGGATACCATTAGCAACCTCGCTCCAGATTAGTCCGTGTGGTTGCCACGATACGCACCCGGATTTCCAAATATGGCGCCTGGCTCTGCTTTAGCCGCTATAACTGCTAGCCACGATGGGCTACATTTGGCTGGAGCCAAACGCTATGGGTGACGTCACAATCCCATAGTCCACTGATATGTACGGTCTATGAATCTAACGCATCTCCATGAATAAAAGACAAAAAGGTAGATCCGTTTAATGCCATACTGTGGAACATTCCAGGCAAAGCAATAACATGAAGACAACCCCCATAACTTGAATGGTTGCATAGTGCGCATTAAGCGTAAAGCAGGATTGTTAAATTATCCCAATTCAACCATCTTTGTTGAGCTTTTAGAAAGTTAGGGTTAGTTTATTCAAGGATACATCAACTCTAACTTGTTGTGCTTTAAATATAGAATTGTACCATTATAGCCAGATCATTACTAACTGAAGGGATGTCTACTTTATTTGTTTTCTATAAAGGGAAGTATTTGTGGTGTAACAAAAAGCCTGGGGGTAAACAAGACCCAGAAAGATCCACTGTCAGGTCACACTGAGGAAAATAGTAATAAAAGGCGCTTTTAACAGCTGAACGATGTGTACGATATATTACTAAGAAAATATGACAATAAACTGTAGTATTGAAACTAATTTATGCCAATAATGCAATAACTTAAAAGAAGAATAATGTCAGTGAATCCTTTTCTAAGAACCATATTGTAAAGAAAACATGAGCTGCAAAAAAATAAAAAGCAAAATAAAGCACCATTTCCCTTAGTGAATCGTTGACATTACTTATTTGAACAGCTCAAATCTACAAAATATAAGGAAATGATTCCCCACAAGTTCAAAGAATAAATACACACTATAAATATTGTTCCCCCAAAATATAATTCCAGCAAGGGCTGTAGTCCTTTAGTTGATTAATGAGTGATGTCTATACACATTTTTATTAGTCAACTAATTATTTTTATTTTGAGTAATAGGATTTATGTGGGACAACAGCAAAACAGAGAAGATATGAAGTGAGTTAGCTGAAAATTTGTGAGTGTATCATGAGTTTAATCTAACTTAACTAACAAAGATATAAATACACTGCTCACTAATACTTTTCTGCAGTTGTTTTTGCACAAACTCTTGTGCAGTTGTAGTTTATTGAGTGGGTTAGGGTTTCAATTGGATTAGATACATGGATATACTTTATTGTTTTGATAGCTTTTGATACTTTTGCCACACTCAATATGACTCATCTTTAGTCGACTACAACCCTATTTCCAGCTTTCATATATTCTGCAACAATAATGATAAGATGATATAGTAATTATTGTGGCAGGCACTCGCTTATATGTGAGTGATGTCAGAGTCTGATTTAAAGACATTTAGCCTGTATCAAACATTATTTGTTTGATTAGTAGATCCTTTGATTCCGAAAAGACACTAGCGTTTTAAATTAAGCTATAATGCTGATTTATAGGTTTTACTGGCCAAAAACTCACAGAAACGTTGAGCTTTTTAATCAACAGATATCCTTTACCACAAATCATAGTCAGCTCAAGCTCAAATACAAGAAGATTTCTAATAAAAAACAGAATATTTTCCATAATTACAATAGAATAGCAAACTGACTGATATTTCTACCCTGGGAATTTATATATGTTTCTTATAATATTGCCTTGTTAAATAAGAAACCATTAGCAAAGATCTGATGTCAATTAATTATTGACATAGCATTTTAAATGGTCTATAACTCATTGAGAAAACCATCTAATTAAGAAAAATGCTGCAAAACAAGACTGTAAAGCACACCAGGCTAAATTAGCAGCTGCCTATTAGCTTTTATGTGTTGATCATGCTAACAGCCATTTCGCAACCGCGCTGTAGTGTTTGCTCCACGCTTTTCATCATTATATTAACCAGCTATCGTGTGTATTACCTCAAACTATCCACACACTAATCAACAAACGTCTACTCTGGCAACTGTGGACTTTACAAAGAAAAACAGCCTGCAATTAGAACTTGTAAACAAAGAGTAGTTCTGTGAAATTATGCCGATTTGGAGCAAAAGTTACGTGGACAAAATGGGAAAAATAAACAGCATTAAAACAGACTAACATACGAGAATACGTGCAGAGATCAGAACAGGTTTCCCACAGTTAATTAGAGCTTAACACCTCCGCAGCAACACCTTTCCAAGAAGTTCAACGTAGCATTAGCACAGTTAGCTAGCACTGCTTCAAAAACGCCACAAAGTCCGCGTAAAACGGGCCAGAGGTGAAACAGGTGAAAGGGTTAGACTTGCCACGTAAAGCCGAGGACAGAGGCCGAGTCAGAAGTGTGGTTTTCGGGGCAGTAGAAGGCAGATGACAGCGCTTTGACAGCCGATGCTAGCGTGTTAGCCGAGCACTCGTCATGTGATCGTGTAGATGGCCACTGTGCGCGGGGGCGGAACCAGCACGCCACGCACAGAGACCATTATAGTTCTATGACAGAGACACGCACAGGCACACGCACAGGTCACAGTTGGTTACAAAAAATTACGGCTACGGTTTTTTTATTAACACATTTTTAAGGCGAGACGCTGCAGGTGAATGGGAAAAGATCTTAAAATTAAAGATGTCAATTATAAACTTTTTCCTGTAGTTTACTCACATAACATAAGAAAACATAGATTACATCATCATCATCATGTAATGTTTTCATGTAGAAATTAGGGATTTTGTAATTCATGTGTAAAAACGGCCAAAATTACACATATTTGGAACATTTAAATCGGAAAAATTGACAGAACCAAATTTAAATATCATAGTTCATTTTGCACACATTAGTTACATTACATATTAGGACAAAAATCTTTACTGAGGGATTTTGGATTTCTTATTTAGTTTTTGAGTAAACTAGATTTGACTTAAAATTGTCTTAAAAATTCTAACTTTGACTTAAAATTTTCAATAAATCAGTTTTAGATGTAGATATTAAAAAAATTTCCTTCTTGCACATTTTGTCAAAATCTTGTTGAGTCCAAGACTGTAAAAATTTGGTGTGTGTTGGAGCTACTTTAATGCACTTTAAGAAAACAACCTTTGAAATGACAATGTCCCAGAGAAATCTATGGATGAGGTGGATTAAATGGAAGAATAAAACATATTTAGGAGCAGATTAGACATGTCGTTTCCACATGAAAGCCTATTTTGAGGGAGAAAACTGACCAAAAAATGTTTGCCTGTAGTGTAACGCCTTAAAGGGTATATAGCTAAATCCATTTTGATGAGTTTTTAACCTTATCACAACAGTGTTTCCTCATCATTATCTTATGCAGTTAAGTTGTATTTTGATTAATTCAATTGTTTGAGTAATCCTGTATTTCCTACATCAGAGATTCAAGAGCTCAGGAAATTCATGTTGTAACGTACCCCCTATGCCCGCCCACATTCCTAAATATGCTGCATTCATGTGATTCTCAGGTGCCTGTGTTTCCTTGATGAAAACTTAGGGTTTTGACTTGTTTGCATTCATGTGCTTTTATCTCAGACAGTCGGGATTTTGATGTCACTAAGTACAAAATCAGCAACATGAACTGGAACAAGCACAGGAAAAAAACACAACAACAAAGACAGGAACGAACACGGGAACAAACACTGGAACGAACACACACAGGAACGAACACTGGAACAAACACAAGAACAAACACAAGAACAAAGACGGGAACGAACAGTGGAACAAACACGAGAACAATTACTGGAACAAACACTGGAACAAACACTGGAACAAACACTGAAACAAACACAAGAACAAATACTGGAACAAACACAGGCACAAACACTGAAACAAACACTGGAACGAACACGAGAACAAACATAAGAACAAACACAGGAACAAACACTGGAACGAACACTGGAACAAACACAAGAACAAACACGGGAACAAAAACAGGAACAAACACGAGAACAATTACTGGAACAAACACTGGAACAAACACGAGAACAAACACTGGAACAAACACAAGAACAAATACAGGAACAAACACTGAAACAAACACTGGAACAAACACAAGAACAAATACAGGAACAAACACAGGCACAAACACGAGAACAAACACAAGAACAAATACAGGAACAAACACGAGAACAAACACAAGAACAAACACGGGAACATACACTGGAACAAACACGAGAACAAACACAGAAACAAACACTGGAACGAACACTGGAACAAACACATGAGCATTCACAGGAACAAACACTGGAACAAACACAGGAACAAACACAAGAAAAAACAGAGGAACAAACACTGGAACAAGCACGAGAACAAACACAGGAACAAACACAAGAACAAACACAGGAACAAATACAGGAACAAACACAAGAACAAACACAGGAACAAATACAGGAACAAACACTGGAACAAACACAGCAACAAACACTGAAACAAACACAGCAACAAATACAGGAACAAACACAGGAACAAACACTGGAACAAACACAAGAACAAACACAGGAACAAACACAGGAACAAACACTGGAACAAACACTGGAACAAACACAAGAACAAACACAGGAACAAACACAGGAACAAACACAGGAACAAACACAAGAACAAACACTGGAACAAACACTGGAACAAACACAGGAACAAACACAGGAACAAACACTGAAACAAACACAGGAACAAACACAGGAACAAACACTGGAACGAACACTGGAAAACAAACACAGGAACAAACACAAGAATAAACACAAGAACAAACACAAGAACAAACACAGGAACAAATATAGGAACAAACACAGGAACAAATACAGGAACAAACACAGCAACAAACACTGGAACAAACACAAGAACAAACACAAGAACAAACACGGGAACAAAAACAGGAACAAACACAAGAACAAACACAGGAACAAACACTGGAACAAACACAGCAACAAACACGGGAACAAACACAGGAACAAACACTGGAACAAACACAAGAACAAACACAGGAACAAACACTGGAACGAACACTGGAACAAACACAGGAACAAACACAGGAACAAACACAAGAACAAACACAGGAACAAACACAAGAACAAACACAGGAACAAATACAGGAACAAACACAAGAACAAACACAGGAACAAACACTGGAACAAACACAGCAACAAACACTGAAACAAACACAGGAACAAACACAGGAACAAACACTGGAACAAACACAGCAACAAACACTGAAACAAACACAAGAACAAACACTGGAACAAACACTGGAACGAACACTGGAACAAACACAAGAACAAACACTGGAACGAACACTGGAACGAGCACGGGAACAAACACAGGAACAAACACATGAGCATTCACAGGAACAAACACTGGAACAAACACAGGAACAAACACAGGAACAAACACTGGAACGAACACAAGAACAAACACAGGAACAAATACAGGAACAAACACATGAGCATTCACAGGAACAAACACTGGAACAAACACTGAAACAAACACGGGAACAAACACAGGAACAAACACTGGAACAAACACAAGAACAAACACAGGAACAAACACAAGAACAAACACAGGAACAAACACAGGAACAAACACAGGAACAAACACAGGAACAAACACAGGAACAAACACTAGAATGAACACTGGAACGAACACGGGAACAAACACAAGAACAAACACAAGAACAAACACAAGAACAAACACAAGAACAAACACAAGAACAAACACAAGAACAAACACAGGAACAAACACAAGAACAAACACTGGAACAAACACAAGAACAAACACAGGAACAAATACAGGAACAAACACATGAGCATTCACAGGAACAAACACTGGAACAAACACTGGAACAAACACAGCAACAAACACTGAAACAAACACTGGAACAAACACTGGAACAAACACTGGAACGAACACTGGAACAAACACTGGAACAAACACTGGAACAAACACAAGAACGAACACTGGAACGAACACTGGAACGAGCACGGGAACAAACACAGGAACAAACACGGGAACAAACACAAGAACAAACACAGGAACAAACACAAGAACAAACACAGGAACAAATACAGGAACAAACACTGGAACAAACACAGCAACAAACACAGGAACAAACACAGGAACAAACACTGGAACAAACACAAGAACAAACACAGGAACAAACACAGGAACAAACACTGGAACAAACACAGGAACAAACACTGAAACAAACACGGGAACAAACACAGGAACAAACACAAGAACAAACACAGGAACAAACACTGGAACAAACACTGGAACAAACACAAGAACAAACACAGGAACAAACACAGGAACAAACACTGGAACAAACACAGGAACGAACACTGGAACAAACACAGGAACAAACACAGGAACAAACACAGGAACAAACACTGGAACAAACACTGGAACAAACACTGGAACAAACACTGGAACAAACACAAGAACAAACACAGGAACAAACACTGGAACAAACACAAGAACAAACACAGGAACAAACACAAGAACAAACACGGGAACAAACACAGGAACAAACACAGGAACAAACACAGGAACAAACACAGGAACAAACACAGGAACAAACACAAGAACAAACACAGGAACAAACACAAGAACAAACACAGGAACAAACACAGGAACAAACACAAGAACAAACACAGGAACAAACACAAGAACAAACACTGGAACAAACACAAGAACAAACACAGGAACAAACACTGGAACAAACACAAGAACAAACACAGGAACAAACACAAGAACAAACACGGGAACAAACACAGGAACAAACACAGGAACAAACACAGGAACAAACACAGGAACAAACACAGGAACAAACACAAGAACAAACACAGGAACAAACACCAGAACAAACACTGGAACAAACACAGGAACAAACACTGGAACGAACACGGGAACAAACACAGGAACAAACACCAGAACAAACACTGGAACAAACACAGCAACAAACACTGGAACGAACACAAGAACAAACACAGGAACAAACACTGGAACAAACACAGGAACAAACACAGGAACAAACACGGGAACAAACACAAGAACAAACACAGGAACAAACACAAGAACAAACACAGGAACAAACACAAGAACAAACACAGGAACAAATACAGGAACAAACACAAGAACAAACACAGGAACAAACACTGGAACAAACACAAGAACAAACACAGGAACAAACACAGGAACAAACACTGGAACAAACACAGCAACAAACACTGAAACAAACACGGGAACAAACACAGGAACAAACACAGGAACAAACACTGGAACAAACACTGGAACAAACACTGGAACAAACACAAGAACAAACACAGGAACAAACACAGGAACAAACACTGGAACAAACACAGGAACGAACACTGGAACAAATACAGGAACAAACACAAGAACAAACACAGGAACAAATACAGGAACAAACACAGGAACAAATACAGGAACAAACACTGGAACAAACACAGCAACAAACACTGAAACAAACACGGGAACAAACACAGGAACAAACACTGGAACAAACACAGGAACAAACACTGGAACAAACACGAGAACAAACACAAGAACAAACACAGGAACAAACACAGGAACAAACACTGGAACAAACACTGGAACAAACACAAGAACAAACACAGGAACAAATACAGGAACAAACACATGAGCATTCACAGGAACAAACACTGGAACAAACACTGGAACAAACACAGCAACAAACACTGAAACAAACACTGGAACAAACACTGGAACAAACACTGGAACGAACACTGGAACGAACACTGGAACAAACACTGGAACAAACACTGGAACAAACACTGGAACGAACACTGGAACGAGCACGGGAACAAACACAGGAACAAACACAGGAACAAACACAAGAACAAACACAGGAACAAACACAAGAACAAACACAGGAACAAATACAGGAACAAACACTGGAACAAACACAGCAACAAACACAGGAACAAACACTGGAACAAACACAAGAACAAACACAGGAACAAACACAGGAACAAACACTGGAACAAACACAGCAACAAACACTGAAACAAACACGGGAACAAACACAGGAACAAACACTGGAACAAACACTGGAACAAACACTGGAACAAACACAAGAACAAACACAGGAACAAACACAGGAACAAACACTGGAACAAACACAGGAACAAACACTGGAACAAACACTGGAACGAACACAAGAACAAACACAGGAACAAACACAGGAACAAACACAGGAACAAACACAGGAACAAACACAAGAACAAACACAGGAACAAACACAAGAACAAACACAGGAACAAATACAGGAACAAACACATGAGCATTCACAGGAACAAACACCAGAACAAACACTGGAACAAACACAGGAACAAACACTGGAACGAACACGGGAACAAACACAGGAACAAACACCAGAACAAACACTGGAACAAACACAGCAACAAACACTGGAACGAACACAAGAACAAACACAGGAACAAACACTGGAACAAACACAGGAACAAACACAGGAACAAACACTGGAACAAACACAAGAACAAACACAGGAACAAACACAAGAACAAACACAGGAACAAACACAAGAACAAACACAGGAACAAATACAGGAACAAACACAAGAACAAACACAGGAACAAACACTGGAACAAACACAAGAACAAACACAGGAACAAACACAGGAACAAACACTGGAACAAACACAGCAACAAACACTGAAACAAACACGGGAACAAACACAGGAACAAACACAGGAACAAACACTGGAACAAACACTGGAACAAACACTGGAACAAACACAAGAACAAACACAGGAACAAACACAGGAACAAACACTGGAACAAACACAGGAACGAACACTGGAATGAACACTGGAATGAACACTGGAACAAACACAGGAACAAACACTGGAACAAACACTGGAACAAACACTGGAACAAACACAAGAACAAACACAGGAACAAATACAGGAACAAACACAAGAACAAACACAGGAACAAATACAGGAACAAACACAGGAACAAATACAGGAACAAACACTGGAACAAACACAGCAACAAACACTGAAACAAACACGGGAACAAATACAGGAACAAACACTGGAACAAACACAGCAACAAACACTGAAACAAACACAGGAACAAACACTGGAACAAACACGAGAACAAACACAAGAACAAACACAGGAACAAACACAAGAACAAACACAGGAACAAATACAGGAACAAACACAAGAACAAACACAGGAACAAATACAGGAACAAACACTGGACAAACACTGGAACGAACACTGGAACAAACACTGGAACAAACACAGCAACAAACACTGGAACGAACACTGGAACAAACACTGGAACGAGCACTGAAACAAACACGGGAACAAACACAGGAACAAACACTGGAACAAACACAAGAACAAACACAGGAACAAACACAAGAACAAACACGGGAACAAACACAGGAACAAACACAGGAACAAACACAAGAACAAACACAGGAACAAACACAGGAACAAACACAGGAACAAACACAGGAACAAACACAAGAACAAACACAGGAACAAACACAAGAACAAACACAGGAACAAATACAGGAACAAACACATGAGCATTCACAGGAACAAACACTGGAACAAACACTGGAACAAACACAGCAACAAACACTGGAACGAACACAGGAACGAGCACAGGAACAAACACAGGAACAAACACTGGAACGAACACTGGAACAAACACAAGAACAAACACTGGAACGAACACTGGAACGAACACTGGAACAAACACAGGAACAAACACAAGAACAAACACTGGAACAAACACTGGAACAAACACGGGAACAAACACTGGAACAAAAACACTCAGGAAGTGATTTCCTAACTGCAGACAAGAAATGTAATAATTTTCGTTGTGTGTGTGTGTGTGTGTGTGTGTGTGTGTGTGTGTGTGTGTGTGTGTGTGTGCGTGTGTGTGCGTGTGTGTGTGTGTGTGTGTAAAGTCTATATGACTGGTTAGACCACACATTTCACTAAAATATCGTGAACATGATTATATTCAGTATTTTACTGAACGTTTTGCCCATTGCTCTTCTGTTTGACAGTTTTTGTGACGTTTATAATTGTACTTCCTGGTTGGACATGGGCATCAAATATGACATAGATAGAGGTAATTCCACAACTGTTACCTAGCAACCATTTTGAAAACAAGGGGCAAAATCAATTTAAATTAGACAATATGAATTGACAATAAATAATACCTGATTACACCTTTATTTTACTGAATGATGGTGTAAACTGTCAGAAAAATTTGTCCATTGGGTTTAAATTGTCTCTGTATTTTCAATGTCACTTTTTGATTATTGTAATTTTAAACTTTTATTTTTCTAAATTTCCACAAACTGCATCTTGACTGATGTAAAACTATGATAATATTAACCACAGGTGCCCTCCCACAAACTAAGTCAGAATTAGACAAACATGAGAACCTGTCATATAGAAATTAAGGCATTTTTTATGTTTTTAATCTTTTATGGTCTAATCCTTGAAAATAGCAACATGTGTGCATCATTTTATTTACCTCATTTTAATAGACAGAAAACTTAAAACATTAAATACTGCAAATATAACAAACCCGAACAGCCTACTTCTAGTTTGTCACAAAATATTAATTCCTACTTCAATCTGATCATTAATTCTGCCATTGACTTTAACATTTTTGGATAAATTCAACAGAGGAGAGAATGTACTGGATGTTTTTCAGAGAGTGTCCATCCCTGTTGCTGCAGTCTTGACTTCAGAATAAACTGTTTCATCTGCAGAAAAAATGCCTGATTCTGTTGAGAAAGACCAACAATTAGCTTGAATTTTAAACCATTGTATTTAACACTTAATTTACCTTTTGATTTGTCTTTAGGTTTTCCTTTTCTTTTGAGGTTTACTTGAGAATACATCACCTCATCTGCAGAACAAACAATTCAAGACAATGCATTGACATTTTGAACACTTATATGAAGCAATCTAAAATCTCTTATTCATTTTCATTTGTTGTACGTAGTTAATGTTTTAAAGCTGTACCTCCTTCTGCTGAATGTTTTACAACTTCAGAATATACAGCTTCATCTTCCTCTTTCTTTTCTTTTTCAAAAAAATAAATCAATTACATTACAGTTTCACTTTTATATTTCTGAAAATACATTAAAACTCACCACTTCTGTTTTTGAGTTCAACCTGGGAATAGGTGATCTCTACAAAATCCAAAAATATGGTTAAGGAAGTTTGACATTTGACTTTTGGGCCTTTATTGTTTCTCGTGGATACAACAGTAATGTTTTGGGTTACAAGCCAACATTTCAGACAAAATGAAAGTTTCCACTGACCGTCAGGAGCAGAAGTCACATGATCTCCTGCAGACGTCTGATTGGTTTCTTGGTACCTGCAGATGACAATATTTTGATGAAGGCTTGTTCAAACACATTAAAGGGCCTAGTTTAGCAATAATTTATGTTTTTGATTTGACTTCCTGGTTGTAAATGATGACATCACACTAGAAACAACCACACTGTACACTGGGCCAAAATTTTGTTTACTTGACAAATAAAAATGTATGTGAATGTCTTTATTTTGTTATATTAATGTTTAACGGGTCCAAAAAGTAGTTTCTTTTTTGTAAATTATGCTGTAACCTTTGTCTTCCTAGTGTGACGTCATCAACCTTTTTACTTGTAATTATTTACAGATCTTTCCATTTTTCTCCTCAAACTTACACCAGATTAGTTTAAAACTATAATTTATATTCACAACAGGTATTAATGCACCTAATAAAGTCAAAATTACAAAATCATAAAAAGCTGTCATGTGCACTTTAATAACTATAATTGAAGAAATGTGCATTACTGACCCTTTAAAGCACAAATCTGAAAAAAGAAAATAGAATCAATCAAAGGAAAAATCAATATTACTTGTATGACTCACAAATGAATGAATTGTACCTTTGTTGTTTCTGTGGCGCCACAAAAACAGTAGCAGGATTAAGAGTAAGACAATTAAAAAAACTACAACCAGCAGCAGCACAAGAACTGGAGAGCTCTTCTTCTCTGACACTGCTGAAACAATTAGACATTTATTATTTGAATGAATTAAATCATTCCACAATCAACAATTTTCAATACAATCAGGACAACCACCTATTTTGACCCTTCCAGAGCTGGAATACGTTCTATTATCCTGGTACCATTCCAGGAGTTAGCACTGTGATTCTGTGCATGTCCAGATGCTTCTGCACAAGCCACGAACGCTGGTCTATTACTACGGCAACACGTACGAGGACAAACTACATCTGACTACAACTACTCTGTGAAAACACAACATTTAACTGCTCATAAACCCGAGCAAACAGATCACAGAAACATCAGTTGATTTCAGTGTAATATTTCATGTTTTTGTGACTGTGGAAAGTCCAGGATTTTATCCAAAATAAACATTACAAAACTGTCTTCACAAACTGTGTTTAACGTAAAGTGCCTACGACAGATTGGACTACTCATGTAACTAAAATACAGGTAAAACAAATATATTTAAACTTTCGCTAAAAATATATATATATATATATATATACATTTTATCCTGATTTTCAATTTTTAGTTTCATAATATCACTTCCTGGTTGTAAATGATGACATCACAGTAGGAAATGATTTTGTACTCTGGGCTAATGCCTGATGCACACTGACTCCACTCCGGCTCCGGTTCGGGACCCGCGCGGGTCCGCAAGACTTAGAAAGTGCTTAAAATTGATGCGCCCTGTCACACCGACCTCGGAGCTCTGTGGCCGCGGGTCCGGCAGCTGCGCGGGTCTGTGGAAAGAATCCGCAAGAAGTCTATTTTTGCCGGACATGACATGCTTTCATGTCATTTGACGAGTGCTGTCGCGCAAAACCACGTGAATCTACGTGGCTTTCGTCAAAAACGGACCGCAGTGAACCGGAGCTGGTGTGACAGGCAATCTGCAAGTGACCTGCGCGGGTCCCAGTCCGCGACCGGACTGGACTCAGTGTACACTAGGCGTAAAACCCAGCTAATGTCACAGATTTTTTAATCTGACAAACTAAAATATACATAAAAACCTTTATTTTGTTGGATTCACGTTTACTGTAATTATGCATAACCTTTGGATGGAATGGGTCTCCTTACTGTGATGTCATCAGTTTTTTACTTACCGTGTATTTGAACAGATTTTTCTCTTTTCTGTTCTCCACAAACAACTACTTGATTGGTGTAAAATGAAATGTTTTATGTAGAATACATATTAATACACCATATAAAATCAATATTAGAAAATCGTTAAAACTTGTCATACACACTTTAAATGACAGATAACACTTTTAACACTGACTCCTTAAACTGTAGACTGTAAAATAGGTTAGATCCATTTTTCTGTCCCACCATGACGTCGACTCTAAATCAGAGGTGATCACCCTTCTTACAAGAACAACCCAAATTCATTTTACTCACATCTGACAGACAGCCAACTCTCTGGAGAAGTCGACACCTTTTGTGCAGAGACTTGAAGCTCACATTTGTATGAACCCTGATCAGACGCAGTCACTGCAGAGATGTTGTATTGTCTGAGGGGTCCTTTTTGGATTAATTGTCCATCTTTGTAGAAATGGACAGAGGATAAAGGAGCAGACTGTGCCAGTTTACAGGTGAGAGTGACAGCATGTCCCTCAGGCACAGGGAGCGCCGGGACCAACAGGATCACAGAATCTGTCAAGAAAAACAACACATTTAGTCAAACATTCATCCAAAAAGATCATTATTTATATTTACAACTAAGATTTAAGCTTTCCTGAAGTCAACTGAGTGGCAGAATACTACCAGCTGTAAATATTGGTGTGTCTCATATGAAATACACCGACAAATATACTTTAAAGACTTATAAAACTATAGATAGGCTGAAATAAACTCCAGATAGAATGTTCCCTTGTGGTTCTGCCTGTAGCTCAGTTTCACAAACTTCTGCTCATGTAGACCTACCATGAACAGTGATGTTGACTGCATCTGTCATTTCTCCTGCACCAGACTCACACCAGAACACTGCTCTGGTCTCCTGAGCTGCAGAAAAGTCACATGTATGTTTGCCTCCTGTTGTGTGGAAACGACACAGCTGTAAAGAGGGTGTGGTCAGAGAAAACATCTGGACTCTCCACTCTTCATCAGAGGAGCTGGGCCCACAGCTCACTGACACTGAGTCCCTGGTGAAGTGTTGAGAGCTTTTAGGACGCACATCAGGAGCCACTCTGGAACCAGCGTCTAACAATACATAACCATCTTAAAGTACTGAGTAACGTACAATAATCAAGAAGAATCAGTGACAGAAGTGTTACCTGCAGACCAGACAAACCCCGGTGAACTGTATTCGGTGAAGAACTCTGGATTCCCTCGTGCGGCTCGACACACAAAGCCGGTTGTGCTGCTCAGGCCGTGAACACTGAAGGAGGCATGTGCAGTCCCTGAGGTGTGACCAGTGAGCGGCTCATATGAGTACAAGCCTGATGGACGAGGAACAGCCCGGTACCAGTAAAACATCCATCCTGCAGAGGGCGCTGTAACGTCACTCTTCAGAGAGACAGAGGCACCTGGACTGATCCAGGACGGAGACACAGAGAGGACGGGGACAGCCCTATCTGTAAAAATGTGTAAATATACAATTTTACTCTTGAAAAAAATACTCCAACTTTGGCCTTTGATATCTTTGACATGGATATTTCACAGAGTTTGTGTAAGGCAAACATGACATTTTGCAGAACAGTCTGGTAGATGTTACAGAATGAAGGAAATACAAAAATGTAAATAAAATGATTCCATCAGTGTAATACTAAAACCCATTGAACCTGTTGGACTCACCGCTCACTTTCAGACTGATCTTCTGGCTCCACTGTGTTCTCTGATATGTCCTTCTTCCTCTGCAGGTGTAGTCTCCACTGTCAGACTTGGACACATTGGAGAGTGTATATTCTCTGGCTGCTGTAGATAAGATAACTCCTGTTCTCTTCCATTCATAAGTCCACTCTGAGTTTCCTTCATCCTCCACTTCACATCTGAGAGACAAACTCTCTCCAACAAACACCTCTGTCCACTCAGGCTCAGGATGTACCACTGCTCGCTTTGACACTGGAAAGAGGAGACACGTTATATCAATGTTTTAAATGTATGTGTAACCAGCGGTTGGTTGTTCTTTTGGTGACACCGTATGACGTCACCCACTGCCGGCACACACCGCTTCTGCATTCCAATCAGCCCAGTAGGTTATTTAGATGGAAGCTGGTGCAAGCAGGTAGTCTGCAGCTCCTGCCTCGATTGTTACAAGATTTTGTAGGTGTAAACTGGTCAGTTTGTCTGTTGTACAGTGTTCTTATGTGTCCTTTCTCCTGGTTTTGTTGACGTGGTGTAACACTGCTGCTGCCGTGGCCACTACACCCTGGTCAGTCCTTGGTATTTCAACTAGAGCACTGTAGATTGTAGGGTTACTTTACTGTTGGTCAGGTTGAATAAATGTACATAAAATAAAGTTTGTCTTTCTTTCTCTTCACATTAAATTCTGTTCATCATTTCTATTATATATTATTATACATCCCCTTCAGAGGGTCTTGTCTCTCTGTATTACTCGGTCACATATGAAAGTAGTAATTACTTCCAAACACTTGTTATCTGGAGTAGTCCTTTGGTCTTATATTTTTAGCGGGTCATTTGTTGACTCCATAAAGCAGCTTTGTTTCTGGCAGTAAGTCCGAGCTGGTCCCAGTTGTAGTGACCCTGAGCCTGTGGCGCTCATTGAGAGGAGATTGGGGCAAGTACTTTTGGATGACGTCATTTGTAAAAGAAGCAGGCTGAGTGTGTAATGTGTTTTTGGAGCTTCAATGTAAAACAGCAGCTTGAGAAGGTTCCACAAACAGGACGGAAATGTCGGCCGTCGAGTGATGAGTCGCTCTTGATGAACGAGGCTTCACCACATTGTGTCATGAACATCACCAGCACTAACAACATTTACAGCTGTGTGTGAGAATTATCCGTGAGCAGGAGGTGAATCACACACGGGGAGGGCATCTGACACTCTCACTTTCTCCTTGTCTCTTTCAGCCGTCTCTCCTCAATAACACGACAAAGCGCTGCAGTAATACTTTGCTCACAGACAATAACAAACAGCACTCGTCCTGAAGCTGCAGATACTTGGACTCATGACTCCTGCAGCTGAAGGTTTGATCATTCACAAGAGCCAGAGTCAAACCACTGTCTCAGACAAAGAGGAGCTGCTTCAAATCCCAGACTTGTGCAGGTCACTGCATCAGTAATTATTGGGGCTAATAATACATGACTTCATTAATATCAACATGAGATTGTCACTAAAACAAATATTTTTAAGGTAGTTTGTGGCTTATAAGTTACCATCCTTTCTAAATTATAATATATACTGGCAACCAAAATCTCCTGCATATACATTTTGTGGGTAAGGAAAATGTATTTTGGTTTGTTTCAAGTCTTTCTTTGATTCGGCCCCCAACCAGCTCTGATTTTCTTAATGCGGCCCCCTCTAAAATGAGTTTTAGGCCCCTGTTCTAAACTGAGTTCTCTTCAGTTTAACCACAGAGTCACTACTGCCCCAAAGTAACACAACCAGAGGCAGAGCTCTTCTCCAACTTATGAAACCCCTGTGGTCATTGAACACTTTACTCATCAGATATGCAGATACAACTGTAAAGTGCTCAGATAATAACATAAAAGAACAGAGTGTTCAAAGTAAGAAACCCTTTGGAGAACATGTTGTAGATATATATAACTGCACTCACCGGTTTCCCAAATGGTTTCATAGTTACTCTCAGGTGTTAGAATGAACTCTTCTTTTCCTCTGCAGGAGTACACGCCTCCACGATGTACAGAGACAGTATCTGTATCTTCTTTTAAGATCTCAAAGTGAGAAGAGTGAGCTGAAGTACGTCTGAACCATTGATATTTCTGAATCCATTCTATATGACAGATCAGTTTCCATCTGCCATGACTCTCTGTGCTCTGCCTGATACTCCGACTTCTTTCTGTTAAAGGAAAATAAATCCAGACAAGGCAGTTTGTGTATTTTACTCTTAATTAGTTTGTTAATCATAAAACTGAAAGACTCTTGACTCTACAGAGCACTGACCTATGTACATTAGAAGCTCTTGCCCTGTGTACAGTGTTGCTCCATCGATCCCACAGGAGTATGAGCCCTGGTCTGATGCTGACGCTGACAGAATGATCAGCTCCATTGTGCTTTCAGATGTTCGATTAAACTGGTGATTTGAGTCTGTTTTCACAATGACTCCATCTTTGTAGAAGTGCAGGTGTTTGTTGGAGGGTCCCACACACCGCAGAGTCACTGTGTCTCTGACACAGGCCCATGGAGGCATCTGCAGAGGTAGACCTGCAAATCCATTCAAATGTGTACAATTATTATTATCAGATCTGATGTGTCTTCTCTTGGACATTCTCTGACTGAAACAACAACTAAACACAGACTTCTGAAGCAAACATGATCCTGCTGTTGTAAAATGTGCTTTTGATACAGTTTTAATGTCTAACTATTAAGCATGCATTTTTACCCACCAGTCTCCCAAATGTCGACTGCATCACTTTCTTTAGTGATGATCATCTCTTCCGTCCCTCTGCAGGAGTACACTCCTCCACGAGTTACACTTATAATATTTGTGTGTTCATTCAAGATTTCAAAGTTGGGGGCATTAAGTGAAGAGCGTCTGAGCCACTGAGGGTTTTTAAAGCCCTCTACAGAACATTCCAGAGTCACACTGTCCTGGTCTGGAACTGTCCTACTGGAAGAGCTCAGCCAAATACTGCGTGTCCCCCCTGCAGTGAGAGTCATTCACACGTCAGGAATCAACACAGTGTATTATGAGATATTTTTAAGTTATTTTGTTGAATAATAAAATATGGCAAATACTTACAAACAATATACAGTGTTTTCTGAGCATATCCTGTGCCGTCGCTCACACATGAATAAACTCCACGATCTGTAGATGAGAATGAGCTGATCCTCAGCTCCACTGTGGTGTGTGTCCTTATGATCTGATGAAAGGCATCTTCTGTCACCTTTCTGTCATTTAGGGCGAGGTTCATCTTGTCCATGTCCATGTCCGTCCCCACACACCTCACAGTCACAGAGTCTCCAAACCACGCACTGATGGATGGTGCTTCAATAGTCACGCCTGAGCAGAGACCAAATGTACTGTCCAGTTAGACATTAGTTTGGCTAAAGTCTGTCTTTTCTAAAGCCAACATTGTGTTTCATTGATCACATGTTTGTTTGAAATGTTCCCTCTTTTGCTTAAACACTCTGTTCCACTGCTCCTTCATGAAATGCTCCTCTGTGTTTCTAAAGTTCACTTCTACAGTACCTTCATTCGACTGGTTCTGCTCATTTCAGCTGAAGCTTCACCTGCTGAGTCTAAAGTCACATATTAAGAAATAAATAACAGCATACTTGAGTTACCTTGGCTTGTTCTACAGAGGACAGCCATGAGATCTGAAATGAGAATAGTACACTGTGGACAAAGGCCTGACTCTGGACTTGTATTAAATGAAAGTGTAAGTACTCACAGGAGAAGACCAGAGTCCAGACCTGACCAGAGCCCATCCTTAAACCAGAACTGCTCTGCCTCAGACAAACTCACACTGAAACACATTCAAAAGAGGAAGTCACAACTTTTAGATTCTAAACTGCTCTGCATTTCCTTCCTTTTCACACTTTTAATGTACAATTGGAACGCTTTATCACTTTGATAGTTACAGAAACAAGAGGTTTATGTGACACTAAAGAGAGCAAAAACATCGACACTTTGAAATGATTTTCTCTTAGATTTTGCACACACAAACATTTGTCTAACTATTCATGATTATAGTTTTAAAAAAATCATTAATATTTTTGTGTTTAACAGACACGGCAATAAATTCATTAACCTTGACATAGGATATATATATTTTTTAAATCATAAGTAGTAAATAACAACAATGAGTGACTACAGTTCGATTTAAACTCCAAAAAAGCCAGGCCACATTTCCTTTTCCCCTTTTCCCTTCTGGATAGTATAACATTACTGTTTCATTCAGAAGACTCCACCTCAAAAAGCTTGTGAGAATATTCCTCCATCAGACTGTGAGACAAAGCAGATGGACTTCACTGCTGCCTGGTCAACGTGACAACAATTGTGACCAATCGCTAAAGGGGGATGTTTCATTTTATTGTAATTTTTGTGACTTTTAACGCAGTTTTTATCAGTTATAGTTGCGTTTATGTCTCTTTTAGTCATGCTTTTCTAGTGATTCGACACTTCTACTCTAAGTCACGTTTTTGTCACTTTTAGTCACATATTGGTCGCTTTAGTTGTGTTTTGGTCGCTTTAGTTGTATTTTTGTTGCTTTAAGTCAGGTATTTGTTGCTTTAGTTGCATTTTTTGCTCATTTCTGACATTGTTTTAACAAATCTAGTTTTTATGCAGAATAAAACTGCATATTTTGTTTTTTGAAATTATTGCAATTAAAAAATTGCTGCTGTTGTGATTTTGTAATTGCATCAATTCAAACTGCAATTTCGATTTCAATAAATTGTGCAGTCCTTATCTCTTCCATAAAGTATCCCATATCCTGTAACCAGGAGAGGCATTTTGGTTTGCGATGTTTCCAGTTGATCAAAATGATTCTTTTTGCTGCTATAAAGCTGAGAATGGCTTTTTTAGAATGATGTTTTGTTGAAAGTTGAGCCGCTCTGCAACTCATCAAACATGTTCTAGAACAAGGAGAAAGTTGAGTATTGAGAAGCAAAACCACCTGAACTATTAGAACCCAAAATGTGTGGATCTCTGGGCAACGCCAAAACATGTGGAGTAATGTTCCCCTTTGTCCACAGCCACCCAGCAAAGGATCTATTTTTACAGAATGTTCTGTGCAGTTTGAAGTTGAATCATTTACACATTTTGATATTTTTGTTGCATCTCTCCAGATTTGTTTCTGTTGTAATGGAAATGATTTGAAGTCTGGTCACTTGTTCCCACTGGGACTGTGTTTGAGTGTTTAAAGTTTCATCTGAACCAATCATTATTTTTTATTGTTCTCTAAATTTGTTATCCAAAAATTCCAAAATTCTATTTGTGTTTAAATGTATTGTAAGAAAAAAAAAAGTTCCACCTTGTGATTGAAACACTTCTATTCAAAAGTAACTAAGTAACTTGAGTCAGAGTCAGAGAGTCAGAGTCACTAAAATGACATGATTATGTGGTAAATGTAAGCGTCTGGTCACAGATTAAAGGCCAGAGGTGGTTGTTGTTTTCTTAAAAATGCATGTGTGCATTAAAATCAACTGAAAAGATAGGCGCAGGTCTTGGAGGAGAGAGTAAAGTCAGCTCCTTGGGTCTTGTCCTTCTGGGTGTCTTTGTTCCCGTTGCTGATGAGCATGAGAGCTGCTGAGGGTGCTCCCTGTCACTCTCTCTCCTCCTTCCTTGGTCCTTCATCTCGGAGGCTTAGATGGTGCTGCTCGTGGAGCTGAGTCCACTTCTTCCTCCTGTCTCTTGGAGGAGCGGGACGGTTTCTTTGTTGGGACTCAAACTGGACTTGATAGTGTCCAGACTTTTATCCATTTTCAAATAGAAAGCAAGGACTTTAAAAGTATTTAAAAGTTGAAAATGGTGAAGTGGGGAAAAAGGAGTGGTCTGTTGTTTATGCTTCCTGCTCGAGGCAAAGTTCGGACGTTGAACTGAGGTCAACTTTAATTGCTTACAGTTATATTTACTTTAAATGTTTTATGATTAAAATATTCTTCTTCTTCTTATAAATAATAATATTTATACACCCAAAATGATTTCTGTTTTAAAATTATTCTTGTATTTTGCTACAAAGGTGCATCACACGCATGACAGAAAAAAAAGGTGTTATATCCTGAGAACACTGGTCTCTGGTTCATTCTATTCTAGAGAAGCTGCTCTGCATAAACCAAATATCAGCACAGTGTCTGGATATTTAAGATCCTTTATTTCACAAGAACTTATGTAGAGTTTATTGAAGCAGACATGCAGAGACTTTTTTTTTTAAATTCTACAAAAGTGGAAGGCCACCTTCAATCAGTTCTATATACATGAGTAAATATGTTCTGTTGGGTTCCACCACAGGCCCAAAGTTCTGAAGACATGGCTCCAGTCACAGATGACTCTTGCTCTTCTAATGTCCTGTAAAAAAGAGATATTGTGAACTTCAACAGAGGTAATGGTCTTTGATGTATCCACAAACGTGGGTTCTTTTTAAAGACAGTAGGTCAGGAGCTGTGAGGACCTTGTTGACATGAATTTCATACATTGTTTATATATTTTATATTTCTATCTATGGGATTTTCTAACAATTGGTAAAGTTTTTGTTATAATTTAACCACAGCTGATATTGTATTATGACATCATATTTTAATTTTGTTGTAATAAAAAAAATATATATATATATATAAACAGAAAAAAGTGAGAAGAATATTTGGGGAGAGACTCATCATGACAAAAAAACAAACAAAAAAAAAGGATCAGTGCAAACGGGTCGTTGGATCAGAGAAGCACAAGGTCAAACACTGGATCAAGAAGATCAGGAAGTGAAGCACAGACACCATCAACAGAGATGAAGGAGCCTTCCTCCTCTCACACACGAGACACTCTTCTCCAGAGACCACCAGGTGAAGGAGGCGTGGTCAGTCTGAGGAGGTGTGGTCAGTCTGAGGAGGCGTGGTCAGTCTGAGGAGGCGTGGTCAGTCTGAGAAGGCGTGGTCAGGCTGAGGAGGCGTGGTCAGTCTGAGGAGCTAACAGCACAAACATGTCAACAAGGTCCTCACAGCTCCTGACCTACTGTCTTCAAAAAGAGCCCACGTTTGCGCTCTAAAGTCCCTCAATCCTGACAGATCCAGCAGTGAACAGTGAGCTGCAGCTGGATGTCACTGACAACATGTTCAAGACTTTACAAACGAGGAGGATATTTTACTGGAGGACAATTCTGTGTTTATGAAGGTGAGTGTTAGCTTGATGCTAACCCTAATGCTAATTTTGAGGCAAAATAAGTACTAATAGAAAGTAACACCTCAAACTTTAGTCATTTACACTACTGACGTAAACAATCAGATATACATATATCATCAGTTTTTGTACATTGGAGACAAAAGAGAAAAACACAAACAGAACAGAGCAAGCTGGGAAAAATAAAGAAAGCAGTATAAGACATGAAACTAAAATTAAGGTATCGTAGAAAGGGTTTCAGGGGTTGTCATCCGGACGCCGTTTGAAGATCGAGACGTTTCGACGCTTATAAGCCCAAGTTCCCAGACCAGCTCTATGATTGACAATGACTTTTGGATAAAAGTCGAAACGTCTCGATCTTCAAACGGCGTCCGGATGACAACCTCTGAAACCCTTTCTACGATGGACCACACCTGGACGAATGAGGGTTTACATCGATAAAATTAAGGTACACACAGTTAAAAGCAACTGTCCCATTTTGTTCACAGTCTGTCAAATTAGTCCATTTCCAAATTAATTCTGGATTTTGTGTGTTGAGTTAACATTGTTCTTACCTGAGTACAATTTCTGGTGCTTTTCCTACAAGAACTTCAACTCAACACACTCTGAATACTTCAATTGTATTAATAATTTATTGTATATTCAGTTTGAAGTTGATCAAATTTAGATTTTTATTTTTGTCAAGTAACCAAATGTTACCTTCTGCTGTTGAATGTGCCAGTTCTTCGGAGAAAACACAGACGTCTTCCTGTTTTCTGTTTCTCCTGTCTGCAAATAAAAATGACACAATGATCACTAGTTCTTGAAGCTGAAAATGAATCAAATAATAATTCAACTCACAGAAAGCTTTGAGCTCACGCTGGGAATGGATGACTTTTAAAAAAAAAATTCAGATTCAGTCATTTGTGTTTTTATACCTATAAAAAGAGAAAATCTTCCACTGACCCTCAGGAGCAGATGTCCGGTCGGTTTCTGGGGACCTTTGAGTCATAAAACTTACTCATACATACTGACTAAAGGTGCACTACGTAACTTTTCTGGGTACCCGCTTGTCTCCATGGAGATACTACAGTTGACCTATTTTGCATTTATTCAAGGTGTGTTTATAGCTGAAAAAAGCCATGTATTCTAACTGTATACAGGCTTGGCTCTGCACAGATCTGACCTGTAACTTGGCCTAGTGGTGATAGATACGTTTAATGCCTTACTGTGGAACATTCCTGGCAAAGCAATAACATCTCCATGGAGACAAACAGTGACAAACCAGAAGAAAACCATGAATTCCACTGTGATAATGTACATGACTGACCTTAAACAGCACTTATCTGAAGAACAAGACAAAAAGAGAAATACAAAATAAATAGCAATGTTTGTTGTAGCACAGTTTCCTTGTGTCTCACCTTCAGTGTTTCTGTGGTGCCACACAATCAGCAGCAGAATGAGTAGAACAATAACGCCAAGTCCAAGTCTCACCAGAGCAAGAACAGGAGCGCTCTTCTCTTCTGTCACTGAGAAAACAATTAGAAAGAATCTTAAAGGAGACACAGTATTATACTTTTGTTTGCTGTAAAAGGTACAATTATGACACATGTACATGATTATCTTATATTTTAAATCGCCCCTTGATCCAAACGATTCATTCACAGAAACAGGTTCCACTGACTTGGGGTTGAAAACTGCGGTGCTGACCTTTTATGACACGTCACTGTAAACGTCAAAGTGGCTCAGGCTGATGGCCCCGACTAAGGAGCACGAGATCATGACGGAGCAGAGGATTTGTTTTCACTTTGGGGACTTTTTTAACTCCTGCTCAGGGGCAGGTACTTTTCACTCAGACCAACAACCTTTTTGATAACACAAGTATATTTACAACATTAATTTTGATGGAGAACAATTTGAATTAACCTAGATTGACAATAAACTTACAAACTGATCCAAAAAAGAAATCTTTTGGACACTGTATCAAAAATAAAATAAAATAAAATGGAAATACTAACTCAAATGTTGAACACTATGAATACTTGTGTTTTATTGTAAATGTCATTGTTGTTTTGAGTGTTATATGTGCTGGTTTATGTAGCTCAAAAGAAATAGGATGAAGCCAAAAACCTGAATAAATATTTAAATGTTCCATTGTGTGCAGATGCTAATGTTAAAGCAGTTCCTCTGTCCAAACAGGGACTGGGGATTTTAGGGACCTGGTTCTTGTTATTTTCATGTGTGAAAACGTCTAATATATTAAAGATATAATATATTTCAGAGTAATACATTCTGTCGTGAATTGTTCTTGAAGGGAAACTCATTTTTTGTTGTTGGTTTTTTAGTACTCTTTTTACTTATTCATATGTGCAGCAGCTGACATGTTCTAAACAGCTTTATTTATGTATTATTTATTTAACCATTATTTAACCAGGAGAGTCCCATTGAGTTTAAAACCCTCTTTTCCAAGGGAGTCCTGGCCAAGAGGCAGCAAAGTAAAAACAGTTACAACAAACAACATTAAAATCACATTAAATGACATCAGCATTAAAGTTATGTAAAACAGTTACACATTATTGAGGCAGTCTTTAATGCTTTCAACTTAGTTTGAAACTCATTTAAGGACAAGAGCTCAGTCACTTTCCAGTCTTTCTGCAACATGTTCCAAGTAAAAGGAGCAGAGTGGACAAAGGCTTTCTTCTCCAGCTCTGAGCGAGCGAAAGGAGCAGAGAGCAACAGCTGATCGTAGAAGTCAACACTTGTACAAATGTAGGAGGCAGTAATCCAAGCATTGCCTTGTAAATAAAGTGTATGTTTGTCCTGCCTCCTAGTGGCCAGAGAAGGCCGTCCCACTGTGAATACAAGTCACAGTGATGTGTCAGGGCTCTGTAGTTATAATGAACCTCAGAGAAGCCGATAAACAGAGTCCAACATTTGAAGACGAGTAGAAGAAGCATTCTTATGAAAAAGATCACCATAATCCAGCACAGATAGAAAAGCTGGTGTGACAAGGTGCTTTTTTTTTTTTTAACTCAAAAGAAAACCACACTTTATTACGGAAGAAAAAAACAGTTTCAGTTTTAGTTTCTTCACTAGTTTTTCTATGTGTGGTTTGAAAGTGGGTCATCGATCAAGACACCAAGATATTTATATTCATGAACCACCTCTGTGACACTTCCTTCAAGAGCACACACTTCCTGGATCATTTGAGACACCTTCTTGAGGTTTGAAAACAGCATTTCCTTTGTTTTGTCAGCATTAAGCACTAGTTTTAGCTGAAGAAGTTCCAAATGCTTTCTGCAGGGATTCAATGGCCTGAGCAAGAGATGATCCAAAGCAGTAAATCACTGTCATCGACATAAAATACATGTTAGCATCAGAGACAATTTGACCCAAATCATTGACGTACAAAATAAATAGGAGGGGGCCCAAAACTGAGCCCTGTGGCTCCCCCTTGTGGACAGCTAGACCTTCATATTTAATGCATTGAGTCCTGTTACATCATTTGAGAACCATTCGACTGCATGTTCTGACAATCTAAGACAAAGTCTGTTTTTTAAAACAGCATGATCGACTGTGTCAAAAGCTTTTGACAGATTTGAGAGAAGAAAATTTCAATTATTTATCAAATCATTACTTGATCAAATCCATGAATTAAAAGAACTACTGTTGCTGCTGAGGTGAAGTTAAACGTTGTCACGTCCTGTATAAGGTCAGTGATGCTGGAGCCCGTCTGACCCAGGTCAAGATATAACCAGTGGTGTTTACGATGTCCTTTTACTCTGAAATCCTGTCTTAGCTGAAGACCACTGAGAGCCATTGTTCTCTGTAGTGTTCTCAGTATCTAGTGTCCTTGCACTAGTGACAAAGTCATTGTCACATTGTCTCCTAGTGATGTGTTCTCTAATGTATTCTGGCACCTGAATAAAGCCAGCACTTATTGGTCCAGACTCATTCTCTTTGCATTTATATAATTTAACTTGTCTTTAGAAATCCACAACACAATTGTCCACAACACATGCACTGGAGCAAACACAGGAGCAAACACCAGAACATGCACAGACGCTCACAGAAAATATAAACCAGATTCAGTTTCTCCCTGTGGGCCGACTCTCCAAAACCAAAAAACAGCAGAATGAAAATATTACAGCTTTTTATTTCACAATACAGTTTACTTGAGCAGACATACATAGAAAGTCTTTTTAGCACATTTAATCCAGCCTGTATACACCAGAGAAGAAATGAATAATAATGCATCAAAAGTCCAAGAGTCCAGTCACAAGTTACTTGTCATAATGTCCTACAAGAAAGAGACACGGTTAAATATCAATAAAGAAGGGATTTACTGTACATTTATTCACTCTTTTGAACAAATTGTCTCATGTTAGGTTAGACTATTTTACTAAAATATATTACTATCATTATTATTATTATTTGTTCAACAAGTCACTTAATATTTACTCTTCCAACTGAGAAATACAGTATAATGACAAAAGATTCATGAGGACAGATAATGAGGACACTTGAATATATGTTGTCCCTTATCTTAAAGTCTAGATGACAGGTTAGAGACACATTTCACTAAAATATCATGAACATGTTTGTATTTAAGATTTTACTCAGCATTTTGCCCATTGCTCCTCTGTTTGACAGTTTTTGTGACGTTTATAATTGTACTTCCTGGTTGGACATGGGCAGCAAATATAACATAGATAGAGGTAATTCCACAACTGTTACCTAGCAACCATTTTGAAAACAAGGGGTAAAGTCAACTGAGATTGCACAATAGGTACTAACAATAAATAATACCTGTTAACATCTTTATTTTACTGAATGATGGTGTAAACTGTCAGAAAAATGGGTCCGTTGTCTCTGTATTTTCAATGTCACTTTTTGATTATTGTAATTTTAAACTTTTATTTTTCTAAATTTCCACAAACTGCATCTTGACTGATGTAAAACTATGATAATATTAACCACAGGTGCCCTCCCACAAACTAAGTCAGAATTAGACAAACATGAGAACCTGTCATATAGAATTTAAGGCATTTTTTATGTTTTTAATCTTTTATGGTCTGATCCTTGAAAATAGCAACATGTGCATCATTTTATTTACCTCATTTCAATAGACAGAAAACTTAAAACATTAAATACTGCAAATATAACAAACCCGAACAGCCTACTTCTAGTTTGTCACAAAATATTAATTCCTACTTCAATCTGATCATTAATTCTGCCATTGACTTTAACATTTTTGGATAAATTCAACAGAGGAGAGAATGTACTGGATGTTTTTCAGAGAGTGTCCATCCCTGTTGCTGCAGTCTTGACTTCAGAATAAACTGTTTCATCTGCAGAAAAAATGCCTGATTCTGTTGAGAAAGACCAACAATTAGTTTGAATTTTAAACCTGTATATTTAACACTTAATTTACCTTTTGATTTGTCTTTAGATTTTCCTTTTCTTTTGAGGTTTACTTGAGAATACATCACCTCATCTGCAGAACAAACAATTCAAGACAATGCATTGACATTTTGAACACTTATATGAAGCAATCTAAAATCTCTTATTCATTTTCATTTGTTGTACGTAGTTAATGTTTTAAAGCTGTACCTCCTTCTGCTGAATGTTTTACAACTTCAGAATATACAGCTTCATCTTCCTCTTTCTTGACTGAGTTTGACAAAAATAAATTAATTACATAATAGCTTCACTTTTATTTTTCTGAAAATACATTAAAACTCACCACTTCTGTTTTTGTGTTCAAGCTGGGAAAAGGTGATCTCTACAAAATAAAAAAAATATGGTTAAGGAAGTTTGACATTTGACTTTTGGGCCTTTATTGTTTCTCGTGGATACAACAGTAATGTTTTGGGTTACAAGCCAACATTTCAGACAAAATGAAAGTTTCCACTGACCGTCAGGAGCAGAAGTCACATGATCTCCTGCAGACGTCTGATTGGTTTCTTGGTACCTGCAGATGACAATATTTTGATAAAGGCTTGATCAAACACATTAAAGGGCCTAGTTTAGCAATATTTTATGTTTTTGATTTGACTTCCTGGTTGTAAATGATGACATCACACTAGAGACAACCACACTGTACACTGGGCCAAAAATGTGTTTACTTGACAAATAAAAATGTATTTGAATGTCTTTATTTTGTTGTATTAATGTGTAACAGGTCCAAAAAGTAGTTTCTTTTTTGTAAATTATGCTATAACCCAACCCTTTTTCTTGTAATTATTAACATATCTTTACATTTTTCTCCTCAAACTTACACCAGATTGGTTTAAAACTATAATTTATATTTACAACAGGTATTAATGCACCAAATAAAGTCAAAATTACAAAATCATAAAAAGCTGTCATGCGCATTTTAATAACTATAATTGAAGAAATGTGCACTACTGACCCTTTAAAGCACGAATCTGAAAAAAGAAAATAGAATCAATCAAAGGAAAAATCAATATTACTTGTATGACTCACAAATGAATGAACTGTACCTTTGTTGTTTCAGAGCTGGAATACGTTCTATTATCCTGGTACCATTCCAGGAGTTAGCACTGTGATTCTGTGCATGTCCAGATGCTTCTGCACAAGCCACGAACGCTGGTCTATTACTACGGCAACACGTACAAGGACAAACTACATCTGACTACAACTACTCTGTGAAAACACAACATTTAACTGCTCATAAACCCGAGCAAACAGATCACAGAAACATCGAGGTCAGTTGATTTCAGTGTAATATTTCATGTTTTTGTGACTTTATGTGTTTTTATCCAAAATAAATGTTACGAAACTTTCTTCACAAACTGTGTTTAACGTAAAGTGTCTATGACAGATTGGACTAAAATACAGGTAAAACAAATATATTTAAACTTTTGCTTAAAAAAAAAATAAATAAAAAAAGTATATATATATATATATATATATATATATATATATATATATATATATATATAATCCCAATTTAGCAATTTTTAGTTTTATAATATCACTTCCTGGTTGTGAATGACGACATCACAGTAGGAAATGACTTTGTACTCTGGGCTAAAACCCAGCTAATGTCACAGATTTTTTAATCTGACAAACCAAAATTTTTTCAATAGATTTTTCTCTTTTCTTTTCTCCACAAACTACTAGATTGGTGTAAAATGAAATGTTTTATGTAGAATACGTATTAATACACCAAATAAAATCAAAATTAAAAAATCGTTAAAACTTGTCATACACACTTTAAATGACAGATAACACTTTTAACATTGACTCCTTAAACTGTAGACTGTAAAATAGGTTAGATATATTTTTCTGTCCCACCATGACGTCGACTCTAAATCAGAGGTGATCACCCTTCTTACAAGAACAACCCAAATTCATTTTACTCACATCTGACAGACAGCCAACTCTCTGGAGAAGTCGACACCTTTTGTGCAGAGACTTGAAGCTCACATTTGTATGAACCCTGATCAGACGCAGTCACTGCAGAGATGTTGTATTGTCTGAGGGGTCCTTCTTGGATTAATTGTCCATCTTTGTAGAAATGGACAGAGGAGAAAGGAGCAGACTGTCCCAGTTTACAGGTGAGAGTGACAGCATGTCCCTCAGGCACAGGGAGCGCCGGGACCAACAGGATCACAGAATCTGTCAAGAAAAAAAAACAACACATTTAGTCAAACATGCATCCAACAAAAAAGATTATTCATAATATTGACAACCAAGATTCAAGCTTTCCTGAAGTCAAATGTGTGGCAGAATACTACCAGCTGTAAACATTGCTGTGTCTCATATGAAATACCTGGACAAATCTACTTTAGAGACTTATAAAACTATAGATGGGCTGAAATAAACTCCAAATAGAATGTTCCCTTGTGGTTCTGCCTGTAGCTCAGTTTAACAAACTTCTGCTCATGTAGACCTACCATGAACAGTGATGTTGACTGCATCTGTCATTTCTCCTGCACCAGACTCACACCAGAACACTGCTCTGGTCTCCTGAGCTGCAGAAAAGTCACATGTATGTTTGCCTCCTGTTGTGTGGAAAGGACACAGCTGTAAAGAGGGTGTGGTCAGAGAAAACATCTGGACTCTCCACTCTTCATCAGAGGAGCTGGGCCCACAGCTCACTGACACTGAGTCCCTGGTGAAGTGTTGAGAGCTTTTAGGACGCACATCAGGAGCCACTCTGGAACCAGCGTCTAACAATACATGACCATCTTAAAGTATTGAGTAACGTACAATAATCAAGAAGAATCAGTGACAGAAGTGTTACCTGCAGACCAGACAAACCCCGGTGAACTGTATTCGGTGAAGAACTCTGGATTCCCTCGTGCGGCTCGACACACAAAGCCGGTTGTGCTGCTCAGGCCGTGAACACTGAAGGAGGCATGTGCAGTCCCTGAGGTGTGACCAGTGAGCGGCTCATATGAGTACAAGCCTGATGGACGAGGAACAGCCCGGTACCAGTAAAACATCCATCCTGCAGAGGGCGCTGTAACGTCACACTTCAGAGAGACAGAGGCACCTGGACTCAGCCAGGACGGAGACACAGAGAGGACGGGGACAGCCCTATCTGTAAAAATGTAAAAATATACAATTTTACTCTTGAAGAAAAAACTACATTTCCAACTTTGGCCCTTGGAAGTATTTCAGTGATATGTCACATTAAATTATGCAGCAATATAAGGCTAACATGACATTTTTCAGAACTTTCAGGTAGATGTTACACAATGAAGCAAATACAAGCACTAAAATGATTCCATCAGTGTAATACTAAAACCCATTGAACCTGTTGGACTCACCGCTCACTTTCAGACTGATCTTCTGGCTCCACTGTGTTCTCTGATATGTCCTTCTTCCTCTGCAGGTGTAGTCTCCACTGTCAGACTTGGACACATTGGAGAGTGTATATTCTCTGGCTGCTGTAGATAAGATAACTCCTGTCCTCTTCCATTCATAAGTCCACTCTGAGTTTCCTTCATCCTCCACCTCACATCTGAGAGACAAACTCTCTCCAACAAACACCTCTGTCCACTCAGGCTCAGGATGTACCACTGCTCGCTTTGACACTGGAAAGAGGAGACACGTTATATCAATGTTTTAAATGTATGTGTAACCAGCGGTTGGTTGTTCTTTTGGTGACACCGTATGACGTCACCCACTGCCGGCACACACCGCTTCTGCATTCCAATCAGCCCAGTAGGTTATTTAGATGGAAGCTGGTGCAAGCAGGTAGTCTGCAGCTCCTGCCTCGATTGTTATAAGATTTTGTAGGTGTAAACTGGTCAGTTTGTCTGTTGTACAGTGTTCTTATGTGTCCTTTCTCCTGGTTTTGTTGACGTGGTGTAACACTGCTGCTGCCGTGGCCACTACACCCTGGTCAGTCCTTGGTATTTCAACTAGAGCACTGAAGATTGTAGGAATACTTTACCTCTGGTCAGTTTTGAATAAATGTACATAAAATAAATTTTTTCTTTCTTTCTCTTCACATTAAATTCTGTTCATCGTTTCTATTATATATTATTATACATCCCCTTCAGAGGGTCCTGTCTCTCTGTATTACTCGGTCACATATGAAAGTAGTAATTACTTCCAGACACATGAAAAAGTGTACAAAAGAGGTCCAAAAATGTGTTTTGTTATCTGGAGTAGTCCTTTGGTCTTATATTTTTAGCGGGTCATTTGTTGACTCCATAAAGCAGCTTTGTTTATGGCAGTAAGTCCGAGCTGGTCCCAGTTGTAGTGACCCTGAGCCTGTGGTGCTCATTGAGAGAAGATTGGGGCAAGTACTTTTGGATGACGTCATTTGTAAAGAAGCAGGCTGAGTGTGTAATGTGTTTTTGGAGCTTCAATGTAAAACAGCAGCTTGAGCAGGTTCCACAAACGAGTGATGAGTCGCTCTTGATGAACGAGGCTTCACCACATTGTGTCATGAACATCACCAGCACTAACAACATTTACAGCTGTGTGTGAGAATTATCCGTGAGCAGGAGGTGAATCACACACGGGGAGGGCATCTGACACTCTCACTTTCTCCTTGTCTCTTTCAGCCGTCTCTCCTCAATAACACGACAAAGCGCTGCAGTAATACTTTGCTCACAGACAATAACAAACAGCACTCGTCCTGAAGCTGCAGATACTTGGACTCATGACTCCTGCAGCTGAAGGTTTGATCATTCACAAGAGCCAGAGTCAAACCACTGTCTCAGACAAAGAGGAGCTGCTGAAAATCCCAGACTTGTGCAGGTCACTGCATCAGTAATTACTGGCGCTAATAATACATGACTTCATTAATATCAACATGAGATTATTAATATTATATATGTTGTTTTTTTTTTTTTTGTTTAATTGACTTATTATAATTTCCAGCAGAGGAAAGGGAAAAGAATAACGAAAAGGATAAAAGGGAGAGAAAAAGAAAAGAGAGGAAGAAGGAAGAAAGAAAAAAAAGAAGAAAAGAGGAAGTTAATAAGTAAATAATAAAAGTATAAATAAGAAATATAATAGTTCTCGGCCTTACTCCTCATCTCCTTTTTGCCCCGCCTTTATTTGTTTTACTTCCATTCAGTTTCAGACTCCTGACACTCTCCAGAACACACACACACACACACACACACACACACACACACACACACACACACACACACACACACACACACACACACACACACACACACACACACACACACACACACACACACACACACACACACACACACACACACACACACACACACACACACACACACACACACACACACACACACACACACTCAAACACACACACACGCACACCTACACGCTCACAACACACACACACACAAACACACAAACACACTCTCAAACTCACACGCACACACAGACACATAGTTTGAAGGTAGTTTGTGGCTTGTAAGTTATTATCATTTCTAAATTCTAAAATATACCAAATATGCCTTAAAAATATAAAACTTCTGGCAACCAAAATCTCCTGCTATAGATTTTGTGGGTAAAGAAAATTTATTTTAATTTGTTTCAAGTCTGTCTCTGATTTGGCCCCCGACCAGCTCTGATTTTCTTAATGCGGCCCCCTCTAAAACGAGTTTAAGGCCTGTCAGGAAATTATCACAAAGACAATTGAACCTAGACAGTCTGAGAGAACAACCTTCTACTGGTTGTTCTACTGTCAGACACTGGCCTTAGGCTTTTTTACATGCACGGGGAGAGTGAGTGGCGCTTTCATCGGCTCGTCCCACCAGCAGAAGTGACACTCTGTTCAACTTTCTGCAGCCTCTTCCAACTTGCCCCTCACTTCCTCTGCCTTTTATTCAGTTTTAAACAAACATAGGTCAGCATACCTCTGTTGCTACAACGACCTCGCAACATATGTTAACATACTGCTGTTGCTCCCACAACCTCGCAGGGCAGGAAGCAACAGCTGCTTTTGACAGATAAGAGAAACGGGAAACAGGTCAAGGACAACATCATATAAGGTTGAAAACAACATTGTTTGCACTAAGCATCTAGTTCTCTATTCTGGTAGTCAGCATTTCACACGTAAGCATATTCTTGCAAATGTATTATTATTACCAGAAATGTGTCATTTTGACAAGCCTCTAATAAGAAATCTCTTACAAGGACCCTGTTCTAAACTGAGTTCTCTTCAGTTTAACCACAGAGTCACTACTGCCCCAAAGTAACACAACCAGAGGCAGAGCTCTTCTCCAACTTATGAAACCCCTGTGGTCATTGAACACTTTACTCATCAGATATGCAGATACAACTGTAAAGTGCTCAGATAATGACATAAAAGAACAGAGTGTTCAAAGTAAGAAACCCTTTGGAGAACATGTTGTAGATATATATAACTGCACTCACCGGTTTCCCAAATGGTTTCATAGTTACTCTCGGGTGTTAGAATGAACTCTTTCTTTCCTCTGCAGGAGTACACGCCTCCATGATGTACAGAGACAGTATCTGTATCTTCTTTTAAGATCTCAAAGTGAGAAGAGTGAGCTGAAGTACGTCTGAACCATTGATATTTCTGAATCCATTCTATACGACAGATCAGTTTCCATCTGCCATGACTCTCTGTGCTCTGCCAAATACTCCGACTTCTTTCTGTTAAAGGAAAATAAATTCAGACAAGACAGTTTGTGTATTTTACTCTTAATTAGTGTGTTAACCATAAAACTGAAAGACTCTTGACTCTACAGAGCACTGACCTGTGTGTATTTGAAGTCGTCGCCCTGTGTACAGTGTTGCTCCATCGATCCCACAGGAGTATGAGCCCTGGTCTGATGCTGACGCTGACAGAATGATCAGCTCCATTGTGTTTTCAGATGTTCGATTAAACTGGTGATTTGAGTCTGTTTTCACAATGACTCCATCTTTGTAGAAGTGCAGGTGTTTGTTGGAGGGTCCCACACACCGCAGAGTCACTGTGTCTCTGACACAGGCCCATGGAGGCATCTGCAGAGGTAGACCTGCAAATCCATTCAAATGTGTACAATTATTATTATCAGATCTGATGTGTCTTCTCTTGGACATCTCTGACTGAAACAACAACTAAACACAGACTTCTGAAGCAAACATGATCCTGCTGTTGTAAAATGTGCTTTTGATACAGTTTTAATGTCTAACTATTAAGCATGCATTTTTACCCACCAGTCTCCCAAATGTCGACTTTATTACTTTCTTTAGTGATGATCATCTCTTCCGTCCCTCTGCAGGAGTACACTCCTCCACGAGTTACACTTATAATATTTGTGTGTTCATCCAAGATTTCAAAGTTGGGGGCATTAAGTGAAGAGCGTCTGGGCCACTGAGGGTTTAGAAAGCCCGCTAGAGTACATTTCAGAGTCACACTGTCCTGGTCTGGAACTGTCCTGCTGGAAGCGCTCAGCGAAATACTGCGTGTCCTTGCTGCAGTGAGAGTCATTCACACATCAGGAGTCAATACAGTGTATTATGTGATATTTGTAAGTCATTTTGTTGAGTAATAAAATATGGAAAATACTTACGAATAACCCACAGTGTTTTCTGAGCATATTCTCTGCCGTCGCTCACACATGAATAAACTCCATGATTTGTAGATGAGACTGAGCTGATCCTCAGCTCCACTGTGGTGTCTGTCCTTATGATCTGATGAAAGGCATCTTCTGTCACCTGTCTGTTTTCTAGGAAGAGGTTCATCTTGTCCATGTCCGTCCCCACACACCTCACAGTCACAGAGTCTCCAGACCTCACACTGATGGATGGTGCTTCAATAGTCACGCCTGAGCAGAGACCAAATGTACTGTCCAGTTAGACATTAGTTTGGCTAAAGTCTGTCTTTTCTAAAGTCAACATTGTATTTCATTGATCACATGTTTGTTTGAAATGTTCCCTCTTTTGCTGCAACTCTCTGTTCCACTGCTCCTTCATGAAATGCTCCTCTGTGTTTCTAACGTTCACTTCTACAGTACCTTCATTCGACTGGTTCTGCTCATTTCAGCTGAAGCTTCACCTGCTGAGTCTAAAGTCACATATTAAGAAATAAATAACAGCATACTTGAGTTACCTTGGCTTGTTCCACAGAGGACAGCCATGAGATCTGAAATGAGAATAGTACACTGTGGACAAAGGCCTGGACTTGTATTAAATGAAAGTGTAAGTACTCACAGGAGAAGACCAGAGTCCAGACCTGACCAGAGCCCATACTTAAACCAGAACTGCTCTGCCTCAGACAAACTCACACTGAAGCACATTCAAACCAGGAAGTCACAACTTTTAGATTCTAAACTGCTCTGCTTTTCCTTCCTTTTCACACTTTTAATGTTTTAACAGGTTTGAAGCACTTTAACACTTTGACTACAGTCACAGAAACAAAAGGGTTTATCTGACTTCAAAGAGGGCAAAAAGATCCACACTTTGAAATGATTTTTGCTTAGATTTTGCACACACGTCAAAATAAATACAACATTTGTCGATCTACACACCAAAAAGTCAGGCCACATGAAAAGAACTTTCCTTTTTCCCTTCTGGATAGTTTGTGTGACAATAACATTACTTTTTCATTCAGATGGGTCCACCTCTAAAGCTTGTGAGAATATTCCTCCATCAGACTGTGAGACAAAGCAGATGGACTTCACTGCTGCCTGGTCAACGTGACAACAATTGTGACCAATCGCTAAAGGGGGACGTTTCCTCTAAAAACACAACAGCCAAACTGAACACTATGACATCCCTAATTATGAATCAATACGGACCAGTTTGGTAACAGTTTATGGACTCTAAAGCAAACTGTGGAGACCTAAGAATCTCTGAGGGTTCTGTGTGCTTTAAACATCTGCACAACAGTATTGAAGCAAAAAGACTGAAATATGAACTGACAAACTAACAAAATAATCAAGTGTTTTGGAACTTTTTTGTCACTTTTGTCATTCTTGTCACTTTTAATGTCATTTTTATCAGTTATAGTTGCGTTTTGGTCACTCTTAGTCACATTTTTTGTTGCTTTTCGTGACATTTTTGTTCCTTTTATTTGCTTTTTTAATAATAATACTAATTAATTTTATTTATATTGCACTTTATATTCAAAAAACAAATCTCAAAGTGCTGCAATTGGAGTGCATTACAGTATTCCATCTTGGAGGAGACAAAAGCGTGGACCATCTTCTCAGCATCGGGCAGGGAAAGTGAGGGGCGTGTAACAGTGTGGGGCCTCGACCTAGCCTCCCCCAAGGCCACAAACTCAGCTCTATCAGTCAGGTAGGATCGAAACCACAGAAGTGCTGTGTTAGTTATGAAGTCAGTGAAGGAGGAAGTTATGGTCAACAGAGTCGAAGGCAGCTGAGAGGTCTAGGAGCAGGGGAAGTGATGGAGTGCCCTGTTCAGAGGCCATCAGAAAATCATTGCTGACCCTGACCAGGGCTGTTTCAGTACTGTGTGCAGAGCGAAACCTGATTGAAACTTTTCATATAGACTGAAGGATTACAAGTGAGTATGGATTTGGAAGGCAACAACTTTTTGTATGATTTTTGAGAGGAAAGGGAGGTTGGAAATGGGCCTGTAGTTAAGAAAGTATGTCGGGGTCAAGGGAGGGCTTTTTAGCATGGGTTTAATGACATGGGTTTTTAGGGGTGATGGGTTAGGGAGTGTTTAGTGATGGTCGTGATGAGGGGACAACTTGGGATTTGATCAAGGATGAGGGGAGGGGTCAAAGGGACAGGAGGAGGGCTTCATCTTGCGTATGAGAGCTTCCACCTGTCTTTGTGTTGTGATGGTGAAATTGGGAAAGTTAGGAACTGGGGTGGTGGGACTGGAAAGCGGTGCACCAGAGGGAATGAGAGTGGAACGGACTGTATCAATTTTGGATGTAAAGAATTCTAGGAAGGTGTTGCACCGATCATTTGTGTTTATTTTATGTGTATGATTTGGCGGTTTGATGATTTATTGTTGTGAAGAGTTGCCTTGAGTTTCCTGGATTGTTGTTTATGATATTTGAATAGTGTTTTGAACGGGCATGACTGAAGGATTTGGCATAGGATTTTTAATGCTCCTGATATGCATCTTTATGGACGGTTAGACCTGAAGCCAAAAAGCACCTCTCAAGGACCCTCCCAGTCGCCTTCTGTCTACACAACGCACCAGTGTACCATGGAGCAGATTGAACGAAGGATACAGTCTGTGTTTTGAGAGGAGCATGGGCCTCAAGGATTCGCTGGAGTCCAGAGTTGTAGTGGTCCACCGATTCTTCAGGAGAGGAGTGGCCAGCACTTATTGTAAGATTATGAAAATCATTGGACGGATGTTCAGGGTCGATGCTTTTTATTTTCTGAAAAGTTTATTTGTCACTTTGGTTTATTGTGTTGGGCCTGTATGAGGAAGTCAAATGTAATTACTTTACCCAGATCGTACATTGTAATTATGAGGTCCTTTTGTGTGTGTTGGGACATTGACATGCTGTGTGAGGTGTAATGAGTCCATGTGAATGTTCATATCCCCAAGAAGAACAACATTGTTTGATGTTGCACACACTGAAAAGAGCAGTTTGGTTATTTCTGGGATAACATTTGAGTGAGGTTTGGGTGGATGATAAATAAGGATGAGTGTGAGTGTGAGAGGATTGGCACAGGTGAAGGCCAAACATTCAAAAGACGATAATTTGGACAGACGGACAGGGGTCAGTCCTCCATCACGTCCAGTGCTGCGGGCCTTGTCTACATATGAACAGCCAGTGGGGCAGGCTTCATTAGTGCATAATACACATCAGTTTTGTGCCAGGTCTCTGTGAGGCAGAAGAAGTCAATTTTCTTTTCAAGAATATGATTATGGATCAGAGACGCTTTGTTAGTCAGCGACTGACAGTTTAAAAAATTTTGACTTTTTTTTTTTTCAGTTTGAGTCAGTGTTGTATTGTATTGCTTTTACTTGCGTGTTTGTTGCTTTCAGTCGCATTTTTGTCAGTTTGAGTCCGTGTTTGGTCGACAATTTTATTGCTTTTAGTTGTGTTTTTGTCACTTTAAGTTATGTTTGTATTGCTTTTAGTTTCTTTTTTGTTGCTTTTAGTTGTGTTTTTGTCAATCGTTTCAGAACTTTTTTGACAAATCTACAGTTTAATGCAGAAAAAAAATGGATATTTCGTTGTTTGAGGAGGAAATTATTGCACTTCAAAAATTGCAGCCTTTGCAATTTTCTAATTGTCTCCATTCAAATGGAAGTTTCGATTTGATTTCGATTAATTTTTCAGCCCTAATCTCTTCTAAAGAGAAAATATTGTAAAATTTCCTGTAACCAATTTTCCATTTCCAAGAATGTTGTTTCCAGTTGATCAAAAATGATTATTTTCGCTGCTACAAAACTGAGATCTGCTCATTTATGCTGACATGTTGAAAGTTAAGCCGCTCTGCAACTCATCAAACATGTTCTATATGGAGAAGAGAAAGTTGAGTATTGAGAAGCAAAACCACCTGAACTATTAGAACCCAAAATGTGTGGATCTCTGGGCAACGCCAAAACATGTGGAGTAATGTTCCCCTTTGTCCACAGCCACCCAGCAAAGGATCTATTTTTACAGAATGTTCTGTGCAGTTTGAAGTTGGATCACTTACACATTGTGATATTTTTGTTGCATCTCTCTAGATTTGTTTCCATTGTAATGTAAATGATTGGCAGCCTGGATCGTGTTCCCACTGGGACTGTGTTTAAAGTTTCATCTCATTATTTTTTATTGTCCAGAAACTGTTCCTTTGTTTGGATCCACATTCTCTAAAATAGTTATCCAAAAATTCCAAAACCTTGTGATTGAAACACATAGTCTGATAGTGTCCAGACTTTTATCCATTTTCAAATAGAAAGCAAGGACTTTTAAAAGTTTTTAAAATTTGAAAGTGGTGAAGTGGGGAAAAAGGAGTGGTCTGCTGTTTATGTTTCCTGCTCGAGGCAAAGTTCGGACGTTGAACTCTGAGGTCAACTTTAATTGCTTAGTTATGTTTATTTTAAATGTTTTATAGTTAAAATATTCTTATTATTATAAATAATAATATTTATAAAACTAAAAGATTTACACCCAAAATGATTGGTTTCTTTTTAAATTTTTGTATTTTGATACAAAGGCGCGTTACACGCATAACCGAAGAAAAGGTGTTATATCCTGAGACGTCCAGAACACTGGTACTCTGGTTCATTCTATTCTAGAGAAGCTGCTCTGCATAAACCAATAAACCAATATCAGCAGTGTCTGGATATTCAAGAGCCTTTATTTCATAAGAACTTATGTACAGTTTACTGAAGCAGACATGCAGAGACATTATTTTTATTTTATTAAAAAACTGTTTTTTTATTATATATATATATGGTGGAAGGCCACCTTCAATCAGTTCTATATACATGAGTAAATATGTTCTGTTGTGTTCCACCACAGGCCCAAAGTTCTGAAGACATGGCTCCAGTCACAGATGACTCTTGCTCTTCTAATGTCCTGTAAAAAAGAGATATTGTGAACTTCAACAGAGGTAATGGTCTTTGATGTATCCACAAACGTGGGTTCTTTTTAAAGACAGTAGGTCAGGAGCTGTGAGGACCTTGTTGACATGAATTTCATACATTGTGTATATATTATTGTTCGTGTAGAATTCAATCTATGGGATTTTCTAACAATTGGCAAAGTTTTTGTTATAATTTAACTACAGCTGATATTGTATTAGTATATCATATTTTACGTTTGTTGAAATAAAATAATATACCTCCTCGCGAGGTGGTCTGGGAATGTCCCACCGGGAGGTGGACCCGGTGTAGACCCCGCACACGCTGGAGGGACTCTGTCTCTCGGCTGGCCTGGGAACGCCTCGGGATCCCCCCGGAGGAGCTGGAGGAAGTGTCTGGGGTGAAGGAAGTCTGGGAGTCCCTGCTTAGACTGCTGCCCCCACGACCCGGCCCCGGTTAAGCGGAAGAAGATGAATGGATGGATGGATGGATGTATATTAATAAAATTCAATGGAAATCATGTGAAAATCATGCAAACACAAAAAGTGAGAAGAATATTTGGGGACTCATCACAACAAAAACAAAAAAAAGGATCAGTGCAAACGGGTCGTTGGATCAGAGAAGCACAAGTTAAAACGCTGGATCAAGGAGGCCTTTGAAACCAGGAAGTGAAGCACAGACACCATCAACAGAGATGAAGGAGCCTTCCTCCTCTCACACACGAGACACTCTTCTCCAGAGACCACCAGGTGAAGGAGGCGTGGTCAGTCTGAGGAGGCAAGGTCAGTCTGAGAGGTGTGGTCAGTCTGAGGAGGAGGTGTGGTCAGTCTGAGGAGGAGGTGTGGTTAGTCTAAGGAGGTGTGTTCAGTCTGAATAGGAGGTGTGGTTAGTCTGAGGAGGCGTGGTCAGTCTGAGGAGGTGTGGTCAATCTTAGGAGGCGTGGTCAGTCTGAGGAGGCGTGGTTAGTCTGAGGAGGTGTGGTCAGTCTGAGGATGTGTGGTCATTCTGAGAAGGAGGCGTGGTCAGTCTGAGGAGGAGGCGTGGTCAGTCTGAGGAGGCGTGGACAGACTGAGGAGGCGTGGTCAGTCTGAGGAGGAGGTGTGTTCGGTCTGAGGAGGAGGCGTGATCAGTTTGAGAAGGCGTGGTCAATCTGAGGAGGCGTGATCAGTCTGAGAAGGCGTGGTCAGTCTGAGGAGGCGTGGTCACTCTGTAGAGACGTGGTCAGTCTGAGGAGGTGTGGTCAGTCTGAGGAGGTGTGGTCAGTCTGAGGAGCTAACGGCACACACATGTCAACAAGGTCCTCACAGCTCCTGACCTACTGTCTTCAAAAAGAGCCCACGTTTGCGCTCTAAAGTCCCTCAATCCTGACAGATCCAGCAGTGAACAGTGAGCTGCAGCTGGATGTCACTGACAACATGTTCAAGACTTTACAAACGAGGAGGATATTTTACTGGAGGACAATTCTGTGTTTATGAAGGTGAGTGTTAGCTTGATGCTAACCCTAATGCTAATTTTGAGGCAAAATAAATACTAATAGAAAGTAACACCTCAAACTTTAGTCATTTACACTACTGACATAAACAATCAGATATACATATATCATCAGTTTTTGTTCATTGTAGACAAAAGAAAAAAACACAAAAAGCACAGAGCATGAAAATAAACAAAGCAGTATAACACATCAAACTAAAATGAACAATTCAAAGCAATTGTCCCATTTTGTTCAAAGTCTGTGAAATTAATCCATTTCCAGATGAATTCTACATGGGATTTTTTTCCATTTCCCGTGTGTCCAGTCAACATTGTTCTTACCTGACTACAATTTCTGACTATCTACCTTCAACTTCAACTCAACACACTCTGAATTCTTCAATTGTATTAATAATTTATTGTATATTTAGTTTGAAGTTGATCAAATTTAGATTTTTATTTTTGTCAAGTAACCAAATGTTACCTTCTGCTGTTGAATGTGCCAGTTCTTCGGAGAAAACACAGACGTCTTCCTGTTTTCTGTTTCTCCTGTCTGCAAATAAAAATGACACAATGATCACTAGTTCTTGAAGCTGAAAATGAATCAAATAATAATTCAACTCACAGAAAGCTTTGAGCTCACGCTGGGAATGGATGACGTCTAAAAAAAAACAAAAAACCTTTCAGATTCAGTCATTTGTTTTTTTAATGTTTTACTAAAAAAAAAAAAATCTTCCACTGACCCTCAGGAGCAGATGTCCGGTCGGTTTCTGGGGACCTTTGAGTCATAAAACTTACTCATACATACTGACTAAAGGTGCACTATGTAACTTTTCTGGGTACCCGCTTGTCTCCATGGAGATACTACAGTTGACCTATTTTGCTTTTATTCAAGGTGTGTTTATAGCTGAAAAAAGCCATGCATTCTAACTGTATACAGGCTTGCCTCTGCACAGATCTGACCTGTAACTTGGCCTAGTGGTGATAGATACGTTTAATGCCTTACTGTGGAACATTCCTGGCAAAGCAATAACATCTCCATGGAGACAAACAGTGACAAACCAGAAGAAAACCATGAATTCCACTGTGATAATGTACATGACTGACCTTAAACAGCACTTATCTGAAGAACAAGACAAAAAGAGAAATACAAAATAAATAGCAATGTTTGTTGTAGCACAGTTTCCTTGTGTCTCACCTTCAGTGTTTCTGTGGTGCCACACAATCAGCAGCAGAATGAGTAGAACAATAACGCCAAGTCCAAGTCTCACCAGAGCAAGAACAGGAGCGCTCTTCTCTTCTGTCACTGAGAAAACAATTAGACGTTTAGTATTAGAAAGAATCTTAAAGGAGACACAGTATTATACTTTTGTTTGCTGTAAAAGGTACAATTATGACACATGTACATCATTATCTTATATTTTGGACATTTTAAATCGCCCCTTGATCCAAACGATTTATTCAAAGAAACAGGTCCCACTGACTTGGGGTTGAAAACTGCGGTGCTGACCTTTTATGACACGTCACTGTAAACGTCAAAGTGGCTCAGGCTGATGGCCCCGACTAAGGAGCACGAGATCATGACAGAGCAGTGGATTTCTTTTCACTTTGGGGACTTTTTTAGCTCCTGCTCAGGGGCAGGTACTTTTCACTCAGACCAAGAACCTTTCTGATAACACAAGTATATTTACAACATTAACCTTGGTGGAGAACAAGTTGAATTTCTTATTAAAATTAGATTGACAGTAAACTTACAAACTGATCCAAAAATGAAATCTTTAGGACACTGTATCAAAAATAAAATAAATGGAAATAGTAACTCAAACGTTGATGTTACTATGAATACTTGTGTTTTATTGTAAATTTCATTGTTGTTTAGAGTGTTATATGTGCTGGTTTATGTAGCTCAAAAAAAGTAGGATGAAATAAAATATTTAAATGTTCCATTGTGTGCAGATGTTAATGTTAAAGCAGTTCCTCTGACCAAACAGGGACTGGGGATTTTAGGGACTTGGTTCTTGGTACTTTCATGTGTTATTATAATCTCTATTACAGACATGAAGTTAATGAAAAATCATCAGGGACCTGTGGATGGAAGTCACGTGAGGGCAGGGGCGGACAAGGAATTTGGGGCCCAAGGCCAACGTGCAGGCCCCTCCTCATTAAGAGTGATTTCTGTAACGTTTCTGTCGGGTCTCTTGAACCGTTCTTGAAGGGAAACTTATTTTTTTTACTAATTACTTTTTAAAAACTTCAATAATATAAATATAACATTCAATAATTATCACTATTATTTTTTTTCCATCCCTATAAATAGATTCACTCACTAAGGTTCTGATCACATAATTCCCTTTCACACAACTTGTTCAACTTTAGAACATCTTTGAGGTGATTGCCCTAATTACCTTCAATCAGTTTTACTCACATCTGACAGACAGCCAACTCTCTGGAGAAGTCGACACCTTTTGTGCAGAGACTTGAAGCTCACATTTGTATGAACCCTGATCAGACGCAGTCACTGCAGAGATGTTGTATTGTCTGAGGGGTCCTTCTTGGATTAATTGTCCATCTTTGTAGAAATGGACAGAGGAGAAAAGAGCAGACTGTCCCAGTTTACAGGTGAGAGTGACAGCATGTCCCTCAGGCACAGGGAGCGCCGGGACCAACAGGATCACAGAATCTGTCAAGAAAAAACACCACATTTAGTCAAACATACATCCAAAAAGATCACTAATAATATTGACAACCAAGATTCAAGCTTTCCTGAAGTCAAATGAGTGGCAGAATACAACCAGCTGTAAACATTGGTGTGTCTCATATGAAATACCAGGACAAATCTACTTTAGAGACTTATAAAACTATAGATAGGCTGAAATCAACTCCAGATAGAATGTTCCCTTGTGGTTCTGCCTGTAGCTCAGTTTCACAAACTTCTGCTCATGTAGACCTACCATGAACAGTGATGTTGACTGCATCTGTCATTTCTCCTGCACCAGACTCACACCAGAACACTGCTCTGGTCTCCTGAGCTGCAGAAAAGTCACATGTATGTTTGCCTCCTGTTGTGTGGAAAGGACACAGCTCTAAAGAGGGTGTGGTCAGAGAAAACATCTGGACTCTCCACTCTTCATCAGAGGAGCTGGGCCCACAGCTCACTGACACTGAGTCCCTGGTGAGGTGTTGAGAGCTTTTAGGACGCACATCAGGAGCCACTCTGGAACCAGCGTCTAACAATACATTACCATCTTAAAGTACTGAGTAATGTACAATAATCAAGAGGAATTAGTGACAGAAGTGTTACCTGCAGACCAGACAAACCCCGCTGAACTGTATTCGGTGAAGAACTCTGGATTCCCTCGTGCGGCTCGACACACAAAGCCGGTTGTGCTGCTCAGGCCGTGAACACTGAAGGAGGCATGTGCAGTCCCTGAGGTGTGACCAGTGAGCGGCTCATATGAGTACAAGCCTGATGGACGAGGAACAGCCCGGTACCAGTAAAACTTCCATCCTGCAGAGGGCGCTGTAACGTCACACTTCAGAGAGACAGAGGCACCTGGACTCAGCCAGGACGGAGACACAGAGAGGACGGGGACAGCCCTATCTGTAAAAATGTGTAAATATACAGTTTTACTCTTGAAAAAAAATACTCCAACTTTGGCCCTTGGAAGTGTTTCAGTGATATGTCACATTATATTATTTAGCAATATAAGGCTAACAGGATATGTGGTAGAACTTTCAGGTAGATGTTACACAATGAAAGAAATCCAAGCACTAAAATGATTGCATCAGTGTAATATTAAAACCCATTGAACCTGTTGGACTCACCGCTCACTTTCAGACTGATCTTCTGGCTCCACTGTGTTCTCTGATATGTCCTTCTTCCTCTGCAGGTGTAGTCTCCACTGTCAGACTTGGACACATTGGAGAGTGTATATTCTCTGGCTGCTGTAGAGAAGATAACTCCTGTCCTCTTCCATTCATAAGTCCACTCTGAGTTTCCTTCATCCTCCACCTCACATCTGAGAGACAAACTCTCCCCAACAAACACCTCTGTCCACTCAGGCTCAGGATGTACCACTGCTCGCTTTGACACTGGAAAGAGGAGACACGTTATATCAATGTTTTAAATGTGTGTAACCAGAGGTTGGTTGTTCTTTTGGTGACACCGTATGACGTCACCCACTGCCGGCACACACCGCTTCTGCATTCCAATCAGCCCAGTAGGTTATTTAGATGGAAGCTTGTGCAAGCAGGTAGTCTGCAGCTCCTGCCTCGATTGTTACAAGATTTTGTAGGTGTAAACTGGTCAGTTTGTCTGTTGTACAGTGTTCTTATGTGTCCTTTCTCCTGGTTTTGTTGACGTGGTGTAACACTGCTGCTGCCGTGGCCACTACACCCTGGTCAGTCCTTGGTATTTCAACTAGAGCTCTGTAGATTGTAGGATTACTTTACTGTTGGTCAGGTTGAATAAATGTACATAAAATAAAGTTTTTCTTTCTTTCTCTTCACATTAAATTCTGTTCATCATTTCTATTATATATTATTATACATCCCCTTCAGAGGGTCCTGTCTCTCTGTATTACTTGGTCACATATGAAAGTAGTAATTACTTCCAAACACTTCCAAAAGTGTACAAAAGAGGTCCAAAAAACCCTGAGCCTGTGGCGCTCATTGAGAGGAGATTGGGGCAAGTACTTTTGGATTATGTCATTTGTAAAAGAAGCAGGCTGAGTGTGTAATGTGTTTTTGGAGCTTCAATGTAAAACAGCAGCTTGAGCAGGTTCCACAAACACGACGGAAATGTCGCCCATCGAGTGATGAGTTGCTCTTGATGAACGAGGCTTCTCCACATTGTGTCATGAACATCACCAGCACTAACAACATTTACAGCTGTGTGTGAGAATTATCCGTGAGCAGGAGGTGAATCACACACGGGGAGGGCATCTGACACTCTCACTTTGTCCTTGTCTCTTCAGCCGTCTCTCCTCAATAACACGACAAAGCGCTGCAGTAATACTTTGCTCACAGACAATAACAAACAGCACTCGTCCTGAAGCTGCAGATACTTGGACTCATGACTCCTGCAGCTGAAGGTTTGATCATTCACAAGAGCCAGAGTCAAACCACTGTCTCAGACAAAGAGGAGCTGCTGCAAATCCCAGACTTGTGCAGGTCACTGCATCAGTAATTATTGGGGCTAATAACATTACTTCATTAATATCAACATGATATTATTATTATTATTATAACTTCCGGCAGAAGAAAGGGAAAAGAATGAAGAAAAGGGGAGAGAAAAAGAAAAGAGAGGAAGAAGGAAGAAAGAAAAAAAAAAAGAAGAAAAGAGGAAGTAAATAAGTAAATAATAAAACTATAAATAAGAAATACAATAGTTCTCACACACCCACCCACACACACACACACACACTTTGTCCTTCCTGTTGTACTGTCTTACATCACAATAAAATATCATCAATATCATCAATATCAATATCACATTAAAACACATAGTTTGAAGGTTGTTTGTGGCTTATAAGTTATCATCCTTTCTAAATTATAATATATACTGGCAACCAAAATCTCCTGCATATACATTTTGTGGGTGAGGAAAATGTATTTTGGTTTGTTTCAAGTCTGTCTCTGATTCGGCCCCCGACCAGCTCTGATTTTGTTAATGCGGCCCCCTCTAAAATGAGTTTGAGGCCCCTGTTCTAAACTGAGTTCTCTTCAGTTTAACCACAGAGTCACTACTGCCCCAAAGTAACACAACCAGAGGCAGAGCTCTTCTCCAAATTATGAAACCCCTGTGGTCATTGAACACTTTACTCATCAGATATGCAGATACAACTGTAAAGTGCTCAGATAATAACATAAAAGAACAGAGTGTTCAAAGTAAGAAACCCTTTGGAGAACATGTTGTAGATATATATAACTGCACTCACCGGTTTCCCAAATGGTTTCATAGTTACTCTCAGGTGTTAGAATGAACTCTTCTTCTCCTCTGCAGAAGTACACGCCTCCACGATGTACAGAGACAGTATCTGTATCTTCTTTTAAGATCTCAAAGTGAGAAGAGTGAGCTGAAGTACGTCTGAACCATTGATATTTCTGAATCCATTCTATATAACAGATCAGTTTCCATCTGCCATGACTCTCTGTGCTCTGCCTGATACTCCGACTTCTTTCTGCTAAAGGAAAAAAAACCCAGACAAGGCAGTTTGTGTTTTTTTCTCTTAATTAGTTTGTTAATCATAAAACTGAAAGACTCTTGACTCTACAGAGCACTGACCTCTGTATATTTGAAGCTCTTGCCCTGTGTACAGTGTTGCTCCATCGATCCCACAGGAGTATGAGCCCTGGTCTGATGCTGACGCTGACAGAATGATCAGCTCCATTGTGCTTTCAGATGTTCGGTTAAACTGGTGATTTGAGTCTGTTTTCACAATGACTCCATCTTTGTAGAAGTGCAGGTGTTTGTTGGAGGGTCCCACACACCGCAGAGTCACTGTGTCTCTGACACAGGCCCGTGGAGGCATCTGCAGAGGTAGACCTGCAAATCCATTCAAATGTGTACAATTATTATTATCAGATCTGATGTGTCTTCTCTCTGACTCTTTCACCTGCAGTTAGACTTAAACTTCTCTCACTCCACAGTGCACTCACATGTAACAATGCTTCATGTTCTTGCCCTTTTGAACCTTCTGAACCCCACGACCAACAAACTGTCTGACCCATCACTATTCCATAATTATAATGTAGCATATTGTATCGCTATGACAACAACATACTAATAATAATGATCATTGTGTCCAGCTCACTGGACATTCTCTGACTGAAACAACAACAACTAAACACAGACTTCTGAAGCAAACATGATCCTGCTGTTGTAAAATGTGCTTTTGATACAGTTTTAATGTCTAACTATTAAGCATGCATTTTTACCCACCAGTCTCCCAAATGTCGACTTTATTACTTTCTTTAGTGATGATCATCTCTTCCGTCCCTCTGCAGGAGTACACTCCTCCACGAGTTACACTTATAATATTTGTGTGTTCATTCAAGATTTCAAAGTTGGGGGCATTAAGTGAAGAGCGTCTGAGCCACTGAGGGTTTATAAAGCCCTGTACAGAACATTCCAGAGTCACACTGTCCTGGTCTGGAACTGTCCAGCTGTAATATCTCAGCCAAATACTGCGTGTCCCCCCTGCAGTGAGAGTCATTCACACATCAGGAATCAACACAGTGTATTATGTGATATTTGTAAGTCATTTTGTTGAGTAATAAAATATGGCAAATACTTACAATCAACCCACAGTGTTTTCTGAGCATATCCTGTGCCGTCTCTCAGACATGAATAAACTCCACCATCTGTAGATGAGACTGAGCTGATCCTCAGCTCCACTGTGGTGTCTGTCCTTATGATCTGATGAACGGCATCTTCTGTCACCTTTATGTCATTTAGGACGATTTTCATCTTGTCCATGTCCGTCCCCACACACCTCACAGTCACAGAGTCTCCAAACCATGGATTGATGGATGGTGCTTCAATAGTCACGCCTGAGCAGAGACCAAATGTACTGTGCAGTTAGAAATTAGTTTGGCTAAAGTCTGTCTTTTCTAAAGCCAACATTGTGTTTCATTGATCACATGTTTGTTTGAAATGTTCCCTCTTTTGCTACAACTCTCTGTTCCACTGCTTCTTCATGAAATGCTCCTCTGTGTTTCTAAAGTTCACTTCTACAGTACCTTCATTCGACTGGTTCTGCTCATTTCAGCTGAAGCTTCACCTGCTGAGTCTAAAGTCACATATTAAGAAATAAATACCAGCATACTTGAGTTACCTTGGCTTGTTCCACAGAGGACAGCCATGAGATCTGAAATGAGAATAGTACACTGTGGACAAAGGCCTGACTCTGGACTTGTATTAAATGAAAGTGTAAGTACTCACAGGAGAAGACCAGAGTCCAGACCTGACCAGAGCCCATCCTTAAACCAGAACTGCTCTGCCTCAGACAAACTCACACTCAAACACATTCAAAAGAGGAAGTCACAACTTTTAGATTCTAAACTGCTCTGCATTTCCTTCCTTTTCACACTTTTAATGTACAATTGGAACGCTTTAACACTTTGACTGCAGTCACAGAAACAAGAGGCTTTATGTGACACTAAAGAGGCAAAAAGATGCACACTTTACAATGATTTTCTCTTAGATTTTGCACACACGAACATTTGTCTAACTATTCATGATTATAGTTTTTTTTTTTAATCATTATTAATATTTTTGTGTTTGACAGACATGGCAATAAACTCATTAACCTTGACATAGGATATATATATTTTTTAAATCCTAAGTAGTAAATAACAACAATGAGTGACTACAGTTCGATTTAAACTCCAAAAAAAGCCAGGCCACATTTCCTTTTCCCCTTTTCTCTTCTGGATAGTATAACATTACTGTTTCATTCAGAAGACTCCACCTCAAAAAGCTTGTGAGAATATTCCTCCATCAGACTGTGAGACAAAGCAGATGGACTTCACTGCTGCCTGGTCAACGTGACAACAATTGTGACCAATCGCTAAAGGGGGACGTTTCCTCTAAAAACACAACAGCCAAACTGAACACTTTGACATCCCTAATTATGAATCAATACGGACCAGTTTGGTAACAGTTTATGGACTCTAAAGCAAACTGTGGAGACCTAAGAATCTCTGAGGGTTCTGAGTGCTTTAAAGGGGACATATCATGCAAAATCTACTTTTTTGGCCCTTAGGTACCTTTTATTGTGTACTGTGGGTGTCTGGTAGTGCCAAAAAGTTGAAATTAATCACTTAAGTAGCTGCAGAGATATATTTATATAAATTTTGCAACATATTTCTCAGTTCGTTCGAATATCCGCATTTTCTGTTACGTATTTTTGTCTATCACGTCACAGTTAAAACAGCGGAACTACTAAACAAGGTCAAGAGCTTCCGGCTAACCACTCGCAGAGACCGCCATCTTTATTTTCCTCGTAGCGATTTTGTAGTCCAAGCGCAAAGATGTCAAAGGTGCGAGTGGACAAGTTAAAATGCTCTGTTCTTGGTTGTGTTAACCAGCACAAGTCATTTCACCGACCGCCTGCATCCGAACAACTGAGATCGGCTGGTTACGTTTTATTTTTCGTGGTAATGTACCACCGACAGTGGGGATAGTTCAGTTTGTGTGCGCTAAGCACTTCAAAGAGGAGTGCTTCTCCGCCAGTACAACAAGGGATTTGCTCAAAGATTGCATTTGATCGAAGGGTCAGTTCCTTCGGTCTATGGAGATGACAATATAGTGGAGCGGTAAGTCAAGAAACGCTGAAACACTGTTTATTAGACCTATTTTTATTCAGTCATTCTTTACCTGTGTTCTGGCCATTTGTGAGGGATTAGCATTACACCTGTAGCTGCCCATCTTTTACTCGGCTGTTTTCCAGCTGCTTAGGGCACATGTCTTTATATATACATATAATACATTTATTTTTGATGTTTTCATAAGGCAGAACTCAAGATCAGACTGCTCGTAGCTGACATTAGCATGTCGCTAGCGTTAGCATGTCGCTAGCATTAGCTCGTAGCAAGCGTAGCCCGCAGCACCTTAACTACTCTGACTGACTTGACAGTAGCCTTTTTCCCCGGACTGTTGTTGTAGTAAGATGGTAAAGTGAGGGTCCATTTGACAACCTGCTAATATCTTTCACACATTATCTCATAAGGTAAGGATTTAGCTATCTGTGGCTTTGCAATTTCCTCTTGGTCCTTTTGGTTCGCTTGTTTCCATTTTTCGATTGTCATTTTGGATCCGATGGACGGACTGTGTTTGGGACTACAACAATGGCTGAACGGGGCGGAGTATGCATGCAATGCGCATGGGAGGGGGTGGGGTGCGAACTAACTCATTTGCATTTAAAGAGACAGTGCCAAAACAAGGCGCTCAAAAGCGCTCCTTACAAAAGGGGTAAAAGAGAGGCATGTAGAAAGAAAATTAGGAGGAATTTTGACTGTCGATTGCAGGTATAGTTTATTTAGACCCCAGGTAAATGCTTTAATGTTCAAAAGGTGAAAATAAAAGCATGATATGTCCACTTTAAACATCTGCACAACAGTAGTTGAAGCTCATGAAAAGGCCTTTGCATTTCTATTTTTGTGTTAATGATGGGATTCTGTTCAAAGTTCACATTTGAAACATAACCAGGAGAATTGACCAAAAGACTGAAATATGAACTGAAGTAATAAAAGAATCACGTGTGTGAACGTTTTTGTCAATTTTATTGTAAATTTTGTGACTTTTAATGCCGTTTTTATCAGTTATAGTTGCGTTTGTGTCTCTTTTAGTCATGCTTTTCTAGTGATTCGACACTTCTACTCTAAGTCACGTTTTTGTCACTTTTAGTCACATATTGGTCGTTGTGTTTTGGTCGCTTTAGTTGCATTTTTGTTGCTTTAAGTCAGGTATTTGTTGCTTTTAGTTGCATTTTTGTCACTCATTTCTGACATTGTTTTAACAAACCTAGTTTTAATGCAGAATAAAATTGTATATTTTGTTGTTTGAGGAGGAAATTATTGCAATTAAAAAATCGCTGCTTTTGTCATTTTCTAATTGCATCAATTCAAATTGCAATTTCAATTTCAATAAATTGTGCAGTCCTTATCTCTTCCATAGAGAAAGTATCCCATATCCTGTAACCGGGAGAGGCTTTTTGGTTTGCGGTGTTTCCAGTTGATCAAAAATGATTGTTTTTGCTGCTATAAAGCTGAGAATGGCTTTTTTATAATGATGTTTTGCTGAAAGTTGGATCTTGTTCCCACTGGGACTGTGTTTGAGTGTTTAAAGTTTCATCTGAACCAATCATTATTTTTTATTGTCCAGAAACTGTTCCTTTGTTTAGGTCCATGTTCTCTAAAATAGTTATCTAAAAATCAAGTTGTGTTAATTTTCTTGTATTTTTTAACAAAAACACTAAACCATCCTAATATAAAACCTTGTGTTTGAAACACTTCTATTCAAAAGTAACTGAGTAATATGAGTCAGAGACATTTAATAATTCTTGACTAAAATGACATGATGATGTGCTAAATTGAAGCGCCTGGTCACAGATTAAGGGCCAGAGGTTGTTTATTTCTTGAAAATGCATGTGTGCATTAAAATCAGGTGAAAAGATGGGCGCAGGTCTTGGAGGAGAGAGTAAAGTCAGGTCCTTGGGTCTTGTCCTTCTGGGTGTCTTTGTTCCCGTTGCTGATGAGCATGAGAGCTGCTGAGGGTACTCCCTGTCACTCTCTCTCCTCCTTCCTTGGTCCTTCATCTCGGAGGCTTAGATGGTACTGCTCGTGGAGCTGAGTCCACTTCTTCCTCCTGTCTCTTGGAGGAGCGGGACGGTTTCTCCGTTGGGACTCAAACTGGACTAAACTGGGACTCCCAGTGCATTGGTTTTTATCTTTTAACAGCAACTTAGAGTTTGTTGTCAACTTTCAACCAATCAGTGACTTGATAGTGTCCAGAGTTTTATCCATTTTCAAACAGAAAGCTGGCTTTACATTTACTTTTAAAAAAAGCACATCACATGTGAAAATATCTACAAGTAAAAGAGTTACAACCAAAATTATTTCTGTTTTTAAATTATTATATTTATATAATATTATTATAAGGTTCGTCACACACATTACAGAAAAAAAGGTGTTATATCCTCAGGCGCCAAGAACACGGGTACTCTGGTTCATAGAGAAGCCTTCTTCTCCTCTTCCTCCCCTGGGCAAATCGGACCACAATCTTGTACATCTGCGGCCTGTGTATGAACCCATCATACACAGGCAGCCAGTGGTGCCCCGTGTGGTGAGGAGGTGGTCTGCTGAGAGCGAGGAGGCTCTGAGGGACTGCTTCAGCACCACTGTGTGGGCAGAACTTTATGACCCACATGGGGAGGACATCACCTCCATCACAGAGTGCATCACGGACTACATCAACTTCTGTTTTGAAAACACTGTACCCTCCCGGACGGTGCGGTGTTTTCCAAACAACAAGCCGTGGATTAACCGAGACATTAAGGCTCTGTTGAAGGAGAAGAAGAGAGCGTTCAGGTCAGGGAACAAGGAGGAGCTGAGGACTGTGCAGAATAAGCTGAGGAGGAAGATCAGGCAAGGGGAAGCCAGCTACAGGAGGAAGATGGAGGATCAGCTGCAGCAGCAGAACATCCAGGGAGCGTGGAGGAGCCTGAAAACCATCTCAGGTTTCAAGTCCCCCCCTGTCCAGGCAGAGGGGGACCTTCAGTGGGTTAATGATCTGAATTCTCACTTTCTGAAATTTGATCAATCACCCACCCCTCCCCCCGCTCAGCTGCAAACCCACACCCCCACGGCTGGACAATGGACCACACCCGATCCTCTTCACACCTCTGCTTCAGTCCATCAGCTCACCACACATCCCCCCACCACCAATCCCCCCAGCACACAGTCACCCCACCCACCCCTGTCCTTCACTGCAGCACAGGTGAGGAGAGAGCTGAGGAGGATTAAAACCAGGAAGGCAGCAGGACCAGACGGCATCAGCTCCAGGCTCCTTAAGTCCTGCGCAGATGAACTGTGTGGAGTTATGGCGCATGTCTTCAACATGAGCCTAAAGCTGAGGGTGATACCACAGGTCTGGAAGACCTCCTGTGTGGTACCTGTGCCAAAGACACCGCGCGTTAAAGACCTCAGCAGCTTCAGGCCGGTGGCTCTCACGTCCCATCTGATGAAGACACTGGAGAGGCTGGTCCTGGTCCACCTCCGCTCCGCCATGAGCACAGCCATGGATCCGCTGCAGTTTGCGTACCAGCCTGGCATTGGAGTGGAGGATGCCGTCATCTTCCTGCTGCACCGCTCTCTCTCACCTCGAGAACCCTGGCAGCGCTGTGAGAATTCTGTTGTTGCTGCCTTCAACACCATCCAGCCGCTGCTGCTGAGGGACAAGCTGGAGACGGCTGGTGTGGACTGTGACCTGGCAGAGTGGATCCTGGACTACCTCACGAACCGACCCCAGTTTGTGAGAGCCCTGGATTGTGTGTCTGTCACTCTGACCTGCAGTGTGGGGGCGCCGCAGGGCACTGTCCTCGCGCCCTTCCTCTTCACCCTCTACACCTCGGACTTCAGACACAACACGGACAGCTGTGTTCTGCAGAAGTTCTCTGACGACTCAGCCATCATCGGACTCATCACGGACGACGATGATGCAGAGTACAGAGGAATAACGCAGGACTTTGTGGACTGGTGTCAGCAGAACCACCTCCTCATCAACGCGGGAAAGACCAAGGAGATGCTGGTGGACTTCCGAAGACGCCACTCCACTGCCCCCTCACCAGTGAACATCCAGGGAAGGGACATTGAGAGAGTGGACTCATACAAGTACCTGGGTGTTCATCTGAACCACAAACTGGACTGGACTCATAACACAGACGCACTGTACAGGAAGAGTCAGAGTCGGCTCTACCTCCTGAGGAGACTCAGGTCTTTTGGAGTGACAGGGCCGCTCCTGAGGACCTTCTACGACTCTGTGGTGGCATCAGCCGTCCTGTACGGTGTGGTCTGCTGGAGCAGCAGCATCACAGAGAGGGAGAGGAAGAAGCTGGATAAGGTCATCAAGAAGTCCAGCTCCGTCCTGGGCTGTGCTCTGGACTCAGTGCGTGAGGTGGGGGGACAGAAGGGTCCTGGCTAAAGTCAGGTCTATGCTGGACCATGAGTCCCACCCCCTGCAGGACGCTCTGTCTGCCCTGGAGAGCAGCTTCAGTGACAGACTGATTCACCCTCGCTGTGTGAAGGAGAGGTTTCGCAGGTCTTTCCTTCCTGCTGCTGTCAGACTTTACAATGAACACTGTTAGCCCCAAACATGTGTCATTCGCCCCCTAAAATAATGTGCAATACTGCAACATGTGTCATTCACCTGTTATAATCATGTGCAATACTGCAACATGTGTCATTCACCTGTTATAATCATGTGCAATACTGTAACATGTGTCATTCACCTGTTATAATCATGTGCAATACTGTAACATGTGTCATTCACCTTTGATAATCATGTGCAATATAATTTAACATACTATTAATACACTTTTACCTCACCATAGTCACTTACTGTATATAACAAGACACTCAAGCCACTTTAGTTGCCATTTTACTGTAAATAAGAGTGTGCACTTTATACCTTATACTTTATATTGTATATTTAGTATCATGTTTATTTATTCTATTTTTATTGCATGCGCCTATTTCTTTCATTCCTGTCCTAAACTGTGTGTTGCAACAGTGGGATTTCCCTATTGTGGGACAAATAAAGGATCTCTTATCTTATCTTATCTTAAACCAAATATCAGCACAGTGTCTGGATATTGAAGAGCCTTTATTTCAGATGTAAGTAAGTAAGTAAGTACATTTTATTTGTATAGCGCTTTTCACAGATAAAAATCACAAAGTGCTTCACATAAAAATAGGATAAAATACAGAGAAATAACAACCCAGTCAACTAAAAGCTTTTTTTCTTTAGCTGCTTCTTAAAAGTGTCCACTGAATCGGCCTGGCGAAGAGCCATGGGCAGGGCGTTCCAGAGTCTGGGGGCCACAGCCTGAAAGGACAGGTCCCCCCGAGTTTTGAATCGTGTCTTTGGGACCATGAGAAGACTCTGGTCTGAAGACCGAAGAGTGCGGCTGGAGGTGTAAGGGCACAGCAAATCAGCAATATACTGAGGGGCCTGACCATGCAGCGCTCGGAAAGTAAGAACACAGAGTTTAAAATCAATCCTATATTTTACTGGTAACCAGTGAAGGGACGATAAAACCGGGGTTATATGGGCTGTTCTGGGAATTCCTGTTAAAATCCTTGCAGCAGAGTTTTGCACAAGTTGAAGTCTTTTAAGAGCTGACTTATTAAAGCAAGTAAAAACAGAGTTGCAATAGTCAAGACGAGACGAGATAAAAGCATGGATGATCATCTCCAGATCAGTCTTTGATAGCAATTTCCTCACTTTTGAGATGTTTCTCAGATGATAAAAACAGTTTTTTGTCAACTGTTTTGAGTGGCCCTCCAGAGACATAGCCTGGTCAAACACAACCCCCAGGTTTCTTAGGCTGGTTTGTACGGAGGAGCCCAGAGAACCCAGGTGTTGTTTGATCAAAGGGATCTTTTGGTCCGGTGCAATAATCAGAGTTTCTGTCTTCTTTGGGTTTATCTGGAGGTAATTTGTCGACAGCCATTTTTTGATGCAGGACACACACTCCAAGAACATGGTTAAAACATGAAACTCTGAATCATTAAAAGAACAATACAGTTGGATATCATCAGCATAAAAATGATAAGATACATTTTTAAAACCACAAACTATCTGACCAAGAGGCAGCAGATACAACAGGAATAAAAGTGGGCCAAGAACGGATCCCTGAGCAACTCCACAAAACAGATACACATGAACTTATACACAGTTTACTGAAGCAGACATGCAGAGACATTTGGTTTTATTTTATTAGAAAACATATTTTTTATATATATAAAAGTGGAAGGCCACCTTCAATCATTTCTATATACATGAGTAAATATGTACTTTGGGTTCCACCATAGGCCCAAAGTTCTGAAGACATGGCTCCAGTCACAGATGACTCTTGCTCTTCTAATGTCCTGTAAAAAAGAGATATTGTGAACTTCAACAGAGGTAATGGTCTTTGATGTATCCACAAACGTGGGTTCTTTTTGAAGACAGTAAGTCAGGAGCTGTGAGGACCTTGTTGACATGAATTTCATATATTGTATATATACATCGATACATACAGCTGATATTGTATTATTACATTGTATTTTACTTTTTATTGTATATTAATACAATTCAATGGAAATCATTTGAAAAATCATACAAAAAAAAAAAAAGAAAGAAAGACAGTTTAACAGGAAAACCTACTGTACTACGGTACTGCAGCCTCTTGGGCCCAGCCTTTTTCTATAATTGCACATTATAATAGAATAAATAGAAGGAAATTATTCTTTTCTACCGTTTCTAAAATCACCGAAATTCCCGTTTTTATGTTAAGTGAGGTAAGTAAGGTAAACATGTGTGAGCCGCGTGAAGGAGCACGTCGGACGATACAAACAGAAGCACGAGGACATGGTTAGACTAGAGATACCTGTACGTTTTTTATATCATTTCTGTAAGTATTTTATTTCATTTCAGACACTTTCACATTTGGTCTAACATGAAGAATACAATTACAATCACACAAGCTAAGATTGACACAAAAACTTGTAAGCTGCGTCATCGATCACGTCGCTCAAAGCATCATGGGGGATTGTCGTCACGTGGTGCCCTAAAGCAAAGATGGCCACCTCCATAGAGCAAAGATGGCAGACTCCGTATCAGGAAGAGAAGAACTTTTTTGGGGTCATGCACCAATGAGCACACACCATAGGGAGGAACAGGGCATCTTCCAGTTTTAATTCTAGTTCTATGTAAATGACAGGTGACAGAGCACTGACAGTTCTGAAGAGGCTAACAGCACACACATGTCAACAAGGTCCTCACAGCTCCTGACCTACTGTCTTCAAAAAGAGCCCACGTTTGCGCTCTAAAGTCCCTCAATCCTGACAGATCCAGCAGTGAACAGTGAGCTGCAGCTGGATGTCACTGACAACATGTTCAAGACTTTACAAACGAGGAGGATATTTTACTGGAGGACAACTCTGTGTTTATGAAGGTGAGTGTTAGCTTGATGCTAACCCTAATGCTAATTTTGAGGCAAAATAAATACTAATAGAAAGTAACACCTCAAACTTTAGTCATTTACACTACTGATGTAAACAATCAGATATACAGATATATCATCAGTTTTTATACATTGGAGACAAAAGAGATTAACACAAAAAGAGCAGAGCAAGCTGGGAAAAATAAACAAAGCAGTATAAGACATCAAACTAAAATTAACAATTCAATTCAAGTCTGTGAAATTAATCAATTTCCAAATTAATTCTGCATGGGATTTCTGTCCATTTTCCATGTGTTGAGTCAACATTGTTCTTGAGTACAATTTCTGACTCTCTTCCAAGAACTTCAACTCAACACACTCTGAATACTTCACTTGTATTAATAATTTTTGTATATTTAGTTTGAAGTTGATCAAATTTAGATTTTTATTTTTGTCAAGTAACCAAATGTTACCTTCTGCTGTTGAATGTGCCAGTTCTTCGGAGAAAACACAGACGTCTTCCTGTTTTCTGTTTCTCCTGTCTGCAAATAAAAATGACACAATGATCACTAGTTCTTGAAGCTGAAAATGAATCAAATAATAATTCAAATCACAGAAAGCTTTGAGCTCACGCTGGGAATGGATGACTTCTAAAAAAAAAAAAAAAAAGTTTCAGATTCAGTCTTTTTTTAATTTTATTTTATTGTTACACAAAAAACAAATCTTCCACTGACCCTCAGGAGCAGATGTCTGGTCGTTTTCTGGGGACCTTTGAGTCATAAAACTTACTCATACATACTGACTAAAGGTGCACTACGTAACTTTTCTGGGTACCGCTTGTCTCCATGGAGATACTACAGTTGACCTATTTTGCATTTATTCAAGGTGTGTTTATAGCTGAAAAAAGCCATGCATTCTAACTGTATACAGGCTTGCCTCTGCACAGATCTGACCTGTAACTTGGCCTAGTGGTGATAGATACGTTTAATGCCTTACTGTGGAACATCCCTGGCAAAGCAATAACATCTCCATGGAGACAAACAGTGACAAACCAGAAGAAAACAATGAATTCCACTGTGATAATGTACATGACTGACCTTAAACAGCACTTATCTGAAGAACAAGACAAAAAGAGAAATACAAAATAAATAGCAATGTTTGTTGTAGCACAGTTTCCTTGTGTCTCACCTTCAGTGTTTCTGTGGTGCCACACAATCAGCAGCAGAATGAGTAGAACAATAACGCCAAGTCCAAGTCTCACCAGAGCAAGAACAGGAGCGCTCTTCTCTTCTGTCACTGAGAAAACAATTAGAAAGAATCTTAAAGGAGACACAGTATTATACTTTTGTTTGTTGTAAAAGGTACAATTATGTACATCGTTATCTTTTTTTTGGACATTTTATATAGCCCTTTTGACAGATTGACAGTAAACTTACAAACTGATCCAAAAAAGAAATCTTTAGGACACTGTATCAAAAATAAAATAAATGGAAATACTAAATGTTGAATACTACGAATACTTGTGTTTTATTGTAAATGTCATTGTTGTTTAGAGTGTTATATGTGCTGGTTTATGTAGCTCAAAAGAAGTAGGATGAAATAAAATATTTAAATGTTCCATTGTGTGCAGATGCTAATGTTAAAGCAGTTCCTCTGACCAAACAGGGACTGGGGATTTTAGGGACTTGGTTCTTGGTACTTTCATGTGTTATTATAATCTCTATTACAGAGATGAAGTTAATGAAAAATCGTCAGGGACCTGTGGATGGAAGTCACGTGAGGGCAGCAGGGGCGGACGAGGAATTTGGGGCCCAAGGCAAAATTAAAAAACGTGTAGGTCCCTCCTCATTAAGAGTGATTTCTGTAACGTTTCTGTCGGGTCTCTTGAATTATTCTTGAAGGGAAACTTTTTTTTGCTAATTAATTTTTTTTAACTTCAATAATATAAATATAACATTCAATAATTATCACTATTATTATTTTTTCCATCCCTAGAAATAAATTCACTCACTAAGGTGCTGATCACACAATGCCCTTTCACACAACTTGTTCAACTTTAGAACATCTTTGAGGTGATTGCCCTAATTACCTTCAATCAGTTTTACTCACATCTGACAGACAGCCAACTCTCTGGAGAAGTCAACACCTTTTGTGCAGAGACTTGAAGCTCACATTTGTATGAACCCTGATCAGACGCAGTCACTGCAGAGATGTTGTATTGTTTGAAGGATCCTTCTTGGATTAATTGTCCATCTTTGTAGAAATGGACAGAGGAGAAAGCAGCAGACTGTCCCAGTTTACAGGTGAGAGTGATAGCATGTCCCTCAAGCACAGGGAGCGCCGGGACCAACAGGATCACAGAATCTGTCAAGGAAAAACACCACATTTAGTCAAACATACATCCAAAAAGATCATTATTAACATTTACAACCAAGATTAAAGCTTTCCTGAAGTCAAATAAGTGGCAGAATACAACCAGCTGTAAACATTAGTGTGTCTCATATGAAATACCCGGACAAATCTACTTTAGGCTGAAATCAACTCCAGATAGAATGTTCCCTTGTGGTTCTGCCTGTAGCTCAGTTCAACAAACTTCTGCTCATGTAGACCTACCATGAACAGTGATGTTGACTGCATCTGTCATTTCTCCTGCACCAGACTCACACCAGAACACTGCTCTGGTCTCCTGAGCTGCAGAAAAGTCACATGTATGTTTGCCTCCTGTTGTGTGGAAAGGACACAGCTGTAAAGAGGGTGTGGTCAGAGAAAACATCTGGACTCTCCACTCTTCATCAGAGGAGCTGGGCCCACAGCTCACTGACACTGAGTCCCTGGTGAAGTGTTGAGAGCTTTTAGGACGCACATCAGGAGCCACTCTGGAACCAGCGTCTAACAATACATTACCATCTTAAAGTATTGAGTAACGTACAATAATCAAGAAGAATCAGTGACAGAAGTGTTACCTGCAGACCAGACAAACCCCGGTGAACTGTATTCGGTGAAGAACTCTGGATTCCCTCGTGCGGCTCGACACACAAAGCCGGTTGTGCTGCTCAGGCCGTGAACACTGAAGGAGGCATGTGCAGTCCCTGAGGTGTGACCAGTGAGCGGCTCATATGAGTACAAGCCTGATGGACGAGGAACAGCCCGGTACCAGTAAAACCTCCATCCTGCAGAGGGCGCTGTAACGTCACATTTCAGAGAGACAGAGGCACCTGGACTCAGCCAGGACGGGGACACAGAGAGGACGGGGACAGCCCTATCTGTAAAAATGTAAATATACAATTTTACTCTTAATAGCTTTTGATATCTTGATGTGGATATTTCACAGAGTATGTGTAAGGCATGACATTTTGCAGAAAAGTCTGGTAGATGTTACACAATGAAGCAAATACAAATATTTAAATAAAAATGATTCCATCAGTGTAATACTAAAACCCATTGAACCTGTTGGACTCACCGCTCACTTTCAGACTGATCTTCTGGCTCCACTGTGTTCTCTGGTATGTCCTTCCTCTGCAGGTGTAGTCTCCACTGTCAGACTTGGACACATTGGAGAGTGTATATTCTCTGGCTGCTGTAGATAAGATAACTCCTGTCCTCTTCCATTCATAAGTCCACTCTGAGTTTCCTTCATCCTCCACTTCACATCTGAGAGACAAACTCTCTCCAACAAACACCTCTGTCCACTCAGGCTCAGGATGTACCACTGCTCGCTTTGACACTGGAAAGAGGAGACACGTTATATCAATGTTTTAAATGTATGTGTAACCAGCGGTTGGTTGTTCTTTTGGTGACACCGTATGACGTCACTCACTGCCGGCACACACCGCTTCTGCATTCCAATCAGCCCAGTAGGTTATTTAGATGGAAGCTGGTGCAAGCAGGTAGTCTGCAGCTCCTGCCTCGAATGTTACAAGATTTTGTAGGTGTAAACTGGTCAGTTTGTCTGTTGTACAGTGTTCTTATGTGTCCTTTCTCCTGGTTTTGTTGACGTGGTGTAACACTGCTGCTGCCGTGGCCACTACACCCTGGTCAGTCCTTGGTATTTTAACTAGAGCACTGTAGATTGTAGGAATACACACACACACACACACACACACACACACACACACACACACACACACACACACACACACACACGTATACTCGCTTAGAGGCATTTTGGGGTCGCAAACCTAGAACCCCCCCTTCGGGGACTAGCCTTTCTGAATGAGTTAGAAAGATTCTGTCAGAGCCATTTTTTTCATTGGACTCTCCAGATTCACAAAATCACCTCAGATTGTACTTTTTCACAACTTGTGTCCCATGAGTTTTTTAACCTTCACATTGGGGACAAAGAATTTTTAGGTGCATTTTGAGGACACATACACAAACTCATAAATGTCCAGTTTGAGGTCTTTATTTCTTTTGTCATACAAACTTAGTAAATATGTTATAAAACATATTTTATACAAGCAACTTCAGAATAATGACAAACATGTTTCATGTGCCAGTTTAAATGGTACATGAAACCAACAAAACCAACGCAATCAACATAATCATGAATTAAAATGGTATCAAACCACAAGCATTTTTATAATTTCTTTCAATTGTTATATTCCAAAATATAAAAATAAACTGCTAAATAAGTGCATACCTTACAAGTATGTTTTTGATCGATTGAACAGATATATAGGATACTGTACATAGCTCATCCGGGTTCTTAAATAATGTTTAACCCCTGATCCCACAAGACTTAGAAAGTGCTTAAAATCAATGCTTGTGTTACACCGACCTCTGAGCTCTGGGCCGCGGGTTTGAGGAAAGAATCCACAAGAAGTCTATTTTTGCCGGACGCCACAGCGTCTGGTGCAGCTTTCATCATTTGACGAGTGTTTCTTGCGCAAAACCAGGTAAATCTATGTGGCTTTCATCAAAAACAGACTGCAGTGAACCAGAGCTGGTGTGACAGGCGTCTGCTACCGGACTGGAGTCAGTGTACACTAGGGGTGACTCCTCCCACTGTCTATGTTCTACAGCATATGGCTGTGTTTGGGTAAAATGCACTCTATTCTACACCTTGACTCCAAAACTCATTTACCTCCTTGACCACCTGAGTGTTGTGGGCAAATTATGGTTTGGTGTCATCTTTTGAGTTCTTGGGACATTGGACAGCAACAAAAAAGGTTCACTCACTGATTGATAATGACTTCTGGATGGAAGTTGAAAGTCTTGATTTTCAAAAACAGTCCGGATGACAACCCCCTGAAAATCTTTTTCATGAGTCTCTTTGTATTTCTTTTTTTGAAGGTGGCTACTTTGACAAAGGAATCTGAAGGTTGATCTTGAGTGTTGGAGCTGTGGGACCTTTGTCTTTTTTAGGGTATCAGGACTGTACTTTCTTGGACTCTGTGTTGAAGTGGATAGTCTGGCATTTCTTGTCGTTGATAATGTCCTCCTCTGTCTCTGATTAACTTCTTGCCAGTGAGTGAGGAATAGAAGCAAACATCACTGCAGTCTGTGGTTTTATCCAATTCTTCAGGTATTTTTCTTGAAAAACGATTCTTGATTCTTGGGCTGTCTGTCTCAAGCTCTTCCTGGCAACAATAACACAATAACACAATAACAATATACAAAGAAATACTGCCATTCAATACAGACTCATAAGTAAGAGTTGACTTTTGAGGACATTAAACACACTTACACACTGGGATGGGGACTAATTGGGGACAGTTAGTTATTTGAAGCCCTTAGCAATATTAATACTGATAGGACAGGACTTTTGGGGACATCATACACACTCACACTCTCGAATGGGGACCAACTGGGGACAGTTGTTTAACTGATCAATGTAACAATAGTAATACTGATAGGATAGGACTTTTGGGGACATCATACACACTCACACACTCGAATGGGGACCAACTGGGGACAGTTGTTTAACTGATCAATGTAACAATAGTAATACTTATAGGACAAGACTTTTGGGGACATCATACACACTCAAACACTCAAATGGGGACCAACGGGGGACAGTTGTTTAACTGATCAATGTAACAATAGTAATACTGATAGGACAGGACTTTTGGGGACATTGTATACACTCACACACTCGAATGGGGACCAACTGGGGACAGTTGTTTAACTGATCAATGTAACAATAGTAATACTGATAGGACAGGACTTTTGGGGACATCATACACACTCAAACACTCAAATGGGGACCAACTGGGGACAGTTGTTTAACTGAGCCATGTAACAATAGTAATACTCAGAGGACAAGACCTATTGGGGACGTAATATACACCTGTGCACTATAATGGAGACCAACTGGGGACAATCAAGGTATTTTATGTAAATAATCTACTGCAGATGATGTAATGTAGAAGACACAAATATACACATTAATTGATTGTCTTTTGTAAAACCAACTCTTACCTGATTTTGGTGCTCTCAGTGATGTCAGGAGTAGATGTTCGCTGGAGAGAGAGAAAGATGTGTCAGAGAAAGGAAAGGATAAATAATCAGTTCAAATGAAGCCACAGTGTGTCAGTGGTTTACTGGGGACAGTACATAGACCGTATAAAAATCACTGGACGATGTCGTAGCGTTTGACTCCAGCCAAATGAAGCAAATCGCAGCTAAAAGTTATAGTGGTTAAAGTGGAGCTAGCAGTTATAGCGGCAAAAGTGGAGCTAGCAGTTATAGCGGCTAAAGTGGAGCCAGACTCCATATTTGGAAATCCAAGTGCGTATCTTGGTAACCACACGGACCAATCAGGAGCGAGGTTGTTAACGGTTTCCACCCCTCGGTAGGAGGAGACGGCGGCAACGTGTGGCGCTAGCTGTCAATCAAACCTGTTGCTAACATGAGCGAAACCGACCCCTGGAAAAGGAAGCACCTGATTGGTCAGTTATTATTGTAATAAGTTGATTTGTGAAGAACATAACTTTAATCAAACACAGGATCATGTGGAGTGAGTCAGATGCACATTTTAGTTCCAGATGTGAGTTTGACAGAAGCCGTTTCAGAGTAAAGACACTAATGTCCCAATAGAAAGAGAATGGAGCTCGGCTTGAAGGAGCCAGAACAGCCTCCATGGATACTTCCTGTTTGGAACGTGGCGGCAGCAGCTCGGGATGTCCAGTGTTTTGTATACAGTCTATGGAACAGTACAATTGTAACTCCAGACTGGAGTGGATTTCCAGTTACCAGTCAATACTGAGACTCGTACCTGTGGTTTGCAAATGTCCCTCGTCTCATCAGCAAAAGAGGAACTGCTCCTGAAATAGAATTGTAATTAATTTGCCTATATATCAACAATGCTTATGCAAAATAAAATTGTATATGCAATAACACCACCATTTTTTGCCCAGACTTTTGGGGACATTGTACACACTCACACACTCGAATGGGGACCAACTGGGGACTGTCTTCTGTGTCAACTCCTTAGCAATAGTAAAACTGATAGGACAGGACTTTTGGGGACATTGTACACACTCACACACTCGAATGGGGACCAACTGGGGACCGTCTTCTATGTCAACTCCTTAGCAATAGTAACACTAATAGGACAGGACTTTTGGGGACATTGTACACACTCACACACTCGAATGGGGACCAACTGGGGACAGTCAGTCATGGGCCGATGCAGTAATGAGAATTTGGGCAGCCAGGACAAATATATTTTTAAAGATGTGCATAAGATTAAGCCATAGTGTGTCAGTGGTTTGCTGGGGATAGTAGTGCAGCTTTTCTTTGCATATACAATATTTATAATAGTCAAAACATTCAGGAAGTTTCTTTATTGTTGCCTCTCAGTATTACCACTCACCTGTGGTTTGTTGATGTCTCTGGTCTCAGCAGCAACAGTGAAGAACCCCTCCTGAAACATGATAGAAATACATTTAAAGTGTTCATACCATAATAATAGGGCTGATTTTAAACTTGTATAATATCACAGTTTTAATTGGGACTTTGAGGGACATCGCACACATTACACACTTGACTATGGACTAATGGGGGACAGCTGTTTATCCGAGTTCATTGACATTAATATTATTGATAGAACATCATTTTTGGGGACATCACACACATTCACACTCGAATGGGGACTATTTGGGGACAGTCATTGAAGTGCATATGGCCTGGCCCTGCACTATAGCAGATACTCAGGAGCTCTAAGATGCACCATTAATGAACAAAGCCTTATCTCATGATTGGTATTAGCAGCTGTAGCTCAGTCATTTACACTTTTTGAGTTACCTGGAGCCAAGACAAGAAACTGTAACAAACTGACAACATAAAGTTACGTATAATAACCTTATTCTAGAATCTGCTGCGGGCGTCTATTTTCCTGTTACACGGGGAAGACGAGCTCAGTAAAAAATAAGTTCTACTCGACCTAAAAAGCCGCTTCAGGCCCAGGAAATCGGTGCATGTGACATATTGTGGCTCGCGAACATTTTACACAAATCAATCTACTTTATTTAATGTTTTAGCAGTAAGACTTTTCCCTCATCCACCACCGAGATCCTGATAAACTGGATGTGCTGTTACGGAGCAAAAAGAGGCAAAAGTGGGTGTTAAAAAGGCTGCATAAGAGACAGTCGTGCTGGCCCTTTAAGGGGCGGAGCCTAGACCACCGGGAGCTGAGCCTCGTGCGTGAAGAAAGAGAGAGAAGAAAAAAGGAGAAAGGCTACATCAGAGTCGTCGTTGAGTTTAAGTTGAAAGTTCATGTTTACAGTTTGTGCGGCTACCCTGTTTGAAGTGTGCGTGATATAAGTAAGTAGAGTAGTGTTTTAATACGTGTAAGTGTTCAGTTTGGTGTGTTTTACCATTTGTACCATCTTAATTGATGCATGCGTTCGTCACGTGTACGCTCCGTCGATAGGAGACGCTAATGTCGCACATGTATACGCCCTTAGATTATAGCTTACCCTCGTTATTTATGCAGTGGGTATTATTATAGTGTTGGTACATGTATATTCATCGTTGTTATTATTCTGTTTAGGACCACACACCCACCCATGTCTACCTACCTTCTTGCATCAAGCTGTAAAGAACCCATCAATAAATCGCCCCCTCCATTAAACATCGACTCTTCATTTGAGTTCTAACCGGGCTCACCACAGTGATTTGTAACTTCCAACCAGCAACCAAGCATAGTATATTTTTTAATGGTCCTTCGAGCCGGATTGACAAATTGCTGTTAAAGATGCAGAATCCAGAGTCAGGCGTCCACCAACCAGATCCCCTCACCACCTACCAGTCAGCACTTTGACATGAGAATCTTAGACGATTCAGAGGAGCTAGAGCTCAGCCAGCCTTCAGTACAAGCCACCAGGGGGCAGCAAACCACGCCAGGCCCAGAGTTCAGTGCTGCCCTCGCAGAGATGCGCCATGAGAATGCTGAGCTCCGTAAGCAGTTCCAGAGTCTGATGGCTACATTACAAGTCCAGTCCCAACTTGTAGTCAATCCGCCTCTTTCCCAGCCTCCTCTTCCTCTCAGTTCCCACAGTGGTGGCTATGATGGACGCTCACAACTCCCACTCAGAGTTCCAGTAGCTTTCTCAGCCTGCCAGCAGGCTTATTACCCCACTCCCAGCCCTGGGGATACTATGGCTCAAGACTTCTCTCGACTTAGAGTTTCCGGAGTGCCCAGAGACTTGCCTTACAGCCCCTACTATTCAGCTGCACCCCAGCAGAGAGCTCCTCATGCAGACCTGTACGGCCAGAGATATCAGGCACCCTCATTTCTAATGGGAGACTCTTCATTCTCCCAAATGCCCAATGCTAACGTGCAGCAGAGAGAACTCACATACAGGGGACCGAAGCCCACAATCCCGAGCCTCACTTCCCCAGATCCGAGAGAGTTTGCACGAATGAAAATTGCCTTGGAGAATCTCTTACCAGAAGATGCTACAGAACGGTACAAGTATCAAATCCTCACAGATCACCTTAAGTGTGAGGAAGCCTCTCTTGTGGCAGACTCCTACTGCAACTCCTGGCAACCCTACACAGACACAATGCAGGCACTTACGAAGATGTATGGGCAGCCACATAAGCTTGCTGTACAGCGGATTGCTGAGCTAATGGATGGTCCAAACATCCGCAGTGGTGATGTGAAGAGCTTTCGTTTGTTCGCCCTTAATGTGCGCTCACTAGTTGGCATGTTACAGCAGCTGGGACAGAGAGGCCAAGTAGAGCTTACTTGTGGCTCACATGTGTCAAGACTATTGAGTAAACTCCCCCATGACCTCACTGCCAACTTTAAGAGATTCATCCATCCCCTCAGAGTCGCCATTCCCACCCTCATGGACTTTGCTGATTGGCTAGAATATGAGCTTGAAGTGCAGGAAGAGAGTATTAAGCCCCCAAGGAAAGAGGAGTTGTCTAACAAGAGGTTTGACGTCAAGCGCACTCCTAAACCTTCAACTAAGTCTGCTACTATCTTCTTGGGTACAGAGAAAGCTTCAGGACAAAAGATGGCGTCAGCCGCGCCTAACCACTCATCCAATCAGCCTAACAGAGGGGAGAAGATGAAAGCCTATTGTCCCTATTGCGACAATGACAAGCATTTTTTAAACAACTGTGCCAACTTTAGGGACCTAAGTAAAGAACAGAAAGTGACGTGGATCAAAGTGAATAACAAGTGTTGGCGCTGTGGCCGTAATCACCAGGCTGCAAAGTGCACGCTCAAAGCCCCTTGCAAGATTTGTAGTAAGAGACACCTGTCAGTGCTGCACGAGGTGAATGAGAGGGGAGAAGTGGAAGAACCAGCACCAGTTCCACTACCTGCAGAGAGCTGTCTTGTCAACACAACACATAAAGTGCTGTATGTCGACCGCCCAGTGTACAGCTGTAAAGTGTTACTAAAGATCAGTAAGGTGTTCTTACGGAACGGGGACAAGTGCCTGGAGACATATGCTGTCCTAGACGACGGATCAGAGCGGACAATACTTCTTCAATCCGCTGCTAAAGAGTTGGGGCTCAGAGGTAGTAGAGAAGTGTTGGCTCTCCGCACAGTCACACAAGAGGTGGAGAAGATCCATGGGGCGGCTGTGACCTTTTCTATTTCTCCAGTTGCCAACCCAGACAAAATATACAGAATTCAGAATGCATTCACAGCCGAACAGCTCAGTTTAGCAGAGCACTCCCACCCTGTTGCTACTCTCCAGCAAAAGTACAAGCATCTATCAGGTTTGCCCCTCCAGCCTTTGAATAGAGTCCGTCCTATGCTGCTGATTGGTGCAGACTACACGCACCTCATAACACCTGTAGAGCCAGTCAGATTAGGACCACCGGGTGGACCAGCAGCCGTGAAGACACTCCTGGGATGGACACTACAGGGACCAGCTCAAGCCATCAAAGCCAATCCCGATGTCAGTCACTGCCTTTTTACATCCTCACCTCCACCCTCAGAGCTGTTCTCTTCTGTGGAGAAGTTATGGCAGATGGATGTGCTTCCCTACCGCAGTGAGAAGATAGCAATCAGGTCAAGACAAGATCAAGAGGCAGTGAAGCTTCTGCAACAACAGACAGTGAGAGTTAATGTCAATGGCACAGAACGGTATGCCACCCCCCTTCTGCGTGTTAAGGACATGCCATTCCTGAAGGCCAGTCCAGAAGCAGTGCTGCCACACCTGAGAGGCACAGAGAAACGTTTAGCTAAAGCTCCAGAACAAGCTGCTGCCTATCAGGCAGAGATTGAAAAGCTGGTGGAGGCCGGTTATGCAGTAAAGCTGGCTCCTTATCAAGTGGAGAGCAGCACAGAGGCTTGGTATATACCCCACCATATGGTCCAACATAACGGGAAGAACCGTGTGGTGTACAACTGCTCATACCAGTACCAGGGCCACAACCTTAACCAGCTCCTATTACCAGGTCCCAATCTCGGCCCTGCCTTGTTAGCTGTCCTGCTACGGTTCAGGGAGCATGCCATTGCATTCAGCAGCGATATCCGCGGCATATTCCACCAGGTGAGGCTCCTGCCTGCAGACAGTCCGCTGCTGCGGTTCTTGTGGAGAGACATGAAGCGGGACAGTCCACCTGATGTTTATGAGTGGCAGGTACTCCCTTTTGGAACGACTTGCAGCCCTTGCTGTGCAACATTTGCGCTGCAAAAACACGTCAGTGACCACAGCCAGCCAGAAGAAGATGTCCGTGTTGCCATCAACAAGTCCTTCTATGTGGACAATTGTTTACAGAGTCTCACATCTCCAGATGCAGCCAAGACTCTAGTGGAGAAGTTGCGCCATCTCCTGGCTGAAGGAGGATTTGAGCTGAGGCAGTGGGCCAGTAATGATCCAAGTGTTGTCAACCATCTCCCTCCAGAGCTAAGATCATCCAGCTGTGAGTTGTGGCTCAGTCAAGGTCAGTCGGACCTCCAAGAGCCAGCCTTAGGACTGCACTGGAACTGTCGGTCTGACACTCTCATTTACAAACACAGGCACATCGACTGCTCTGTGGCCACTATGAGGAACATCTATAGAGTTTTGGCCAGCCAGTATGACCCTCTCGGTTTCATAGTGCCATTTACAACCCGAGCCAAAGTCATTGTGCGCCAGCTGTGGGAGAAGAAGAGGGATTGGGATGATCCACAGCTTCCAGAGGAGCTCTTGGATAAGTGGCATGTGTGGGAAGCAGAACTTGTACATCTATCGGAGATAACCCTGCCAAGGTGTTACACCACTCCCTGCATGGACCAGACCAACAGCCTGCGGGACATCCATGTGTTCTGCGACGCCTCAGAACAGGCGTACGGATCAGTGGCTTATCTGAGGACTGAAAATCCAGAAGGAAGTGTTGAGGTTGCCTTTCTTGCAGCCCGCTCTCGTGTGGCCCCCAAGAAGCAGCAATCTATTCCCCGCTTAGAATTGTGTGCTGCTCTGTCAGGTGCCCAGCTCTATAAAGTAATCAGCACAGAGTTAACCCTTCCCATTAAGTAGCTGCTCCTTATGGTCTGACTCAGCCACAGTCCTAACCTGGTTGTGCTCAGATTCCTGTCGCTATAAGGTCTTCGTGGGCACTCGTGTGGCAGAAATACAAGAACTAACTGAAGCAGCCACATGGAGGTATGTGCCCTCGAAGAACAACCCAGCAGATGACATCACTCGTGGCCTTACACTCCAAGACATCAGCAGAGGCAACAGATGGACAGATGGGCCTTCATTCCTGAAACTAGCCCCAAGTGAATGGCCTGACTCACTGCCTCCGCCACAGAGTGAACTTGAAGGTGAGCTGAAACGATATGTTGTCTTAACCATGTCCACCTCTAGTGTTCCAGATCCACTTCAGCACCAGACCCTGGACAGCTACCTGGAGGCCACTGCTTGGCGTCAGCTACTGCGGCGACTAATTCGGTGATCCTCTGAATGCTGATTCCTATGCAGCTGCTGAACTTGAGGCTCTGCGACAAGCCCAGAGAGTCATTCCCAGAGGAAATGACTCAATTGAAGGCCGGTAAATCGTTATCCAAGTCCAGTCGTATTCTTCCACTCGCACCAGAATTTGACAAGGCTACAGGGCTCATCAGAGTTGGAGGTCGCCTTCGCCGCAATCCTGACCTGGCAATCGATGAAGTGCACCCAATTGTTTTGGACCCCCAACACCCACTAACAAGACTCATCATCCATGATTATGATGGGAAGCTCCAGCATCCAGGGCCAGAGAGGGTGTTTTCTGAAATCAGAAGAAGGTACTGGGTGTTACGAGGACGTGAAGCTGTGCGTCGCCACCAGAGAAACTGCACAGATTGCAAGAAGTGGAAGGGTCACCCACATCCACCCAGAATGGCTGATCTCCCTCCAGCCAGACTTCGCCTCTTCAAGCCGGCGTTCTACTCCACTGGCGTGGATTGTTTCGGGCCCTACACCATCAAAAATAGGGCCTTGGGAATGAGAAGAGGTGGGGAATACTGTTTAAGTGTTTAACCACCAGAGCTGTTCACTTGGATCTGATCCCCAGTATGGATACAGACTCATTCCTCATGGCCTTGAGGCGGCTTCGTAGCCAGGCGTGGAAAGCCAAAGGAGATACTCTGTGACCAGGGAACAAACTTCCGTGGGGAGAGCGTGAGCTTCAGGATGCATTTCAAGCTTTACACCCTGAAATAAAGGAACAGCTAGCTTGCCAGCAGATCAAGTTCGCTTTCAACCCACCTGGATCGCCTCATTTCGGTGGGTGCTGGGAGCGTGAGATCCGTTCCCTCAAAACTGCTCTCCAAGTCACCATTGGAGCTCAATCAGTCACGGAGGAAGTGCTACGCACAGTGTTGGTCGAAGTTGAGGGGATGCTCAATTCAAAGCCCCTTGGCTACACCTCATCAGAAGTAGCAGACCCTGACCCAGTGACCCCCAACTGTCTCCTCATGGGGCGGCGGGACGCCTCACTGCCTCAAGTCGTCTATGAAGGCCCAGAGATTCTCGGGCGGAGGAGATGGAGGCACAGCCAAATCCTGGCTGACCATTTCTGGCATCATTTCCTGAGACACTACCTGCCAGGACTCCAAGCTCGTCAGAAGTGGCGGACTGACGCAGCCAACCTACAAGTCGGAGACGTGGTTATGATTGTGGATAACCAGCTGCCGCGGGCATTGTGGCCTGTGGGCAAAGTGTCTCAAGTTTTCCTGGTCCAGACGATCGGATCAGATCAGCAGAAGTCACAGTGAGAGGAAGGACCTACGTTCGACCAGTGGCGAGGCTCGTCCATCTACCTGCCCTTCCCAAGGACGATTAACTCTTTATTGTGCCTTTTCCAGTTGTTCGGATTCACAGGTGAATCCGGGGGCGGCTGTTAAAAAGGCTGCATAAGAGACAGTCGTGCTGGCCCTTTAAGGGGCGGAGCCTAGACCACCGGGAGCTGAGCCTCGTGCGTGAAGAAAGAGAGAGAAGAAAAAAGGAGAAAGGCTACATCAGAGTCGTCGTTGAGTTTAAGTTGAAAGTTCATGTTTACAGTTTGTGCGGCTACCCTGTTTGAAGTGTGCGTGATATAAGTAAGTAGAGTAGTGTTTTAATACGTGTAAGTGTTCAGTTTGGTGTGTTTTACCATTTGTACCATCTTAATTGATGCATGCGTTCGTCACGTGTACGCTCCGTCGATAGGAGACGCTAATGTCGCACATGTATACGCCCTTAGATTATAGCTTACCCTCGTTATTTATGCAGTGGGTATTATTATAGTGTTGGTACATGTATATTCATCTTTGTTATTATTCTGTTTAGGACCACACACCCACCCATGTCTACCTACCTTCTTGCATCAAGCTGTAAAGAACCCATCAATAAATCGCCCCCTCCATTAAACATCGACTCTTCATTTGAGTTCTAACCGGGCTCACCACAGTGATTTGTAACTTCCAACCAGCAACCAAGCATAGTATATTTTTTAGTGGGCGTGGAATAAGGTTAATACCTACCTCCTTACGCCATGGCCTCAGCATCCCTGTAGTTATGTGTCATTTCTTCATCCAAAGTAATGTCTTTCAGGGCAAAGAAACAAAGATGTGGCATTCTTGCCACTGTTAGAGTCTTCACATGATTGATTTTGTCTGATTGTCATTTACAAGTCTTCCCAGAGAACTGTAGAGAACACATGTTTAAAAAACAAAAATAGCTTAGTGATTGTTAATAGCTAATTAGCAGATGCAATGTGGTTGTTATTTGTGATCAATGCATGTATATACATATTTGCAATAATATTTATTATTTTCCTTCAAATTTCTCTATTTGTACAAAAATGCTCCAAATGATCACACCCTTTAAAAAAATGCAAAAAGCATTGTTCAAGATAAGTAGTAATGGTAAAACAGCTAACTTAGCAATTGCAAATTGTTTGTTAATTTGAATCATGGCATGTACATCCACATGTGCAAGTGCATATGTATTTATTTTTTTCACATTCCAAATTGAATTATTTATAGAAAAGTCCCAACCCAAAAAACATCTCAGGCAAATGTAAGGTTTAAAGACAAAGACTTATAGCTGGCTTAGTAGCTTGCATGTTTTCAATAAGCTATCGTAGCAATTGCTACTTGCTACTTGCTAGCACAATGTGCTGATGGATTTGGATGAAGGCCTGTAGATCCACATTTGCCAGAGCATTTTATCTTCCTTTTATATTAAACATGTTGCTCCACATTGTAAAATGCTTTAATGATGTAATTATGTTTATAGCTTTAATTTAAAACAAACTTTTAACGTTTCCTTACCTTGAAATGGTGTGGTTTAAGTTTTCTTCTCATGGGAACAGGAGCTTAATTAGGAGGCGTCGATGTAAACCCTCATTTGTCCAGGTGTGGTTCATCGTAGAAAGGGTTTCAGGGGTTGTCATCCGGAAGCTGTTTGAAGATCGAGACGTTTCGACTTTTATCCCAAAGTCATTGTCAATCAGAGAGCTGGTATGGGAACTGTGGCTTATATGCTCCTCTAAGTAGAGTCCTGCCCCCAGGGAGGAGTCACTGAACGCCTGTCTTTGTTTGGAAAATTGTTTGTCTAGTGTCACCTGAAATTTGATAATTGGCCTGCCTTTGTTAGTTTAATAGTTGGCCCTGCCCAGTTTCACCTGTGGCTAAGATCTATTATTGTCTTATATCTATTTTTCTATTGATGGCTGTTGCTCCCTCATCACTGCTGATGACCTCATTAGCATTTGACTGGCCTATTGATTTGGACCAAGGTGTTAGGAGGCTGTCATAAATCTTAGCCAAATTAAATCTTAAACCCCCATTCCTGTTTAGAGACGGATTCTCTCTTTTGACAAAATAGCCTTCTTTACTCCTCTTTCAAACCAGTTCTTCTCTCTGCTCAATATCTTCACCTCACTGTCCTCAAACGAGTGGTTTGTAGCTTTTAGGTGCAGATGGACTGCACTTTGCGGTCCCGTAGAGGTAGATCTTCTGTGTTGGTACAGCCTTTTGTGCAGTGGCTGTTTGGTCTCTCCTATGTAACGTTCTTTACAACTGTCCTCACTGCACTCTATCAAATAAACTACATTGCTCTGTTTCTCTGTCGGCCTCTTGTCTTTCGGGTGGACCAGTTTCTGTTTAAGTGTGTTGCCAGGTTTGAAATAAACAGGGATGTCGTGTTGTCTAAAAATCCTTTGAAACTTCTCAGACAGGCCCGAGACATAAGGGATAGAGACCCCCCTCCTGCTAGGATCTTTATCCTTTTTGTCCTGTTTCTTGGCTCTTCTGACTTTGTTAAAGGCCCAGTTGGGATAACCACACCCTGAGAGGGCGCGTTGGACGTGTTCTTCCTCCTTCTTTCTCCCCTCTGAGCTGGTGGGTACTTCATGGGCTCTGTGTTGTAGTGTCCTGATCACTCCCAACTTGTGCTGCAGTGGGTGGTTAGACCCGAACAATAAGTCCTGATCTGTGTGGGTGGGTTTCCTGTACAGTTCTGTCTGAAGGCTGCCTTCCTCCTCTCTGATTGTGGAGCAATCAAGAAACGCCAACCGGTTGTCCGTAGCATCTTCTCGGGTGAACTTGATGTATACATCCAACCCACTGATATGCTCAGAGAACGTTTCCAGCTCTTGTTTCTTGATTATCACAAAGGTATCATCCACGTAATGCAGCCAGAGGCTAGGAGGTGTGCCCAGGAAGGAGGTCAGAGCCTTCCTCTCAAAGTGTTCCATTTAAAGGTTAGTTACGATCGGGGAGACCGGAGAGCCCATAGCACAGCTGGATCTGGATCTGTCTGTAAAAGTGTCCCCTGAATTGGAAGTGAGTTGTGTTAAGGCAGATCCAATAATTGGCAGATGTGTTCAGGTGTGAGTTTGGTCTATTCCGGTAGGATAGAGTTCTCCTGTAGTCGCATCCTCACTGCTGCCACTGCCTCCGAGGTTGGAATACAAGTGAAAGGGGGAACACCACATCATACGAGACCATAACGTCATCTGGGTCCATTCGGAGGTGTCTCACTTTGCTCACAAAGTGCTGTGTGTTTTCCACACAATGTTCTGAGTTTCCCACTAACCGAGCCAAGATGGTGGTCAAGTGTTTAGCTACATTGTATGTGATGGAGTCCGTGCTACACACCATGGGACATTCTCATTGTGGATTTTGGGAAGGCCATAAATACATGGAATGGCTTCACCAGGATACAGTCGTACAGTACAGTACAGTAGTACAGAGGCCTGTCAATCAACTCCTCCTTCTCAAGCTTCTGTAGACAGTCTATAATAGGGGTGTCCAAACATTTTCCAGCGAGGGCCACATATTGAAATATAGACCAAGCGGAGGGCCACAAATAAATCGCGAAACATTAAATAAAGTTGCATTTATCTGATGTTTTAAACACCACCACATCTACATTCAGTCTCAATGCCTTAACATCAGGTCTGTGTGGCACCAAAATGTTAGTTATTTAGGTTGGAATTGTAGAAAATCTGAAATGTGCTATAAATAGTAGTTATCAGGACAATGTGGGCCAATCCACCAGGAAGCCTAAGGGCCAAGAAAAATTGGTCTGAGGGCCGCATTTGGCCCCCGGGCCTGAGTTTGGACATGCCTGGTCTATAACCTTCTTCTTGTAGCTACTCGTGGGGTCCCTTTCAGTCTTTCATATGTGGAGGTGTCCTCAAGGAGACTGTTGACTTTGGACTCATAGTCCGCTGTGTTCAGGATCACTGTGCAACGTCCTTTGTCAGCTGGTAAGATGTTTATGCTATGGTCCTTCTGTAAAGCTGAAAGTGCCTTCCTCTCTTCTGGTGTGATGTTAGAGAGGTTTGGCACTGTTTAGAGTGGCGGTGACCCGCATCCTGAGGTCTGCTGCTTCGGTATCACTCAATTTGTTGTTTCTGATGGCTGTCTCTGTGGCTGTGATGTAGTCTGTTGTTGGGATATGGTTGGTGGTGACTGAGAAATTGAGTCCTTTGGAAAAAACTTCTATTTCTGCCTGAGAAAGGTTTTTGATCCAGCTCTTCCTGTTAATACTTGTCTCACCTTGGGCTGTCCCTAACCTCCTGTTATGCTGATCTTTACTAGTGTTGATCTTTTCCAAAAGTGAGGAGAACTTTCTGATTTGTTGTTCCTTACTTTTCTTGTGCTGTGCTCCCTGTGCGATCTGTGTAAAATCTAACACTCTTCTGAGAATATCTTCAGGGACAATGCTCATAAGTTTCTTCTGAATAATTTCCATTCTGTACCTCAGTTTATCTATTTTGGTGTTGTTCTCCCTAATTCTTTCACTAAGCATCTGCATCAGATTTCTTCTCCAAATCTTCTCTGCTCTGTGTCCTTTAACTGGGGATTTGATCTGTAGGCTCCTCGGAATTATGTTACTCTGTCTACACCTCAAGTTAAACCGGAGGTGCTTTCTGTTGTTTGCTAATTTCCTGGCTGTATTCTCAAGCTCCTGTACCAGATCTAAGGTACCTTGCCCAAAATTCTCCAGAATTCTGCCTTTGTTAGTTTAATTCTGCCTTTGTTAGTTTAATACTGGGCAAGGCCAACTATTAAACTAACAAAGGCAGGCCAATTATCAAGTTTCAGGTGACACTAGACAAACAATTTTCCAAACAAAGACAGGCATTCAGTGACTCCTCCCTGTGGGCAGGACTCCCAGTACTTAGAGGAGCATATAAGCCCGAGTTCCAATACCAGCTCTCTGATTGACAATTACTTTTGGATAAAAGTCGAAACGTCTCAATCTTCAAACAGTGTCCGGATGACAACCCCTGAAACCCTTTCTACGATTAATTAGGAGGAGCAAACATTTCCCGCCAATCATGTTGTTTTCCCGTGTTACTTTCTAAGTTTGCTCCGCCCTTTTCCCCTTGTGCTTGCCATTTCAACACAGGTGGCCCA